>CM066032.1:225662860-226956698 GCA_033557465.1 Ichthyophis bannanicus
CTGTCTCCACTAGTCTCTCTCTCTCTCTCTCTCTGCATCCCAACCTGTCCCCACCAATATCAGTCTCTTTCGCTCTCCCTCTCGGCAGCCAGTTCCCTCCAGACATTCCCTCCCTTTCTTTCTCTGTCCTGCAGATTCCCTGTAATAGTCTAATGGACCGAGAAACCACAAAAACGAGCAGTAGTGGAAGTCACAGGCACTTTATTAATTAAGCGAACCCCAACGCGTTTCGGCTGTTGCCTTCATCAGGGGGTACTAGAGGACAGCAAAACATAACATTAAAATAATTAAACATACATAGAAACACAAAAAATATATTAAAATAACAAATATGAATAATCATAATTATTAATTAATTCATAAAAATAAAAATGAAACATATAAAAAATATATATATAAAACATATATATATATAAGAAATATACTATACAAACAGGAAAACCAGCAATACATAATAATAAAAATAAAAAATATTAAAATGTGTATACCATACTTACAAATGAAGTGCACAAAAGCAATAAAGATATGGCACAAACCAATCAATGGTGGATAATGCTAAAAAATCAATGTAAAAACCATTAATATGATACTGAAACAATTAAAAACATCAATTAAACCATACAACATTCTGGGTTTTGCACTTTTAGAAGCACACATTTTATTATTTCTATTGAGTACCAGTTCCTCTAGTTAATATTTGTAATAATGGTACCGCATGTGTTTGTCTAATGATGTGTATGCTCTGTGTTTTGTGTATATATACAAAGAGATTTCTTTTGCTTTAATAGACTAATATATATTTTTTAGGATGACTTATCTCTACTGTAAAGTTTAATTTGCTTCTTTCGTTGGTCTGGGTTTTCCATTTTGTCTTCTTTTTGTTCAATGTTGTATGGTTCAATTGATGTTTTTAATTGTTTCAGTATCATATTAATGGTTTTTACATTGATTTTTTAGCATTATCCACCATTGATTGGTTTGTGCCATATCTTTATTGCTTTTGTGCACTTCATTTGTAAGTATGGTATACACATTTTAATATTTTTTATTATTATTTATTATTATGTATTGCTGGTTTTCCTGTTTGTATAGTATATTTCTTATATATATATATGTTTTATATATATTTTTTTTATATGTTTCAATTTTAATTTTAATTTTTATGAATTAATTAATAATTATGATTATTCATATTTGTTATTTTAATATTTTTTGTGTTTCTATGTATGTTTAATTATTTTAATGTTATGTTTTGCTGTCCTCTAGTACCCCCTGATGTAGGCAACAGCCGAAACGCGTTGGGGTTCGCTTAATTAATAAAGTGCCTGTGACTTCCACTACTGCTCGTTTTTGTGGTTTCTCAGTTTGTTTGCGAGCAGTGCTCCTGTTTGTGTTTCCTATGGTTCCAGAGCATGTTCTCCCCTTGGAATAACATTCTGAGCTTTCAAAATGATGATTTACAAGCTATGTTACCAAAAGATCCCTTCTTCACGGAAGATGAAGGGTCTCCAAGTATTGAGGATGAATGGGGAGAGGCAGTCCAGCTGACTCAGAAACTTGTTCGTGAGGACATGCATGCTGCTTCACTTCTTGAGTATTGTCGCACTAAGATGATTCCGAAGGGCTTACGTGTTCAAAAAGCCCCTGGAATGTTTAAAGACGATGAAGAATTTATGTCCAATTGGGTCAAAATATTGAACAAATGCTCATTGGACTTAATGATTCTTTTAATTAACACATCAAAACAGAAATCCACTGATTTGAAAGTCAAGATTGATCGGAAGATGGACTTTCTGAAGGAAAATGACCGCAAATTTGATAAAATGAAAAAGGAATTCGATAAGAATAATATAGATTATAGTAAAAGCATTAAAGAAAGGAAACTTAAGAAATTTAGGTATAATGAAAGTGATTATAAGAATGGCACTGTATATTATTGGATGCATAATAATGGAAAACCCAGACCACGTAAGACATCCCACAGGTGGGATGTTGATCCTCCTAAGAATGGTAATATGAATAAAAGTAAGGCCAAAACCAGGCTTTTCTCACCCGATCCTCTTTATGAGCGCCATAATAAGAGAAGTCGTAGTGTAGTTGAAGAAACACAAGAGCAGGATACTTCAGCCTCTCTCTTCTCTTCTGATTTTGTTAACTTTCAACCCCCTGTTTTTTCGATGGATGCTCTATGGAAGGGGGGAGGCAGGAAGAATGCAGATCAACAAGTAAGGACCCCTTACCATCAATACCAGGTTCAGGAGTTCCGGTCCAATCCGCCACCCAGAGGGAGGGGCAGAGGGAGAGGCCGGAGCCATCAAGAGATTGTGGATTAGTTTCTAAAAGTGGGATTTTTAATCTTTCTGATTTTACTCTTAGTGAAACACAAGTTGAGGTTTTGGAGAAAGGGTTGTCCTTTGTTCCGGTTTCTAGACACGATCAATTCACTACACGAGTTGAATTATATAAATTCTTTCGAAAATTGAAGATCATGGATTTCTTTGAAAAACAGAGTGAAACGATTTCAGATGGTTCTGTATTACGAAAACCATCCACATGGAATCCGCCGAACAATACTAACCTTCTGATAGATGCTTTTGAAAGAGTCGTGGTATCCCAAGTGGAAGCCCTTTACAATAAGAGAGCTCGTACTTTTTATAACCTCACTAAAGGGCAAAAATCAGCCTTGTTGGAATTGCAACAAAATCAATCTATTGTAATAAAACCAGCAGATAAGGGTGGGGCGTTGGTTATTCAAAATAAGTTAGAGTATGTTAAAGAAATTTTACGTCAAATTAATGACAAGACTTTTTATGAAAAGATCTTTGCAGATCCTACAGATGCCCTTAAACACAAAGTTGATACATTAATATTTATTGGTCAACAAGCGGGGTATCTCACTGCACATGAGGTCCAATTTCTCACTGTTACACATCCAGTCACACCAACTATTTACGTTTTGGCCCAAAATTCACAAATCACTCAATAATCCACCAGGACGTCCGATTATTTCGGCAATAGGATCCCTTTTGGAACCCCTATCAAAGTTCTTGGATTATTTCCTTCGGCCTTTTGTTCCCCAAATCCCCTCTTATGTTCGTGACTCCACGCATGTTATTAATATTTTGAACGATTTTACTGGTTATCATGAGCATCTAATTTTGGCGACGTTAGATATTAACTCTCTATATACCAATATTCCTCAAGCTGCTGCTTTAGAGGTTATTGCAAATACACTTATAAAAAGAACCCTACCTGTCCGTATTCCTACATGCTTTTTAACTCAGATGGCTGCCCTCGCTATGTGTGAAAACTTTTTTTGTTTTCGAGATGTTTTTTATAAACAAATAAAAGGGGTGGCCATGGGGTCCTCCATGGCCCCTGATGTGGCCAATCTCTATGTCGCCAATTTCGAGCTCCAATTTCTGCAACATCATCCATTCAAAAAGTTCATTAAATTGTGGTTGCGATACATAGGCGGGGCACGGCAAGAAACACAGATAACCCGTATAAGCACAGCAGTATCTCGACTGCCCGGCGGGTTTGAAACTAACCTCATCAACATCATCTGAAAAAGATCTCCGTCTTCTTCAAACCTCCAGCTGGAGCGCACCTATGGCAGACCTCGCTCTCACATTGAACCAAGCCACCTACCGATCACAGCAAGTATACCACTCCTAAAACACTGGCTATAAATGAGTCTTCCAGCACATCCATCTAAGCCAATATCAATATTCTCCTATGGTCACACATATCCTATGATCTGTAGCCTCATATACTGTTGTCAGTAGCCTATATAACCTTGTTGATAGTACCTATACTGTTGTCAGTAGACTATATAATATCAATATTCTCCTATGGTCTCACATATCCTATGATCTGTAGCCTCATATACTGTTGTCAGTAGCTTATATAACCTTGTTGATAGTACCTATACTGTTGTCAGTAGACTATATAACACTGTCAATAGCTTCTTATACTGTGGTCAGTAGCATCATATACCGTTGTCCATTGCCATACTGTTTTGTGTCTCACTACCGTACTCTCTGTCCTGCTATTGCACTATACTGCAACATATCTACAGTACTTCGCACACAACAGGAACTCGCAAAATGGCCCTCCAACTCTTCGCCCTTATCAGCTTTTTCCTACTTACTCACTGGCTCGGAACCTCCCAAGCCCTTTACATATCTCATGGAACGATCCCCATCTTAAATAGCCATGGAAAAAGGTGGTCTGGACCCCCATACTCCCACCCAGGAAGTGGACACCTACACACGCCGCTCCCATTTGATACACATAGCACTCCAGCTACCCAATACACCCACCCAGGAAGAACCTCCGAAATACCGACCCCTAAGATGTGCCATCATAAATGCGCGTTCTATTCGCAAAAAATGGCCTGTGGTTCTTGAAACAATTTCCCGCTATGACCTAGAGATACTCATGATCACAGAAACCTGGCTATCAGCGGAAGATAAAGTTCTCATCAACCAACTTCTACCACCCAATTTCGCCATACACACAAGACATAGAGAAAACAAAAAAGGAGGAGGGGTGCTCATAGTATCCAAATCGGACCTTAACTTCCACATAACAGATTCCTCTAGCTCAAACAATCTAGACATACTCTCCATTACAAACCAGCAAATCTCCCTCAACCTCTTATACAGGACACCGTCCACGTCTCCAGATGACCTCCCAATCATTATTGACCTTACTGCCAGCACCCTCAATCCCAATAAACCAAATTGGATAATGGGTGACTTCAATCTCCCATCGTTATCCCAAAACCACGCAATTGCCTTCCTTGGTGCTATGGAAGACATGGGACTCAAGCAAATTATCAATAAACCCACTCATATAAAGGGAAACATTCTGGATTTGGTATTTGCTCCTCAGACAGTCTTTGAACAAAACCACAACCTACCAATATCAATCGTTGATGTACCCTGGTCAGACCACAAACTGATCATTTTCCAGATCCCCATCATCAATGAGAAGCTGCACAGAAGCCAAAACATGCACAGCACATCACAGACGCCCACAAGAAGATTTAGACCATTTAACAGGGAACACATCTTGGCTGAGACCCAATCACTCCTCAACAAAACCATACCAGACCTCGACGAACTAATCACCTCCTGGAACTCCAATCTGCATGCCATATCACAACCTCCAATTTCCAATAACACAAAGAGGAGAAAAAGAAGCACCGCCCCATGGTTCTCTCCTGAATTGCGATCCTCTCTGACCCAACTCCGCAGACTGGAACGCCGCTGGCGCAGATCACTTTCCACTGAAGATCAGACCGCCTACCATACTCACCTCTCCACACACCGTGAAGCAATCACAACCACAATGAAACAATACCACACAGACACTCTAAAGAGATCACTGAATAAACCACGTGACCTCTTCAACCTGGTCAAATCCCTCTCAAAGGAACCTTCTCCCGAACAACACAGTGAGATTCATCCACAGAAATTCGCTGACTACATGCAATCCAAGATAGTGCAAACTAACAAGGTGTCAACAGTCCCGTTCCAAGAACCAACGAATGCAACCCCACTAAATAACTTCTCTACACCATCCACTAAATGCATCGAGGACACCATAGCATCTCTCAATACCTCCACTGCACAAACGGACCCATGCCCAGCTTTTTGGATTAAGGAGCTACGTTGTGCGTTCAGCCCCTTCATTGCAAATCTAATGAACCTCTCATTCACAACAGGGTACTTCCCTGCAGCACTCAAGCAGACTTCCATCAGGCCACTTTTGAAAAAACCCCAAGCTAGACCCGCAAAAGGTCGAATCTTATAGGCCTATAGCTAGCATTCCCCTCTTAGCCAAGATAATTGAGAAGGAGGCACAACGGCAAATCCAAGATCATATAGACACCACAGCTCCCCTAGATCACTGCCAACATGGGTTCAGAGAATATCATGGGGTCGAGACCCTTCTCACTAACCTATTCAACGACATTATCATAGGCATTAACAACATCCGACAAGGATTTGTACTCGTCTTCTTAGACATCGCTGCGGCGTTCGACTCGGTAAGCCACGAAATTCTCCTCGGACGACTGAAAGAGAAAGGTATCTGCAACAGTGCATTAGAATGGTGTAACTCTTATCTGGATGGAAGATGGCAATATGTGAAGTCCGGTACAGAAGAGTCAAAACGCTTCCATCAAAAGCAAGGTGTGCCTCAAGGTTCCTCATTGTCTTCCCTACTATTTAACATATACATGCAGCCCATCTGCGACGTCATAAGATCCTTCAAAGTCAACTGCTTGATATATGCAGATGACATTCTCTTATATATGCCTTTCTCTACAACTCAATTAGACCTGGCACCGTTGGTAGACTGCCTCAATTCGGTCTCAGAGTGGCTCCAATCACAAAACCTTCGCATTCAACATAAAAAAACAGAGGTGCTCTTCATCTCCAAAGACCCCAACTTCACCCCTCCAGCCCACGTCAGTGTCAAGGAAGCTGACCTACAAGCTAAAGAAACAATAAGATACCTTGGAGTTACATTGGACCAACGTCTGGATATGAAACATCACATAAATAACATAGTTAAAGCTGTATACTTCAAAATACGCTCGCTTAGGCATATGCGTTCCCTGTTGGACCCGGATGACTTCCGAACCATATACCAAGCGCTAATCCTGCCACACTTCGACTTTGCAAATGCCATATTACAAGGTCTCCCTCAATCCACTCTTAGCCCACTACAGATGGCCATGAATGCCGCAGCAAGAGTCCTCTACGGAGCCTCCAGAAGCGATCACGTAACTCCCATTCTTAAACAACTTCACTGGCTCCCCATCCATGGGAGGATCATCTTTAAAACCCTAGTACTATCATTCAAGGCAATCAAGGGTATCTCATCCTCCTCACTCACAGATCTGATTCACACTGTACCCCCCAACAGATCCAGAAGAACAACAGCCGTAAACCTACTGACAACCTCGAAGGCGTTGACAAAGTGCAACATGACAACCTCAAACAGAGCCTTCAGTTTCTATGTACCCAAATGCTGGAACGCTCTACCCTCTGACATAAGGGCCATTACTGACCTACTCCAGTTCAGGAAGGCACTCAAATACCACCTCTTCCTTCAATACTACCCTACCAGCAATTGAACCAGAGGAAGTGACCCACTCATGAACACACCATGCCGTTCTTGATATTATTAAGACTCTATTCTTTTCTATGTAATTATCTCATGTATATAGTTTACCCCGGTTCTCCAAGTTTGTACTCCTGTTCGATGTAAACCAAACAGCTTGTTGTTATGGTCTTTATGTTATAATGTAAACCGCGCTGATGCCGAATAGTGCGGTATATAAGAACTTGTAATAAATAATAAATAAATAAATAAATAAATAGACGACGTTTTTTTGATATGGGATGGCAATGAAGTGGATTTACAATCTTTTTTTCAGTGGCTTAATACTCAAGACGTTAATTTACAATTTGAAGGGGTTTTCAGTTCAGTTCAGATCTCATATCTTGATATCAACATTAAAAAAGGCTCTGATGGGTTCCTTACAGACTTGTACCGCAAGCCCACTGATCGTAATTCACTTCTACGCTATGACAGTTTTCATAACCAATCTCTAAAGGATAATCTTCCATACAGTCAGTTCTTGAGGATTAGGCGGTTATGCACTGTGCAGAAAGACTTTGAAAAACATGCACTCAATATGAATGCCAGATTCACAGAGAGGGGATATCCTAGACATGTCATCCATAAGGCTTACACTAAGGCAAAAACATTAGATAGGAGTGTGCTACTTCAGAAGAAGATACCTACCAACGAAAGCAAAGTTGTTTGTGCCTTGACCTTTTCTACTCTTTCAAAAGATATCTCTAAAATTATCAGACGGGAGTGGCATTTGGTCTCATCACTTCCTTGTTTTACATGTAAATCTTTGACTATAGCTCATAAAAGGAACCGGAATTTGAAAAATTATTTAGTGCCCTCAGCTCTGTCCAGACCACGACCAATTATTAAAATGAAAGGTCATTTTCAATGTGGGCAATGCTCTGTGTGTTTGAATGGTATTGTTGTGAAAGATGTGTTTGTTCATCCAGTCACTCACAGAAAGTTTTTTCTCAATCATTATTCTAATTGTTTGACCAGTAACGTTATATATGTAGTTATGTGCCCATGCAAGTTGTTATATGTCGGCAAAACTACTCGGCCGGTTAAGACACGCATTATTGAACACAAAAGTTGCTTAGGAAGACGTCTTGCAGACAAACCCATGGTTGCCCATTGGAGTGAGAAGGGCCATCTTGTGTCAGATTTAAAGTTTTTTGTTTTAAAGGTGGTACATCCACACTGGGGGCGGCAATATAGATTCAATATTACTTAAACTTGAACAGCGGTTCATTTATGAGTTACAGTCAGTGGACCCTTTGGGTCTGAATCAGGACCTTAAATCAGCAGTTTTTCTGTAATATTTATTCATATTTATATTTATATTTATTATTATTATTTTTATTTTTATTTTTAATTTTTTTTGTTTTTCTTTTATATACATATATATATATATATTTATATTTTTATATCGGTATTCTTAAATGGTATTTTTCTGTGAGCTTTTAATCTAGCACGCATGGGTTGAATATTTAAGAGAAGATATACATGCATACATATTTATTTATTTATTATATATATATATATTTTTATAGAATTTGGTTCGACATGATACATGTCAATATTACATAATGTTTGGTATGTTTTATGCATTATATATTACATGGTGTGGATTATATAAATGATTATGTAATTTGCACATGATATAATTATGTATAAAAAAAATATATATATATATTTTATATTTTTTATGTATATGTACATACAATTTTAACATTTTACTCTATAATAAATTGGAGTGTCTCCTAGACACTCTTGTTGGTTCCCCTTTTTTGATTATGCAGTGACCAAACATATTTATTAGTTACATGTTTATGGACCTTTTCAACTTTGGTTCCCTTATGAGAATATTTTTTATGTAATACCAGTTTTAATCATCATCCCTGAAAGAATTATTGGTCTGTTTCATTATGGTTAACGGTACAACGAGTATTTTATTATTTATCATTCATTTTCTGTATAATCTCATTGTATTTAATTCTTCGTTTTTAGTTGTTTTTAAATCCGGGAAAGTTGCCGGTTTTAGGATAGGCTTAGATGCCCCCTCATGATGACAAGTTGCTGAGAGTAGTGCATTGTTTACTTTAAATTCTTAACAAGATACAAATTATTTTTATTTTTATTTTATTGATATGCCGAATCGCTGGTTTTAGTCTTTGCTGAGCTGTCAATCATGACGATTTGTTCGTTGCCCGTGAGGTTCAGTGAAACCTCTTTTATTTTTATTTTTATTTTTATTCATTATTTATTTTGGTTTTACAATTGTTTCATTTTATTTTTTATTTTTCATCTGATGTTAAGTGTTATAATACAATGTTTGTTAACACGAACGTCTTTTGACGTCATCTCATGCATATTTATTTATTTATTTATTTATTTAAAGTCTCTTTTATACCGCGCTATTCAGCATCAGCGCGGTTTACAATAAACAGTGAACATACACATTTCCAATAGTACTTTGTGTTTACATATGAACAGGATATTCAACTTGGCTAACAGGGTAACTATGTACAACCACAATATATACAATATATACAATTTGTAGGCTAATCATGTGTTTGTATGGTTTTAGACAGTGGTGATATGGAGTGCCACGATGCAGCCTGTCAATTTAAATGCGCGCCAAAGTTGGCGTTCTCAAGAATTCTACATAGCTGGCTGTTGGTGTTCAGGTATTTACTTTTTTGAGGTGGTTCCCCCCTTTTTTATACTTTTTTTTTTTTTTTTTTATACTTTTGGTTGAACTGTCTTTATGTTTTTAAGTTCTTCACGAGTCGGCATTTGTTCAGCAGGTTAAGAAGGTATCGATAAGGTTCGTTATGAAGATAGTTGACTGCGATTTTAGTTTCTTTCTCCTTTTCTCCAGTATACTATACAGGTTGCATGTTACGTTTGAGCAGCTATACGAGCTTATATGTCATGGGTCTACATAGAAGTTAAATGTTTGGAGTCTACATTCTTATTGATAGTTTTTTCGGTAGCTATCTGGTCCATTTAGATTACAATTTTCAATATGGGTTTATGTATTGTTTTTCTATATTGCCTTAAAATACTATATCTGGTTCTACACTCCTGCACCTTTTTACTTGTTGCACTTTTAGAAGCACACATTTTATTATTTCTATTGAGTACCAGTTCCTCTAGTTAATATTTGTAATAATGGTACCGCATGTGTTTGTCTAATGATGTGTATGCTCTGTGTTTTGTGTATATATACAAAGAGATTTCTTTTGCTTTAATAGACTAATATATATTTTTTAGGATAACTTATCTCTACTGTAAAGTTTAATTTGCTTCTTTCGTTGGTCTGGGTTTTCAATTTTGTCTTCTTTTTGTTCAATGTTGTATGGTTTAATTGATGTTTTTAATTGTTTCAGTATCATATTAATGGTTTTTACATTGATCTTTTAGCATTATCCACCATTGATTGGTTTGTGCCATATCTTTATTGCTTTTGTGCACTTCATTTGTAAGTATGGTATACACATTTTAATATTTTTTATTATTATGTATTGCTGGTTTTCCTGTTTGTATAGTATATTTCTTATATATATATATGTTTTATATATATATGTTTTATATGTTTCAATTTTAATTTTAATTTTTATGAATTAATTAATAATTATGATTATTCATATTTGTTATTTTAATTTATTTTTTGTGTTTCTATGTATGTTTAATTATTTTAATGTTATGTTTTGCTGTCCTCTAGTACCCCCTGATGAAGGCAACAGCCGAAACGCGTTGGGGTTCGCTTAATTAATAAAGTGCCTGTGACTTCCACTACTGTTCGTTTTTGTGGTTTCTCAGTTTGTTTGCGAGCAGTGCTCCTGTTTGTGTTTCCTATAGTCTAATGGACCCCCAGGGGTTCACAGCTTGGGAACCACTAGTACAGAGAGATAAGCACCAAGATAACATTGCAATCTGGACAAAGAGGATCCCCTCTTCCTGACCATGTGTAGTGGATTGGGGTCCTCACTCTTGGACTCGGCTGTTCTCTTGAGATTAAAAGGAATTCACAACTGTGCCATGAGATGTGACAGATGAAAACTAATTAGGGAATGATGGAAGTGATTAGAATACAAATGGAATCCCTTCATCAATCGCAGTGATGTTCTTAGTGACCCCAAACTGGGCATACATGATTGTAGACAGCCACCTTTATCATAGGTGCCAGTCTGATGAGTGCTGTGAGTAGCTGAGCATCCTCAGTATCAAATCTATATTTCATGTTATCTATTCACTCTCCCAGACTCATGGCAGCTGAGAGGAGAAAGATACTGAAGAGATGACATTGGAAGCAAATCTGATATTGAGAATGCTAAAGTATTCACATCACTCATAGAACCGGCACATATAATATGCATCGTGTGTCTCTTTAAAACTAGCTTTAATCTTGTATGCCATCATCTAGCTGTTTCTGTATCATTCACAATTATCCCTTCTAGAATGCTTACCTCCAGGTCTTCTGCAGAGCTCCTGTTTCTCCAAGAAGAGTGATAAGTCTTTTCTGCTACATAATTGCCCTTGTGTTCAGCTTTAATGCCTTTGCTTTCCACTCAAGGCATCTAATTTCCTGCCCAAGACAGCACTTAGTGATAGATCCATACACACATCATCACTCTAGTGATTGTAATGAAAAATCCTCTTCTTAGTCACTGTGGTGCTCTGGAAAAAAAAAAGCAAAAATAATCCTGCTGAATGTCAACTTCTTATGTTCCACTACTAAAATGTCCTTCCTAAGCATAAGAAGTAACCATTGCAGACCCTGAAATGAGCTACTACCCAATAAGTTGGAATCTGCCTCAATCTGTATTCCTGCCTCAATCTGTATTCCTGCACAACACAGGTTGTTGTTGTTATGTGCTGTCAAGTCAATGTCGACTCATGGTGACACTCTGGCTAGTTGTCCTAAACTATGTTTGATCTTCAGACAGACTGCTCATTGTTTATAGCTGCTGTAATTGTATCAGTCCATCTCATTGCTGGCCTTCCTCTTTTCTCCTTGTTCCTTTCAAACTGTTGCTTCTTGATCAATGTAAAGGTTGTGGAAGAGAATGATCAGGTATTCTGGTATACCCATGGTTCGTAATGTGGCCCAGAGTTTCTCATGGTTTACACAGTCAAAAGCCTTGCTGTAGCCGATAAAACACATATAGATATCCTTTTGGTATTCATTTGGATTTTCAAGGATCCATCTCACATCCACGATAATGTCTCTCGTTCCTTACCCTTTCCTGAACCCTGCTTGCACTTCAGGCAGTTCTCGTTCCAGGTATGGTTATAGTCTCTGCAGAATAATCTTGATAGAATCTTGTTGGTATGGGGGATCAGAGCGTTTGTGCGATAATTTCCAGGGTCAGTTGGATCACCTTTCTTTAGTATTGGTATAAACACAGATCTTTTCCAGTCATTTGGTCATGATGTTGTCTTCCAAATTTCTTGGCAGAGCCTTGTAAGTATGGCAACAGTGTGCATCTGATTGTTGCAATAACACAGGTACACAAACAAATTTTTTTTTAAACTGCCTCTAATGTTTCCATTGATTTTTACGTTTTTTGGTGCGCTGAATCCAAATCTGGTAACCAATTTGCTCCATCACGTACAGATTCTTTGCTACATTGGGTTAGCAGTTTGAGGTGAACGTTTCAGATTGAGTGCGAACGAGATAAAAGTTTCTTGGATGAATTCTTTATACTAATTGTTTAGTAGTTATTCAAATAAGAATAAAGAAAATTGTAACAAGGCAGCACATAAGAATAGAGTAATGTCAACAAAACACACTGTGATGGTAGCAAAATTGTCTGCACTTAAAACAGCCACATACATGTGCACAAACATTGAGCATATAAGAGCGAGGTTAGACACAAAGCAAAGCAAAGAAATGTGCAAAAAATGTTGTACAGGTATGCATGTAAGAATAGAAAACGCAAACCGCACCATTGCAATACATGAAGACAAACACCCGATGGTGTGAAAATAAAATTCTAATAAATGAGATCCGACACTGTGGTAATAACTAGCAAATTTTTATTTCAAAGTTTAGTAAAAACACGATATTTGTCAACACAGTTTAGATTTTAAAGTCATTCTTGGGTCAATCAATCTCCTGGTGGGCCCGTTTCTTCTTCCCCGAATGCTTCTCTTGGTGCGCTGCTTGGCGTATTTTTCATCTGGGGTTTCCCGCAGCAGCAACCAGCAGAAATCAGCCATCATAGTGGTGTTCCATCTTCCTTGGTACCTTCTCTCTGCGTCCTTGATGTCCTGGTGAAACCTTTCACCTTGTTCTTCACTGTACGCCCCCAAGTTTTCGGGAAAGTAGTTCACATGGGAGTGCAAGAAATGGACTTTCAGGCTCATGTTACAGCCTTGTTCTTTGAAGGCATTGAGCATCCTGGCAACAATATCCTTATAGTTCTCATCCCGCCTGTTCCCCAAGAATTTGAGAACAACATCCTTGAAGGAATCCCAGGCTTCTTTTTCCTTCTCAGACATCGTTTCAGCGAATGCTCCATTTGAAATGAGTTTCCTTATATCAGGGCCAACAAACACTCCTTCCTTTAGCTTTGCTTCAGAAAGTCGGGGGAACTTTGAGCAAAGGTACTGAAAGCACTCACCATCTTTTGGAAGGGACTTGATGAATTGCTTAATGAGACCCAACTTAATGTGGAGAGGTGGTAATAGAATTTTATCACGAGGTACCAAGCTCTCATGAAGAACATTTTTCTCACCGGGTCTCAAATACTCCCGAATTGGCCAGTCTTTTTTCCCCCCCAGTGTAGGTCGCGGGCCCGGCTATCCCACAAGCAAAGGAAGCAGGGATATTTGGTGAAACTGGATTGCTGCCCTAATAGCATGGATAGAATTTTAAAGTCTCCACAAATCATCCACTTATGCTCATCATAACGAATCTTCTGAAGAATCAGGGCCAAATTCTCGTATTTTTCTTGGAGAATAACAGAGTGAGCAATAGGAACTGAAGCAAATGTGTTGCCATTATGAAGAAGAACACCTTTTATGCTGTCTTTTGACGAATCAATGAACAGCCGCCATTCAGCAGGATCATACTTGAGTTTAAACTTTTCCATCACTCCGTATATATCGTTGCAAAATACCAAATCTTCCTCTTTGCTGAAATACTTCAAAAATTGTGTCTCGCGGTTGCGGTACCAATAAAAAGTTGTTCCTGGTGACAATAGATTTTTCTGTTTAAGCCGAGAACCTAGCAGTTGGGCAGCATCTTTTGGGAGTCCTAAATCCCGGACTAAATCATTCAATTCAGCTTGAGAGAAAAGTTCAGGTTTCGGATCTGGTTCAGTTTCAAACTCGGAAGTACTGGACTCATCGGGAAAAGCCATCTGATGAGTCTCATCATGATCAGAACCGTCCACACAAATATGATCCAAAGATTTTGGTGGTTCAGGCACAGGTACTTCGTTGCTATGAGGCATAGGCCAAATTGCTGAGGGAAGGTTGGGGTAACTTATTATGTTCTTATTTTTTAAGTTGTATCCCTTCACAATGCAAGAGCAAAAATAGCAGTCACTGCTGTGGTCTCTTTGTTCACGCCACATCATAGGTATTCCGAAACGAAATGCTTGTTTTTTACCTTTCATCCATAAGCGTAGATCTTCCTCACATGTCTTGCACACTTTGTGAGGAGCCCACGGTTTGTCTTGATCGCCTAACTTCAAACCGAAATAGGCGAAATATACTTTTTTAATAAATGCAGAAATGTTCCTCTGCCACTTTTTCACGGTATATTCCCCACAAATAAAACAAAAACTGTCCGGAGAGTTGACGCAACCTCTGGCTCTGTGAGCCATCACAAATACACAGCACTGCAAACTACAACTGTAGTGAACCACTTCGGAATAAAGCTGGATTACGACTGAGCAAACAAAAGGTAATAATGAACTTGCAAGAAACTGAAATTTGACAGGAACGTTCATGTCGCAACCACCGTGTTTGAGCGAGCGAACGAGGCGAGGCGAACAGGAAAGAACATGCGCCAGCGCGAGTACTGGATTTAGCCCCCCGCCTCCCAATTGTCCTGTTAATGTATAAAATGAATACAAAACACTCTAAAATATCATGAGGGAGTGTTTCTAGTTAGTTAACCATTACAACCTCTATTTTGGGCCAAGAAAATAAACTGCAGTCGGCTAAAAAGAAATTATGTGAACATTCCTTATATGGGTAAGAAATCTAATTTTGCAAGAAAACGTGACGTGATGGAACATTTTGGCTATTTTTCCTGGATTCAGCACCCCAAAATCTATAGGAATCAGTTGCAAAACTGGAGGCAGTTTTTTGGTAGTGTACCTGTGTAATTAAATGGGAATGCCATCAATGCCTGGTGTTTTGTTTTTTTATAAGACTTTCCATGCTCCTTCGACTTTCTCTTTCATCACCAATGGTTCCTGATCATAAGGTACAGGCTGAAACAGCTGTTGGTCCACTTGATCTTTATGGTATAATGACTCTGTATTCTTTCCACCTTTTCTTGTTCTTCTCAGCATCATTCAACATGGATCCTTGAGCATTTTGTAACATTCCAATTTGAGGCCGGAATTTTCTCTTTAATTCTCTCAGCTTTAGGAAAGCCAATCTTGTTCTTCCTCTAATAGTTTCTGATACTATTTACTTGCATGCGTTATTGTTTGTACTGCTAAATACCCCGATGCTAAGCAGCTAGCATTGGGGCATTCCAGGGGTGGAGCAGGGATGGTGCAGCAGGTAACTGTGCAGTGACGATTTTCAGACACTGCCCAGTTAACCCTAACTGGCTAAAGTTAGGACTGCTGAATGGCTGTCCGAACTTTAACTGGTTTTGCAATCTGTCCAGTGGCTGAGTATTGCCATTGCCTGGATTGCAACATCACAACCCGGGTAACCTAGATTTCAATGTCAGTGCCAGATATGGCACCAGCATTGAATATCCAGGGTAGAATTAAAGTAGCAATGATCTGCTGCTTTAAGTGTTCTGGCTGCTGCCATGGAAAACACTATGCTATGTAATTTACCTGTGAAAAGGATTATGAGCATAGTTAGAGTTTCAGTTTAAATCACAGAGGAGAGCTTTCTGGTTAACTTTAGAACCCAGCAGAGAGCTTCCAGTTTAAATTCAATAGTTGGTCAGGGCTTGGATTGCAATGCAATGTGTGCCTTCAAGTCAGTCCTGACTCCTGGTGACCCAGAAGCTCCTGGGTTTTTTTGGCAGTGTCACTGGAAGTAGATTGCCAGGCCTTTCTTTTGAGGCAATGGAGAGTTAAGTGACTTGTGCAAGGCCACAAGGAGTGCTAGTGGGAATTGAACCCTGGTTGCTTGGTTACCAAGCCAGTGTTCTAACCACTAGGCTACTCCTCCACTCCTAGGGGTTGGATTACTTACATTTAAAACACAGAGGAGAGCTTTCTGGTTAAATTTAGAACCCAGCAGAGAGCTTCCAGTTTAAAGTTAATAGTCAGCCAGGGTCTAGTAGCAGCAAAGAGTTTCAGTTTCAATTTAAAACACAGAGGAGAGCTTTCTGGTTAACTTTAGAACCCAAGACTACCTCTATCCAAGCAAGGGCTGTGGGACTCCCTCTGGAGATTGGCCACAGATTACCTTAGAAGCACAGGAGAGGGTACTGTGTGGCAGCCAGCTTTTAATAAGTCTTTTTTCTCTCTCTCCCTCCCCATCACCCACCCACCCCTGGGATAATCATAGCTTTATAGGTGCTTAAACCTCTTAAAGGAAAGGAGGTGCCATATTCACTCTCAGGTGCAGCTGTTCATTCTCATTAGCATATATTAAGAACCTGAGATTAATTAAATTTCAGGTGAACAAACTACATTAAATGTATTAGATATAGTTTTATTAGTATAAGTATCCCCAGCAACCCTTAGTACGTAAAGAATTAAATATCTAAACGCAACCTTAAAACCAAGATGCAGACAGAAGTCCAGCAACGAGATGGGGGTTTTCCAGTCTTTTGCATTGAGTGTCACATGTATGATTTTCTCCCAGTTGGTGAGGGGTCTTACGTGTGCACAAGGTTCAAGGAGCTCTTTGCTCTCATAGAACGAGTCCGATCTCTAGAGGCAAGAGTAGCAGACTTGGAAGACATAGGGGTATGTTTACTAAACAGTGATAACATTGCAGCAGCGCTGTTTGTGTGCGATACGTAACGTTATTGCACAATACGTAAAGTTAGCGCGCAAAAAAGTAACATTATCATGCGAACACATCTCCTGCGGCATTAAGGCACACAGAGCGTGGAGTAAGGCTCCCAAGAGGGCGGAGAGAAGGGGGTCAATGGGCGGAGAGTGGGCGGGGAGAGGCTTCATGCACACTAACGCTGTGAAATGAAGGTCTGAAAATTAGTGCAAGTGAAAACCTCGTGCTAGAGGCACATTTGCAGGAGAGAGAAACCAGTTCAGTCAGCAATGTACAGCATAGGCAGGGAAACCAAGAAAAGTGATAGTAGTGACACATGTGCAGCAACAGCATAGTGCCCAAGTATGAAAGGGCACTACAGTGAGGCTGCAAATGGGGTACAGGGGGCTGCAGGCGGGACATGCAGTGGGGCAGCTGGGGCACAGGGTGGACTAGGCAGATGCCCAGGTGGCATATAGGAATGCAGAAACTGCAAATCAGCAAGCCAGCAACTGACCAAGGTCAAACATGCCCACGAGTGTGTGTCCCACAGTGTCCCAGGGGACAGTACCCAGCGGGGACAGTACCCAGCAGGTACCCCAAAGGGCACATAACATTGACAGGTGGTGCCGGGGGAAGCGCGGATGTCTATGTAGGCACCCTTACCCCATATCCCACACCATAGGCAGCTGCCTACCGGCACACTGGATGGCCTGGGACTGCGCACCACCAGCACCGCCGGCATAAGGGCATGTCAGCATGGTGATGGAGGGGTGCTGGTGGTGGAGGGAGCAGTGGCATCTGCCCACAGAACACCAAGGCCAAGCCCTGTTCAGGTGGGTGGCATGCAGTGCAACAGACAAGGTCTGTCTGATGAACAGTAATGGCATCCCCAGGGAATGACCACACCTCTGTGGCAACAGTGTGGTGCAGTACACAAGCCAGTGTGTTCAGGGGCAGAAGGTCACAGGTTCAAGTCCCAGCTGTGGCCCCCTGCAGACCATGTTCCTATATTTTACCCTACAGCGCACATACACCATCAACATGTGCAGTCCCTAGAGCAGAGGTTTCCAACCGCAGTCCCGGAGGGCCAAACACCATTCAAGATCTCATGCTGTCCCTAATAAATATGCATGTGATGCATTGGTATGCAGTGCCCTCATTGTATGCAAATGTATCTCATGCATATTCATTAGGGACAGCCTGAAAACGTGAATCGTGTTTGGCCCACCAGGACCGGAGTTGGGAACCTCTGCCCTAGAGCATCGGCCAACAGGGGCACAAACACCCACACCCACAGGCTCCACTATCCAAAGCCTCATGGAGAGTCACGCTGTTGGGCCCTGCACAGAGTAGCAGCCACCAATACTAGCACCTGCATACCTTAGCAATGTCTTCACTGTGCCCAGGACATGTGTTGCGGCCATGGCTGCCAACCACCTCTATCTATCACACCCCTCACCGTTCTCTCCGCTCTATTCATGCCAACCGTTTTTTCCTACCCCCCCCCCCCCCCCCGCCCAAGCACACCTAGAATCCACCCGGTCTTCTGCTTTCTTTTTTCTTGGTCCAAGGCTCTGGAACTCCCTTCCCCCCTTTCTACGTCTCGAAACCTCCTACCCATCCTTCAAAGCCACCCTCAAAACCCATCTTTTCTGTTCTGCCTTTAACCTTCCTTCCCCGACCCCATCCTCCTCCCCTCACTAGGCCTTTGACAGCAAACCCCTGCCCCTGTCTTACATTTTTCTTTATGTTGTTGTTGTCTACCCTTTGTTACCCGTCTTTACCCCCTTCTGTATCTCTGTTTCTATCCCTTTTCTTTGATTTTATGGCGTTCTTTTTCTGGCTCTTTTTCGCAGCTCTCTTTTTTAGCAATTTTAATTGTTTTTATGTACTGTGAACCGCCCAGATGCTAATTGTATTGGGCGGTATATAAAGTTTTAATAAACATAAACATCTTTGCACAATGCTGAAATAGGTGTGGGAGTGTGTGTATGTCTATCCAGTGTTTTGTGGCTGCCTACACCTTACTGAGCCCCCGATGCTTGCACTGTTTCCAGTGTTAGCCTGCCAATGTGCATAATGAGGAGCAAGGTATTGTGGGTATGGCCCAGACACGGCGGTCTGGGCAGGATGCATCTGCACAGGGCATAGGACAATGGCTGGGACATTGTAGTGCCTGACCACCAGCTGCACGGACAGGCTGGCCCCAGCATATCATGCTGGGAGGTAACTCTCACCCTGACTGAGCAGTGACCATGGCATGGCTAGGTTCCCGCATAGTGCTATAAAGTGTGTCTTTCAAGTGATATCTCTGAGTTTTCTTTTCTGGTGCCCAATCACTGACATACTTGCTTGGTATGTGTGTGCTTTTATTCCACTTTTGGGTGCATGCGGTTCTGCCAGGAATATGTACTATGTACTAGCTAGTGGACTGTCTGCAGTTAGCATATGTATTGTTGGAACACCCTGCAGGGTGCAGCAGGTGCTCACTGAATGTGCCCTCTGCTGGTGAATGGCAGATGGTGGTGGGGGGCAGCTCAGCTGAGAGTGCCTTTTACCTGTCTTCCAGGGTCCCTGTTACAGATACTTACCTGCAACAACTGTAGGGTTCCCAAAAGGAAGGTGTCTGCTGGTCCCACAGCTTGTCATCATGTTGCACTACTGCCCCTGTTGGAAATGTGCAGAATGTGGTTCTTTTGGGGGCAGATGATGTCCCCCACCCTGACTCATACAGGCAATTGTGATATGTACATCAGCATCATGTGAGTCCACACACACACCCTGCTCCAAGAACAAGTGACCATGGCAGGCACACTGGCTCTGCACCACTTTGGCAGCATCATTGTTCACAAGGAGCAGACATGACTGGCAATACAAACAGAAACAGGCCATTCACAGGCGACCCTGCAAATACCTGTCTCACACTGCGGACCTGGTACTGGCCACCCCACCTCACACTCAGGGTGAGCACAGAACACGCACAATGGCATGGCCTGTAGGTATTCAGTGGCAGTAACACGCATGGTCAGTCCCCCCTACCAAGCTCACGTGCTGTAGAGGTGCATACCCCATCTGGTGAGCAGATGTAGATGGCTGTTCTGCATGTGAATTGCATCATGGGTACTGTTGTTTCTACCCTATCCTGGTGTCGACAGCGGACAGTATGTCCGGTGACCTGCACACATTCTGTGGCCAGCCATTGGTATGGAAAACCCCATATTGATGTAGTACAATGGTTAATAGGATGAGCCCAGTGGCATACGTCATGGGTTCAATGTCACAGTGGGCTCCCATCAGAAAGACTGTCGGAGGCAACTCACCTTTATGCCTGTAACAGTCAAACATATGTTTGAAATGTTGTTTTCCAAACCAAAACACCCTCACCTCATTTGTCCAAGGTAACGTCGCCTGGAAACTGCCCTAGCTGTGGGTCTCCACAATCCCAGTAAGCACCGCAGAATGTTTGTGGGTTGACGTGCAGTTCATGTGTAGCCAGCCATAACTATGAAGATGGCCATAGAGGCATAGCACACTGGTTAATACAATGACTTTGCAGCCAGCGCCTATGGGTTTGAATCCCCAGTGCTACAACATCAGGAAGAGTGTCTGAGGCAGCATCCTTTTTCATGGCTGTAACAGTTATACACATCTCTGTAGTCTGTGGTTAAAGCAAAACACACACTCACCTAAGTCCTGTACACTATGGCTGCGCACAGCATGGGCGGGCATAAGGTGCACCACAAGCTAAGGCGCCCTATGATGCATCTGATGTTGAAACACTGGAAAGCCTGGCCCGCTGTAAATAGACAGTCCACAATCAAAATAAATAAATGGTGGCGTGGTTACAAGATCGGGTGTATGGGGATTGTAAAAGAGGCTTATACCGTTCATGGCGCGTTTGACTGATCTGCTAAAAAGACTTTGTCATGTACCGGGCGTGACAATGCCACATGTGCTGTGTGCTGTAGTAGCACGAGATAGCACGAGATAGCACGTGTACGTGCACACCACGGCACATGCGTGACATGCGTCAGCACACCATCCACATCAGCAAAAATGGACAGGAGGTCACGAAAGCCAGCGTTCACCAGGAAGGGAGGTAAGAATACTGGCAGCAATGATCTGCACAAGGCAGAGGCAACTCTTCCCTAGTTCCTCCAGATGCCAGGACCTTGGCAGGGTGAGGAGGGCATTGGGGCGCCTCACCAGACGGTTTAATCGATGTGCTGACTACCCACGTGAAGTAAGTGTATGGAAACAGGTCACACAATGGCAGTTGTGCAACACTATATATAGCAATCATCACATATCATACATGCAGAACATGGTGGAAATACCAGGCTGTGTGCCACCCTGTGGCTAATGTAGATGCGTATGGTGTTGATTGAAAGTATGCCCTGTCCCCACAAGGCCCTCAGACCTAATTACAGAGGTCTATGATAGATCCTGGTGTTATGGTAGCTACATCTGTTTCAGTTTCACAGCTCTGCCCTACCCCCAGGAGGCCTTAGACCTGATTATACAGGTCTATCATAGCTCCTGGTGTTACGGTACCTGCATCTGTTTGAGTTTCACAGCTCTGCCCTACCTCCAGGAGGCCTTAGACCTGATTACACAGGTATATTATAGCTCCTGGTGGTATGGTAGCTGCATGTGTCTGAGTTTCACAGCTCTGCCCTACCTCCAGGAGGTCATAGACCTGATTACACAGGTCTATCATAGCTCCTGGTGTTATGGTAGCTGCATCTGTTTGAGTTTCACAGCTCTGCCCTACCTCCAGGAGGCCTTAGACCTGATTACACAGATCTATTATAGCTCCTGGTGTTATGGTTCCTGCATCTGTTTGAGTTTCATAGCTCTGCCCTACCCCCAGGAGGCCTTAGACCTGATTACACAGGTCTATCATAGCTCCTGGTGTTATGGTAGCTGCATGTGTTTGAGTTTCACAGCTCTGCCCTACCTCCAGGAGGCCTTAGACCTGATTGCACAGGTCAATTACAGATCCTGGTGTTATGGTACCTGCATCTGTCTCAGTTTCACAGCTCTGCCCTACCCCCAGGAGGCCCTAGACCTCATTACAGAGGTATAGTATACCCCCTGGTGATGTGGTACCTGCATGTATTGCAGTTGCACAGATCTACCCTATTCCCAGGAGGCCCTAGACCTGATCACAGAGCTCTGTCATAGCTCGTGGTGATATGGTACCTGCCTGCATGTCTGTTTATTTATTTATTTATTTTATTTACATTCTCTTATATACCGCGCTATTCTGCATCAGTGCGGTTTACATTGAACAAACTGAAATTACATTGAACAGGGCATTATAACTTGGAGATAACTATTTTACAGGGAACATGGGCTATGGAGGGTTAAGTGGCTTGCCCAAGACCACAAGGAGCACCTGTGGGACTAGAAACCCCAGTCCTTCCAGCCCAAGGTTGCTGTCCTCTAGTGGGATTTGAACCACCGACCTTCCGGCCTGAAGTACCTTGCCCCAACCACTAGGCTACTCCTCCACTCCACTCCTTTCACAGATCTGCCCTATTCCCAGTTGCCCAGACCTGAATATAGAGTTCAATGACTCATCCTGCTGTTATGGTAGCTACCCCTGTTGAAGTGATCATGTCGACCCTATACCCAGGAGGCCCAACACCTCCATGCAGAGGTCCAATGTTACACATGGTGGTATGGTATTTGGCCATGCTGCACTTGCAATCATCTGCCCCATCTCCAGCAGGCCTTACACCTGGGTCCAGGGGTCTATTATACATCCTGCTATGATGTTAGTTGCTCATGTTGTTGTTGTCATGCCCCCCCCCCCCATCCCCAGGAGGCCAGAGACCTGCTCACATACGTCTATTAGTGAGGTTGGTGTTATTGTGCATGCATCTGTTGCAGTCACCCACACCTGCCCTATCCCCAGGAGGCCGTAGTCCTGACTACAGAGGTATGGTACACATCCTGGTGTTATGGCATTGGCTCCTGTTGATGTTGTCAGGTCCACCCAATCCCCATGAGCCGCACGGACACATTATACATGCCATCGACAGATATCATGGTGTCAGGGCAGGTGGTGCTGCTGATGTGCATATGTCAGGCAAACACACAGGTGTGTGCTGTACCACACAGAGAGGTAGGAAACACCTCCCCTGGGGATCCACAGGCCTACCTCACACATGGCATGGTGCTGTCATGTTATGCAAGGAGAGTGTAGGAAAAGGGGTGGGATGTCTGGGGGAAGCACACAGGACACGTAGGTGGCACCCCACAAATGCCCAGACCCACAGCCACACATGCAGGCTGTGCTGGCAACAGGTAGTAGTGGACACACTGGCCAGAGCAGCAGCAGCACCCTGCTGCTCGCAGCGATGTGTTATATGCTTTGGGCACCCACCAGAGATTTCTGGTCCCTAATGTTCCCATCCATTGTATTCACCCCCAGGTGGAGGACCTACGGAAAAAGGGATGGGAGTTGTGGTTGCACTGCCCGGAATACCTGGACTGCCTCCAACAGAGGGTGCTGCAGCAAAATTATGGTGAGTGTTGCAGCCTCAGCAGCATACGACAGCATGCCCCAGTGGCCCAACAGCCCGTGGGAGCCCATACCATGGTTATGTGTTGTGGCAAACGCATGATGGTGTGCTAATGCTTACTTTCCCCCACAGAGGATGCTGCTGCTGGCGAGGGGCCGTCAAAATCAGGGCCCCCCACAACAGGCAGACACAGCTGATTCAAGGGGATATCAGCAAGGTGTAGGTTATAGTTAGCAAATCGGGAGGTGACTGAGGGGTGCATTCACATTTTAGTTATGTGTTCAGGGAGGATGGGGGGGATATTGCTCATGTTATCTGGAATGACACTGCATGTCTTAGCTACATGATGCGTATGTGTGGGGGAGGAGAGGGAGGGGTCACAGACAACCCCTACATTGCGTATCAACGTGCAATGTGTTGCAACCTATGCACAGACACCTAATATGGGGGCAGGGTTTACGGATGAGCTTAGATGTTGGGTCGTGGCCAGGTTCAGTTTCAGACAGCGTGGAGACATCAGGCCAGCACTGTCAGACATACAAACATAGCTGAGGGTCTGGATTGGCAGGGGCTGTTCAGGGATGTTGGGATATTTTTGGCACTCATCAGCATACAGTTGGAACTGAGCAGCAGGGGATCAGATACCCCAACACCGCATTTGGTATGGAGCTCTGGAACATGCAGACACAGGACATATCCCTGTGTTCCAGCATATGGGTGCAGGCACTCAGGGGAGGTAGAACCATCACAACACACACTGAAGGTGTGACGGGTGAGATATGAGGTGCAGGGGGTTGATACAGAGGCAGTGTGGACATTCGAGAACAGTATATCAGGGTGATGGGTGTGGTCAGCAGTGTCTGGGGAAGCAGAGAGGTGATGAAATGGGGTGTATGGGGTACAGGCCCTTTAATTTTAGCATTAACACATCATTGGGGACTTTGGCAGGGGTAATTCTGTACAGTATAATGGACAAAAGCCAGACTGGAACAGATTTGGGGGGCATGAGGGTGATGACGTAATGCTGCTGTGTGTGTTACACAGCTCAAACATGACATACGTATGTATCTGGTGTGTTTATCCCTTAACAGGATATGTTGTGTGACCTCCCTGGTGCTGTGGTTCACTGGCAGCTGTCTGTACCCCACTCAACGTGCAGGAGAATGGGGTAGATGGACATACAGGTACATGGTGTGTGGGGACAGACCGCCACAGATCATGTCTGGGGTCATCTGTCCAATGCACATATGTTGTGGTTCACCTCTTTGGTCTGCAACCCCAAAACCCATATGTTACTGTTGTCACACACAGGCACATATGTTCCTGCCCAGCTCATCTGCTCCAGCACTGTTTCTGGAACACATCCCAGAGAGCTGCGTATGTCCACACATCCTAGGTGTTCTGATGGTGGGCCACACGTACACCCTTCCGTGACATTGCAACATCAGCCAAATGCTGTGTAGCATTGCTTTGGCCAAGAACTATCTCCACTGATCTCAAATTGTCCACAGACAGGCCGTATGCTACTGGTGGCATGCTCACCTTAACATACTGTGTGTGTGTGTTTTTCTAGCGTGGGTGTGTATACAGTTTGTATTATCATGTGGTGGGTGGTGTTTTAACACCTGTGGAGGGTTGGGGAATCTGCTATCTGTAACCTACTGCTGTTGACCATGTATACGTTGTGCACATCTGTTTTATGTTGTGACCTGACCTATCTCTTGTGTGCTGTCAGAACACTATCCATCAGCATTTCAGTATCACAGAAGACGCCCTAATTTGGACATGTGCCAATGGCAGCTGGAGATGGGGATATGGTGATTCTACGCATTCCTCTGACATCTTCTGTATTCACTGTGATGTGGTGTTGCCTTTTCCTGCCTCACACAGTCCCTAGCAGACACTTTCTGCAGACAGACGGTAGGATGCATCTTAGATCTTTTGGAAATGACATCAGCCGTTCTATGTTTGCGTTTTGTTGTGTTTTTCAGGGAGTTATCCTGTGGGGTCACTATTCACCAACGCTGATGGACATGAGGTGGAGCAGTGAGGCGCCTGTGTAACATGTGCATGGACATGACCATATCCATAGGACACCCTCGTGTATGGTTCAATGGCCACATTTCCACAACATGCACTGTGTTATGTGTTGTGCTAATTTCATGTTTGCATGTCTGGTGTTGCATTCTGTACATATTGCTGTCTGCCTACCTGCAATGTTCCCTGGTGTTCTGTGCAACATACCATGACAGTGTTTCTTCTTCTTCTGATACAGGGCAGAGCACACACACTGCACATTGACTACACTGCATCTGCAGGCACCATCACCCACGTGTCTGAAACCACAACAAGACCATGCAGCTATCCCTGAATGATGGTGGCATAGGATGGCTGACCTCTGCATGTGGCCCACATGCCTATGATGGACATTGATGTTGGACTGCTACATTGGGCATAGATGGCCTGTCCTACACAACATTGCTACTGTGCTCTGGCTGGGTGTGGGGTTCATCGCAGGGGACATACATGACCTTTTGCATACTGTGGCAGATTGGGATGTACCACTTGCGTATGCAGGCCCAGTGATTCATGGACAGTCTTCACGGGACATGTTGGTTTGCAGAGGCTATTTGCGCTATGGACACTGTGTACAGGCCCCTACGTGTGCAGCAGGGACTGACATACTTGCTACATGTTGTACAGCCATCTGACATTGTGTTACTGTATGTTGCCTATGTGTGTGACCTGCACCGCAGGATATCCTCATCTGTTTAGCTCACCAAGAGCATACAGCCATGTGTGTGGCACAGGGGTGACATTGTATAGGTCCTCTGGTATTTGTGGGGCTACCCTGCACTTGAACATAACACGGTATTTACCACCAAATCACTTTGATATGCGCCAACATCTTCGGTTGATATTTGCCATCACTACATGTGCTACAGTGCATGTGGGGCATCACTGTGTCATTGTTTAACGTACACGTTCCAGGTGCATGTGACTGAATATGTTGGTACACCAGGGCATGTGGCAGAGTGGCTTCTGTGCCGGTTACAGGGCCATGTTTGACCTTTCTTTCACCCTCTGTAACGCATCTTGGAGAGCATCCATGATTTTTTTGCTTCTTTCCAGATTTGCAGAAGGAGTAATCCAATCCACATCAGGTAGATTAAAGCCACCCAATATGATTGCTTCCCCCTTTGTGGCTATCTTGGCAATATCTATAATCAATTCGTTATCTATCTCTTCAATTTGTGTCGGAGGTCTGTAGACTACAGCAGTATGGATGACAGTGCCATCTCCTTTTTCCAACACAATCCAGAGCGCTTCTTCTTTTCCCCATACCCCCTGCATTGCAGTAGCTTTAATATTGCTTTTGACATACAAGGCTACTCCTCCTCCTCTTCCATTTTCTTTGTCTCTTCTGAATAGATTATAGCCAGGTATGGCTATATCCCAATCATGCGATTCATTTAGCCATGTTTCTGTAATGGTCACAATGTCCAAATCCATTTCCACCATTAGGGCTTCCAGGTCCAGAACCTTGTTGGCTAAGCTTTGAGCATTTGTGCTCATTGCTTTCCAGCATTTAACTGGCTTATGTGTATTTAGCATTGATTTTGTTCTGCCTACATCTTCCTACTTGTTTTTGGTGTGTGGTTTAAAAGTGTGGCTGTTTCTGATTTTAATCTGCTTTTGCAGGGGGTGACGTCCAGAACTTGAACTTCTACATCCGTCACCCTCTTTTTCTAGTTTAAATGCATATCCACATATTGCTTGAATTTTTCACTTAGGATTCTTTTCCCTGCGACAGAGAGATGTAGTCCATCAGCACAGTATAGTCTCTTGTTGTTCCATCTGTTACCCCAGTCGCCAATAAATCTGAATCCTTCTTGTTTGCACCAGATCTGGAGCCATGTAATAAAGCTGTTAATGTGATGCAGCCTTTTTGACCCCTTACCAAGCACAGGTAGAACCTCTGAGAATGCAACAGTGTTAACAATGGGCTTGAGTTTCTCTCCCAGAGATTGGAAGTCCTTTTGGACTGTAAAGGCACTGTTTCTAGCCAAGTCATTTGTGCCCCAGTGGATAACAACATCAAGTTTGGAGTGTTCACTTTCTGCGCTAAGTAGTTCAACAATGTGGTTTGTATTCCCTAACACTTTATTGTGTATGTGCATTTGTGTATATGCGGCTGTCGTCCCAATTGCAGACTTTGATATGTGTTGTACACAGCTCTTCTACATGTGCATTACACCATGGTTACTGTTGGGGGTTGCCTTTTCCTGGCACACAACAGGCTTTTGGTGTGGTGCCATGCAGTGTTGCTGTATGCAGCCTTTGCTGTTTGACTCATGTTGGTGGGATAGGTGTACTGGTTTTTGCATTAACTTATGTGCTAGTGGTCATGGGTTCAATCCCACAGAGGGCCTCCTTTAGTCATAATATGCAACACAACTCCCTTTTGTGGCTGTGACAGGCAGACATATATCAGAGATCTGTGTTTAGCACACAGACCACCCTCACCTCATTTGTGTGACCTTGTGTGCCTTTCCTGTGCTTTTACCCTGCCCCAGTAAGCACAGCAGATTGTTGGTGTGGTGACCTGCAGTTGTTGTGTGGCCAGCTATTGCTATGATGGCTACCATAGAAACATAGCACAATGGTGAGTACACTGACTTCCCAGCCAGTGATCATGGGTTTGATTCCTTTGTGTTTTTCTGCCTGTCCTACACAACTATTTTTCGTTCCTCTAACAGTCATATCTGTGCAGATGTGTGTGGCAGCAAATTATAGCCTCATCACAGTTGCCAAGCATCCTTCTGTCCGTCTGTCTATGCCAGCTGTGTGGCGTTCTGCCCTAATGTGCGGACTACTGCCCCCTGTCCTGCGCTGGGACCCTTTTCTGCATTGCGGCTCTTCATGATTGTCTCTCGCGTGTATGTTCTGCATGGCACTGCTACTCCTGTGTCCTCCTGTTATGCTGCCACCTCTACCTGTTCTGGTGGACACGTATTCACATCCTCTGCCACACACAATCATGTTGGCACTTTACATCACCATCACCCTATGCATCGGTACAGCTGCCTCCGATATGTTTCTGCACTTTTCCAGCTGCACATAAGCAGCATGCAGATTTGACAGGTCCATCAGCTCCGCCATATGATACCCTCCAGAAGTTGTTGTTTGGCTTTCCTTGGTACTCTGTGCAGTGGTAGGGTTACATCTGCGTTTGGGCCATACATTTTGTGCTATTCAACTTGGGACTCCTTACTGCCACTGGCCACCTTTTCAGGCATCACCTTGCCCTCCTTTGGGCATCTTTAGATGCACCTTAGTTTGCACCAGCTCATGGGGCACCTTATATGGTGCCTTCAAGGGTGGCAAACTACGGCGCATCATAGGGTGCCTTAGAGTGGGCGCCCTAATATGTGCATCAGGTTACTGCTCTGCAGCATGGGTTTTTTGATTGGCAGCACACACTGTTCAGATGTGTCCGTTACAAGCATTAAAAGGCATTGTGTCAGACTGCCAGGGGGCAGTAGTCTGCACATTAGGGCAGGACGCCACACAGCTGGCATAGACAGACAGACAGAAGGATGCCTGGCAACTGTGATGAGGTGTACTACACCTCTGTAGCTATTATCACAGTGTTTCTACATATTTAGGCTTACGGCACGCAAACGTGCAGGGCCGCACACTATCGCATGAAAACAGCAAGGCACCCTCTATCGCGTGATACACGGCTTAACACCGGAACACCCACTTCCTTATATGGGATTCTTCACATTAGCGCTGCACCTAATGACGGTAATGTTAAGACAATTTAGTAAACATACCCCATAAGGAAGACAGAGAGGTACATAGACAAGACCTACAGGGATATAGTCCTGAATGCCCACTTCCAGTCTGACAGCATCCCTGCTGCCTTGGAGGAGAGAGGTCACGTGACAGGAGAGCATCACCCTGGTGTGGCAGGAAGTGATCCTATAGCTAGGACCTGTCATCTAGGTGATGTAAAATCCTCTTGCACCGAGGAAGTTACTCCAGGGCCAAATGCTCATGAGGGAAGGGTTAGGACAGCCGTTATAGTTTGTGATTCGATCATTAGGCATGTAGATAGCTGGGTGGCTGGTGGACGTGAGGATCGCTTGGTGACATGGCTGCCTGGTGCAAAGGTAGCGGACCTCACGTGCCACCTAGACAAAGTCTTAGATAATGCTGGGGAGGAGTCTGCTGTCTTGGTACATGTCGGTACCAATGACATAGGAAAATGTGGTAGAGAGGTTCTGGAGGCTAAATTTAGGCTTTTAGGTAGGAAGTTGAAATCCAGAACTTCCAGGGTAGCTTTCTCTGAAAAGCTTCCATTTCCACGCACAGAACCCAAAAGGCAGGCAGAGCTCCGGAGTCTCAATGCGTGGATGAGACAATGGTGCAAGGATGAGGGTTTTGGATTTGTTAGGAACTGGGGAACATTCTGGGGAAAGGAGGGGCTCTTCTGAAGGGATGGGCTTCACCTTAACCGGGATGGAACCAGGCTGCTGGCATTAACCATTACAAAGGAGATAGAGCAGATTTTAAACTAGATAATAGGGGAAAGCCGACAGTCACCCAAGAGCACATGGTTCAGAACAATGTATCCTTGAAGGATACTACCAAAAACAGAGAGGTTCCAAAAAAGAGTAAAGTAGCCCAAATGCCCTTGAGTATGGAGCAGACAGAACTTAAAGAATCCAAATTACCCATGCCTACCAATAGCCAGTTTAATATGAATAAATTACAGTCTCTAAATTGCTTGTATGCAAATGCTAGAAGTCTAAAAACTAAGATGGGAGAGTTAGACTATATAGCACTAAATGAGAGGTTAGATATGACTGGCATCTCAGAGACATGGTAGAAGGAGGACAACCAGTGGGACACTGTGATACCTGGGTACAAACTATCTCGTAATGATAGAGCTGATCAAATTGGTGGAGGGGTTGCACTCTATGTTAGAGAGGGCATTGAGTCAGAAAGGATTAAAGTTTTGCAGGAAACAAAATTTGCTGTAGAATCTCTATGGATTGAAATTCCATGTAAAAAGGGGAAGGCGATGGCGGTGAGGGTGTACTATCAACTGCCTGGCCTGAATGAACAAATGGATGATGAAATGCTCAAAGAAATCAAAGAAACTAACAAAAGTTACAGCACAGTAATAATAATAGGTGATTTCAATTAGCCTGGTATTGACTGGGTCATTGTCATGGCAGGATATGCTAGGGAGATAAAGTTTCTAGATGAAATAAATGACTGCTTCTTGGAGCAGCTGGTTCATGAACCAACCAGAGGGGAAGCCATATTGGACTTAGTCCTTAGTGGAACACCAGATCTGGTGCAAGAAATAAGGGTGTTGGGGCCACTTGGCAACATTGATCATAGCATGATCGCATTTGATTTAATTAATGGAGCAGGGATGATAAGGAAATCCACAGTACTACCTTTTAACTTTCGAAAGGGAGACTATGATAAAATGAGGAAAATAGTTAAGAAAAAACTAAATGCAGCAGTTGCAAACATTAAAGACTTACATCAAGCTTGGGTGTTGTTAAAAAATACTGTATTTCAGTTTAATTGTGCAAACCATGTATTCCCTTCTGCTTTCATTGGTTTGAAAGACCGTATACACTGATTTGCCATTTCCCTGCACTCAATAGCATTCCGTGCAATATGAATGTTTTTAACTGTGAAATAAGGTTCCTAACAAAGATTGGGCCCATGGCATCCATTTCTGTAAGCACTTCCTTCAGATAAATTTATTGCATTTGTTGGAAAAATAATTATGCTTGTACACATTTCCCCACTACAGCCTTGTGTAAATTGATTTCTTTTTTGTATCTTTATTTTTTCTTTTCTTCTATATGTTGAGCTCAGTGTTGATGATATAAAACTCATTGTGGAATGCATTTCATAATTAGGACATTCTCAGTAAAGTGAATTTTTGTTTTTCAAATGAGGTTTGATAATAGATATGTCCTAGCTGAGCCTTCTGTACACACTGACTAATGCCCTACAAAACTAATGCATTTTAAATCTATTTTTAACAAAGGTCAGCCATCTTATATTCTGACATGTTTGGATGGTTTAATTGAAATACAGCTAAGCTGAGACAGCCAAAGGTCATAAATTTGTACTTTCGCTTTGAAACCAGAGACATTATCTTATGTTTTAAGAGGGGTACCTAAGCTTTGTATCTTAGACTTACTTCAGAAAAAAGAAAGTTTAATCCAAACATATGAGCAAAGATGAAGATGGGCAGATGGCTCAGTGGTGGCTTGCTGCTGTCAAGCAAGAGTGTGATTCTTGGTTAAGGGTCTTGACCCATAAGCCATTCATGCTAGGAGTACCGTGAAAAGTTTCAGAGTTTCGGGAAAGAGACACAGGATGTCACTGAGGTGATATTATCTATTGTCCAGATGCCGTAGTACATAGGAAGTAAAAAGTCAAGGGAAGTGGCCTTCACTTTATCCAGGCACATCGAAACAAGGGCTTGGGGTAAACAATAGCAGTAATTAGAACTGACTGAGTAGAGAAAAGCTTTCAGAAGTAAAAAAAAAAAAAAGAAAAAAAAGTAGAATAAAAGATAAGTGAGGCAAATAATGTACCTTTGCATCCATGTCTATATAATTCAGTTTCAAATTGTTTGCAAGAATTGATATTATTTATTTAAGTTATTCTAGGGCCCAGCAGTTGCTTCCTACTACTCTGAGTTTACAGTTTAGTCAGAACCAGCCCCATTATGTCTGCAGCACCATCAGCTTTTATTCACAACTATCCAGGATGTATCCTACATTGCCTCCACCCCCCATATAACGTAACCATTGCAGTAATAATCCTTCAACCAAGAGCCAGACTACAGCCCTCTCTGGAAACCTGTGTGCATGTATCCTGAGTATGACCACTGCACAAGAGATGGGGCTGCCTCTTCTGGAGCTCTGAGCTCTGTCTCTGGGGCATCCTCATAAGGCAAAGTTTGGCTTGGAAACTGAACCCTGATCTCCTAGCAGCATAGAGCACTGCCACTGAGCTTTTCGATTGGTTTGAGGTAAACTCTTTTGGAGAAGGCTAAGAAGTATGATGTAACCAGGAGTCACCCTTTGTGTCCTGCAGTAGCTTGAAACCCACTGGAGACAGGCCCTGAGGCATCTTCGGGGGGGCTAGAAGGTTTTTATGCTTTAGATATGCACTCCAGCACCTGGAATTCATGGTTCAAGGGACTTGTCTCAACTACAGTGAGATTGAAACAGTAGCTTACTGAGCCCTGAGATATAGTGTATTGTGCCCATAATGAAAGCAGACAAAAAGGGCCCAATATTCAGCATCAGCGGCAAGCACTGCTAACGTGGCTAGCCACCAGTGCTGAAAGTTAACCCTGGATAATCAATGTCAAGGTCATATCCAGTCCTAGCATTGAATATCCATGTTTTCCGCATTTGCCACTTGCTAACCGGGCAGCGGCGATATTGAGCCACTGTCCGGTTAGCAATAAGCAGCTAAAGTTAGGCCAGGGTTTCCTGCATCTGGCTTTCACTGTGTATCGCTAACCAGGCAAAGCTAAGGGGTATGTTTACTAAATCATCTTAATGTTACCGGCGCTAGTTGCAGCGATAATGTGAAGAATGCCATATAAGGAGTGGGTGTTCCAGTCCTAAGGTAGCAAGAATCTGTATCGCACGATAGTGGGCGCCGTGGCACATTAACACACGTTAACCCTAAGTACATGCCAGTGCAGTGTTAGAAGCTATAATGATGTAGCCCACTGGTTACTGCAATGACTGTGGAGGCAGAAGTTTGATCCTGCAGTGGTGTAATCTAAAAAGGCTGTCTGAGGCATTTTCTTTTAATTTAAATCAGTGCTGCCAGCAAAACCACCCTCACAGTGCTGTAATCTAAGGTGCCTCATAAGGTGCCCTATAAGGCACCCCATAGGTCACATTATAAAGTGCCCTGTCTGCCAAGGCACCCTATAATGTGCCCTATAGGGCGCTGTATAGGGCGCCTTATAGGGCGCCTATGAGGCACCTTAGGCTACAGCACTGTGAGGGTGTTTCTGCAGGCAACACTGATTGAAATGAAAAGGAAAAGCCTTAGACAGCATTCCTAAATAACACCACTGTGCGATCAAACTCATGACCTCTGCTGTCACAGTCATTGAAGTAACCAGTAGGCTACATCTCTATAGCTACTACCACACAGCTGGCTGGCTACAGAAAGACTGCAGGTCACCACACAAACTGTCTGCTGTGGTTACCAGCACTGTTCCCTCTAAGCTGTGCGCGTGTGCGCGCGCACACACCTCACCGAGTGAGCGCACATACTTTACAACAGAGCGCACAAAAATTACGGTTCTGATTCTGATAGAAAACAACACAGACGTTCTTAAAATTGAAAAGTTGTTGTGTATTTATGGTTTTCACAAGTTCTGCAATATTTTCTAGTGCAATCAATGTGGTGTACATACTGTATTCTGACGTGTAGTCAAATTTTAAAGTATATAACTCCGAGTGTCGTTATGTGGCGCACAAAAATTTAATCTTCCTTCAAAAGCTGCACAGCTGATATTTTATGCGCACACAGCCTACAGAAAATTAGAGGGAACATTGGTTACCAGGATATGGTAAACCCACCCGTACCCATGATGCACTGCACATGCAGATCAGCAGTCTACAACTGATCACATAATGGGGTATGCACCCCCACAGCACCTAGGCCTGGTAGGGGGAACTGACCGTGTGTGTTACTGGCACAGAGTAGCTACAGACCGTGACATTGTGTGGGTCCTGTGCTCACCCTGAGGGTGAAGTGGGGCAGCCAGCACCAGGTCCGCAGCACCTGGCTTGGTTGAGATAGGCTATGCTGCAGGTCCCCATCAGTGCCAGTGTGTGATAGGTAGGCCTTGTAGATACACCTGTGTCTATCTATATTTTCCAGTCACGTCTGGCCCTTGTGGACTATGATGCACCCAGAATAGTGCATATCCTGTGTGGGTGCTATGGTGGCATGTTATAGATGAAGGGGGCGTGTTTGGACCCCAAAGCGGATTATGTAGCACCACCCAACCCGCCCTCTGTGGCTCCGGGTGGGGGGGAACAGGATCCCCCACCAACAGATCCACATTGTACATCTCTGCAATGGTGGCAGTAGAGAGGACCATCAACCCCAGTCCTGCTGGGGAACAGGCACCCTACAGGGCAGTTGATGCAGATCTGTAAACATCACATAAGTCAATGGCAAACAGGCAGAATGCTGAAGAAGCTCAGCTGCTCCCACCACTATCTGACATACACCAGCAGAGGGCACAGTCAGTCTTCACCCTGCAAGTTGTTCCAGCCATACACATACTGACTGCAGACAGTCTGCTAGCTAGTACATGGTGCATGTTCCTGGAAGAACTGTGTGCACCCAAAAATGGGATGCAAGCGTGCACACACATCCACATGCACCAAGCAGGTATTTCAGTGATTAGGCCCCAAAAAAGAGAACCCATAAATATCACTTGAGAGAAATGCTGTGTAGCACTATGGGGGAACCTAGCCATACCGTGGTCACTGCTCAGTCAGGGTGAGAGTGACCTCCCAGCATGACTTGCTGTGGCCACCCTGTCTGTGCAGGTGGTGGTCAGGCACTACAATGTCCCAGCCATTGCCCTATACCCTGTACAGATGCATCCTGCCCAGGCCACCCTGTCTGGGCCATACCCACAGTACCTTGCTCCTCATTATGCACATTGGCAGGATAAAACTGGAAACAGTGCAAGCAGTGTGGGCTCAGTAAGATGTAGGCAGCCACAACACACTGGATAGACATACACACACTCCCACACCTATGCCAGCATTGTGCAAATATGGAGGTTTGTGGCAGCCCTGGCCACCACACCAATCTTGGGCACAGTGCGGGCAATGCTATGGTACGCAATACTGTTGGGGTCACTCCCTGGGGTGGTAAACACTGTCAGAAGCAATAACTGGAACACACTCCACAGATATCAGAAAGGTTGCTATGATGAATCTCTATCAACAAATCGTGTTTGACTTAGGATTTGCTAGATGACATTAATCATAGCAACCTTTTGATATATGTGGAACGTGTTCCCAAGTTTAGGACGGCATTTCTAAGGTATGCAGGTTGCCAGTATTGGGAGATGCTGCTCCGCGCAGGGCCCAACAGCCTGACTCTCCATGAGGCTTTGGATAGTGGAGCCTGTGGGTGTGGGTGTTTGTGCCCCTGTTGGCCGCTGCTCTAGGGCAGAGGTTCCCAACTTTGGTCCTGGTGGGCCAAACACTGTTCAGGTTTTCATGCTGTCCCTAATGAATATGCATGAGATACATTTGCATACAACGGGGCGATGCATACAAATGCAGTACAGGCATATTTATTAGGGACAGCATGAAACCTGAATGGTGTTTGGCCCTCCAGGACTGCAGTTGGGAAACTCTGCTCTAGGGATTGCACATGTTTATGGGGTTTGTGCTCTGTAGGGTAAAATATAGGCGTATCAGGCATGTTTAATTTATCTGCAATAAAGGTTCCGTCTTTATTACCACGTTTTAGTACTGGGTAAAATAAGGGGACAAGGTTGGCAGGATCCACAGCTGGGACTTGAATGTGTGACCTTCTGCTCCTGAACACACTGGCTGTGTGTACTGCACCAAACTGTGCCACAGGGGCAGATCATTCCCTGGGGATACCATGACTGTTCGTCAGACAGACCTTGTCTGTTGCAGTGTACAGCACCCAGCTAAATGGAGCTTGGCCGTGGTCTGCTGTGGGCAGATGCCATTGCCCCCTCCGCCACCAGCACCCCTCCGCCACCATGCTGACATGCCCTTATGCCGGTGGTGCTGGTGGTGCGCAGTCCCAGGCCATCCAGTGTGCTGGTAGGCAGCTGCCTATGGTGTGGGTTCTCGGGTAGGGGTGCCTACATGGACATGCGCACTTCCCCCTGGCACCGCCTTCCAATGTTATGTGCCCTTGGGGGTACCTGCTGGGTAATATCCCCTGTGACACTGTGGGACACACACTCGTGCCCATGTTGGTCCCTCGTCATTTGCTGTCTTGCTGCTTTACAGTTTTGGCATTCCTATGTGCCACCTAGGTATCTGCCTAGTCCGCACTGTGTCCCAGCTGGACCACAGCATGTGCCGCCTGCAGCCCCCTGTATCCCATTTACAGCTTCAGTACAGTTGCCCTTTCCTACATGCCCACTCTGCTGTTGCTGCACATGTGCACGCCCTAACAAACCTGCCCAATATAACCGACAAAAACGCTGATCACCGCTATTTCAATGTGGGATCATTCACTTTGTAGGGGGACAGAGCATAGACCCTTCCAAACATGATATCTTCCTTTTTACACTTTTTCAGTAGTGTTGCTTTATGTTTATCATTAATATCACTATTGGCCATCTTGGTTATTGGGATTTCAGATGTGGTTCTGGTCATTTTATATGTTTATTTGCCTTTTTGGTTCCTGCACATGTATCACTACTATCACTTTTTAGGGTTTCCCTTCCTTTGCTATACATTGCTGACTGAAATGGTTTCTCTCTCCTGCAAATGTGCCTCTAACGTGAGGTTTCACTGGCGTTAGTGTTCAGACCCGGATTTCACATATTTAGTGTGCCTGGAGCCTCTCCCCTCCCACTCTCCGCCCATTGACCCCCTTCTCTCCGCCCTCTGGGAAGCCTTACTCCACCCTTCAGTCATGGATTTCATAGCATTAGTGTGCCTTAATGCCGCTGCTGATGTTATCACGTGATAATGTTATGTATCGCGCGATAACGTCGCCGCTGCAACATTAAGACAGTTTAGTAAATATACCCCAAAATATCACTGCTGCTCGGTTAACAAGTGGCAAATGCGGAAAACATGGATATTCACTCCGTTCTGGAATGCCCCTGACACACCCTTATCCTAAGCAGTTAGCATCAGGGCATGTAGAGACGATAGCTGCAGATATTCAGCAGTACTAACCATGTTAACCATTTCAGTGCCGCTGAATATCCCATTCACTGTGATTAATGTGATTAACAGCTCTGCTACCTGTGTCAACCACTTTGTATACTGAGCCCAAAGTGTTTAAACGAAACATTTTTCTTTACTAGCATAAACTACAAAAAGTCACACAGAAATATATACAGGTATTTACCAGAACCAAAAAACAAGGCAGAAACCACAGCATTCAATAACAAAAGCTTTTCTACAATGAATTAGCAAAAGAAAATTGGACCTGCTGGATATGTAAATTAGATTTGAAATAGATTTCTGAGAACAGAAATCAAGCATTTGACCAACAAGAGTGGGCATTTAGCTTTAGAGTGGTTCACACTGGTAATAGGTGCTCTAACTGGATCAAAATACATTCCCAGTCCTTTGTCGAAATCCCCTTCCTATTCAGGGGGAAATCTCTCACTAACGTCCCTAATTCACCAGAAAGACTGAGACAACAACAGTTTCGTCTTTATGGGTTTATTACAAATTACAAGCAGCTGCAAGGAGACAGGAGAAAGAAACTGAACAGCTGAGTGTCAAGCTCCGGTCTGGGAAGTTATGAGCTGTGCAGGATATATATAACCTGGTACAAACAAGCAAGAGATTTACCAATCATATAGGACACTATACATTACATGCTTCCCTTTGTCATAGCCTTATCTAAATTTGGTTCTTATTTAATTATTTACAATTTTAACAAACTCACATGCACATAAATGAGAACAGGAAATACCTTCAAAACATTTGTAGGAAAATTTCCCATATCATTCAAATACAAATATCACTACAGCCCACGATAACAGACATAATGGACCCAAGAAACAATGACAAATAAATAGGAAAAACAATAAAGAAAAAAACATCTCAAAAAGGAGAGCACAGCCCCTACCTCCCACCCAAACAATCACAGTGGTGCATTAAGGAACAACCACCTGTATCTTCTCCTCTTCTTTAGCCACAAGGAAACTTAACTATTGACTTCGTTTGTTTAGGCACTTGATATACCGCCCTTTACTATGTGCATCAGAGCGGTTTACAGATATATATATATATAAACAGGTACTTTTTATTTCCTTGTCCCTGAAGGGCTCACAATCTAATCGTTCAAAGTAAACTACTGATTTACCATTACACTGAACAATACACACACAGGGAAATCTTAATATAAAGGAAAAACCCCAAAACAATCACCCTAAGATGTAACGCGAGGAACTCCTGGCGATGCCGCTGAGTGAACCTAGAAAAGTCAGGGAACATTCTTATCTGAGAACCAAAGAACAATTTATCCATTCAGTGGAAATAAAGCTTTAAGACAGCATTACGATCATACTCAAAGGCAAATGAAACAAACAATGACCTCAAAAGAGGACTCCAAAAACCCCGTAAGATCAACTCCCAGGGGGTCTCCCAGCTGAGCCGAAACTTGACTGGGGGCCGATATACTGAGCCCTAACCATAGGAGGAAGTGTCAGAGAATCTAACCCCAATACTTCGACCAAGTACTTCTTCACCATATCCACAGGCGTTACAAGGGGAGATCTGGGAAAGTTTAAAAACCTAAAATTATTTCGGCGCACTTGATTTTCCAGGCGCTCCAAATGACGAGAGTTGATAGTGCTATCTTTCACCAGGGCATCCCCAATAACCTGAGCAGCACTAGTCCTATGGTCAACAGCCTCCAATTTAGTTTTCACAGTCTCAATAGCCTGAGCATGGTCGACAACCGTCTGGGCCACTAATTGCAAATCACCTACAAGTTTATACGAAAAAGAATGCAAAGAAGTGGAGAGACCTTGGATTGTATCCCATAAAGACTCCATAGTCACAACCATTGGTCTAACAACCTCTCCAAAATTCTGTCTGGAAGCAAGCTCACCCAACTTCAAAAGGACATCCTGTGCAGATATCAATGGCTAGGGAGGTATCCTTACTACCCCAGCCACCAAAGGCATCGACATTACTGATGGGGGGGGGGTCCATCTGGTTGGAGCATAACATCTCCCTCACTGGAAAGAGGCGACTCCAGTCCCCCAACTGCGCTCATGCTTCCAGGAATGGGAGGCAGCTTTCACACCTTGGGGCTAAGTGGCACACCTTCCCTGCTGCCTGACAATTGCCTAACAGTCTGATTAGCAGACAGGAGAGCAATGGAGCCCAATGAGACACCAAAGCATTCCAAAGTGGCCTGCCTTTGGGGAGGAAAGCCAGAGCCTCTAGGAGCCTGCGCCAACTTCCCCTTCCTCTTGCCCATCACGCTGATGAGCAACAGATCCCCTCCGACAAACCAAGAGAGATCAGTTCAAGCGTCCGGACATGGCGCACCTCCTAATTGGTTCTTAATGCGCCACACTAGGAGGCTGCCATGTCATGCTCATATATGATGGTACAACACTACAACAGCAAAAGCCACGCAAATAGCAGAAACCAGTCCAAAGGCGTGGTGTGGTGGAAAAACGAAACCTTTATTAAACAAATGCCAACCCGACACAGGCCGTGTTTCGTCACACTTCGTCAGGGGTATTACTGGCATGTACTGAAAATATAAACATATAAATACTTAAAAACATAAAGGAACAGAACAATAGTGACACGTTCCATCAATATAATTAAATAATATAAAAATATAAAAATGATAATGAACAATATAATAACAAATAAATCATTAAAATTAATATAAAATATCATATGAACACAATTTAAAACATCATATAGAAATAAATAAATAAAGAACAAAGAACAAAAGAGTATGCCCAAAGGGATAAAAAGATATGACATATAGAAACATAAGGTAGCAAGAATCTGTATCGCGCAATAGTGGGCCCGTGGCACGTTAACGTGCATCAACCCTAAGTACATGCCAGCGCAATACTAGAAGCTATGATGATGTAGCCCACTGGTTACTGCAATGACTGTGGAGGCAGAGGTCATGGGTTTGATCCTGCAGTGGTGTAATCTAAAAAGGCTGTCTGAGGCATTTTCTTTCAATTTAAATCAGTGCTGCCAGCAAAAACACCCTCACAGTGCCGTAACCTAAGGTGCCTCATAAGGCGCCCTATAAGGCGCCCCATACGTCACATTATAAAGTGCCCTGTCTGCCAAGGCACCCTATAATATGCCCTATAGGGCGCTGTATAGGGCACATTACAGGGCGCCTTATAGGACACCCTATAGGGCACCTATGAGGCACCTTAGGCTACAGCACTGTGAGGGTGTTTCTGCTGGCAGCACTGATTGAAATGAAAAGGAAAAGCCTCAGACAGCATTCCTAAATAACACCACTGTGGGATCAAACCCAAGACCTCTGCCTCCACAGTCACTGAAATAACCAGTAGGCTATATCTCTATAGCTACTACCATACTGCTGGCTGGCTACAGAAAGACTGCAGGTCACCACACACCCTGTCTGCTATGGTTACCAGGATAGAGTAAACCCACCCATACCCATGATGCACTGCACATGCAGATCAGCCGTCTACAGATGATCACATTATGGGGTATGCACCCCCACAGCACCTAGACCTGGTAGGGGGAACTGACCGTATGTGTTACTGGCACAGAGTAGCTACAGACCGTGACATTGTGTGGGTCCTGTGCTCACCCTGAGGGTGAGGTGGGGAACCCAGCACAGGTCTGCAGCACCTGGCTTGGCTGAGATAAGCTATGCTACAGGTCCCCATCAGTGTCAATGTGTGATAGGTAGTTCTTGCAGACTCATCTAGAATGCACCTGTGTCCATCAGTATTTCCCAGTCATGTCTAGCCCTTGAAGACTATGATGCACCCATAATAGTGCATATCCTGTGTGGGTGCCATAGTCACATGTTATAGGTGAAGGGGAGTGTTTGGACCCACAAGCGGATTATATAGGACCACCCAACCCGCCCTCTGTGGCTCTGGGTGGGGGCGGGGGGGGAACAGGACATCCCACCAAGAGATCCACATTGTACATCTCTGCAATGGTGGTAGTGGAGAGGACCATCAACCCCATTCCTGCTGTGGAACAGGCACCCTACAGGGCCGTGGATGCAGATATGTACGCATCACATAAGGCAATGGCAGACAGGCAGAACACTGGAGAAACTCAGCTGCCCCCAACCATTATCTGACATTCACCAGCAGAGGGCACAGTCAGTCTCTACCCACTGCACCCTGCAAGGCATTCCAACCATACCCTTGCTAACTGCAGACAGTCTGCTAGCTAGTCCATAGTGCATGTTCCTGGAGAAACTGTGTGCACCCAAAAATGGGAAGTGAGCACATACAGCAAGCAGGTATGTCAGTGACTGGACCCCAAAAAAGAGAACCCATAAATATCACTTGAGAGAAATGCTGCATAGTGCTATGGGGGAAGCTAGCCATGCCGTGGTCACTGCTCAGTCAGGGTGAGAGTGACCTCTCAGCATGACTTGCTGTGGCCACCCTGTCCGTGCAGGTGGTGGTTGGGCACTACAATGGCCCAGCCATTGCCCTAAACCCTGTGCAGATGCATCCTGCCCAGGCCACCCTGTCCGGGCCATACCCACAGTACCTTGCTCCTCATTATGCACATAGGCAGGCTAAAACTGGAAACAGTGCAAGCAGTATGGGCTCAGTAAGGTGTAGGCAGCCACAACACACTGGATAGACATACACACACTCCCACACTTATGCCAGCATTCTGCAAATATGGAGGTTTGTGGCAGCCCTGATCGCCACACCAGTCCTGGGCACAGTGCGGGCATTGCTATGGTACGCAATACTGTTAGGGTCACTCCCCGGGGTGGTAAACACTGTCAGAATCAATAACTGAAACATACTCCACAGATATCATAAAGATTGCTATGATGAATCTCTAACAACAAATCGTGTTTAACTTAGGATTTGTTAGCTGACATTAATCATAGCAACCTTTTGATATATGTGGAACATTTTCCCAAGTTTAAGACGGCATTTCTAAGGTATGCAAGTGCCAGTATTGGGAGATGCTGCTCCGCGCAGGGCCCAACAGCCTTACTCTCCATGAGGCTTTGTATAGTGGAGCCTGTGGGTGTGGGTGTTTGTGCCTCTTTTGGCCGCTGCTCTAGGGCAGAGGTTCCCAACTCCGGTCCTGGTGGGCCAAACACTGTTCAGGTTTTCATGCTGTCCCTAATGAATATGCATGCGATACATTTGCATACCATGGGGCGATGCATACAAATGCAGCACAGGCATATTTATTAGGGACAGCATGAAACCTGAATGGTGTTTGGCCCTCCAGGACTGTAGTTGGGAAACTGTTCTAGGGATTGCGCATGTTTATGGTGGCTGTGCTCTGTAGGGTAAAATATAGGCGTTTCAGGCATGTTTAATTTATCTGCAATAAAGGTTCTATCTTTATTACCAGGATTTAGTACTGGGTAAAATATGGGGACAAGGTTAGCAGGAGCCACAGCTGGGATTTGAACTTGTGACCTTCTTCCCCTGAACACACTGGCTGCGTGTACTGCACCAAACTGTTGCACAGGGGCAAATCATTCCCTGGGGATACCATGACTGTTCGTCAGACAGACCTTGTCTGTTGCAGTGCACGGCACCCACTTAAACGGGGCTTGGCCGTGGTCTGCTGTGGGCAGATGCCACTGCCCCCTCCACCACCAGCACCCCTCTGCCACCTTGCTGACATGCCCTTATTCCAGTGGTGCTGGTGGTGCGCAGTCCCAGGCCATCCAGTGTGCCGGTAGGCAGCTGCCTATGGTGTGGGTTCTCGGGTAGGGGTGCCTACATGGACATGTATGCTTCCCCCCAGCACCTCCTGTCAATGTTATGTGCCCTTGGGGATACCTGCTGGGTAATATCCCCTGTGACACTGTGGGACACACACTCATGTCCATGTTGGTCCCTCGTCAGTTGCTGTCTTGCTACTTTACAGTTTCGGCATTCCTATGTGCCACCTAGGCATCTGCCTAGTCCGCACTGTGCCCCACCTGGACCACCGCATGTGCCGCCTGCAGCCCCCTGTAGCCCATTTACAGCATCAATATAGTTTCCCTTTCCTACGTGCCCACTCTGATGTTGCTGCACATGTGCACGCCCTAACAAACCTGCCCAATATAAACGACAAAAACCCCTGATCACCGCTATTTCAATGTGGGATCATTCACTTTGTAGGGGGACAGAGCATAGACCCTTCCAAACATGATGTCTTCCTTTTTACACTTTGTCAGTAGTGTTGCTTTATGTTTATCATTAATATCACTATTGGCCATCTTGGTTATTGGGATTTCAGATGTAGTTCTGGTCATTTTATATGTTTATTTCCCTTTTTGGTTCCTGCACATGTATCAGTACTATCACTTTACTGGGTTTCCCTGCCTTTGCTGTACATTGCTGACTGAAATGGTTTCTCTCTCCTGCAAATGTGCCTCTAACACGAGGGTTTCACTGGCGTTAGTGTTCAGACCCGGATTTCACAGCGTTAGTGTGCCTGGAGCATCTCCCCACCCACTCTCCGCCCATTGACCCCTATCTCCGCCCTCTGGGACGCCTTACCCCACCCTTCAGAGCCGGATTTCACAGCGTTAGTGCACCTTAACGCTGCTGCCGACGTTATCGCGTGATACGTGACATTATTGCGCGATAATGTTACATATCACGCGATAACGTCACCACTGCTACGTTAAGACGGTTTAGTAAACATACCCCTTAGACTTGGTAATGTATATTAAACAGAGACATTGGCAACTGGGATTCTTCTGAGGCAATGGAGGGTTTAGTAACTTGCCCAAGGTGTGTTAGTGAGAATTGAACCCTGGTCTTATAGATCACAAGCATTTGCACCACTAGGCTACCCCCTCTCCCCCCCCACACACATTTCATTGCTCCCCTTATATGATAAGAAGCTAAATTGTTAGAAATCTCGTATCAGTAATCCCATGCATTCCAGTGTCCACTGGGGTATTTCTACCCGCTGCCTAACATTTAACAAAGATCTTGAAAAGTTAATAAAAACATGATGCACCTGGTAAAAAAAAAAAAAGAAAAGAAAAAGCCAGAAGCTTGTACATTTTGGGTGCTGCCTGGATAAGCAGCCCTCTTACTGGCTGCAGATATTTTTCAGGTATAATGCTAAACAGTTCTAGCAGCTTATCTATTCTGGGCTTGTCTAAGCACAATAAAGTAGATAAAAAAGAGAAGAAGATTAATGCTAGTATGAATATTCCTCTCACAGCCATAGAGAGATGTATATATCAATCAGTGACGGAAAGCAAGCTGATAGAGAAAGAATGAGTATGTTGGGAAGCAAGGGTGGAATGTATGGGATCTGGAGGCTGAGCATAGCTTTCAACATCATAATAATAGAAATATTACAGAGAGAGAGATTGTTTTACTGAAAACGGTGTGAATCTTATTAATCCAGTAAAATTTCAAAATATAGATTGAGCCAATCAGGTGATGTGAATAAAAACTGACAAACTAAACCCCAGCCTCGGAAGGGAATACCAGAACACATTGAGGGGGACCATTGGCTCCCAAAGGAGCCATGGTGGAAACCCGAGCATGTACAGTTGGTTCTCTCTCTTGGAATCTGTAGCTTCTCATTCCCTTATCTGCCCATTGCCGGTATCATTCACCACCCCCACCCCCCCACCCCCGGCCCCACTATCAGCCCAGTTCCAGAACCAGCCCTGTATTCCTTGTATCAGCCCATTGGCAGCCCCCTAGTCTTTATATCTTTCCATTTCCAGTCCCCCACTCCCAATATCAGTCCATTTCTACTCCCAGTCCTCCATTCCCAGTATCAGCCCATTGCCAGTATCAGTCAGACTTCCTGTATTAGCTCATTTCCAGTTCCCCCAGTGCCAATATCAGCCATTGCCAGTCCCCCCAGCCCCAATCCCAGCCCCTCAGTCAGAGTATAAGCCCATTTCCAGTCCCCCAGCATCAGCCATCCCTCCTCCCTTCCTGTAGCAACACACACAGGAGCAATTGTTTTGCACCTGTGGCTATATTAATACTCAGCACAGCCATGGGAGCAAATCCTGCAGCTGTGCTGAGCATTAATATAGCCACAGTTTGCTTTTGCTCCCCCAGCTGTATCAATGCTCATTCCATCCACAGGAACAGTTCCTGTAGCTGTGCCGAGCATTACTGTAGCCGTAGGAGGAAAAGCAAGTGCTCCCAAGGCTGTATTAATGTTCATCCAGCCAGGGGAGCATTGACATTTGTTCCTGTGGCTGTACTAATGCTTGGCACAGCCACAGGATTTGCTCCCACAGTTGTGCTGAACATTAATACAGCCATGGGAGCAAAGGTAAATGCTCCTGCAGCTGAGTTAATGCTGTGGCTGGGGAGGCTGGAAGTCAGTCAGTAAGGCTTCCTGTGCCCCTATTGTCATGTGCCCTGAACCAGTGCCTCACTGGTCACCTTTTAAACTGGCCCTGCTTTAGGGTTTCAGGCAACTTAATTGGCTGAACTAGTGACAAACCGACCACTGCCAGACAGTCTGGACACTACAAAGTTGGAAGCGGGTTGCCTAGGTGGCCATTACTCTTTCAGACTTGATTCCTCCATCCAGTAGGCTGAGGCAGAGGCAAATTGTCTGAGTCTGCCTGGTTCATAGTCTCAGGCCTGCAGCAGCATGACCTCCCTGTCTCTGCTCTGTTGAGTCAGTCGACACTCAGCAGCGATGCTTCTTCCCCCCTCCCCCAACACACACAATATCTGCCCCCTCTCCCTTTTCACTCCCCCAGTTTCTGCCTCTTTTCCCCACCTGACCCAGCATATACTAGCATCCCCGTTCCAGTTCCTTTCCAGTACCCCCAGTATAAACCCATTTTCTGCCCAGCCTGAGCATCAGTCCCCTTCCAGTCCCATTACCTCCCTCAGTATCAGTCTATTTCCAATCCCAGTAACCCTCCCCAGTGTCAGCCCCCTTTCCAGTTCTCCCTTCCCAGTACCTTCCAATGTCAACCCCCTTGCATTCCCAGCACCGTCACTGGGTCCATTTCTTTCCTGTCCCCATCCTTCCCCTCTGTCCAGCCCCTTCTAGTCCAAATACCATCCCAGTTATCAGCTCATCTCCTGTCCCAGTGCGCCCCCTCCATGTCTTCTCCCTTCCAGTCACCCTCCCATTTATCTATCCCTCTTCCAGAGCCATCTCCAGGTGTCAGCTCTCTTCCAGTTCCAGTGCCCCCTCCCTTCCAGCCCCCTCCATTACCCAGCTCCCTTCCAGCTCCCACATCCCCCCCCCCCATGTCAGCTCCCTTCCAGCCCCCTCATTCTCTCCTGTATTTGCTACCTTTGTCACCCCCCTCACTGATTTGCCACTTGAGAGAGCTGCAGGAACACTTCTTTGCTCACGTGGCTCTACTATTTTATAAACTGCTGGACTGCAGCATTTCTAAAGTCAACAATAAGCATTTCCTGTTTCTTATGAAAAACAGGAAATGTACACTACTACTGGAAATGCCGTGGTCCAACAGTTTAAAAGATAGCAGAGCTGTGGGAGCAGAGAAGTGTTCCCACGGCTCTCTCAAGCGGAAAATCATGAAGGGGGCAAGCAGCTAGAGACAGCGCCCCTTGCCATCGGCACCACCCTGCATTGCTTATCCGGCTTACTGGGTAGCACCAGCCCTGCTGAGAAGGGCTTCCCCAACCCTTGCCTGTCTCTTTTCCTCTTTGGATGAGTTTACATCTGGAAGCAAAATAAAGCTCATAGATTGCAATTTCAACTATACATGCATTATTGTGCATGGAAAAAGAACCCGCAAAAAAGGAAATGCAACACGCTCTGGGAACTAGGGGTGTGCCTTTTGTAAGCATACATTTTGTTTGTTTGGGCATCTAAAAATGTTAAGTATATGCAAATTGCTTGTATGCATGTATATGAATAAATTTATCTAGATCCTTTCTAGAGCCATCAACCGCCCAAGAGAACTCTAAATCATTAACCAAAACCCCACAAACTGAACCAAACAAACTCAACATCAAACCACAAATACTGGCCGACTACTACACAGACAAACTAAAAAGAAAGAATACCATACTCACCACCCACTCCCCTGAACCCCCTGCAACCTATAATACATGGCATACTTTCCATCTAATAGACCAAAAACATCTGCTAAACACAATCACAAAAATCAACACCACAACCTCTCTGCTAGACCCCTGTCCCATTGCATGGATCAAGGCAACGAAAATGAAACTAGTTCCTTACTTCTTCTGTATAGTTAACCAATCCCTCCTCCAAGGAATCATGCCAAGAGACCTTAAGCTTATCACTATTCGGCCAATCCCGAAGAACAAAACCCTCAACAAAGATGACCCTAGCTCTTATAGGCCCATAGCTAGCATTCCATTTGTCTCCAAAGTAATAGAGAAGGTTGTCCAATTAGAACTCCAAGGGGTATGTTTACTAAATGGCGCAAATGTAGCAGCTGCGATGTCATCACGCGATATGCGACATTATCGTGCGATAATGGTGCAGTACCGTACGAGAACGTCACATATCGCGCGGTAACGTCTCCTGTGGCGGTAAGGTGTGCAGAGGGTGGAGGAAGGCTCCCCAGGGGCAGAGAGAAGGAGTCAATGGGCAGAGAGCGGGCGGGGAGAGGTTGAATGCACACTAACACCATGAAATGAAGGTCTGAAAAGTAGCGCCAGTGAAAACCTCGCACTAGAGGCACATTTGCAGGGAAGAGAGACCATTTTAGAGGAGGAGTGGCCTAGTGGTTGGGGCAAGTTACCTCAGACCAGAAGGTTGGGGGTTAAAATCCCACTAGAGGACAGCAACCTTGGGCCAGAAGGACTGGGGTTTCTAGTCCCACAGGTGCTCCTTGCGGTCTTGGGCAAGCCAATTAACCCTCCATTGCCCATGTTCCGTGTGTGTGTGTGTGTGTGTGTGTGTGTTATGTAGTCCCTGCAGACACACCTAGGATACATCTGTGTCCTTCTGTATTTCTCAGTCATGTCTAGCCCTTATGGGCTATGATGCACCCAGAATAGTGCATAACCTGTGTTGGTGCCAGGGTCGGGTCGGGTCAGGTCAGGTGGGGTGTTTGGACCCATAGGCAGATTGTGCACCACCACCCAACCCACCCTCTGTGGCTCAGGGTGGGAAACAGGATCTCCCTGCAATGGTGACAGTAGAGGGGACCATCAATCCCAGTCCTCCTGGGGAACAGATACCCTACAGGGCACTCAATGCAGATCTGTACACATCCATAAGGCAATGGCAGACACAGTAGGCCTGGAAATTCTCAGCTGCCCCCCACCACTATCTGACATGCTCCAGCAACAAGCACAGTGAGATTCCAGCCACTGCACCCTGCAAGGTGTTCCAGCCATGCACATATAACTGCAGACAGTCTGCTAGCTAGTTCATAGTGCATGTTCCTGGAGGAGATGTGTGCACCCAGAACTGGGATTTGAGCACATCCACCAAGCAGATAAGTCAGTGATTAGGCCCCAGAAAAGAGAACCCATAAACATCACTTGAGAAAAATGCTATATAGCACTTTGGAGGAACCTAGCCATGCCATGGTCACTGCTCAGTCAGAGTAAGAGTGACCTCCCAGCAGGACATGCTGTGGCCACCCTGTCCGTGCAGGTGGTGGCCAGGCACTACAATGTCCCAGCCATTGCCCTATGCCCTGTTCAGATGCATCCTGCCCAGGCCACCCTGTCTGGACTATAGCTACAGTACCTTGCTCCTCAGTATGCACATTGGCAGGCTAACACTGGAAACAGTGCAAGCAGTGTGGGCTGAGTAAGTTGTTGGCAGCCATCACACATTGGATAGACAGACACACACTCCCACACCTATGCCAGCATTGTGCAAATATAGAGGCTTTTGGCAGCCCTGGCCATCGCACCAGTCCTGGGACAGTGCAGGCATGGCTATGGTATGCAATACTGTTGGGGTCACTCCCCGGGATGGTAAACACTGTCAGAAACCAGAACTGAAACACACTCCACAGACATCAGAAAGGTTGTTATGATGCAGCTCAATCAGCAAATTGTGCTGAACTTAGGAATTGCTATCTGCCATTAATCATAGCAACCTTTTGATATATGTGTAACGTATTCCCAATTTTAGGACAGTATTGCTAAGGTATGCAAGTGCTAGTATTGGGAGATGCTGCTGCGCACAGGGCCCAACATCCTGCCTCTCCATGAGGCTTTGGATAATGGAGCCTGTAGGTGCGGGTGTTTCTGCCCCTGTTGGCCACTGCTCTAGGGCAGAGGTTCCCAACTTCGGTCCTGGTGGGCCAAACACTGTTCGGGTTTTCATGCTGTCCCTAATGAATATGCATGAGATACATTTGCATACCATGGGGGCGGCGCATAGAAATGCAGCACAGGCATCTTTATTAGAGACAGCATGGAACCTGAATGGTTTTTGGCCCTCCAGGACTGCATTTGGGAAACTCTGCTGTAGGTATTGCACATGTTTATGGTGTCTGTGCTCTGTAGGGTAAAATATAGGCCTTTCAGGCATGTTTATGTTATCTGCAATAAAGGTTCCATCTTTAATACCACGGTTTAGTGCTGGGTAAAATATGGGGACTGGATTGGCAGGAGCCACAGTTAGGACTTAAACCTGTGACCTTCTGTTCCTGAACACACTGGCTGTGTGTACTACACCACACTGTTGCCACAGGGACAGTGCATTCCCTGGGGATACCATGACTGTTCATCAGACAGAGCCTGTCTGTTGCAGTGCACGGTACCCACCTAAACAGGGCTAGGCCATTGTCTGCTGTGGGCAGATGCCACTGCCCCCTCCACCACCAGTACCCCTCCGTCACCATGCTGACATACCCTTATGCTGGTGGTGCTGGTGGTGCACAGTCTCAGGCCATCCAGTGTGCCGGTAGGCGGCTGCCTATGGTGCGGGATCTGGGGTAGGGGTGCCTGCATAGACGTCCATGCTTCCCCCCCACCACCGCCTGCCAATGTTCTGTGCCCTTGGGGGTATCTGCTGGGTACTATCCCCTGTGACACTGTGAGAAACACACTCATGCCCATGTTGGGCCCTCATCAGTTGCTGTCTGGCTGCTCTACAGTTTCTGCATTCCTATGTGCCACCTAGGCATCTCCCTAGTCCGCACTGTGCCCCAGCTGCACCACAGCATGTGCCGCCTGCAGCCCTCTATATCCCATTTTCCAGCATCTGTACAGTTGCCCTTTCTGACACGCCCACCCTGCTGTTTCCGCACATGTGCATGCCATAAGAAACCTGTCCAATAAAAAGGGAAAACCCTGATCAGCGCTATTTCAATGTGGGATCATTCACCTTGTAGGGGGACAGAGCATAGACCCTTCCAAAAATGATATCTTTTTTTTTAGCTTTCTCAGTAGTGTTTTTTTATTTTTCCCATTAATATCACTATTGGCCAGCTTGGTTATGGTGATTTTACATTTTGTTCAGGTCATTTTCGATGTTTATTTGCCTTTTTGTTCCGTGCACATGTATCACAACTATCACTTTTTCTAGGTTTCCCTGGCTTTGCTGTACATTGCTGATAGAAATGGTTTCTCTTTCCTGCAAATGTGCCTTAACGTGAGGGTTTCACTGGTATTAGTTTTCAGACCCGGATTCCACAGCGTTAGTGTGCGTGGAGCCTCTCCTCTCCCACTCTCCACCCATTGACCCCCTCTCTTCGCCCTCTGGGAAGCCTTCCTCCGCCCTTTAGGGCCGGATTTCACGGCGTTAGGGTGCCTTAATGCCGCAGGCGCGTTATCGCGTGATAAGGTATACTATCGCATGATTATGCGCCTTCATCGCCCGATAGCGTACCTTATCGCACGCTAATTTCGCCGCTGCGATGTTAGCGCCCTTTAGTAAACATACCCCATAGAGTGATCCAGATCAAAAGGAAGATTTTTCAGTGCAATTTATTTTAGTCTGACATAAAGATACAATTCAATGGCACCCCTAAGATCCTATATTTAGAAAAAGGTTTTCTAATGGGTGTAGAATGAAAAACGTGCTTGTGATGTGCCGAAAAAAAATAATATTTTGAATTGTGTGTAATTTCTTTTCATTTAGAATGCACAGAAAGCATCTGTTCGTACTTGATTATAGGAATACATTTACAACACAAGCACAGGCTGTTTTGCATCTATTACATTTATTCTTGAGTTTTCAAAAGAATATGATAATGAATCATTCAGAAAAGTTTCCAAAAGCCTTACATACAGTGAAACATCAACAGCAAAGAGCAAAGATTCTGCTACATAGACAGGCAAGCCATTTTGCTGCAAAAATTAATCCTATGGATAGAACACTCTATAAAACTTGACACTAGTCCAGTTTTCCAATTTTAGAAATGTATGGCATCACTGATGGAGCAGATGATGCAGAGGATTAGCATATGAAAACCATGTAAAGGCACATTTTAAAAAGGTTGTTTAGGAGCCCCCGGAACATACAAGTCAAAATGTCCAAAATTCCATGGGAGGGCAGCAGAGAAGGTTGACATATGTAAATGCATTCTAAAATCGACCTCTCTCTTCCCCAAAATGTAAGCGTCTCCAACGACATGCAAGGAATTGGGGATATACAGAATTAAGCCCCAGGCACGTGCTGAGATCCGGGCAATTTTAGAAACATGAACATGAAAAATATGGACACTGGCGGGACCAGAAATTTAGATGTGTCTGCAGCAGCATTTCAGAAAGTGCATTTGGATATGTCACCACATACATGACCAAGTCTGCCATTTTCCAAATGGAGATGTGTAGCCCTGCAGCAGTATACAAGGAGGTCATCATATTCATCTGCTATCATGGCAATAAGAAGGAATGCCCTCGTCATCCCTACTGTTGAGAACCGGCTGAAACTAGCACTTTTGAAATGCTTATGCATGCCAAGGAGCAGGTCTAAATATGTGCATGTCCGCTAGAATGTTTAAATGTGTGATGCCATTGTGAAATTGTAAATACATGTTGTTTTTTTGGTTGCTGTCCTGGCCACGCCACTGCATGCTCCCATGTGCATGGATGTGATCACGCCAGACTTGCGCAAATTGAGGCCTTTTTAAAATAACTCTCATGGCTGTGGAAGTGATTTGCATGTATGAATAGGCATTTCCAGATGTGAAAATCAGAAATAGAGCTTCTAAAATGATCCCCTTAATTACTTGGTTGTTCAGATTCAGTTACCCTTAGAAGTCATTGTCAAGTCTCTTAGGTTGCGAATGAAAGAAATATATAAAATGTTGCCTGGATTCAGAGGGCAAGAAGAGGCCTATTTGTAGTCTAATTTGTAAAAACAAATAGGTACCTATGTATCTTTATAAAATACTAGCACAAATCCTATAGAAATCTCAGGTAAAAAGATCCAAAGTACATTTACACCAGCTTGAGAACAGGTGTATATATATATATGTATGTATAATATACAGTACCTGCTCGCACACATTTTATAAATGCGTAAATTGTGACTCTATTCACACTCTGCCAATATTTTGCCCCAGAACACACCTGCACCAAAGTTGTATACGAGTGTGTGCATTCTTTTTGTGCTGATTTCTGCCCTGCAGTTTTTTAAACTTACAGGAAACAAGCCTGAGACGCCTTCAGGAGGCTGGAGGTTTCTGAAGCTTTAACATGCACTCCAACCCTTAGAAATTTACAGGATTCAAGGGACTTATATTAGATGTAGTGAGACTGGTAATTTCTAAATGAAATAGTGGGTACTGAGTCCTATGGTGTAATATCCTGTGTTCAGATTAAAAGCAGACAGAAAAAGAGTTGAGCAAAGCTTTTGCCTTTACTATTATGAACAAGAAAACAGCTCACAATAAAACAATACAGAAATTTACCATGGCAAAACAAAGGCAGAACTTAAAGCATGAAATCATAATATCATTCACAATGAGTTAGCAAATAAGATAAAACAGCTCAATATAAAGATTAGAATTTGCACTGCTAGATGACCACAGAATTTAAGATGTTTTCTAATCCAGCAATAGTATTAAGTTTAGTAATTGAAACCAAATGTTCTTCAGTGTAATACACAACCAGTCCTATCCAAAGTCCCGGATTCTTTTTTCCTAGGAAAATCTTGCTGTACTTAAACTGGGAGGTCATTCCGGAACACGAATAAGCCCTTTGGACATGCGGCATAGATATTTTTCCAGGAAAAATGTCTATGAACGCATTCTGAAACCCTTCAGTCCTGCACGTACATGGCACTAACATGGGGATCTCAGAATGTGGGCGGGAGGAGGCATAACAGGACATAATGAGGGCATGGCCAGCATTAGAGAAGTATAAAGTCTCCAGTGACTTTTTCCTGGCTAAATCCAAAGGCCTTTCTCAGTCATCATTCTTCTTGACCTTTCTGCTGCTTTTGACACTGTTGACTACCACCTTCTTCTTGATACATTGCTCTCACTTGGTTTTAGGTGCTCTGTACTGTTCTGGTTCTCTTCTTATCTCTCCCATTACTCCTTCAGTGTCTGTTCTGGCGATTCCTCCTCTATCTCTCTTTCAGTTGGTGTACCCCAAGGGTCTGTTATAGCCCCTCTCTTTTTCTCTCTCTATACTCAGTCCCTTGGTTCTCTCATCTCCTCCCATGGCTTTTTCAATATCATTTTTATGCTGATGACTCTCAGATCTATCTATCTACATCTGATATTTCTCTTACACTCCAAGCCTGTATATCTGCCTGCCTGTCTGGCATCACTGCCTTGATGTCTCACCACCATTTGAAATTGAACATGGCCAAAACCAAACTTCTTATTTTTCACCCTAAACCCTCTTCCCCCTCTTCCTCTCTCTATTGATAACACTCTTCTGCTTCCTGTTTCCTCAGTCCACAACCTTGGAATCATCTTCAACTCCTCCCTCTCCTTCTCCAACATATCCAATAGATAGCAAAAACTTGTTGTTTTTTTCTCTATAACATTAACAAAATTTGCCCCTTCCTTTCTGAGCAGACTACTAAAACACTTATCGACTCTTTAGTCACTTCTCGCCTTGACTATTGCAACCTCCTCCTTGCTGGTCTCCCTCTGAGTCATCTTTCTCCCCTTCAATTTGTTTAAAACTCTGCTGCATGGCTAATCTTCCGCCCAATATACTCATTTAACTCCTCTTCCTCCGGATTGCTTCTCTTTATGCCCTTCTCTTCCACTGCCAACTTTAGATTTTGATCCCTTCAACTTGCTGCTCCTTATGGTGTACGGACATTTAATCACGTGACAGTTAATCACGCGACAGTTAATCACCGACATTTAATCACCCGACGTTTAATCACCTAGCCTTTTAATCATGCGACAGTTAATCACGTGCCTTTTAATCACGCGACAGTTAATCACGCATCACGCGCCTTTTAATCACGCGACAGTTAATCACGCGACAGTTAATCACGCACCTTTTAATCACGTGCACAGAATCACAGGCAAAGAATCACGTACATCTATTTAAGTTAAATTGTTTTTATTGAAGAATCACTATATTAATTATATGACAAGTGTGCAATAGCACGCAAATAAACTAATATTTCACTTGAGGAGTATCGATCCACTGCATTTGCCACTCGCCGTTTCAGTGTCGTGTATCTCTTGGGTGCGGCTGGCTGCATACCCGATATACCTTGTAGAAATGCCGTTCTTTGCATCTGCATATCCTTTGCAATTCCCTTCATGAAAGTCCATAATGTAGGATGATGGCATTGAAAAAGTGCTTGTAGTCCAAAATGCCATCCTTCAACTGAGTTGGTAGTTCTTGCCAATCCTTCAGACGCAGTTTGATAATGGTTCCAAACTTCTATTGGAAAGATTGCTGGACCGTAATGTTCAGCTCGTCCTGGTCGTCGTCTTCCTCGTGCATAAGTGTGTTCAAAATACGACAGAAGCTCTGGCATCTTATCATGGTCTGGCATGTTGTCAGCTGATGTCAGAAATGCATCAGTGACATCTGCTGAAGGAACCATAGCCAAAGCCGGTAAGCAACGAACAGCTGATCGTAAGGTATCATTACTTTCATAGTCGACCTTCATACCAATTTTGTTTACCTTACGAATAAGACTCTGGGTAAGATGAAAATAGCAACCCATGACAGTAGCACTTGGGAATGCTGTGCTAAAAGCACTTATTGCTGCACTTTCAAAGTCGATCAGTATTCTTTCGGGTGCAGCCAGTGGAATCATCTCCTTGACTGCTGCCATGATGCGATCATATTGAGCTCGCGTTTTGCTTTGTACCAGGCAGTAAATGGCTACAGGGTTGATACCAGGCACGAGTTCAAAATGTATTGTGTACAACTGGAAGAATATTGATGGCACTACCTTGAATGTTCCGTCTGCTAACCACAGTTTTGCTCTGGCCAGTCCATCCAGAAGCTCGTTACTGCCCATCATAACCAGCCGATCGTTGCCAGATCCAGAATCATATAAAATCATATGCTGGAATTCAGCTGGAATGTCAAATGACGTATCTGTTGGCGGTGGTGGTAAGGATGATGAGTTCCATTCAGACTCTAACTTACGACGTTTTCGCTGCAAGGTCCTTTTCAGAGAAATTTTCTTGGGCAATGCCATCAGTACTCTTGGCTGAAGCTGCACGCTAATAGAGCCTATGACGGCAGTTGTTGTAGCAGATACTTCACCCATTTTTTCTTTCATTTCAGCAATAGCTTGTCGCGCCAAAATATTCTCCTTGTTACCGTCATGATTGTGTTGAGGGTCGCAGTCGCCCACTACTTCTTCGTTTTTCGTTGTTAGACGTGCCTGACATTTGCTGTTCTGATAACGTTTGCAACGCCATTGAATATTTCCGTTCCCATATTCACGATGTTTGACAAATTCGTATTGCTTGTGTAAGACAGACGCCTTGCCTTTTGATGTAACACCAAACGTTATTTTATTGTCAGCCATACGCCTAAAATCACTATATTAAACAATACTGTTCGATACACACATACAGTATAAACCTATCACTTCTGTTTCTTTGACTGTAGCCTTCAAATGCCTGGTGTGTGATTAACCGTCTGGTGATAAAGTGTCCGTGTGTTTATGTATCGCGTGATTAGGTGTCTGCGTGATTAAATGTCGGTGATTAACTGTCGCGTGATTAACTGCCGCGTGATTAAATGTTACCAAACCCAAAGAAGATATCAGGAATGGGGCATAATGTTTTCTTAAATATTGGCAAATTTCTCAGCTAGTCATGAGGGATGAAATAGTCATAGCCTGATTGCTTTGTTGAATTGTTAAAAATGGATTACAGTTAAAAGCTTAAAAGTAACTGCATGGCTTGCAGATAGGGTAGTCTTGTGCTAAGCGTAGTCAAGAGATAAGTATGTCTGCTAAGCCAAAAGATAATTGGAGCACTCATTTCAGAGTCAAGAGCCTCTTTCGTTTATGCGCCAAGGGCCTTGAAGGGATTCCCCATTCCGGCTCCCCCCCTCACCTCAACCAGGGAGAATCTACTCCCTGTTGATAAGAATGTGTGGTAGCAGAGTGAAGGAATGGGAGAGAGTCCAGCAAAACTTTGATCTGTGACCTGGCCCCTGCGAGACCTGCCCGCCATCCTAGGGCAAGGAAGGGTGACATTAATTTCTGTGGAGCCAAAATGGGCTGCCAAAGAAGCCCACAGCATTGCCACAACAGACCTACAACTTATTTTCAGCTCTGTATAAATTTGACATAGACTATACACCTATACAAAATGGTTAGCATGAGTCATGCAGATGCAACAGGTGAAAGACATTCTTGCTAAGAAGTTGGTTTTCTCATAGAGAGGCTATGTTCCAAATACACTCTTACGAAGAACCCTGGGTAGTGTGCCATATTACTAGTGAGTAATCAGATCCAAACTCCATTCATTATTGCCTTTCGCCACAGCTAGTAAGGTTTCCGCTTTTCCTAGCCAGTATGATTTTCACTCTTTCTTTTTTGTGTGTGTGTGGGGGGAGGGGGCGGACAGACATCTTTCAGTTAGCTTTTCTCTGGCTGCCTGCCACTCTCCATTATGAGACAAGAACCATACAGTGGAAATGAACAGCTGGTCCACACCAATCCAAACAAAGGCCCCTTTGACCTGATCCACCAGTTCCTGCCTTCATCACAGCCACTTGTTATAGCCTGTGGAACTTGTCTTTGATTGGACACAGAAATTAGAAATAAAATCAAGCAACACTCAAGTCAAGTGCATGTTAAAACTGATATTTACTGCTATGAAGTGCCCTTCTAGTTGAAAATTAAGGATGTGCATTTGAAAATGCAAAGAAACAGACTGGATTTTTTATTTGTTAAAAAAGAAAGACATGAACAATATATTCATTATGTTTCATTTTTATTTTGTTTGCATTTGAAATCTATCAATCATTAAAGTCTAAAAAAGAAGCACTGCATGTTTTATCTTTCAACCCAGACAGCCTAGAATCACTGGGGATAAGGAAAGGAGCAGGATCAGTCCCTTGCAAGCAGGTTTACAACCATCCAATCATAGCTTGCTTCAAAGTAAAACAGAAGCCGAAGTTGCAACAGACATCATTTTGCATCTTCAAACAGAGTAGATCAATATTTCCCAAACAGTGTGCCACATCACACTGGTACCACAGAAAAATGTCACTATCTCCTAATGCTCAAGTTCAGACGGCACATTTATTTATTTTATTTATTTATTTATTTACATTTCTTATATACCGCACTATTTGCGATCAGCGCGGTTTACATAAAACAAACAGTATCCGACAATAAACAAGAGTCAGGTCATTACAATAAACAGGAGCAATCAACTTGGATAACAGGGGAAACTATCTACATGTGTGAAACATTGAAATAGGTAACTGTATGCATGTGGGATGGAGTTATTGTGAGTTGGTCATACCTGGTGGCTGTGGTTCGGGGGAGTCTATAAGGTATCTAATAAAGAGGAGTTGTTTTAAGGCCACATAGGTTTTGTACTCAGCATCTTACAGCAACAAGAGACACCTGCAAATAGTTCATGCCCCTATTGTTACTTTGTCCCTCTCATGGTGCCTTGGGGCATCCTTGCCATGGTTCAGTTACTTTGTTCCTCTCGCTGTGCTATGGGATGTCCTTGCCAATGTTCCACTACTTTTCTCCTTTCACTGTGTTGTAGGGTGTTCCTGCCACTCTTTGTGCTACATGGGACAGACACAGTAAATCCCTGTATAGCAAGAGGATGGAATCAAAGCAAGCTTAAACAACTATCTCTGACAGGGTACAAAGTTTGTCTCAGTGACTGATGCCATGCTTGTCATACCCCCACCTCTGATGTGGTATGAAAGGTGACTCCCATAGTCTTAAAGTTCATCCCACAAGCAGCATGCAGCAACCTCAACAAGGCCCTTTATTTTTTGTTTGTCTTCCTAGTTTTTCTCTGTGATTGGTGCCGCTTGACAAGCCCCCACCTCTGATGTGGTACATAAGGTGACCCTATAGCCTTAAAGTTCATCACACAGGCAGTGTGCACCAAAGTAGCATGGTTAAGGAATATGTTATGTTCCTTGCTACACTCTCAGGGTAGTTTCCATTCCTAGGGTGGTCAGTTTATTAAGTTGCCTGTGTGGAATGTTATCAAAGGCTTTACTGAAATCTAAGTACATCACATCTAGGGCTCTCCCTTGATCCATCTCCCTGGTCACCCAGTCAAAAAAAACAATCAGATTTGTCTGACGAGACCTACCACAGGTAAACCCATGCTGCCTTGGATCCTGCAATCCATTGGACTCCAGAAATCTCACTATTCTCCCTTTTAGTAGTGTTTCCAATAATTTACTCACCACAGAGGTTAGACTAACTGGCCTGTAGTTTTCAACCTCATCCTTACTTCCACTTTTGTTTAAAGGGACCACATGTGCCATTCTCCAGTCCTCTGGGACCACTCCTGACTTCAAAGAAGCATTGAAAAGGTCAGTCAGTGGAACCCCTAGAATGTCCCCAAGTTCCTTCAGTATTCTGGGATGAATCCCATCCGGTTCCATCACTTTGTCTACTTTTAGTTTAGTTAGTACCTTATGAACACAGTCTTCTAAAATTGTTCAAGATCCCTGACACTTCTGTTCATTTTTGTGGGTGTTTTCTGAGGTCCTGCTCCTGGCCCTTCAATTGTGAACACAGAACAGAAATATTTGTTAAGCAATTCTGCTTTATCCTCATCAGCTTCTACATATTCCTCTACTTCACCCTTGAGTCTGACAATACCACTTTTGTATTTTCTCCTCTCACTAACATATCTGAAAATTGTCTTATCCCCCCATTTTATTGCATTGGCTATTTCTTCTTCTTTTTGTATCTGCTTCTCTGACTACCTTGCTAGTTTCTCTAAGTTTTTCCAAATATAGATGCCTGTATTCCTCTCTCTGTGATCTCTTGTATTTTATGAAGGCCTCCCTCATTTTCTTCACCTTTTCAGTTACTTCTTTTGAGAGCCATAGCGGCCTCCTTTTCTTTTTAAAGAGTGGAGGAGGAGTGGTCTAGTGGTTAGGACAAGGTACTTCAGGCCAGAGGGCTGGGGGTTCAAGTCCCACCTGGGGACAGCAATCTCAGGCTGGAGGGAGTGGGATTTCTAGTTCTATAGGCACTCCTTGTGGTCTTGGGCATGCCATGTAACCCTCCATTGCTCATGTTCCCCATAAGCATTAGCATATCTGTCTCATATCCCCTTGTGTTAAATGTATCCCCCACTTTGACCCAGTGAAAAGCAGGATATAAATACAGCTAAATAAATAAATTCTAACAAAAAGGTTTGTTGCCCTTAAAATATCCCCTTTCAGTTTTACCCATTGCTTTTCTACATCTTGGCAAAGTTAGTTTTCCTAACTTCTAAGATCCTCGCTTTTGAATGGATTTTATCAGCTCTAGTCCTAATATTGAACCACGCCATCTGGTGATCACTGGATGCAAGATGATTTCCCACTATAACATTGAAAACACTTTCCCCATTGGTAAACACCAAGTCCAGTATGGCCCCTTTACGAGTATGTTCTGTTACCAGCTGCTGGAATTGTTCTCTCTAGAGAACCTAGGATCTCCTTACTTCTAGATGACACCACAGCAGGGATGTGTCAATCAACATCCGGTATATTGAAGTCACCTGTCAGTGGCAGTTCCCCTTTCATGACAACATTCACTGCATATGTCTTCTATTAAATCTCCATCCACTTCTTCTCCCTCTGAGGGTGATTTGTATATCACGCCAATGCAAATGGATTTTTCTTTCCCTCTTTCTAAAGCTGCCTACTTCAAGATGAGAACACTACAACACCTGCGCCCACTTCTGGATTCTAATGACTTCAGAAACATCTGCCAATCACTCATTACCCCCATTCTGGACTACACAAACATAATATAATAGGGACTCCCTAAAGCTACCTTACTACCCTTACAGCTTGCCCAAAACTCTGCACCCAGAATAATCACAGGCACAGACCCATGAGAGCACATTACCCCCACTCTGAAACATCTACACTGGCTGCCCATACACATGAGGATCAAATATAAAGTCACGCTAACCATATTCAAGGCCATCCACTATCTCTCAGCAGACATCCTTCGCCCCCTTCCTCAACAGCCACTCAACAAGAGATCAATATGGTCCACTCCACTGACTACAACCTCCTGTCAATTCCATCTTCTTTCACCCACTCCAACAATACCGTTACTAACAGATCCTTCTCCTATTATGCACCATTCATTTGGAACTCCCTCACCCTAGAAATACAAACCCTCACAGACCTAGGCTAATTCCGGTGCAAGTTGAAAACCTCCCTCTTTCTGGAATACTTTGGCACAGACTCTTAGTCACCCTCCCATCACATCATCATATGAATCTCATGCAGCACTAATTCAGCTCTCTATAAATAGTTATGTTGCACTCATTTATTGTCCCCTATGTTCTATGTAAGTTACTTGTTCTTTTGTTCCATGTAAACTGCTATGGCTGGTAGATACAGTGGTATAAAATAGTTGCTAAATAAATAAACCCACAGTGCCTCCTCACTCCCTTTTAAGTCCTGTAATTCTATAGCTTTAATATTATTCTTTTTTTTTTTTTTTAACTTTTATTTTCATTTTGCAACAAACAAAAGAAACAACACACCAAAGGAGACAAAACAAGTATACAATAAGGAAAAGCAAACCCTATTACCCCCCACCCCCATGCTTCTTCTCTAAACCGACAGTATCAGCATGTGAGCGCTTCCAAACAACAGTGATCGTACATCAAAACGAACATAAATAGTATCTGCGATACAGAATGATCACGTGACAGAGATTTATACAAATTTAAACAGTCAGATGAGAGCATTTAGCATTGTGAACATAGTCATTGAGCATCTTCCATTTAGACAGATGATGGGGAGTCTGAACGGAAGAAGCAAACATACGAGGTATTTGTTCATATTTACTATAGAGACAGACATGATTCCACCATTCATTGGGGCTCAGATGGGAGCTATTTTTCCAGTATTTCGTAATTAGGGAGATAGCGATGCCCAGCATAAAGTCTAAAAGGAAGTAAGCCGATTTTGGAAGAGAGGGGATCCCCGCAGCTGAGCGGAGTCCCACTATCCTCCAAGAAAGGGGCTCTTGAAAGTGCAAAATAGATTGGATACGACCCCAGACCCGACGCCAGTAATACTGTAGTGCGGGACATTCATACATAACATGAGTTAGTGAACCAATGGCCGCATGGCATGTCCAGCATCTATTGCCCTGGGAGGTGTTCCATTTGGCTAATCTGTCAGGAGTATAGAAACACCGGTGGGCTAGAAAGAAGAGTGTCTGAGTGAGTGAGGCGGATCGGGAGACCCGTGTGTCACTCTACTCCAGACGAGGGCTCCATTGCTCCGGGGTCAAAGTTACATGCAGTTCCCGCTCCCATGCTTTCTGTGCTATAGGGGTACCTCTATTTACAGCATTACATAAGGTTTTGTAAAAGTTAGATGCTACACCCGGTGAACTCCCGATAGATCGGATAGTCTCCGACAATCCCTGGGAATGGGATTCCGATGGCGGGAGCACCTTAGCACTCCGAAGACAATGCTGTAGTTGCACCAACTGAAAGTAGTGTTTCGCTGGGAGACCAAATTCAATTTGCAATTCGCTAAAAGTTTTCCAGCGACCATCATGGAACAAACTGGTTAGGGATCCAAATGCCCCTAGTGTACCAGGGGCTCCACGCCATCGGTTTATTTTGTATTTGAAATTGAGTATTGTACCAAAGCGGGAGTCTGTCTAACGGACAGAATCGGGAGTCTAGAGATTGCATAAGAGTACTAAAGGCACCTAAAGTGTCTAAAAGCATTGGTGGATAGTGGGAGTCTGATGGGAGAGTCATACCAGGGAGATAAGTAAGAGGAATCGGTTTGCAAAGGTCCTCCTCTATGTCTAGCCACACAGGTCTACTCGGTGCTAGATCTTCCAGCCAACGAGCGCCTTGTTTGAGAAGAAAAGAGTGGTGATATTTCAGAAAATCAGGGAATCTGACACCCCCATTTTCCTTATCTGCTTGCAATTTATGCTTCGCTATCCTAGGTGTCTTATTTTGCCATAAGTATCTAGTCAGAAGGCCCTCTAAATCTTTATATGTACGTCGAGGTAGGAGACAGGGCAACATTTCTAAAATGTAATTCACTTTAGGAACAATCATCATTTTTATGGTTTCTAGGCGGACCCCACCAGGTAAGTGTTAAGGGAGTCCAACGGTGAGTAAGCGCCCGGACTTTAGAGGTTAAGTCTTTGGCATTAAAGGAGATAGCGTCTTCCAAAGGAGAGCAGTAGTGAACCCCAAGGTATTTGACCATGCGAGGTTGCCATAAAAAGGGAAAGGATTGCATATCTGCCTGATGAATCAGAGGATTTAGTGGAAAGGCTACCGACTTGGTCCAATTTATCTTTATAACCCGAGAGTTGTGAATATTTACCAATTTGCTCTAGGACAGCCGGCACTGAGTCTAGAGAGACAAAGAGCATAAGGTCATCAGCATATGCTGAAATTTTGATTTTCCTATGAGAGAAAGGGGACTCCATGAATCTCCTCCGATTGCCGGATTAGTAAAGCTAAGGGTTCGAGTGCAAGATCGAAAAGAAGTGGAGACAGTGGGCATCCCTGGCGAGTACCGCGTTGAAGGGGAAATGGCTGAGACTTTAAAGCATTAGCACAGATACTGGCTGTAGGCTGTGCATACATGGTGCGGAGACAACGGAGAAAACCGTCTCCGAATCCGTACCAGCGGAGAGAGTTGCAAACAGGAAGGGCCATTCTAAGCGATCAAAGGCCTTCTCAGCATCAAGTGAGAGGCCAACCAATGGTCGATCAAGATTAACTGCGGTAGTCAGTACATGACATAGAGTCCGAGCATTGTCAGCAGTTGATCTACCGGGAATGAAACCGCATTGATCTGGGTGTATTAAAGTAGACATCCTATCAGAAAGCCGGGTGGAGAGAATGGTGGCAAAATATTTTATAGTCCGCGTTTAGGAGGGAAATTGGACGATAATTAGCTGTTAGTTGCGGATCTCTCCCCTCTTTCTCAAAAACTACTACATTTGCCATTGAAAAGGACCCAGAAGGAGATCCCTCCTCGGCCAGAGCAGAAAAATAAAGTTTCAAAACTGGAGCTAAGTCAGCGTTAAAGGTTTTGTAGAATTCAGCAGGGAGACCGTCCGGGCCTGCAGCTCGACCTGTGGCACATCTCTTGATAGCAGAATGAATTTCTGATAAAGTGAATGGTTTGTCCATGGCCCCTCTATCTTCGTCAGATAGGGTCGGTCGTTGTACCCCTGAGAGTAATCGTTCAAATACTTCTGGCTCAAAATCACATTCAGATTGATAAAGCCGAGTATAAAAAATCACGAAAGAGTTCTAAGATTTCTGTATCTTTAGTGACCAAGCCCCCCCCCGACGGATTACGAAGAGAGCGGTAACACGCTTGGCTTCTTTTTGACCCTTCAGGGCATTTGCTAACAATTTGCCAGCACGGTTATTTTCCCGGTAATACATCCCTTGTTGTGATTCAATATTTTTAGCAGCAGCAGTATACAAAAGCTGATTGTATTGAAAACGAAGGCGTTGTAAACGGAGTAAAATACATGGGTCAGTACGGGACGTGAGGAGACGCTCCCCAGCTTGTATCTGTTGCTCTAGAATCAGTAAGTGTTGCTTTCTTTGTTTCCCCTGTCGAATTTGATAGCTGGTTATAGTTGCACGGATAGATGCCTTAAAACCCTCCCACCAAGCCCAGCTCGCTGTGTCATGGGGTGAGTTAAAATGAAAATAATCTTGGATAGCGGCCTTTATGTCAACCTGAAAATCTTTTTGATCTAGTAGGGATCTCTCAAAAAAACCAAGCTCGGGGAGGATCATCTCGCGTAGTGACACGTAATGAAAAAGATATGGCAGCATGATCTGAAATATGAAGAGGATGAGTCCTAGCCGTGTCCACTTGAGAAATCAGTGCTTTGGAAATGAGAAAGAAATCTATTCTAGATTGTGAGTGATGGGGGGCAGAAAAAAAGGTGAACTCTAAGTCGGAGGGGTGAAGCAGCCTCCATATATCTACTAGCGCAAGATCTTGCATCAGAGCTGTAAGGGTAGCAAGACTCTTGGGTGGACTACTCGTTCTAGGCGGTTGTCTATCTATCAAAGGGTCTAGCACTTGATTGAAATCGCCACCAAGTATTAATGGAGTATTGGCAGAGGCCTGTGCCAACTGCGCAATACTTGCATAGTAAGCAGGGTTATCCACATTCGGGGCATAAATACAAATACACGTGAATTCACTATCTCCAACCTTAAGGTGTGCACGGGCCCATCTACCCTCCTTATCAGAGCTAGTATCCATTACAGTAGCTTGCAAAGACTTCTTAACCAAAATGGCTACCCCACACCGTTTGGAAACGGCGGGAGAGTAGGCAGCCACCATGTAAGGCTTAGCATTGAGTTTCAGTGTTTCAGCAGAGTTTAGATGCGTTTCCTGAAGAAACACTAAATCAGCATGCTCATGGTTAAGATAGCTAAGGATTTTCTTTCTTTTGATTGGGCTATTGATGCCTTTTACGTTAAGTGATAAGATCTTACATAAGGCCATTCAGAAAGGTTAAAAATTCTGAGCATGATAACGCACATAATTTCACAATGTCCCTCAAATTAACTGTATCTGGCTGTACACATGACATGATAGAAAATAAGCTAATGTAATACAATGAAGCGCCCCACATTAAAAAAGAAGAACCGCGGTGCGGTAGAGAAGAAGCAAAACCCCAGAAATTACTGGCGACCATGTGTCTGCGGGGAGAAACCCCAGAGAAGGCCGAAATTGAAAACATATAACCTGTATAACTGTGCGTGCTCCGAATCCAACCGAGGCACACATCATGGAGGGATAGGAGACCAAGAAAGTCATATAGAGAAAGAAAGAAAAGTCCAGGTAGTCTCTGTGCTTGGCTATGACCACCGCGTCGGGCCCTTCAAAATGGCGGACAGAGCCGGCAGATAATAAGTCCAAGTTGTTGGATTAGCGCATCTGCTCTGCTTCTTTGGAGTCTAAAAATGTTGATAGTAGATCAGGATCTTCGAATGTCCTAGTTTGGTTGTGGAGAGTCACTCGGAGCTTCGCTGGATACAACAGGCCAAAGCGAGCCTGTAGCTGTTGAAGTCGAGGGCGAAAAGCAAGGAGCCTCTTCCGACGGTCAACTGTGGGCTTTGCCAAATCAGGGAAGAAGGAGACTCTATGACTTTCAAACTCCAGATGATGATTCGCCCGGGCAGCATTTAGAATTTGTTCCACTTGTTGATATCGTAGTAATCGAAAGATAATAGGCCGGGGGGTCGTTCGATTGAGCGCCATATGGGTAGGAACACGATGTGCTCGATCAATTTCCAGATCTCTATGAAAAGTGATCTTCAGCAAGGAGGGAAGAGTTTTTGAGCAGGAATTCTCTTATATCTCCTGCTTCCGCCCCCTCCGGTATTCCAATGAGCCTCACATTGTTGCGACGGGCTCGATTATTGCTATCTTCTAACTCTTTTTGAAGATTCTGTATCTGGCGCTCAGCCTTGTCCAGTTTGACCAAGCGCACCGCGTGCGAGTCGAGGACCCCCGCCATGTTGTCCTGCCGTAATGAAAGACTTTCAAGTCGGTCCTGGAGCACACCGAAGTCTTCTCGCATGGCTCGAAGCGCTTCTCCGTTGGACTGCACCAGTTCCTTCACGCTGCGTATTTCCTCTAAGATCTCCTGGTGCATTTCGGGGTTTTCCCGAAGTGGAACCATCTTCTGTGGGGAAGACACCTCTGTTTTGGAGCGTTTTCCGTGTGAAGAAGAAGGAGACCCGAAGTCCAAGCGCGCTGGTTTATGGGCCGCCATCCCCCCCGAGGTACCCCGGTAAGTTCGGAGCAAAATATTAAGTTTATGTAGGTATTAAGTCAGGATTCTGAGTAGGCCTCTCGGGAGCTTCAGCGCGAAGCGTCTTACCCGCTGGACATCAGGCTCCGCCCCCCTAATATTATTCTTTTACATATTGTGCCATGCCTCCTCTCCTTCTTCCTACTCTCTGCTTCCTGAATAAGGTATAGTCTGGTATAATTACATCCCAGTCATGGTTGTCCATGAACCATGTCTCTGTAACTGCCACTAAATCCAAGTCAGCCTCTTCCATTAAAGTTTCAACATCTGGGATCTTATATCCCATGCTAGGGGCATTTATACACACCACTTTCCAGATGTTGCCCCTTTTGCCCTTTTCCACAGAGGTATTTAATCTTTCACTTACCTGGGAACTTTCACTTATCTGGGAGTTTTCTTCACCCATCCCTAACAAATATAGTTTAAAGCCCTCTTTAATAGGTTAGCCAGTCTGCTGCTGAAGACACTTTGACCCCTCCTGAATAGATGGATGCCATCTGTCCATATGAGAGATAGCCCTTGCTCCACAGAGCTTACAGTCTATACAAGACAAACAGGAGACTGTGGCAGATCATTAAGGGAAAGTTTAAAACATGCATTTATTTAACAGGTTTTTTATGCTGATTTATCATTTCAATCAGAGCAGTTTTCATTATAACTTGAACTTGGCAATGTATGTTAAATGGGGACATTTATAACTTGGATCTTTCTGAGGCAATGGAGGATAAGGTGACTTACCCAAGGTCACAAGGAGTACCAGTGGGAATTGAACCCTTGATCTTCTAGGTCAGCGATGGCGAACCTATGGCACGCGTGCCAGCTGTGGCACGCGAAGGCCTTGCAGCTGGCACGCGGGAAGGTCCGCAATTAAAATATGCGGCGCGGCGGGAGGTGAGTGTGCTTTCCTCAAAATTACATTTAAAAAAAAGCTGGCTCTCTGGCTGTCGCCGCGGCAGAATGCAGTGTCCCGCGGGGCCCCCTCTGCGCCTGCTGAGCCCTCTGCCCAGCTTTCAGATTCGCGAAGGGAGAGTGTCTCTCCCTCACGTCTCTGTTAAGCCCGCAGGGGGTAATGGGAAATTTCCCATCAGTCCCTTTAGACGCGAGGGGTTGATGGGAAATTTCCCATTAGCCCCTGCGGGCTTAACAGAGACGCGAGGGAGAGACACTCCCTGCGTGAATCTGAAAGCCGGGCAGAGGGCTCAGCCGGCGCAGAGGGGGCCCCGCGGGACACTGCATTCTGCCGCGGCGGCAGCGGCAGCAGCCAGAGAGCCAGCTTTTTTTTGTTGGAATGCTAATGGGCTGGGGCTGGGGCTGGGGCTGGGGGGCTGTTAGGACTGCTAATGGGCTGGGGCTGGGGCTGGGGCTGGGGCTGTTAGGACTGCTAATGGGCGGGGGGGTGGCTGTTAGGACTGCTAATGGGCTGGGGGGGGTTAGGACTGCTAATGGGCGGGGGGGCTGTTAGGACTGCTAATGGGCGGGGGGGGGTTAGGACTGGTAATGGGCTGGGGGGGGTTAGGACTGCTAATGGGCTGTGGACTGATGGGGGCTGTCTGGAAATGGGGTGATGGGGGTTTTAGAACTGCTAATGGGATATGGGGGTAGGTTAGGACTTAAAATGGGCTATGGTGGGGAAAGGACAGTAAATGGGCTGATGGGGAGGGTTTAGGACTTGAGGTGGGCTGATGTGGTTAGGACTGGTAATGGGCTGTGGGCTGAGGGGGGGGGGGGTTAGGACTGGCAATGGGCTGATGGGGTTAAGACTGGCAATGGGCTGATGGGGTTAACACTGGAACTGGGCTGATGGCGGGTTAGGACTGGTAATGGGTTATAGGGGGGGGCTTAAACTGAAAATGGGGTGATAGGGGGGTTAGGACTGGAAGTGGGTTGATGGGGGGCTAGGACTGGTAAGGGGTTGGGGGGTTGCTATGACTGGAAATGGGTTGAGTGGAAGGGGAGGCTTGAATTGCAAATAGCTGATGGGGAGGGAGCTTGGAATGGAAATGGGCTGTGAGGGAAGGGAGCTAGGACTGAAAATGGGCTGATGGAGCAGCTAGGATAGGACTGGAACTGGGCTGTTGGGGGAGCTAAGATTGGAAATGGGCTGTGGTGGGGGCTTGAATTGAAATGGACTCATGGAGGGGCTAGAACTGAAAGTAGGCTCATGTGGGGGGCTTGGACTGGAATTGGCCTGCGTGGAGGGGAGCTATGATTTGCCCTGGGCTGATGATGGGGCTAGGAAATGACTAGAAGTGGGCTGATGGGGGGCTAGGATTGGAAATGAGCTGATGAAGGGACTCAAACTGAAAATGGATGGGGGAGCTAGGACTGGAAATGGGTTGATGGTGGGCTAGGACGGGAAATGGGCTGATGCAGGGACTAGAAGGGAATGGATGCTGGGTGAGATTGGAACTAGAAGGGAGCTGATGTTGGGGGAGGATTAGAATGGGATGGGGCTGGGATAGTAAAATGGAGAGGGGAAAAATATTTTGTGTGGGAGGGATGAAAAATCTACAATTGGCCTGGTATTGGGAGAGTAAGTGGGGATTGAGGATAGAGGGGTAAAATTTGTGTGGATGAAATAGGAATGAGGAAAGAGCAAAAGGAGAAAGATTAGTATGTTAAAACAGATGTAGAGAGAGAGAATGGAAAAAAAACTAGAAGAGAGAAGAAAGAACAAATGGACAGCAGACGATGGACAGTTAGCAGAAAACATGAAGAAACCAGAAGAAAGTGGCTGGAGCAATTGAAACTGAAAAAAAATGCACAAAAGGTAGAAATATCTCTTTATTTTGAATTTATTAACTGGAATATGAAACCTCTGGGAAATGTGCATCATTAACGTCTGTGCTTTGTTTGATACAAGAGGAAATTAATTTATAGTTTTATTTCTACAGTGTTGTTGTACATTCCAAGTTTGGCTTTTGCGGTTCCCAGTTTAATTATTGCCTTCCTGTTTCTAAATTGAATGAAATCATTAAAACATTATAAATTGCCAATAAATTGAAATGAAAACCAAAGGATTGTGAATCAAATTGATTCTCTGACAATACAAAGATTCCAACCTTTACAAATGATGTTACATAGTTCAGGCAACTTTATAAAGAGTTTTTAGATACTAAAATCTTGTTGTTAAGGTTTAATTGACATGCTGGCACTTTGAGGAAATTCTTTGGTTTTGTGCGGCAGTTTGGGCACTCGGGCTCAAAAAGGTTAGCCATCACTGTTCTAGGTACTAGGCTACTCCTTCACTCTGCCATGAGTGTTAAGCTAAAAATAAGAGGGTTAGGATCCAAAAGCATCCTCAAAGAGGTGGGATTTTAGCCTGGACTTGAATAGTACCAGTAATTGAGGTTGATTTACCAATTCAGGTAATCAGTTTCAGGCATACAGCACAGCAAAGTATAATGAATAGTGTATGGAGCTGGCAGTGAAGAGAAGGGCATAGATTCAAGTGATTTGCCTGATGAGCAGAGTTCTCAAGGAGGGGTGTAGGGAGAGATAAGAGAGGAGAGGTACAGAGGAGCCGCAGAATGAATGCACTTATAGGTCAGTAAGAGAAGTTTGAACAGAATGTGAAAATGGATAGGGAGCCAGTGAAGTGGCTTAAGAAGAGAGGTTACATGGCATAGCGATACTGATGGATAATTAGGCGTGCAGCTGAGTTTTGAACTGATTGAAGGGGAGAGAGATGATTCAGTGTGAGAAAGGCAAGGAGCAGTTTGCAATAGTCTAGACAGGAGGTGACCAAAGAGTGGATGAGATTATTAGTAGTGCATTCAGAAAGGAAGGGATGAACTTTGCTGATGTTATAGAGTAAAAATGGATAGGTTTTAGCTATCTATTGGATGTGTGCAGAGGAAGAGAGAAGAGTCAACAATGACCCCCAAGATTGTGAGCCAAGGAGACAGGAAGGATAATAGTGTTAATCCACAGAAACAGAGAGAGCAGGAAGGGGGATGTGGGCTTAGGGGTAAAAATGAGAAACTCTGTCTTAGCCATGTTCAGTTTCAGACAGCAACAGGACATCCAAGCAACAATAACAGACAGGTAGGTGGAGATACAGGTCTGGATTCCTAGAGGAAGAATTGGCAACATATTCATTATGTTTCATTTTTATTTTGTTTTTTCCACAAAAACCAGTCATTAAAGTCTATTGTGAAAGAGAAGCTCTGCATGTTTTATTTTTCAACCCATATAGCCCAGAATCACTGGGGATAAGCAAAAAAGCAGGTTCAGTCCTTTGCAAGCAGGTTTTCAACCTGCTGATCTTAGCTTGCTACAAGTGAAACAGAAGCCGAAGTTAGAACAGACACCATTTTGCAGTCACTTGTGTAAACAGTTTCAAAAAGAGTACATAATTATTTCCCAACCGATGTGCCATGCCACACTGGTATGCCTTCGCACTCAGCGGCAGCCCAAGGGGGGTGCGGGGCCATGTGCGGAGACTCGGTGCAGGGCCTCATTTGCATAAGTGGACTTATTTGCATAAATATTTGCATAATGCTAACATTCATTAAGAGACATGTTTACTAAAAGTTAGTGTGTGTATGGATAAAGACAGACTAAAAGATTTCTACATTACTATAATCCAGTGCCAACCGCCAGGCACATTAGGAACTACTACAAACACTGCCCATTTAGAACCCATAGCAAACCCGCCGTATCCTAACAGCACTACCAGGACTCACAAAGCACCATACCCTACCTATCAAAAGGCAACACTGCAAATATTAAACCAATACATTTCAGAGAACAACATTACATGACCTACTGGGGAAAGAGAAGAAGTGGCAATGTAAAATAGGAATTACATAAACAGAATACCTCAGCTCAGTTACACATGCAGAACATAGACCATCACCAAACAAGGAATCACAATTTAGAAACAGGAAGGCAATAATTAAACTGGGAACCCCAAAAGCCAAACTTGGAATGTACAACACTGTAGAAATAAAACTATAAATTAATTTCCTCTTGTACCAAACAAAGCGCAGACGTTAATGATGCACATTTCCCAGAGCTTTTCATATTCCAGTTAATAAATTCAAAATAAAGAGATATATTTCTACCTTTTGTGCATTTTTTTTCAGTTTCAATTGCTCCAGCCACTTTCTTCTGGTTTCTTCATGTTTTCTGCTAACTCTCCATCATCTGCTGTCCATTTGTCCTTTCTTCTCTCTTCTAGTTTTTTTTCCATTCACTCTCTCTTCATCTGCTTTAACATACTAGTCTTTCTCCTTTTGCTCTTTCCTCATTCCTATTTCATCCACTCAAATTTTACCCCTCCAACCTCAATCCCCACTTACTCTCCCAATACCCGGCTAAGTGTAGATTTTTTATCCCTCCCACACAAAATATTTTTCCCTCTCCATTTTACTCTCCCAGCCCCATCCCATTCTAATCCTCCCCCAACATCAGCTCCCTTCTAGTTCCAGCCTCACCCAGCATCCATTCCCTTCTAGTCCCTGCATCAGCCCATTTCCAATCCTAGCCCCCCATCAGCCCATTTCCAGTCCTAGCAACCCCCCAACCCAATACCAGTCCTAGCCCCCCCATCAGCCCACTTCCAGTCCTAACCCCCCATCAGCCCACTTCCAGTCAGCCCCCCATAGCCCATTGCCAGTCCTAACCCCCCATCAGCCCACAGCCCATTACCAGTCCTAACCCCATCAGCCCACCTCCAGTGTTAACCCCCCCATCAGCCCATTTCCAGTCCTAGCCCCCCTATAGCCCATTACCAGTCCTACCACCCCCCCCAACAGCCCACAGCCCCTTACCAGTCCTAATCCCATCAGCCCACCTCCAGTCTTAATCCCCCAGCCGTTTCCAGTCCTAGCAACCCCCCAACCCATTACCAGTCCTAGCCCCCCTTAGCCCACTCCCAGTCCTAATCCCACCAGCCCATTACCAGTCCTAACCCCATCAGCCCACCTCCAGTGTTAACCGCCCATCAGCCCATTTCCAGTCCTAGCCCCCCCCATAGCCCATTACCAGTCCTAACCCCCCCAACAGCCCACAGCCCATTACCAGTCCTAACCCCATCAGCCCACCTCCAGTCTTAATCCCCCAGCCCATTTCCAGTCCTAGCAACCCCCCAACCCATTACCAGTCCTAGCCCCCCATAGCCCACTCCCAGTCCTAATCCCACCAGCCCATTTCCAGTCCTAATCCCCATCACCCAATTTTCAGTTTAAGCCCCCCCATACCCCATTACCAGTCCGAACCGCCCCATCAGCCCCCTCCCAGGCCGAATCCCACCCGCCCAGTTCCAGTCCTAGTCCCCCATCACCCAATTTTTAGTTTAAGCCCCCCATAGCCCATTACCAGTCCTAACCTCCCCATCAACCCACTTTCAGTCCTAATCCCATCAGCCCATATACAGACTTAGCTCCCCCATAGCCCATCAGCACTCCTAACCCACCCCCCAGCCCCCAGCCCCCCCATAGCCCATAGCCCCCCCAGCCCGCCCATAGCCCATCACCTCTCCTATCCCCCCCAGACCCTCATAGCCCCCCCAGCCCCCCCATAGCCCCCCATAGCCCCCCCGGCCCCCATAGCCCATCACCACTCCTAGCCCCCCCAGCCCCCCCATAGCCCATCACCACTCCTAGCCCCCCCAGCCCCCCCATAGCCCATCACCACTCCTAACCCCCCCCAGCCCATCACCACTCCTAATCCCCCCCAGCACAGCCCAGCCTAGCCCAGGGAAATTTTTTAAAAAAAAGAAGCTGGCGTCTCCGGCTGCCGGGGCCGCCACGGCAGAATCGAGTGTGCCGCGGGGCCCCCCTGCCCAGCAGAGCCTGCCCTCCCCTTTATCACCTCTGTCTTCGCAGCTTCAGTCAAACGCGCTGGCTTTCAGAGCGCGAAAGGACTAGTTTCCCTTTTGCGGCTCTGTTAAGCCCGCGGGGGCTGATGGGAACTTCCCATCAGCCCCCGCGGGCTTAACAGAGCAGCGAGGGAGAAACTCTCCTCTCGCGCTCTGAAAGCCGGCGCGTTTGACTGAAGCTACGAAGACAGAGGTGATAAAGGGGAGGGCAGGCTCTGCTGGGCAGGGGGGGCCCCGCGGCCCCGGCAGCCGGAGAAGACAACTTTTTTTTTCTTTTTAAAATTTTACTTTAGGATCAGAATGTTTTTTGCGCGGGCCCCCTGAAACGCGGGGCCCTGTGCAAAAAACATTCTCGCTCAATGGACGGGCCGGCCCTGTTCGCACTTGATCAGGGGTACCACAGAAAAATGTCACTACTACCTGATGTAGGATAACTTGTACAACTCTAGCTACCTTACTGGGCAGATCAGATGCACCATGCTAGTCTTTTTTATTTAGTATGTTTACCCCATTTGGTACTTTAGCATGCTGTTGCCTCTGCTAAGAACATAAGTATATAAGAATTACTATACTGGGTGAGATCAAAGGACCATCAAGCCTAGTAGCTTATTTCCACTAGTGGCCAATATAATTCAAAGTACCTAGCAGAATCCCCAAAAGATGGCTAGATTCCATGCTTTTTATCTCCAGGAGTAAACAATGGATATCCTCACATCTACCTTAATAACGCTTTATGGATTTTTCCTCCAGGAATTTGTCCAAACCTTTGTTTTAAACACATCTAGACTAATTGCTTTTATCACATCTTCTGGCAACAATTTCCAAAGCTTAACTGTGCATTGATCAAATAAATATCTTCTCCTATTTGTTTTAAAGGTACTACTAGGTAACTTCATGGTGCACCCCTACTCTTTGTTCCATGCTCCTTATCCCAGGGATGAGCAGTAGTTTTCTTTGAGATTACATTAATAATTGCTTATGGAATTTTCCTCCAGGAATTTGTCCAAACCTTCTTTTAACCCAGCTACACTACCTGCTTTTACCACATTCTCTGTCAATGAGTTCCAAAGACTAATGATATGTTAAGAGAAAAAAATATTGTATCCTATCCATTTTAAATATACTACTAACTCCATGGCATGCCCCCTAGTCCTTGTATTTTGTGAGAGAGTAAACAATTGATTTGCATCTACCCATTCCACTCTACTCAGGATTTTGTAGACATTTATCATATCTCCCCTGAACCATATTTTCTCCAGGCTGAAGAACCCTAACATCTTTATCCTTTCTTCATAGGAGAATGATTCCGGCCCCTTTATCATTTTGGTTGCCCTTCTCTGTACCTTTTCAAAAGCCACTATAGCTTTTTGGAGGTTCGGAGATCAGACTTGCACAAAATATTCAAGGTGCGGTCACACCATGGAATGATACGTAGGCATTATAATATGCTTTGTTTTATTTTCTATTCCTTTCCTAATGATTATAACATTCTGTTGGCTCTTTTGGCTTCTGCTGTACACTGCAGAAACATAGAACATAGAAAAATGACGACAGAAAAAGACCACATGGCCTATCTAGTCTGTCCTTCCATATCAACCACTACTGTACAACAGTCCCCTTTTATCCTTTAGAGATCCTCTGTGTTTGCCCCATGCTTCTTTAATTCAGATACTGTCCTCATCTCTACCACCTCCACTGTGAGACTATTCCATGGATCTACCACTCTTTCCATAAAGAAATGTTTCCTCATATCACTCCTGAATCCATCCCCTTTCACCCTCATCCAATGTCCCCTAGTAGCAGAGTTTGCTTTCAATCGAAAGAGGCTCTCCTCCTGTGTATTTATGTCATGGAATTATTTAAACGTCTCAATCATATCACCTCTATCCCGCCTTTCCTCTAAGGTATACATATTAAGATCCTTAAGTCTGTCCTCATATGCTTTATAATGAAGACCACTAACAATTTTAGTAGTCATCCTCTGTACTGACTCCAGCCTGTTTATATCCTTTTGAAGGTGTGGTCTCCAAAATTGCACACAATACTCCAAATGAGATCACACCAAAGACTTATACAGAGGCACTATCACCTCCTTTTTTCTGCTAGCCATTCCTCTCCGTATGCACCCAAGCATCCTTCTAGCTTTTGCCGTCACCTTTTCTACCTGTTTAGCTACTTTAAGATCATCAGACACAATGGTGCCTAGGTCCCGCTCTTCTTTAGAGGACAAAAGTACTTCACCCCAAATACTATATTGCTCCCTTGGATTGCTGCAGCCCAAATGCATGAACTTGCATTTTTAACATTAAATCTCAACTGCCAAATTCTAGACCATTCTTCAAGCTTAGCTAGATCCCTCCTCATATTATCTACATCTTCCTGGGTGTCTACTCTATTGCAGATTTTGGTATCATCCGCAAAGAGGAAATCTTACCGGACTGCCCTTCTGCTATATCACTAAAAAAGATGTTAAAAAGAATTGGACCAAGGACAGATCCCTGGGGCACACCACTGGTAACCTCTTTCTCTTAAGAGTGATTCCATTTACCTGTACCCTTTGCCGCCTCCCATTCAACCACTTTCTAACCCAAGCAGTTATTTTAGGGTCCATCCCTAGAGTGCTCAGTTTGTTTATAAGTCACCTGTGAGGAACGGTGTTAAAGGCTTTACTGAAATATAAATACACCACATCTAGGGCTCTTCCTCGGTTCAACTCCGTGGTCACCCAGTCAAAGAAATCAATAAGATTTGTCTGACAAGACCTGCCTCTGGTGAATCCATGCTGCCTCGGATCCTGTAATCCGCTGGACTCCAGAAACCTAACTATTTTCTCTTTCAGCAGCGCTTCCAATAATTTAGTCACCACCAAATTTAAACTAACCGGCCTGTAGTTTTCAACCACATTCTTACTTCTGCTTTTGTGTAAAATGACCACATGTGTCTCTCTCTAGCCCTTTGGCACCTCTACCAACTCCAACAAGGCATTGAAAGGTTCAGCCAGTGGAGTTGCTAGAAGGTCCCCAAGTTCCCTCAGTATTCTAGAGTGTATCCCATCCGGTCCCATTGCTTTGTCTACTTTAAGTTTAGCTAATTTCTCATAAACACAGTCTTCTGAAAATTGTTCAAGATGCCCCTCGCTTCTGTTCCTGTTTGTGGGTGTTTTCTGAGGTCCTGCTCCTGGTTATTCATTTGTGAACAAAGAACAGAAATATTTGTTAAGCAATTCCGCTTTATCCTCATTAGCTTCTACATATTCCTCCCCTTCATCCTTGAGTCTGACAATACCACTTTTACCCTTCTTCTCACTAACATATCTGAAAAATGTCGTATCCCCCCATTTTACTGCATTGGCTATTTCCTCCTCTTTTTGAATCTTTGCTTTCCTGACTACTTTGCTAGCTTATCTAAGGGGTATGTTTACTAAACCGTCTTAATGTTACCTGTGCTAGTTGTAGCGCTAACATGAGGAATCCCCATATAAGGAAGTGGGCGTTCCGACGTTAAGCCATGTATCGTGCGATAGAGGGCGCCTTGCCGTGTTCGTGCGATAGTGTGCTGCACTGCACGTTTGCGTGCCTTAAGCCTAAGTACGTAGAAGCGCTGCAATAATAGCTACAGAGGTGTAGTACACTGGTTAGTACAATGCTTGCTGAGACAGCAGTCATGAGCTCAATCCCAAGTGATGCATACAATATGGCAGTCTGAGACAATTCCTTTCAGTGCATGTAATGGACACATCTGAACAGTGTGTGCTGCCAATTGAAAAACCCACGCTGCAGTGCAATAACCAGGTGCACATATTAGGGTGCCCACCCCAAGGTGCCCTATGATGTGCTGTAGTTTGCTATCATATAAGGTGCCCCATGAGCTGGTGCAAACTAATGTGCATCGAAAGATGCCCAAAGGAGGGCAAGGTGACACCTAAAAAGGTGGCCAGGGTCAGTAAGGAGCCCCAAGTTGAATAGCACAAAATGTATGGCCCAAATACTAATGTAACCCTACCAATGCACAGAGTACCAAGGAAAGCCAAACAACAACATCTGGAGTGTACCACATGGCTGAGCTGATGGACCTGTCAAATCTGCGTGCAGCTCATATGGCATCTGGAAAAGTGCAGAAACATATTGGAGGCAGCTGGACCGATGCATAGGGCGATGTTGATGTAAAGTGCCAACATGAGAGTGTGTGGCAGAGGATGTGAAACGTGTCCACCAGAGCAGGTAGAGGTGGCAGCATAACAGGAGGACAGAGGAATAGAAAAACAGTGGGCAAAACTGAAAGGGGGTATTTTAAAGGCAACCAACCTTTTTGTTAAAATGGTAAATAAAGGCAAAAGGAACAGGAGACCGCTATGGTTTTCGAAGGAAGTAGCTGAAAAAGTGAAGAAAAAGAGGGAGACCTTCATGAAATACAAGAGATCACAGAGAGAGGAAGACAGGCATCTGTATTTGGAAAAACTTAGAGAAGCTAGCAAAGTAGTCAAGAAGGCAAAGATTCAAAAGGAGGAGGAAATAGCCAATGCAATAAAATGGGGGGATAAGACATTTTTCAGATATATTAGTGAGAAGAGGAAGGGCAAAAGTGGTATTGTCAGACTCAAGGGTGCAGGGGGGGAATAGGTAGAAGCTGATAAGGATAAAGCGGAATTGCTTAACAAATATTTTTGCTCTGTGTTCACAGATGAAGAACCAGGAGCAGGACCTCAGAAAACACCCACAAATAAGAACAGAAGCGAGGGACATCTTGAACAATTTTCAGAAGACTGTGTTCGTGAGAAACTAGCTCAACTTAAAGTAGACAAAGCGATGGGACCGAATGGGATACACCCTAGAATACTGAGGGAACTTGGGGACGTTCTAGCACCTCCACTGACTGACCATTTCAATGCCTCGTTGGAGTCGGGAGTGGTGCCAAAGGACTGGAGAGAGGCTCATGTGGTGCCTTTACACAAAAGCGGAAGTAAGGATGTGGTTGAAAACTACAGGCCGGTTAGTTTAACTTCAGTGGTGAGTAAATTATTGGAAACGCTGCTGAAAGAGAAAATAGTGAGGTTTCTGGAGTCCGGCGGATTTCAGGATCCGAGGCAGCATGGATTCACCAGAGGCAGGTCTTGTCAGACAAATCTGATCGATTTCTTTGACTGGGTGACCAGGGAGTTGGACCGAGGGAGAGCTCTAGATGTGGTGTATTTAGATTTCAGTAACGCCTTTGACACTGTTCCTCACAGGCGACTTATAAACAAACTGAGCACCCTAGGGATGGACCCTAAAGTTACTGCTTGGGTTAGAAATTGGTTGGGTGGGAGGCGACAAAGAGTACAGGTAAATGGAGCTCACTCTGAGGAGAAGGATGTTACCAGTGGTGTGCCCCAGGGATCTGTCCTTGGTCCGATTCTTTTTAACATCTTTGTGAGTGATATAGCGGAAGGGCTGTCGGGTAAGGTTTGCCTCTTTGCGGATGATACCAAAATCTGTAATAGAGTAGACACCCAGGAAGGTGTAGATAACATGAGGAGGGATCTAGGTAAGCTTGAAGAATGGTCTAGAATTTGGCAGCTGGGATTTAATGTTAAAAAATGTAAGGTCATGCATTTGGGCTGCAGCAATCCAAGGGAGCAATACAGTATAGGAGGTGAAGTACTTTTGTCCACTAAAGAAGAGCGGGACCTAGGCGTGGTTGTGTCTGATGATCTTAAAGTAGCTAAACAGGTAGAAAAGGCGACGGCAAAAGCTAGAAGGATGCTTGGGTGCATACGGAGAGGAATGGCTAGCAGAAAAAAGGAGGTGATAATACCTCTGTATAAGTCTTTGGTGCGACCTCATTTGGAGTATGGTGTGCAATTCTGGAGACCGCACCTTCAAAAGAATGTGAACAGGATGGAGTCGGTGCAGAGGGTTGCTACTAAAATGATTAATGGGCTTCATTATAAAGCATATGAGGACAGACTTAAGGATCTTAATATGTACACCTTAGAGGAAAGGCGGGATAGAGGTGATATGATTGAGATGTTTAAATATCTCCGTGGCATAAATGTTCAGGGAGAGAGCCTCTTTCAATTGAAAGCAAGTTCTGCTACGAGGGGACATGGGATGAGGGTGAAGGGAGATAGATTCAGGAGTGATATGCGGAAATATTTCTTTACGGAAAGAGTAGTGGATCCGTGGAATAGTCTCCCAGTGGAGGTGGTAGAGATGAGGACAGTAACTGAATTCAAAAAAGCATGGGACCAACACAGAGGATCTCTAAAGGTAGAAAGTGGACTGTTGTAGTTGTTGTTATGGAAGGACAGACTAGATGGGCCTTGTGGTCTTTTTCTGTCATCATGTTTCTATGTTTCTATGTTTCTATGAATAGCAGTGCCATGCTGTGCATATACACAAGAGGTAATCATGAAGAGCTGCAATGCAGAAAATGGTCATAGCACAGGACATGGTGCAGTAGCCCACACATTAGGGCATGATGCCACACAGCTGGCAGAGACAGATAGATGGAAAGAAGGATGCTTGGCAACTGTGATGAGGCTATAATGTGCTGCCACACACATCTGCACAGATATGACTGTCAGAGGAAGGAAAAATAGTGGTGTAGGACAGGCAGAAAAAACAAAAACACACAGGAATCAAACCCATGACCACTGGCTGTGAAGTCAGTGTACTAACCACTGTGCTATGCCTCTATGGTATCTGCCATAGCAATAGCTGGCCACACAACTGCAGGTCACTGCACCAACAACCTGCTGTGCATACTGGGGCAAGGTAAAAGCACAGGCAAGGTACTGTATAGGGCACTATAGGTCACACAAATGAGGTGAGGGTGGTCTCTGATATATGTCTGCCTGACACAGCCACAAAAGGGAGATGTGCTGCACATTATGACTAAAGGAGGCCCTCTGTGGGATTGAACCCATGACCACTAGCACATAGGTTAATGCAAAAACCAGTATGCCTACCCCACCAACGTGAGTCAAACAGCAAAGGCTGCATACAACAACACCACTGCATGGCACCACACCAAAAGCCTGCTGTGTGCCAGGAAAAGGCAAACCCAACAGTAACCATGATGTAATGCACATGTAGAAGAGCTCTGTACAGCACATATCACAGTCTGCAATTGGGACGACAGGCACATATACACAAATGCACACACACAATAAAGTGTTAGGCAGTCCAAACAGCATGCAAAAGAGCAAGGAAAAGGAACCCAAAGGACGGCAGGGGATGCTGTATGTAGCAGGGCAAAATGGGGAATAGTACTGAAAAGGAGCATGTGAGAACTGAACCGGCAAACAGAAGCTCGGACAGATCAGCTCAACAACAGCAATAACAGTCACCCAAGCATACCAGCCACATGGACAGTATGAAGGAACCACCATTTGTAATAGCTAATATGCGGCACATAGGCTGCAGAAAGGGCACACTGTGCTGTACAAAGAAGCGATGGAAGGGTGTAAAGGAGAGCTGACGAAGCTGCAGCCAGCTCAAGGTCAGGTTAGCACAGCACAAGGTAAAAGGAAAAACCATGTGGAAATCAAACTGGTGCTCCAGTGCATGTCTGTAACCACTATCCCAAACCACCACTACAGGGACCATGCAAATATGTTCAATAAAGGGAATGTGTGCATGGGAACCCATAACACCCTGATGTGGTAGACAGCTGCCACTGTACAAGGATGTGAGCACAGGTGGGCCATGTACATCACCAGTAAATCAGAAAATACGTGCGTCAGTGTGTTAAATCAGCAGCAGAGACACATATTTTATTTTGCAAAGTTAATGGACATATCGTATATGCTGTGTGTCATGATATGAAGCTAGTTGTTTTACAGTGAACAAACTGAAACCACATTGAGTAGGCCAGCTACCCACATGTTGCGTACAAGTCACTGCCCCCCCCCCCAGATGATGAGCAATACAGATAATATGCATTAGGTGCATGGTGTGTACTATGCAGTAACCCCCCACCCCCTACATGCTGCTGCATGCCCCAAATGCCTTTTTCACATATGTGTGCATGTAGACAGTAGGCAGGGCATGATGACAGCCCAACGCACACCAGTCATGAAGGTATAACCAAAACATATCTGCCCTCAAAAAACTGGTGGCACAAACCTGACAAAGCATATGTTATCAAAATATCAGAAACTGCATACACACATACATATATACACGTCACATATTTGCATAATGCATAATATAGCAAATAAAGTGCCACATACGTCCAAAACAACACTGTGCAAATGCCAAATCCGGATATGGTAACAGGTACAAGAGGAACATGATGCCAGATAATACATAAAACGCAAATCATCACACATGCAGATATAACACTATGCAGTTCTGCTGGAATGGGTGTTGTGAAGACAGTATAGATATACATATAACATGGAACATTGAATGCACCCATGAAGGATGAACACGCATACCCACACTGCCACACTGCCAAATTACTGGTGCAATGTGAGTCCCGGAATGTCATGAGATAAAGAAGACTCTGCAGACATGCATTGCTATATCTGTAAATCAATGTAGAGCGGCACATCTGTACACTAACCAAACATACTAATCTGTGCATAGAGGTTGAAAGAAAGGTCAAACATGGCCCAGTAACCGGCACAGAAGCCACACTGCCACATGCCCTGGTGTACAAACATATTCAGTCACATGCACCTGGAACGTGTACGGTAAACAATGACACAGTGATGTCCCACATGCACAGTAGCACACGTGGTGATGCCAAATAATGACCAAAGATATTGGCGCACATCATAGTGGTGTGGTGCTAATTACTGTGTCATGTTCAACGCAGGATAGCCCCACCAATACCAGAGGACCTATACAATGTCACCCCTGTGCCACACACATGGCTGTATGCTCTTGGTGAACTAAACAGATGAGGATATCCTACGGTGCAGGCCACACACATAGGCAACATACAGTAACACAATGTCAGAAGGATGTATAACATGTAGCAAGTATGTCAGTCCCTGCTGCACACGTAGGGGCCTGTACATAGTATCCATAGTGCAAATAGTCTCTGCAAACCAACATGTCCCGTGAAGACTGTCCATGAATCCCTGGTCCTGCATATGCAAGAGGTACATCACAATCTGCCACAGCACACAAAAGGTCATGTATGTCCCCTGCGATGAACCCCACACCCAGCAAGAGCACGGCATCAACGTTGTGTAAGACAGGCCGCCTATGCCCAATGTAGCAGTTCAACATCAATGTCTATCATAGGCATGTGGGCCACACGCAGAGGTCAGCTATCCTATGCCACCATATCCCAGGGATAGCTGCATGGTACTGTTGTGGCTTACAGACACTTGGGTGATGGTGCATGCAGATGCAATGTAGTTGATGTGCAGTGTGTGTGTTCTGCCCTGTATCAGAAGAAGGAGAAACACTGTCATGGTATGTTGCACAGAACACCAAGGAACATTGCAGGTAGGCAGACAGCAATATGTATAGAATGCAACGCCAGACATGCAAGCATGAAATTAGCACAACATATAACACAGTGCATGTTGTGGAAATGTGGCCATTGAAACATACATGAGGGTGTCCTATGGATATGGTCATGTCCATGCACATGTCACACAGGCGCCTCACTGCTCCACCCCATGTCCATCAGCGTTGGTGCACAGTGACCCCACAGGATAACTCCCTGAAAAACACAACAAAACGCAGACATAGAACGGATGATGTCATGTCCAAAGAATCCAAGATGCAACCTACCGTCTGTCTGCAGAAAGTGTCTGCTAGGAACTGTCTGAGGCAGGAAAAAGCAACACCACGTCACAGTGAATACAGAAGATGCCAGAGGAATGTACAGAATCACCATATCCCCATCTCCAGCTGCCGATGGCGCTTGCCCAAATTAGGGCATCATCTGTGATACTGAAATGCAGATGGATAGTGTTATGAGGGCACATAAGAGATAGGTCAGGTCACAACATAAAACAGATGCTCACAATGCATGGTCAACAGCAGTAGATTACAGATAGCAGAGTCCACAACCCTCCACAGGTGTCAAAATGCCACCCACCACATGATAATACAAACTGTATGCACACTGTACCCTTACACACCCACGCTAGAAAAACACACACACACAGTATGTTAAGGTGAACATGCCACCAGTAGAAAATGACCTGTCTGTGGACAACCTGAGATTAGTGGAGATAGCTTTTGGCCAAAGCAATGCTAACCAGCATTTGGTGGATGTTACAATGTCACGGAGAGGTGTACATGCGGCCCACCACCAGAACACCTAGGACATGTGGACACACGCAGCTCTCTGGGATGTGTTCCAGAAATAGTGCTGGAGCAGATGAGATGGGCAGGAACACATGTGCCTGTGTGTGACAACAATAACATATGGGGTTTGGGGGTACAGACCAAAGAGGTGAACCACAACATATGTGCATTGGACAGATGACCCCAGACATGATCTGTGACTGACTGTCCCCACACACCATGTACCTGTATGTCCATCTGCTGCACGTTGAGTGTGGTACAGACAGCTGCCAGTGAACCACAGCACCAGGGAGGTCACACAACATATCCTGTCGAGGGATAAACACACCAGATACATACATATGTCATGTTTGAGCTGTGCAACACACACTGCACCATCACATCACCCCACCCGCCTCCCAAAGCCGTTTCAGTCTGGCTTTTGTCCGTTACACTGTACAGAATTGCCCCTGCCAAATTCCCCAATGACGTGTTAATGCTAAAAATAAAGGGCCTGTACCCCATTCGCCCCATTTCATCACCTCTCTGTTCCCCCAGACACTGCTGACCGCACCTGTCACCCTGATATTCTGTCCTCGCATGTCCACATTGGCTCCATACCAACACCCTGCACCCTATATCTCACCCGTCACACCTTCAGTGTGCATTGTGATGGTCCCACCTCCCCTGTGTGCCTGCACCCATATGCTGGAACACAGGGATATGTCCTGTGTCTGAATGTTCCAGAGCTCCATACCTGATACCCTGCCGCTCAGTGCCAACTGTATGCTGATGATTGCCAAATATATCCCAACATCCCTGAACAGCCCCTGTCAATCCAGACCCAGAGCTATGTTTGCGTATCTGACAATGCTGGCCTGATGTATCCACGCTGCCTGAAACGGAACCTGGCGACGACCCAACACCTAAGCTCCCACTGTAAACCCCGCCCCCATATCAGGTGTCTGTGTAGAGCCTGAAACACATTGCCGCACATTGACACGCAATGTATGGGTTGTCTGTGACCCCTCCCTCTCCTCCCCCACACATACACATCATGTAACTAACACATGCAGTGTCGTTATGAGCTAAAAAACCCCATCCTCCCTTAACACAGAACTAAAACGTGAATGCACAACTCAGTCCCCCCCGATCTGCTAACTGTATCCTACACCTTGCTGTTATCCCCTTTAATAAGCTGTGTCTGCCCCAAACCAACCAACATGCTGCTGCATGGTTCATCATCTGCCAGCTGCGCCATGACCATAATACTGCTTCTGTCAAATCACCTCACTGGCTCACAATCCGTGTATGCATCCAGGTGTAGGTTACCCCGCTAAGCAAATGATGCAGTACCTGTGTGTGTGCACTGTACCTCCCCTCCAGAATATTAACTCCTGCCAATACTACTACCACTGAGCATGTACATATTGTTTCCAGTCATACACAGCGCTGTACACAAACATGTAACGCACAGTCTGTGCCAATCAGTGTATGTTATGTGACCAATGCGCCAATATCCCCCATCGTGGCATCCACACGTCTAGACAAATGGTGCCACCTATGTCCCGCGTTCCTACTGCTGACCACATACCACACTCTGTTTACCATGCTGCATCCACAGCTGGAACCAACAACCTGCATGGGATGGCCAGCCACCGTCGTCAATCCCCAACCATGTTCCTGTGTACGGTAATGTACCCACCTAGGGCAGGTAAGCCAGTCTCATCTGACCCCCGTGCATCCACAGTTATCCCCTAAACAGCCCACCTGTGTTCCCCCTGGACTACCCTGAATGCTCTGATGGGCAGGGAATGTCCCCCAGATGTCTGTGTAGTGTTGCGTATGACTGGTATGGCTATACAAATGTTCAACAGTAGTAGTAGTACATATGCCTAGATACCAAGGTAAGATACAACATATGCAGTACTTACATGAGAAGACAGCCGCAATCAGCTGGAGCCTGGCTGCCATGCCCTCATGTGTGTCCCCACGGCCACGTACAGGACGGCACGTAGGATCATCTTCCAGATCCTCATTAATTTGGACTGGGAGATCATGCCTGAGAGCAATGTTGTGCAGTATGCAACAGGCCAGAATAATCTGTGCCACAGTCATGGGTTTGTATTGTAAGGCCCTGCTGGTTCGATCCAGACACCTGAAGCGACTTTTCAAAATGCCAAAGGTGCACTCGATGACTGAGCGGCTGGAGGCATGGGCCTCATTGTACCTCCTCTCTGCACGTGTCCGCGGCAGATGCACAGGGGTCAGCAACCAGGGACGACACCCATATCCTGTATCATCTGTAGAGAAATAGTAGAAAGGTAAAGCAGAGGCTGAGCCACATACACATGCACACAAGCATGTACATGTAAACCAACAGCAGACAGGTCTCCCATGAACATGTTACAGCACATGCTGACATACAACATGTATGTGGCAGCATATGGAGGTGTGAGACAGAGACCATGGGGTGGGGGAAAGGTTAGCAAACCACCCCAGCTGTAACCCACAATAACACATGCCTAAACACCCGTAGCCAAAAGGTAGTAGTGGCGGCTTCAAAATCATCAGCCACACACATGGCAATGCACCCTTGACAAGGTTAGTGATGCACACATCTGCAAGCATGTGATAGCCATGAGACTGCCCACACACATGGTTTGGAACGGGAAAAGGTCCCTGATTTGCCCAGAGAGGATGTCCAACACTACAATATACTGTTGAATATACATGGAACATACATGTGTCCTGTACTATGTCCACACAAAGCACACAATGTGAAATGGCCAGATATCTCAGAGGTGAAGGTGCCACCAACACAAAACACCGTACCAAAGACAAGCGTGAAGGGAAGTGCCCCCCCCCCCGGACACCCACACAAACGACACACAAACACAAATGGGTACACCTTGCAAACACAGACATGTGCGCCTACGTATACCCAGAGGAACACCATGTGCACGTCTGAGCAGAGAAATACTCACCCAGCAGTATACAGTTCTCATATTGCCCAGCCTCAAACTGTCCGAATAGTGCTGAGTGATGCAGGATAAAGGAGTCATGGGTGGACCCTGCAAATCTAGGGACCACATTCAGAATATGCATATTTGCATCACATACCACCTGAACATTCAGGGAATGGTAGTGTTTGCGGTTGCAGAAAACTGCCTCCCTGTCGCCGGGTGGGACCAGGGCAACATGTGTGCAATCAAAAGCTCCCATCACATGTGGTATCCCCGCAACCTCTTCAAAGGCCTGGTTCAGGGTCCCCCACTGTTGCCTAGTGTTGGAAATTGCAATGTAATTCCCCACCTGGCTGACCATGGCATGCAGTACCTGGTGGAGACAGCATGAGAAGGTGGGGCGGCTCATGCCACCCATTGCGGCCACAGATGACTGGAAACAGCTAGAGGCAAAGAAATGTAGGGCAGCCAGGAGCTTAACCAAGCCCGTAATGGCATGTGACCGACTGGTTAGGGGCTCGAGGTCAGGTCTGAGATCCTCAAAGAGCTCCCTAATAGCTACTGTGTCCAGACAGTACAGGGAGATCACCTGGTCAGCACACATGTCCTGGAGCTGGGCCCTGGGCCTGTAGAGGTAAGCCTGGTGAGGGTACAGCTCGGCACGCCTCCTGCGTCCTGCCAGCTCAGCCCTAGCTTGCATGGCCTCCACAGCTGCAGGTCGGAGTTGCAGCGGTTCTGCACCCATGCCCTGTGCCGCAGCATCATGGACAACATCACCTGCATTAACAAACGTGGGTCCTGAGCACCCCCCAATGTACCTGCAGCCACCACAAAGGCAGCCATCATCAAAACAAAGGTACCACAGACAGAGGGTTTCACTCGCCTCTCCCACGCCCCACCAACACCGCCCTCTACCTGTCCCTCACCTCACCCCCTGTACCCTATGCCTGCTCACCACCTCACCTGCCCCCCACCACCCCAGCACCACCACTCGCCTGCTGCTCACCTCACCCCACCGCACCTCACCACACCCCACCTCACCTCACCTCATGCCATCGTAACACACCTCACCTTACCCCACCTCACCACACCCCACCTCACCTCACCCCACCTCACCCCACCTCACCTCACCCTACCACACCGCAGCTCACTTCACCTCACCTCACCTGCTGTACACCTGACAAATACCTCACCTCGCCTGCTCTACACCTCACCTACACAAAACCCTCAGCATTTACCACGTATGCATCACAGGTTAAGTATCTTTCATCCGATGTGCATCTGTGCGCACATTGCGCATGCATCGCACCACGAACATGGTGTCTGCACACATTGCCCATGCGTGTAAGAGCTGACCGTGACCCGTGTGCATGTGTTGCACAGGGCGCCACGCACGCATACAGCGTATGCAGTGTGCATGCATGGGGTCATGCGCATGTGACATTTTGTGGCGCCAACTGCTGTGTGGGCAGCTAATCACAGGTGTCATGCGTGGAAACCACTTCATTCAGTGGCCCCTGGCATGGTGCATGCATAACGCGCGCATCGCATGCGCTGCTGGGCATGCTTGAGTGGCGTGCGTGTGTCACCGCACATGCGCAAATAGCACACACACACTGTATTGCATATGCACATAGCACACACGCGCTGCAGCGCATGCACAACGCACATAACCCCGCACCCCCGAGTAAAACATATAAATAGGCCTCCACACGTGATAAACGCCAAGGGTTTTGTGTAGGCAAGGTGAAGAGCAGTCGTGGAGAGCAATCAGTCAGGGTGATAGCAGGTGCGGAGAGGAGAGGAAAGGTAAGGAGAGCAGCAGGTATGAGGGAGAGGAGGTGTGTTGAGGAGCAGGTGTGAGGGTGCGGAGGTGAGGTGAGGTGAGGTGCAGTGGAGAGGGAGAGGAGGAGAAGAGAGGAGGAGAGGGAGAGGAGGAGAGGACAGGAGCAGGGGAGAGGGAGAGGAGGTGAGGAGGGGAGCAGGGGAGGGAATAGTACGCAAGGACTGGGAGAGGTGGGAATGTGTGACAGGGAGGAAGATGCCACAGGGAGCAGGGGGATGGAGCGACAGGCCATGGCAGGAGGGGACGAGGGGGAAACCCCTGAACAGCAGTCCACAGGGGCGGCAGGGATGGGTGGGCCTGAGGTGGAGGCTGCAGGGCCATCGGGTGTGTCACAGCCCACACAGGGGCAGCCTGAGAGACCACCCAGTGCCAAACGGAGGTGTGTCCCAGTGCCAGCGGAGGAACATAGGAGAGCAGTTAGATTCAGCCAGCAGGAGAATCACATCCTGCTGGCCAGTGTATTGGAGCACTATGAGGTGCTCTATGGGTGGCTGAGCTCCAGCACCATGGTGGCAACACGCACACATGTGTGGGAGGAGGTACAGGAAGCCATTGCACAGGCTAGGGGCCTATCCAGGGACCTGAACAGCCTCAGAAAAAGATTTAATGACATCAAGCGTGGTGTCCATGCGCACATGGTGGCGGAGAGGCGACATGCCATGGGCACCGGTGGGGGTGCCCCCTTTGTCCCAACCCTGTCACCCCTGGAGCAGCAGCTGGCAGACAGGCTTGGTCCCATCTACCTGCATGGACTTCCTGAAATGCTGGACACCGCCCATTCACAGGCAGGTAGGTCTGAGATATGCAGCACACTTACAGCTCACGGCCCAGCACATGCTGGCCATGGACAGGAGGGTGGGGGGCATATGTCCTGTGAACACGTGTGCCCCAACACACACAACTGGGGGCCACACCACTAGCAAAACCTGGCAAGGTCTCTACAGGGTGGTTGTGACAGGTACCTGGGGCTGTGTCCACGACAGCCACAGTCCTGGACGTAGTAGCGCACCGAACAGGTGAGCAGCACTGTGGGGGGGGGGGGCGGGGGACAGTCCATCACCCAGGTGGATTGCCCCCCCCTCCTCCGTGCAAGAGAGGAAAGGAGCACCGTACATATGGGGAGGGCCTAAAACCTCCACCCTATTATCCCAGCACATGCAGCAGCTAGTTGTACCTGGTATATAGGTCACACGGAAACATCACACATCTGCAGCCAGTCATGCAGCACAATATGACAGTGGGGAGTGTACAGGATGGACATACATCTAGCCCAACACACATTGACCTGGGGGGCCCCACACCCTCCACCTATAACAGATCTGACATGTGTCTGACATTACTTGTCCATAGACATATCCTAGAACAGTGACAGAGAACGGCCACCCACACTGAACTTATGAGATGGATGCAAACCAACGCCAACCACCACATCACACACATATCAGACACATACTACCCTGTCAGTGGCCAACATACAGTAGGGATCCCCCATCCACCATCACAAGACATTGGGGTGCACCTCCCCAAACCTTCCACAACTGCACCTATCCCAACCACCACACCACCTGGGGCCAGCTCCTACAGGTAACGCAGTGCCACAGACATATTCCCATGACCCCCACCCATGGTGAAACCCCATGCACAGCAGCGCTCCACCCATCCCCCGAAAAAATCCACCACCCCACCCATACCACACAGTGGCTACCACAGCAGCAGTCCGCACACACGTCTGCCTGACCCAGACACATGCTGCATCACATGCCGTGCATACCACACAGGTCAACGCATAGATATTGCTCACACACACCATGACAGGCCACACTCACAGTCAGGGTTCCCACACACACCCCGGGCACATGTCGCACTGTGCCCATATCACAGGTCACCCACACAGTGCATACCTAGTGCTGCACACAGTGGACACAGCACCTGCCACCCCATCCCCCCCAAACACAACATCGAATGTGGCACAGCTCCAACATTGCAAGAGGCTGCCCCTCCCCCCCCGGCCAGGTGCAGCACACTGTACGCACATGTGTTCTCCCCAGTGTAGGCGCAGGGACAGCAGTTACAGGTAGACAACACATTGCTGCTGGTGGGGATGTACTACACAGGTGTAAATATGTGCTCTGTGCACGGCCATCTTTGATGTGTACCCTGTTACACCCCCCAGGTGACATCCAGGCCATGGAGGCGTTCGAGGAGGTGTATGTGCCAGGGCCAGAGGATGCTGAGGGTCCAGGGGTCGACGAGTCTGAAGTCGCGGCCAGCACTGGTGTTGAGACCCCAGGGACCAATGTGGTGGCCGAGGCAGAGGATGTCCACACACCACTGGGGTCCTCCAGCATCAGCACAATGGCCGTAGAGTGCACAGAGATGGAGGGGGGTCAGCACACACTTCAGGCACCGGGGACATCAGGCACCCCACCCACCAGCATGGATGTTATCCTGGCAGAGCTGCAGGCTCAAACAGCCTCATCAAGGCAAGATGCTGAAGGTGGGTAACAGAATAAACAGCATACCCCCTGGAAGTTAGTGTAACAGTCACGATGACCTTCCATGTGCTCCACAATATAATGACACCATAGCACGTATTTTCATATGTTATGTGGGAGTCTGTGCCATGTGCAGTCCCCCCTCTGGTAGCATGGGTTGTCTTTGTCATCCTTATAATGATCTCATACATCCGCCCACTATTCACCTCCATCTACCCCAAGGGGACGTACAGCAGTCAACACCTATCCCAGATCACCTGGACAGCTTACGCGGTGGACCCCTCTTTCTGGGTGATAGTACTTAGCGTAGATAGTCGTAATGATCAGTACTGTGCGTCAGGCTCAGAGCAATAAGCGCCCCCCAGCTATATATCTGTCTGCCATGAACCCCACAGTCTCCGGCCTATCTCATATGACCAGTACGCAACTCAATCATTGACCCACTGACCTGTGACATAGTACCACGTGTTCTATCTGGGATTCCCATGACCCTCCATCAGTATCATTTCCTGGTCTGCGGATGCATCATGGGACACGCAGATGTCAACATGGTACTGTGTTGCTAGTTGTCGCGTGCATGAGTGCTCTGAGGACTGGTCTGTTGAAATACGCCAGACATGTGCATGAGCCACGGTGGGAGGTGCAACACATGTCTCACACATCACTTTGTGTCTCACCCACAGGCACTCGTCAGCCTCTGATGGCCATTCGGGAGGAGGAGAGCCAGCTGCGTGCCACAGCTGAGGTGTTGGCAGCGGCGCTACTCTGGATCGTGGATGCACAGAATAGAGAAGATTATATTAATGAGATTACACGACAACTTAATGATCAACAATTCTATCAGAAGATATTTGATGACCCCACACCAATGATACAACAGAAAATTGAAACTCTTCTTTTCTTAGGCAAAGAAGCAGGTTATCTGACTACTAATGAGATTGCATACTTGCGTGTAATGCATCCTATTATTCCCACTATTTACACTTTACCTAAAATACATAAATCCTTACAGAATCCACCAGGTCGTCCGATTGTGTCCGCTATAGGTTCAGTTTTGGAACCCATTTCCAAATTTCTTGATATCTATCTTAGACCATTTGTTACACAGATACCTTCTCACATTCGTGATTCCACACACATCATTAATATTTTACAAGGATTTAACCAATATCATGACCAACTCATATTAGTTACCCTGGACATAAATTCTCTATATACTAATATACCTCAACAGGCTGCACTTGAAGTTTTAGCCAACACCTTAATACAAAGAACGCGACCAGTGCGTACCCCTACGGCTTTTCTAATACAGTTAGCCTCAATAGCGATGACAGAGAATTTCTTTTACTTTCGTGGCCTTTTCTACAAACAGGTAAAAGGAGTAGCCATGGGCTCCTCTATGGCTCCAGATGTGGCTAACCTCTATGTGGCAAACTTTGAAGCACAATATTTAACTATTCATCCTTACACATCTAATGTCCTTTTATGGAAGAGATATATAGATGACATTCTGATCATATGGGAAGGTCCAGAAGATAAACTACAAGAATTTTTCCTATGGATTAATTCCCTGGACCCCCATTTGCAATTTGAGGGTACCTTTAGTTCTGAAAAAATTCCTTATCTTGACATCATGATAAAGAAGGACCATAGTGGTTTTGTTACAGAACTATATAGAAAACCCACCGATCGCAACACTCTCCTCCACTATGACAGTTGCCACAATAGAGCATTCAAAAAAAACCTACCAGTTAGCCAGTTTTTGAGAATTAAAAGAACTTGCACCACAGAGAGGGACTTTGAACGCCACGCTGTCGATATGCACTATAGATTTAAAACGAGAGGATATCCAAAAGAAAGTATTAAAAAAGCATACCTTCGTGCCTCTACTGCTGATCGTTCTCTTTTGTTACAGAAAAAGAAAATTCCAACTAATCCTGACAGGGTTGTTTGTGCTCTAACATTTTCACAATATTCTAAATCAATAGTGAACATCCTTAAACAGGAATGGCATTTATTGACCACTTTACCAGCATTTGATACAAAACACATTATGGTTGCTCACAAAAGAAATGCAAATTTAGCCAACACACTTGTTCCATCAGCCCTTCTAAGGTCACATGCTCCCCCTAAAATTAAGGGACACTATAGTTGTGGAAAATGTTCCATTTGTTTACATACCATTACATCAAAAAATAGCTTCATGGATTTAAAATCAGGACATAAGATATACCTAAACGACTATACAAATTGTAGAACATCCAATGTAATTTATCTAATACAGTGCCCATGTCACCTTGTATACATTGGAAAAACTAAAAGAGAAATTCGTATCCGAATTACTGAGCATAAAAGTTGTATTTCCCGGAAAATCACAGAGAAGCCTTTGGTCTCTCATTGGATTGCCGCTGACCACAAAATTAGTGATTTGAAATATTTAGTTTTGAAATGGATAAAACCATCTTGGAGAGGAGGAGATACAGACAAAAAACTGTTGAAGCTGGAACAGAGATACATTTATGAATTTAAAAGTCTATCCCCACATGGTCTCAATCAAGAAATAGACCTCTCTGTTTTTCTGTAAATTTATGGACCTTTGTAATGTTCTATTGCAATCCTGATGCTCATCACAATATATCTCTTCAACTAACAATATCATCATCGATGTTTTTCTGTTCTTATTTCACCTCTGATTTATTTGCAAGTACAATTACATATCACACTGTTTCTCAGCAAATGTTTATTAATACTACATTGAGTTTCCCCAAGTTTATATTACCAATTGCTTTCCTACTAGCTTGCTTTCAACATTAATGTAGAGGCTATTACGTGCTCTCTGCAGCTTATGCATTATTAATTGCTTTCCAATCAACCCCTCTTTGATATCTATGTAGAGGGTATAATATGCTCTCTGCAGCTCATGCATTTAGATTTTTTGACTCTTCACTTCTTACATGTAGTACCAGCGATTGTATCCCCTGAAGATAGATTATTTCTAATGTTTGCACCTTGTACGATAGTAGAGGCATAAGAAGACATACAACTTGTCAAGTATTGAGTTCGTTCTTCCCCTCTTTAATAGTTTTTACCGATAATTCTACTGTAATTCATGGTTCATGTCATGATGTTCATTGTCCATTTTAGTTTACACATTCATTGATTTAGAGAATTGTCCACGGTATTTTAGAGATACATCTATTTATATATTGGTCTTGTCATTCTCTGTTTAATAACAGTATCATTGCTGGTATCTTGGTCTTTATTTTACTAACAAGCTGTTTGCAAGCGCATCCATTACACATTGGTATCTAGCGATCTTATTCATTTATATTATAATGAGCTTCTACGTGTTTTCATCTCATTATTCATCCTCCAATCAGCTTTCTTGTTTTTTTTGGCGCCAAGTTCAAAAAAGCTATATCAAATCCCCCGCAGCTAGTGCACTTTCACTTTCGATTTCATGAGAGCAGCATCAGCTTTTTGCATTTCTCCAAGGCAGATATTTTTTGGATTCGCTCGGAGGATTGACGTGAGTAAATTACTTGCACACTATACAATAGCAGTAGTGTGAGTTAAGCAATACATAATGCTATATCATGGAAACAGTCCGTTTTGGTATCTTTATTGTCACTTTCATTCTCTTCCGTGTCTCACGGCATTATCCCCACTGCTTGCGTTTAGTTTGACACATGTAAACAAAGTAGTTTCAAATGTAGTTTTACATTGATTCAATACTTGTTTTATTCACAATGCACATGTTAAATTCAATACTCAGTTTTCTCTTTTATAAAACCTTTTCCAAGTAACAACCTGTTTTCATACAGTAATTGAACATTTTTATGCATTTTTATATTTAGGCAACGATCTTGGAAGGAATAAGACCTTTTTAAGGTAATTTACACTTTGGGTCACTATAATTGTATCTGAGGCATTATATCTCTTTTCCTCGAGCCAAACCACCATGCCGGTTAGTTTTAAATAAACTTTGGCCCATTCCTTCCTAAGCCCGCTATTTAATGATCACATGTGATTTTCTCTAGCTCACAACAACAGTACGTGACATTATATCAAGACATATGAATTTTCCACTACATAAGTTCTATATCGTTAACTTACTGCATCTAGAGAATGATATAACGTTATCAAGAAATCCATATATGTCCTTTAAATCAATTACATACTGTTCTCAATTAATGTCATTGTCTCAATATCAGAGTCTTGATCATAATACTCTTGTTGTATCTCCTGACACAGGATTAATTAAGATCATTGTTTTTTAATTTATCAAATTTTTAAGATAAACCATATTTATTCATTTATTTAATTAATTAATTATGCATACATACAGTTTTTTAAGATTTAGATAAGCGTGTGTTCTATCAAACATATCATTAGTGGGTACGCACATGTTATTACATATATATATCCTTTATAGTAATTTTACTAGAGCTAATCTTTTTACTATCATTGGTCTTCCCTCTCAATACAAAGATATAGGTACAAACACACATAATCATCAATTTATTATTTAAATTATTTGATGTTATCTTCATACGTATAAAAGACTTACCACTCAGACTATTTAATGTTATTTTATGTGTTGGCACCTTCGATTTGTGCAATTTTACCTCATTGGAATAGTTGTTATGTCTTTCCTGGTTTTACTTTTTTGCCATGATATAGATTCTCAACCTTTGACTCTCTGTTTATTAGTCTCATTTTAAAACAGCCGTATACTTCTGATGGTCCGATAATCAATATGCTTATTAACATTTATTGATAAAATAATATAATAATGTATTATATTATATATTTACTTTATTGTTGTTATCTTGTTCAATAATTTAACTATTTACGATTTTCTTAACATGTTTGAGTTCAACTGATGTCTTACCTTGCTACTTATTATATTTGTAGTCCAACTTAGGCAACATTCAGTCTCTTCAATATAGTGAGACAGAACGTACACAGCCTTGAACTTAGGATTATACTTTTAGCCCATGCACATGATTGTATGTAAGTACCAGAATTTTTTGAATCATTTTCTTTTTCTCTTGATGTTATGAAACTTATGTTGTTTTTCATTTATTTTTCTCAGACATACTTTTATTCATAATTGTTTATAAGTGTTTATGTTTACCATTATTACTTTTGACTATCATATTTCTATGTCCTGCGTTTTTATACATTTTTATACATTTGTCTTTGTTTAATTTTATTGATGTTAGCTCCACCAGTCCCAGTTTTTATCCAGATTATAACATTTCAAGTATTCGTTTATTTTATTTTATTTATTTCTTTTACGGTTGATGTATATTATCATTTTTATTTACATTATAGCTGTTACCCCCTGATGAAGGCATCATTGCCGAAACGCGTCGGGGTCTGTTATCAATAAATTGGTTTTGAATAGTCCTGACTTCTGGTTCTTGCTTTTTGTGGTTCCTCCTGGGCGTCCCCAGCAGCCAGGACCAACCCCAGAGGCAGCACCAGTGTAACCAGAACAAAGGCGTGGCATGGGTCGTGGGCGCTGTGGATGTGGGCGGCCACGCAGGTCGTGATTGCGGGGAACAGCTCATTGTGTGCCAATAAAGACAACTAAACCTGCTTATACCTATGTGCACATCTCTGGTGTTTGCCAATGTGCTCCCATGAGTACCCTGTTCCCCATATTGTCACCCTGGTCACATGTGCCTCCGCCAATCAACGCACATACCATGTGGCATTATACCATGTCCCCTAGGGGTGGGGTGTCTGCACTACCGCCAATCAACGCACATACCATGTGGCGTTATACTATGCCATGTGTGCACTCTTCTAACTATGCATGGGGTATACCCTACCTCTCCCGTCAAGCAGGAATATGTTTATGGTGGTACATGTATGTTTTATGGATCTGTCACTCTCTCACAACCCATATCCTCTCCATTGGTCCACCCACATGTGTGGCCATTCTCTCTGACCCACACGAGGGCCTACACGGCTGTTGAGCTGCAGATGCTTGAGGAAGACACAGGCAGACAAAGGTAACTGGCTACAGTCAGTTGTTCACTCTCCCCCTGCGCCTGTAATGAGCTGCTGCTCCCCCTCCAGACCAAAATCCACCTGTCTTGGCCTCACCAGCAATCCCCCTGGGCAGCTCCTGGGTACAACAGTCCGTCTTATCCTTCCTGCCACATACCTACTGCTAGCCTTTCCCTTCATCCTCCTACGAGTATGATGCATTAGATATGCAGCATACACATCACAGGCAGCATGCATGTGACTATAGCTGCTGGGACACACAGCACCGCGGTACATCACAGGGGTGCCAGGGGACACATACGCCTATGCACATGGCCAGCCCCCGCACCTGAGTGTGGAGGCGGTTCATGTATGTTATCTATGTCTACCACACATACACATAGGGATCTACACATATGTCCCATGCTCACTTCACCAGTCTGTCTGTAAGGGAGACACATGACCATTGGGATGTATTAACCAAACTGTATTTATAAAACGAACTGGATCAGGTACCCACATGTAACCCACATGTTGCGTCCCGGGAGACAGAACAGCACAGGGCACGTGTGTGGGCGTCACAGGGACCTCACACACTTCTGGGACACCCATCAGGGGATGGCTGTCAAGATGCACCACACATACCAGCCGCACGCTGCATGTGCATCTCGGCAGCCATCCACTGAATGGCGCCTGCCAGCCACCGGATGGTGCGGTCCTGGGCCTGCTGGTATTGCAGCATGCCATCCAATGCCACATACAGGTCCCGGATGCACCTGCCACCACATACACACATGGTGCCCGGTGTCTGTGTGGTGGCATGTGCGTGGGCCCTGTCTGTGGCAATGGGTGGCGTAGCTACACCCAGACAGGCACTATCACCACGCACATGCGGCAGCTGGCAGGGACCCACAGTGCCCTGTATTGTCCTGGGTTCCCTTCCCACCCTCCCCCCTTCCACACCCCCTCCTCCCCCCCGGCACCTCCCAAACGTCCTCTCCCACTCCCACTCTCCTCCTCCTCCTCACCCCCAAAAACGTCACACTCACCCTCCCCTCCCTCCCGCCCCACCCCACCCTCCACCCCCTCCATGTCCCTGTCGCCCTCTTCCACCTCGGCCACCTCCTCCTCTTCCACCTTGGCCTCCTCCTCCTCCGGTTCCTCCTCCTCCTTGACCGGCTGTATTGCAGTTGTGGGGCATGTTGTGGGGGGCCCTGAGCTTGATGTTCCCTCACCAGCAGCAGCATCCTCTGTGGGGGAAGACAGTCATTAGCACACCATCATGCAATTATAATGCTACATAAACATAGTGTGGCCTCCCACAGGCCATTGGGCCACTGTGACAAGCTGTACTGTGCTGTAGGGGCTGCAACACTTACCGCCACATTGCTGCAGCGCCCTCATTTGTAGCCGCTCGAGGATATCCGGTCTTGCAGCCACAACTCCCATCCCTTTTTCCATAGGTCCTCCACCTGGGGGGGAATGCAATGGGTGGGAACATTAAGGGCCAGATATCTCTGGTGGGTGCCCAACGCATATCACACATCACTGCGAGCAGCAGGGTGCTGCTGCTGCTCATGCCAGTGGGTGCTCTGCTACCTGTTGCCAGCGCCGCCTGTATGTGTGGCTGTGGGTCTGGGCATGTGTGGGGTGCCACCTACATGTTCTTTGGGCAAGCCCCCGGACCACCCTTACCCAGTTCCTATGCTCTCCTTGCATTACATGGCAGCACCATGCCATGTGTGGGGTAGGAATGCCGGTCTACAGGGGAGGTGTTTCTTAACCCCCTGTGGGGTCTGGCACACACCTGTGTGTTTGCCTGACCTACACACATCCGCAGACACACACGCCATGCCACCAAGATATCTGTATTGGAACATGTGTGATATGTTCTGGCATCGTGCAGGGATTGGGTGGCCCTGAACACATCACCAGGAGCCACTACCATAACACCAGGATGTCTACTCTACCTCTGTGGTCACAACTAGGGCCTCCTGTGAATAGGCCTTTTGTGGGCGAATGCAACAGGAGCATGCACCAATACACCTAGCTGGGCTATAGACCACTACAATCAGGTCTTGGGCCTCCTGGGGTTAGGGCAGAGCTGGGAAAATGAAACAGATGCACTTAACCTAACACCAGGATCTGTAGTAGACCTCTGTAATCAGGTCCAGGCCCTCCTGGAGTTAGGGCAGAGTTGTGAAACCCCAACTGATGCACTTAACCTAACACCAGGATCTATAATAGAAATCTGTCATCAGATCCAGGGCCTCCTGGGGTTAGGACAGAGCTGTGAAACCCCAACTAATGCTCTTAACCTAACACCAGGATCTCTAATGGACCTCTGTAATCAGGTCCAAGCCCTCCTGGAGTAAGGGAAGAGCTGGGAAAATGAAACAGGTGCAGGTACCCTGATACCAGGACCTATAATAGGCCTCTGTCATCAGGTCCAGGGCCTCCTGGGGTTAGGCAGAGCTGTGAGACCCCAACTCATGCACTTAACCTAACACCAGGATCTATAATAGACCTCTGTCATCAGGTCCAGGCCCTCCTGGAGTTAGGGCAGAGCTGGGAAAACTGAAGCAGATGCAGGTACCTTGACATCAGGACCTGTAATAGATCTCTGTAATCAGGTCCAGGGCCTCTTGGGGTTAGGACAAAGCTGGGAAAATGAAACAGATGCACTTAACCTAACACCAGGATCTATAATACACCTCTGTCATCAGGTCCAGGACCTCCTGGGGTTAGGACAGAGCTGGGAAAATGAGACAGATGCTTTTAACCTAAAACCAGGATCTATAATAGACTTCTGTAATCAGGTCCAGGGCCTCTCAGGGTTAGGGCAGAGCTGGGAAAATGAAACAGATGCACTTCACCTAATACCAGGACCTGTAATAGATGTCTGTCATCAGGTCCAGGGACTCCTGGGGTTAGGGCAGAGCTGTGAGACCCCAACTGATGCACTTAACCTAACACCAGGATCTATAATAGACCTCTGTAATCAGGTCCAGGACCTCCTGGGGTTAGGACAGAGCTGGGAAAATGAGACAGATGCTTTTAACCTAAAACCAGGATCTATAATAGACTTCTGTAATCAGGTCCAGGGCCTCTCAGGGTTAGGGCAGAGCTGGGAAAATGAAACAGATGCACTTCACCTAATACCAGGACCTGTAATAGATGTCTGTCATCAGGTCCAGGGACTCAACGGAGTTACTTACCTGTAACTGGAGTTCTCCGGGGACAGCAGGATAAGTCAGCCACAAATGGTGACGTCATCCGACGGCGCCGAGACGGAAGTACTCTCCATAGCTCAGAAGGGCTTTGCCCTTCTGAGCATGGGCCACTTGGCCCCACCCCCTGCCCGCCCCTAGCTAGCCAGTTCGTCCCTAGCTGAGCCTTTTGCCGCTAGGAGGCGGGCACCCGGAAGAGGCAGACCCCATCCCAGGGGAGGTGGGCGGGTATGTGTGGCTGACTTATCCTGCTGTCCCCGGAGAACTCCAGTTACAGGTAAGTAACTCCGTTTTTCTCCTAGGACAAGCAGGATGAGTCAGCCACAAATGGTGCCTCCCAAGCTGCCACGCGCTGTGGTGGATGGGGGAAAATGCCGAGACACTCTCTCAGGCAGAATTGCCTTTGTGGAGCATGATGCGAAAGGGCCTGTCGGGCCTCAGTGGCGCTGTACGTCTTTTCAGTAACAGCGCTACGGGGGAAGCATTTGAGAGGTTCTTCCCGTTTGGGTTTGCCTTCATGCTGCACATATGTACAGAGGGCTAGGTATACCGGTTAGGTAAGAGAGATGTAAGCATCGAGCAGCCGTAGTGTGGAATCCAACTCTCGAGCAATAATAGCCATCGAGCAACAGTAGTGATGGATTCACCGTAGCAAGGTGTGGTTGCAGGGAGCATCTGTGCAGTAACCGAGATGCAGGCCCATTAGCAATGCGGGGTCCCCCACCGAGCATATTCGTAGCGCGGGATTCACCGCTATCGTGGTGCGTGCCATTGGGCAGTGGTAGTAGGATGGGGCACCGCTGTCGCGAAGCACACGGAACTCACTATCGCCGTGCGCGATGCACATGTGCAGAGGGTGTGATAACAAGGCACGCCTGTGCAGTGACCGATGTAGGTACATCGCAGAGCAGTTCACATAATGCAGGAGCACAGGCGTCGATACCCCTGCGTAGCGGATTGCAATAGTTGGCCATGCGTGTGGTGCAAGAATGGAGCATAGATGTATTGTTGGGGAGAGGGGCTTCCCCCCCCCCCCCCCTTGCTCTTTTTTTTTTTTTTTTTTTTTTTTTAGACACTTGGACAGATAAAAGGATAACAGAGGAACCGGGGGACATGGTCAATTTGGCCACTGTTGGTACAGAATACAGCTGAACACCGTCAAAAAGCTGCCTTCAGGGTGCATATCCCACTCCCTGCATGCTTGCGCATCGCTGCTGGCATCTGTTCCGTGGCCCGAATGCTTGGCCGACGCGGTCACAGGGTAGCGGTGCTGTCAGAAGGCCGTGAGGCGTTTTCACTAATGCTAGTCCCTGGCACGGTATATATGAGGGGACTGTGTTGATGCTGAAGCCAGAGCATGAGTTTCCTGCCTGGCTGAGGTTCCTGTCTGGTCTAGGCCGGAGGAGCTGTAGTTAGTTACGAACAGGGCCTCCTGGGGAAAGTGGAAGTCCTGTGAAGATGGGAACAGGGTTAGGTCTGTTGACACTGGTGTATTATCATGGGCCGTGTGTTATTCTGTTTCTGTGGGGCTCCGTTCCTCCCAGGAAGCGTGGAGGTAGCTCGATTCAGGAGGATTGTACCTCGGATGAGTGTCAAGGGTTTGGCTCAACCGCCCTCTGGGTGGGTGATCGTCCCGCAAGATAGGTTAACGCAGAAGGGATCACAGCAGCCGGGTTTGCCTGACTGTCACAATGAGCAGCCCTGCGGGGACATGATATGAGTTTGGACAACCATCCAGAGGGTCACCGAGGGGTGATAGCGACCAGATGGCGCGTAGCAATGCAACTTCGTTTCAGCAGTACATGGGCAGGCATGGCTCCCGCATTGGCTGAATGAGGAGGATGTTGCGCTCCCAAGGCTGAGGCAGGTTAACTCTTATTTTGGTCCCTGCTGAGACATATAGCTCACCCTGACGGGCCCTCCTTGCACTGCGGGAACTGGGATGTCAGGGTCATGGCTGGGACTTGAACCTGTGACCCTCTGCTTCTGTCTGTGTGCACTGCACCACCGCGGTGCCATTCCAGATAATATGTAATGGCACAGCCCGCCTTGTTTCCATGGGCATTGCGGGGGATTGAACCTTTGATCCCTGCACCATTGGGCAGTGTCGTAACCATTGTGCTGTGGTTCTATTTAGTAGAAGGCTCGTGGAGGAGTCCAGTTGGTGCAACCGAAGCGTCGCTCAGACCAGTGCCGGCCTTCTCAGACCAGTGCCGGCCTTCTGTCGGTAGGCCTAGGGCTGTCTGTACAAGACCGTGTGGGTGGAGGGAGTAGGGTAAGAAGAAGACCGAACGGCTTCGTGGTGCAAATGCTGTTGTATGCATTTGCTGATGCATGTGGCAAGTGACTTTCCCACTTAAGGCAAGATGCAGTGATCTTAGCCCTTGAGGCATGTCGCATGACTCATGATCTGAACCACTAGGCTCGTGCTCCCGTTGGGAATGTCATAGGCGTTGTCCCGAGCGATATTAAGAGGTTGCCCAAGCTCTGTCGATAGGTAATGGCGGGGAATTGCATTGTACCAGGACACACTAGCCGTGTGCACGGTGTCATATTGAAGACCCGTTGGCTTGGCATGACCGACCAAGTATTTCTCATTGTGGGATAGGTTTCGCTTGGTCCAGGTGGGCATTGTGACTTATTGATTACCTGCCGGCATAAATATGCGGACTGGATTGGCTGTAGCCTTAGCTGGCTTTGAACCTGTGACCTTTTGTTCTTGCACACACTGTCTGTGTGCACCGCACCACCGTGTTGCCACTGCTATTTCCAGGCCCTCGAGTGGCCGCATTGTCTGAAGGAGGCTGTCGTTCAGTCCAGGGGGGGGGGTGAGAGCCTCCGGCGCTGAGAGCCCTAGCGAGATAGGTGAGCCACAGCTGGGGCTTGCCTGAATGCATTGGTGTGTACGCACTGTACCGCGCTGTTGCCACTCCTTTGGTCAGTTGAATGCACTGGCGTGTACGCACTGTACCGCGCTGTTGCCACTCCTTTGGTCTGTTAGGTTGTCACACTGGAGGAGGCCCCCGGCCGAACGTGTCTCCGTGAGTAGATCCATAGTGGTTGGCTCTGTGGCCCGCAGGTGGCACAGTTTGTGCCCTATCACCTCCCTCCTTTGTCGCATAATAGAGAAGGTGCCACAGTCACGGGTCAGAAGGTGTGGGCATCCTTAGCAGCTTCATACTGCTTGTGAAGCGACCATGCTGGTGATGTGGACTTGATGGACGGTGGCTTGGCCAGTCTTGCCTTTGTCTCACACTCCCTCTTGTTATCCTTGCCTTCTAATAGCACGGAATGGCAGGACACCTGGTCCCTTGGCAGTGAGAGACCAGGATGTAGTCTACCCAAGGTTTACCTGTTGGGGACGAAAGGATGTGCCAATCACTAGGCCGCTCCTCCACTGGTAGTGGAGGTATGGCGCAAAGGGTCAAGCATGCAGTTGGGCTGTCATGCTGGATGAAGGGAGGTCCTGGTGGATGTACCAGGGTAAGCCCCTGCGCCGTGCTGGCTCCCACCAGCATGTGCGGCCGGTATCATATTGGCTACTGGTTTTAGCGCAGGGTCCCAAAGAGACAAGGAAAACAAAAACCTCATTGTCGATGAGCCGTGATAGGCATAGGAGGGTCTGTTCCTCGCTGGAGGGGACTTGGACCTATTCATAGTCAGCTGCTCACTCTCTGGGTTTGAGCTGGCCGAGGGACCAGCGTGATTTGAAGGCCCAACGTGAGCCCCAGAGCATGCTGAGTGTCCTGAACCATGAAGGTGATGCCTCAGCCAGGTTTATACCTTGGACCTACATGGGGATTGAACTCACACACCCTATACCATCGGTCGGTGTATAAACTCTTGTGCTACAGCTCTTGACTGTAATCCTAGGAGTAGGGGGACTCTGCTTCCTTAAGGTGATCATCAGATGGGAGAAAGCGGCAGACAGCCTTACTCAGTGACCCCACTGAGGAATTGAGTTCATGCCTCAGGTTCAAAGTCAATGCATTAGCCATCGAGCTACACCTTTTATATTCAGCGGGTAGCCTGGCTAGCTGTTCCCGTTGGTCAATGCAATGCAACGTGTGCCTTTGAGGTAGTGTTGACTCCTTGCAACCCAAGCTCCTGGGTTTTCTTGGCAGTGCCACCGGAGTAGATTGCCGTATCTCTCTTCCGAGGCAATGGAGGATTAAGTGACTTGCTGACGGGCACAAAAATAAGGGGGCTGGGTTGGCAGGAGCCCCAGCTGGGATTTGAAACTCTGACCTTCTGGTCCTAAATGCACTGGCTGCGTCCGCTGCACCACACTGTGGCCACTGCAATGTCCGTTCTTCACGTAGGAAAGCTGTAAGGCAAACCGGCCAGGGACACCTAAGATAAGTTACCCGGATTTGGGTGTGAATTTTACAGGCACAGCGAGTAGTTGGTGAGAGATAGCCACTGCCAGAATGTGAATGCCAGTGGCAATTTTGTTCACGAGTGAAATAGCACTACCCTTCAGCTTTTGTGCAGGTAATGCCTCAGCCAGCCTTCTTCATTAGGTGTGGAGGGGGATGGACCCACGGCCCCTGCTTGTTCAGAACCATTGTGTTACACTCGGGATTTCCTGCGCCGGTACAGAGAGCGTCAGCGCCATTCTGACCTCTGCGCCGAAAGCGAGCCGTCAGGAGTGCGGCCCCTCCTCCCCTGTGCCGCGCCGTCCGTCGATGCTCCAGCCAACGGTGCCGTGGCTGTCGATTCCAGACGCTACCCTTCGGCTTCAGAGGGGATTTTCTGCGCCGGTGTAAGAGTGTCAGCGCCATCCTTACCTCCGCGCCGAGAAGGGTCCGTCAGCAGAGGCTTTCCAATCATGCAAGGAGCCAGCCAGAGGCGCAGAGCTGAGTGGGCCGGCCTGAAGAGGCACCAGCCAGTGAAGCTGCGGCGGAGAAGTGGAGCCAGAAGGCTTTGCGCTGGGTCCAATCTGGCAGAGGGGGCGTGGTTTCGTGTGCAGGAACAGTAGCAGTTGCTAGGATCCGCGCCGACCAATGGCGCTCGGGGGAGGAGCCGTGCCTATGATGCAGGTAGCAATGGCCGCCACCATGAGAACCTCGTGGCCAGCCGGAGGCAGGCCTATGATGCAAGTAGCAATGGCCGCCGCCATGAGAACCTCGTGGCCGGCTGGAGGCAGGATCTGCGGGAAGCAAGACCGGAGACACTTGAAACGCGATGGCACCCACGTGCGAGGAGGCAAGGGCTGCCGCGAGGGCTTTTTCCACCCGGGTGATCTTCTAGGCCTTGAGAGCGCTGGATATCAAGCTCGCTGCTGGGGTTGGAGGCCCTTAGGCACAACCTGAGCGGCGGCGAAGCCTGCGGTCGGGGTGGAGGCCCTTAGGCACACCCGGATCGGCGGCACAGCTGGCGGGGAGTCAAGCTGAGAGCGTCTGGTAAGGAGCTTAAGCGCAGCCCAGTAAATTGAGAAAGCTTGGACAGGGTATTAATGCAAGTTTAAATGCCATACAATACTGACAAGAATAAGAAAAACGCAAACAGGGGAATCAGAGACTGAGAGCGTTTGGTAAGGAGCTTAAGCGCAGCCCAGTAAATTGAGAAAGCTTGGACAGGGTATTAATGCAAGTTTAAATGCCATACAATACTGACAAGAATAAGAAAAACGCAAACAGTAAGCATTTTTTAAGATTTTGAGACTGGAGCACATGGTCCGCTGGAACAAGGTTCCGTCGGGACCGCTCAGAAGGGAGCCTGGTAACAATAACCTAGCAAGTGACAAGGCTCTGACAAGAATGAAGCAAATTAGATAACAATATACATACGCTTAGGATTTCTTTAAGTTAAATTTTGTGGAGAGTAGAAAGGTCCGTCTTGCTGGCAAGGCGGAAGAACTGAAAACTGGCTAGCTAGGGGCGGGCAGGGGGGTGGGGCCAAGTGGCCCATGCTCAGAAGGGCAAAGCCCTTCTGAGCTATGGAGAGTACTTCCGTCTCGGCGCCGTCGGATGACGTCACCATTTGTGGCTGACTCATCCTGCTTGTCCTAGGAGAACTGGGGTTAGGGCAGAGCTGTGAAACCCCAACTGATGCACTTAACCTAACACCCGGATCTATAATAGATGTCTGTCATCAGGTCCAGGGCCTCCTGGGGTTAGGGCAGAGCTGTGAAACCCCAACTGATGCACTTAACATAACACTAGGATCTATAATACACCTCTGTCATCAGGTCCAGGCCCTCCTGGAGGTAGGGCAGAGCTGGGAAAACTGAAACAGATGCAGGTACCCTGACATCAGGACCTATAATAGACCTCTGTAATCAGGTCCAGGGCCTCTTGGTGTTAGGGAAGAGCTGGGAAAATGAAACCAATGCACTTAACCTAACACCAGGATCTCTAATGGACCTCTGTAATCAGGTCCAGGGCGTCCTGGGGTTAGGGCAGAGCTGGGAAAATGAAACAGATGCACTTAACCTAACACCAGGATCCTTAATGGACCTCTGTAATCAGGTCCAGGCCATCCTGGAGTTAGGGCAGAGCTGGGAAAATGAAACAGATGCAGGTACCCTGACACCAGGACCTATAATAGACCTCTGTAATCAGGTCCAGGGCCTCCTGGAGTTAGGGCAGAGCTGGGAAAATGAAACAGATGCAGGTACCCTGACACCAGTACCTATAATAGACCTCTGTAATCAGGTCCAGGGCCTCCTGGGGTTAGGGCAGAGCTGGGAAACCCCAACTGATGCACTTAACCTAACACCAGGATCTATAATAGACCTCTGTCATCAGGTCCAGGGCCTCCTGGGGTTAGGGCAGAGCTGTGAGACCCCAACTGATGCACTTAACCTAACACCAGGATCTATAATAGACCTCTGTCATCAGGTCCAGGCCCTCCTGGATTTAGGGCAGAGCTGGGAAAATGAAACAGATGCACTTAACCTAACATCAGGATCTCTAATGGACCTCTGTCATCAGGTGCAGGCCTCCTGGAGTTAGGGCAGAGCTGGGAACATGAAACAGATGCAGGTACCCTGACACCAGGATCTATAATAGACCTCTGTAATCAGGTCCAGGATCTCATGGGGTTAGGGCAAAGCTGGGAAAATGAGACAGATGCTCTTAACCTAAAACCAGGATCTATAATAGACCTCTGTCATCAGGTCCAGGGCCTCCTGGGGTTAGGGCAGAGCTGGGAAAATGAAACAGATGCAGGTACCCTGACACCAGGATCTATGATAGACCTCTGTAACCATGTGTGACACCTCCTGGGGATAGAGCAGACATTTGAGACCGCATCACACACAGGTAACATAACACCAGGATGTGTGATAGACCCGTGTGATCAGTTCTGGAGGCCTTCTGGGGATAGGGCAGGATTGCAATCAACACCATACGCATCTATAGTGGCAACAGCTTGCCCCACAGACTGGTATTTCCACCATGTTCTGCATGTATGATATGTGATGCTTGCTGTATATTGTGTTGCACAACCACCATTGTGTGACCTGTCCCCATACACTTACTTCAATTGGGTAGTCTGCAGATCGGTTGTACCGCCTGGTGAGGCGCACCCATGCCCTCCTCACCCATGCAAGGTCCTGCCTTTTTGATGCGCCCGGGAACAGACGGCTCTGTCTGGTGCAGATAAGTTCACAGAGGATCCTAAGCTCCCTCTGGGTAAATGCGGACCTCCGTGATTGGCTGTCCATTTTTTCACTATAGAGATAGCGCGTGTACGTGCGTGACACGGCGCATGCGGGATGGCTCAATGACGCACATGGCGGATGCGCCATGTCACGCACGTACACGCGCTATCTCGCGCTACTATGTGCTACCTGGTGCAATTACGGCGCACAGCATACGTGGGATTTTGACACCCAGAACACGTCATAGTATTCTTATCAGAACAGTGAAACGCGCCGCTAATGGTATGGGTCGCTTTTCCAGTCCACATACACCTGATTTTTTTATTTTTTTTTATTTTTATTTATTTACATTCTCTTATATACCGCGCTATTCTGCATCAGTGCGGTTTACATTGAACAAACTGAAATTACATTGAACAGGGCCATTATAACTTGGAGATAACTATTTTACAGGGAACATGGGCTATGGAGGGTTAAGTGGCTTGCCCAAGACCACAAGGAGCACCTGTGGGACTAGAAACCCCAGTCCTTCCAGCCCAAGGTTGCTGTCCTCTAGTGGGATTTGAACCCCCGACCTTCCGGCCTGAAGTACCTTGCCCCAACCACTAGGCCACTCCTCCACTCCACTCCTCCACACCTGATCTCGCCGCCATGCCACCATTTATTAATTTAATTGGTGAATTGCTGTTTACATTATGGCAGTGAGGCTCCCCAGTGTTGGCTAGCCGGCGCATCATAGGGCACCTTAGCTTGCAGCGCCCTGTGATGCGCCTTCTATTGCCCATGCTCAGCGCCACCGTGGTCTACAGGACTAGGGTGAGTGGGTATGTTGGCGTTACCGCACACTACAGAGATGTGTCTAACTGTTACAGCCAAGCAAAAAGGTGACACCTCAGACACTCTTCCTGATGTTGTTGCATTGGGGATTTGAACCCATGAGAGCTGGCTGTATAGTCATTGTATTAACCAATGTGCTATGCCTCTATGGCCATTGTCACAGCTAGGGCTGGCTACACAACAACTGCATGTCAACCACATACATTCTGCTGTGCTTACTGGGATCGGGGAGACCCACAGCTAAGGCAGTTTCCAGGCCACGTTACCGTAGGCAAATGAGGTGAGGGTGTTGTTTTCATTTACACATTAAAACAATATTTCCATTAAAATATGTTTAATGCCATATGTGTGTCTGTTACAAGCCTACAAGGGAGTTGCCTCTGACAATCTTACTACGGGCAGCCCACTGAGGGATTGGACCCATGACGTCTGACCCTGAATTGATCGACTTCACCATTATGCTACATCAACATGTGTTTATCCTATGAATGGCTGGCTGCGGAAGGAGTGCAGGTCATCCCACAAACCTTATGAGGTGCTGCATGGGGTAGGGGAGACCCAAACATACAGGGAGCCCAATGTGGGAGTAAAACCATGATGTATGCCACTGAGGACATTCTATTAAACATTGTACTACATCACTATGGGGTTTTTCATACCAATGGCTGGCCACAGACAAGATGCAGGTCACCGGACATACTGTCTGCTGTGGTAACCAGGATAGGATAGAGACAACAGTACCCATAATGCAATTCACATGCAGAACAGCGGTCTACATCTACTCTCCAGATGGGGTATGCACCTCTACAGCACGTCAGCTTGGTAGGGGGGACTGACCGTGCGTGTTGCTGCCACTGACTACCTACAGTCCCTGCCATTGAGCGTGTACTGTGATCACCCTGAGGGTGAGGTGGGTGGCCGGCACCAGGTCTGCAGTACCGGAGTTGCCTGTGCTGGCTTTGCTGAAGGTCTCCATCAGTGCTAGTGTGTGAGAGGTATTTGCAGTGATGCCTCTGAATGCCCTATTTCTGTTTGTATTTGACAGTCATGTCTGCCCCTTGTAGACTGTGCTACAACCAAATTGGTACATAACCAGTGTGCTTGCCATGTCACTTGTTCTCGGAGCAGGGGTGTGTGTGGACTCACATGATGATGATTGTACTTATCAAACCAGCCTCTCTGGGTCAGGGTAGGGGACATGATCTGGCCCCAACATACCCACCTTCTGAACATTCCCAGAAGGGGCAGTACTGCAACATGATGACAGGCTGTGGGACCAGCAAACACCTACCTTTGGAGAGCCCAACAGTTGATGCAGGTTGGTACCTGCACCAGGGCCATATCCATACAGGTGATAGGCAAGATCAGCTCAGCTGCCCCCCCCCCCCCCCCACCACAATCTGCCATTCACCAGCAGAGGCCACAGTCAGCATGTACCTGCTGCACCCTGCAAGGTGTTGCAGCCAGGCACATGTTGACTGCACACAGTGTGCTAGCCCATACTTAGCATATTTATTTATTTTATTTATTTAAAAGCTTTTTTATACCGTGCTCTTTAATATCAGTGCGGTTTACAATTAACAATTCTTGCACGAGACCAGTGAGAACTGCCTAGTGCTTACATTGAACAGGATCAGTAACTTGGAGCTGTAACTGGGTGAACTATTTACACATTCAACCATCAAAGCTGTGGCTGAGTAACTATTTACAAGTTATATGTTGGGCCCAAACTGAATAGTTAAGACTGGGTCTTCTCGGTTAATACGTTAATCATTATAGTCATTCTCAGTTATTACAATAATCAATATAGTCAGTATATCAACACATGTTAAATGTACCTGATGGATGGTTCTGCAGATTGGTTTGTCTTAGACAGTTTGTGAAGTGTTGGGTCCTACTTGAGTGAATGGGGGTGTGGGATGTGGTTGGGTTACGTTTGGCTGTGAAAAGTGTAGAAGGAATAGCTGATGCTTGAGGGCTTTCCTGAATTGTGTAAGGTCTCTGATTGATCTGATATTTGGTGGGAGGTTATTCCAGCACTTTGGGGCATAGAAAGCGAAGGCTCTATTCCTGTTTGCTTGTGTACATTTTGTGGATTCGATAGGGATAATCAACGCATTGGCGGTTGCTGTCCTTCTTGACCTGTTGTTGGGGGTGGGGGTGAGAAGGACTGTGAGGGATGAGGGGGATATCATGTTAATGGCTTTGAATGTGAGGAGTAGTGCCTTGTATGTGAGTCTGCAGTTTAACAGTAGCCAGTGAAGGTCTTTAAGAATAGGTGTTCATAGAGGAACAATATGCACCCAGATGTAGGATATGCACACAAACACCAAGCAGGTAAGTCAGTAAATGGGCCCCCAAGAATAGGAACTCACATATATCACTGTCAAACACACTGTATGGCACTATGTGGGAAGGTTGAGATGCCATGGTCACTGCTCAATCAGAGTGAGAGTGCCCTCCCACCATGACCTGCTGTGGCCACCCTGTCCTTGCAGATGGCATTTGCACACTACTATATCCCAGTCACTGCCCTATGCCCTATGCAGATGCATCCTGGATAAATGGCCCTGTAAGGGCCATACCCACAATACCTTGCTCATCATTATTCACATTGGAGGTGAAACAGTGCAAACATTGGGGGCTCAGTGGGGTGTGGGTGGCCACAAAACAATGGACACACATACACAGATTACCACACCTATTTGGGCATTATGCAAAGATAGCGGTGGTTGGCAGTCCTGTGCGCAACACCAGTCATGGGCTTCGTGCAGGCATTGGTAGGATAATCAATACTGTTAGGGACACTCTCCAGGGTGGTAAACACTGTCAGATATGGATGAGGGGGGCACACACCACATAAAGCAGTAAGGTTGCTATGATGGATTTCTGTTTAAGTTACGATTTGTTATCTGACATTGGTCATGGCTACCTTTTGATGTATATGGGATGTGTTTCCATGTTTATGACGGTATTGCTAAGGTAAGCATGTGCTAGTAGTGGGGGCTGGTGCTGTGCGCAGGACACAACAGCCTGCCTTTTCATTATACTTTGGATGGTGGAGCTTGTGGGTGTGGGTGTGTTTGTGCCTCTGTTGGGCGATGCTCTGGGGTAGAGGTTCACATATCCAGTCCTGGTGGTTCAGACAGGATTCAGGTTGTCAGTCTGTCCCTACTGAATATGCATGAGGTACATTTGCATACAATGGGGGCAGTTCCTTCAAATGCATCTCATGCATATTTTTAGTATGGACAGCCTGACAACCTGAATGGTGTTTGCCCTCCGGAACTGGGGTTGCCACCATCTGCTCTGGGGAGTCCAATCAAAACAGTCCTTGTCTTCTAAATATTTTCACATAGCAATATTTGCGGTCTGTTGTACTCTTCAGGCTGTGTTATATTAACAATGATGGCACTTAGCACAAAACCAGACTTATCTGTAATCCCAACGCCAGTCAGGCGCGCTCGTGCGTTTCACTGCTTGAGCAGTTTCATCGGGGGATCCAACTGAAATGTTGTGCCAAAGAAAGATATAGCCATGTAGCTTCATAAATTCTTTTCCTCATGTGCGGCTGCTCCAAAGCTGTTTTGATTGGACTGTTGGAGAGAGAGTTTGTCAATCGGTTGTGTTTGAAGCAACATCTGTTGTATATGATATATTTCCATGAGCAATCTAGTAGAAAAAGATAGGGAACATAAGGTCCTTGATGCAAGATACGGGGTCTGTTAACCACAGCAGAGGTACACCTCCTGGGTTCTCCCCACTGAAGTCTGAGACCTCTTCCTAAGAAAGCTTTTTAGTATTTTTGATATTGGTGAATGAATGGGGTAATTTTTGTACTTTTTGGATAAAATATTGGGACATGGTCTGCAGGAGCCACAGCTGCGGCTTGAACCTGTGACCTTCTGCCCCTGTACACACAGACTGTGTGTACTGCACCAAACTGTAGCCACAGAGGTAGTTCCTTCCCAGGGAATACCATTACTGTTCATCTGACAGACCTTGTCTGTTGGACTGCATGCCACCCACCTGGACAGGGCTTGGCCTTGGTCTGCTGTGGGCAGATAACACTGCCCCCTCCACTGCCCCCTCCTCTGCCATCACCCCTACGCCACCATGCTGACATGCTGTTCTGCCAGTTGTGCTGGTGGTGCGCAGTCGCAGCTCATCTAGTGTGTCGTTAGGCGGCTGCCTATGGTATGGTTTCTTGGGCGGGGGTGCCTACATGGACATGCATGCTTCCGCACCGCACTGCCTGCCAATGTTCTGTGGCCTTTGGGGTACCTGCTGGTTGATGTCCATTGGGGCAATGTATGACACACACTCGTGGGCATGTTTGCCCTTGGTCAGTTGATGTCTTGCGGTTTTTCTGTTTATGTGTCCCTATGTGCCACCTTGTGCCCCAGATACCCCACTGCATGTCCCGCCTTCAGCCCCCAGTGCCCCATTTGCAGCCTCACCGTCGTGCCCTCTTGTACTTGGCCACTATGCTGCTGCTGCACGTGTATCATTACTATCACTTTTCTTGGTTTCCCTGCCTTTGTTGTACATTGCTGACTGAACTGGTTTCTCTCTCCTGCAAATGTGCCTCTAGCGCGAGCTTTTCACTGGCGCTAATTTTCAGATCTTCATTTCACGGCGTTAGTGTGCATGGAGCCTTTCCCCGCCCACTCTCTGCCCATTGACCCCTTCTCTCCGCCCCTGGGGAGCCTTACTCCGCCCTCTGGGGAGCCTTACTCCTCCCTCTGTGCACCTTAACGCTGCCGGAGACATTATCGTGCGATACGTGACGTTCTCACACGGTAATGCGCCATTATCGTGCATTAACGTTGCAGCTGCGATGTTAGCGCCGTTTATTAAACATACCCCTACGTTTTTCCAAATATAGATGCCTGTCTTCCTCTCTCTGTGATCTCTTGTATTTCGTGAAGGCCTCCCTCTTTTTCTTCACTTTTTCAGCTATTTCTTTCGAAAACCATAGCGCTCTCCTTCTCCTTTTACCTTAATTTACCATTTTAACCAAAAGGATGGCCGCCCTTAAAATATCCCCTTTCAGTTTTGCCCACTGTTTTTCTACATCCTTCAGCTGTTACCATCCTGCTAACGACTCCCTGAGTTATTAGCCTATCTTGGCAAATTTGGTTTTCCTAAAGTCTAAGACCCTTACTTTTGAATGGATTTTAACAGCCCTAGTCCTAATACTGAACCACACCATCTGGTGATCACTGGATGCAAACTTATCTCCCACTAGAACATCAGAAACTCTTTCACCGTTGGTAAGCACCAAGTCCAGTATGGCCCCTTCACGTGTGGATTCTATTACTAGTTGCCTGAATAGTTCTGCTTGTAGAGAAGCCAGGATCTTCTTACTTCTAAATGATATTGCAGCAGGAATGTGCCAATCAACATCTGGCATAGCGAAATCCCCTATCAGTAGCACTTTCCCTTTCCTAGCAATGCTGCATATGTCTTCAATTAACTCTCCATCCACCTCTTCCTCCTGTGAGGGAGGTCTGTATATCACACCAATGCAAATAGATTTCTCTTTCCCTCTTTCTAGTTTAACCCACAGTGCCTCCTCTCTCCCTTTTAAGGTCTGTAGTTCCAAAGTTTTAATATTATTTGTTACATATTAGTGCCACTCCCCCTCCCCTTCTTCCTACCCTGTCCTTTCTGAATAAAGTATAGCCTGGTATAATTACCGTCAAGTCATGGTTTTCTGTGAACCATGTTTCTGTAACTGCCACTAAATCCAAGTCAGCCTCTCCCAGTAAAGCTTCAACATCTGGGATCTTATTTACCATGCTATGGCCATTTATACACACTGCTTACCATATGTTGTTCCTTTTACCCATTTCCATAAAGATATGTAATGTTTCACTTATCTGGGGGCTTTTACTTACCTGGGGGCTTTCTTCAACCATCCCCAATAAATCTAGCTTAAAGCACTCTTCAGTAGATTAGCCAGTCTGCTACTGAAGACATGTTGACCTTTCTTGGACAGATGGACGCCATCTCTGCTCTGCAATCCTTGGAACAGCATCCCATGGTCCAGGAAACCAAAACACTCTCGATGACACCATCCACACAGCCATGCATTCATCTCCAGGATGTGAGCTTCTCTGCCTTGGCTTTTACCCTCAACAGGGAGGATTAAAGAGAACACCACCTGCATCCCTATCTGTTTCACCCTCTGTCCCAGAGCCATGAAGTCACTTTTGATGCACTCAGAGGTATACCTGGCAGTATCATTTGTGCTGACATGGATGAGCAACATTGGGTAATAGTCAGTGGGCTTGATGAATCTCAGCAAACTTTCCATAACATCTCAGATTTTGGCACCTGGCAGTCAGCATATCTCTCTGGACATTGGGTTTGGTCAGCAGATGGACACCTCAGTACCCCTCAGAAGAGAGTTACCAACCACCACTACCCTTCGCTTCCTTGTGGTCACTGATTCTGCAACTTTGGGGTGCTCGAGCTCTGGTTCTTCCCTTTCCAGGGATGCTTTCACCTCCACCACTTCCATGGCTGCATATTGGTTCTTCAGTTCAAGGGTTGGAGAAGTTGGATTGGCGATTCTGCAGGCCCTGGAGATTGTGTATTGTCTACGATCACATCCAGATTATTTTCTTAGATGGCAACTTCTAATGTGGAACCTAACATTGTGTATCTATAGTTTGGGTCATTCTTCCATTTTCCACATTAAATATTATCTGCCATTTGGATGCCCAGTCTCCCAGTCTCACATGGTCCTCCTGCAGCTTCTCACAATCCACAGGCGTTTTAACAAATTTGAATAATTTAGTGTCATCTATAAATATAATCACCTCACTCAAGATTCCCATTTTCAAATCATTTATAAATATGTTAATACACATTAGGCCAAGCAGATCCCTGGGGCATTCCACTATTTACCTTCCTACATTGAAGAAATTGGCTATTTAATCCTACTTTCTGTTTTCTCTCTTTTCACCAGTTCCAAATCCACAAGAGGCCATTGCCTTCTAGTTCTATCCCATGACCTTTTAATCTCCTCAAGAGTCTCTCATGAGGGACGTTGTCAAAACTTTTCTGAAAATTCAGATGTACTATATCAACTGGCTCACGTTTATCCACATGTTTATTCATGCCTTCAAAAAATATAGCAGATTGATGAGGCAAGACTTTCCTTGACTAAATACATTTTGACTTTGTCCCATTTAACCTTGTCTACGTGCTCAGTTATTTTGCTTTTTATAATAGTTTCTATCATTTTGCTAAGTACTGACATCAGGATCACCAATCTGTAGCTTCCTGGATCACTCCTGGAATCCTTTTTAAAATTGGCATTACTGTATGTGTACCAGCTTCCAATCTTCAGATACTTTAGATAAGCGGTGGCCAACTCCAGTCCTAGTGCACCATCATCCAGCCTGGTTTTCAGGATGTCCCTAATGAATATTCATGAGGTATATTTGCGTCCATGGCCTTTCATTATCTGCAAATATATTTCATGAATATTCATTACGGATATCCTGAAAACCATGCTGGATCGTGGTGCATTAGGATAAGAGTTGGCCATCCCTTTTCTAAAGTATCTGAAGATTGGAAGCAATTTGCCAGAAGAGCGGAGTTCTCGAGGGGGGAGGGGTGTAGGGAGAGATAAGAGAAGAAAGGTAGTGAGGAGCTGCAGAGTGAATGCACTTATAGATCAGCAGAAGTTTGAAATGGATGCGGAAATAGATAGGGAGCCAATGAAGTGACTTGAGAAGAGGGGGAATATGGGCATGACGAGGCTGGTGGAAGATTAGCCGCACAGCAGAGTATTGAAGGGGAGAAAGATGATTCAAAGGGAGACCAGCATAAGAACATAAGATATGCCATACTGGGTCAGACCAAGGTCCATCAAGCCCAGTATCCTGTTTCCAACAATGGTCAATCTAGGTCATACGTACCTAGCAGTTTCCCCAAAAAACACAGGTTCCACAATTCTTGTATTGGGTCAAGCATTGATATCCTGGGTCCCTTTTTAATAATGGTTAATGGACATTTCCTCCAGGAACTTGTTCAAACCTTTTTTAAACCCAGCTACAATAACAGCCTTTACTACATCCTCCGGTAACAAATTCCAGAGTATGATTACACGTTGAGTGAAAAAAATATTTTCTCTTATTAGTCTTAAATAGTTTACCCTGTAGCTTCATTGCACGTCCCCTAGTCTTTCTATATTCTGATAACGTAAACAATCGACCTACGTTTACCCGTTCCACTCCATTCATTAATTTATAGAGCTCTATCATATCTCCCCTCAGCCGTCTCTTTTCCAGGTTGAAAAGCCCTAACCTTTTAGCCTCTCTTCATAGGAGTAGTCTTCCATCCCCTTTACCATTTTGGTGGCTCTTCTCTGTACCTTTTCTAATAATGCTATATCCTTTTTAAGATACGGTGACCAGAATTGCACACAATATTTAAGGTGTGGTCGCACCATGGAACAATACAGAGGCATTATAATATCCTTTGTTTTATTTTCCATTCCTTTCCTTATGATGCCTAGCATTCTATTTTCTCTCTTGGTCACCGCTGCACACTGGGCGGAGGGTTTTAACATGTTATCTACGATGACGCCTAAATGTTTTTCCTGAGTGGTGGTTCCTAATGTGGAACCTTGCATCATGTAACCATAGTTTGGGTTGTTCTTTCCTAGATGCATATCTTTGCACTTGTCCACATTTAATTTAATCTGCCATTTGGATGCCCAGTCTTCCATTTTATCAAGATCCTCTTGCAATTTTCCACAATCCTCTTGGATTTTAACAACTTTAAATAGTTTTGTGTCATCTGCAAATTTGATGACCTCACTTGTTATTCCCTTTTCCAGGTCACTTATGAAGGAGAAGGGGATGAGCTCCGGGCAGACAGAACGCCGGAGTCGGGTGGCTCGGCGTCTGTTTCCGGTATATCTCTCTCCCCTGAGAGCCCGGCTCCGAAAATGACTCGAGGGCAGCCCTTACCAGCAGGTTTCCTGGAGCTTGGCGCTATCCCGAAGGTGGTGGTTTCCGGTGGCTCGGATGGATCAGGATCTGTGGGGCGGCAGGCTTGTATGCAGCCAGTCGCTGGGCTGGGCGAGTATGTAACAGCTTCGGTGCCGAGTCAAGGAGAGCCTAAGGATCAGCTATCCCATGACTTTTTAGTTTTGCCAAATGTCTCTGATGAGGGACCTTGTCAAAGGCTTTCTGAAAGTCCAGATGCACTATATCAACCAACTCATCTAATGGTCCAACTGACTCTCTTACAGGTTTCTTGTTACAAATGTACTTGAAAACATCTTTATTACATGTTTTTGCTTCCATAGCAACTTTCTTCTCAAATGTTCTCTTTGCCTGCCTTATCAATGCCTTGCATTTAACTTGCCAGTGCTTGTGCTGTTTCCAGTTTTCGTCATTTGGCTCTTTTTTCCATTTCCTGAAAGATGCTTTTTTTGGCAACAACAGCCTCTCTGACCTCACCTTTAAACCATGCTGGCAGTTTATTGTACTTCCTTCCACTTTTCTTAAAGCATGGAATAAAGCTGGTCTTGGCTTCCAAGATAGTATTTTTAAACAACACCCAAGCTTGATGTAAGTCTTTAACCTTTGCAACTGCTCCTTTTACTTTTTTCTTAACTATTTTCCTCATTTTATCATAGTCTCCCTTTCAAAAGTTAAAAGGAAGTACTGTGGATTTCCTTACCATCCCTCCTCCACTAATTAAATCAAACGTGATCATGCTATGATCACTATTGCCAGGTGGCCCCAACACCCTTATCTCTTGCACCAGATCTGGTGTTCCACTGAGGACTAGGTCCAATATGGCTTCCCCTCTGGTCAATTCATGAACCAGCTGCTCCAAGAAGCAGTCATTTATTTCATCTAGGAACTTTATCTCCCTAGCATGTCCTGCCGTGACACTGACCCAGTCGATACTGGGGTAATTGAAATCACCCATTATTATTACTGTTCTGTAACTTTTGTTAGGTTCCTTGATTTCTTTGAGCATTTCATCATCATCATCCATTTGTTCATTCTGGCCAGGCAGTCGATAGTACACCCCCACTGCCATTGCTTTCCCCTTCTTACATGGAATTTCAATCCATAGAGATTCTACAGCAAATTTTGTTTCCTGCAAAACTTTAATCCTTTCTGACTCAATGCCTTCTCTAACATGAAGTGCAACCCCTCCACCAATTTGATCAGCTCTATAATTGCAATATAATTTGTACCCAGATATCACAGTGTCCCACTGGTTGTCCTCCTTCCACCATGTCTCTGAAATTCCAATCATATCTAGCCTCTTATTTAGTGCTATATATTCTAACTCTCCCATCTTATTTTTTAGACTTCTAGCATTTACATACAAGCATTTTAGAGACTGTATTTTATTCATATTATTCTAGATATTGGTAGACATGGGTAATTTGGAATCTTTAAGCAAGGACTAGGTTACATTAGTCAAGATGGAAGGTGATTAAGGAGTGAATAAGTGTCTTCGTAGTGTATTCAGAAAGGAATGGGTGGATTTTTTTGATATTATAGAGGCATAGATGTGTACATAGAGGTTATGTGATCTTATGAATGTGCGGAGCAGTTGAAGGTACTACTACTACTACTACTATGACTGAGCATTTGTATAGCGCTACAAGTCGTACAAGGTAGAGGCTGAATAGGAGAGCAGAGAGGGTGGATCCCTGGTGTACTCCTTGTGTCTCTTTGTATGGGGTGGAGGTGTTCTGGCTGATCTTTATTTGTTGATGACGATCAATGAGGTAGAATGTAAACCATTTGAGGACTGTACCTTGAATTCTGTTGGATTGAAGATGTTGCAATAGGATATGTTGGTTCACAGTGTCAAATGCTGAAGAAATGTTGAAGAAGATTAATAGGAAGCCTTGGTTGATGAGCTGAATTCCTTAAAGTAGTGTATTTATTAGGGTGGTTAGCAGTATCGCCACTCTGTAATTGTCCGGAATCTGTATTGTTGTGGATTTAGGAGGCTGTGTCTATCGATGTGGTCTTCAAGTTGGTGTTGGACAGTTTTTCCAATGATCTTGACTATAAATGGTAGGCTAGCGATGGGTCTGTAGGATTTTGGATCAACAGGGTCCGGTGTTGTTTTTTTCGGTGTTGTTCATATGGAGAATGTTTTAGTGATGTGGGCATGGTGCCTTGTTGTAGTATCAATTGTATGATTTTGGTGAGTATGCCACTTAGTTCTTTCTTGTTTGCTTTGATCCATGGGACTGGGCAGGGATCTAGTGGTGAAGTTGTTGTATTTATGGACCATATGGTGTTTTCAATTTGTTCTTTAGTGATGTTGGCGAAGGAGCTCCAGAGGTCTGGGTGGTTGACTATATCAGCAGAGGGTGAAGGGTTCTGTTTGTGGCTGTAGTTGTTTATAGTGTTGAGCCAGTTGATGGTGAGTGTGATGTCCTGGGTTTCGTTGGTTGGCGGTTTTGTCAGCCACTTTACGATGTTGAAAAGTTCTCTTGGTCAGTTGATTGCAGAGTTGAGTAGTTTAGTTTGGTACTGTCATTTCGCCATGTCAGTTTTGGTGCAATAGTTCTTTAGAAGTTGTAGGTAGTGGAGTTTGTTTTCATTGCTTTTTGTTTTATGCCATTTCCTTTCATGTTTCCGGAGTTGTCATTTCAAGTTGCAGAGGGCTGGTGTGTACCATTCAGTTCTGGGTTGTTTCTTGTGTGGGTGGGTGTTGGTGTTTCCTGTGCTGATAGTGATGACTCCCTTTCTTATGATGTTATTCCAGTTTTCGATAAGGACTTGGGGGTCAGTGGAGTCTTCAAGAAGTTTTTGGGAGGGTGTTGTGAATGAAACTGTCCCTGTCAAAAGGTTTAAAACTTCTTATTGCTGGATACTGGTTGTGGCTTTTCTGGTTATCATATCTTAAAAAGGATATAGCAGAATTGAAAAGGTACAAAGAAGAGCCATCAAAATAGTAAAGGGGATGGAAGGATATCTTTACGAGGAAAGGCTTAAAAAGATAGGGGTCTTCAACTTGGAAAAGAGACAGCTGAGGAGAGATATGATAGAGGTCTATAAAATAATGAATGGAGTAGAACAGGTTAACATAGATCAGTTGTTTACTCCTTCAAAATGTAGAAAGACTAGAGGACATGCAATGAAGCTACAATGTAGCACACTTAAGACTAATCGGAGAAAATATTTTTTCACTCAACGCATATTCAAACTCTGGAATTTGTTACCAGAGGATGTAGTAAAAACTGTTAGTATAGCTGGATTTAAAACAGATTTGGACAAGTTCCTGAAGGAAAAGTCCATAAACCACTATTAAAGAGGACCGGGAAAATCCACTGCTATACCCATTGGGCAAGCAGCATGGAATCTGGATACATTTTGAGAACCTTAAAGGTACTTGTGACCTGGATTGGTCACTATTGGAAAAAGGATACTGGGCTTGATGCACCTTGGTCTGGCCCAATGTGTAGAAAAAAAGCCATATTATGCAAATAGATGTTGTATTGAGTTTTCTGTGGTAAAGTTCATACAAAATCATGAAACCGATCCAAAAAGTTTTATTATACCTCTTCAAGGTGTAACTAAATTTTGTAGAACAAATATCTGTCCTGCACACTTTTCTGTACCATATATGACCATGAAAACTTAGGTAAAAAGCTGATTAACATGATTATGCAGCACATTACCTAGTTTTGCATAGATTTTATAATGGACTTTGGAATAACTAAGAAGCATGAAAAAACAAAATAGCGTGCATGATTTGTTTATTATTAGACATTAAGAGGCATATGTAATAATTAGCAAAAATGATTTCAACAAATGAGCACTCCAAAGATAGAGTCACCAATATTAAAACATCTGTATAAGTATGAAGTATCATGTAACATTATTATGTAGTGAACACTAATGAGCTGATGTTCTGAGGCAAATCTAGCCAAAAACCACAAAGATCTTTATAATCATATATCTCTCAATTGTAGTTCAGTTTCATATTGCACTTCAAAATCTATTTCTCAAAACGCTGTGTCACAAAGGAAACAAAGGAAGCTTATGTGGTGAAAATGGCTTTCAGTCAAAGGTGTAACATCCAGGGCCAGTTTAGCCATCAGGAAAACTAGGCAATTGCCTAGAGTGGCAGCTACTGGTGGACAGCAAAGAGCAGTTGCACTCAAAGCAAAACAATAGATCCAGACAGCCCCATAAACTCATAGCATCTTCAGCATAAAATTTTATCCATAAGGTGAGTGGACAATTTTTTGTGTAGCCTATTTACTTGAATAAATGACTATAACAAATTGCCTTCTCTGTGTGTATATATACAAAAAAGGTTTATTTTTTTAAAATATGATGTTCAGTTCTGCATTTTTATAGTTATTTTGAGGTGATCATGATTGTTGCATTTAATTATGAATATCTCAGGGGAGTGGGTCTAGTGGCCAGAAAGTTAATTGACTGAAGGTTTGTCTGTGAACCAGCTCTGGCGACATGCTTACAGGGCATTGCAAATGTATTCATCCCCTCTATGTTTGTCCTGTTTTGTTGCATTACAACCTGGAATTAAAATAGAATTTTGGGGGTTTGCACCATGTGTTATCCCAACATGCCTATGACTTTGAAGGTGCAAAATATCCTTTATTGTGACACAAACAATAAGTAAGACAAAAAAAACTGAAAGTAGGCATGTGCATATGTATTCACCTCCCAAGTCAATACATTGTCGAGCCACCTTTTGCTGCAATTACAGCTGCAAGTTTCTTGGGGTATGTCTTTATTAGCTTAGCACATCTAGCCACTGGGATTTTCACCCATTCCATAAGGCAAAACTGCTCCAACTCCTTCAAGTTAGATGGGTTGCATTGCTGTAACGCAATCATCTAGTCTTGACTTTGACTAGACCATTCCAAGATATTTAAATACTTCCCTTTATACCAGCTTTAGCCGTATGTTTAGGTTCATTGTACTGCTGGAAGGTGAACCTTTGTCCCAGTCTCAAATCTCTGGCAGACTGAAACAGGTTTTCCTAAAGAATTGCCCTGTATTTAGTGTCATCCATTGTTCCTTCAATCCTGACTGGTTTTCCTGTCCCTGCCAATGAAAAACATCCCCACAGCATGATGCTGCCACTACCATGTTTCACTATGGGAATGGTGTTCTCGGGGTGATGGGAAGTATTGGGTTTGCGCCACACATGGTGTTTCCCATGATGGCCAAAAAGTTCAATTTTCGTCTCATCTGACCAGAGAACCTTCTTCCATGTGTTTGTGGGGTCGGCCACATGCTGTTATGCAGACTCCAAACGTGTTTTCTTCTTTCTTTCTTTAAGCAATGTCTTTTTTCTGGCTACTCTTCCATAAAGCCCTGCTCTGTGGAGTGTATGGCTTAAAGTGGTCTTATGGACAGAAACTCCCATCTCCACTGTGGATCTTTGCAGCTCCTTCAGTGTTATCCTTGGTGTCTTTGTGGCATCTCTGATTATTGCCCTCCTTGCCTGGTCTGTGTTTTGGTGGGCAGCCTTCTCTTGTCAGGTTTGTGGTGGTGCCATATTCTTTCTATTTTGTTATAATGGATTTAATGGTGCTCTGTGGGATATTCAGATTTGGGAGGGGGGGGTTATAATGCAACCCTGATCTATACTTCTCTACAACTTTGTCTCGGACCTGTTTGGAGTGCTCCTTGATCTTCATGTTGCTTGCTTAGTGGTGTTGCAGAGTCAGGGGCCTTTCAGAACAAGTATATTTATACAGGCATCATGTGACAGATCATGTGACACTGATTGCACACAAGTGGACTCTAATCAACAAACAGGGCCGGCCTGTCCATTGAGCGAGAATGTTTTTGCACAGGGCCCCACATTTCACGGGGCCCCGCGCAAAGAACATTCTACATTAAAAGAAAATTTTAGAATAAAAATAAATCTGGCTGTTGCTGCTGTCACTGCGGCAGCAGCAGAATTGAGTGTCCCACGGCCCTCCCCTGCCCGGCAGAGCCCTCCCTCCCTGCATCAGTCCCTCTCTGCACCGGCTTTCAGAGCCGTGAAGGGAGAGTTTCTCTTTCGTGGCTCTGTTAAGTCCGCCGGGGCTGATGGGAAACAGGAAATGCCTGTTTCCCATCAGCCCCGGCGGGCTTAACAGAGCCGCGAGGGAGAAACTCTCCCTTCGCGGCTCTGAAAGCCCGCGCGGAGAGAGCTGGTGCTGCAGGGAGGGAGGGCTCTGCCGGGCAGGGGGGCGTGAACCGCAGGACACTCGATTCTGCTGCTGCTGCAGCGGCAGCGGCAGTGGCAGCAGTCAGCTTATTTTTTTATTTTAATTTTTCCCTGCATGAAGGGGGGGGAGGAGGGTTAGGACTGGTAATGGGCTGTGGGCTGAAGGGGGGGTTAGGACTGGTAATGGGCTATGGGGGGGTTAAGACTGAAAATGGGTTGATATGGGGGTTAGGAATGTTAAAGGGCTATGGGAGGGGTCTAAGACTGTAAATGGGTTGATGGTGGGGTTAGGACTTGAGTTGGGCTGATGGGGTTAGGACTGGTAATGGGATGTGGGCTGATGGGGGGGTTAGGATTGGTAATGGGCTATGGGGGGCTAAGTCTGGAAATGGGGTGATGGGGTTATGACTGGTAATGGGCTATGGTGGGGGGGGCTAGGACTGGAAATGGGCTGATGGGGAGGGGTTAGGACATGAGATGGGCTGATGGGGTTAGGATTGGCAATGGGCTGTGGGATGATGGGGGGGGGGGTTAGGACTGGTAATGGGCTATTGGGGGCTAAGACTAGAAAAGGGCAGATAGGGTTAGGACTGGAAGTGGGCTGATGGGAGGTTAGGACTGGTAATGGGCTATGGGGGAGCTAAGACTGAAAATGGGGTAATGGGGGGGTTAGGACTAGAAGTGGGGTAATGGGGGGTTAGGACTGGTAATGGGCTATGGGGGGGCTAGGACTGGTAATGGGTTGGGGGGGTTGCTAGGACTGGAAATGGGCTGAGTGGAAGGGGAGGCTTTAACTGCAAATAGCTGATGTGGACAGGGGCTTGAAATGGAAATAGGCTGAATGGAAGGGGGGTTTGAACTGCAAATAGCTGATGGGGAGGAGGGCTTGGAATGGAAATGGGCTGAGTGGAAGGGGGGCTTGAACTGCAAATAGCTGATGGGGAGAGGGCCTTGAAATGGAAATGGGCTATGAGGGGAGGAGCTAGGACTAGAAATGGGCTGAGTGGGGGGAGCTAGAACAGGAAATGGGCTGATGCAGGGGCTAGGATAGGAATGGAAATGGATGGGGGAGCTAGGACTGGAAATGGGCTCATGGGGGGCTTGGATTGGAAATGGGTGGAGTGGAGGGGAGCTAGGATTTGACATGGGCTGATGGTGGGGCTAGGAAAGAACTAGAAATGGGCTGATGGGGGGCTGGGATTGGAAATGAGCTGATGGAGGGACTCGGATAGGACTGGAAAAGATTGGGGGAGCTAGGGCTGGAAATGGGTTCATGGGGGGTTAGGACTGGAAATGAGCTAATGCGGGGACTAGGACTGGAAATGGGCTGATGTGGGGACTAGAATGGAGTGGATGCTGGGTGGGGCTGGATCTAGAAGGGAGCTGATGTTAGGGGAGGATTAGAATGGGATGGGGCTGGGAGAGTGAAATGGAGAGGGGAAAAATATTTTGTGTGGGAGGGAAGAAAAATCTACAATTGGCTGGGTATTGTGAGAGTAAGTGGGATTGAGGATGGCGGGGTAAAATTTGAGTGGATGAAATAGGAATGAGGAAAGAGCAAAAGGAGAAAGATTAGTACGTTAAAGCAGATGTAGAGAGAGAATGGAAAAAAACTAGAAGAGAGAATAAAGGACAAATGGACAGCAGACGATGGAGAGTTAGCAGAAGACACAAAGAAACCAGAAGAAAGTGGCTGGAGCAACTGAAAAAAAATGCACAAAAGGTAGAAAAATATCTCTTTATTTTGAATTTATTAACTGGAATATGTCAGCTCTGGGAAATGTGCATCATTAACGTCTGCGCTTTGTTTAGTACAAGAGGAAATTATTTTATAGTTTTATTTCTACAGTGCTACAGTGCTACAGTGCTACAGTGTACATTCCAAGTTTGGCTTTTGGGGTTCCCAGTTTAATTATTCTCTTCCTGTTTCTAAATTGTGATTCCTTGTTTGGTGATGGTCTATGTTCTGCATATGTAGCTGAGCTGAGGTATTCTGTTTATGTAATTCCTATTTGACATTGCCACTTGTTCTCTTTCTCCAGTAGGTCATGTATTGTTATTCTCTGAAATGTATTGGTTTAATATTGGCAGTGTTGCCTTTTGATAGGTAGGGTCTGGTGCTTTGTGAGTCCTAGTAGTGCTGTTACGATACGGCGGGTTTGCTATGGGTTCTAAATGGGCAGTGTTTGTAATAGTTCCTAATCTGCCTGGCAGTTGGCACTGGATTATAGTAATGTAGAAATCTTTTAGTCTTTCTTTATCCATACACTCATTAAGAGGCATGTTTACTAAAAGTTAGTGTATGGTAACATTCTGCAAATATTTATGCAAACGAGACCTCTTATGCAAATGAGGCCCCACACCGAGTCTCCGCACATGGCCCCGCACTCCCCTTGGGCCGCCCGTCAACAAATTATGTGACTTCTGATGTTAATTAGGGGTTTCATAGCAAAAGGGATGAATAGATATGCACTCACAACTTTTCAGTTTTTACTTGTTTTTTTTATATATACAAGGTATTTTATTATCATTTCACTTCACCAATCATCTGTAATACCTAAAGATTGGAGAATCGCCAATGTAATGCCAATTTTTAAAAAGGGTTCCAGGGTTGATCCGGGAGACTACAGACTGGTGAGCCTGACGTCAGTACCGGGAAAAATGGTAGAAACCATCATAAAGAACAAAATTACTCAGCATGTAGATAGTCATGGCTTAATGGGAGACACCAACATGGCTTTAGACAAGGAAGATCTTGTCTTACTAATCTGTTATGTTTTTTTGAAGGTATGAATAAACAGGTAGACAAAGGTGAGACAGTTGATATACGGTAGTGTACCTGGACTTTCAGAAAGCCTTTGACAAGGTCCCTCATCAGAGAATTTTGGCAAAACTAAAAAGTCATGGGATAGAGGTGATGTACTATTGTGGATCAGGAACTGGTTAAAAGATAGAAAGCAGAGGGTAGGGCTAAATGGCCAATTTTCCCAATGGAAAAAGGTGAATAGTGGAATACCACGGGGATCTGTGCTGGGTCCGCTGCTTTTTGACATATTCATAAATGACCTGGGAGGTTATCAAATTTGCAGATGACACAAAACTATTTAAAGTTGCTAAATCCCAAGAGGATTGTGGAAAATTGCAAGAGGATCTTGATAAATTGGAAGACTGGGCATCCAAATGGCAGATGAAATTTAGGGGCATGTTTACTAAACTGCGGTAATGTCATTCGCGTTAGGTTCCACGGTAAAGGTACGGATGCCCATATAAAGGCGTGGGCGGGGCATCATTATGGCAAGCCGTGTCAGGTAACGCGCGTTATAAGGCACGTTATAAGGCATGTTATAAGGCACGTTACAAGGCACCTTATTAGGCACAGTACAAGGCACGTGCCTTAACGTTCCTTGTACTGTGCCTAATAAGGTGCCTTGTACTGTGCCTAATTAGGAGCTTTATAACACCTTGTAAGGATTGTTGGCATCTGTGGTAAGGGTACTATGGACTGGCAGCACGGATCTGCAAAGATATGACTGTCACAGGCAAGCAAAATATCTGCCTTGGACAGGAGGGAACAACAAGGAATTGAACCCATGACCTCCACCTAGAACATCAGTGTACTAACCAGTAGGCTATACCTCTATGGCTTGTTTCATAGCAATGGCTGGGTACAGAAGGACTTCAGGTCACCGCACAAACTGTCTGCTCTGTGTGCCAGGATAGGGTAACCCCACCAGCACCCATGATGCATTGCACATGCAGAACAGCGGCCTACAGCTGACCACCAAATGGGGTATGCACCTCTCCGGTACTGCAGCGTGGTAAGACGGACTGACAGTGCGTGATACTAGCTCAGAGTAGCTACAGACCATGCCATTGTGCAGGTTCCATGTTCACCCTGAGGGATAGGATGGGTGCCCAGCACTAGGTCCACAGTACATGTGGTGCTAAAGATAGGTCCTGCTGCACATCCCCAGCACTGCCAGTGTGTGACAGGTGTCCCCAGCAGTGCAGCTGAAGGTACATTTGTTGTAGCTGTGTTCTGCAGTCACATGTGGGACCAGACACCACCCAGATTAGTGTGTACCCAGTGTTAAGGTCTGGCTGCCATGGATATCTGTTATCAGGGCAGTGGGGTGTCTAGACTTGGATGAGGGCTATGTAGCACTCTCACTATGGGTCTAAGTGGTATGTACTATATACCCCAAGGGGCCCCTATCACCCCTTTTGTAGATGAGGGTGAGGTAGGACAGGTGTCTGCACCCTGCAGAACGGCTGTAGTATCAGCAACCACAGTCCTGCTGGCGGATGACAGCCCTCCAGGGCTGCTGGGCCAGTACCATACCTGTGACCATTGCAGAGCAGCAGTGATGGTTGTGGTAGGCAACAGAAGGCTCAACTGCCACACACCACGGTCTGCCATTCATCAATAGACAGCACAGTCAGACTGCACCTGCAGCATTCTACAAGGTGTTCTCACCATGCACAGCTGAACTGCAGACAGCCCACTAACCAGTCCATACTGCATGCTCACAGGGGGAACCCCGTGCACCCAGAGGTGGGATGCACAACACAGACACCAAGCAAGCATCTCCATGATTGGGCCACAGAACCAGGAACACACAAATATCACTGGAAACAAACAATATGTGGGAACATAGACATGCCATGGTCACTGCTCGGTCAGAGTGAGAGTGACCCCCCCCCCAGCGTGACATGCTGTGGTCACTTTGTCCATGCAGGTGGTGGTCAAGCACTACAATGTCCCAGCCATTGCCTTCCACCCTGTGCAGATGCATCCTGGCCAATCCGCCCTGTCTGGCCCATACCCACAATACCTTGCTCCTCATTATGCACATTTGCAGGCTAACGCTGGAAGCAATGTGAGCAATGTGGGCTCAGTGAGGTGTTGGCAGACACAAAACAATGGAGAGGCATACACACACTCCCACACCTATCTCAGCATTGTGCAGATATGGAGGTGGTTGACAACCCTACCCCCCCCCCCCCGCACTGGTCCTGATCACAGTGTCAACATTGCTAATTTGTGCAGGGGGTAGTAGTAGTGCTCTGGTGATAACTGCAGTTCTGTGCTGGGGCCAACAGCCTGACACTCCATGAAGCCGTGGATAGTGGAGCCCTTGTGATTGGGTGTCCGTACCCCTGTGCACCACTGCGTTGGGGTTTGCCCATGTTGTTGTTGTGGCTGCATTGTGGGCTAAAACTATGGGGAGATGCTCTGCAGGATCCATAGATGGGACATGAACCTCTGCTCTTGGACATGCTGGCTGAGTGTACTGCACCACACTGTTGCCACAGCAGCATAGTGGTCCCTGGGACTACCCTTATGTTCCTCGGCCAGACCTCTTCTGTTGCACTGCACACCACGTACTGGTACAGGGCATGGCCTAGGTCAGGGGTCGGCAACCCGCGGCTCCGGAGCCGCATGCGGCTCTTTCTCACCTTTGCCGCGGCTCCGGAGCACACTGCCGGCTTTAAACGTCGCGTTATGGGCTCCCTGTCAGCTCCCTCCCTTCTTCTGCAGCCGCGGTTCCCTGTCTCTTAGGGAACCGCGGCTGTGCTTTTAAAATCATCTCGGAGCCCTTCCTGTCTTGACGGGCTCCGTGCAGCATTGTCCCGCCTCTAAAGGAAGTTTTGGAGGCGGGACAATGCTGCACGGAGCCCGTCAAGACAGGAAGGGCTCCGAGATGATTTTAAAAGCACAGCCGCGGTTCCGTAAGAGGCAGAGAGCCGCGGCTGCAGAAGAAGGGAGGGAGCTGACATGGAGGGAGGGAGCAGATATGAATGGATGGAGGGAGGGGGGCTGACATGGAGGGATGGAGGGGCTGACATGGAGGGAGGGGGGCTGATATGAATGGATGGAGGGAGGGGGGCTGACATGGAGGGATGGAGGGGGCTGACATGGAGGGAGGGAGCAGATATGAATGGATGGAGGGAGGGGGGCTGACATGGAGGGATGGAGGGGGCTGACATGGAGGGAGGGGGCTGACATGGAGGGATGGAGGGGGCTGACATGGAGGGAGGGAGCAGATATGAATGTATGGAGGGAGGGGGCTGACTTGGAGGGTTGGCGGGGGCTGACATGGAGGGAGGGAGCAGATATGAATGGATGGAGGGAGGGGGCTGACATGGAGTGATGGAGGGGGCTGACATGGAGGGAGGGGGGCTGACATGGAGGGAGGGAGCAGATATTAATGTATGGATGGAGGGGGGCTGACATGGCGGGAGGGGGGCTGACATGGAGGGATGGATCGAGGGGGGCTGACATGGAGGGATGGATCGAGGGGGGCTGACATGGAGGGAGGGAGCAGATATGAATGAATGGAGGGAGGGGGGCTGACATGGAGGGATGGAGGGGGCTGACATGGAGGGAGGGGGGCTGACATGGAGGGATGGATCGAGGGGGGCTGACATGGAGGGATGGAGGGGGCTGACATGGAGGGAGGGAGCAGATATGAATGGATGGAGGGAGGGGGCTGACATGGAGGGAGGGAGCTGATATGAATGGATGGAGGGAGGGAGGGAGGGAGGGGGGCTGACATGGAGGGAGGGGGGCTGACATGGAGGGATGGAGGGAGGGGGGCTGACATGGAGGGAGGGGGGCTGACATGGAGGGAGGGAGCAGATATGAATGGATGGAGGGAGGGGGGCTGACATGGAGGGATGGATCGAGGGGGGCTGACATGGAGGGATGGAGGGGGCTGACATGGAGGGAGGGAGCAGATATGAATGAATGGAGGGAGGGGGGATTACATGGAGGGATGTAGGGGGATTAAATGGAGGGAGGGGGGCTGAAATGGAGGGATGGATCGAGGGGGGCTGACATGGAGGGATGGAGGGGGCTGACATGGAGGGAGGGAGCAGATATGAATGGATGGAGGGAGGGGGGCTGACATGGAGGGAGGGAGCTGATATGGATGGATGGAGGGAGGGAGGGGGGCTGACAGGGATGGAGGGAGGGGGGCTGACATGGAGGGAGGGAGCTGATATGGATGGATGGATGGAGGGAGGGGGGCTGACATGGAGGGAGGGAGCTGATATGGATGGAGGGAGGGGGGCTGACATGGAGGGATGGAGGGGGCTGACATGGAGGGAGGGGGGCTGACATGGAGGGGGCTGACATGGAGGGATTGGGGAGGCGGGCTGACATGGAGGGAGGGAGCTGATATGGATGGAGGGAGGGAGGGAGGGGGCTGACATGGAGGGATGGAGCACTGGTAATGGGGTTGAGGGGACGAGCACTGGAAATGAGCTGATTAGGGGAGGCTAGGACTGGTAATGAGCTGATGGGGGGTAGGACTGGTATTGGGCTGATTAGGGGAGGCTAGCACTGGTAATGGGGTTGAGGGGGGATTAGCACTGGAAGCGAGCTGATTGGGGGGCTTTGACTGGGCATGGGCTGATTGTGGGGAGGGGAGGATAGAGCTGCTGGCCCTGGAAGATAACTGGGGGCTAAGGCTACAAATGGGCTGATATGAGGGGATGGGAGAATGGAACTGGATCTGAGAGGGGCTGCCATGGTATTTGTACTAGAAGGGACTGGTCAGTGGGGAAGGAGGGGGACTGGAAGGAAATGGACACCAGTGGCAATCATGGGAATGCAAGTTGACATTGGAAGGTACTGGGAGTGAGGACTGGAAAGGGGCTGATATTGGGGAGGGTTACTGGGACTGGAAATAGGCTGATGGAAAGAAGTGAAGAAAACGAAAGAAGAGATAAGAAATGGCAGATGGACCATAGACCACAGAAAGAGAGCTAAGAGAAGACAGGAAAGCAGAAGCCTCAGATCGGGACCAGCATGATCAAAGAATAAATTGGTCAGACAACAAAGGTAGAAAAAATAATTTTATTTCATATTAGTGATTTGACTACAAAATCATCATAATTTTGAAATCAAATATTGTTACTTCTTGTTGTTATATTTTCTGGCGTATTTTTTTTTGGTGTGCGAAGGAAGAGGGGTAGTCTTATACGGCGAGTATAGGCCAAACACCTATATTTTAACAGGAAAAGTAGGGGGTCGTATATAGCATTAAGGTAAGAAACAATATATGCAGTGTTAGATTTGTTTTAAATGTCGCAATGGTTTTGCGGCTCCCAGTTTTTTTTTTCCCTTCGGAAACGGGTCCAAGTGGCTCTTTATGTCTTAAAGGTTGCAGACCCCTGGCCTAGGTCCACTGCAGGAGGGTGCCACTGCTCCCTCCAGCACAATAACCCACCCCCTCTGCCATGCCGCCATGACCATATGCTGTCAGTGCTGGTGGTGTGCCATCCCAGGCCATCCAGGGAGCAGGTGGGCGGCTGCCTAAGGTGTGGGTTCTGGGGTAGGTGTGCCTACATAGATGTCCACGCTTCCCCCAGCACCACCTGTCACTGTTATGTGCCCCTTGGGGTACTTGCTGGGTAATGTCCCCTGGATGGGACACTGTGGGACACAGACTCATGGGCATGTTTGACCCTGGTCAGTTGCTGACTTGCTGGTTTCCATTTTCTGCATTCCTATGTGCCACCTCGGGAACCGCCTGTGCCCCAGTAGCCCCCACTGCATGTCCCACCTGCAGCCCTCATACCCCATTTGCGCCATCACCATAGTGGCCTTTCATACCTGGGCACTATGCTGTTGCTGCAAATGGAGCACTACTATCACCTTTCTTGGGCTCCCTGCCTATGCTGTACATTGCTGACACTTAAATGATTTCTCTCTCCTGCAAATGTGTATCTAACGCCAGGTTTTCAGTTGCATTAGGATTCAGCCCTTCATTTCCCCGCGTTAGTGTGGAAGGGGCCTCTCCCTGCCCACTCCCTGCCCATTGACCCCTTCTCTCCGCCCTCTCTCCACCCTCTGCGGGACTTACTGTGGCCAGGAACGTTAAGGAGCATTATGTAACGTTAAGGCGCGTTAACGTAACGTTAACGTGCCTTAACGTTACATAACGCGCCTTAACATAGCCGCTGCTACGTTAACGTAGTTTAGTAAACATGCCCCTATATGTGGACAAGTGCAAAGTTATGCACCTAGGAAAGAACAGCCCAAACTATGGTTACACGATGCAAGGTTCCACATTGCAAACCACCACCCAGGAAAAAGATTTAGGCGTAATCATGGATAACATGTTAAAACCCTCCGCCCAGTGTGCAGCAGTGGCCAAGAGAGCAAATAGAATGCTAGGTATCATAAGGAAAGGAATGAAAAATAAAACAAAGGCTAGTGGTTAGGACAAGGTACTTCAGGCCGGAGGGCCGGGGGTTCAAGTCCCACCTGGGGACAGCAATCTCAGGCCGGAGGGACTGGGATTTCTAGTCCTGTAGGCACTCCTTGTGGTATTGGGCAAGTCACTTAACCCTCCATTGCCCATGTTCCCTGTAAGTATTAGTGTATGTGTCTCATATCCCCTCGTGTTAAATGTATCCCCCAATTGACCGCTTTGACCCAGTGAAAAGCGGGATATAAATACAGCTAAATAAATAAAAATAAATTATAATGCCTCTGTATCGTAGCATGGTGCGACTGCACCTTGAATATTGTGTGCAATTCTGGCCGCCGTATCTTAAAAAGGATATAGTGTTATTTGAAAAGGTACAGAGAAGTGCCACCAAAATGGTAAATGGGATGGAAGGATACTCCTATGAAGAGAGGCTAAAAAGGTTAGGGCTCTTCAGCCTGGAAAAGAGATAGCCGAGGGGAGATATGATAGAGGTCTATAAATTAATGAATGGAGTGGAACAGGTAAACATAGATCGATTGTTTACATCATCAGAATATAAAAGGACTAGGGGACATGCAATGAAGCTACAGGGTAACCTATTTAAGACTAATAAGAGAAAATATTTTTTCACTCAATATGTAATCAAACTCTGGAATTTGTTACCGGAGGATGTAGTGTAGCTGGGTTTAAAAAAGGCTTGGACAAGTTCCTGGAGGAAAGGTCCATAAAACATTATTAAAAGAGACCCGGGATATCATTGCTTGACCCAATACAAGCATTGAGGAACCTGTGTCTTTTGGGGAAACTGCTAGGTACTTATGACCTAGATTGGCTACTGTTGGAAACAGGATACTGGGCTTGATGGACCTTGGTCTGACCCAGTATGGTATATCTTATGTTCTTATGACTACATTATTAGGTCCGTTGCCTAACATCCAAATGAACCTCTATTTTCATCCCAGGTTGTATGTAAGCGACAAAAACCAAGGGGATGAATACTTTCACAAGGCAGTGTATGTCTAAGATCATCTCAGGATGGAAAGACTCTTCTCCTTATTCCCAGCACCCTACTCTGGAGCCAAGGGTGTTTTCAGCAAATACTGCCGTCTTCGGGAGCAAAGGCTCTTTCAGTGTCAACAGCTTCTGAAATGCAAATTCTAATATCATTGTATTTAGAGCATCCATTAAACTGTTACTAAAACAATGACATATTAATTTGATGATAACCTTAATTACTTTGTAATATAGTTTTCTGAATTAGTTTGCTATATTACGAACTTTAAAGAAAGCGTCCTGATTTGGCCCATTCATGTGCAAACCCAGTTCCTGAAATCCAGCAAGAACACTGCTTGCTTCTCTGTACAAACAACATTTAGGAAGTATGAATAATGATCCTACTGGCTCCCTTTCAGCATCTACAAGAACATTCATGCCCTACAGCTGGGCATTGATCCATTTTGAGGTCATGAAAGATTAGATGTAGAGAAGAAATGCAGAAACTATGGAATATATTGTCTGTTATTTTAACACAAGCACGTTTTAACAAAATGTCTACTCTTGACTCATGGCTCTCCTGAAAAAAACACAACTAGAGCATGTAATTATTGTAAATTATTCCTTATTCTCTGCAGCACTTTGTCAGAGTGTGTTAAAGGGCCTACAGCCATATGCTATCTCTTTGGCAATCAAAAGTGTATGGATTTTTAATACATGGTTTTGTTAGAAAAAATTTGTTTTTTTTTTATGTTCGCTGTCTGTTCTTGCAGAAAGTTAGCACGGCACCTATTGAAATAAAAGGGCTGTGGACCCTCTCTGTGGGTTCAGTGGTCAAATCTACATTCCTTCAGCTGGCAATGAACTGAAGGAGAATTGTTCCCATGGCTAAACTATTAACCAGGAGGAAGTCACCTCAGCTGAACACAGCTACATGAGTCATGTCGGAACAGATTAGTTCCACAACTGGCCTGAGCTGTCAAATAAATGGAGCACAGACTGGACAAGATGGTCTCTAAATAGAAGAGCTTTATTGTATTTTTTTTTTTGCTACAAAAATAAGATTCTGAAAACAAGCTTTACATAAGACATTGTTAAAAATTTTAGAAAGCCAGTAAGTATTCAGCCAACCAGCTGTCATGTCTAGGGTTGTAAGCTGGTAAAACCTTTTTCATGACAGGGCTGGCAGTATCACACTGAATTGCAGGGACTTGGTATCAAATTCTTCACTGAAATGACCACTGCCCTGGGGTCTCCTCAAATGGATACAAACATGCACATTATTGAGCTGCTGATATGCCGTCTTGTCATCAAAGGAGGGTCTGGCCACTTGCTAGTTACCGGGCATCTTCACAGAGGACTCCTGCAGTCAGAGCTGCCATGCCCAGCTTAAGAATCAAATTAAGCGGCTACATAGGGTGCCAGTTTCTGGAGAGGGAGTGGCAATGAAGCGCACCAGTTGTGTACAATTATGCAGCCACAGCAAACATTTCTTTTCACCATGAAAAGTGAAAGTATGCATCCTTGAGCCAGTGCTGACTCCTGGCACCCAGCCACTGGGTTTTCTGGGTAAGCTGTGACTGGAAGTAGATTGCTAGTCCTTTCTTTGCCACAGTAAGTCTACAGCACCTGGTATTCCAAGGTGGTCTTCCATCCAAGAACTAAACAGGCCTGACCCTCTTAGATTTCACATCATGTTCTAAATGGTTTATGCCAGTTTGTATCTATATGTCTGAATGGATCCGTGTTGCTAGTTTCAGCTTTGCTCCCAGGATTAAAGCTGTGATACAGGTAATAATAGTAGAGGATTTATTTTAAACTGGCAGGATTGGCACCACCACATGGTGGTGCCAATCCAAAAATATGAGTTAGTTCCTATAAAGGGACAAAAAAAAAAGAACAAATCTAAACTGACAATAAACTAAGAGCCCGATATTCAGTTGGGTGGTGCTATGTGCCCCGGCATTGAAAATCCAGTTATCGCTGCACAACCCAGAAGCCGTACGAGCTAGCTGGATAGCACCGATTTTTGTTGCTACATGGTTAGCTCCATCGCCTTAAGGATAGGTGAGGGTTTTCCACGCCTATCTTTAAGGCGCCGAGGGCTAACCGAGTAGCATCGTATATCACTGCTACCCAGTTAGCGCTTGCCTCCGCCCCTGCTCCACCCCGGAACGCCCCCAACATGCCCCGATGCTAAGCAGATAGCCTCTGGACGCGTTAGGGAGTTAACTGGGATTTTCCAAAGGCACTACCCATGTAGGTGCCTTTGGAAAATCCTGGTTAAGGCATTTACATGGGTAACATGGGCTGTTACCCTTGTAGCTGCCTTTGAAAATCGGGACCTAAAGCCATTACTCGGGTGACTGCAAATCAAAATGAAATACAATGCACAGGGAGAAATTTGAAGGGTTGAGGTTGGAGTAGACAAAGCAGCACAGATAAGAATTCCTTTTCTCCGTCAACCTGCCCTGCATAAAGCAGGCAAGGAGGGCTTGACCCCATGGGGAGTGCTGTTGTTAAGTGCCATCTATCCTGAGGGGACTCCGACAGCAGAAGAAGCCTCTGTGGGTGAGCATAACTTTGCTTGTGAATTTGGGAGCATGCTTATTGAGCCCCATGCTAGTAATGCAATACTAGTGGGGGGCACCATGCTGAATGCAGGGGGATGGGAACAGCCATCCTCCTGAATTTAGCATAGTTCTCCGCAATAAAACCGCTGTGGGGAGCGACTCCTACTACCCATTGTGCTGGTGGTAGTTGATCCCTGCCAAGCACTTTCAAGGTTTACGCTAGCAGCACCACAGTGGAAATGTACATGCTATACCCAGGCGCTACCCATTCACGTGCTACCCAGGCACCATGGGATTTTTAGTGGTCACTGTGCTACGTTTTAGTGTGGTGCCAAAAATGCATAATAACCTCATACTACCCAGGTAGCGTGCTTTAGTAAACATGCCCCTTGGTGACTTAAAGCTTGGGACAAGACTTTGTGAATAATTGGAAAATTCTATATTTTAAATTTTTTAAAAGCATAAAGTAGTTATTGGCTTGGCTAAAAGTTTTTGTATTAATTTGCCTTAGGTAGTCCTTTTAGAGGTTAAAAACAAAACAGATACAGTAAGCATTTACTGCAAATAAGCTTTTAGAATTAATTTACCCTATCTTGTAGCCTTTTAGAGGTTAAAAACAAAGCCAAAAGGTAGTTTATCTTTTCCCACCCACCGACCTTCCCTCCCCAGCTCCCATTCACTCCAGGCTTATTCCTTAATTTATAGTCAGTTTTTCACAATAAGGAGTAAAATTGGATAGCACAGGATATTTCAATCAGCAGGTGATTAATCCTTAATAGATTATTAGTAGTTCAGTGAACAGAAACCACATAAAAGCAGATAGTGTAGCTGGGTTGAAAAAAAGGCTTGGACAACTTCCTGGAAGAAAAGTCCATAACCAGTTATTGATTTAGTCCAAGAGAAAACCGCTGCCTATCTCTGGGGATAAGTAGCAAGGAACTGGCTATTTTTAGTTTATATCAGATACTTGTGATCTGGATTGACCATTATTGGAAGCAGGACACTGGGCTTTATGGTCTGACAGTTCTTATCTTCTTGTATTCTAGAAGTGTTCTAGTGGAATTAGAAAAGCTACAGAAAATGGCTACCAAAATGATAAAGGGGATGGGTTGACTCTCCTATGAGGAAAGACTAAAGAAGTTAGGGCCCTTCAGCTTGGGAAAGAGATAGATGAAGGTAGATACGATAGAGATATATGAAATTCTGAGTACAGTGGAATGGGTAAATGCAAACTGATTGTTTTCTCTTTCAAAAAGTATGAAGACTAGAAGATGCACCGTGAAGTTACTTAGGGGTATGTTTACTAAGCGGTGCAAACGTAGCAGCTGTGACGTTCTCGCATGATATGTGATGTTATCGTGCAATAATGGTGCATTACCGTGCGAGAACATCACGTAGCGCGTGATAATGTATCCTGCCATGGTAAGGTGCGCAGAGGGTGGAGTAAGGCTTCCCAGAGGGCGGATAGAAGGGGTCAATGGGCGGAGAGTGGGCAGGGAGAGGCTCCATGCACACTAGCACCGTGAAATGAAGCTCTGAAAATTAGCGCCAGTGAAAACCTCGCGCTAGAGGCACATTTGTAGGGGAGAGAGACCATTTCAGTCAGCAATGTGCAGCAAAGGCAGGGAAACCAAAAAACGTGATAGCAGTAATACATGTGCAGCAACATCATAGTGCCCAAGTATGAGAGGGCACTACGGTGAGGCTGCAGATAGGGTACAGGGGGCTGCAGGTGGAACATGCAGTGGAGCAGCTGGGGCACAGGGTGGACTAGGCGATGCCTATGTGACACATAGGAATGTAGAAGTGGAAAAGCAGCAAGACAGCAACTGATCAAGGGCAAACATGGCCACGAGTGTGCGTCCCACAGTGTCCCAGGGGACAGTACCCAGAAAGTACCCCAAATGGCACATAACAATAGCAGGCGGTGCCGGGGGGAAGCGTGGATGTCTATGCAGGCACCCCTATACCATATTACGCACCATAGGCAGCCGCCTACCGGCACACTGGATGGCCTGGGACTGCGCACCACCAGCACCACCGGCACAAGGGCATGTCAGCATGGTGGCGGAAGGGTGCTGATGGTGGAGGGGGCAATGGCATCTGCCCACAGCAGACCACGGCCAAGCCCCGTTTAGGTGGGTGCAGTGCACTGCAACAAAGTCTTTCTGATGAACAGTCATGGTATCCCCAGGGAATGACATGCTTCTTTAGTAACAGTTTGGTGTAGTACATGCAGCCAGTGTGTTCAGGGGCAGAAGGTCACAGGTTCAAGTCCCAGTTGTGCCTCCTGCAAATCATGTCCCTATATTTTACCCAGTAGTAAACCGTGGTAAGAACGACGGAACCGTTATTGCAGATAAAAGAAACATGCCATACACTCCTATATTTTCCCCTACAGAGCACAGACACCATAAACATGTATGATCCCTAGAGCAGAGTTTCTCAACTGCAGTTCTGGAGGGCCAAACACCATTCAGGTGTCATGCTGTCCCTACTAAATATGCCTGTGCTGCATTTGTATGCACCACCCCCATTATATGCAAATGTATCTCATGCATATTCATTAGGGACAGCATGAAAACCTGAATATTGTTTGGCCCACCAGGACCAGACTTGGGAACCTCTGCCCTAGATCAGCGGCCAACAGGAGTGCAAACACCAACACCCACACCCACAGGCTCCACTATCCAAAGCCTCATGAAGAGTCAGGCTGTTGAGCAGCATCTCCCAATACTGGCACCTGCATATCTTAGCAATGCTGTCCTAAACTTGGGAACACGTTCCACAGATATCAAAAGGTTGCTATGATTAATGTCAGATAACAAATCCTAGGTTAAACACGGTTTGTTGTCAGAGATTCATCATAGCAACCTTTCTGATATCTGTGAAGTGTGTTTCAGTCTTTGCTTCTGACAGTGTTTACCACCCCGGGGAGTGACCCCAGCAGTATTGCATACCATGGCAATGCCTGCACTGTGCCCAGGACTGGGTGTGGCGGCCAGGGCTGCCACAAACCTCTATCGTTGCACAAAGCTGGCATAGGTGTGGGCAGGGCCGGATTTACCTTGAGTGAGGCCCTACGCCAACAAAAATTGTGGGCCCCCAGCAGGGGCGGCCCAAGGGGGGTGCGGGGCCTCATTTGCATAAATATTTGCATAATGTTACCATATACTAACTTTTAGTAAACGTGCCTCTTAATGAGTGTATGGATAAAGAAAGACTAAAAATTTCTACATTACTATAATCCAGTGCCAACTGCCAGACACATTAGGAACTACTACAAACACTGCCCATTTAGAACCCATAGCAAACCCGCCGTATCCTAACAGCACTACCAGGACTCACAAAGCACCATACTCTACCAATCAAAAGGCAACACTGCAAATATTAAACCAATAAATTTCAGAGAACAACAATACATGACCTACTGGGGAAAGAGAACAAGTGGCAATGTCAAATAGGAATTATATAAACAGAACACCTCAGCTCAGTTACACATGCAGAACATAGACCATCACCAAACAAGTAATCACAATTTAGAAACAGGAAGACAATAATTAAACTGGGAATCCCAAAAGCCAAACTTGGAATGTACAACACTGTAGAAATAAAACTATACATTAATTTGCTCTTGTACTAAACAAAGCACAGACGTTAATGATGCACATTTACCAGAGCTGACATATTCCAATTAATAAATTCAAAATAAAGAGATATTTTTCTACCTTTTGTGCATTTTTTTCAGCTGCAATTGCTCCAGCCACTTTCTTCTGGTTTCTTCGTGTCTTCTGCTAACTCTCCATCGTCTGCTGTCCATTTGTCCTTTCTTCTCTCCTAGTTTTTTTCCATTCTCTCTCTACATCTGCTTTAACATACTAATCATTCTCCTTTTGCTCTTTCCTCATTCCTATTTCATCCACTCAAATTTTACCCCTCCATCCTCAATCCCCACTTACTCTCCCAATACCCGGCCAATTGTAGATTTTTTATCCCTCCCACACAAAATATTTTTCCCTTCTCCATTTTACTCTTCCAGCCCCATCCCATTCTAGTCCTCCCCCAACATCAGCTCCCTTCTAGTTCCAGCCTCACCCAGCATCCATTCCCTTCTAGTCCCTGCATCAGCCCATTTCCAGTCCTAGCCACCCATCAGCCCATTTCCAGTCCTAGCAACCCCCCAACCCAATACCAGTCCTAGCCCCCCATCAGCCCACTTACAGTCCTAACCCCCCATCACCCCATTTTCAGTTTAAGCCCCCCCTATAACCCATTACCAGTCCTAACCCCCCATCAGCCCACTTCCAGTCCTAACCCCATCAACCCATTTCCAGTCAGCCCCCCATAGCCCATTGCCAGTCCTAACCCCCCCATCAGTCCATAGCCCATTACCAGTCCTAACCCCATCAGCCCACCTCCAGTCTTAACCCCCCAGCCCATTTCCAGTCCTAGCCCCCCCATAGCCCATTACCAGACAGTCCCCATCAGCCCACAGCCCATTACCAGTCTTAACCCCCCCCCAAAGCCCATTACCAGTTCTAAACCCCCCCAACAGCCCATTACCAGTCCTAACCCCATCAGCCCACCTCCAGTCTTAACCCCCCAGCCCATTTCCAGTCCTAGCCCCCCCATAGCCCATTACCAGACAGTCCCCATCAGCCCACAGCCCATTACCAGTCTTAACCCCCCCCAAAGCCCATTACCAGTTCTAAACCCCCCAACAGCCCATTACCAGTCCTAACCCCATCAGCCCACCTCCAGTCTTAAACCCCCAGCCCATTTCCAGTCCTAGCCCCCCCATAGCCCATTACCAGACAGCCCCCATCAGCCCACAGCCCATTACCAGTCTTAAACCCCCCAAAGCCCATTACCAGTTCTAACCCCCCCAACAGCCCACAGCCCATTACCAGTCCTAACCTCATCAGCCCACCTCCAGCCTTAATCCCCCAACCCATTTCCAGTCCCAGCCCCAGCCCCCCCAATAGCCCATTACCCGTCCTAACCCCCCCCCCCCCCCCCGTCGGCCTAAAGTAAAATTTAATTTTAAAAAAAACCTGCTGGCTGCCGCCGCGGGACCCCCTCTGCTGCCGCGGCAGCATGGACTGACCCGCGGGGGCCCCCTCTGCAATTTTGGCCGGTCGGTCGGTCCCTCCCTCCGTGCAGGCTGTGAGAGGCGCAAAGGCAGACTGTCTCCCTCGCGTCTCTGTTAAGCCCGCACGGAGGGAGGGAGGGAGGCACGGAGGGAGGGATCGAGCTTGCAGAGGGGGCCCACGCGGGTCAGTCCATGCTGCCGTGGCAGCAGAGGGGGCCCCGCGGCAGCAGCCAGCAGGTTTTTTTTTTAATTTTATTTTTTAAAAAAAGCCTAACTTGTTCATTTTTGTGGGCCCTTGCCAGCTGTGGGCCCTACGCCATGGCGTACATGGCATATAGGTAAATCCGGCCCTGGGTGTAGGAGTGTGTGTATGTCTATCCAGTGTGTTGTGGCTGCCTACACCTTACTGAGCCCACACTGCTAGCACTGTTTCCAGTGTTAGCCTTCCAATGTGCATAATGAGGGGCAATGTACTGTGGTTATGGCCCGTACAGGGTGGCCTGGGCAGGATGCATCTGCACAGGGCATAGGGCAATGGCTGGGACATTGTAATGCCCGACCACCACCTGCATGGACAGGGTGGCCACAGCTTGTCATGCTGGGAGGTCACTCTCACCTTGACTGAGCAGTGGCCACGGCATGGCTAGGTTCCCCCATAGTACTATATAGTATTTTTCTCAAGTGATATTTATGGGTTCCCTTTTCTGGGGCCTAATCTCTGACATACCTGCTTGGTGTTTGTGTGCTCACATCCTATTTTTGGGTGCACACAGTTCCTCCAAGAACATGTACTAGCTAGCAGGCTGTTTGCAGTTAGCATGTGTATGGCTGAGACACCTTGCAGGGTGCAGTGGTTGGAGACTGACTGTGCCCTTTGCTGGTGAATGTCAGATAGTGGTGGGGGGCAGCTGAGCTTTTCCAGTGGTCTGCCATTGCCTTATGTGATGTGTACAGATCTGCATTGACTGCCCTGTAGGGTGCCCCTTCACCAGCAGAATGGGGGTTGATGGTCCCCTCTACTGCCACCATTGCAGAGCTGTAGACAGTGGATCTGTTGGTAGGAGATCCTGTCCCCCACCCTGAGCCACAGAGGGCAGGTTGGGTGGTGCTACATATTCCACTGTTGGGTCCAAACACCCCCCTTCACCTATAACAGGGGTGTCCAACCCTGTCCTGGAGGGCTGCAATCCTGGCAGGTTTTTGGGATAGCCCTAATGATTATGCATGAGATATATATGCATTAGAGATATCCTCCCAACCTGACTGGTTTGTGGCCCTCCAGGACTGGATTAGGAGACCCCTGCCTTACACCTCTGTCATTTAGGATTGTGAGTGGGCAAGGTACAGATGTCCTAGACATCAAAAGAGTAGATAGACTTTGTCACATTCCTCCTTGATTCTCTAATAGACAACATTTTGGTGGTGGTGAGAAGCGAGGAGGAATGTGACAAAGTCTATCTACCCTTTTGATGTCTAGGACATCTGTACCTTGCCCACTCACAATCTTCAATGACAGAGGTGTAAGGCAGGGGTCTCCCAATACAGTCCTGGAGGGCCACAAACCAGTCAGGTTGGGAGGATATCTCTAATGCATATATATCTCATGCATATTCATTAGGGCTGTCCCAAAAACCTGCCAGGATTGCAGCCCTCCAGGACAGGGTTGGACACCCCTGACCCCTAACATGTGACCATGGCACCCACACAGGATATGCACTATTCTGGGTGCATCATAGTCCACAAGTGCTAGACATGACTGGGAAATACAGATGGACACAGTTGTATCCTAAGTGTGTCTGCAAGGATTACCTAGCACACACTAGCACTGATGGGGACCTACAGCATAACCCATCTCAGCCGAGCCAGGTGCTGCGGACCTGGCACTGGGCGCCCCACCTCAGATTCAGGGTGAGCACAGGACCCGCACAATGTCACGGTCTTAGCTACTCTGTGCCAGTAACACACACGGGCAGTTCCCCCTACCAGGCCTAGGTGCTGTGGGGGTGCTTACCCTATCTTGTGATCAGCTGTAGACTGCTGATCTGCATGTGCAGTGCATCATGGGTACGGGTGAGTTTACCCTATCCTGGTAACCACAGCAGACAGTTTGTGTGGTGACCTGCAGTCTTTCTGTAGCCAGCCAATGGTGTGGTAGTAGCTGTAGAGATGTAGCCCACTGGTTACTTCAATGACTGTGTAGGTAGGGGTCATGGTTTTGATCCCACAGTGGTGTCATTTAATAAGGCTGTCTGAGGCTTTTTCTTTTAATTTAAATCAGTGCTGCCAGCAAAATGCACCCTCACAGTGCTGTAGCCTAAGGTGCCTCATAAGGCACCCTATAGGGCACAGTATAAGGTGCCTTGGCGGACAGGGCACTTTATAATGTGCCCTCTGGAGTGCCTTATAGGGCGCCTTATTCAGCACCTTAGGTTACGGCACTGTGAGAGTGTTTTTTCTGGCAGCACTGATTTAAATTACAAAAAGGAAATGCCTCAGACAGCACTGATCTAAATTGAAAGGTAATTCCTGAGACAGCCTTCTTACATAACACCACCACCACAGGATCAAACCCATGACTTCCACCTCCACAGTCATTGCAGTAACCAGTGGGCTACAACTTTATAACTTCTAATGCTGCGCTGGCATGAACTTAGGATTAATGCGCATTAACGTGCCATGGCGACCACTATCGCTCGATACAGATTCTTGCTATCTTGCCGCCAGAACACCCACTCCTTATATGGCATCCTTCACATTATCACTGCAACTAGCGCCGGTAACATTAAGATGGTTTAGTAAACATACCCCTTAGTAGTATCTTTAAAAGAGAAAGGAGAAAATAATTTTGATCAATGCATTGTTAAGCTTTGGAACTCTTTGCCAGAAGATATGGTCAAAGCAATTAGTGTAGCTGGGTTTAGAAGAAGGGTTTCCTGGAGGAAATGTCCAAAACTGTTAAGGCAGATGTGGGGATTTGGGGTGCAGTTCTGGTTGCCATATCTTAAAAAGGATAGAGCAGAATAAGAAAAGCTACTGAGAAGAGCCACCAAAATGATAAAGGGGATGGAAGAATACCCCTATGATGAAAAACTTAAAAAATTAGGGTTCTTCATCTTGGAAAAAAGATGGCTAAGGGAAGATATGATGTTGCTGTTGTTAAGTGCCGTTGAGTCAGTATCAACTCATGATAGAGGTCTTTAAAATAATGAATGGAGTGGAACGGATAAACATAGATCAGTTGTTTACTCCTTCGAAAAGTAGAAAGACTAGGGGACACTCAATGAAGCATTTAAGATTAATACAAGAAAATATTTTTTCACTCAATGCATAATCAAACTCTGGAATTCATTACTAGAAAATGCAGTAAAAGCTGTTAGGGTAGCTGGATTTTAAAAAGGTTTGGATCAGTTCCTAGAAGAAAAAAGTCCATAAACCAATATTAAAGAGGATCAGGTGAATCCACTGCTTATTCTCTGGGCTAGCCCATCCACTAGGCGAACTAGGTGGTCGCCTAGGGCAGCAGACCCTGGTGAGAGGCATGCCAATCCTTCCTTTGAAGCAGCAGCAGTTGAGCTGCTGCTTCAGCACTGTGGCAGGCATTAAAACCCATGCTCACAGTCATAGTCTGCGACTCCTGCCCCATCACTTCTTTGCAGAGTTTTGTATTCCTTCATAGCATGCTTGGTACTGAAAAGGTGTATGTTACTTTTGGTGAGATGACAAAAGAATCAGGATTTTTTTTGTTTGGTAAGTTCTATGGGAAACATCCTCGCTTTGCTCTGCATCCATTGTGGGAGGGCCAAGGAGTTCTGTAGATGCAGAATATATGTTTTGATTTAACACCATATGGAGAAGCATATGTGTGTTGGGGGACTAAGAAAGGGACTGTGGAAATTAGTGCTGGCATGGACCTACCAAAAATCTACATACCAGCACTAATTTCCAAATCTCATACAACAAGGACACTTCCTAGAAAACGGTAGTACTGTAAATATTTCAGCAAGCCCTGGAATATCAGCACACCAATAAGGAAAACTAAACAAGCCAGAAGAACTACACATTCTTACATATAAACTCCATTCTAACAATTACCCAACCTCTGGCAGATACACATTCCAAAAATTCAACCCTGTTACAACCCTGTTAAAAACTCTTGTTACAATCTTTATGTATCTTGGTTATAAGTATACTCAGTGTTAAAATGTTCTCTGTTTAACCTCAAGTTACTGCACATCTTCATTGTTATTTGTAACTTGTTACTTGTTCTCTATAATCCCCTTTGATTTTGGATAAAGTGGTATAAAAGAACACATAAATAAATAAAAAACGACATATCCCAATCACTAAGTAGAAAATAAAATTATTTTTCTACCTTTGTTGTCTGACTATTTTAATTTTCTTCTTATGTTGATCCCAGGCTCTGGTTTCTGCTTTTTTTCTGTTGTCTCTTAACTCTTTCCAGGATCTCCTGTCCATTTGTCATTTCTTTCTCCTCCTGTCTTCATTTCATCCCCTTTATTTTTCTCTGATATTGATCTCTTCCTTTCAGCATTCTCCCATTTATTGTTCTCTTTCAACTCAGATTTTACTTCCCCTTCTTAACATCCAGTCTGCAGTCTCCCTCTTTTTACTGCATCTACCTACCATTTTTCAACTTTTAACAAAGTCCTCTTACTTCCTGTCGCTCTATTCTTCCTCCAGCCACTTATTCCCCAATATTTAACTAACACTCCTCTTTCTCTTTCTATCTTCCACCATCCCTGTGTCCATCATCTTTCCTCTTCTCTCCTTCCTTATCCTATGTCTCCCCTCTCTCTCTTGCACCATCCAGAGCTTTCCCTCTTTATCTCATCCGAAACCCTACCATGTGCAGCATTCCCCCTCTTTCCCTCTCTCTCACCTTATGTCCACCTCCATCTCCTACCACTCTGTGTCCAGTATCTCCTCTCTCTCTCTCTCTCTCTCCCCCCCCCCCCCACAAACCCCATGTCCAGAATCTCTCTCTATCTCTCCCACCTGATGTCCAGCATCTCTTCTTTCTCAGCCCATGTCCAGAATCTGCCCTCTGCCTCCCACATTGTGTCCAGCATTGGCTCACTGCCACTATCCGGTGTCCAGCCTCTGTCCTTCATCCCCTATGCCCCCCCCCAAGCTTGTGTCCAGCATCTGCCCTCCACAGGGCCAGCCCAGCCATTAGGCAAACTAGGGTTTCAGCTTCTTGTCCAGCAAAGAGCAGGGCATTCAAAGCTAAACAACAGATTCTGACGTCGGGGGGGGGGGGGGGGAGGTGAACATAATGCTTGCGGTTTGTCTAGGGTGATAACACTTGAATGAGCTCTGGGGCTGACCCTGACCTTCCACTCTTCTATGATCTCTACCCTGTGTCCAGCATCTACCCTCCACTCCCCAACCCATTTTATGCTTTGATAAAACAGAGGCTATGTTCATTACCAGAGACTCCACATTCAAGCCGCCCCAAACAATCAGCATTCTAAACAAAACTATAGCAATCAAGGATGAAGTGAGGTACCTGGACATCACCCTGGACAGATCTCTGAACCTACAATCTCACATTACTAAAACTGCAGCAAAAGCCTACCACTGATTGAGGATCATCAGAAAACTCAAACCAAACCAAACCAAGACCACTTCAGCACAGTTCGCCAAGCAGTCATCACCCCACTGCTAGACTATGGAAACTCACTATACCAAGGCCTCTCTCAGCAGTCTATTCACCCACTCCAAATGGTGCAGAATACTGCAGCACGCATCATCACAGGCACTGCAAGATCTGAACACATCACCCCCGTCCTGCGACAGCTGCACTGGCTCCCATTAATTGCAAGGGCAAAATTCAAATCAATCCTGAAGATTTTCAAAATCTTCCACCACCGCTCTGCAGATGGACTCCAGGATGTAATAACCAAGGATGTCAGTAACAGCCTGGAAGAACCAGCAATGACAACAGGATCACCTTACCCACAGGTTATCACAAGACTAAGCAAGTAACATCTGAGAGAGCTCCCGTGCTACTGGCACCTGCATTATGGAACTCCCTCCCCATAGCCTTAAGAACCCTAAATGATACTAAGTTCTTCCGCAAAGCTCTCAAGACCCATCTCTTCACCAAGGCCTATGAGCAACCACCTTAAGTTGCCAAGCACTAGATACCACCCAAGTGGCCCACTAGCTACCCTCACCACTTAGCCCCAACTGCCCATCCCCATTTAGACCTATAAGTAGATCGCTTTTTACGTATGTGAATCGTATCTCCTCCTGTTGAATGTATGCCTCCCAATGTCTTGTTGATCACTTTGATTGAAGGATAAGGTGGTATACAAAACTGTCTAAATAAATAAATAAAATACCCACCATCTGCATTCCATTCCCTTATGCCCCTCATTCTATATCCAGTCTCTGCTTTCTACCCCTCCATCCCATGTCCATCATCTGCCTTATGCCTCCTTACCCCATGTCCAGCATTTGCCCTACATCCCTCTATGTCCCCTATCCCCTGACCAGCATCTATCCCCATTACTCCACCCTGTATCCACTCTTATGCTCCTCACTCCATATCCAGCATCAGCCTTCCAATTCCTCCACTTATGACCAGCATCAGCACTCCACCTGCCACTTTCACCCTCCTATTTTGGTCCAGCATCTACCTTTCACCTCACCACTTGTGTACAGCCGCTGTCTTGACTTTCTTTCCTCTCAAGAACTTGTGGACCCACTGCAATCTGGCTTTCATTCTTTACAAGTACATTCCACAGAAATGGCTCTTGTCGAAGTCTCCAGTGACTTGTTCCTCACCAAATCCAAAGGCCTCTACTCGATTCTCATCCTTCTTGACCTTTCTGCTGCCTTGGACACTGTTGATCACCACCTTCTCCTTGATACCCTGTCCTCGCTTGGATTTAGGAGCTCTGTTCTGACCTGGTTTTCTTCTTATCTCTCCCATTGCACTTAATGTATGCTCTGGTGGTTCCTCCTCTACTGCCATCCCACTTTCAATTGGTGTGACTCAGGGTTCTGTCTTTGGACCTCTCCTTTTCTCTCTCTACACTTAGTCCCTTGGTGCACTTATTTCCTCCCATAGTTTTCAGTACCAACTTTATGCTGATGACTCTCAGAACTAACTTTCTGTGCCTGAAATCTCTCCAGGAATCCAGGCCCGGATCTCTGCCTGCTTATCTGACGTTGCTGCCTGGATGTCTCATCGCTTTCTGAAACTGAACATGGCTAAAACAGAGCTCCTTATCTTTCCCCTTAAACCCATCTCCTATCTTCCTCCCTTCTCTGTTTCTGTTGATAGCACTACACTCCTCCCTGTTTCCTGGATTGCAACCTTGAAGTCACCTTTGGCTCCTCCCTCTCCTTCTCCACAAACATCCAACTGGAGTGGAGGAGTAGCCTAATGGTTAAGAACACAAGCTTGGGAACACAGAGACCAGGATTCAATTCCCACTAGCCCTCCTTGTGGCCATGGGCAAGTCACCTAACCCTCCATTGCCTCAGAAAAATCCAAGTTTCTAATGTCCCTGTTTAATGTACATTACCAAGTTTAAGTTTCAATGTAAACCGCTTTGATTGAAATGATAAAGCAGTATATAAAACCTGTTAAATAAATAAATAAAACCTGCCACTTCTTTCTACACACACTACTGAAATATTTATCCACTCATTAGTCACTTTCCATCTAGACTATTGCAACTTCCTTTCTGGTTTCACTCTGAATCATCTCTCTCGTCTTCAATCTGTTCAAGACTCAGCTGTGTGGCTAATCTTCCACCAGCCTTGATATGTTCATATAATCCCTCTTCTTGAGTCGTTTCACTGGCTTCCTATCTGTTTCTGTATCCAGTTCAAACTTCTCCTACTGACCTATCAGTGCACTCATTCTGCTGCTCCTCACTACCTTTCCTTTCTTATCTCTACCTACACCCCTCCTCGGGAATTCCGATCTTCTGGCAGAACCTTTCTATCTGTGCCCCTCTCTTCTACTGCCAACTCCAGACTTTGATCCTTCCACATTGCTGCTCCTTATGCCTGGAACAAATTACCTGAGTCTGTGCATCAGGTTTCATCTCTGGTCCTTTTCACAATCAGGCTGAAAACTCACCTCTTCAAGGCTGCTTTTGGATCCTGATCCACTTATTCTATGTGTTTCCTTACCATTCCCCTAGATATATCCTTCTCCTCAACTGTTGTGTTGTCTGTCTTGGCTAGATTGTAAGCTCTGATGAGCAGGGACCATCTTTTACATGTGTCTGTACAGCACTGCGTATACCTTGTAGTGCTATACATATGATCAGTGGTAGTAGCAGTGGCTGTAGTATAGGATCTGTCCTCCACCTCCCAATATGTACCAATATCTTCCCTCTACTCCCACTTGTGTCCAGCATATGTCATCCACAGCCGACTTGTCTCCAGTATCAGCTCTCTACCTCCCCCACTTATGTCCAGCATGAGCACTCTACCTCCCTCTTTGGTCCAGCATCTACTCTTTGCACCCCCCCCCCCCTCTACTTGTGTCCAGCATCAATCTTCCACTCCTTCTTGCATTTGCCCTCCACCTCCCCCTCTTCTGTCCAACATCTCCCCAGTGACTCTCAACATGTGTCCAACTCCACCATCTCCCTTTTCGCTCCCCGCCTGCTGCTGTTGCTGATATCTCTACTGTTTTACGTCTGTCAGCAGCAGGAGGCCTCTGAGGATAGGATTTTAAAAAAACACACAAAAAACAGCACAGATTCATGCAGCTGTCAGATTCCTGTGTACATGAGGGCCCAGCTGGTCCCGCTCCTTCTGATGTCACGTCAGAGGGGGTGGGACTGACGGGGCCTTCATGTACACAAGAGTCTGAATGCTGTATGAACCCGTGTTTTTTTCTTTTTTTCAGACTTCTATGTGCATGAGGGCCTGGTCAGTCTTGCCCCCTCTGACATCGCAAAGAGCAGGGCAGGACCTGCCAGGTCCTCATGCACACAGGAATTTGAATGCTGCCCGAACCCATGGTTTTGAATTCTTTTTTTTTAAGTCCGATCCTGGGAGACCTGCCACCGCTGACAGAGGAAAAAGATCAGTGGCAGGGAGATGCTGCCGAATTTGATCTTTTGTTTATTTTTTTTTAGGCAGCGTGAGGCGGCTGCCACTGGAACAACTTGGGGGAATTTGTTTTGCTCTGCTGTCAGCTGCCTTACACTGCCTAATGATAGAGCCTGAATGCAGCTGAGAAAAAATGTTTTTTCCACAGCCGGTTTTAAAGACCTGCGTGCAGCTGGCCTGACCATTTAATAACCGGCCAGGCCGGCTGAATACCGGTCAGTTGGCAACCCTACTGCTTACTACAGGATAAGCAATGTAGAATCTTTTTACCTTTTTTGGGAACCTGTCAGGTACCTGTGACCTGGATTGACCACTGTTGGAAACATGATACTAGGCTTGGTGGACCTTAGTCTGACCCTGTATGGCATATCTTATGTTCTTATGAGGATAGCTAATGCTTATCCATGGGGGTAAGAAGCAAGACATCTGACCATCTTTTGGATTCCTGACAGGTACCTGTGACCTGTATTGGCCACTGTTGGAAACAGAATACCAGGCTTGATGGCCCTTTGATCTGACCCAGTATTGGAATTCTTATATACTTATGTTTTTAGCAGAGGCAACAACACGCCAAAGCACCAAGTGAGGTAAATATAGTATATGATAAAGACCAGCATGGTCCATCTAGTCTGCCCAGTAAGGGTGGCTAGTTATACAGGTTATCCTGCATTAGGGCACTGGTGACTTTTTTTCTGTGGCACCCCAGTCAGATGCGAAGGCAGACCTGTGTGGCATAGCACATTTGGTTGGGAAATACTGATGTACCCTGAAACCGTTCACACAAGTGACTGCAAAATGGTGTCTGTTGAAACTTCAGCTTCTGTTTCACTTTGAAGCAAGCTAAGATCAGCTGGTTGAAAATCTGCTTGCAAGGGACGGACCCTGCTCCTTTCCTCATCTCCAGTGATTTAAAACATGCAGTGCTTCTCTTTCACGATAGACTTTAATGACTGATAGATTACAGTAGCAAACAAACAAAAAAAGAAACATTATGAATATATTGTTCATGCCTTTCTTTAAAAAAAAATCCAATCTGTTTCATTTCATTCAGCCATTCTTCTCCATATTCAACTCACTGGATCTCTCGGAGGTAGAGCATACTCACAGGTTCTAATCTCTATTAACAACTTCTTACCAAGGGGAACCAACCAGCTTCATTCACAAACAGATCAGAAAATCTTACCATTCACAACCCATCCTCACTTATTACACCCATTCATATACCAGTCACTCTACTCACAGCCCATTCCTTCCAAAATCTCCCATTTCCTCACACTATTAGAACATTCCTCATTAGTGTCAATCATGTCCTCCTGTCATTTAAAACCATAACCTTCCTACAGTACAAACAGACATTGACCTCCATCACATTTACTTTCAAAACTGCAGAACTGCTTTCATCGCAGATTTCATCTGGCCACCCATGATGGCTTCTCCGATGATGCCATGCATGCGCTGTTAGCTATCAAGTGACTTTAAGTTTTACTTTCCAAACGTCAATTATGTCAGTCGATCAAGACATGACAATTCCAAGCATTCAAAATCACCCCCTTCCAACCTGTGACAGAATGTATTTGAAAACTGTTAACTATAAACCTCTTGCACAATCGTACAAAACACCTATCTTCTTCATTCATATGTATTTCCAAATCTATAGGCTTTCATCATCGCAGCTCTTCTATAACAATGCAGTCGTACTGGCACCCCCAATTATCTGGAGACTCACCTATACCTCGCATCACTTATTGCCTTAACCAGTTCCAATACAATCAATCACACCTGAAAACATGGCTCCAAAAAACTATATGAATCAACTCATGTGCTCTTCTAAATCATTCATATCAACAATCTTACTCCATACTCATATATCTTTCATTCTGATATTGTTCCCTATCAACCACATTATCTCATAATCAAATCTATGTAAACTATCAAATCCCCTTCCATTATCCAAGCATCATCAATGGTAATCACAAACACATATAGACAGAATCACTTCAGTCCATCGTGATCCTCTCAAACAACCCACTCTTCACTGAAAACCTCACCTATACTGTAATCTACCCAGTCTATACTACCATTTTAACCCTGGGGGTTCCACAGTGCCCAAACAAAAAAATCCACCTTTTTTCACAGCACAAAAGTTGCTTACCCCTGTTTGACAGCCCTGGGATGGGCACTTGAAAAATGCAAAAAAGTATTGCAGTCCATGGATTTCTTGACCATGGAAGTCTCAAATTTTCTTCTTTGATCTCTATCTGTACATCCAGATAAGAAATCTTGGAATCACTATAATCCATGGAAAAGTGTATATATTTAAACATGGCACCTTGTGGCTACTTGTCTCTTTTTGTATTTTGTCTTTTCATTTCACTCTAATTTAGATATACATTGAGCTGCACTTTCCCCTATTCACCAGAGCCTTTGTGTTGCTTCCTGCACTGGTAAACTGTTATTAAGTTCCTCTGTACTTACAGTACCAGTTACTTCATAAATTATTTTTGGATAGAGCCTCTAGGGTCACCCTTACCTCCTAGCGAAAGGCAGTTAGAAAAAGTAAGTCAAAAAGTTAACCATACGATAATGTTAAACAGATTACAACAAATCGGAATTAACTCAACAGTTCATAATTGGTTTAAATCATATCTAAATAACAGAACACAAACTGTAAGAATTGGAAACCAAACATCCAACACCTATGACCAAACTACTGGCCTTCCCCAGGGATCTGCCCTCTCAGCCCTTCTATTTAATATATACATTCAACCCATCTGCAATATTTTCAAAAAATTCAAAATTCAATATCATATATATGCAGATGACATAATGATGTATATTCCATTCACAACACCTCACCTCCCAATACAAATACTAGTCGACAGTTTCAATGAAATAACTAAATGGCTAACAGAACAAAATCTACACATTAACCACTCTAAAACTGAAATATTAATTGTAACAAAAAACCAATCCTACACCCCTCCAACCTACATAACATTACAAGACCACGATATCTACATAAAAAAGGAAGTGAAATACTTAGGAGTGACTCTAGACTCTCAGCTCACTATGAACACACATATCAGTAACACAATAAAAAAAATTAACTACAAACTAAAAATACTAAAACAAATACGCCCACTTTTACATATACAGGACTTCACAAGCATAATACATGCGATCATCACACCCCATTTCGATTTTGCCAATCTAACACTCCTAGGCACAACAAAACAAAATATAAAAAGGCTTCAAATTACTCAAAATACAGCAGCAAGAATCTTAATGAAAGTACACCCATTTGAACATATAACTCCAATATTAGCCCACCTACACTGGCTACCAATTCAATGCAGAATAAACTATAAAGCAATAATAACAACCTTTAAAGCAATATATAATTTAGCTCCACCTACACTAACCAAGCTCATAGATATAGACTCAACAAACAATATTCACAGAAGAGGCCACGCCAACAAATTAAAGTGTCCAAAAGACTTCACCAAAGCTAAAAAGACAACTAATAAAAAAGCTTTCTCCCACGCAGCCCCATCACTCTGGAATTCACTCCCGGAAGAAATAAGAAAACTTACTGACCTAAAAGAACTCAGGAAAAGGCTAAAAACCCACATGTTCAGATTGCATTTTGACTCAATTGAAAACACTCCTCCACTTATTGAAAATGGATAAATGATTCTCTAAATAAACAATAATAAACTAAAACAGAACTATAAATTACAATTCAATAAAATTATCCCGGTGTAATACCCTACCACAATCTTCAATTTTCGCATATAATTAAATCCAAAACAAATTAAATTAGCTTCCAAATAAGCCTATCTCTACCAATAAGAAAATCAAAAGATCCACCCGCTCTTCAAATCTTACCATATAAATAATAGGTAAATAAACATGTAACACTAAAATAAATCAATGGAATTTCAAACCTTTCGCATATAGCTATTTTGATCTGTACATAGTTGATATATCACAAGTACAATTATTAATGTATAACTACAGTTTATGTTTACCCTTTTTAAAACGTTTTATTGTAATGTATAACCACAGTTTCCTATGTTCTATGTAAAAAGCAGAATGTTTACCCTGCTTAAATTGTTCCATTGTAAACCGCACCTGATCTTTCTGGAAGGTAGCGGTATATAAGCATTTGTTAAATAAATAAATAAATAAATAAATAAAAGCACCATATCAATCCTAAATTGAAAGTCTTTGGACATGAAGCACTCCTCTGCACTTCTTTCCCTGTCTCATGTATATTCATTGTGGATACCCTGAAAACCCAACTGGATTGCTGTGCCCTCAGGACTGGTTTGAGAACCACTGCTCTATACTTAGGCGTTCTCAACCCAATCCTTGGGAGATACCTAGCCAGTCAGGTTTTCAGGATAACCACCATGAATGTGCATGAAAGAGATTTGCATATCCATGGTGGTTATCCTGAAAACCTGACTGGCTAGGTGTGTCCCGAGGACTGGGCAGAGAACCCCTGCTCTAGACAATAAAACACCCAACTCCTTCAAGTCCTCTAATACACAAATGTGCATTCCTCCTAGATGGAGATTTTAAAAAAAGACATGGCCTGCTGTCCTCCCCAAAAGTGCAAGCAGTAAAATGGTTTTAGATAAATATAAAAACATGCCCCTCGACTGGGAGGTAAGGGATGCACCTGGGAGATGTGTCCCTTCCCTCAGTGCTGGATCTTCTCAGATGTGAAATAAGGAGATCCTGTTACCCAGGTGTATCCTCACAATTGTGAACTGTTCTATCTTTCCTTCCTTCTCTGCTGGGCTCCTCAGGACCTGGGTATGGCAAGCTGGTTATTCAGCATGGATCCCCTTGGATAATGTTCTCTTTCACCCTTGGTTTAAACTATAGATTGGTTATGCCCACCTGGCTTGTGGGATGATGGCAGTCTTGTACAGGGATCTAGCTCGTCACCTAAGATGGAGCTTCCCAGGCTGTGCTGAAACCCTTATGGGCAGGGCTCTGACAGCCTCTCCTGCATCTCCAGACTTCTTTGGTAGAAAGGTATAGTAATGACAGCCACGGATTCCAACACAACTGTTCCAAATGCGAACTAGTAATGAACATAGCCAGCACCAGGAGCTTGGCCTACTCGTTAATTTGAAGTAAGAGAACTCAAGAATAACCCCTCTCTCCCTCATTTCGCAATCTTCTCATTGTAGATTTATTTCCTATGTTGTTGGAAATGAAAGACTTAAAGCAGATTTCTTTCCCTTGAAGAATGTGAGTTCCCACTGTTGAGCCAGGAAAAATTTGAGTCTGTTTGTTGGGTCTACCCGAAATGAATTCCAAGTAAAAACTGTGGCATAGGCAGGGGAAAGGGGTGATCCACTGGCACCATGACCCAAACAACCTTTTGCTCCATGTGACATCACATAGGAAGGTTGGGTGGCTCAAGGTTGAAATTGATTTATTTGGTGCCTATAGATTTGCCAACTTTTTGAAAAAGAAAAACCCGCCACCTGTGGCTAGCCATGTTCTGCCCAAAAAATAACTGCAGAGAGGGCAATGCACAAGGTGAACAAGCCAGACTGACACACATTCTTAAACATAAATTCCATACGAACAGAATACCCAGCATTGGTTACACAGTACAGCTAGGCCTGCACCAATAAGTAACCACTAATTGAAAAGACTCTCACTTGGTTTGCAGCTTGTCATGCTGTGAGGGCTTGCGTGCATCAGTGATGCTGAGAGCTAAACTATCGGTAGTTTAACTACTGGCAGGGTCTCCCAAGATGGACAGGTCTCAGCTGAGGTGCCAGACCAAGACAAACCACCCATCTGGGCAGCAGCAGAATGGGATAGTGTTGACGGCGGAGGATCACATTTTTGTGACAACGGCAACAACACCAAACTTAAACTGCGCGGAAGAAAGGCCCGGCAATCTACTTCTGTATCTTGCCATGAAAACCCAATGGATAGTTACAACAAAACAAATTGTGCTATGGTGCTGGAAGATGAGACCCCCAGGTCGGAAGGCACTCAACTAGCTACTGGGGAAGAGCTGAAGACTTTTCAGAGTAAAGCCAGCATTTATGATGTGGTTGGATCAAAGCCCTCGGGAAGTCTGACTGCTGATGTAGCTGCGCATGAAATGAGAGTCAGAAGCTGTAAAGATGTCTTACACATTGGAACATGGAACGTACGAAGCATGAACCAAGGGAAGTTGGAGGTGGTCAAGAATGAAATGGAACGTGTACAACTTGATCTGTTGGGTGTCAGCGAACTGAAATGGACTGGCATCGGGCACTTTGCATCAGATGATCACATGGTCTACTATGCTGGAAATGAAAGACAAAGAAGAAATGGTGTTGCATTTATAATAAAGAAGAAATTTGCAAGAACTGTAATGAAATACAATGCAGTCAGCGAACGCTTAATCTCTATTCGTCTACGAGGATTGCCTATCAACACAACTATAATTCAAGTATATGCCCCAACAACAGCTGCAGAAGAGAATGAAATTGAAGAGTTCTATGAACAAGTACAAGCTGAAATTGATAGAACATGTAAACAGGATATCCTGATAGTCATGGGTGACTGGAACGCAAAAGTTGGCAACAAAGAAGAAGGCAAAGTAGTTGGAAAATATGGACTTAGCAACAGAAATGAAGCTGGAGAAAGACTGATAGAATTCTGCAAGACCAATGATCTATTCATCTCAAACACCTTCTTCCAGCAACACAAGCGGCGACTGTACACATGGACTTCACCCAATGGATTGTATAAAAATCAAATTGACTACATCTGTGGAAGTCAACGATGGAAAAGCTCTATAACATCAACCAAGACAAAACCTGGAGCTGACTGTGGTACAGATCATCAACTACTAGTATGCAAACTCAAGCTAAAGCTGAAAAAGAGCAAACCACTCATGAATGCAGCAAAATATGACCTTGAGAATATACCACTGGAAATTAAAGACTGCCTGCAAAATCGATTCACTGCTTTAGATACAAATGACAGAGTTCCAGAAGAGTTATGGAATAACATCAAGAAGGTTGTGTTGGAAGAAAGCGAGAAGTCTTTACAAAAGGTGAAAAAGCAAAAACGGCCAAAATGGATGACGGAAGAAACTCTGAAAATTGCCCAGAAACGCAGAGAAGCTAAAGCCAGAGGAGAAAGAAAGACAATCGCAGAACTCAACAGAGATTTCCAACGTGCAGCAAGACAGGACAAGGAAAAGTACTACAACGACGCATGCAAGGAAATAGAAGCAGAAACTATTAGAGGAAGAGCAAGATCGGCTTTCCTAAAGCTACGCGAGTTAAAGAAAAATGTAACTTAATGGATAAGAAGAGAGCTCTGCCGGGATGGCCGCGGGGCACTTCCTTCTGCTGCGGCTGCCGCGGTAGCGGCTCTTCGGATCGGGGTTTTTTTTTTTCAAGGCCGAGTGAGGCGGGCTTTTTGGAGGAAATTTTTGCCACCCCCAAAAAGTTGCTGCCTGAGGCCACTGCCTCACTTGGCCTCATTATAGAGCCACCCCTGAATGCATGCTTCTACTACTACTCCTTCCCCATGCTTTAGCCCATTTTAGCAAATTGGTCCCTTGGATTGTAAGCCCTCTAGAAAAGGGAAAATACCTGCTGTATCTGAATAAAACTTTCCTTGAGCTACCACTCAAAAAAGGTATGAGCCCCTCTCCTTCCTTGAAGAATCTTGTTATTCACTCCCAATCCTCAAGGGCTGGCAGTAGATCAGGTTTTCAGGATATCTCTAATAGATGTGCATGCTTACTGCCTTCATTGTAAATGAATACCTCATGCATATTCATTACAGATATCCTGAAAATCTGATAAGGACTGGGCGTGAAGTCTAAAGTTGTAGAGGAAGGAACTGTGCCCATCAGTAAGGGCTACACCTGGTGGCAGGATTTAAAGTATTCCTGAAAGAGCCCAGGTACATGGCCTCCAGACTCAGGACCAGACAAGGAAGAGAGGATGAATCTCTTAAAAAGATATGGGAAATATCCCAGAGTAATTGTTAAAGAAGGCTCATGATACCATGATCCCAGCAGTGATTCCAAATGAGGTAAAAGCTAAAAGGAGAAAGGAAGATCTACTAAACCAGAAAAACAAAAGTTGAAATTATATTTTTAAAGGGACAATGGATTTTAGTAGGGAAATAGCTCATCTGAAATTTCATGAAGCTGGTGGGGATGCAATGCAATAAGTATGATTCCAACATAGGCTTTGATTTGAAAGTCTGAAATTCATGCAGCCCCTTTACATATTTTGATATATTTAAAAAACTCAGGAAAGGAACTTAGTGCATTGGTCTTGCCCCATTTTAAATTCATCTATGCAGAGTTTGATATACCCTTTGAACTCTCAGGAACAATTGAAGATGTACAGGGCAGACACATTTCAAAAATACATAACCAGCAGAATATTTTAATTAAATCTCACAGGATGGCATGTTTATCCTAGGACTAAGAGAGACGTTTATGTAAGCAAAGATTTTATTCACTTGGAGCTTCAGGAGATGGGATTAGTTACAATCCAGCAGGTATTATCACTTTTTTTAATGTTTTTTTTACTAATCCATGTTAGCTGGTGTAGCTGATAATTTTAAGGAGTTGATTTACAGAAGAATTTAACACTGCATTTGAAAATAGCTCTGTATTTATTTATTTCCCTAGAAGTCTATTTTTGTAGTATAATAGAAAAATCAAAGTAAATATCACGTCTATCTGTCTATCTATACTGTACATACTAACAGCAAAACCTGTCATTGAATGATGGGAAACCTGGATGGTGTGTGTGCATGTACACAAGTGTATATGACTGCGTGTGTGTGTGTGTGAGGCTGGGGTAAGTGTGTGAGTAGATGGAGAGGGAGTCTGTGAATGGAGAGAGCACATGTGAGGAGGTCTCACTCTGTCACCCTTGCACTCTGCACACAACCATGTTATTCTCCTCTCCACTCTCATGGCTCTCTCCCCTCTCCACTCTCCCTTTCCCCCAGCCCATACCTCCTTTCCAGGCATTCTTCTACCACAACAACTGCAAGGGTATGAGTTTCCCATGTAGCAAGCTCACTAAAATGTACCCTCTATTTTATTTACATTCTCTTATATACCATGCTATTCTGCATCAGTGTGGTTTACATTTGAACAAACTGAAATTAAATTGAATAGGGTATTATAACTTGGAGATAACTATTTTACAGGGAACATGGGCTATGGAGGGTTAAGTGGCTTGCCCAAGACCACAAGGAGCACCTGTGGGACTAGAAACCCCAGTCCTTCCAGCCCGAGGTTGCTGTCCTCTAGTGGGATTTGAACCCCCAACCTTCCAGCCTGAAGTACCTTGCCCCAACCACTAGGCTACTCCTCCACTCCATAATGAGGAACTTTCTGGGGTTCCTTCTCCTAAATACCCATTCTGAAGTATGAGTTAATGGAGGCCAGACTTGCCTATCAGTCATTGGGTGGGAGGAATGCCCCTGTAGGGTTTTCAGGAGAGGAGCCTTCTTTCTACTACTACAACTACTATTAATCATTTATATAGTGCTACAAGGCATTCGTGGTGCTGTACAGATACAGAAAAAGATGGTCCCTGCTCGTAGAGCTCTCAATCTAAATACGACAGACAAGACAAAGAAAAGGAAAGATAAGAATAAGGGTGTAATGGGGAAGGGTAATGAGACACAAGGAAGCAAAGGATCAGGATCTAAAGGCAGCTGAAAGAGGTGAACCTTTAGCATGGATTTGAAGAGGGGGAGAGAGGACACCTGGCGTACAGACTCGGGAAGTTTGTTACAAGCATAAGGAATTGTAGAGTGAAAGGATCAAAGTCTAGTGTTGTCAGTAGAAGAAAAGGGCATAGAGAGGAGTAGGCCAGAGGAAGTGTGGGGTTCATGAGGAGGGGTGTAGGGAGAGAGGAGAGAGGAAAGGTATGGAGGAGCAGCAGGATGAATGCATTTATAGGTCAGAAGGAGAAGTCTGAATGGATATGGAAACGGAAGGGAAGCCAATGAAGTGATTTGAGAAGAGGGGTTGTATGAGTATATTGAGGCTGGCAAAAGATTAATAATGCAGCAGAATTTTGAATAGATTGAAGGGGAGAGAGGTGGCTCAGAGGGAGAGAAAAGTAGAGAGGATCATAAAAAAACCTATACTAACAGTAATAATAATAATACCAATAGTGCTGACATTGATCCGAGATACAGCGCAAAGGATGAGGATGAACATAGATTATTTTCATTAGATTTCAATTCATGGGCTGCATTATGGTTCAATAGCATGCAAAATTGTAGTGATAGCTAATTTATACAAGAGTGAAAGCTTAATCTCAATCATTGGCCTAACTAGTGAATTGACCCTTGTCCACATGCCATTTCGGAGAGAGAGAGGCCAATAACCATAACAGGTTGGGAATAGTTAGGAAGTATCTGGAGTAGTCCAGTAAAAGTCAAAATGTCCAAAGTCAAAGTTAGAAGCAAGCAAACAAAGCAAAACACAGTTCTACAAGGATGATCACTCACTTTGCTCTGTGCTGCGGCTGATGATTAAGCACTTATAGTCCTCCTTCAGATTCTAGTTAGATGTCACAGTCTTATAAAATATGTTGTCTTCGTATCACCTTTAGTAAGACTGACTTTATGCAGTGGGGACAATTTGTAAGAATCAGGAAGAGATACCGGGGAGTGCCCAAATGCTCAGGGCCTAGATACGTCTCTCACCATGATGTCCGAGACCTGCATGCCTGATGTGAGCATGTTCTGCTACCGCTTAATATGAAGAAAGTGACTGCCCTGATCTTATTTTCTCTGCCGCTGCTTGCCATTATTAATGAAAAGAAGAAAGGAAGTTCGCTGGATATGCGGTGTTATCGCAGTGCCTCAGCTGCAATCAGGGCATTTCAGTTTTGGTGAAATGTCAGACACTCAGCAGTGCAGCACAGGGCCTGTGAAGGCCGCTCAGCCATGCGGTGACTGATTAGTAGTAGTAGCAGTGCTATTCTTGAGCAGCTTGCCAGCACTTGGATTATTAGAATCAGGAACGAACTCTAGACATTTTCCAGTGCACAGTGGGATAGAATACTCCTGAACATCAGCATTTACAATATCTTGGGTTTGTGCTTTGCAGCTGGTTGTGACCACAGCTGGATGGAATCAGGAGCAACCTTCTCCTCTCCAACTTGGCCTCCTTTATGGAGCTTTGCATACAGCTCCCCCAGCAGGATCCTTCCTAGCAAGCTGTCTTATAAGGCTACCTGCAGTCTGATCTCCTATAGATACAGAGGTTTTGTGCCACTGCAAGGCTTTCATTCTTTGGGAAAAAAGTGTGATCAGCAACATAAGGACTTTCAGCCTTCCTGAATGTAATTTTTGCTTCTTTTGAGTTCATTTTGGTTTTACAAACTGAGGAACATTTTCTTTGCCATTTGTTGTTCTTACATTTGGCAAATGACATTATTGTTCCCTGTCTGGCCAAGGCCTAGGAATCCAATGAATGGAGAAAATCTGTCTAGCTGATTTCCCATTAACCTTTACACTGTTTCTTTAATCCTATCAAATTCTTTGAGGATTAAGACATGTTTCTGTTGTCATTTTAAACCCTTTCAAATAAGAACAAGCAAAGATAATTGGAACAAGCAGAATAAATGCATGGAAAGATACCCAAACATAGAAGGTTAATGGGAATGGGCCTTTAGGATTTCTACGGAGTCACATATACTAGAGTTGGAATATTATCACTTGCTGTTCCAGGTGAAAATAGAAATCTTATTCAGGGTGCGGCTTTCCCATGGTTGCAACTGGAACTCATTTCAAATGAATAAAGAAGGCCAATTACATTCTCTTGCCCTTCCCCCCTCCCCCCCCCCCCCCCCCCCAGGCTGCAGAACACATTTTTGGCTAGGTACCTAGGGTTACCAACCGACCAGTTTTAGGCCGGCCCAGCCAGTTTTGCAACCTGCAGGCCAGCAGCTAGTAGGACAGTAAAACCAGCCAATGAAGGGCTGGTTTTCTGCTGACCGCCAAAGGTTCCCACACTTCACTGCCACCGGGGCTGGCACTAAATGGGCAGGCTCTTCCATTCTAGGCCACGATGGCGGCCTTGTGCAATTCTTCTGTCCAGAGGCAGAAAAATTGCACAACATCTGGCAGGATGGGATCTCATGGCTGCTCCGGTAAGAGCTTTTCCAAGAGCTTTGGCCTGGTCCTCCACTGCCATGCCTGCCACTCTTTGCTGCCCTCTCTGCAGCCCAAGGATACGAACAATGGGGGTTACAGCCTCAGCTGCCGCACCTGTTTCTCTCCTGCCACCTGAGACCTGATGGACGAGTGCTGCTCCTGTGTCAGCTCTGCCCACTCTCCACATCACTCGAGGGCATGACTACAGAGTGCCACCGCTGCTGTGCTTCTGCCATCATCTCCCCCAGCAAAGGATCTGGATGCAACTGCAGCAGCAACGGTGGCAACAAGAGCAGATACAGTGTCAGCAAGAACTCTGGCGGCTTCAGTAATGGTGGGAAGGGCACCAGCAGGTTTGATAATGGCAGCAATGGCAAGGGTGCTAATCACTGCTGCTGCTGCGACTTCTCCCTCACTTTGGTGGTGCTGAAGATGAAGATGAGCAAATTTCAGTAGACAGATAATAGGGGAGATCAGTAAATGTTGAATGTGAACCTAATGAGCTTGAATATTAAAAAATGTTAGTCATAAAGTAACCGTGAGATTGAAAGAAATGGTTAATAGGAATATATACATTTGTTGGAAGCTGCAATTCTGGAATAACCTTGGAATTGGCCTGGAATTTTACCTTCATTCAGTGATGTGGGAATCTCAGTTGCCAGTTATTACAGGGGTGGAATAAAGAAGCAGAGGGTACATGCTAAATGAGGGTGGAGGGCTAGGGAGATGGAGTGATGATGCTGGACACGTGGGTTATAGAGAGACTATGGGAAGATGCTGGACATAGGGGGTGGAACAGAGGGAGACACAGGGGAAATGCAGGACATGAAGGATAGGGACAGAAGAGGTATACTGGGCATGGGGGGTAGGTATACAGAGAGAGAGAGATGCTGCACATGGGGTGGATAGGAACAGAGGGGTATGCTGGACATGGGGGAAAGAGGAAGGGACAAAAAGGGGAAATGGACATTGGGGTTAGGGACACAGAGAAGGTGGACATGGAGGAAGGGATAGGAAAATACTGGATAGAGATAGGGAAGCAGAATGGGGAGAGGGGTTTATTCTGGACATGGGAGACAGGGAGGTGCAGTTAGTGAAAGACTAGAAAATAAGAGGCTGGGGAAGGAGAGAGAGTTTGGAAATGGCTGGGGTGAGGGAAAGAGATGGAAAGCTATAGCTAGATACAGGAAAAAGAATGACATTGAGGAGTGGTTGGTAAGAAGAAGGAGTGAAACCTGGATAGAGAAGCAGAAAAAATGAATGAAAGAAAACTGAAAGGAAGATATCAGTGTTAAAAACTGATATAAGGGAGAATGTGAAGACAGGAAGAGAGAGAAGAAATGGCAAATGGAGAGGAGCCCATGAAAAGAGTGCCAAGAGAAGACACAGGAAAAAACAACAACCAGAGACTGGGACCAACACAGTTAGAAACATAAAATGACCGACAATGAAGGTAGAAAAAATAATTTTATTTTCTGTTTTGTGACTGGAAATTTTTGGTGTTTGGAAAGTACATTTGCCAAGAGCCAGGACTGGTATTGACATGGCTGGACCCTAAAGCCCACAAGCAATGCCCTTTAACCTTTCCCAGCATTCGTGGCTTCACAGAAACAACCGCCAGCATGAAGGAAAAAGATCTTCACGCTGGCGGTTGTACAGAGGGAGCTGGGGCCTCATGCGGGCTTCCCCGGCTCCCTCTGAAGCACCTCAGACAGCCGCGGGGCTGGTCGGGGGGGGGGGGTGGAGGCTAGGACTACAAATGGGCTTTGAGGGAGGGGAGGGGAGGCCAAGGACTGGATGGGCTGTGATGGGGTGTACCTGGACTGTCAATGGGCTATGGGGGGGAATGGAACCTGGACTGGAAATAGGCTATTGGGGGGGGGGGGGACTGGACTGGAATTGGGCTATGGGGGGGTGTACCTAGACTCGAATTGGGCTATGGGGGGGGGTGGAACCTGGACTGGAAATAGGCTATGGGGGGATATGGAATGGAATTGGGCTATGGGGGGGGGTGTACCTGGACTGGAAATGGGCTATGTGGGGGACCTGGACTGGAAATAGGCTATGGGGGGGAAACCTGGACAGGAAATGGACTATGGGGGGGCCTGGACTGGAATTGGGTTATGGGAGGGGACCTGGACTGGAAATGGGCTATGGGAGGGCTGCAATGGAATTGGGCTATGGGGGGGGGGGGGCTGGACTGGAATTGGGCTATGGTGGGAGGAGGGGGAACTTGGACTGAAAATAGGCTGTGATTAGGGGGGCTAGGACTGCAAATGGGCTGTGATGGTTGAGGGGGGACTTCGACTGGACATGGGCTGTGATGGGGGGGCTAGGACTGCAAATGGGCTGTGATGGTGGGGGGGACTAAGACTGAAAATGGGCTGTGATGGTGGGGGGGGCCTAGGACTGGAAATAGGCTGTGATGGTGGGGAGGGCTAGGACTGTAAAGAGGCTGTGATGGGGGGGCTAGGACTTGAAATGGCCTGTGATGGGAGGGCTAGCACTGGAAATGGGCTTATGAAGAGCTAGAATAGGACTGGAAATGGGCTGATGGGGGCTGGATTAGGACTGGAAATGGGCTGACGAGGGGGCTAGGATTGGAAATTGGCTGATGGGGGAGCTTGGAGTGGAAATTGGCTGATGGGGGGCTGGAATGGAACTGGAAAAGAGCATATGTGGGGCTAGGACTGGAAATGGGCTGATGAGGAGCTGGAATAGGACTAGAAATGGGCTGATGGGGGAGCTTGGAGTGGAAATTGGCTGATGGGGGGCTGGAATGGAACTGGAAAAGAGCATATGTGGGGCTAGGACTGGAAATGGGCTGATGAGGAGCTGGAATAGGACTAGAAATGGGCTGATGGGGGAGCTTGGACTGCAAATGGGTGATGGGCTAGAATAGGACTGGAAATGGGCTGATGTGGTGGCATGGGAGAATGGGACTAGAAGGGAGTGGATGCTGGGTGGGTTTAGAACTATAAGGGAGCTGATTTTGGGGGAGGACTAGAAGGGGATGGGGATGGGGAATGAGAATGAGAATGGAGAAGGGAAAAGATATTTTGTGTGGAAGAAAAGTCTACGATGGGCCGGGTATTGGAAGAGTAAGAGGGGATTGAGAATGGAAGGGTGAAATTTGAGTGGATGATAAAGGAATGAGGAAAGAAATGGGAGAAAGAGCAAAAGGGAAACAATTTTTTTTCAAGTCGACGTCATTGTCGGGCTCCGCCTATTTTCTCAAATGCTCATGCGCCGGCGTTTTTAGTACGAGTGGTTTCCCTACGCCGCACAGTTTCTGCACGATTGTAGAAAGTGTTTGAGACATTGTGGTATAACGTGGTAGGTAACCCTTGGTGGTTACCTACGTAAGTTTTGTTTGCTGTTTCATAGATTTACACGTATGTATGGTTGGTTTTCAGTTTTCCTGTGGCGATTTAGAGCGGTTCTGTGGAGCCACGTTTGCAGTGCCTGCCATTTGTGCCGCCTAGTTAGGCTTGACATGCCATGTAAGTGCGTTTGACTATACGATGGTTTTAAATTCTTCTATGTTTTGATGCCGTACGTTCAATGCTCCTTTTGGTTTTTGCTTCAGTTTATGGCCTAGAAGAGTCTTTTGTAGCCTTGGCCAATGTGAGATTCGTTAGTAAGTATTTTGTTTTAGTTTTTGTATCAGTATGCTGACACATTAGCAAGCATGTTTCCTCACTGTTAGGCACCAGGCTGAGGCACATATTAACAACGTTATTCATTTATTTATTTATTTATTGAGTGTTTTTAATGTAATTTTTAGATATTTATTATTTTAAATGGCTATGATATGTTTTTATATGAGCCCACTTATGGTCTTCCTCTTCTCCTTTTGGCTCACATTTGTTGCACCAATCTCATATGGGTATGCATGTTTTGCTCTGGTTTTAGTTTCCTTTATTTATATAGCGTTCCAACATTTTCCTTTCTTTCTTTTTATTTATTTAACTGTACAATTGGTTTTTTATTCATTTAACTGTACAAGTGGTTATTTATATTTTTATATTTTTATCTATGACATGTTTATTATGGTTTTAACTGTTTTTATATGCTTTTCTTAAGTATATGTTTTATTATTTGAATGTATTGATTGGATGTTTTTGTTTTTAGTTGCCCTTTACCCCTGATGAAGTTTTATTAAACGAAACACGGCCTGTGTCGGGTGGGCAGCATCCATTGGTTTGTAAATAAAAGCCTCTTGTTAAATATTTATTTTGTTCTATCCTTGAACACATCACGTTCTTCTACTGTGACCTGTTGCTGACGTGACGTTTTGCTCTCAGTTGAACCCTATAACCAAAGCCTGAACTAAACAAAATGGATACTTGCTACATAAGCTTCTGCTGTCTTCCAAGCCTCCAACCAGCTGATTTCCAATCAATTGCCTGACAAGTATTTGTACATCTGTATATAGAAGATTATTGTTTCCTATCATACCTACCTGCAAAAGAACCTGCTTCTTAGGCCTTTCTCAGCCACAGATTGTAGTACTGGCCTTGGGAACTTGCAACAATGTATGAGGCTGCATACCATCTTCAACTGCATTTCATCTCTCACAATGGACTCTACAGATCACAAGACAACTGCATCTGATTCACTGAGACACTTCATAGTATCTCATGCCAACCAATCACCAAAATGTGATAAGGACTCATTACAAGGAATAATACTGTATGCACAGAAGAACCGGGGGCCATTTAGTCTTTTCCTTCCTTGCTGCTTCTACAAGCACAAAGACACTCTGTGTCATCCCTATGTTCTGTGTTTCTCTAGAGCCAGCGTAGCTTGCTTATCTGCCTCTTTAGACCTTGTGCTGTTCCTGAGGATGTCTCACACTCCAGTTCCATTTGTTCATCTGGCAGAACTAAGGTACCAGTCTTAAATCCTCACCGGTGAGGTAATTCCTTCCTGTACTTTTCCTAAGGGCAGAGCAAGTCTGTGAACTCTGATTGCTACTTAGTGATTTATTGCTCCTATTATAGTGCTGCTACAGAAGCCTAGTTACCTCATCTATAATGTTAATCTTATATTCTCTATTCACAATAAATCTAATATATATCACTACAGAATTTTGTCTCTCTCCTGGCTTTTTACCAGAAGGCTCCACCAAACCTGCAGTTGACCAACTAATGGCAGATTTTCCCCTAGGCATAACTGAGCATATCATAACATACATTATCTTGTTGTCTGCCAATAATCCCCACTGTGCAAGTAATTAAGCACATAGATTATAAAATTATTTAAATTACATGTGCAATTGAAAAAGGAGTAGTTATTTCTGCCAGCTCTAGGTGTTCATGCTTTAAGACAGACACATACTTTTGCATTTCTGCTCTGTTTTATAAAGTCAAGCATGCATATGCTACATGGAGGAGTAGCCTAGTGGTTAGAGCAACTGCCTACTACCTAAACAATCAAGGGTTTGATTCCCACTGGCACGCCTTGTGACCTTAGATAAACTACTTTACTCTCAATTGCCTTGGAAGAAAAGACCTAGTAACCTACTTCCAGTGGTACATGGCCAAAAAACCCCAGAGGCAACTGGGTTGCTAGGGGTCAGCACTGATTTGATGGCACTAAAAGACAAATGACTTATAGAATAGCTATAAAGCTGCTGTTCTTGTTGTTAAATAGCAACTCTCTGGATAGCTTTCTTAAATTGTGTTTGGTCTTCAATCAGGCAGCTCATTGTTGACAGACTGGTACCCATAGCTGCTGTTATTGTATCGATCCATCTCATTGCTGGCCTTCCTCTTTTGCGTTGACCTTCTACCTTGCCAAGCATGATGTCTTTCTCTAATGATCTCTCTCTTCACATGATGTGTCCAAAGTATGAAAGTCGAAGTCTTGTCATCTGAGCTTCTAAAGAAAGCTTAGGTTTGATCTCCTCTAGTACTGACTGGTTTGTTCTTCGGGCAGTCCATGGTATACGCAGTATTCGCTGCCAGCACCATAATTCAAAGGCATCAATTTTCTTCCTGTCTATCTTTTTCACTGTCCAACTTTCACATCCATATGTTGTTATTGACAATTCAGATACACTATATCATTTGGCTTGCCTTTGTCTACCTGTTTATTCACACCTTCAAAAAATATAACAGATTAGTAAAACAAGACTTTCCTTTGGCTTAATCCATGATGGCTTTCTCCCATTAAACCATGACTTATACATGATCAGTAATTTTATTCTACCATTTTGCCCGGTACTGATGTCAGACTCACTGGTCTGTAGTTTTCCAGATCACTCCTGGAACCCTTTCTAAATATTGGCATTACATTGGCAATTCTCCACTCTTCAGGTTTGTTGTTCTTAAATATCACCTTTCAGTTTTGCCCATTTGTTTTCTTCATCCCTCAGATGTTCGAATCCCACTAATGAATCCTTGTGGTATTGTCCCATCTTGGCAAAGTTAGTTTTCTTAAAGTCTAAAACACTCACTTTTGAATAGATTTTATCAGCCTTAGGCCTAATACTGAACCACACCATCTGGTGATCACTGGATGCGAGATGATCTCCCACTATAACATCAGATATACTTTCCCCATTGGTAACCACCAAGTCCAATATGGCCCCTTCATGTGTGAGTTCTGTTACCAGTAGCCAGAATAGTTTTCCCTGTAGAGAATCCAGGATCTCCCTACTTCTAAATGACACCGCAGCAGGGATATGGGATCATCCAGCATATTGAAAATCACCTATCAGTAGCACTTTTCCTTTCATGGCAATACTACATATGCCTTCTGTTAAATCTCCATCCACTTCTTCTGCATGTGAAGGAGTTCTGTATATCACACCAATGCAATTGGATTTCCCATTCCCTTTCTAGTTTAACCCATAGTGTCTCTTCGCTCCCTTTAAAGTCCTGTAATTCTATAGCTTTAATATTATTTTTTACATATATTGCCACTCCTCCTGCCCTTCTTCCTATTCTCTGCTTCCTGAATAAAGTATAGCCTGGTATAATTACATCCCAGTCATGGTTGTCTGTGAACCATGTCTCTGTAACTGCTACTCAATCCAAGTCAGCCTCTTTCATTAAAGTCTCAACATCTGGGATCATACTTCGGGCATTTATGCACACCACTTTCCAGATGTTGCCCCTTTGACCCATTTCTTCAGAAGTATATCCCATTATACCTCTCAGAAATTCCTCTCAGAAAGCAATGGGGGGGTTTTATGTCTATGCTGAGACCTCTGTCTGCTTTCTCTTTTCTGTAACCTTAGCTTGCCATCAGCTAAATACCAGACTTTCATGATTGGCACAAGACTGCCCAAGATCCTTAAGGGCCATCTCATATTGTAACCACCTCAGTTTATCCTCCTGAAAAGTTTACATATCAAAAGATTACATATCAGGTTTTTAGAATAGAGGAACAAATGTCTGTGCACAAAGAAAATGTTAAGGGGCAAGATAAATCCATGGGGGGAGCCCTGCACTCTCCCCATGGTCCCTTCTACATATGAGGTTGATTTCCATGCATTGGCCATAACACTGGGGTCAGATGGAGAAGGAGCTGTTCCCCTACAAGGGAAGCACTCCCAGGCAGAAAGGCCAAAGACGGATTATTCCAAAGTAGAGCTTTGAGTCATTTCATCTGAAAGAGGAGAATGGTCACCGTCACGTCCAAATTTATCAGATACATTTTTAGATGAAAGGTTGGAGACTGAGGCGAAGCAAATGGAGACCCATGCAAAATATCAGCTAAGGCTGAAGGCAAAGACTGAAGATTTGGAGTTCAGATTAGGGATTAGTATGAGTGGTTGGAAGGATAGTGCAAACATAAAAGAAATGGAAACTTAGAGGGATAAATTCAGATAATTGCTCTATGACAAAATAGAGTTAATCAAACGAGTTTTTGATGGCATTACTGAAAAGGTATTTCAGGTTGAAGTTGAAGGTGTGCAAGGAAAAGAGGGAGAAGAGAAGCTAGATGAAGCTAGGAGGGTTATACAGAAAATGCAATTCTGGCTTTCAGGTGATATAGATCACTGTCTGTGAGTGTTGTAGCTGCTTGAGGATAGTTTACAAAAAGTAATTATGAATTTTTCCATGAAAAAACAAAGCCTGTGACAAATTGTCCTTTCCGAGCATTTCCACAGGCGGGTGGTGGACTGGTCACCCTTGCTGCAAACTGGTCTCCAGTCGAGGTTTTTCAATTGGCATGGTCCTGTCCTGATCCTCGTGAAAAACCTGGCCAATGCATTGATTACTAGTACCAGTTGATAGGTGCTTATGATCCCACATAGGTAGATTTGTAGAGTTTGCTAAAAGCTGTATTTTTAAACCCAATAGATTTGCATGTAATTATACATCCTAATTTTCATGATGATATACAATGGGTATGGCCTCAAGAAAATCTTCTTGAACATCCTACTAGTTCTACTCGGGTGACCACATTCCAGGAAGTTCATAATAAATTACTCAGCACACTTGAAAAGAAATGTACTCCTGTAAAGGATTTGTCTAGGTTAATATCTTTTAAGCAGAATAGGGATGAAACTGTTTCCCAGTTTCATACTTGTAGTTGTGTAGCCTTCTGTGATTTTTCTCCTCAGAATGAGGAAATGGAAGGGGTTTCCTCAATTTTTGCACATGGCTTACTTTCAGAGATTAAGAATATTTTTAGAGAATGCTTTGCTTGGTTGGTCATCTAAGTCAGTTCAAGAAATATTGGAAGCAATATGCAGAGAAATGAATACAGCAAGATAAGAGTAAAATAGAAAAACAAAAGCAGAAACCTTTGAATCTCCAGGTGGCCAGTTTTGGAACAGGCCTCCGTAATCGAGGCAGAAGAGGAAGAAGGGGTGGATTGCCTGCTCGAGGGAAGGGAACTGGGCAGGTAGTGATTGGCTCTCTGGGGATGGCACACACCTGTTATGGGTGTGGGCAGTATGGGCACTTGCTTCACAACTGTCCTATGAATAATACTCAAGGGCCTTCAATGACTGGCAGGATTCCCGAGGGCCACTATCCTGCATATCACTCCAGTCAACCCTCTATTAGGACACAGTATTATGTGCAAGATGATGCTGACTTTACTCAGAACTGACTATGGGGTATGTTTACTAAACCGTCTTAATGTTACCGGTGCTAGTTGCAGCGTTAGGCCATATAAGGAGTGGGCGTTCTGGTCTTAAGGTAGCAATCGCGGGTTATCGCGTGATAAAGTGCGCCACGCTCATTATCACACGATAGAGGGAGCCGCGCATGTTTCCGCGCATTAACCTTAACTTCGCGTGCTGACCTACAATCTCAGCAACAGAGGTGTAGCACACTGGTTAATACAATGACTGCTGAAACAGGGGTCATGAGTTCGATCCGCCAGTGGGCGTAACGAATAAGGGTGGCCAAGGCAATTCTTTTTCCTGCTTGAAACAGTCCAACAATCTGTGCTGCCAGCTAAAAATACCCACACCCCAGTGCCATAACCTAATGCACCTTTTAGGGCGCACCAGAAGGCACATCCTAAACCATCACGTCAGCCAAGGCGGGTTATAATGTGCCCCAGAGGGCATGTTGAAAGGTTGTCAACTCCCAAGGCACCATAGTAGGCGCCCCATAAGCTGGCTGAATCTAAGGTGTGGCTGAAGATGCCCCAAGGATGTATAGATGACTCAAGAAATGTTGGCCAAGGGCAGTAAGGTATCCCAAGTTGAAAAGCAAGAAAGGTATGGGCCAAATACAGATGTAACCCTAACACTGCACAGAGCAACAAGGAAAGACAATGCACAAGTGATGGAAGGAAGTAGTTCTGAGCTGATGGACCAGAACAAATCTGCATCCAGCCCATGTGGCAACAATGACAGTGTGTGGCAGAGGATGGGAAGACGTGTCCAGCAGAGGAGGTAGAGGTGGCAGGATAGGTGCAATGACAGGAGGACAGAGTGGTAGCAGTGCCATGCAGAGCACACACAGGAGAGGCAACCAGGAAGAGCTGCAATTCAGAAACATGTATCAGTGCAGGACATGGGGTAGCAGCTTGCACATCAGGGTAGGACGGCACACAGCTGGCAGACACACATAGACGGACAGAAGGATGGTTGGCAACTGTGATAAGGGTACAATGTGCTAACAGCACAGATCTGCACAGATATGACTGTTGCAGGAATGAAAAGTAGCTGTGCAGGACAGGCATACAAATGAAAGAGAACAGAAAGGAATCAAACCTATGACCATTAGCACAAATGTCAATGCACAAACCCGTAGGCCACACCACCAACATGAGGTCATTAGCAAAGGCTGCATACAAGAATACTGCAGGGCTTCACACAAGAACCCTGCTGTCTGCCAGGATTGGCAAACCTCCAACAGTAACCATGATGGAATGCACATGCAGATCTGGTGTGTACAGATCAGATCACAGTCTGTAATTGGGACCAGAGCCACATATAACTACATACACACACACAATTAAATGTTGTGCAGTGGATACAGCATGCAAAAGAGGAAAGAACCTAAACCCAAAGGGCGGCAGGGGATGCTCTGTGGAGCAGGGCAAAATATGGAATAGAACAGGAGCATGTGAGAATTGAACCTGCAAACAAGTGTGCCACAGACAAGATGAACCACAGCAATGCCAATCCCCCAAGCGGACTACCATGTAAACACTACAAAGAAAGAGAAATATGTAACAGCTAATATGTGATGGATAGGCAGCACAGAGGGCACACTTTGGTCTACAGTGAAGAGATGGAAGGGTGTGTGCATAAGTGATGAACTTGCAGGTAGCTCATGGTCAGGTTAGCACAACAGAAAAAAATAAGTAAACCCCATGTGTGAATCAAACCTGCAACCTCTGGTGTTACAACACATGTCTGTAACCACTATCGCAAACAACCACAGCAAGCACCATACAAAAATATTACCTCAAAGGGAATGTGTGTATGGGAACCTGTAACACCCAGTGATGTGACAAACGGCTGGCAGATAGACAGCTGGCACTGTACAAGGATGTGAGCACAGGTGGGCCATGTACATGACCAGGAAATCACTAAATACGTGTGTCAGTGTGATCAAGCAGCAGAGACAAATGTACGTCCAATACATATTTTTATTTTGGTTAATCATCACAGATAGTGTAGATACCGCCCATCATAATATCAAGGTGAGTGGATAACAGGGGAAAATTTGAAAACACATTTTGCAGGGCAGCAACCCACATGTTACAGAAAGGTCACTGGCCCGTCTACAGATGATGGGCAGGAGAGATAATGTGCATTAGGTGCATGGTGTGCAGTATGCATTAGCCCCCCACCCCCACATGCTGCTGCATGCCCCAAATGCGTTAGTTACATATGTGTTCATGTAGACAGTAGGTGGTGCATGATGAGTGCCCAACACACATCAATCATGATCTGTTCATAAAAACATATCTGTCTGCCAACACAGGAGGCACACAAATGAAACAGCATATGTTGTTAAAAGTAAGAAAATGTAAACACAGATATCAAAATATATGTTACAGCTGTCACATAATGCCTGATATAGGAATCAAAGCAGCAACAATGTAATCCTAAACAATCATCAAATGCACAATGAGGATATGCTAACAGGTAGCAGAGGCACATGAACACAGAAAATTCAAATGAAACAAACCGCAGAAACCTGCAGAGATAACACTATTGCAGAAGGTCCCCCTGCACTGGTTGGTGTGGATACAGTGTCTGTACACATATATCACGGTACATGGAATGCATAAATGAGGGAAGAAAATGGACACTCACACTGCCACACTCCAAATATAACGGGGCAATGTGAGTGTCGTTACCTCAGGGGATAAATAGGATTGTGCAGACATACAATGCTAGGTTTGTAAATCAATGCAGAGTGTCACGTCTGTACAGTAAACAAACACAATAACCTGTTTATAGAGATGGAAAAAGAGGTCAAACATGTTACAGTAACCCACACAGAAGCCATATTGCCACATGCTGTGTTGCATCAACATAGTCAGTCACATGCACATACACCATGTACGTTGAAACATGATACAGTGATGCCACACATGCACTGTAACACCCTTGGTGAGTGCAAACATCAATCCAAGATGTTGGTGTGCAGTAAAGTGGTGTGGTGGCAAATACTGTGTCATGTTTGGTGACATGGTAGGTGGACATGGACAAGAGGACCTCTCCATTGCTCCCCCTGTGCCACACACATGGCTGTATGCTCATGTTGAACCAAACAGATAAACTTATCCTGTGTTCCATGTCACACACATGGGCAAAACACAACAACACAATGTCAGAATGATGTACAACATACAGCGACAAGGTCAGTCCCTGCGGCACACGTGGGGACCAGTACACCGTGTCCACAGTGCAAAGGGTGTCTGCAATCCAACAAGTCACGGTAAGACTGTCCTTGGAACCCTGGGCATGCATAGTCAAGTGTGACATCCCAATATGCCACAGTACTGGAAAGGTCATGTGTGTCTCCTGTGATGAACATGACACCCAGCCAGAGCACAGCAGCAACGGTATGTTGGACAGGCCTGTCATGCCCAAAGTAGCAGTCCAACGATAATACTGTCCATCCTAGGCATGTGTCCCACTCACAGAGGTCAAACATCCTATGGCACCATTTTCCAGGGATAGTTCCATGGTGTTGTTGTGTCCTCCAACAGGTGGGTGATGGTGACGCCGGATGCACTGTAGTAGATGTGCTTTGTGTGTCCTCTGCCCTGTGTCAGACGAGGATAACAATGTATTGGTATGCTGCTTGCAACATCAGCCCAAATTGCAGAGAGTCAAACATCAATATGTATGTAATTAACCCTTTGAAGGCCTACTTTAAAATTTTAATCCACATTCTGCAGCCGGGTTAATTTTTGCATATTTCAGGAAAATTGTACCCGTCTTATTCAATATGTTCTAATATTGATTTTCCTTCTGCTGTGGTCATGTATTATATACCATTTGATAGGAATATTTAGTCAGAATTTTGGATCCCGAGAGTTTTGGGCTCGGCCTGGAAAGGGTTAGAAACATAGAAACATAGAAACATGATGACAGAAAAAGACCACAAGGCCCATCTAGTCTGTCCTTCCATAACAACAACTACAACAGTCCACTTTTTACCTTTAGAGATCCTCTGTGTTGGTCCCATGCTTTTTTGAATTCAGTTACTGTCCTCATCTCTACCACCTCCACTGGGAGACTATTCCACGGATCCACTACTCTTTCCGTAAAGAAATATTTCCGCATATCACTCCTGAATCTATCTCCCTTCACCCTCATCCCATGTCCCCTCGTCGCAGAACTTGCTTTCAATTGAAAGAGGCTCTCTCCCTGAACATTTATGCCACGGAGGTATTTAAACATCTCAATCATATCACCTCTATCCCGCCTTTCCTCTAAGGTGTACATATTAAGATCCTTAAGTCTCCTCATATGCTTTATAATGAAGACCACTAATCATCTTAGTAGCAACCCTCTGCACCGACTCCATCCTGTTCACATCCTTTTGAAGGTGCGGTCTCCAGAATTGCACACCATACTCCAAATGAGGTCGCACCAAAGACTTATACAGAGACATTATCACCTCCTTTTTTCTGCTAGCCATTCCTCTCCGTATGCACCCAAGCATCCTTCTAGCTTTTGCCGTTGCCTTTTCTACCTGTTTAGCTACTTTAAGATCATCGGACACAACTACGCCTAGGTCCCGCTCTTCTTTAGTGGACAAAAGTACTTCACCTCCTATACTGTATTGCTCCCTTGGATTGCTGCAGCCCAAATGCATGACCTTACATTTTTTAACATTAAATCCCAGTTGCCAAATTCTAGACCATTCTTCAAGCTTAGCTAGATCCCTCCTCATGTTATCTACACCTTCCTGGGTGTCCACTCTATTGCAGATTTTGGTATCATCCGCAAAGAGGCAAACCTTACCCGACAGCCCTTCCGCTATATCACTAACAAAGATGTTAAAAAGAATCGGACCAAGGACAGATCCCTGGGGCACACCACTGGTAACATCCTTCTCCTCAGAGTGAGCTCCATTTACTTGTACTCTTTGTCCGCCTCCCACCCAACCAATTTCTAACCCAAGCAGTAACTTTAGGGTCCATCCCTAGGGTGCTCAATTTGTTTATAAGTCGCCTGTGAGGAACAGTGTCAAAGGCTTTACTGAAATCTAAATACACCACATCTAGAGCTCTCCCGCGGTCCAACTCCCTGGTCACCCAGTCAAAGAAATCAATCAGATTTGTCTGACAAGACCTGCCTCTGGTGAATCCATGCTGCCTCGGATCATGCAATCCGCTGGACTCCAGAAACCTCACTATTTTCTCTTTCAACAGCGTTTCCATTAATTTACTTACCACTGAAGTTAAACTAACCGGCCTGTAGTTTTCAACCACATCCTTACTACCGCTTTTGTGTAAAGGCACCACATGAGCCTCTCTCCAGTCCTTTGGCACCACTCCCAACTCCAATGAGGCATTGAAAAGGTCAGTCAGTGGAGTTGCTAGAACGTCCCCAAGTTCCCTCAGTATTCTAGGGTGTATCCCATCCGGTCCCATCGCTTTGTCTACTTTAAGTTGAGTTAGTTTCTCACGAACACAGTCTTCTGAAAATTGTTCAAGATGTCCCTCGCTTCTGTTCTTATTTGTGGGTGTTTTCTGAGGTTCTGCTCCTGGTTCTTCATCTGTGAACACAGAACAAAAATATTTGTTAAGCAATTCTGCTTTATCCTTATCAGCTTCTACATATTCCCCCCCTGCACCCTTGAGTCTGACAATACCACTTTTGCCCTTCCTCTTCTCACTAATATATCTGAAAAATGTCTTATCCCCCCATTTTATTGCATTGGCTATTTCCTCCTCCTTTTGAATCTATGCCTTCTTGACTACTTTGCTAGCTTCTCTAAGTTTTTCCAAATACAGATGCCTGTCTTCCTCTCTCTGTGATCTCTTGTATTTCATGAAGGCCTCCCTCTTTTTCTTCACTTTTTCAGCTACTTCCTTTGAAAACCATAGCGGTCTCCTGTTCCTTTTGCCTTTATTTACCTTTTTAACAAAAAGGTTGGTTGCCTTTAAAATACCCCCTTTCAGTTTTGCCCACTGTTTTTCTACATCCCCCAGCTGTTCCCATCCCACTAACAACTCCCTGAGGTATTGGCCCATCTTCGCAAAGTTAGTCTTCCTAAAGTCTAAGATCTTCACCTTGGAATGGATTCTAACAGCCCTAGTCCTAATACTGAACCACACCATCTGGTGATCACTGGATGCAAAATGATCTCCCACTACAACATCAGAAACACTTTCACCATTGGTAAGCACCAAGTCCAGTATGGCCCCTTCACGTGTGGGGTCTGTTACCAATTGCCTGAATAGTTCTCCCTGTAGAGAATCCAGGATCTCCTTACTCCTAGATGATACTGCAGCAGGAATGTGCCAATCAACATCTGGCATATTGAAATCTCCTAGCAGTAGCACTTCCCCTTTCCTAGCAATGCTGCGTATGTCTTCAATTAACTCTCTGTCCACCTCTTCCTCTTGTGAGGGAGGTCTGTATAGCACACCAATGCAAATAGATTTCTCTTTCCCTCTTTCTAGTTTAACCCACAATGCCTCCTCTCTCCCTTTTAAGCTCTGTAATTCCAAAGCTTTAATAGTAGTTTTTACATATAGTGCCACTCCTCCTCCCCTTCTTCCTACCCTGTCCTTTCTGAATAAAGTATAGCCAGGTATAGTTACATCCCAGTCATGGTTTTCTGTGAACCATGTTTCTGTAACTGCCACTAAATCCAAGTCAGCCACTCCCACCAAAGCTTCAACTTCAGAGATCTTATTTCCCATGCTACGGGCATTAATACACACTGCTTTCCATATGTTACCCCTGTTACCCATTTCCATAAAGGTATTTAATGTATCACTTACCTGGGGGCTTTCACTTACCCGGGGGCTTTCTTCACCCATCCCCAACGAATCTAGTTTAAAGCCCTCTTCAGTAGATTAGCCAGTCTACTACCAAAGATGCGTTGACCTTTCTTGGACAGATGGATGCCATCTCTGCTCTGCAACCCTTGGAACAGCATCCCATGGTCTAGGAAACCAAAACGCTCTCGAAGACACCATCCACGCAGCCATGCATTAACCTCCAGGATGCGAGCCTCTCTGCCTTGGCCTTTACCCTCAACAGGGAGGATTGAAGAGAACACCACCTGTGCACCTACCTGCTTCACCCTCTGTCCCAGAGCCATGAAGTCACTTTTGATACGTTCCGAGGTATACATCACACAGGCAAACATAACATGATCACAACACAGAACACAGTGCATGTTGTGGACATTTGGAATTGGAACCACAGATGAGGGTGTCACATGGATATGGTCATGTCCATGCCCATGTTACACAGGCGTTTCACAGCTTCACCCCATGTGCATCAGCATTCGTGTACAGAGACCCAACATGAAATGTCCATGAAACAAACAGAAAATCATTAACATGTAAAGACTGATGTCATTCACAAAAGACCAAAGGTGCAACCTACCGTGTGTTTGCATCAAGTGTCTCTTTGGGATCCCCTGAGGATCTCAAAGGCCACAACACGTCACAGTGAAGGGAGAAGGTGTCATCGAAATGTGCAGAATCACCGTGTCCCCATGTCCACCCACTGTTGATGCATGTCCACATTATGGCGATATCTGTTATACAAAAATGCTGTTGCGCAGTGGTCTGTCAGCACACAAGAGATAGGTCAGCTCACAACACACAACACATGTCCACAATGTTCACAAGGTAAACAGCAGTAAGGTAGAGATAGCACAATCACCACTGCTCTCCAGGTGTACAGACCCCTCACACCACATGATAATGCAAAATGCCTGCATGCTGTATCATCACACAGCCACCCCAAAAACACACACCCACACAGTATGCTAAGGTGAGCGTGCCAGCAGTAGCATATGGCCTATATGTGCACAACTGGAGATTAGTGGAGATAAAGGCTTGTCAAATGCAATGATACACTGCTGTTAGCTGATGCTACAATGTCAAGGAAGGGTGTACGTGCAGCCTACCACCCGAACACCTAGGACCTGCACAAACACTCAGCTCTGTTGGACGTGTCCCAGAGACAGTGTTGGAGAAGACAAACTGGCCAGGAACACATGTGGATATGTGTGCCAACAGCAACATATGGGGTATGGGGGTGCAGGGCAAAGAGGTGAATAACAACATATGTACAATATGACAGATCACTGCAGACATGTGCTCCCCCTGACTGTCGTCACAGACAAAGTAGCTGTAGGTCCACCTACCCCAGACTACTGCATGTTGGATGACGTACAGTCACCTGCAAATGCTCCACAGCACCAGGAGGGTCACCAGGTATGTCCTGTGGATTGAGAAACACAGGAGAAACATACATATGTCATGTTGTAACTGTGCAACACACACTGCACCTTCATGTCCTTAGCTCGCAGACCCCCCATCACACTGTACAGATTTGTTTCATGTTAAAGTTATCACTGAAGTGTGTGTGGCAAACTATAAGGGTCCGTACTCTGTCCGTCCCCTTCCTCACCTCTCTGCTGCCGTAAAAAATGTGGAACAGAACTGTCTCCTCGCTACCGTGTCCCTTCTCAGCTCTAAGGCTGCAGTACTATCCTATGTCACCCATATCGCTCCCATTGCCCCTTCAGTGTGTGTTCTGGTGTCTCAATGTCCTCTGCTACCCCGCTGTCAGTTCCTGTAACACAGGGAAATATCAAGGGGCTCCTTCCTTATCCGCTGTTGATATACATTTCCTTGGTGTGTCTATCTCATACCTTGACTTACATTAACAGCTGTGTGCTGATGAGTTGCAAATATCTCTCTCGACGCCTGAGTTATGTCTGCCAAACCACACCCCAATGTCTGCTTGCCACCTGACATTGATGGCTGCATGTCATCCCACTGTGTGAAATTGATAATGGCAAAGCATGGATATCCTATATGTGCACCTAAACCCTCCCCTCGCATCAGAGCGTCTCTGTGTGTGTGGCCATAACTTCCTTTCTCTAGGGTCCGCAATGTAGGTGTTGTCTTGGACTGCACTCTCCTCCTCTACACACATACCCAGCTTGTAGTTGAGGCTTGTGGTTTATATCTAGATGTCATCAGCTATATTTCCCCAGTCCTCCCTGAAAACACAACTAAAACCCAAATCCCCCCCCCCCCCTCCCAATCAGCTCCCGGCTTGCCTACTGTAACCTACACCTTGCTGATTTGGCCTTGAATCATCTCTGTCTGCCTGAAAATATGCAACACTGCACTGCATGGCTATTCTACAGCCACACACATAATGGCAATAATACTCCCCCTGTCAGGACACCTCACAGGTTCCCTATCCATCTCCGCATCCATGTCAAGGCTACGTGCTGACCTATACATATTGAGACACTGTGGTGTTGCAGTAACTTCCCTTACTGATCTCAAATACCAGTAATCCAACTACTACTGAGCATGTATATAGTGCTAAGTATCACATGTAGCGCTATACAGAAAGAACTAACACACAGTCCCTGCTCATCAGAGCATACCAACCAATCAATCAGCTCATATTACAAAATGTGAAACACACACGTCTAGGCAACTGGTCCCATCTATGGGCCGATCTCCTACTATTGACCCCATACTACATGCCTTTCACCTTGCTGCACCCAAAGCCTCAAACTAACTACCTGTGGCTGTACAGCAACCCCTATCCCAATCAGCCACAAATCATGTATGACAGCTTACCACCTCAAACAAGCCTACTACTCCCAACACACATAATCTACCTCCACCCACTGTTGTGCCCTGCTCACATCTTCTGCGTTTCAGTCATGACTAGATTGTAAGCTGGGATGGCCAGGCAGTGTTTGTTACATGTCAGTGCAGTGTTGCAGCTTACTGCTATTGGGATACAAATGTTCACTAGTAGTAGTAGTACACACATATCTAAACAAATGTATGTGGCAACATATGCAGTACTTACATGAGAAGACCTCCTTAATCACCTGCCGCCTGACTGCTGTGCCCTCATGTGTGTCACCATGGCCACGTACAGGAGGGCACGTAGGATCATCCTCCAGATCCTCATTAATTTGGACAGGGATATGTTGCCTGAGAGCAATGTTGTGCAGGATTCAACAGGCTATAATGATCTCTGCCACAGTCTGTGGTTTGTATTGTAAGGCCCCGCCTGTCCTATCCAGACACCTGAAGCGACTATTTAAAACGCCAAAGGTGTGCTCTATGATGGAGCGGCTGGGGGCATGGGCCTCATTGTAACTCCTCTCTGCACGTGTCCATGACTGACGCACGGGGGTCAGCAACCAGGGGTGACACCCATATCCTGCATCATCTGCAGAAAGAAATGTAGAACGTTAAAGCAGGAGCCCATGACCACATAAATGGACACAGGTATGTACGTGCAAACCAAATGCATGACACATCCTGACAGAAACATATGACAGCACATGATGGGACACCACAACTATGCATCAGCATGTGAAGTTATGACACACAAAACAAGGGGTAGGTGTACAGATTGCAATCAACATAATCTGTAACCACAACACAAATGCTAGCGTCCATTCTACCATCATCACACAGCACCGTAGCAAGGTAGAGCTGGAGGGTGTCAGACGGATGCCTGGGTGAGAATGTTCACAGTCTTGGCAAAGGCATATATCAATATGATTTGCAAGGGATTGTGGGAAATGCAGTCCATTCACACCAGACACAGCCGCTCACAATAATTAGTTGTGCTTGAGTGTAAAGCCAATAACATATTTATTTATGGGGTTATTTCTCCCAACACAGATATGCTTGGTAGCACATAAAACAGGATACTTGCTTTCAGTGTTAAACTTAGAAAAACAAAATCAGGAAAACAACAGCTGAACTTGTCAGGCAATCAAAGCAAAAGAATAAAGACCAGGTTGGTAACAAACTGGTCTTTTCTGTAGGCTCTAGCTAATATTTTCTTAGCAGTGCATCAAACAACAAACAAAACCCACAAAGAAGGGAAAAACTGTTCTTTTCAGGTTAACTTCTCATATCTTCACACATAGACTCAGAAGTGATTTCCTCAGAGCTCATAAGCAATTAGGTAAGGCTCAATTGCTAGCAGTTACCCAGCTGAAACCCCTTAGCTGGCTTGCTTTCTACTGCGTGGCTCAAATCCTACTCAGGAGCTTTTCTGAGTAGATTAAAGAACAAGTTTGTATTTCTTTGTGATGGTTGTTGTATTTTGTAACAGTAAATTACCAAAGGAGTTTAGACAGAGAGCAATCCATGTATTCACAGCCTGTATCTATAACCTCTCCCCCTTCTTCAACAATCATGGGTTCAATATCATGGATTGGCACAGAGGAATTTCTCAATGGAGCACTCTCAGGAGAATACTTGTTTCCCTGCTGTCTTTCAAGGGTATAGCTAGGGCATAGATCAGTGTTCATACCTGAGCTTCCATTGCTGTTAGAGTTCCTCTCTAAATAGCCTGGCCAGTATGTAGTCCAGTTCTTATGTCCAGCCTTCCAATCCAGATCCCTGGACACTGGATCTCTCTTCACATACCTTCTGGCACGGGTCCTAGGGTCCCTTCCAAGTGCAGCCGTCTCCCTCACAGGTACCGTCTGGAGATTCCTAGCTCTGCAGCACCACTCCTCTGGTTTTCCCCAGTCCAATGGTGTATGCTGGCCTTTTGAATGTCTCCCAGTATACGTACTGCTCTGGACTCCTTTAGACCTCCCAAAGGCTTTTCTCTTCTTTCTTCCAAAGGGTTTCTTGCCCTCTCTGTCCGTCCGCTCTGGCTTCTGCTTCTGATGATCCTCCAGATGATGAAGCTGTCCAAGATCATGAAGATGTCCAAGCTGAAACTGAGGATAATTCTCTGTAGAATAAACTCTACCTTTATTCTGCTTAGATGAGTGCTCCACCCTAGCACAGCGCAGCTGTGCTGAATCAGGCCCTGCCCTTTGAGATGAGTGCTTGGGGATTACCTCATAGCCCTCCTGATTGAACACACGTTTCCCCACTTCAGCTCCTCTAATGGCTGTTGGAAACCTGGTGCATTCTGGGACTGGTAGTCTTTTATGGAAAAATTCTGTTTTCTTATTTCTACCAGAACTGACAGGTTGCTTGTTCAGAGTCACTTCACCTTTTCTATAGCTCCTTCCTGAGCTATGATAAGCTTCCTTATCACATACCCCCCTGCTTAAGTTATTACGGACTGGTTTAACTGGTGAAACTTCTTTCCTACAGTCCATAATACCTACGAGAGTGTTATCTTTTTGAAGCTCACTTACTTCCTGACTGGCTTCAGGGTCATTATTATTTACAGGCCTCTCCTTCCAAGACTTAAGTACATTAATATGGTAGGACTGTCTACGCCCTCTTGCATTTTCTACCATATAAGATACTGGGCTCACTTGTTTAACAACCTTCCATGGCCCTTTCCACTGTACTTCAAATTTTGGGGCAGTTCCTGCTACTTGAACCAAAACCTTTTCACCAATGCTTAATTGGTGGCTTTTGGCCTTCCTATCATACCACCCTTTTTGGCGCACTTGACTGTCCTGCAGGTTCCTCTCAGCAACCTGCGAGGTCCTTTTCAAACGTGCTCTCAGGTCACGTAGAAACTGTGGCACCTCTTGACTTCCTGGTTCAGGATCAATCCATTGTTCCCTCAAAATATCTAACAAACCCCATGGAGCCCTACCATACATCAATTCATATGGAGTTACACCTAGGGACACCTGAATTCTTTCCCTGCAGGCAAATAAGGCAAAGGGCAATAACATATCCCATTCTTTTACCTCTCCTGCTAACCCCCTTCTCAACATTTGTTTGAGAGTTTGGTTGAATCTCTCCACCAAACCGTTTGATTGTGGATGGTAGGCTGAGGTTTTCACGTGATGAATGCCAAAGGCATCCCAGACCTGGGCCAAATATTTGGATACAAAATTGGACCCTCTGTCAGTCAACACCTCTCTTGGAAATCCCACTTCACAAAACAATTTTACTAGCTCTAAAGCTATTGTTTTTGCAGAAACATTCCTCAATGGTATGGCCCAGGGAAACCTTGTTGCCTGATCTACCATAACTAGGATGTATTGGAAACCTCGGGGCGTTTTGACTAATGGGCCTACAATATCCATGGCAATGCGACCAATTGGGTCTGTGATAATTGGCATGGGAATCAATGGCACCACCGGTGGGTGAGCCGCTGTAACTCGCTGACACGCTGGACATGCAGCACAAAACTGGGCAGTTTCTTTGAAAATACCTGGCCAGTAAAAACGCATAAGTATTTGATCCAGCGTTCCTTGCATCCCTTTATGACCTCCAACTGGATGATCATGTGCTAATCTAAGTACTAGCCCTTTGAAAGTTGTGGGTACCACCAATTGTTTACGTATGGTCCCATTTCTGGGGTCCTGACTCTCTCTATATAATATTTCATTATCTAGTCTGAATCTGGGCAACTCCTCCCTGACCTCATGAGCATACTTAAAAGTTCGGGTGAGAGCTTGATCAGCTCGCTGCTCTTGTGGAAAGTTAGGAAACTTTGCCACTAACTCAGCTGGCACCCAGGGTAAACTTTGACCCGCTAACATCTCAGCCCTACCCTGTGCTCTGCAAAGTCTCTCACGCCGCTTTTGTGCTTTCAACTTTCTTACTTTACCAGATGATGGAGTTATTAAATCATCATGAGAGGGTAAGTCTCCTAATAACTCTGCCTGCTCCCCCTCCTCCTTCTGCTGGCTCTCTACCTTAGCCTGCGAGCGGGTGGATACAAGGCCCCTCTTATTACCTATAGTTTGGCCTTCTGGAAGCTTAACCATCTTTTTAGCTAGGGACTGAGGACTTCCAAAGAAAGGCCCGGGAGCTATTTCCATTATTCCTTCTCCCTCCTTCTTTCCTAGCCCTTCCACTAGACCCTGTTTAAATCTTGGCCAGTCTCTTCCTAGAACCAAATCAAAGGGTAGCCTAGGCACCACTGCTAACAGAACTTCCTCTTGTTCCCCCAGGCACTTAACCCTTAGCCTATAGGTGGGATATGATGTTGCAGCACCATGAATGCATCTGATGTGAACTTGGCTTTCAGGGGTTCTAGGCACAAATCCTTCTTGGGCCTCTATCCTCTTCCAAAGCCTTTTTGACATCATACTCTGGTCTGCCCCAGAGTCTAACAAAGCATTTGTGGTAATTCCTTGCACATCAACCATCAAAAGAAGTCCTTCTTTGGGCTGTTTTAAATCCACACCCATTAAGCTAGTGTGTGTCTGACATCCCTTTTCTAAATGTCCCCATTTTCCACACTTGAAACATTTCTTTTCACTCCACTGTGTCATCTGGTTCGGCACAGTACATTTATTTTCAGAAACATTTTTAACTATTTTCTTTTCTGATACAGCACAGCTTGCCTCAGCACCAATCTTCAGAGGGCCACCCATTCTATGGCAAGCCTGCGTGGCTTCCAAGAATCTCTCTGCTAGCATGGTTGCCTCTCCAAGATTTTGGCAATTTTGCTGTATAAGGAAAGTGTGCAAATCTTTAGGCACAGCAGACATAAATTGTTCAAGCATAATAATGTCTAATAACATTTCTACCGTCTTTTGCTCAGGCTCCAACCATTTTACAGCTAATCCTCTGATTCTCTGACTCAGAGCCCTGGGTGTTTCACCCACTCTCAATGTAGTAGCTCTAAACATTCGCCTATACTCTGAAATAGACAACCCTAGGCGATCTCTAATAGCAGCCTTTACATCCTTATAATTCAAAGCCTGGGCTGCTGGCATTGCTCTATAAGCTGCAAGCGCCTCTCCAGTTAATGAGGCTGCCAGCCTTACTGCCCACTGGGTCTCTGGCCATGCTAATGCTTGTGCCACTCTCTCAAAAGACTCTAGAAAATCATCAACATTATCATCTGGAGTTAGCTTTCCAAAACTAAATGCCCCAATTCCCTGATTGAGTCCCACACTGTCCACATGTGGTGTACCAGTATTTACTGCTGGTCTTGCATCTGGTCCACTTTGGTTCTGCAGTTTAACTAGGGCTTGCACCAGATCAAGCACTGGCCTCTGCTGGTCCATTAAGGCTTTCATAGCAGTGTCCTGAGCCTGCTGTGCTAGCTCCTGTTGCCTGCTAAACTGGGCTGCCATCCACTGAGGTAGTTCCTTTGGATCCATCTTGATCCCTACAAGAAACAAAGAAAAAAAACACAGTGCACCACCTTCCAAACCGGTGTTTTTTCTACTCTTTTTTTTTTTTCCAATTACCCCTGTGCCTTACTCCCATCCACCACTAGACATGCCCAGGTACTTGTTACCTTATGCCAGTGATGAATACAGCTCTGCACAGGGTCTTTTCTTCCTGGAACAGCTATCTGGAACAGCCACCTCTCCTCCAAAGTGCAGTTGAGGGAAAATCTTTTCTTTCAGCTTTTAAGCTTGAACTGTCTTTTCCTCTAGACTTGAGTTGTAATCCTTAGCAAGTAAATCCCTTTGCGCAAAAGCAATCTGAAAAACTACGCCATTTGTCAGACGGATGCCTGGGTGAGAATGTTCACAGTCTTGGCAAAGGCATATATCAATATGATTTGCAAGGGATTGTGGGAAATGCAGTCCATTCACACCAGACACAGCCGCTCACAATAATTAGTTGTGCTTGAGTGTAAAGCCAATAAGATATTTATTTATGGGGTTATTTCTCCCAACACAGATATGCTTGGTAGCACATAAAACAGGATACTTGCTTTCAGTGTTAAACTTAGAAAAACAAAATCAGGAAAACAACAGCTGAACTTGTCAGGCAATCAAAGCAAAAGAATAAAGACCAGGTTGGTAACAAACTGGTCTTTTCTGTAGGCTCTAGCTAATATTTTCTTAGCAGTGCATCAAACAACAAACAAAACCCACAAAGAAGGGAAAAACTGTTCTTTTCAGGTTAACTTCTTATATCTTCACACATAGACTCAGAAGTGATTTCCTCAGAGCTCACAAGCAATTAGGTAAAGCTCAGTTGCTAGCAGTTACCCAGCTGAAACCCCTTAGCTGGCTTGCTTTCTACTGCGTGGCTCAAATCCTACTCAGGAGCTTTTCTGAGTAGATTAAAGAACAAGTTTGTATTTCTTTGTGATGGTTGTTGTACTTTGTAACAGTAAATTACCAAAGGAGTTTAGACAGAGAGCAATCCATGTATTCACAGCCTGTATCTATAACCTCTCCCCCTTCTTCAACAATCATGGGTTCAATATCCTGGATTGGCACAGAGGAATTTCTCAATGGAGCACTCTCAGGAGAATACTTGTTTCCCTGCTGTCTTTCAAGGGTATAGCTAGGGCATAGATCAGTGTTCATACCTGAGCTTCCATTGCTGTTAGAGTTCCTCTCTAAATAGCCTGGCCAGTATGTAGTCCAGTTCTTATGTCCAGCCTTCCAATCCAGATCCCTGGACACTGGATCTCTCTTCACATACCTTCTGGCACGGGTCCTAGGGTCCCTTCCAAGTGCAGCCGTCTCCCTCACAGGTACCGTCTGGAGATTCCTAGCTCTGCAGCACCACTCCTCTGGTTTTCTCCAGTCCAATGGTGTATGCTGGTCTTTTGAATGTCTCCCAGTATACGTACTGCTCTGGACTCCTTTAGACCTCCCAAAGGCTTTTCTCTTCTTTCTTCCAAAGGGTTTCTTGCCCTCTCTGTCCGTCCGCTCTGGCTTCTGCTTCTGATGATCCTCCAGATGATGAAGCTGTCCAAGATCATGAAGATGTCCAAGCTGAAACTGAGGATAATTCTCTGTAGAATAAACTCTACCTTTATTCTGCTTAGATGAGTGCTCTACCCTAGCACAGCGCAGCTGTGCTGAATCAGGCCCTGCCCTTTGAGATGAGTGCTTGGGGATTACCTCATAGCCCTCCTGATTGAACACACGTTTCCCCACTTCAGCTCCTCTAATGGCTGTTGGAAACCTGGTGCATTCTGGGACTGGTAGTCTTTTATGGAAAAATTCTGTTTTCTTATTTCTACCAGAACTGACAGGTTGCTTGTTCAGAGTCACTTCACCTTTTCTATAGCTCCTTCCTGAGCTATGATAAGCTTCCTTATCACAAGGGCACTACCCACCCCCCCAATGTTAGATCACACACAGACAGATGAGACACACACACACAACTAGGGATACACCTCAAAGACAGACATGTGCACATACGGTTAGTCACAGGATCACCATGTGCATGTCAGAGATGAGAAATACACACCCAACAGTATACAGTCCCCATACTGTCCTTCCTCAAATTGTCTGAATAATGCCGACTGATGCAGGATATAGGAGTCATGGGTGGACCCTGAAAACCTAGGGACCACATTCAGAATATGCATATTTGCATCACATACAACCTGAACATTCAGGGAATGGTAGTGTTTACAGTTGCGGAACACTACCTCCCTGTCTCTGGGTGGGATGAGGGCAACATGTGTGCAATCAATAGCTCCCATCACATGTGCTATCCTGGCAAACGCCTCAAAGGCCTGGTTCAGAGTCCCGCACTGTTGCCTAGTGTTGGGAATGGCAGTAATCCCCCACCCGGCTGATCATGGGACGCAGTACCTGGTGGAAACAGCGTGAGAAGGTTGGGAGGCTCATGCCACCCACTGCGGCCACAGATGACTGGAAACAGCCAGAGGCAAAGAAATGTAGGGCACCAAGGAGCTTGACCAAACCCGGTATGGCATGTGACCGACCAGTCAGGGGCTCGAGGTCAGGTCTTAGATCCTCATAGAGCTCCCTAATAGCCCCCATGCTCAGGCGGTAGAGGGAGATGACTAGTCCTCATGCATGCCCTGGAGCTGGGCTCTGGGTCTGTAGAGGCGAGGCTGGCAAGCTTGCAACTCTGCACATCTCCTGCGCCATGCCCGCACAGCCCCTGTCTGGCCTGCCCCCACAGCTGCAGGTCTGTGTTGCAGTGGGACTAAACCCATGCCCTGTGCCTCAGCCCCATGGACACCATCTCCCCCGTCAGGCAACCGAATCCCCTGATCACCTCCCACTGCACATGCAGCAACCACAAAGCCCACAATAAACTCCACCCCCCTCAATTCCTCTAACTCACTCAAACTCAGACACTCATCTCACCCACCAGTCACCAACCCAACCACACAACTCCACCAGCACTCACAAACCCAGCCACTCTCCACACCAAACCTGCCTCTGACACTTCCCTTGCTTTACCAACAACCAACACCGCATGCCTCATCTCCCTCACCTACACAAACCCCTCAGTGTGTACCACGTGTGCATGTGTATTTATGTGGTTTTTTAGGTGTGCGCATCTTTGCCCGTGTTGTGCATGTGCAGTGGCGCAAGCATGGGGCTGCGCGTGTTGTGCATGCACAGTGGCACAAGCGTGGGGCTGCACACATTGTGCATGCACAGCAGTGCAAGCATGGGGCTGCACACATTGCACATGCACAGCAGCACAAGTGTGGGGCTGCGCACATTGCACATGCGCAGGGGAGATGCGGAAGGTGCATGCACGGAGACACCGCGTTGTGCATACACTGTGCGTGTGTGTGTGAGCATGAGATGTGCGCATGTGCTGTGTGCCATTACGTGCATGCAGACGGCCTTACGTCAAGTGCGTGGACCGGCACTCATCACATGGGTCCCGGGCACGCACCTTCTGCATCTCCCCTGCGCATGCACAACAAGCGCAGCCTCCACGCTTGCACCGATGTGCATGCATGTGTGTAAGGATGCACACACATAGAAAAACACATAAATACACATGCACACGTGGTACACACTGAGGGGTTTGTGTAGGCGATGGAGACAGAAGGCGAGTTGTAGAGCAGGCGAGGGTGAGATCAGGAATATAGCAGGTGAGGAGAGGTGTGTTGCGGAGCAGGCGAGAAAGAGAGAGAGGGGAGGCGAGGAGCAGGCGAGAGAAACAGGAGGTGATCTGAGGAGCAGGCAGCAGGGAGAAGAGGGACGGTGAGGTGAGGTGCAGGCGTGAGGTGGAGCAGAGGAGCCAAGGGGCAGGGGAGGGTGGAGCAGGGGAAGATCAGGAGGGGTGATGATGTGTGACAGGGAGGGAGAGGGCACAGAGGGCAGTGAGATGGAGCGGCAGGACATGGCAGGGGGAGAGGAAGGTGAGACACATGTTCAGCGGGACCCAGAGCCGCCAGGGAGAGGTGGTCCTGTGGTGGTGGCTGCAGGCCCATCGGGTGTGTCGCAGCCCATCCAGGGGCCACCCAGCACCAAACATAGGCATTTACCGGTGCCAGATGAGGAACGGAGGAGGGCTGTTAGATTCAGCCAGCAGGAAAACAACATCCTGCTGGCCAGTGTTTGGGAGTGATATGAGGTGCTCTACTGCCGGCTAAGCACAAGCACCACTGTGGGCACATGGATACACGTGTGGGAGGAGATCCAGGAGGCCATAGTCCAGGCAGGGGGGCCATCCAGGTGGCCCACTGGCATGAGCAGCAGAAGCATGTTGCGCACGTACACGCGCTATCTCGCGGTACTACGAGCTACCTGGCACAATTATGGCGCACAGCATATGTGGGATTTTGACGCCCAGATCACATCATAGTATTCTTATCGGAACAGTGACACGCGGTGCTAATGGTATGGGCCACTTCTCCAGTCCCCATACACCTGATCTTGCCGCCACGCCACCATTTATTAATTTAATTGGTTAATTGGTGTTTATGTTACGGCGATGAGGCTCCCCGGCATTGACCAGTGGGCGCATTATAGGGTGCCTTAGCTTGCAGCGCCCTATGATGCGCCTTCTACGGCCCATGCTCAGCACCACCATAGTCTACAGGACTAGGGTGAGTGGGTATGTTGGCGTTACCCGCACACTACAGAGATGTGTCTAACTGTTACAGCCATGCAAAAAGGTGCCACTTCAGACACTCTTCCTGATGTTGTTGCACTGGGGATTTGAACCTATGAAAGCTGGCTGTATAACCATTGTACTAACCAGTGTGCTATGCCTCTATGGCCATTGTCATAGCTAGGACTGACTACACAACAATTGCACGTCAACGCACATACATTCTGCTGTGCTTACTGGGATAGGGGAGACCCTCAGCTAAGGCAGTTTCCAGGCCACATTACCATAGGCAAATGACTGTGGAGGCAGAGGTCATGGGTTTGATCCCTCAGTGGTGTTATGTAAGTAGGCTAGAAGTCTAAAAAATAAGATGGGAGTGTTAGAACATATAGCACTAAATGAAAGGTTAGATATGATTGGAATATCAGAGACATGGTGGAAGGAGGACAACCAGTGGGACACTGTGATATCTGGGTACAAACTATATCGTAATGATAGAGCTGATCAAATTGGTGGAGGGGTTGCTCTCTATATTAGAGAGGGCATTGAGTCAGAAAGGATTAAAGTTTTGCAGGAAGCAAAATCTGCTGTAGAATCTATATGGATTGAAATTCCATGTAAAAGGGGTAATGCAATGGCAGTGGGGGTGTACTATCGAGCGCCTGGCCAGAATGACCAAATGGATGATGAAATGCTCAAAGAAATCAAGGAAGCTAACAAAAGTTACAGCACAGTAATAATAATGGGTGATTTCAATTACCCCGGTATCGACTGGGTCAGTGTCACGTCAGGACATGCTAGGGAGATAAAGTTCCTAGATGAAATAAATGACTGCTTCTTGGAGCAGCTGGTTCATGAACCGACCAGAGGGGAAGCCATATTAGACCTAATCCTTAGTGGAACACCAGATCTACTGCAAGAGATAAGGTGGTTGGGGCCACTTGGCAATAGTGATCATAGCATGATCGCCTTTGATTTAATTAGTGGAGGAGGGATAGTAAGGAAATCCACAGTACTACCTTTTAACTTTCGAAAGGGAGACTATGATAAAATGAGGAAAATAGTTAAGAAAAAACTAAAAGGAGCAGTTGCAAAGGTTAAAGACATACATCAGGCTTCGCTGTTGTTGAAAAATACTATCTTGGAAGCCCAGACCAGCTGTATTCCACGCTTTAAGAAAAGTGGAAAGAAGTCCAAAAAACTGCCAGCATGGTTTAAAGGTGAGGTCAGAGAGGCTGTTGCTGCCAAAAAAGCATCTTTCAGGAAATGGAAAAAAGAGCCAAACGATGAAACCTGGAAACAGCACAAGCACTGGCAAGTCAAATGCAAGGCATTGATAAGGCAGGCAAAGGGAGAATTTGAGAAGAAGCTTGCTGCGGAAGCAAAAACGCGAAGTAAAGACCTTTTCAGGTACATTTGTAGCAAAAAACCTGTGAGAGAGTCAGTTGGTCCATTAGATGATAAAGGGGTTAAAGGAGCACTAAGAGGCAACAAGGCGATAGCGGAGAGACTGAATGAATTCTTTGCTTCAGTCTTTACTGAGGAAGATGTAGGGATGTTACCTATGACTGAAGTGGTATTTAAAGGTGCGGAAGAATTGAAGGAAATATCGATACATCGGGATGATGTATTACAACTATTAGATAAACTGAAGAGTAGCAAATCACCTGGGCCGGATGGATAGAAACCATCATAAAGAATAAAATTACTCAGCATGTAGATAGTCATGACCTAATGGGAGACAGCCAACATGGCTTTAGACAAGGAAGATCTTGTCTTACTAATCTGTTATGTTTTTTTGAAGGAGTGAATAATCTGGTGGACAAAGGTGAGTCGGTTGATATTGTGTATCTGGACTTTCAGAAAGCCTTTGACAAGGTCCCTCATGAGAGACTTTTGGCAAAACTAAAGAGTCATGGGATATGAGACAGTGTACTATTGTGGATCAGGAACTGGTTAAAAGATAGAAAGCAGAGGGTAGGGCTAAATGGCCAATTTTCCCAATGGAGAAAGGTGAATAGTGGTGTACCCCAGGGATCTGTGCTGGGTCCGCTGCTTTTTGACATATTCATAAATGACCTGGAAACTGGAATAACGAGTGAGGTTATCAAATTTGCAGATGACACAAAACTATTTAAAGTTGTTAAAACCCAAGAGGATTGTGGAAAATTGCAAGAGGATCTTGATAAATTGGAAGACTGGGCATCAAAATGGCAGATGAAATTTAATGTGGACAAGTGCAAGGTTATGTACCTAGGGAAGAACAACCCAAACTATGGTTACACGATGCAAGGTTCCACATTAGGAACCACCACCCAGGAAAAAGATTTAGACGTCATTGTGGATACCATGTTAAAACCCTCGGACCAGTGTGCGACAGCGGCCAAGAGAGCAAATAGAAAGCTAGGTATGATAAGGAAAGGAATGGAAAATAAAACAAAAGATATTATAACGCCTCTATATTGTTCCATGGTGAGACCACACCTTGAATATTGTGTGCAATTCTGGTCGCCGTATCTTAAAAAGGATATAGCGATTTTAGAAAAGGTTCAGAGAAGAGCCACCAAAATGGTAAAGGGGATGGAAGGATACTCCTATGAAGAAAGGCTAAAAAGGTTAGGGCTCTTTAACCTGGAAAAGAGACGGCTGAGGGGAGATATGATAGAAGTCTATAAATTAATGAATGGAGTGGAATGGGTAAACGTAGATCGATTGTTTACCTTATCAGAATATAGAAAGACTAGGGGACATGCAATGAAGCTACAGGGTAAACTATTTAAGACTAATAAAAGAAAATATTTTTTTACTCAACGTGTAATCAAACTCTGGAATTTGTTACCGGAGGATGTAGTAAAGGCTGTTAGTGTAGCTGGGTTTAAAAAAGGCTTGGACAAGTTCCTGGAGGAAAGGTCCATAAACCATTATTAAGAAGAGACCCAGGATATCAATGCTTGAACCAATACAAGCATTGTGGAACCTGTGTCCCTTGGGGAAACTGCTAGGTACATATGACCTAGATTGGCCACTGTTGGAAACAGAATACTGGGCTTGATGGACCTTGGTCTGACCCAGTATGGCATATCTTATGTTCTTATGTTCTTATGAGGCATTACCATTTAATTTAAATCAGTACTGTCTGAGGCATCTCCTTTTTAAATTTAATTTAGTGCTGCCAGCAAAAACACCCTCATAGTGCCGTAACCTAAGGTGCCGCATAAGGCAACCTATAAGGCACTCCATAGGGCACATTATAAAGTGCACCGTCCGCCAAGGCACCTTATAATATGCCCTATAGGGAGCTTCATAGGGCACCTTATAGGGCGCTGTATAGGATGCCTTATGAGGCACCTTAAGGTTACAGCACTGTGAGGGTGCATTTTGCTGGCAGCACTGATTTAAATGAAAAGGAAAAGCCTCAGACAGCCATATTAAATAACACCACTGTGGGATCAAACCCATTACTTCTGTCTCCACAGTCATTGAAGTAACCAGTGGGCTACATCTCTACAGCTGCTAGCATACCCCTGGCTGGCTACAGAAAGACTGTAGGTCACCACACAAACTGTCTGCTGTGGTTAGCAGGATAGGGTAAACCCACCTGTACCCATGATACACTGCACATGCAGATCAGCAGTCTACAGCTGATCACATAATGGGGTATGCACCCCCACAGCACCTAGGCCTGGTAGGTGGAACTGACCATGTGCACCCCCACAGCACCTCGGCCTGGTAGGGGGATCTGACCGTATGTGTTACTGGCACAGAGTAGCTACAGACCGTGACATTGTGTGGGTCCTGTGCTCAACATGAGGATGAGGAGGGGCGCCCAGCACCAGGTCTGCAGCACCTGGCCTTGCTGAGATAGGCTATGCTGCAGGTCGCCATCAGTGCCAGTGTGTGATAGGTAGTCCTTGCAAACACACCTAGGATACACCTGTGTCCATCTGTATTTCCCAGTCAGGTCTAGCCCTTGTGGACTATGATGCACCCAGAATAGTGCATATCCTGTGTGGGTGCCATGGTCACATGTTATAAGTGAAAGTGGTGTGTGGGGGGTGTTTGGATCCTAAAGCGGATTATGCAGCGCCACCCAACCCGCCCTCTGTGGCTCAGAATTGGGGACAGGATCTCCCACTAACAGATCCACATTGTACATCTCTGCAATGGTGGCAGTAGAGGGGACCCTCAACCCCAGTCCTGCTGGGGAGCAGGCACCCTGCAGGGCCGACAATGCAGATCTGCAGACATCAATAAGGCAATGGCAGACAAGCAGAATGCCGGAAAAGCTCAGCTCAGCTGCCCCACCACTATCTGACATTCACCAGCAGAGAGCAAGGTCAGTCTCCACCCACTGCACCCTGCAAGGTGTTCTTACCATACACATATTAACTGCAGTCTGCTAGATAGTGCATGTTCCTGGAGGAACTGTGTGCACCCAAAAATGGGATGTGAGCACACACACACACCAAGCAGGTATGTCAGTGACTGGGTCCCAGAAAAGGAAACCCATAAAGATCAATTGAGAGAAATGCTACATAGCACTATGGGGGAACCTAGCCATGCCGCGGTCACTGCTCAGTCAGGGTGAGAGTGAACTCCCAGCATGAAATGCTGTGGCAACCCTGTCCTTGCAGGTGGTGGTTGGGCACTACAATGTCCAAGCCATTGCCTATGCCCTGTGCAGATGCATCCTGCCTAGGCCACCCTGTCCAGGCCATACCCACAGTACCTTGCTCCTCATTATGCACATTGGCAAGCTAACACTGGAAACAGTGCAAGCAGTGTGGGCTCAGTGAGGTGTAGGCCGCCACAACACACTGGATAGACATACACACACTCCCACACCTATGCCAGCATTGTGCAAATATAGAGGATTTTGGCAGCCCTTGCCACCACACCAGTCCTGGGCACAGTGCAGGCATGGCTATGGTACGCAATGCTGTTGGGGTCATTCCCCGGGGTGGTAAACGCTGTCAGAAACCAAAACTGAAACACACTCCACAGATATCAGAAAGGTTGCTATGATGCAGCTCTGTCAACAAATTGTGTTTAACTTAGGATTTCTTATCTGCCATTACTCATAGCAACCTTTTGATATATGTGTAACGTGTTCCCAAGTTTAGGGCGGCATTACTAAGGTATGCAAGTGCTAGTATTGGGAGATGCTGCTCCGCACAGGGCCAAACAGCCTGACTCTCCATGAAGCTTTGGATAGTGGAGCCTGTGGGTGTGGGTGTGGGTGTTTATGCCCTTGTTGGCCGCTGCTCTAGGGCTGAGTTTCCCAACTCCGGTCCTGGTGGGCCAATCATGGTTCAGGTTTTCATGCTGTCCCCTCATGAATATGCATGAAATACATTTGCATATAATGGGGGCATTGCATACAATTCAGCAAAGGCATATTTATTCGGGACAGCACGACACCTGAATGGTGTTTGGCCCTCCAGGACTGCAGTTGGGAAACTCTGCTCTAGGGATTGCACATGTTTATGGTGTCTGTGCCCTGTAGGGTAAAATGTGGGCATTTATGGCTTGTTTATTTAATCTGCAATAACAGTTCCGTCTTTATTATCATGGTTTAGTACTGGGTAAAATATAGGGACATGGTATGCAGGAGCCACAGCTGGGGCTTGAACCTGTGACTTTCTGCCCCTGAACACACTGGCGGTGTGTACTGCACCAAACTGTTGCCACAGAGGCAGATCATTCCCTGGGGCTACCATTAGTGTTCGTTAGACAGACCTCTGTTGCACTGTACAGCACCCACCTAAACAGGGCTTGGCCTTGGTCTGCTGTGGGCAGATGCCACTGCCCCCTCCACCACCAGTAACCGTCTGCCACCATGCTGACATGCCCTTATGCCAGTGGTTCTGGTGGTGAGCAGTCCCAGGCCGTCCAGTGTGCTGGTAGGCAGCTGCCTATGGTGTGGCTTCTCGGGTAGGGGTGCCTACATAGACATGCGCACTTCCCTCCAGCACCACCTGGCAATGATATGCGCCCTTGGAGGTACCTGCTGGGTAATATCCCCTGTGACTCTGTGGGACACACGCTCGTGCCCATGTTGGACCCTCATCAGTTGCTGTCATGCTGCTTTACAGTTTCGGCATTCCTATGTGCCACCTAGGCATCTGCCTAGTCCGCACTGTGCCCCAGCTGGACCACAGCATAACAAACCTGCCCAATATAAACGACAAAACCCTGATCACCGCTATTTCACTATGGGATCATTCACTTTGTAGGGGGACAGAGCATAACCCCTGCCAAACATGATATCTTCCTTTTTACGCTTTGTCAGTAGTGTTGCTTTATGTTTATCATTTGTAGCACTATTGTCCAGCTTGGTTATGGGGATTTCAAATGTGGTTCTGGTCATTTAATATGTCTATTTGCCTTTTTGGTTCCTGCACATGTATCACTACTATCACTTTTTTGGGTTTCCCTGGCTTTGCTGTACATTGCTGACAGAAATGGTTTCTCTCTCCTGCAAATGTGCCTCTAGCGCAAGGTTTTCACTGGCGCTAATTTTCAGACCTTCATTTCACAGCATTAGTGTGCATGGGGCCTCTCCTCGCCCACTCTCTGCCCATTGACCCCTCATCTCCGCCCCTGGGGAGCCTTACTCCGCCCCTGGGGAGTCTTACTCCGCCCTCTGGGGAGCCTTACTCCACCCTCTGTGCACCTTAACGCCGCCGCAGACATTATCGCACGATACGTGATGTTATCACACAGTAAAGCACCATTATCATGCGATAACGTCACGTATCGCGCGATAATGTTGCAGCTGCGCCGTTAGCGCCGTTTAGTAAACATACCCCATGTCTGTTTTTGCAGCCCAATGCACAACAGAAATATTATGGGCTGTGAATTAACATTTCTGCTTGATACTGGGGCATCTACCTCTGCTATTGCACTGTCTAATTTGCCACCTCCTTTGCTGCACTGCTTACCTTCAGCACCACAAATCCCTTGTGAGGAAATGGAAGGAAAGACTATTATGCATCAGAAACTGACCAATGTGCCCCTGACATTGGGTGGTAAGGTTTATTATACTGACTTTTTAGTGGGCTCATTTCCTCCTATTAACCTGCTAGGATGTGGCTTTCTCTCTAGAAATAAGACTGCTATTAGTTGTGAATCTGGAGCTCTAACTTGTACATTGTTTCCTTTCGAAGCACAAAATTCTTTGCTGCCTCAGATTCTAGACTCTCTTCACTCTGCATTGTGGGCAAAGCCTGGAGATGATGTGGGTCACCTCAACATCTCATCTGTAAGGATTAAACTACAATCTGGCATACCACTATCATAGGTCAAACAGTATCCATTGCCTGCAGCTTCAATTGCTGGTATACAACCAGTCATTGACAACCTTCTGACTCAAGGAGTACTTGTACCTACTATTTCCCCTTGTAACACTCCTATTTAACCTGTGCTCAAGGCTGAAGGTAAGTCTTATCATTTTGTGCAAAGCTGCCTCCCAATTGGACAGGTACCTGCTATTTGGCTAGACCTTCCCTGGAGATTTGTCCCATATCAGGCCTTGTTTGGCTATAACAACTCTACTACCAATAATTGTAACACTGATATTTCTACTTCTAGAACCAAAAGGTCTATGGATAGTATTCAAACAGATATAGCAGCTGCTCATAAATTGTTGAATGATACCAGTATGTTAACTCAGGATGAAGTAAATATGTTTGCTGGGACGGTATGGATTAGCACTTTTGGAACCATCCACCTTATTGAACGGAATGGAGAACAACCTTTATGATTATATGCTTTGATTGAAGTTACTGCCCAAGACTTAACTAAAGCCCTTACTGTTATTCAAGGTACCATGGTACCACTGTTATGCAAGGTACCACTGCTTATTCAGCCCAAAACCGTATGGCCCTGAATTACCAACTTGCTAAGGACAGAGGGGTTTGTGGAATCATAAAGGAGCACTGCTATACTTTTGTAGATTCTAACAAAATGTGCTGATTAGATGAACTTTGGTAACAGTGACAGTGACTCACAAGTTTAGATTTTCACCTACTGCATTTAACCTTTCACCTACTGCGTTTAAATAGAATTAGATATCATGATCATATGAACTGTGTAACTGTTCATAAATAACTAAAGAACAATGTTGGTGCAAGCATAAAGAGCCCGATTCAGATAGAGGCACATCTGGAGTGTTCGGATGGCCCCAAGCAAAATGGGCCCATTTGGATCCAATTCTGGACCACGGGAACAAAACATTCCCACGGTAACCAAAATCGGGTATGAGGATGGCCCGGCATGCCCCTATTACCTGCGGGAACGTCCTCTTCACAGACACCTTCTGACTCCTGCATCCTTGGTCCCCCCTTTTCCCTGCCGTCCGCCCCAAGGCTGGCCTGCTGTGGCCTGGATTGGGCAGACCCTGCACCCGGCCTGGCCCCAGAGGGGGATCTCCAGGCCCGATCGCCAGGTTTTCACTGCTTATTCCATCTTTGAGGTGGAATAAGCAGCAGGTCCTACCGGGCTGGCCCGTCCTGATCCTGCTCCCTCCTGCACCCTGCTGGCTCTCCCTGTTCTGATGTTCAGGACATACAGGGAGAGCCGGAGGGGGAATTGGGCCCAAATGACTTATGGGATGCACACCCTGCCGGGACGTGCAGCCCCACAACCCACATTTCAGAATCAGGCTCAAAGTGTAAACATAGGCTATGAACTGTACAGCCATAGGTCAACATACAGTCAACTATAGGTTACTGTTGGCACAATGTAATTTCTGCTAGTCTGCAATTATGAATAGTTTTGTCATAATCAAATAAATTTTGTCTAATACTGTATAATGTAATCAGCTATTGCTCTGTAAAAGAATTCTAGCGACACCTTGAGTTATTTCATATTAATGATTAATGACTCAGTTACTTCTTTGACCATAATAAAAGGAGCTTTTATGAGTGAAAATTCCAATCCAGCAGAGAAGAGGAACTGTGCATGTCCACAGACCTTCCTGTTGGCTCCCTATGAGCTAAAAGAAAAGGAACTTTGCGGTTGTGTCTTTGTATTTTGTTCTCTCTCTCTCTCTTTCTCTCTCTTTCTCACTGTTTGGAGGACCCGAAGAAAAAAGAACCAAAGAAAATTTTGACTGGAATAGAGGAAGTTTTCAATGGCTGTAAAAGTAATTGGTAACCAATGCAAACTTTCAATACAGGAGTAATATGTTCTCTGAACTATGTGCCTGCCATCTCTCTCTCTAAGGGAGACAAATATATAAACTATTACAGTGGTCAATTCTAGAGATTACCAAATACACTAATTTGGTAAATTCAACACAGTACAGTAACTTTTATATCGGGCAAAGTCAACACAGTTGGAAAAAGCACTTCTTGCTATTTTAGTAAAATGGGAGTTCACGTTCAGCTTCCCATGAAAAATTACATCCAAATTTCTTTTTTTTTATGTTTTATTTATGAATTTCAAAATTAACACATTCAAGCATATACATGAATGAAAGAAAAAAGGCAAAAAGTAAAGATAAATCACAATCCAGGAAAAAAAAATTAACTCATTTAGTCCACAAATAGGAGCAAATCAGGAAAAAATGTTAATCATAAAGATATACAATAAACTCAAAGGAAAGTATAGGAGAGTAATATGTCAGCTGGATGGGATACATTACAATGTAACAACCTCTTCCTTAGAAATCAAAAACTCTAGGAGCAGCTTAGGTTGAAAAAACAAATACTGTTTGTCAGATAGGGCAAAACGAAGACAACTTAGAAAAATTCAAAAGTTTCAAGTTGTTTCTCCTAATCTGATTTTCCAAATATTCAAGTTTCCTTGACTTGAGCTGCACCCAATGTCTAAAGCTCTCCAAGATGTTAATCCAAATGAGCAACCTTCTCAGAGTGACCCTCTGTTCATGGGAAAACTCAGTCGCAACCAATTTCATAGCATTTAAATCTTTACATTTCCCCATACAACATAATAAAGGACCGATTTAAAGCAGCAACTACATTCCACAGCAAATCCATTGTAAAGATCGTAAGTTTTCAATCTGACCATGTATAGGAGTTTTGGAGCTTCCCTCACTGGGGTCTTCCTGTATCTCTGTGCCACTTCTGGAGCCACTGACACTAAGGAAAAATGTTGCCCCTGTTGCACAATTGCCACATTCACTATAGAGGACCCTCTTCACTCCCACTCTTTAGAGTATAAACCAGAACCCTAGAAGGATCACACCATCAAAAGCAGAAACACTTCCAGGTCGTTGAGGAGCAGAGCACTGCTCAGGGTGAAAAACACCCCTTCAATGCTCAGATCCACAGCTGAGGAAAGCCGCAGGTCCACTGAAAACACTACACCACTCCCCAAGTAGTGAACTGTACATGTTTCAAGGCAGGGTTGTCTGTGCCACCAACAATGATTTTCACTGTCTCATATCAGAGATGGAAGCACCAAGCAGACAGGCAAGATAACTCATGCAAGTAAGAGCTCTGCACTGCACATCCTTCCCAGATGCCACTTGGTTCCCACAATGAAATTTCAAGCAATATTGGTAAAACATTGTCTATTGCTATCCTGCATCAGTTGAGGATCATCTACACCCCATGACATTTTCTTTACATATAAAAATTCTATCTTAGCAGCATCTGACAGAGCTTATTAGCAAATAGCCAGCTTATGATCTGATGGTGATTCCCATTCATCTTAATCACATCTCTACTACTACTACTGAGCATTTGTATAGCGCTACAAGACGTAAGCAGCGCTGCACAGACATGTAAGAGACAGTCCCTGCTCATCAGAGCTTACAATCTAGAAACATAGAAACATGATGGCAGAAAAAGACCACATGGCCTATCTAGTCTGCCCTTCCTCATTAACCACTACAACAGTCCCCTTTTTTCCTTTAGAGATCCTCTGTGTTTGTCCCATGCCTTTTTGAATTCAGACACTGTCCTCATCTCTACCACCTCCACTAGGAGACTATTCCATGGATCTACCACTCTTTTCGTAAAGAAATATTTCCGCATATTACTCCTGGGTCTATCCCCTTTCACCTTTATCCTATGTCCCCTCATAGTAGGGCTTGCTTTCAATCGAAAGAGGCTCTCCTCCTGTGCATTTATGCCATGGAGGTATTTAAACGTCTCAATCATATCACCTCTATCCCGCCTTTCCTCTAAAATGTACATATTAAGATCCTTAAGTCTGTCTTCATATGCTTTATAAAGAAGACCACTAACCATTTTAGTAGCCACCCTCTGTACCGACTCCAACCTATTTATATCCTTTTGAAGGTGCGGTCTCCAGAATGAGGTTTATTTATTTATTTATTTAACTGATTTTATATACTGTCTTTCTACAAATCAAGACGGTTTACATAAAACATTTAAAATAGAGTGTTTCCACTGTTTACATAGAACAAAGTAACAATATATATAAAATAACAATGAAACTAATTATAAATTATAAGAATAAACAACTATTTACAAAGGTATTTACCGAGGTGTCAGGTAGGAGCTCTCAACCCTTCGCCCTCAGCTCCTTCTCCCAGCGGGGTGCTGACCACAAATCGACCTACTAAATTCGTGGGGAGCAGGATGGTGACTGTTTAAGACGGGCAGACCCAAGCCATCTTCATCGTACCCTTAGGACTACTGGATACCTTCTCCTCCCATCAAGTGTGGATGGACAAGGAGTACTGTCAAGTCAATCCCGGCATGTCGTTCCCTGATCGGCTATGCTTGCCTCAGGTGTTCAGACCTTAGAGTATTACTATTTATTATTAACACAGTGATGCGGAGTGGCCGTCCGCTTTCTCGGGCAGAGACTGGTCACTGGAAGTTCCCGCTCGTTATATGTTGTCCCCATCATTTATGGGGTGTTGATCATCGGTTCAACCATGCTTGACAGTGGTTGAGTATGGGCCAAACCATACTTGTAAGGTTGGGAGGCATTCCTAACGGGGAAGGGTTGGTTATATTCCAACCGACCCGGATCAGCGCAGGGCAGTGGCCACTGATCTGCTATGAGTAAAGTCCTACCGAAAACCCATCCTGCAAGTCCCACATGGCCTGGCACAAACAAAAGCTGACCCAGCATACTGCCCATTCAGGCCAGACGTGTCATTCCTTATCCTTCCTAAAGCCTAGTGAGAATCCATCATCACTGCCTAGCAGAAACATCAGCAACCAGACTGGACAATGGCGACATACGTCCACTGCGCCCAACAGCCTTGCTGTCACTCGCAGACAAAACTGGTGGACCAACAGTGAGATTCCTCGATAACAACTCAAGCTGCTTCTATGGCAACGTAGTGGTCAAAACTGCTAATTGGGATGGCGTACCCGCCATGCACGTAAGGCCGCCTCAGCCGCCAGAGACACTACACACGTCATCATCACAGTCCTACGCAGCTAAATCCCAGGACATGCGCGAACATACACGCATCAGCGCATGGGACCCCAACAAACCGGGGTCCCAGCGCACTCTGACTCTCACTCCCAGCAGACTCAACCTCTAGGAATCTGCTTGCCCCAATTTTGCATGCCAATTCCTCCTGCTCCACCATTGGCCGGCTGTGGCCACAAGCAGATGCTCAAGTCGTGCCAAGGGACTATAGTAGTGCTAAACGATCCATCGGCAGCCTGCCCGAGGATCCATCGACAGCCTGCGGCTCGGACTTGGCAGAGACACCTACTAATACTACATACAGACCAACTCGGCACCTAGCAGCCTCAAGGCCTTGCCTGCTACCCCCTGCCTGGACACACCTAATCAAGCCATGAACTGACTCATGACTCACGTCCCTTGCCGAGTCATTGCTCTAATCGCATCATTCTGTAACACTGTCGATATTGCTGCTGGTCCATCCATGCCGATATTGCAGAGCGGTCAATCCTGCACCAATACGGATGTGCTTCCAGCATCCCTACTATGACTATCATGCTTGCTTGGAAACAACGCAACCGCTCGTTGGTACTCCCCTGCTGCCGCATTCCCGCGGCCGCCCATCGAGAGCATTACTCTGCGCCTGCCTCTACGGTGGCCCATTGAGGCCATATACTCTCACAATCACTGCGGCTGCGTAGCCAACCACCTCAAAATAGGCGTGCACCCGTTATCACTACACGCTGCACGCTCATACTGCACGCTGGCACTGGCCCCCACCTCCAGGTGCCTAACGATGACTTTCCAAAGTGCCTCAGGGCACACCTTTGCAACATCCAGCCCCTGATAAAGTGTCATTGAACCTGATCTCAGCCTCCCCCTTCCACTACATCACATGTCAGCTTGGGAGGCACCAAGTGTGGCTGACTCATCCTGCTTGTCCTAGGAGAAAACGGAGTTACTTACCTGTAACTGGAGTTCTCCGGGGACAGCAGGATAAGTCAGCCACACATACCCGCCCACCTCCCCTGGGAAGGGCTCGGCTTCTGACCAGTGCCCACCTCCTAGCGGCTAAGGCTCAGCTAGTGACAAACTGGCTAGCTAGGGGCGGGCCAGGGGCAGGGCCAGTTGGCCCATGCTCAGGAGGGCGAAAGCCCTTCTGAGCTATGGAGAGAGTACTTCCGTCTCGGCACCGTCGGATGACGTCACCAAAGACTTATACAGAGGCACCAAAGACTTATACAGAGGCACTATTGCCTCCTTTCTTCTGCTGACCATTCCTCTCCCTATACACCCAAGCATCCTTCTAGCTTTTTGCCATTGCCTTTTCTACCTGTTTAGCTGCTTTAAGACCATCAGACACAATCACGCCTAGGTCCCGCTCTCCTTTTGTGGACAAAAGTACTTCACCTCCGATACAATATCGCTCCCTTGGATTGCTGCAGCCCAAATGCATGACCTTGCATTTTTTAACATTAAATCTCAGCTTCCAAATTCTAGACCATTCTTCAAGCCTAGCTAGATCTCTCCTCATGTTATCTACACCTTCCTGGGTGTCTACTCTATTGCAGATTTTGGTATCCTCCGCAAAGAGGCAAACCTTACCTGACAGCCCTTCAGCAATATCACTAACAAAGATGTTAAAAAGAATCAGACCAAGGACAGATCCCTGGGGCACACCACTAGTAAACTCCTTCTCCTCATAGTGAGCTCCATTTACCTGTACTCTTTGTCGTCTCCCATGCAACCAATTCCTAACCCAAGCAGTAACTTTAGGGTCCACCCCTATGGTGTTTATAAGTCGCCTGTGCAGAATAGTGTCAAAGGCTTTACTGAAATCTAAATACACCACATTTAGGGCTTTCCCTTGGTCCAACTCCCTGGTTACCCAGTCAAAGAAAGCAATCAGATTTGTCTGTTAAGTCCTGTCTCTGGTGAATCCATGCTGTCTCAGATCTGGTAATCCTTTGGACTCCAGAAACCTCACTATTTTCTCTTTCAGCAGCACTCCCAATAATTTGCTCACCAGCGAGGTCAAACTAACCAACCTGTAATTTTCAACCACATCCTTACTTCTGCTTTTGTGTAAAGGGACCACATGTCCTCTGGCACCGCTCCCGAAAATGCCTGTCAGTGGAACTGCTAGAATGTCACCAAATTCCCTCAGTATTCTAGGGTGTATACCATCTGGTCCCATCACTTTGTCTACTTTAGCTAGTTTCTCATGAACACAGTCTTCTGAAAATTGTTCAAGATGCCCCTCGCTTCTTTTTCTGTTTGTGGGCATTTTCTGAGGTCCTTCTCCTGGTTCTTCATCTATAAACACCGAACAGAAATATTTGCTAAGCAATTCCACTTTATCCTCATCAGCTTCTACATATTCCTCCCCTTCAACCTTGAGTCTGACAATGCCACTTTTGCCCTTCCTTGTCTCACTAACGTATCTGAAAAATGTCTTATCCCCCATGTTATTGCATTGGCTATTTCCTCATCTTTTTGAATCTTTGCTTTCCTGACTACTTTGCCAGCTTCTCTAAGTTCTTCCAAATATAGATGCCTGTCTTCCTCTCTCCATGATCACCTGTATTTCATGAAGGCCTCCCCCTCTCTCTTCACCTTTTCAGCTACCTCTTTCAAAAACCATAGCAGTCTCCTTTTCCTTTTCCTTTTATTTAACATTTTAACAAAAAGGTTGGCTGCCCTTAAAATATCCCCTTTCCGTTTTGCCCACTGTTTTTCCACATCCCCAGATGTTCCCATCCCTCTAACGACTCCATAAGGTATTGGCCCACCTTGGCAAAGTTAGTTTTTCTAAAGTCTAAGACCCTCACTTTTGAATGGATTTTATCAGCCCTAGTCCTAATATTGAATATTGGATGTGTAATGATCTCCCACTATAACAATAGAAACACTTTCACCATTGGTAAGCACCATGTCCAGTATGGTCCCTTCATGTGTGGGTTCTGTTACCAGTCACCTGAATATTTCTCCCCGTAGAGAATCCAGGATCTCCGCACCACTAGACGACACTGCAGCAGGGATGTGCCAATCAACATCTGGCATATTGAAGTCCCCCATCGGTAGCACCTCCCCCTTTCCTGGCAACACTACTTATCTTCAATTAACCTTCCATCCACCTCTTTTCCCTGTGAGGGTGGTCTGTCTATCACGCTGATGTAGATATATTTCTCTTTCCCTCTTTCTAGTTTAATCCACAGTGCCTCCTCTCTCCCTTTTATGCCCTGTATTTCTATAGTTTTAATATTATTTTTTAAATATAGTGCCACTCCTCCTCCCCTTCTTTCCACCATGTCCCTTCCAAACAAAGCACAGCCTGGTATAGTTACATCCCAGTCATGATTGTCCATGAACCATGTCTCTGTCACCACCACTAAATCCAAGTCAGCCTCTCTCATCAAAGCCCCAACATCTGGAATCCCATTTCCCATGCTATGGGCATTCATACACACTGCTTTCCATATGTTGCCCCTTTTACCCATTTCCATAAAGGTATTTAATGTTTCACTTATTGGGGGGCTTTCACTTATCTGGGGGCTTTCTTCACCCATCCCAAGAATCCAGCCTAAAGCCCTCTTCAGCAGGTCAGCCAGTCTGCTACTGAAGGCATGTCGACCCTTCCTGGACAGATGGACGGCATCTCTGCTCTGCAACCCTTGAAACAGAATCCCATGGTCCAGGAAACCAAAATGCTCTCGATGACACCATCTACACAGCCATCTCCAGGATGTGAACCTCTCCACCTTAGCCTCTACCTCAGCCTTAGCCTCAGTGAGAACTGAAGAGAACACCACCCACACCTCTATCTGCTTCACCCTCTGACCCAGAGCCATGAAGTCACTTTTGATATGCTCAGAGGGATACCTGGCAGTATCATCTGTGCCAACATGGATGAGCAGTGTGCTTGATGAGTCTCAGCAAACTCTCTGTAACATCTCGGATCTTGGCACCTGGCAGACAGCACACCTCCCTGGACATCAAGTCTGGTCAGCAGAAGGATGCCTCAGCATCTCTCAGAAGAGAATCACTTCCCCATGGTCACTGATTCTGCATCTAGTCAAGACAAACAACACAGTAGCTGTAGACATGGGATACATCTAGGGGGAATGGTAAAGAAGAGATCAGGGAGTCAAGATCCGAAAGTGGCAGCGAAGAGATGAGTTTTCAGCCTGGATTTGGAAAGGGCCAGAGAAGGCACCTGACATACAGACTCAAATAGTTTGTTCCAGGCATAAGGAGCAGCAAGGTGAAAGGAGCAAAGTCTGGAGTTAGCAATAGAAGAGAAGGACATAGTTTCCAAGGAGGGGTGTAGGGAGGTATAAGAGAGGAAAGGTAGTGAGGAGCTTCCGAGTGAATGCACTTATAGTTCAGCAGGAGAAGTTTGAACTGGATGCGAAAATGTATAGGGAGCCAATGAAGTGATTTGAGAAGAGGGGTAATCTGAGCATGACGAGAATGGCAGAAAATTAGCCATGCAGCAGAGTGTTGAACAGATTGAAGGGGAGAAAGACGATTCAGCGGGAGACCAGCAAGGAGTAGGTTACAATAGTCAAGACAGGAAGTGATTAAGGAGTGGATAAGTGCCTTAGTAGTGTGTTCAGAAAGGAATGGGCAGATTTTGATGATGTTATAGAGAAAGAAATGACAGGTTGTAGCTATCAGATGGATGTGTGTGGAGAAGGAGAGAGAGAGGAGTCAAAGATGATTTCAAGGTTGCAAGCCAAGGAAACAGGGAGGAGTAGAGAGTTATCCACAGAGGCTGAAAAAGGAGGAAGAGTAGAGGAGTTTTTATGAGGAAAAATAAGAAGATCAGTTTTGGCCATGTTCAATTTCTAGTGGCGGTGAGACATCCAAGCAGCAAGGTCAGAAAGGCAAGCAGAAATCCGGGCTTGGATTGCTGGAGAGATTTCGGGTGTAGAGAGGTAGATCTGGGAGTCATCAGCATAAGGATGGTACTGAAAGCCATGGGAAGAGATGAGTTCACCAAGGGAGTGTTAGAAGGACATGTAGGATCAAGTGATGGTTTCTTGAGGAGAGGTGTAACTACAGCATGCTTGAAGGCTGCAGGGACAGTTGCAGTGGAGAACAATAGGATGAGAATATGAGAGATGGAAGGGACAACAGTGGAGGAGTCAGGTGGGAATAGGATCAGAAGAGCAGGTAGTGAGTTTGGAGGAGGAAAGAAGGTGTGCAGTTTGCTCCTCTGAGATCATAGAAAGGGGGAAAGTTGGGAGTGAAGAGGAGGAGGTACAAAAATTTGAGGGTAAGCAATTAGAGAAAAATACAAGGTCAAGGAAGTGGCCATGCTGGTGAGTGGAGGAATTAGAGCAAAGCTAGAGGTCGAATGAGGAGATAAAGAAAAGGAGCTTTAAAGCATAAGGATCAGAGGGGTTATCAACATGAATGTTAAAATCCCCAAGAATAAGAGTGGGAGAAAAGCAATCCAGAAAGAAGGAAAGCCATGAGTCAAAGACAGTGAGAAAGGTAGAGGTGGACTTGTCAGGTGGTAGATAAATAACAGCTACCTTGAGAGGTATTGGAGTGAAAAGGCAGATGGAGTGGACTTCAAAGGAGGGAAAAGAGTGAGACTGAGGCAGCAGGAGGGGTTGGAATTGGCAGGAAGGAGAAAGTAGAAGCCCAACACTACCACCATGGCCAGTGGGATGAGGCGTGTGGGAGAACTGATAACCACCATGACAGAGAGCAGCGACTGATGCCGTGTCTTCTAGGAGGAGACAGGTCTAGTTAGAGCAAGAAGATGGAGAGCATTAGAGATAAAGAGATCATGAGTAAAGGCAAGTTTATTTGAAATGTTCCACAAGGCACATGAGAAAGGGAGAGAGGAAGGGGAAAGGAGAGGGATATGAATAAGATTAGACGTGTTGTGTGAAGTTCTCTTCTCAGAGTATGACAAAAGTCTAGGGGGCCAGGGTTGGGGTTGATATCTCTGGATGAGAGAAGCAGAAGGAATAGAAGATTGTGGTGCATAGAGAAGACAGCACGGTGGTAACGAGGGTGAGGTTGTCTTAGAGAGAGAGGAGATGGCTGAATGAGAGGGAGAAAGTGGTGAAGCTCAAGAGCTGATGAGAGCGTACAGGACAGAACAGAGGGAGAAGTTAATCCAAAGGCATAATATTCTGAATATGGATGTATCTAAAACACAAACAAAGTGTATCGACCAATGTAGTCTAACAGGATCAATAAAGATCCCAGGCCTCTTCCTGCCATATGATACAAATTATCAAGGATAAAGGTCAACATGGTCTCCATACTATGACCAGCTGAAAAGCCCAACAGTCATTCATCCAATAACTGTTTGCCATCTAAGAACTGATATTTTTGTTCATATACTGTGTACTCAATAACCTTAGCTAAGAGAGATACTTTAAAGATGAGTGAAAAATTATTTGAATCATGTTAGTCTAAGGAAGGCTTTTTCAAAATAAGTCAAACAATGGCTCTTTTCAGAGAGTCTGGATACATGGCCTCAGACAGAGAGAGATTAATAATATGCTGAATGAAATCACAAAGATTCAATTTAAATAGTTTAATTAATCACACTGAACACTAATCTGGTGCACAAAATATTGAATTTTCATTCCTGATAACACATAATGCATCATCTGACTTTATTGCGTGAAATGAATTCAGACTTGGTGCTGCTGGTCTCACACATTGATCTACAGCATGACAACATCCAGCATGCTGAGCTTCAGTCCTCATTAATGCTATTTTATTGTCACTCTGACATTCATCAGTAGATGACTGCATAGAAGAAATATTAAAAAGATCAGGAGTTATATCTTATAAGTGGCATTAATTATAAAGGTGTCATTTCCAAGCAATTATTCTGTAAATCGTGTGGAGAGGGAGAAGATCCTGAAATACCAAGAAATGCAGTCAGAGACCAAGAAAATGTGGCAGAAAAATATAGAGATATTTTCCATTGTATTGGGAGCCACAGGCCTGATTAAGTTGAATTTCCAACACCCTGATAAGTTATCTATACACATTACATCCTAGGAACTCCAGAAGGAAGACCTCTTTGGTACGATGCAAGAATTATAGCGACTGTGAAGTCGTTATTGTCATGGTATGCAGAGAACTAATTTAAACCAAATTACTGCAAAAAGGGGTATACAACTAATACAAAAAACAACAACCCTTATTTACTCCTTACTTCTCACAATATCAACCAATTCAGCAAACTACATCTATCATATTTCTTAAATAAGGTAAAATGACCTCAGAGAAACCTACCCCTACATTTGGCGAAACAAATCACCATAGGGTTAGATGGTATATTTCACATCACGGGTCAAAAACCTTTAATTTTATAATTCACCTTTAATACTTACAAAATTTATATTACCCAAATAATTACATCTCCAAAAAGTACTTTTCGGGATTCGAAACCTTAATTAACCTCGAAATTCTTAATAAATTTACCTATATTTTGAACTACTTATAAGGAATACATTCTTAAAATCATACGTGAATTATACAGCCGCAGGCGCCTGCAGGCTCATGCATTGATCCCAACCGTCCTGCAAAAAAGAGCACACAGGACATTTTACCTTATTTAAGAAATATGATAGACGTAGTTTGCTGAATTGGTTGATATTGTGAGAAGTAAGGAGTAAATGCAGAGAACTAACCCATTTGCAGACATCGCCCCTGGTTATTTTCTGTGACAGAGAGGAATAACTGGGCAAACTGAATGAGCTACTTGGCCTTTTTCTTCTGTTATCTATTATGTTTGGGAAAAAATAGGATAGGGAGAGTGGGGGAAGAAGGCAGCATTTGTCCAATTGAAATAAACTGCAATATGAAAGGTAGAACATACAGAGCCCAATATTCAAAAGGACTCTCCGAGCCAATTTTGAATGGCTCTATCTGGATAGTGCCATTGACTATTTACTTTGACTACCATGGTAGTGCTGGAGCCAGATAGAGATGATTTTCAGAGCCGGTATCGAAATTAGTATCCGCTTCACCTAAGACAGGTAAAAAGTTATCCTATGTGTATTGGCTATCCAGCTAATGGCAATATTTAGCGATAGTAGCATATTAACATAGTATTTGATGGCAGATAAAGACCAGTATAGTCCATCTAGTCTGCCCAGTAAGGTGGCTAGAGTGGTTATAACTGCAGCTCTGTGCAGGTCAGCCTCCTCTATTTATTGAAGTATAAAAGATATTTGTTTGCTTTGATTTCATCCTGTTGCTATAAAGGGATCCACTGTGTCTATCCCATGCCATTTTGAATTCCGTCATTGTATTTGCCCCCACAACCTCTATCGGGAGGACATTCCATGCATCCTCTACCCTTTCAGTGAAAAAGTATTTCCTGATGCTGCTTTTAAGTTTACCGCCTTGCAGTTTCATCATATGCCCTCTAGTTTTACAGCTTCCCCTTCTTTGAAAAAGGTTTATTTGTTCATTGATACCTTTTAAGTATTTAAAGATCAGTATCATATCTCCCCTGTCCCTCCTCTACATACTTACATCTTCAAGTCTCTTCTGGCACTTCCCTCTCTGCTCCAGCTTTATGGAACTCTCTGCCGGAAGGTATTAGAACCACAACAGACATCAGGGACTTCCATAAAAAGCTAAAGACGCTTCTTTACACTGATCACTTTGGACACATTACTAAGTAAATATTTTACCCTCTAACTCTGCAATTGCAGCTCACATCATACCTGGTTACCTTCAATCTGACCTCTCTTAGCCTAATGCCTGCCCTCCTTTACTGTATATAAGCTCCTCTGTATATAAGTTCCACATTGTTTCATTGTTTGTTAATAATTTTGTTTCTGTTTAATGTAACAGTTAATTTATTGCTACACTTCACTTGTTATACTGTTTAAGTTTCATGTTTTATGTAAACCGCTTTGATTGAAAGATAAGGCGGTATAAACAACGGTTAAATAAATAAATTCCCATACATCTTCTGGTGCAGGCTCCAAATCATTTGGTCACCTTCCTCTGAAGTCTTTTTATATCCTTTATGATCTCCAAAGCTGAACCAAATGCTCTAAGTGAGGCCTCACCAATGACCTGTGCAGGAGCATTAATACCTCCTCCTTTCTGCTGGTTATTCCTCTCAGTATTCAACTAGGCATTCTTCTGGCTTTGGCTACTACCTTGTCGCATTGTATTGCCACCTTGAGATCCTCAGACATTAGCACTCCAAGGTCCCTCTCCTAGTCCATGCACACCAACCTCTCTCTCCTTATTGCAGATGATTCCTTTGGATTTTTGCATCCCAAGTGCATGACTCTGCACTTCTTTGCATTAAATCTTAACTTTAAAGCATTAGACCATTCTTCCAGTGTTTTGAGATCTTTCCTCATGTTGTCCACTCCCTCAGAAATGTCCACTCTGTTGCAAATTTTCATGCAATCTGCAAAACGTCAGACTTTTCAATTCAATCCTTCTGCAATATCACTCACAAATACATTAAAGAGTATCAGTCCCAGGACCGACCCCGAGACACGCCACTATATACCTTCATTTCTTCTGAGTGAGTTCCATTTACCAACACCTTTTGTCATCTGTCAGTCAACTAATTTCTGATATAGTTCACCGCCTTGAAACCTATCTCCAGACTACCCAGTTTATTGATAAGCCTCTCATGAAGAACAGTATCAAATGCTTTGTTGAAATCTAGATATATCACATGCCCTTGATCTAGTTCTATGGTCACCCAGTCAAAGAACTCAATCAAATTTGTTTAGCATGATCTTCCCCTGGTAAAGCCATGTTGCCTCAGATCAAGCAATCCATTGGCATCCAGAAAGTCCACTATTCTTTCTTTCAAGAGCACCTCCATTACTTTTCCCACAACAGAGGTAAGGCTTACTAGCCTATAGTTTGTCACCTCTTCCCTATTACCACTTTTGTGAAGAGATACCACATCAGCCCTTCTCCAGACCTTGGTCTGACCCAGTATGGCATGGGCCCGATATTCAGTGGTAGCGGCTAGTGCTACTAAAGTGCATAGCCATCTCCACTGAAGTGTAACCCTGGATATTCAATACCAGGGCCATATCCAGCCACCGGCATTGAATAAGCAGGTCACCACACAACTCAGAAGCCAACTGGGCAACAGCAATATTGAGCTGCTGCCTGGTTAGCCCCCAAAGGCAGTTAGGCCAGCCTTCGCTTCTCCTAATTTTGCCCCGGGTCATTAACTGGGCAGTGGTTCAATATCACCCGAGTTAGCAATGGGTGCTGCCTCTGCTCTGTCCTGAAAAGCCCATGACATGCCCCCATCGGAGCATGTAGCAACAGCACCTGCGGATATCTAGTGGCTGAATATCCTACTTAGAGGCATTTACATGGTTTACAGGTCTTTGTAAATGCCTTTGAATATCAGGCCCTATGTTCTTATGTTCGCCGACGGCCAGTGAATGTATAACTGGCTTATCTGTGAAATTTTGGTCCTTATATGGATAGCATTGACCCAAAAATGTGACTTAATAGCCTGATACTAACTATACACATATGTAAGGGGCAGAATAAGGAAGTGTCACAAAAATATTTGGATAGCAGCGATATTCAGCCCCTACTCCTGGGGGAATTCTGCAAAACCGCAGAGTTCCCCACTTGTGCAGAATTCTGCATTTGGTATGCTATGCAGAATTCTACTCAAGCACCAGCATTGGCGAGCCAGTGAGGCAGATTCAGGCACACAAGCTTTAAGGGCGTCCCAGCCTGCCTCGTTGTTAGCTTTCATAGCAATGTTTTGAAAAGGTAAAGAGAAGTGCTTCCTGTCAGGCCAAAGAAGTACATAGATAATTAAGTGAATCCCCTCTGTGGCAGCTCAATGGGCAGAGTAAAACTGTTAACAAAACACCAAGGGCAGCCCACCCCATGAGGCTCAACTATGTAGTCGATAGAATATTCATAACAGTAAATATTCAGCAAATTCCTGCTATTTAGCCTTACACTAGAAAGGGCAAGATTAATTTGTTTGAAACATGCCCTATGCACGTCTTTAATGATCTTTAACAGTTATAAACTATAATTTGTGTGTAAGGCAGGCGAGATGCAGAGCTGAATAAAAATGCTTGTAAAACATATAAACGTAGCCCAGGTATCTATTTTTTGGGGGGGGGGGGGAGAAGAAATTTTAGCTACCCATCTGCTATTACAAGCAGCAAACTCGGTGTTTCTTATAGCAAAGTAGCAGAATACAAGAACTTGTAACTTGGAAAATGGAAAGATTTTCATGTTATAAAACTGATTTCTCATCAGTATGAAGACACAGTAAATTGATGACTTGTTGGATTTAGGTCGTTTAAAATATTTAGGGGCATGTTTACTAAAAGCCGTACAATTGCGTGCCGCACAATAGCGCACGGAAACGCGGCACTCAAACGCTCAGAAACGCTCTTAAACGCCCCGCACAAGTGCGCTTGGGCCCCGCACAATTGTGCGCCGCACTAACGTGCCCCGCAAAAGTACCCGGCCCGCAAATGTCCGATAGAGGCGTGGAAAGGCATTCTGAGGGCGGAGGAAGGCTCCCGAGGGGCGGAGGGACGGGGTCAATGGGTGGAGAGTGGGAGGGGAGAGGCTCCTCGCACAGTATCGGGCCCGAATTTGCATGTAAAAAACTACCGCGGTAGTAGAAAGCATTTAAAGGGAAGAGAAACCATTTCCGTCAGCAATGTACAGGAAAACCGGGGAAACCAGCAAAACGTGAGCAGTGTGATATATGTGCACAGCACAAAAGTGAAAATAAAAATAGAAAATGACCACAACAGACCTATTAAAAATAGTAATTCAGCTGGGGAACAGTTATAGTGATGGGCAAATACAGAAATCACACCCAGCAAAGCTCCAGAAAAAAGAAATGACTTTTGGAAGGGTCTACTGAGAGGAGACTCTTCCAAAAAACATTGCCACGTATTGGAGCTTTCCTGGGAGTGTTTGCTATGGTTGCCCATTAATATCACTGTTGCCCAGCGTGGTGATATTTTGTCCCACATTTTCCGTGGTCATTTCCGGGGTTTATGTGCACGTTTGTCACCAGACAGGGTGCATATGCCCACAGTAGAATTGCGTAGAGCAGGGTTTGTGACTCCATCCTGCCAGGCTTACTGCCTCCAGGGGCTGCACTGTCTCTGTGGCCAAAGTGTGGTACAGCGGACAGAGTCATTACCTCTAGGACCAGAGGGCAGAGGTTCAAAACCCAGCTGGGGCACCTACCAGCCCAGTCCCTATATTTTACCCACCACTAAATAAAGATAGCGCAGACACCCCTGTATGCATGGGGAAAACACCCATATTTTACCCAACACCGCACACACACCACAACAATGGGCATTACCTACAGCCAAGTCCCCCAAATGCAGTCCCATACTGCCACATTGCAATCAGGTCAACTGCTTTTTCTGAGAGAAGTTCATGCCAGCATGTTGGCGGACAAGTACATGTGGTGCAGGGGGCAGTGGCTGCTAACCACAGAAGACAGAGGCCTAGCCATGTGCAGGCTGGCACAGTCCACTGCAACAGACAGGTCCTGCCGGATCCACAGTCATGGACAGTCCAGGGAATCCAACCAATCTGTGGCTACACAGTGGTGCAGTGCACACAGACAGTGCATACAAGAACAGAAGGCCACAGGTTCAAAGCCCAGCTGGGGCTACTGCCAATCCTGCCCACATATTTTTCCCACAACTAAACAGTGATAGTAAGGACACACCTTTCATGGCGGGGACATATGCAATGGTAAGACATCTATCTTTTACCCCACTGAGCACAGACACCATGAACAGGGGCAGTACCTAGAGCAGAATCACCCAAATGCAGTCCTGGTGGGCCACACACCAGTCAAGTTCCATGCTGACACTCATACATATGCCTGTGCTGTATATCTATGCACCACCCCCATGGCATGTAGATGTAGCCCATGCATATTCATGAGGGATAGCAGGAAAACCCGAACAGTGTGATGCAAACCTGGACTGGAGTTGGGAATCTGTGCCGTAAAGCAGCAGCCATCAAGGGCAGACACACCCACACCCACAGGCCCCATTGGCCAATGTCTCCTGGAAAGGCAGAACATTGGACCGTGCATGCAGCACCCAAAACGAGCACTTGCATAACTTACCAATGTCACCCTACACCTGAGGTATACGGTACACAGCTCGGAGACGTTTGCTAGGAGCACAGGCAGGCAGTTATCCATACGTTACGTACATACTGCTAGTTGACCCCATCCAAACAATCTGTTAGGTGTTTGCGGGGCATGCTCCAGGCCTGGCCTCTGACGGTGCTTACCACCCTGGGGAGTGACCACCAGCTGTAATGCGTACCATATCCATGCCTTGCCGTGCTCAGGACCGGTGTGGTGGGCAAGGCTACTTACCCCCTCAATCGTAGCACCATGATGGCAGAGGTGTGGAAGTGTGTGTCTGTCTATACAGTGGGTGTTGGCTGCAAGCCCCTTCAACAGCCCGCACTGCCAGCACTGTTGCCAGTATTGGCCAGTCAATGTGCATAATGAGGTGCAAGGTACCATGGGTATAGCCAGGGCAGGGTGGCGTGGCCAGGATGCATCTGCACTGGGCATAGGGCCCTGGCAGGGACATTGGCTGGGATATTGTAGTGTCCGGCCACCACCTACACAGACAGGGTGGCCAAAGCATGTCCTTCTGGGGGATCACGCTCACCCTGACTGTGCAGTGACCACAGCATGGCTAGGCCCCCCCATAGTGCTGTATAGTAGTTCTCTCATGTGATAGATATGGGTTTCTCTTTGGGGCCCAGTCGCTGATCTATCTGCTTGCTGTGTATGCAGACAGCCCAGTTCTGGGTGCATGCATCTCCATTGGGAACATGCACTATGGACTAACCAGCAGACTGTTTGTAGCTGGTAAATGTCTTGCTATAATGGCTTGCAGGGTGCAGTGGCTGTTGGCTTGCTGCAGGGGAATATCTGGTGGTGGAGTGCAGCTTACCATACCTGGGGCTTATGTCTGTCTGCTATTGTGTTATGGCTGTGTATGGAGCTGCCTGCCTGGGGGGGGGTGTGGTGGTGTTCCTCAGCAGGACTGGGGTTGATGTTGCCCTCTACTGCCACCTTTGCAGGGAGGTAGAGTGTGGATCCCTTGATGGGGACCATGTTTGCCACTGGGGGGGTGCCTGATGGCGGCAGACAGGGATATCCATGGTGTTTGTGCAGAAACTAGCTATCTTACACATTAACACTGCTTTGGAACGCCCGCTTGGCCTCCAGCAGCCATGGCAGGTGTTGTTGACCTGGTCCTGGCCACCTCATTGCACACTCAGGGTGAGCACAGTACCCGCACGATGTAACGGTGTGTGGCTACTCTGTGCCAGTAAAACACCCGGTCAGTGCCCCCTACTAGGCCACGGTGCTGTGTGGGTGCACCCGGTCACTTCCCCCAACAGGGCCGAGGTGCTGTGGGGGTGCATTCCCCATCTTGTGTCCATCTGCGGACAGCTAATTTGCATGTGCAGTGCATCATGGGTACGGGTGGCCTAACCCTATCCTGTTGACACCAGCAGACTGTCTGTGAGGTGACGTGTAGGCTATCTGCAGCCAGCCAGGGGCCTGCTTACAGCTATGGAGCTGTAGCGCAATGGTTACATCACTGCCTGTGCAGCCAGAGGTCATGGGTTCAAACCCACAGTGGGGCCCTTTGGTAGGGCTGTCCACAGCTTTATTTTTATTTACTGTACATATGTCTATGCCGGCAAGACCACCCTCAGCTTACTATACCCATTAGGTGCCTCTGAGGGTGCTTCATAGGGCGCCCTGTAGGCCACCTTATGGATGCCATCCCTATAGGGTGCACTATACATTATCCTGTGTCGCAACATACATGCTGCCCCATAGGGGTCATTCAAGGGTGCCTTGGCGAACAGTGCACTGTAACATGTGCCTTATGGGCCGCCGTATGTTAACATGCTGGGAGAGTGCGTTTGCTAGTAGTGATAACAAAATAAATTTATACAGCCTCCTACAGCATAATACATACTGCCTCAGCAGGCATTTTTCACTGGGCATTGTGAGGTGTTGAACCCCTGATCCCTGCACCATTGGTCAGTGTTGTAACCATTGTGCTGTGGCTCTGTTCCTGTGCTTGTACATCAGCGCGCCGCCTTGTGCCTATCAGCGCGCCGCCTTCTGCCGCCCAAGGGGACCAGTGCGCCGCCTTCTGCTGCCCAAAAATAACTGTGCGCCGCCTTCTGCCGCCCAAAAATAACTGTGCGCCGCCTTATGCCGTTCCAAATTAATTTGCCTCCTAAAACAATGTTAATCATTACAATTACTGCCTCAGCTGACCTTTGTCGTTGCGCACACTGGGGGATTGAACCCATGGCCCCTGCACCATTGGTCAGTGTCTTCACCGTTGTACCACGGCTCTGTTGTTTTGTATAATCAGCAGCGTGCCACTTTGCCTTTCCACGCGCTAATGTCGCCCCCGCACATTAGCGCGACGCACACACATCCGGTTGCTTACTACCGTTTTTTTTCTATTTTCTGCCTGAACCGCCCACTCCTTATATGGCACAGGCACACTAGCACGGCCCCGCACGTTAGGAATGTTTAGTAAACAGACCCCTTAGTCTCACCGTGAACAGTATAGAAGGAGGACCATCTGGTAAATTGAATGGGTCCTAATTTTAATTGAGCTGAGGACTTCAGTCCAAAATGGAACTAATTTAGGGCATATTCGAAAACATGGATGACACAGGGCTGCACTCCACAGTCATATCAATTAAAGTGTTCTAATTAGTTATTATTTTAATGGCAAAATGCTAATATAGAAAATATTAAGTGCAAGATTGCCAGATGGTTCCATGCGTTTAGAGACCAGATGACCAAATGTCACTTTAGATATTCATTCAATTTCATGCAAGAGCTAGGAATCCTGCTTTAGTTTAGGAAACGTATACAACAAAATAATAAAATGAATGTAAACAGACTCATTCTGCCCCTCATGAACCAGAGTCATTTTGTAGCATTCCCTGAACATGTCCACATTGTATAGCTGATTAGGTTGAAAGAAGAAAAAAGATTCATTGAATTCAGTCTTCTGATTGCGTGTAAATTTCCTTTTCCTGGTTGAAGATGAACTCATTTCATCAAATCAGGAATGGTGCATTTCAGTGCTCTACTTTGATTCATTAGGGGGTAATGTTATGACCAGTTGCCTGGATAGAGAAAGCTAACTTTAAACCAATATGGAGTGGAGGGGTAGCCTAATAGGTAGAGCACTGGCTTGTGAGCCAAGAGACCAGCATTTGATTCCCACTAGCACTCCTTGTGGTCTTGGGCAAGTCACTTAACCCTCCATTGCCTCAGAAGAATCCAAGTTATCAGTGTCTCTGTTTAAGGAACACTACAAGTTTAAGTTACAATATAAACCGCTTTGACTGAAATGATAAAGTGGTATAAAAAACATGTTAAATAAATGAGAGATGTCTATTTGCAGCCTATTTTATGAAGACATATAGATGCCTATGGGGGTCATTTTAAAAGCCTTAGGGGTATGTTTATTACACAGCGATAACGTTGCAGCGGTGCAGTTAGCGCGTGATATGTAACGTTAGAGCGTGATACGTAATGTTATCGCGCGATAAAGTAACATTAGCGCGCAATAGCGTGAGGTTTCACGCGATAATGTCTCTGGCGGCGTTAAGGCACACAGCGGGTGGAGTAAGGCTCCCAGGAGGTCAGAAAGAAGGGGTCAATGGGCGGAGAGTGGGTGGGGAGAGGCTCCAGGCACACTAATGCCGTGAAATGAAGGTCTGAAAACTAACGCTAGTGAAAACCTCGTCTTAGAGGCACATTTGCAGGAGAGAGAAACCATTTCAGTCAGCAATGTACAGCAAAGGCAGGGAAACCAAGAAAAGTGATAGTAGTATAGTAGTGATACATGTGCAGCAACAGCAGAGTGCCCAAGTATGAAAGGACACTACAGTGAGGCTGCAAAAGGGGTACAGAGGGCTGCAGGCAGGACATTCAGCGGGGCATCTGGGGCACAGGGTGGACTAGGCAGATGCCTAGGTGGCACATAGGAACGCAGAAACTGCAAATAAGCAAGCCAACAACTGACCAAGGTCAAACATGCCCATGAGTGTGTGTGTCCCACAGTGTCCCAGGGGACAGTACGCAGCAGGTACCCCAAAGGGCATATAACATTGACAGGTGGTGCCAGGGAGAAGCGCGGATGTCTATGTAGGCACCCCTACCCCAGATTCCACACCATTGGCAGCTGCTTACCAGTACACTGGATGGCCTGGGACTGTGCACCACCAGCACCACCGGCATAAGGACATGTCAGCATGGTGGCGGAGGGGTACTGGTGGTGGAGGGAGCAGTGGCATCTGCCCACAGCATACCAAGGCCAAGCCCTGTTCAGGTTGATGGCGTGCAGTGCAACAGACAAAGGCTGTCTAATGAACAGTAATGTTATCCCCAGGGAATGGCTTGCATCTGTGGCAACAGTTTGGTGCAGTACACACAGCCAGTGTGATCAGGGGCAGAGATTCACAGGTTCAAGTCCCAGCTGTGGCTCCTGCAGGCCATGTCCCCATATTTTACCCTATACAGCACTTACACCATAAACATGTGCACTCCCTAGAGCAGAAGTTCCCAACTGCAATCCTGGAGGGCCAAACACCCTTCAGGATTCCATGCTGTCCCTAATAAATATGCCTGAAATGCATTGGTATGCAGTGCCCCCATTTTATGCAAATGTATCTCATGCATATTCATTAGGGACAGCCTGAAAACCTGAATCGTGCTTGGCCCACCAGGACTGGAGTTGACAACTTCTGCCCTAGAGCATCGGCCAACAGGGGCAAAAACACCCACACCCACAGGCTCCACTATTCAAACTCTCATGTAGAGTCAGGCTGTTGGGCCCTGCGTGGAGCAGCAACTACCAATACTAGCACCTGCATACCTTAGCAATGCCTGCACTGTGCCCAGGACTGGTGTGGCAGCCATGGCTGCCAACCACCTCTATCTTGCACAAGGCTGAAATAGGTGTGGGAGTGTGTGTATGTCTACCCAGTGTTTTGTGGCTGCCTATACCTTACTGAGCCCCCAATGCTTGCAATGTCTCCAGTGTTAGCCTGCCAATGTGCATAATGAGAGCAAGGTATTGTGGGTATGGCCCAGACACGGCAGTCTGGGCAGGATGCATCTGCACAGGGCATAGGGCAATGGCTGAGACATTGTAGTGCCCAACCACCACCTGAACGGGCAGGGTGGCCACAGCATGTCATGCTGGGAGGTCACTCTCACCCTGACTGAGCAGTGACCATGGCATGGCTAGGTTCCCCCATAGTGCTATTCAGTGTTTCTCTCAAGTGATATCTATGAGTTCTCTTTTCTCAGGCCTGATCACTGACATACTTGCTTGGTGTGTGTTTGCATCCCACTTTTGGGTGCACACAGTTCCTCCAGGAACATGCACTATGTACTAGTTAGCAGACTGTCTGCAGTTAGTATGTGAATGGCTGGCACACCTTGCAGGGTGCAGCGGGTGGAGACTGACTGTGCCCTCTGTTGGTGATTGTCACATAGTGGTGGTGGGCAGCTGAGCTTTTCCAGGCCTACTGCCTGTATGCCAGTGCCACATCTTCATTGACGGCACTGGAGGGTGCCTATTCCCCAGCAGAACTGGGGTGGGGGTCCCCTCTACTGCCTCTGATGTAGAGTGTGGATCTGTTGGTGGGAGATCTTGTCCCCCACCCTGACCCAGAGAGGGCGGGTTGGGTGGTGCTACATAATCTGCTTTTGGGTCAAAACACCACCCTTCTCTTATAACCATGGAAACCACACAGGATATGCACTATTCTGGGTGCATCATAGTCCACAAGGGCTAGACATGACTGGGAAATTCAGATGGACACAGGTGTAGCCTAGGTGTGTCTGCAAGGACTACCTGTCACACACTGGCACTGATGGGGACCTGTAGCACAGCCTATCTCAGGCAAGTCAGGTGCTGCAGACCTGGTGCTGGACGCCCCACCTCACCCTCAGGGTGAGCACAGGAACCACACAATGCCATGGTCTGTAGCTACTCTGTGCCAGTAACACACACGATCAGTTCCCCCTACCAGGCTGGGGTACTATAGAGGCACATACCCCATCTTGTGATCAGATGTAGGCTGCTGATCTGCATATGCAGTGCATCAATGCTATGGGTGGGTTTACCCTATCCTGGTAACCACAGCAGGTTGTGCGGTGACCTGAAGTCTTTCTGTAGCCAGCCAGTGGCGTGTTGGATGCTATAGAGATGTAGCCCACTGGTTACTTCAATGAATGTGTAGGCAGAGGTGTTGGGTTCAATCCCACAGTGGTGTTATTTAATAAGGCCGTCTGAGGCTTTTCCTTTTAATTTAAATCAGTGCTGCCAGCCAAATCACCCTCACACTGCCATAACCTAAGATGCCTCATAAGGTGCCCTATAAGGCACTCTATAAAGCACCCTATAGGGCACATTATAAGGTGCCTTGGCGGACAGGGTACTTTATAATGTGCCCTATGGAGTGCCTTATAGGGCGCCTTAGGTTACGGCACTGTGAGGGTGTTTTTGCTGGCAGCACTGATTTAAATTAAAAGGAAGTGCCTCAGACAGCCTTCTTATATAATACCACCACAGGATTGAACTCATGACCTCTGCCTCCACAGTCATTGCAGTAACCAGGTAACCAGTGGGCTACATCTTTATAGCATCTAGCACTACGCTTGCATGAACTTAGGGTTAACGTGCATTAGCGTGCCACGGCGCCCACTATCGCACTATACCGATTCCTTGCAACCTTCTCTCCAGAACGCCCATTACCTTATATGATATTCTTCACATTAACGCTGCAACTAGCGCTGGTAACATTAAGACGGTTTAGTAAACATACCCCTTAGTCATGATTTCGACATCCGAAAATGTGCATGTTGATGTCCAGATCATGGAGACATCCCCAGAGCCATTTTATAAATGGCTTTTAAAGATGTCTCAGTGCCGGGCTGGCCACTTTGGCAGGTTGCTTGGCAGAGGTGGTCTGGGGCAGCATAATGGACTTAGACTTCCCCGATCAATTTCTGAAACATCAAGGACATCTGCAACCCTGCCCGAGTTTAAGTGCTCGTTTTGGCCATAAACATCCAGAGGATGTAGAGCAGATGACACTCCATCAGCCCCAGGAATCTCCACAATCACATTGATACCAATAGTGGAATTTGAACCCTGGTTTTCCCTCATCCTAGCCCACTACTAGAACCATTAGGCTATTTAATACCATTCTGGGAACGTCTATGTAGATGGTCCACAGACGCCCATATCAGGCACATCTACGTTTGTAAAATTGCAACTGAATGTGGACATTCTTGCTTTTTTTTCAGACATTCTAGCTTGGATGTCTAAGATTGTACTTAGATATCATTTTTAAAATGTGCCTTTTATGTGTCTTCAGGAAATACACAAATCCTGCAAAAATGGCACCTAGATTGAAGGCTCAAATGTTATGCCTGCTGAAGAGCAGGTATAAATATATCCACATACAATACATATGATCGCACTTATTTAAAAAAGTTCACATATAAATTTGTGATATCACCTACATTCTGCCTCAGAATGTGCTTACACGGAACACGTATTGCTATTGTGTTCACTTTTACAAGTAGAGTAATTTTATAAGGGAATTATATATGTGTATATTGGCATATTTGCACAAAAATGTCTATAAAATTAGCCCCCCTATGTCAGATCTTCCAGAAGGGAGTATACAGAGATTAGGAGGAGTCTAGAGAGCCTTGACCAGAATAAGGCAGTGAAGGGAGTAAGATAATTCTCCTTGTAACAGTATACTGTAAGAGATTTAATTGCCAGACTGCTGCATTGGGATTAAGTTCGCTGCATGCCTATACCAAGACATAAGAAATGCTAGGAGCTAGGGCACACCTCAAGGATCTTGCTATTAAAATCCAGCTGCTTATCCCAATAGGAAAAGATCTGATATTTGTTTTAGATCTGTTAAGTTTGTGTAACAGGTATTAAAATGTTCCTTTATCTTTTAAGATAAGCTGACCCTTCTCCTAGCCCATGCTGTTGTAAAATAATGTAATAGAGGATGAGCTAAGATGTCAATCAAATGTTAATGGGTGTTCTTGTTATATGTTTTGCAGGCCCTGTTAATCTGGGTCTGAGGAGATATTTTTGGGGTCCCCTGTCTGGCTGAGTGAGCTGCTGGAGCCCAAGGGGATCAGGGGCAGCTGAGAAGTGGCAGGCAGCTGTCTCTGCTTGGCCAACTAGACCTTGCAAAAGAGAGGGGGATTTCTCAGGCTGGCTTGGCCTATCAAATAAAGGAAGAGCTGAAAGAAGAGACTCTGAGAGGACCTGGGGAGAAGAGAAGCCCAACTGGAACTTAGTGGCGAATTGCAGCATATCCTCGAGGAACCCAGATCAGGGTTGCCTGAAGTTTACAAAAAGTGACTGTACTCTAGTATATCTGATGAGGTTTGTGAGACCTAGAGGGTATAGCCACTTAATCCACCTTGGATGTGGCAGCCTAACTTGCAAGGAACTGGACCACTGTGCATCCAAAAGCAACGAGGATGAAAGATCTTTATGACTTGAGTACTTTTTTACTGGGGATTTTTATATTTCCTGTGTCCAGTGCCAGTACAAGGAGAAGAGCTGCCCTAGGCAAACCCTATCCCTTGCACCCCTTCCAGTGCCCATTGCTGCCACTGCTGCCCCTCTCTAGGATGTGCAGTGGCTGCAAACAGCCCCTTGGCATTACCTTTGGCTCTACGGGGCTGTTTGCTTTCACCCTCTCTGACGCCCAGTGCTGATGTCCCGTTTGCAAAGGAAGTCGGCATCGGGCGTCAAAGGGGGAGGGGGGAAGCAAACAGTCCCGTGGTACCAAAGTTTAAAGGATAGCTCCACAGGGCTGTTTGTTGTGCAGAGGGTGGCTACTAAAATGGTTAATGGTCTTCATTATAAAACATATGAGGACAGACTTAAGGACCTTAATATGTACACCTTAGAGGAAAGGCGGGATAGAGGTGATATGATTGATATGTTTAAATACCTCCATGGCATAAATGCACAGGAGAAGAGCCTCTTTTTATTGAAAGCAAGCTCTGCTACAAGGGGACATGGGTTGAGAGTGAAAGGGGATAGATTCAGGAGTGATATGTGGAAATATTTCTTTACGGAAAAAGTGGTAGATTTGTGGAATAGTCTTCCAGTGGAGGTGGTAGAGATGAGGACAGTATCTGAATTCAAAAAGGCATGGAACAAGCACAGAGGATCTCTAAAAGAAAAAAGGAGACTGTTGTAATGGTTGCTATGGAAGAACAGACTAGATAGTCCTTGTGGTCTTTTTCTGCTGTCATGTTTCTTTGGGGTATGTTTACTAAACCATCTTAATGTGCGCTCTGACACATTAGCGCGCGATAAGGCGCCTTATCGCACGACAATGGCGTTTTACCGTGCGATATGTGGAGTGCTGAAGGTGGAGTAAAGGCTACCTGAGGGCGGAGGAAGGCTCCCCAGGGGCAGAGAGAAGGGGTCAATGGGTGGAGAGTGGGAGGGGAGAGGCTCCCTGCACACTAACGCTGTGGATTTCGTGGCTGAAAACTAACGCCAGTGAAACCCTGGCGTTAGAGTAGATTTAAAGGGAAGAGAAACCATTTCCGTCAGCAATGTACAGTAAAGCCAGGGAAACCTACAAAAGGTGATAAGTGTGATACATGTGCACTGAACAAAAGGGCAGATAAACATTGAAAATGACCTGAACAAACTGGAAAAAAACATAACCTAGCTGGGCAATAGTGATATCAATGGGAAACATCAAAAAACACTACCGAGAAAGCTCCAAAAAAAAAGATATCAATTTTGGAAGGGGCTATGCTCTGTCCCCATACAAGGTGAATGATCCCACAGTGAAATAACGCTGATCAGGGTTCTCCCTTTCTATTGGACAGGTTTCCTATGGCATGCACATGTCCCGCAACAGCAGGGTGGGCATGTCAGAACGGGCAACTGGAAATATGCTGGAAAAGGGGACACAGAGGGCTGCAGGCGGCACATGCTGTGGTGCAGCTGGGCCACAGTGCAGACTAGGGTGATGCCTAGCTGGCCCATACAAATGCTGAAACAGTAGAGCAACCAGACAGCAACTGATGAGGGCCCAACATGGGCATGAGTGTGTTTCCCACAGTGTCACAGGGGATAGTGCCCAGCAGGTACCCCCAAGGGCACAGAACATTGGCCGGCGGTGCTGGGGAGACGCGTGGACAGCTATGCAGGCACCCCTACCCCAGAACCCACACCATAGTCAGCCGCCTACCTGCACACTGGATGGCCTGAGATGGCGCACCACCAGCACCACCAGCAGAAGGGCATGTCAGCATGGTGGCAGAGGGGTACTGGTGGTGGAGGGGGCAGTGGCAGCTGCCCACTTCAGACCATGGCCTAGCCCTGTGTAGGTGGGTGCCGTGCACTGCAACAGACAGGCCCTGTTTGACGAACAGTCATGAAATCCCCAGGGAATGCACCATGCCTGTGGCAACATGGTGGTGCAGTGCACACAGCCAGTGTGTTCAGAAGCAGAAGGTCACAGGTTCAAGTCCCAGCTGTGACTCCCACCAACCCAGTCCCCATATTTTACCCACTACTAAACTGTGGTAGTAAAGACAGAACATTTATTGCAAGGAACATTTATTTTATTTATTTATTTATTTAACAGTTTCTTCTATACCGCCCCTTCCAGAGATCAGGGGCAGTTTACATTGAACAGTGAACAAAAATTTGTATACTTCTGTATACTTTACATGGAACAGGGTTTTAACTATATACAAGTGTAATTACAGGGAACATACTTTTAAACGTTAGCTGGAACATTGATTTTAAACTATATACAGGTTATAATACATGGAACATAACTTAACTAATTACCAGTAGTTATTTATAATAGCGATATAGCACACAGTTTGGGTGAATCTTTTGCATGCTGTGTGAAGTATGTAAGGTTTCTTGTGTTAGTCGTTTGTTCTGTCTTGAGTACTGTGGATGTGTTTCTGTGATTGTTGGGGAGAGGTTTTTTGTTGATAGGGGATCTCAAAGTGGTTTGTAAAGAGGTAGGTTTTTAGTTCCTTTTTGAATTGATGAAGGTCCTTTATCATGTGGAGGGTTAATGGTATTTCATTCCAGAGAGTAGGGGCAGCAAAGGAGAAGGCCCTATCACTTGTTGTTGCTTTAGTTTTTCTGAAAGTTGTTTTTATGTTGAGCGAATGGGTTGCATTCTGTCTGCGTGTTCTAGTTTCTGATGGGGGGTGTATTAGAGTAGATAATTGTGAGGGAGAGATGTTATTAATGAGTTTGAAAGTAGTTAGGAGGATTTTATATTTTATTCGGCTACTTATAGGGAGCCAATGCAAGTCTAACAGTATTGGGGTCACATGGTCTGTTAGTTTAGCTTTTGTGATCATCTTGGCGCATATGTTTTGGGCTCTTTGGAGTAGGTATATGCTCTTTAGTGGTAAACCGTTTAGGAGACTATTACAATAGTCGAAGTGGGGGGTGATGAGGGTATTGACTACTGATCTAAAGTCATGTGTGTTAAGTAGGGGTCTCAGATGTTGTATTGTCTTGAGTTTATAGAATATGGTTTTTACTGTCTGTTTTATGTGTGGGAGCATGGTGAGTGAGTGGTCTAAAATTATTCCAAGGTATTTTACCTCCTTTTTAACAGGTATAGGTGTGTTGTTTATTGTGATTGTTGTTGGGTAGTTGTAGTCAGTGTCTGGCTTTCTCGTTATGAACATTACTTCTGTTTTTTTGAGGTTGATGCTTAGATGGTTGTCTTCAAGCCATGTGGTAGTCTCATTCATGCACTGGAGTAAGCTATCATATTTGGGGTTGTTGGAGTTTATGGGAATGGCAACATAAACATGCCTCAAACGCCTATATTTTACCCTACAGAGCACAGACACCATAAACATGCGCATTACCTGGAGCAGAGTCTCCCAAATGCAGTCCTGGAGGGCACAACACCATTCAGGTTCCATGCTGTCTCTAATAAAGATGCCTGTGCTGCATTTCCCTGCGCCGCCCCCATGATATGCAGATGTATCTCATGCATATTCAGTAGGGACAGCATGGAAACCCAAACAGTGTTTGGCCCACCAGGACTGGAGTTGGGAACCTCTGCCCTAGAGCAGAGGCCAACAGTGGCAGAAACACCCGCACCCACAGGCTCCATTATCCAATGCCACCTGGAGAGGCAGGAGTTTGGGCCCTGTGTGCATCTCCCAATACTAGCACTTGCATACCTTAGCAATGCCACCCTACACCTGGGAATACGGTGCACATCTATCAAAAGGTTGCCATGATTACTGGCAGATAGCAATTCCTAAGTTAAGCACAATTTTCTGAGTGAGCTGCATCATAGCAACCTTTCTGATGTCTGTGGAGTGTGCTACAGGTCCTGTGTCTGACAGTGTTTACCACCCTGGGGAGTGACTACTACAGTATTGCGTACCATAACCATGCCTGCACTGTGCCCAGGACTGGTGCAGTGGCCAGGGCTGCCAAACACCTCTATAGTTGCACAATGCTGGCATAGGTGTGGGGAGTGTGTGTCTATCTATCTAGTGTGTGGTGGCTGCCAACACCCTCCTCAGCCCACACTGCTAGCACTGTTGCCAGTATTGGCCTGCCAATGTGCATAATGAGGAGCAAGGTACTGTGGGTATAGCCCGGACAGGGCGGCCTGGGCAGGATGCATCTGCACAGGGCATAGGGCACTGGCTGGGACATTGTAGTGCCCGGCCACCACCTGCACAGACAGGGAGGCCACAGCATGTCCTGCTGGGAGGTCACTCTCACCCTGATTGAACAGTGACCACGGCATGGCTAGGATCCCCCATAGTGCTATATAGTATTTCTGTCCAGTGATATATATGGGTTCTTTTTCTGGGGCCCAATCACTGACATATCTGTTTGGTGGGTGTGCTCACATCCCAGTTTTGGGTGCACACATCCTCTCCAGTAACATGCACTATGGACTAGCTAGCAGACTGTCTGCAGTTAGTATGTGTATGGCTGGAACACCTTGCAGGGTGCAGTGGCTGGAGACTCACTGTGCTTGCTGCTGGAAAATGTCAGATAGTGGTGGGGGCAGCTGGGCATTTCAAGCCCTACTGTCTGTCTGCTATTGCCTTATGGATGTGTACTGGACTGCCCTGTAGGTTGTCAGTACCCCAGCTGTACTGAGGTTGATGGCCCTCTCTACTGCCACCATTGCAGGGATGTAGAATGTGGATCTGTTGTTGGGAGATCCTGAGCTCCAGAGGGCGGGTTGGGTGGTATTACATAATCCACCTATAGGTCCAAACCCCCCCCAACCAAACCCCTCCAACCCCCCCCATCCAAACCCCCCCGCCAACCCCCCCCCCAACCCACCCCCCAAACCCCCCTGCCAACCCCCCTGTCCAACCCCCCCGCCAACCCCCCTGTCCAAACCCCCCCCATCCAAACCCCCCCAACCCCCACGTCCAAACCCCCCCCTGCCCAAACCCCCCCCCATCCAAACCCCCCAACCCCCCCCCCGTCCAAACCCCCCCCCCCAACCCCCCCAACCCCCCAACGATACATATATCATGTGGCCATGGCACCCACACAGGATATGCACTATCCCGGGGGCATCATTGTCCACAAGGCCTAGACATGACTGGGATATAAGATGGACACAGGTGTATCATAGGTGTGTCTGAAGGGACTACCTATCACACACTGGCACTAATGGGGACCTGCAGCATAGCCTATCTCAGCTAAGACAGGTGCTGTGGACATGGTGCTGGGCGCCCCACCTCGTGACGGCCTGTAGCTACTCTGTGCCAGTAACACACACGGTCAGTACCCCCTACCAGGCCTAGGTGCTGTGGGGGTGCATACCCCATCTTGTGATCATCTGTAGATGGCTGCTTTGCATGTGCAGTGCATCATGGGTACGAGTGGATTAACCCTATCCTGGTAACCACAACAGTCTGTGTGGTGACCTGCAGTCCTTCTGTAGCCAGCCAGGGGTTTGTTTGCAGCTATAGAGCTGTGGCCCACTGGTTAGTTCACTGCCTGCGGAGCCAGAGGTTATGGGTTTAATTCCGCAGTGGGGTTGTTTATTGGGGCAGTTTCCTTTTTAATTTAAATCAGGACTGCCAGCAAAAACACCCTCACAGTGCTGTAATCTTCAGGTGCCTTATAAGGCGCCTTATGGGGCACCTGAAGATTACAGCACTGTGAGGGTTTGTTTGCTGTCAGTACTGATTTAAATTAAAAAACAAAACTGCCCCAGAGAGCCCTAATAAATAATCCCCACTGTGGACTCAAACCCACAACCTCTGGTTCCACAGGCAGTGAAGTAACCAGCTGCAAACAAACCCCTGGCTGGCTACAGAGGGACTGCAGGTCACCACACAGACTGCTGTGGTTACCAGGATAGGGTTAATCCACTCGTACCCATGCTGCACTGCACATGAGGATTACAGCACTGTGAGGGTGTTTTTGCTGGCAACACTGATTTAAAGTACAAAGGAACATTCCTCCTGCAGCAGTGGTTTAAAGTACAGAAGGAACAGTCCTCCCACAGCACTGGTTTAATGTAAAAAGAAAGATTCCTCCTGCAGCACTGCTTTAGAGTAAAGAGTTATGTCTCAGACAGCCCTACTCATTAACCCCACTGGGGAATCAGACTCATGACCCCTGGTTCAGCAGTCATTGCATTAACCATTGTGCTATACTTCTCTTGCTGTGTTTGCAGGTCAGCGCGCCTACTTAAGGCTAACGCGTGTTGATGTGCCACGGCTCCCTCTATCGCACGAAAAGGTACCTTATCGCATGGTAACCAGAACTGCTATGTTAAGACCGACACGCCCACTTCTTTTATGGCGTCCTGCACACTAACGTCGGGCGCACGTTAAGACTGCTTAGTAAACATACCCCTATGTTTCTATTGCTGCAACTGTCTGTCTCTAGAGGGATGAAAGCATCAGCAATAGGCACCCCTGGAGTGTCAGCACTCTAGGTGACCCTAATGATAGCACTGGCCCTGCCTATGCCTTAGCCCAAAAGCAATGTACACAGGAAGTAAATTTTTGGAATTTTGTGAAAAGCCGCAGAGCACCTCCCATGGTGACTAAACAGTGCAGTAAAAAATGCTTTTAAAGTCAAAATGTACTCTTCAAAAGTTTGAAAGCAGGACCATAGTAGGAAAATAGGAAGGTGCACAAATACTGGCAAATTAAATGTAAAGCACTAATAAAGCGGGCCAAGAAAGAATATAAAGAGAGGCCCAAGTATAACTCGCCTTGAGCTCAGATTTGGAAAGGTGAGTAATACAGTTGTGGTCAACATTACTGGCACCCTTACAGTTCAACCCCTTAATGTTCAATATCGCCTTTAAAAAAGTGGCCGGTTTTATGGCTTTGAACTATATATGCACACATATTTAACACATAAAATAATCAAATAAAACAAGACTAATTAAAAAAGGAAATAGTAGGAAACCCTTATAAACAATTCAAATCAGTTTGAACAGAAAAACCACATTCCCACTGCAGTAAAATTAGACGCATCTGTGATCAATTGTCAGTACTCACATGACTTGAATCAACCAATGAATGATGGCTCTAATGTTTGAAATGGCCACATTCAGAAAAGCCATTATCAGCAAACATCAAACTTCAAAGGGGTACAAGGCCATCTCCCAGGACCTTGGGATTCCTATGTTTACAGTTTGCAATGTTATTAAGAAGTTTTCTGCTCAGAGAACTGTCAGGATGTGATGGGAAGAGGAAAATTAATCCACGAAGTCTTTGAAGGTTAGTTCAAACTGTTGGAAAAACTCCACATACAACATCAAAAGAGCTTAAGGCTAACCTGGAGCAATCTGGAATGGTGGTTTCAACCTTCACCATATACAGCACACTAAACATAGAAGGACTTCATGGGCAAAGGCCAAAGAGGACCCCACTGCTCAAAGACAGACATAAAAAGGCACGCCTGATCTTTGCCCAAACCTACTTTGAGAAACCATAATCCTTCTGGGAAAATGTTCTGTGGATAGATGAAACCAAACTTGAACTCACTGGCATTGCAGACCAGCGATACATTTACAGGCGAAGAAATGAAGCTTATAAGGAAAAAAACACCCTTCCCACAGTTAAATATGGTGGAGGTTCCATAATATTGTGGGGCTGTTTTGCTGCCTCAGGAACTGAAGGTCTGGAACATATTAAAGGAATCTTGAAGTCAGAAGACTACCAAGGTATTTTGGAGCAAAGTGTCAGAAAGCTAGGTCTAGGTCAAAGGTCATGGGTCCTCCAGCAGGACAATGACCCAAAAGTACAAAAGAAGGTTTAAAAATCTGTTACCTGCACAAATCTGTTACCTGTAAACCGCACTGATTTTTAAAAGCGCGATATAGAAGAGACATTAAATAAATAAATAAATAAATAAAAAGAAAAATAAATGGACTGTTTTAAACTGGCCAGCAATAAGTCCTGATCTCAATCCAAACAAGAACCTTTGGAAAGAGATGAAATCTGCCATTGATAAAAGGAATCCTGGAAACATTCATAAACCGGAACAAATCGCAGTTGGAGTAAGAGAAACTACCAGCAAACAGATGTTTGAAACCTATAGTTTGCTACAAGAAATATTTGGAAGCTGTCATCACTACCAACGGTTGTGCAACCAAATATTAGTGAAGGATGACATTAATCTTGTCCAGGTCATATTTTGTTTTTTTTTCTCAGAAATTACTACGTCTAAGTTGCACAGACATCTTTTTTTGTTGTATACCTATGAACATACTATTAAAATATTATGAGGATATACAGTTGGAGTATTTCCAGTTATTTCTCAAGATATTGTACACAGCATACCTAAAATGTAAGGGTGCCAATAATGTTGACTACAACTATAAATCTAAAATCCAAACCCAAAGATACAAAGCTAATAATAAAAGTGTTTCATTATATTATGGGGGTGGGGGGTGTTTGAGACATGCACGGCATTCTGTGTCTTTGTTTTATTTATTTAGACTATTGTGAATATACGTTTTGTACCATATTTACTCCTGGAGGAATTCTGTGCAACGCAGAATTTGCTTAAAATTTCCCACCTAAACAGAAATAATTCTTGTTTCCTGCTAGGGACAGGAAGCTCTTCTGTTCAATTTATTAAATTCTTCAGTACTGGCATCGGAAGTATAGCACAACCACAGGAGCAAAGGAAAATGCTCCCATGGCTGTGCTAAAAATGTTGCTATGGGTTGGGCAGAAGAGGTGAATGGCTGGGGGATGAAATGGCCTACTGGTAAGTTGGAGGATGGCTGGAGGCTGGAGACAGACTATTCATGAGCCAGGAGGTAACTGGTGAATCAAGGCATTGCTGGGGACTGAGATGGGCTGCTGGCGAGTCGAGGGGTGGCTGGGGGATGGAAAAGGGCTACTGGTGAGTCAGAAAGGAGTGGTGAGGGGCTGTAATGGGCTGCTGGTAAGTTGAGAGGGATGGTTGGAGGTTAAGATGAGCTGCTGGTGAGTCAGAGGTGTTGCTATGAACTGAGATGGAATGCTGGTGAGTCGTAGGGTGGCTCAGAGATAGAGATTAGCTACAGGTGAATCAGAGAAGGGTGGCTGGTGGCTGAAGTGGGCTGCTGGTGAGTTGAGAGGGTGATTAGGGGCTGAGATAGGCTGGTGAGTCAGAGGGATGCAGGACTTTTTTGATTTACACGCCCAACTAGATGAACAGCAACACAGCTTTAGGCCACACTACAATGTTGAGACGCTCATGCTATCACTAACAACCTCTTTATTGGTCTAAATAACAGTAAACAAGGATACATGCTTGTGTTTCATGACATCATTGTTGTTTTTGATAGCATTAATCACAAAACACTAATCTCCAGATTGCATCAAATCGGTCTCCAAAGAGTGGTATTACAGAGGTTCAAATGATACCTTGCAGATCGGATCCAAGAAGTTAAGATAGGCACAAATTCTTCCTCAACCTTCATCCAATCTCAGGGTGTCCCGCAAGGCTCCACACTCTTTGCTCTAATATTTAACCTTTACATGCAACCTATATGTGACATCTTCAAAAAATATAAAGTATACTATCATCTTTACACAGATGATATTATGTTCTACCACCAAATTGACACATCCATCCCAAAATACTCCCAAATACAGGCATGCCTCTCAGATATATCTGACTGGCTCCTTGCAAACAACTTAAAAATTAATTTAAAAATAAATGGAAGTGCGTTACATTACACGTAATCAGAACTTCAACCACCCAGTCAAAATTCACATAAACAACATTGAACTGGAAGTAAAACAGGAAGTCAGATACTTAGGAGTTATCATTGATCAATCCTTAAGGATGAGCTCACACATAAAATCCATTACTAAGATTATTTACTTTAAACTAAAAATGATTCTGCAACTCAAACCGCTCCTGGAAAGCCATGACATAGTTCTGCAAGCCCTCATAACCCCACATTTTGATTACTGTAATTGTATTCTTCAAGGACTACCCAAAAGAAAAACACTCAGCAACTTCAAATGGCTCAAAACCTAACAGCATGGATAATTTTCAATGCCCACCATAAGGATCACATTACCCCTTTACTATATAACCTCCACTGGTTTCTTATTGTATCCAGAATTAAATATAAATATATCATGATTGTATTTAAGCTATACAACAAAATCACTCCTTCCTACTTATCTTCTCTATTACACTTACCTGATCCCACAAGAGTGAGAAGACCTAGCTCTCAGAATACCCTAACCATACCCACACACATTCGCAGTACAAATAAAGTTACCTGCTCAAGGGCATTCATATATGTCGCCCCCACTCTATGGAATGCCCTCCCTGACAACCTAAGAACAATTAAAGATCTTCTAACTTTTCACAAAGAACTTAAAACTCACCTCTTCATCCAACACTATGGCCTTATTACTTTGAATGAACAATCACAAACAACCTAACAACACCCGCTCAACAAACATTTAACAATCCATCAAACACTCCTAATCTCCTAAAAGCCACACCATTATAAAGATACATAATGCCAAGGCGACACTTCTTTCTCACCTCCATTTATCTGTAAATAAGTTACAAAGTTGTTAGTTGTCAATATGTTACTAAGTTGATATAATGTTTAGCTACTCAGTTACTTAGGGGGATGTTTACTAAACCGTCCTAATGTTACTGCAGTGACTGTGGAGACCGAGGTATTGGGTTTAATCCTGCAGTAGTGTTATTTAATAAGGCTCTCTGAGGCATTTCCATTTAGAAACATAGAAACATAGAAATATGATGACAGAAAAAGACCACATGGCCTATTTAGTCTGTCCTTCCATATCAACAACTACAACAGTCCCCTTTTTTCCTTTAGAGATCCTCTGTGTTTGTCCCATGCTTTTTTGAATTCAGTTACTGTCCTCATCTCTACCACCTCCACTGGGAGACTATTCCATGGATCCACCACTCTTTCCGTAAAGAAATATTTCCGCATATCACTCCTGAATCTATCCCCCATCACCCTCATCCCAATAGAAACAGAGAAATATGACGACAGAAAAATACCACATGACCTTTCTAGTCATAATTTAAATCTGTGCTGCCAGCAAAAACACCCTCACAGTACTGTAGCCTAAGGTGCCCTATAAGGCACATTATAAAGTGCCCTGTCCACCAAGGCACCCACTGCTGGATCAAACCTATGACCTCTGTCTCTACAGTCATTGTAGTAACCAGTGGACTACATCTCTATAGCTTCCAACACAGTGCTGGCTGGCTACAGAAAGACTGCAGGTCACCGCACAAACTGTCTGCTGTGGTTACCAGGATAGGATAAACCCACCCATACCCATGATGCACTGCACATGCAGCTCGGCAGTCTACATCTGATCACAAGATGGGGTATGTGCCTCTACAGCACCCCCGGCCTGGTAGGGGGAACTGACCGTGTGTGTTACTGGCACAGAGTAGCCACAGACAGTGACAATGTTTGTGGTTCCTGTGCTCACCCTGAGGGTGAGGTGGGGCGCCCAGCACCAGGTCCGCAGCACCTGACTTGGCGGAGACAGGCTGTGTTGCAGGTCCTCATCAGTGCCAGTGTGTGTGACAGGTAGTCCTTGCAAGCGCACCTAGGATACACCTGTGTCCATCTGTATTTCCCAGTCACATCTAGCTCTTGTAGACTATGGTGCACCCAGAATAATGCATATTCTGTGTGGTTGCCATGGTCTTATGATATAAGAGAAGGATGGTGTTTGGACCCAAAAGCAGATTGTGTAGCATCACCAAACCCACTTTCTCTGGGGCAGTATGGGGGACAGGATCTCCCACCAACAGAGCCACATTCTATATCTGTGCAATAAAGGCAGTAGAGGGGACCATCAACCCCAGTCCTGCTGGGGAATAGGCACCTTCCAGGGCAGTCAATGCAGATCTGTACGTATCATAGGCACGGGCAGACAAGCAGTAGGCCTGGAAAAGCTCAGCTGCCCCCCACACCACCATCTGACATTCACCAGCAGAGGGCACAGTCAGTCTCCACATGCTGCACCCTGCAAGGTGTTCCAGCCATACACATACTAACTGCAGACAGTCTGATAGCTAGTATATACTGCATGTTCCTGGAAGAGCTGTGTGCACCCAAAAGTGGGATGTCAGCAACTGGGCCCCAGAAAAGAAAACTCATAGATATCACTTGAGAGAAACAGTGAATAGCACTATAGGGGAACCTAGCCATGCCATGGTCACTGCTCAGTCAGGGTGAGAGTGACCTCCCAGCATGACATGCTGTGGCCACCCTGTCCGTGCAGGTTGTAGTCGGGTACTACAATGTCCAAGCCATTGCCCTATGCCCTGTACAGATGCATCCTGCCCAGACCGCCGTGTCTGGGCCATACCGACAATACCTTGCTCCTCATTATGCATATTGGCAGGCTAACACTGGAGACATTGCAAGCATTGGGGGCTCAGTAAGGGGTAGGCAGCCACAAAACACTGGATAGCCATACACACACTCCCACACCTATTTCAGCATTGTGCAAAGATAGAGGTGGTTGGCAGCCCTGGCCGCCACACCAGTCCTGGGCACAGTGCAGGCATTGCTAAGGTATGCAGGTGCTAGTATTAGTAGCTGCTGCTCCACGCCCAACAGCCTGACTCTCCATGAGGCTTTGGATAGTGGAGCCTGTGGGTGTGGGTGTTTGTGCCCCTGTTCGCCGATGCTCTAGGGCAGAGGTTCCCAACTCCAGTCCTGGTGAGCCAAACACGATTCAGGTTTTCAGGCTGTCCCTAATGATTATGCATGAGATACATTTGCATACAATGGGGGAACTGCATACCAATCAATCTCATGCATATTTATTAGGAACTGTATGAAATCCTGAAGGGTGTTTGGCCCTCCAGGACTGTAGTTGGAAACCTCTGCTCTAGGGACTGCACATGTTTATGGTGTATATGTGCTGTAGGGTAAAATAAGAACATAAGAACATAAGATATGCCATACTGGGTCAGACCTAGGTCCATCAAGCCCAGTATCCTGTTTCCAACAGTGGCCAATCTAGGTCATACGTACCTAGCAATATCCCCAAGAGACACAGGTTCCACAATGCTTGTATTGGGTCAAGCATTGATATCCTGGGTCCCTTTTTAATAAAGGTTTATGGAGCTTTTCTCCAGAAACTTGTCCAAACCTTTTTTAAACCCAGCTACACTAACAGCTCTTACTACATCCTCCGGTAACAAATTACAGAGTTTGATTACACGTTGAGTGAAAAAATATTTTCTCTTATTTGTCTTAAATAGTTTACCCTGTAGCTTCATTACATGTCCCCTAATCTTTCTATATTCTGATAGCATAAACAATCGATCTACATTTACCCGTTCCACTCCATTCATGAATTTATAGACCTCTATCATATCTCCCCTCAGCCGTCTCTTTTTCAGGTTGAAGAGCCCTAACCTTTGTAGCCTCTCTTCATAGGAGTAGCATTCCATCCCCTTTACCATTTTGATGGCTCTTCTCTGTACCTTTTCTAATAACGTTATATCCTTTTTAAGATACGGCGACCAGAATTGCACACAATATTCAAGGTGCGGTCGTACCATGGAACGATACAGAGGCATTATAATATCCTTTGTTTTATTTTCCATTCCTTTCCTTATGATACCTAGCATTCTATTTGCTTTCTTGGCCGCCGCTGCACACTGGGAGGAGGGTTTTAACATGTTATCCACGATGACTCCTAAATATTTTTCCTGGGTGGTGGTTCCCAATGTGGAACCTTGCATTGTGTAACCATAGTGTGGGTTGTTCTTTCCTAGGTGCATAACATTGCACTTGTCCACATTAAATTTCATGTGTGTGGGACATAGTCTGAAGGAGCCACAGCTGGGACTTGAACTTGTGACCTTCTACCCCTGAACACACTGGCTGTGCGTACTGCACCAAACTATTGCCACAGAGACAGGTCATTCCCTGGGGATACCATTATTGTTCATCAGACAGACCATGTCTGTTGCACTGCACGCCACCCACCTGAACAGGGCTTGGCCTTGGTCTGCTGTGGGCAGATGCCACTGCCCCCTCCACCAGCAGCACCCCTCTGCCACCATGCCGACATGCCCTTCTGCCGGTGGTGCTGGTGGTGCGTAGTCCCAGGCCATCCAGTGTACCGGTAGGCGGCTGCCTATGGTGTGAAATCTGGGGTAGGGGTGCCTACATAGACATCTGCGCTCCCCCCCCCCCCCCCGGCACCGCCTGTCAATGTTATGTGCCTTTTGGGGTACCTGTTGGGTAATGTCCACTGGGACACTGTGGGACACACACTCGTGGGCATGTTTGTCCTTGGTCAGTTGCTGGCTTGCTGATTTGCAGTTTCTGCATTCCTATATGCCACCTAGGCATCTGCCTAGTCCACCCTGTGCCCCAGCTTCCCCACTGCATGTCCCACCTGCAGCCCCCTGCACCCCATTTGCAGCCTTACCGTAGTGCCCTTTTGTACTTGGGCACTATGCTGTTGCTGCACATGTATCACTACTATCACTTTTCTTGGTTTCCCTGCCTTAGCCGTACATTGCTGACTGAACTGGTTTCTCTCTCCTGCAAATGTGCCTCTAATGCGAGGTTTTCACTGGCATTAATTTTCAGACCTTCATTTCACCGCAGTGTGCCTGGAGCCTCTCCCCGCCCACTCTCTGCCCATTGACCCCCTTCTCTCCATCCTCTGGGGAGCCTTACTCCACCCTGTGTGTGCCTTAACGCTGCCGGAGACATTATCACGCGAAACCTCACACTATCGCTCTATAATGTTACTTTATCGTGCAATAACATTACGTATCGTGCGCTAATTGCGCCGCTGCAACATTATCGCTGTTTAGTAAACATCCCCCTTAATATGTTAATTGCATATAAGTTCAAGAACACTATAATGTAACTTGGTTGTGTTTCATTGTAAACTGCCACTAATCTATTGTCTCACTAATCTCTTAAATTTTTTTAAGGTGTGAATAAACAGGTAGATAAAGGTATGCTCATTGATATAGTGTATCTGGATTTTCAAAAAGCCTTTGACAAAGTCCTTCATGGGAAACTCTTGTGGAAATTATAAAGTCATAGGATAGGTACTATTGCAGATCAGGAACTGGTTAAAGGATAGAAAATAGGAAGTAGGACTACATGGCCAATTTTCTCAATGGAGAAAGGTAAATAGTTGAGTACCCCAGGGATCTATGCTGGGCCCACTGCTTTTTAACATATTTGTAAGTGACCTGGAAATGGGAATAACGAGTGAGGTGCTCAAACTTGCAGATGACACAGAATTATTCAAACTTGTTAAAACAAAAGAGGATTGTGAAAAATTGCAAGAGGACTTTGAAAAATTGGAAGACTGGGCATCCAAATAGCAGATGAAATTTAATGTGGAAAAGTGCAAAGTTATGGAGGAACACCCAAACTATAGTTACACAATTCAAGGTTCCACATTGGAAATCACCACCTAGGGAAAGGATCTAGACATCATCATGGATAATACGTTGAAACTTTCAGCCCGCCATGCAGTAGCAGCCAAGAAAGCAAACAGAATGCTAGGAATCATAAGGAAGGGGGGATACGACAAAACGAAGCAAATCAACCTCCAGAAGAGCCATCTCACTCTCAGCGCCGGGCCTATGGAACTCCCTCCCTGAGGAATTAAGAGCACAAAAGGACCTCAGGGACTTCGGAAAATCCCTCAAAACCCACCTGTTCAGGGCCTCATTCGAACAAGGACCTTAACTCCCAACCCACGCAGCCTCACCGATACAGCCACCAAGCACCATCATTTCAGATCTGGGGCACAACCCCCAGAAATAGATGTATGTCTTGTCACCTCTGTTAAATGTAGACCCCTCGTTACATCCCTAACCACTTTGATTGAAGGAAAAGGTGGTATACAAAATGGGCCAAATAAATAAATATTATAATATCTCTGTATCGTTCCATGGTGTGATCACACCTTGAGTATTATATGCAGTTCTAGTCAACATATCTTAAAAAGGATATAGTAGAATTAGAAAAGGTACAGAAAAGAGTGACAAAAATGGTAAAGGGGAAGGGCTTAAAAGGTTAGGGCCCGTCAACTTGAAAAAAAAGTTGACTGAGGAGAGATATGATAGAGATCTATAAAATAATGAATGGCGTGGAATGGGTAAACGTAGATCGATTTTTTTACTTCTTCAAAAAGTAGAAAGACTAGGGGACATGCAATGAAGCTACAAAGTGGCCCAATTGTAGAAAATATTCTTTTCACTCAACGCGTAATCAAACTCTGGCAATTGTTATCGAAGGATGCAATAAAGATGTTAATACAATTGGGTTTTAAAAAGTTTGGACAAGTTCCTGGAGGAAAAGTCCATAAACCATTACTAACCTGACAGGTACTTGTGATCTGGATTGGCTGCTGTTAGAAAAAGGATACTGGGTTTGATGGACTGTTGGTCTGACCCAGTATGGCATATCTTGTGTTCTTATGGTAAATTGGGAGATGGCTGGGGGCTGGAGAAGGGCTGCTGGTGAATGGGGCTGGGGTGATGAGAAAGAAAGATAGAGTTATCTGCCTGGGAATAAAGAGGGATCAGAGAGATAAGGTTCGGTGCATGGAGAGGGGAGAAAGGAATTGAGGTGAGGGTATGTGAATGAGGGTAGTCCTTAGGGACAGACAACAATAGGGATATTGCTAAAAGTTAGTGGGAGAGAGAAGGGGGAACAGGAAAGGCTTAGGGAAAGGTTGGGGAGAGAACTGTGATTGCAGCAGAGAGCTAAAGAGGGAAAAGGTAGGGGGAATTTTAGATCTAGAGGAGGAGTTAGGCTTTATGATGGGGGAATTCTGCTCAGAAGTTGCTGAATTTTTGCACAGAATTACCCCAGGTATACATGTTTTAAAAAGCATTGCATATTCTTCATTGGTTTTGTTGCAACACGCTCCAGAGCCATATGAAGGGCTGTGCAAACGGTGTGGTCACACAGGGCTCAACTACAGAAAGAGCACCAATGTCACCATTTGGCTTCCAGAAACCCAACAAGACCAAGTCCTGCACATGGGTGGGTGGAGGGGGACACCAGATTTGTGAGTCAGATAGGACGCATTTCTAGCTTGGTATGGTCCTGACTCACTCCAAACTAAATTATGAACAAGACACCTGTGAGGGAGTCAGTTGTGCAATTAGATGACCGAAGAGTAAAAGGGGCAATCAGGGAGGAAAAGGCCATGGCAGAAAAACTAGTCCCACAGGTGATCCATGTGGTCTTGGGCAAGCCACTTAACCTTCCATTGCCCATGTTCCCTGTAAAATAGTTATCTCCAAGTTATAATGCCCTGCTCAATGTAATTTCAGTTTGCTCAATGTAAACCGCCTTGATATCATGAAAGGTGGTATATAAGAAATGTTAAATAAATAAATAAAAATAAATAAACAAGTTCTTTGTTTTGGTCCTTACTCGAGAAATGTTAAGGAGATAACCTTGCCTGATGGTGATGATTCCAGGGACTGAAACAAATTATGATGAACCAGGAACAGATGGCAGGTCAAATTGACAAACTTAATAGTAGCATGTCGCCATGCCTGATGGTATTCACCCCAGAGTTTTATAGGAACAAAAATACTGCTAATATGTAATCTATCATTCAAATTTACTTCTATCCTGGAGGCTCCAGAGATGAGACAAGCAACAGACCATTAAACCTGATATTAGTATCAGGTAAATTAGTAGAAAATATTGTTAAAAACAAAATTACTGGTAATATGTAACACGGTAACGTAGTAACATTGTATGCATTTGTTTAGGGATGTACCCACCGCTTTATCCAGATGGAGAAAAACACAATTCCACTGGTAGTTTAGAAAAAAGGCACCTTTAAAAAACTGATACATGTCAGGAAGCAGCTGTTAATCCCATTGTGGACAATTTTGGTGATGCACTGCATTCCCTATATGAAATATCTGTATAGATTTTTGATTTGCACAAGCCATGCCCAGACCATGTCTTGACATACCCTCTTGCAATTTCTACGTATTATGGACATCTATGTATAAATTTAACTTTCTCTAGAGTTGCCATTTGTACATGTAAATACCAGATTTTCCATGTGGAAACTGCAAATAAGACATCTAAAATAACCCCCATGGAGTCCAGTACAGGAAGAGGCACGTCTGGCCCATCCAAATGTTCCCAAACAGGACAGGCCCCATTGTACCTGATTCTGTACTGTGGGAGCTAGATACTCTTGTGGATGCAGAATTGGGCAACGGGACGGACCGGCGTGCCTCTGCAGCAGCCGCGGGGATGTCCTGGAGGCAGCATGGCCAGGCCCCCTGCTCCCGCTGGTGCGCCGATGGCCTGATGCCCCCCTCCAGACCGGTTTTTCCACTGCCCAACCATCGGCAGGTCTGCTGGGGCAGGGATTAGGTGGCAGGGCAGTACCTTCAGTGGTTCCGTTGCATTGGGAGGGGTGGCTGCTGGGCCTGAGTGCACAGGCGCCCAGCGCTTATTCCACCTCCAAGGTGGAATAAGCTGTGCATCCCCCTGGTGCTCCCCGGACATACAGGGCCATGACCTGAATCAGCCCTATTGTCAGGGTGCCTGGCCCACCTACGCTCTGCCCCAGTGCCACTCCCATCCTGCTCTCCCAACACAGTGACTCTGTGCATTCAGGGAGAGGCGCTGTCAGAATTTAGGCAGGATGGCCAGCGGGGTTGCACATCCCACTGCCTTACACAATCAGGCCTATAGTGCATTTGGATTGATAAAAGGGTATGTTTACTAAACAGCGCTAATGTCGCAGCGGCAACGTTATTGCACGATAAGTAATGTTATCGTGCGATAATGCAACATTACCACACGATAACTTCACATATCACGCGATAACGTCTCCGGCGGCGTTAAGGCGCACAGAGGGTGGAGTAAGTTGTTCCAGAGGGCGGAGAGAAGGGGTCAGTGGGTGGAGAGTGGGCGGGGAGAGGCTCCAGGCACACTAACGCTGTGAAATCAGGGTCTGAAAAGTAATGCCAGTGAAAACTGCGCGTTAGAGGCACAATTGAAGGAGAGAGAAACCACATCAGTCAGCAATGTACAGCAAAGGCAGGGAGACCAAGAAAAGTGATAGTAGTGATACATGTGCAGCAACAGCATAGTGCCCAAGTATGAAAGGGCACTATGGTGAGGCTGCAAATAGGGTACAGGGGGCTGCAGGCGAGACATGCAGTGGGGCAGCTGGGGCACAGGGTGGACTAGGCAGATGCCTAGGTGACACATAGGAATGTATAAACGGAAAACCAGCAAGACAGCAACTGACCAAGGGCAAACATGTCCACAAGTGTGTGTCCCACAGTGCCACAATGGACATTACCCAGCAAGTACCCCAAAGGGCACATAACATTGGCAGGTGGTGCCAGGGGGCAGCATGGATGTCTACGCAGGCACCCCTACCCCATATCATACACCATAGGCAGCCGCCTACCAGCACACTTGATGGCCTGGGACTGCGCACCACCAGCACCACTGGCATAAGGGCTTCTCAGCATGGTGGCGGAGGGGTGCTGGTGGCAGAGGGGGAAGTAGCATCTGCCCACAGCAGACCAAGGCCAAACCCTGTTTAGGTGAGTGCCGTGCACTGCAAAAGACAAGGTCTTTCTGACAAACAGTAATGGTATACCCAGGGAATGACCTGCCTCTATGGCAACAATTTGGTGCAGTACACACACCCAGTGTGTTCAGGGGCAGAAGGTCACAGGTTCAGGTCCCAGCTGTGGCTCCTGCATACCATGTCCCTTTATTTTACCCAGTACTACACCGTGGTAATAAAGAAGGAACCTTAATTGCAGATAAAATAAACACGCCATAAACACCTATATTTTACCCTACAGAGCACATTCACCATAGACATGTGCAGTCCCTAGAGCAGAGGTTCCCAACTGCAGTCCTGGAGGGCCAAACACCATTCAGGTTTCATGCTGTCCCTAAGAAATATGCTTGAGATGCATTTGTATGCACCGCCCCCATTGTATGCAAATGTATCTCATGCATGTTCATTAGGGACAGCATGAAAACCTGAATCATGTTGGGCCCACCAGGACTGGAGTTGGGAACCTCTGCCCTAGAGCATAGGCCAAGAGGGGCACAAACACCCACACCCACAGGCTTCACTATCCAAAGCCTCATGGAGAGTCAGGCTGTTGGGCCCTGCGCGGAGCAGCATCTACCAACACTAGCACCTGCATACCTTAGCAATGCCGTCATAAACATGGAAACACGTACCACATATATCAAAAGGTTGTTATGATCAATGTCAGATACCAAATCCTACATTAAACACAATTTGTTAACAGAGCTTCATCATAGCAACCTTTTGATATATGTGAAGTGTGTTTCATATTTTGTTACTGACAGTATTAACCACCCCAGAGAGAGACCCTAACAGTATTGAGTACCATAGCAATGCCTGCACTGTGCCCACGAATGGTGTGGCGGTGAGGGCTGCCAACCACCTCTCTCTTTGCACAATGCTGCATAGGTGTGGGAGTGTGTGTATGTCTATCCAATGTTTTGTGGCTGTCTACACCTTACTGAGCCCACAGTGCTTGCACTATTTCCAGTGTTATCCTGCCAATGTGCATAATGAGGAGCAAGGTATTGTGGGTATGGCCCGGACACGGCGGTCTGGGCTGGATGCATCTGCACAGGGCATAGGGCAATGGCCAGGACATTGCAGTGCCCGACCACCACCCGCACGGACAGGGCAGCCACAGCATGTCATGCTGGGATGTCACTCTCACCCTGACTGAGCAGTGACCATGGCATTTCCAGGTTCCCACATAGTGCTATGCAAGGTTTCTTTCAAGTGAAATTTGGGAGCTCCCGTTTCTGGAGCCCAATTGTTGGAGTGGAGGAGTGGCCTAGTGGTTGGGGCAAGGTACTTCAGGCCGGAAGGTCGGGGGTTCAAATCCCACTAGAAGATAGCAATCTTGGGCCGGAAGGACTGGGGTTTCTAGTCCCACAGGTGCTCCTTGTGGTCTTGGGCAAGCCACTTAACCCTCCATAGCCCATGTTCCCTGTAAAATAGTTATCTCCAAGTTATAATGCCCTGTTCAATGTAATTTCAGTTTGTTCAATGTAAACCGCACTGATGCAGAATAGCGTGGTATATAAGAGAATGTAAATAAATAAATATCTGCTTGGTGTTTGTGCTTACATACCACTTCTGGGTGCACACAGTTTCTCCAGGAGCATGCACTATGTATTAGCTAGCAGACTGTTTGCAGTTAGCTTGTGTATGGCTGGAACGCCTTGCAGAGTGTAGTGGGTGAAGACTGACTGTGCCCCCTGCTGGTGAATGTCAGATTGGGGGAGGTGCAGCTGAGCTTTTTCCAGGCCTACTGCCAGTGCCCAATGTGATATGTACAGATCTGCAATGACTGCCCCGGAGGACGCTCTTCCCCTGCAGGACTGGGGTTGATGATCCAACAGCCTTTCATCATGTCCCTCTACTGCCTCCATTGCAAAGACATAGAGTGTGGTTCTGTTGGTGGCAGATCCTGGCCCCCACCCTGACCCAGAGAGGGTGGGTTGGAAGGTGGTGCTATGCAATCCACATGTGGGTCCAGACACACACCCCCTGCTCTTACAACAAGTGATCATGGCAACCACACAGTATATATACTATTCTGGGTGCATCATAGTCCACAAGGGTTAGACATGACTAGGAGATACAGATGGCCACACAGGTATCCTGGGTGTGTCTGCAAGGACTACCTGTCGCACACTGGCACAGCCTATCTTAGGCAAGCCAGGTGCTGCGGACCTGGTGCTGGGCGCCCCACCTCACCTCACAGTGAGCACATGAACCGCACAATGTCATGGTCTGTAGCTACTCTGTGCCAGTAACACACATGGTCAGTTCCCCCTACCAGGCCGGGGTGCCGTAGAGGTGCATACCCCATCTTATGATCAGATGTAGCCTGCTGATCTGCATGTGCAGTGCATCATGGGTACGGGTAGGTTTACCCTATCCTGGTAACTACAGCAGACAGTTTGTGCAGTGACCTGCAGTCTTTCTGTAGCCAGCCAGCGCTGTGCTTGAAGCTGTAGAGATGTAGCCCACTGGCTATTGCAATGACTGTGGAGACAGAGGTCATGAGTTCAATCCTGCAGTGGTGTTATTTAGTAAGGCTGTGTGAGGGATTTCCTTTTAATTTAAATCAGTGCTGCCAGCAAAAACACCCTCACAGTGCCGTAACCTAAGGTGCCTCATAAGGCGCCCTATAAAGCGCCCTATAGGGCACATTATAAGGTGCCTTGGCAGACAGGGCACTTTATAATGTGCCCTATGGGGCGCCCTATAGGGTGCCTTAGGTTACAGCATTGTGAGGGTGTTTTTGCTGGCAGCACTGATTTAAATTAAAAGGAAATCCCTCAGACAGCCTTATTAAATAACACCACTGCAGGATTAAACTCATGACCTCTGCTTCCACAGTCATTGTAATAACCAGTGGGCTACATCTCTACAGCTTCTAACACACCGCTGGCATGGACTTAAGGTTAACATGTGTTAACGAGCCAAGGCACCCTCTATCGCACGATACAGATTCCTTGCTACCTTGCTGCCGGAATGCCCACTACCTTATATGGCATTCCTCACATTAACGCTGCAACTAGCGCTGGTAACATTAAGATGGTTTAGTAAACATACCCCAAAGTCCTTCATGACAGATCCTTAGGAAATGATATCTTACTGTGGCCTGGCAACTAGATAAAACATAGGAAGCAAGAAATAGGACTAAATCATCAGTTTTCCCCATTGGACAGAGTTAAATATTAGAATGCCTCAGGGATCTGGACTGGGACCAGTTCTATTTAACACATTCATTAATAATTTGGGAAAGAACAATGAATAAATTAATCAAATTTGCAGATGACAAAAACAAATTCAAAACTGATAAAACACAAGCAGGCTGTGAAGAACTGCTGAAGGACATTGACAGACTAGAGAACTGCTATCAATAACTAACCTCTATGAAGTGAACCAAAAACTGTATCCTAATATAGACTATATTAAGACTAGAGAACTGAGCATCTTTAAGGCAAGTGAACTCTAATGCAGAGAGGTGCAAAGGGATACAAATAAGAATAACAAATCGTACGTATATAATGGCGGGTTCAGTGTTAGAAGCCACTACCCAGGAAAAGGATTTCTGAGATATTCTAGACAATGCATTAAAATCCTCAGCTTAGATTGCAACAGTGGTCAAAAAAGCAAATAAAATGCTTGGAATTATTCTGAAAGGAATGAGGAATAAAAGAGAGACTAGCATATTGCATCTGTATAGATCCATAATGTCACTGCACCTCATTTCATTTCATGTTTTTCATTTAATACATTTTTAGACTGCCTACTGTCACACCTCTAAGTACTGTAGTTTATAATATTAACATACATAAAAATTTATAGACATAAGACATTAAAAAGCAGACCCTTATAGAAATCAAAATAAAAAAATAATTATATAAAATAGACCTTAACAGATTTAATTATTTAAACACCATACTAAATAGAGCACTGGCCTGGTAACCAAAAAAACAGGTTTAATTTCCACTAACACTCCTTGTGGCCTTGGGCAAGTCACTTAGCCCTCCATTGCCTCAGAAGAAAGGTCTGGCAATCTACTTCCGGTCACATTGCAAGAAACCCCAGGGGCTGCTGGGTTGCCAGGAGTCAGCACTGACTCAAAGGCACACATTGCATTTTTTACTAAATAAATATACTTTTAATATCTTTCAGAATACTGTTAACAAAGCTTTGTCACCCCAATTAAAAAGAAGATTTTAGACAAACTGGAAAAGATAAGAGAAAGGAGACAAAATTGATAGAGAGGATGGAACAGCCCCTTATGAAGAAAGACTGTGACTCATCTGCTTGACAAAGAGATGACCGAGAAGGGCTCTGACCGAAGTCTATAAAATCATGAGTGAGACGGAACTAGGGATGTACCTGGAAAATTTTCATCTTATTTGTGGGTTATTTTTTACCTTTTTCCCATTTTTGGCTTTTCTAGTTTATTTCAAACTTTTCAGTGCAGACACTGATTTTCCACACATTAAGAGGGTCTTTTACCTTTAGGCGTCACCTGGCAGTGCTTGTTCTGGTGCATGCTAAGAGCGCGCTGGGATGCGCTTTGCCAGGTAGCACAGGGCCATGACAAAGCAGGATGAATCCTGCGCTAACTTCGCAATCCGTATTAGAGGCGCAAGTGGGGGGGGGGGGGGTTAGGGCGGAGAGTGGGTGTGCTAACTTCATTAGCGTGGTTCACCTAAAACCACCTCAAAAGGTGGCATTAGGTGCACCCACAGTAATGCAGCACATGATATGGGACAACGCTCCACGTTAACGGCCAGGAAAATGCTTTCTATGTCCGCAACAGTTAACAGAGGAATGTTGTACATAAAGCACCATGGTTTCAGCACTAATTACACTTTAGATGCAATATCTTAGTGCCCATTAATGAAAGCCTCCTAGATTTTGTTTCCCCTATTTTATGATGATGAGCTATCAAATGCACTTCCCTAGGTGGAACTGGTCAACAGGCAACAGTTACTTACTCCTTCAAATTACACCAGGACTTAGCATACCCCATGAAACTAATGGTAGTCCATTTAAAACAAACTTTAGAGAGTATATTTTCACTCAATGAACAATCAAGCTGTGGAATATTTGCTGGAGGGCATTGTCGTGGCATCTAGCACATAGGGGTTGGGCTCTGAGGAATTTTGAGCCCTTCTTTAGAGATGTAGCTCCATGCTACAGAGTTTCAGAAGAAGACAGGAAGGAAGTGCTTCTATCTCCTAATTACTGCTCCCACCGCTCCCTACTCGGATAGCATTTTAGCTATTCAGTTGCTGCTGGAGTCATAAATGGATATTCAGCAGCACAAAATGGCTGTATGCTGCTAAATATCCCACTCACAGGGACTAACATGATTAGCAGCTCTGCTAACCGCATTAATCCTTTTGAATATGCCTCCCTACATTTTTGTTTTGATCTTTCTTGGAAACCGAGACCAGCTGTATTCCACGCTTTAAGAAAAGTGGAAGGAAGTCCAAAAAACTGCCAACATGTTTTAAAAGTGAGGTCAGAGAGGCTGTTGCAGCCAAAAAACCATCTTTCAGGAAATGGAAAAAGGAGCCAAATGACGAAAATGGGAAACAACATAAGCACTGGCAAGTTAGATGCAAGGAATTGATAAGGCAGGCAAAGAGAGAATTAGAAACAAAGCTTGCCATGGAAGCAAAAATGCATAATACAAACCTTTTCAAGAACATTCATAGCAAAAAACCCATGAGAGAGTCAGTTGACCATTAGATGATAGAGAGGTTAAAGGGACACTAGTAGAGAAACTGAATGAATTCTTTGGTTTGGTCTTTACTGAGGAAGATTTAGGGATGTTACCCATGACTGAAATGGTATTTAAAGGTGATGCTGCGGAAGAATTGAAAGAAATATCAATACACTGGGAAGATGTATTACAACTATTTGATAAACTAAAGAGTAGCAAATCACTTGGACAGAATGGTATACATCCGAGGGTGTTGAAAGAACAGAAATATGAGATTGCAGATCTACTATTAGTAATCTGTGAACTATCATTAAAATTATCTGTAATTCCTGAATATTGGTGAATGGTTGATGTTATGCCAAATTTAAAAAGGGTTCCAGGGATGATCCAGGAAACTACAGACATCAGTACTGGGCAAAATGGTAGAAGCCATTATAAAGAACAAAATTACAAAATTACTGAACATGTAGATAGTCATGGTTTAATGGCAGAAAGCCAACATGGCTTTAGCCAAGGAAGGTCTTGTCTTACTAATCTGTTATATTTTTTTGAAGGTGTGAATGAACAGGTAGACAAAGGTGAGCCTGTCAATATAGTGTATCTGGATTTTCAGAATGCCTTTGAAAAGGTCCCTCATGAGAGACTCTTGGTGAAATTAAAAAGTCATGGGATAGGAGGCAGTGTATTATTGTGGATCAGGAACTGGTTGAAAGATAGAAAGCAGAGTGAAAGGCTAAATGGCAAATTTTCCCAATGGAGAAAGATGGATAGTGGAGTGCCCCAGGGATCTGTGCTGGGTCCGCTGCATTTTAACATATTCGTAAATGACTGCAATAATGAGTGAGGTAATCAAATTTGCAGATGACACAAAATTATTCAAAGTTGTTAAAACACAAGAGGATTGTGAAAAATTGCAAGAGGACCTTGGTAAACTGGAAGACAAGATGTTCAAATAGCAGATGAAATTTAATGTCGACAAGTGCAAAGTTATGCACCTAAGAAAGAACAACCCAAACTATGGTTACACGATGCAAGGTTCCATATCAGGAACCACCACCCTTCCTCATGAGCTGCGTAACTGTGTGAGCCACTCTGAGTTCCATAAGAAGTTAAAAACCCACCTCTTCCTTGAACATTTTTCCCTACCACCCTAGTACCTAACCCTCTACATCTACCTCCCCGCCCATGCTCCTTCAAATCCTATAACACAACCCTCTGTAGCTCTATATATACATATGTAAATAGCTGATCATTGATCATTATAATTAGTTCATAAATTAGTTCTTATTGTTCGCCTATGTATCCTTGTTACTTTGTTCTTTGTAAACAGTTGAAACACACTGCCTTGAAACGTTCTATGTAAACCGTCTTGATTTGTAGAAAGACTATATAAAAAATGTTAAATAATAAAATAATAATAATAATAATTTAGGCATTATCGTGGATAAGATGTTGAAACCTTCTGCCCAGTGTGCAACAATGGCCAAGAAAGCAAATAGAATGCTAGGAATCATAAGGAAAGGAATGGAGAATAAAACAAAAGATATTATAATGCCTCTGTATCGTTCCATGGTGCGACCGCAGCTTGAATACTGTGTGCAATTCTAGTTGCCGTATCTTAAAAAGGATATAGCGTTATTAGAAAAGGTACAGAGAAGAGCCACCAAAATGGTAAAGAGGATGTTAGGATACCCCCTATGAGGAGAGGCTAAAAAGGTTAGGGCTCTTCAACCTGGAAGAGACGGCTGAGGGGAGATATGATAGAGGTCTATAAATTAATGAATTGGGTGGCTCGGGTAAACATAGACCACGCCATCAAAAAGTAGAAAGATTAGGGGGCATGAAATGAAGCTACACTCTAACCCATTTAAGACTAATAAGAGAAAATGTTTTTTCACTCAACGTGTAATCAAACTCTGGAATTCATTACTGGAGGATGTAGTAAAAGATGTTAGTGTAGATGGGTTTAAAAAAGGTTTGGACAAGTTCCTGGAGGAAAGGTCCATAAACTATTATTAAAGAGGACCCAGGAAATCCACTGCTTGCCCCAATACAAACATTGTGGAACCGGCATTGGAAACAGGATACTGGGCTTGATGGATCTTGGTCTTACCTAGTATGGCATATCTTATGTTCTTATCAACCTCAGGGGTGGAATTTACTGTATCAGCTTTGAGAAATGTACATTTCTGATATCTCTGTATTTTGCTCAGTGTGACAGGAAATACACTTTTGCTTTTATTTCTCTAGTGTTGCATTGCATAGATTTCCAGTATAGTTTTTGTCTGCATATTTCAATTTCTAATTTATAGACCATTGTTCTGTATTTGGTCGGAGACAGAGTTTAACTGTGCTTTGCATGAGTGACTGAGGTGAGTAATTCTGCTAGTGTGTAATTTCCATGTAGGAATCTGAAGCAGTCCATTCTTGTTCTGTTTTCCCAGTAGATACATTGGTGTTTTAGATTCTGATGTAGTTTCAGTGCTTTCTTTCCATAGGTAGGTTTGGTGCTTTTTGAGTCCTGGAAGTGCTGTTATGGTACAGCAGGTTTCTATAGGCTCCAAGTGGTCTTTTTGCAATGTTTTCTATTATTTCATAATGTTCCTGGTAGTTGGCACTAGAAAGAAGTTGTGTAGCTGTTACTGAAGTGACACCAAAACTAGTATTAAACTTTAAAATAATATTTTATGAGTATGATGTCCAATTATGTTTTTACAGGATCATTCTTGGAAGGGGTAAGAGTTATGATCATTGCTTTAATCAAAATCTTGGATGGGCTCTAATTATTTTAAGTACCTATTAATGCCTCTGCCAAGTACTCATAGATGCATCTGCCAAGTCTCTTTCCTCTCCTACCTTTCTAATTTCCTCCTCTAACTATGCTGTCTGATCCCAACTGACAGCAAGAGAGTGGAGTTAGTGGCATAGGAGGTCAGATGCTTCTCTAATCTGCTTTTCCTGTGGTCAGCATTTCTCCCAGGGTGCAGTGGAAATCTGCACAGCACTAGGCAGGCCAAACAACTGCTGTAAGATGTGAACCACATGGGCAAAAGCGGCACCGGCAATAGGAAGAGCCTAGTGGCAACAGCCTGGGACCAAAAAGACCAGGGTTTGATTCCCACTGACATTCCTTCTGACCTTGGCAAGTCACTTAACCCTTCATTTTCTCAGGTACAAACTTAGATTGTAAGCTCTTTGGGGACAGGGAAATGCCTACTGTACCTGAAATGTAATTCGCTTTGAACTACTACTAGAAAAGTATGAGCTAAATACCACTAAATTAAAAAATCGTTCTTACAATAGGCTGCCTCTCTGTCAGTTAAGTGTGGTTCTGACAGACTTCAGTCCCACAGTGGGAAATGCTTTTTGGAACCTTTGACTGCCATGGAACAGCACTTTAGAGGCAGTGGGAGACGGTGTGGCAAACATCTTTACTGCAAGTATGAGGTTTGCTGCGCTCTGCTGCTGCCATTGCAGCCTAGAGCCATCAGGCTGAGAGGGCCCCTTCTCACCTGGGCCCTCCCCTCCCACATTGCAGGGGCTGCTTGGGCAGTATTTATGCCATTGAGAAGGTGAGAAGAGGAAGAAGAAATTAAGAGAAAGAGGATATTGAGAGAGAATTGAGGGTGGTCTGGGAAAATAGAAAGTGTGTAGTGTGAACAGACTAGCTAGGGAAGAGACTACTGAGGACCAGCTAGGAGGGGGTTGTATGGATCGGCCAGACTGAACTAATAGTGATAGAATATATGTGTTGATGGGCTGTGGAGAGAAGAAGAGTGAGGTAAAGGTTGACTGGTGAAAATAAGCTGGGATTGGAGAGAGAAGAGAGACTAGGGGGTATGTTTACTAAACCGTCTTAATGTGCGCCCGGCGATAGTGTGCAGGCTGCCATAAAAGGAGTGGGCGTTTCAGTCTTAAAGTAGCAAAACGGGATTATCGCGCGATAATGCGCGCTGCTGCGCACATTAACGGGCTAAGTGCCACTAAGCGCTTTAACGCGCGGTAATCTTAAGTAGGTGCCCAGACATGCAAACACAGAAACAGAGGTGTAGTACAATGGTTAATACACTGGCTGATGATACAGGGGTCATGAGTTTGATCCCCAGTGTGCCTAATGCATAAGGCTGGCTGAGGCATCAGCTTTGACATGTAAGTATTGTTTCTTGAGGCATTTTATTTGTATTTTAATTATTGCTGCCAGCAAACACACCCTCACGTGCCATAAACTAAGGTGCCACATAAGGCACCCTATAAGGCACTCCATAGGGCACATTATAAAGTGCACTGTCTGCCACGGCACCCTATAATGTCCCCTATAGGGCACCCTATAAGGCGCTCCATAGGACAACTTATAAGGCACCTTATGTGGACTGTAACTATAAGGTGCCTCAGAAGGTGATTTATAGGGCACCCTATAAAGCGCCTTCTGAGGCACCTTATGGTTACAGTACTCTAAGGGTGTTTTTGCTGGCAGCACTAATGTACATTAAAAATTGACAATGCTCTGGATAGCCCTATCAAATAACCCCACTGTGGGTTTGAACCCATGACCTCTGGCTCCACAGGCAGTGAAGTAACCAGTGGGCTACAGCTATTAACAAGCCCCTGGCTGGCTACAGAAGGACTGCATGTCACCACACAAACAGTCTGCTGTGGTTACCAGGATAGGGTTAACCCACCCGTATCCATGATTCACTGCACATGCAAATCAGCAGTCTACAGATGAGCACAAGATGGGGTATGCACCCCCACAGCACCTCGGCCTGGTAGGGGGATCTGACCGTCTGTACCCCCACAGCACCTCAGCCTGGTAGGGGGTACTGACCGTGTATGTTACTGGCACAGAGTAGCTACAGACCGTCACATTGTGCGGGTACTGTGCTCACCCTGAGGGTGAGGTGGGGCACCTAGCACCAGGTCCACAGCACCTTTGATAGCTGAAATAGGTTATGCTGCAGGTCCCTATCAGTGCCAGTGTGTGTGATAGGTAGTTCCTGCAGACACATCTGTATTTCTCAGTCATGTCTAGCCCTTATGGGCTATGATGCATCCAAAATAGTGCATATCCTGTGTTGGTGCCATGGTCACATGATGTAGGTGAAGGGGGGGTATTTGGACCCATAGGTGGATTATGTACCACCACCCAACCCACTCTCTGTGGCTCAGGGTGGGAAACAAAATCTCCCACCAACACAGCCACACTTTACCTCCCCGCAATGGTGGCAGTAGAGAGAACCATCAACCCCAGTCCTGCTGGGGAACAGACACCATACAGCGCAGGCAATGCAAATCTGTACACATCCATAAGGCAAGGCAGACAGAAGGCCTGGAAATGCTCAGCTGCCCCCACCACTATCTGACATTCTCCAGCAGCAAGCCGCCAGCTGCTGCACCCTGCAAGATGTTGCACCCAGACACATACTAGCTGCAGACAGTCTGCTAGCTAGTCCATAGTGCATGTTTCTGGAGGAGATGCATGTACCCAGAACTGGGATGTCAGCATACACACCAAGCAGATAAGTCAGTGATTGGGCCCCAAAAGAGAACCACAAACATCACATGAGAGAAATGCTATATAGCACTATGGGGGAACCTAGCCATGCCGTGGTCACTGCTCAGTCAGGTGAGAGTGACCTCCCAGTAGGACATGATGTGGCCACCCTGTCCATGCAGGTGGTTGTCAGGCACTACAATGTCGAAGCCATTGCCCTATGCCCTGTGCAGATGCATCCTGGCCAGGCCACCCTGTCCGGGCTATACCCATGGTACCTTGCTCCTCATTATGCACATTGGCAGGCTTACAATGGCAACAGTGTGGGCTGAGGAAGGTGTTGGCAGACACCAAACACTGGATAGACAAACACACGCTCCCACATCTATGCCAGCATTGTGCAAATATAGAGGCTCTTGGCAGCCCTGGCCACCGCACCAGTCCTGGGCACAGTGCAGGCATGGCTATGGTACGCAATACTGTTGGGGTCACTCCCCAGGGTGGTAAACACTATCAGACATCAGACCTGAAGCACACTCCACAGACAGCAGAAAGGTTGCTATTATGCAGCTCAATCAGCAAATTGTGCTTAACTTAGGAATTGCTATCTGCCAGTAATCATAGCAACCGTTTGATAGGTGTGTACAATATTCCAAAGTTTAGGGTGGCATTGCTAAGGTATGCAAGTGCTAGTATTGGGAGATGCACGCAGGGTCCAACATCCTGCCTCTCCAGGAGGCTTTGGATAATGGAGCCTGTGGGTGAGGATGTGTCTGCCCCTGTTGGCCGCTGCTCTAGGGCAGAGGTTCCCAACTCCAGTCCTGGTGGGCCAAACACTGTTCGGGTTTTCATGCTGTCCCTAATGAATATGCATGAGATACATCTGCATACCATGGGGGCGGTGCATAGACATGCTACAGCATGGAAACTGAATGGTGTTTGGCCCTCCAGGACTGCATTTGGGAGACTCTGCTCTAGGTAATGTGCATGTTTATGGTGTCTGTGCTCTGTAGGGTAAAATGTAGGTTTATTGGGCATGTTTCTGTTATCTGCAATAAACGTTCTGTCTGTATTAGCACATTTTAGTAGTGGGTAAAATATGGAGACTGGGTTGGCAGGAACCACTGCTGGGACTTGAATCTGTGACCTTCTGCTCCTGAACACACTGGCTGTGTTCATTGCACCACCATGTTGCCACAGAGATAGTGCATTCCGTGGAGATACCATGACTGTTTGTCAGACAGAGCCTGTCTGTTGCAGTGCACGGCACCCACCTAAACAGGGCTAGGCCATGGTCTGCTCTGGGCAGCTACCACTGCCCCCTCCACCACCAGTACCCCTCTGCCACCATGCTGACATGCCCTTCTGCTGGTGATGCTGGTGCTGCGCAGTCTCAGGCCATCCAGTGTGCAGGTAGGCGGCTGCCTATGGTGTGGGTTCTGGGGTAGGGGTGCCTGCATAGCTGTCCACGCTTTCCCCCAGCACCGCCTGCCAATGTTCCGTGCCATTAGGGGTACCTGCTGGGTACTATTCCCTGTGACACCATGGGAAGCACACTCTTGCCCATGTTGGGCCCTCAGCAGTTGCTGTCTGGCTGCTCTACTGTCAGGCACAAAGAGAGCAGGAGGCTCTTGCTGGTCCAACAGGAAACAAAGAGGCAAGAGAATGGATGACTACGAGTGCCTTTATTGTTGGTCCCCTACGCGTTACGGCCGAAGCCTTCCTCAGGGGGGTACATGTTCATGTTTTTAGTTCATGTTTTTATGTTTTTAGTTTGTGTTTCTTGATCCACATGTTTTTTGATTTATGGAGTTCTTATCTTTATTTATATTGATACACTTACATATTTTCATATTTTTATATTTTTTATATTATGTATTTATTTGTTATTATTCAATATTTTTTGTTTACTTTTATGCATATTTATATTTCATAGGATTATTTTACCTATATCTCATGTTTTTAATATGTTTTTATTATGATATTTTTTTGATGTTTACTTAAGTCACATGCCTGGCATGGTTCAATTCATTGTAATTTGTTTATCTATGTCTTTTTATTTTTTATTTTTTTATACTTTCATTTTTAAGTGTACCCCCCTGAGGAAGGCTTCGGCCGTAACGCGTAGGGGACCAACAATAAAGGCACTCGTAGTCATCCATTCTCTTGCCTCTTTGTTTCCTGGCTGCTCTACTGTTTCAGCATTCCTATGGGCCAGCTAGGCATTACCCTAGTCTGCACTGTGCCCCAGCTGCACCACAGCATGTGCCGCCTGCAGCCCTCTGTGTCCCCTTTTCCAGCATCTGTCCAGTTGCCCATTCCGACATGCCCGCCCTGCTGTTGTGGAACATGTGCACACCATAGGAAACCTGTCCAATGGAGGGGAAAACCCTGATCAGCGCAATTTCACTGTGGGCTCATTCACCTTGTATGGGGACAGAGCATAGACCCTTCCAAAATTCATCTTTTTTTTGGAGCTTTCTTGGGGGTGTTTTTTGATGTTTCCCATTGATATCACTATTGCCCAGCTTGGTTATGTTTTTTTTACATTTTCTTCTGGTCATTTTCACTGTTTCTTTGCCCTTTTGTTCCGTGCACATGTATCACACTTATCACTTTTTTGTAGGTTTCCGTGGTTTTGCTGTACATTGCTGACGGAAATGGTTTCTTTTCCCTTTAAATCAGCTCTAACGCCAGGGTTTCACTGGCGTTAGTTTTCAGCCTCGGATTTCACAGCGTTAGTGTGCAGGGAACCTCTCCCCTCCCACTCTCCGCCCATTGACCCTCTCTCTCCGCCCCTGGGGAGCCTTCCTCCGCCCTCCGGGAGCCTTTCTACGCCTTCAGCGCTCGTTTGCGCCTTAGCGCGCGTTAACGCGCGCTAAGGCGCCTTATCATGCGATAACGTGGGAGAGCGCACGTTAAGACGGTTTAGTAAACATACCCCTAGGACTTTCGATACTTCTCTAGTCCCTCTTTTGGCCACATAAGTCCTCCCTGTGTGTGCACCACCTACTATGCTCTTCATTTACTGGAAAGCTAAAGCTAAATAAAGTTTGAATATGACCTAGCAGGTTGTCACCATGACCCACCATGCTTTGTTTTTCTTTTTACAGCTACAGTGATATGTAATAAGTTGAGTTCTTCAATCATTTTGAAAAGTTGGCACATATGATCTAGCATACCTAAATTTAAAAGATTTTGGGCGTTAGTATAGGAAAAAGCCACAACAATTATTAGCAAAGTAGACTTGGGAAAGCCAACACTTATCCTACATAGTCATTCTTTTGGATCTGCCAGGTACTTCCTACTGCCCCAGATTATTCACTGTCAGAGACAGGATAGTGGGCTCAATCAGTGGTGTTCCAAGACCCTTCGGCACCCGAGGACAGTGCCCCCCCCCCCTTGTGACCGGCACATATTCCGCCACCTGGTGCGAGCAGCACGGCAAATTTAAAGCTGTGGGTGGCTTGCTGTGCTGCATCCGTTCCAGGCCCGGTGGCTTATTTCTCCTGGGCCTAAGTTTCATGATTCGTAAGACTTCGGCCAGGAGAGAAGAGCCGCCATTCCTGGAGCGGAGGCAATATGGCAAGCCACCCACGGCTTTAAGCTTGCCACGCTGGCTCTGCCATGTTGGCCCGGTGGGGGTGCATTCCCTTCTTGGCCACTACCTGGAGTGGGCCGCACCCACCGCCCCACCCTTGGAATGTCACTGGGTTTGATGGACCCTTGGCCTGATCCAGCATGTCATATCTTGTAAAACAGCTGTGATATGCTGTTATGTTTTGTTCTCTGTAAACCATCTTGAATTGAAGAAAGACGGTATATAAAACTGTTAAATAAAATATCTTATGTATACAAATCAGTCACAAAAAAACATTATTGAAATAACAAACCTCTTCACAATCGCTGGTTTAAGAGGTCTCCCAGGCAGACCGCTGCTTGAAAGCAATCCCTGGTCGATAAGGTGATGGATCCTGAGGGAATGAAAGAAGAAATATCCCCAAGGGCAGTCTACCTGTCCAATAACCTTATAGAATTGGTCCCTGCCTTGCCAGATACCTGTACATCAGTCAAGATGCTTCACCACTATACACAGCTGAGCTGGTTATAATTCCTTCGGTGGTTACAGTTTCTCCTGGAAAAACAACAGCTGATTTCCCCTCTCCAACAAACCTGATTCTGATTCTTTCACTGCTTTCATTCACTCTCCTCCTGAACTTGTCAGGCTGAGGTCCGGACCCTTCTGCTGTGTTAGCCATGAACGGATTCTCTCTCTTTAAGGCTACAGGAATATTTCTTGGGGAACTCTCCACATTTGTCACATTCTTACTGTCTCCTTGGATATCAGGTGATGTCTCGTGGGCCCTTCTGCAGTTTTTCCTAAACAGGAAAAGAATAAGAACAAACTAAAACTATTCAAAAAATAGCACTTTTCTTCAACTTTATGCTTTTCCGCTCTTCTGCCTTTTTACAAATAACAACAGTGCCATCTGCTGTATGCCCAATATAGAAGAACACTCTACATTAGCCTAGTGTAAAGGGGCCACCTACAACCCTATTTACACATATCCAAGTGGACTAACCAGGCAACCACAACTTTATACACTCACTATCAAATTTATCGTAATCCACTCTACAATTTACTGTGTATGTGGGCATATTTTAACATTTTTTTCTTATCTATAAAGGCTTTCATGGTTTCTCCCCTAACTATCACTCTTTCTTAGTTTCCCTCTATTTCACATCATGTAATCTCCACTGTATAGGTCTTTTCTATTTTAAAAAAAATGTTATGTATATACAGGGTTTCAACGTATTATCCACAATGATGCCTAAATCCTTTTCCTAGGTGGTGGTACCTAATATGGAAACCTGCATCATATAACTGTAGTTTGGGTTGTTCTTCCTTAAGTGTATAACATTGCACTTGTCCACATTAAGGGGCTTGTTTACAAAGCTGCGGTAGCGGTTCGCGATCGTTATCGGAGCCGCGACCCCATTGATTTCAATGGGGCCACGGCTCCGATAACGACCGCGAACCGCTACCGCGGCTTTGTAAACAAGCCCCTAAATTTCATCTGCTATTTGGATGTCCAGCCCCCAATTTTTCAAGGTCCTCTTGCAATTTTTCATAATCCTCTTGTGTTTTAACAACTATGAATAATTTAGTGTCATCTGCAAATTTAATCACCTCACACGTTATTCCCATTTCTAGGTCATTAATAAATATGTTAGAAAACAGTGGGTCCAGCACAGATTCCTGGGGTACTCCATTATTCACCTTTCTTCTTGAGAAAATTGGCCATTTAGCCCTACTCTTTGTATTCTATCTTTTAACCAGTTCCTAATCCACAATAGTGCACTGCCTCCTGTCCCATGACATTTTAATTTTCCCAGGAGACTCTCATGAGGGACCTTGTCAAAGACTTTCTGAAAATCCAAGTACATTATATCAACCGGCTCACCTTTATCTACCTGTTTATTTACACCTTCAAAAAAATATAAGAGATTAGTGAGACAAGATTTTTCTTGCTAAATCCATGTTGGCTTTCTGCCATTAAACCATGACTATCTACATGTTCAGTAATTTTGATCTTTGTAATGATTTCAACCATTTTACCCAGTACTGACATCAGACTCCCTGGTATGTAGTTTCCTGGATCATGCCTGGAACCCTTTTTAAAAATGGGCGTTACATTGGCCACTTTCCAATCTTCAAGTACTGTACTACAGATGATTTTAATGATAGTTCACAGATTACTAAAAGTAGGTCTGCACACTGAGATGTATGTCATCTGGTCGAGGTGATTTGCTACTCTTTAGTCTATCGAATAACTGTGTTATATCTTCCTGATTTATCAAGATTTGTTTCAATTCCTCCAATACATCACCTTTAAATATAATTTCTGGCATGAATAAGTGGCCAAAAAAAAAAGCGGCAAAAGTATCTGTAGGATATGAGAGAATAACATAACAGATACCTAGGGGTATGTTTACTAAACCATCTTAATGTCGCAGTGGTGGTAGTATCGCACAATAAGTGAAGTTATCACGTGATAATGTAACATTATCGCGCGATAACATCACTTACTGTGCGATAACGCAGCAACGGCATTAAGGCACACTAGCGCTGTGAAATCCGGGTCTGAAGGGTGGAGTAAGGCTTCCCAGAGGGCGGAGAGAAGGGGTCAATGGCAAGAGAGTGGGAGGGGAGAGGCTCTAGGCACACTAATGCTGTGGAATAAGAGTCTGAACACTAACACCAGTGAAGCCCTCACGTTAAGGCACATTTGCAGGAAAGAGAAACAATTTCAGTCAGCAATGTGCAGCAAAGGCAGGGAAATCCAGAGAAAGTGATAGTTGAGATACATGTGCAGGGAACAAAGAGGCAAATAAACATATAAAAGGACCAGAACCACATCTAAAAGCCCAATAGCCAAGCTGGCCAAAAGTGATATTAATGATAAACATAAAGCAACACCACTGACAAAGCTCAAAAAAATAAGATATCATGTTTGGAAGGGTCTATTCTCTGTCCCCCTACAAAGTGAATGATCCCACATTGAAATAGTTCTGATCAGGGTTTTTGTCATTTATATTGGGCAGGTTTGTTAGGGCGTGCACATGTGCAGCAACAGCAGAGTGGGCACGTAGGAAAGGGCAACTGTACTGATGCTGTAAATGGGATATAGAGGGCTGCAGGCAGCACATGCTGTGGTACAGCTTGGGTACCGTGCGTATTAGGCAGATGCCTAGGTGGCACATAGGAATGGCGAAACTGTAAAGCTGCAAGACATCAACTGATGAGGGTCCAACATGGGCATAAGTGTGTATCCCACAGTGTCACAGGGGAGATTACCCAGCAGGTACCCCCAAGGGCACATAACATTGGCAGGCGGTGTGGGGGGGGGGGAAGCGCGCATGTCCATTTAGGCACCCCTACCCGAGAACCCACACCATAGGCAGCTGCCTTCTGGCATACTGGATGGCCTGGGACTGCGCACCACCATCACCATCGGCATAATGGCATGGCAGCATGGTGGCAGAGGGGTGCTGGTGGCTGAGGGGGCAGTGGCATCTGCCCACAGCAGACCATGGCCTAGCCCGTTTAGGTGGGTGCTGTATACTGCAACAGACAGGGTCTGTCTGATGAAAAGTCATGGTATCTCCAGGGAATAAACTGTCCCTGTGGCAACAGTGTGGTGCAGTACACACAGCCAGTGTGTTCATGAGCAGAAGGTCACAAGTTCAAGTCCCAGCTGTAGCTCCTGCCAACCCAGTCCCCATAGTTTACCCAGTACTAATGGTAATAAAGACGGAACCTTTATTGAAGATAACATAAACATGCCTGAAACGCCTATATTTTACCCTACAGAGCACAGACACCATAAACATGTGCAATACCTAGAGCAGAGTTTCCCGACTGCAGTCCTGGAGGGCCAAACACCATTCAGGTTTCATGCTGTCTCTAATAAAGATGCCTGTGCTGCATTTGTATGCGCCGCCCCCTTGGTATGCAAAGGTATCTCATGCATATTCATTATGGACAGCATGAAAACCCGAACAGTGTTTGGCCCACCAGGACCGGAGTTGGGAACCTCTGCCCTAGAGCAGCGGCCAACAGGGGCATAAACACCCATACCCACAGGCTCTACTATCCAAAGCCTCATGGAGAGTCAGGCTGTTGGGCCCTGTGTGGAGCAGCATCTCCCAATACTAGCACTTGCATACCTTAGCAATGCCACCCTAAACCTGGGAATACGTTACACATATATCAAAAGGTTGCTATGATTAATGGCATATAGCAATTCCTAAGTTAAGCACAATTTGCTGATAGAGCTGCATCATAGCAACCTTTCTGATATCTGTGGAGTGTGTTTCACTTTTGGTTTCTGACAGTGTTTACCACCCCGGGGAGTGACCCCAACAGTATTGCGTACCATAGCCATGCCTGCACTGTGCCCAGGACTGGTGTCGTGGCCAGGGCTGCCAAAAGCCTCTATATTTGCACAATGCTGGCATATGTGTGGGAGTGTGTGTCTGTCTATCCAGTGTGTTGTGGCTGCCTACACCTTACTCAGCCCACATTGCTTGCACTGTTTCCAGTGTTAGCCTGCCAATGTGCATAATGAGGAGCAAGGTACTGTGGGTATAGCCTGGACAGGGTGGCCTGGGCAGGATGCATCTGCACAGGGCATACAGCAATGGCTGGGACATTGCAGTGCCCGGCCACCACCTGCACGGACAGAGTGGCCACAGCATGTCCTGCTGGGAGGTCACTCTCACCCTGACTGAGCAGTGACCACGGCATGGCTAGGTTCTCCCATAGTGCTTTATAGCATTTCTCTTAAGTGATGTTTATGGGTTCTCTTTTCTGGGGCCTAATCACTGACTTATCTGCTTGGTGTGTGTGCATGCATCTTCTCCAGGAGCATGGACTAGCTAGCAGACTGTCTGCAGTTAGTATGTATATGGTTGGAACACCTTGCAGGGTGCTGCAGTTGAGCATTTACAGGCCTACTGTTTGTCTGCCATTGCCTTATGGATGTGTACAGATCTGCATTGCCTGCCCTGTAAGGTGCCTATTCCCCAACAGGACTGGCATTGATGGTCCTCTCTACTGCCACCATTGCAGTGATGTAGGATGTGGATCTGTTGCTGAGAGATCCTGTCCCCCACCCTGAGTCTCAGAGGGCAGGTTGGGTGGTGCTACATAATCTGCCTATGGGTCCAAACACCCCCTTTCACTTAAATCATGTGACCATGGCACCCACACAGGATATGCACTATTCTGGGTGCATCATAGTCCACAAGGGCTAGATGTGACTGGGAAATACAAATGGACACAGGTGTATCTGAAAGGACTACCTATCACATACGGGCACTGATGGGGACCTGCAGTATAGCTTATCTCAACTAAGCCAGGTGCTGCGGACCTGGTGCTGGGCGCCCCACCTTGCCCTCAGGGTGAGCACAGTACCCCCACAATGTGACAGTCTGTAGCGACTCTGTGCCAGTAACACACACGGTCAGTTCCCCCTACCAGGCCTAGGTGCTGTGGGGGTGCATACCCCATCTTATGATCATCTGTAGACTGCTGATCTGCATGTGCAGTACATCATGGGTACGGGTGGGTTAACCCTATCCTGGTAACCACAGTAGACAGTTTGTGTGGTGACCTGCAGTCCTTCTGCAGCCAGCCAGGGGTTTGTTAGTAGCTATAGAGATGTAGCCCACTGGTCACTTTGCTGGCTGTGGAAGCAGAGGTCATGGGTTTGATCCCACAGTGGTGTTATTTGATAGGGCTGTCTGAGACATTTCCTTTTTTAATTTAAATTAGTGCTGCCAGCAAGAACACCCTCACAGTGCTGTAACCTTAAGGTGCCTCATAAGGCGCCCTATAAAGCGCCTATAAGGTGCCCTATAAAGCTCCCTATAAGGCACCTTTTAAGGCGCCCTATAGGGAACATTATAAGGTGCCTTGGCGGACAGTGCACTTTATAATGTGCCCTCTGGAGTGCCTTATAGGGCGCCTTATGCGGCACCTTAGGTTACGGCACTGTGAGGGTGTGTTTACTAGGAGCACTAATTTAAATTAAAAAAGAAAATGCCTCAGACAGCACTGATGTAAAGTAAAGGGTAATGCCTCAGACAGCCTTACTCATTAAGCCTACTGGGGGATTGAACTCATGACCCCTGTTTTATCACTCAATGTATTAACCACTGTGCTACACCTCTGTTGCTGTGTGTCCTGGTCAGTGCGCCTAATTAAGGCTAACACACGTTAACGTGCCACAGCTCCCTCTATCGTGCGATAACAGACTTTATCGCGTGATAACCTGAAATGCTACCTTAAGACCAGAACGCCCATTACCTTATATGGCATTCGTCACAGTAAGACTGCAACTAACAACGGTAACATTAAGGGGTATGTTTACTAAGCAGTCTTAACGTGCAGCCGGCGTTAGTGTGCAGGTTGCCATTTCATTTCATATCAGCAGAAATACGTTGTAGAAACGTGATTAGATGTATGCCATCTTGTCAAGGTGATTTGCTACTCTTTAGTTTATCAAATAACTGTGCTATATCTTCCCGATTTATCAAGATTTGTTTCAATTCCTCCAATACATCACCTTTAAATATAATTTCTGGCATGAATAAGTGTCCTACATCTTCTTCAGTAAAGACTGAGTCAAAAAAATTAATTCATTCTCTAGGCTATGGCCTTGTCCTCTCTTAGTGCCCTGTTTACCCCTCTATCAGCTAATTGTCCAACTGACTCCTTCACAGGTGTTTCTACCATTTTGCCCGGTACTCACCTGAGGCTCACCGGTCTGTAGTTTCCCGGATCACCCCTGGAACCCTTTTTAAAAATCAGCATTACATTGGCCACTCCCCCAATTCTCAGGTACTACAGATGATTTTAATGAAAATTCACAGATTACTAATAATAGGTCTCATATTTCAGTTCTTTCAACACCATTGGATGTATACCATCCATTACAGGTGATTTGTTACTCTTCAGTTTATCAAACAGTTGCAATACATCCTCCAGGTTTATCAATATTTCTTTCAATTCTTCTGCTACATCACTTTTATATACCATTTCAGGCATGGGTAACTTCCCTACATTTTCTTCAGTAAAGACCAAAGCAAATAATTCATTCAGTCTCTCTGCTATGGCCTTGTCCTCCCTCAGTGCCCCTTTTACCCCTCTATCGTCCAATAGTCCAACAAGCTCTCACAGGTTTTTGACTACAAATGCACTTGAAAATGTTTTTATTATGCATTTTTGCTTCCACGGCAAGCTTTTTTTCAAATTCTTTCATTGCCTGCCTTATTAATGCCTTGAATCTAACTTGCCAATGCTTATGTTGTTTATTTTATTTATTTATTTATTCAACCAATTTTTTATACCGCTCTGTCCTTCACTCAGAGCGGTTTGCATTGAAACTTAACATTGTACATAGAACGAATGAACAATATGCAAGAATACTCAAACAGTGGAGGGGAGAAGAGAGGTGACAGGATTAACCATGCATGAAAAAACTATATACATTTTGGTGTATCGTGATTATTGGGATGGATGTACATGGTTATGGGTCCAACGTTGGAGGATTGTGTCATGACTACAATCAAGTGGTTAGGTGATATGTCCCAGATGATCCATGTAAAGAAGTGTTTTCAGTTTCTTTCTGAAATCCTTAATGTCTGTAGTTGCGTGCATGTCATCCGGGAGTGAGTTCCATAGTGATGGAGCAAAAAGTGATAGCGCCCTTCCAGATGTAGCTTGTATGGTTTTATGGTATCCATGGGGAGTGATGATCATATGTCTGTTGTTGTTCCTCCTGGGCCGGGTACTTGTGTCTCTTATTATGGTGTCTTGTAAGATATAGGCCGATAGTTGGTGCATGATTTTGAAATTGACTAAGATTGATTTGTATCTGATGCGGGATTGGATTGGGAGCCAGTGTAGGTGATTGAGTATGGGGGTGATGTGTTCATGCTTATTTGTTCCTGAGATGAGTCGGGCTGTGGTATTTTGTGCAATTTGAAGTGGTAGGGTGGTTTCCTTTTTCCATTTCTTGAAGGATGCTTTTTTTGCAACAATAGCCTCTCTGACCTCATCTTTAAACAACGCTGGCAGTTTTTTAGCCTTACTTCCACTTTTCTTAAAGAGTGGAATACAACTGATCTGGGCTTCCACAATAGTACTTTTAAACAACACCCATGCTTGATGTAAATCTTTAACCTTTGCAGTTGATCCTTTTAGGATTTTCTTAACTATTTTCCTCATTTTATCAGTATCCCTTTTGCAAGTTAAAAGGTAGTATTGTTGATTTCCTTGCTATCTTTCTTCCACTTATTAAATCAAATGTGATCATGCTATGATCACTATTGCCAAGTGGCCACAAACCCTTATCTCTTGCACCCTGACCCATCTTTATGGGTTGGCACTATGGCACTGTGCCAGGGGCCTCATGCATCTAAGGGGCCCCGCGCACTCCAGCAGCTGCTTGTTGTAATGTTTTAGTTTTATAAGTCCTTTTTATGTTTAAGACATTTAAAGTTTAATTTTTCAATTTATTATTTTTTTTATTATTATTTTACACTCGTAACGTTTTTTAAAGTTATTTTTAAATGTTTTGGTCCTTCGTTCAGCTTGTTTGGTGTTCCTGTACAGTAGACTGTAGACTGGGAACCAGGCTATCATAATCTACTTCCAGTTTAACTTGTAAACACTGAAAGATGCTAACACCTCACCTGACAGCGTAACATTTAATTTAAATTATATTAAATAGTATTAAACTACAAAGAAGTGTGAAGGTCTGATATGTTATATGATATAATATAATATATTTGTTTGCTATTCTTTGCAATGTAAATGTAATGTAAACACAAGTTTTGTCACGGGCATCTGCTATTACTAAGTTTTACTGGTTTAATTTAACCGTGTCTGTGTGGTTAGTTTTACTGGTTGCCATAATATTAACTTGCTTATATATTTTATATTACAGATTATATAACAAAACTACAGTTAATATAACAGCATGACTTCAAGGGAGTGCAACATAAACTGCAAGTATAAGTCCGGTTGGCAAAAACGCCATGAACAGGCGCAGCGGAATGCTGCCGCTATAACTGGAACTCAGTCGATTATGACGTACTTTGGGCAGACAACTCAGCCTTGCATGACTGCTCCAGCTCAGGAAACTGAGGTAGGAGTAGATGTCGAAGCTTCAATGACTGTGACTACTAAATGAGACAGCAGTTAAAACTGAAGAGAAAATGGAAGTGGACTGTCCGCCATTCCAGCAGGCAGAAGACGCTGCAACGGACGTTACCGAGTTTCTAGAACATGATGATGTTCCAGTTTGGTGTCTATCTGCTGTATGCTACTCTACAGACCTCGGCGAATGGCCCGTCAAAATTGTCGATGACATGCACGAGTACTGGGTGACAGCAGGTAGTGCGCAATGTGCCCACTGGGACTCGGATTTCACTCCAACCAGAACTGTCTATGCAGCCGATGGAAAACCAAGGAAATGCTCTCGTGACCTGTTCAAAACAACTCATCTGCTGTCGAAGGAACCTATCGATCATGACTGGCTTTGCTATTTACCATCTAAGCTTCGTCTATTTTGCTTTCCATGCAAGCTAATGTCACCAGAAGTTGTAGCCTTCGGCACAAAAGGTTTTTGCAACTGGAAGCATAAGAAGCAACAAATCATGGAGCACAAGGTCAGTTCTACTCATCGAGCATCCGCGATTAAACTGCTAACAGGACATGACACAGCAAAACGTGTTGATCAGGCACTAGTAAAGAAACGTGACAAACAATGTGAGTATTGGCGTGCTGTTCTCGAGCGGTTGTTTGAAACTATTTCCTTTTTATCTGAACGTGGCCTGGCCTTTAGAGGTGACAACCAGATTGTTGGCTCTGCCCATAATGGCAATTATTTGGGAATCCTTGAACTTATATCAAAATTTGATCCCTTCATGGCACAACATCTGCTGATGCATGCTAACAAGGGAAAAGGACACACTTCATACCTATCTGCCAACATCTGCAATCAACTAATTCAGCTGATTGGCCAGTCAGTTGTCGATCGGATTAAGGCCGAAGTTCAGTCTGCCAAGTAATTCTCAATCTCAGTTGATTCGACGCCTGATATAATACACCAGGATCAGCTGATAGTGATTATTCGTTACGTGTTGCCATCTGACCCTGTTGAGCGGTTCCTTACATTTCTAGTTCAGCAAGGTCACAAAGGTGAACAGCTTACAGATAGCTTGCTTCAGTTTCTGCACAGATGGGGGATCAACACTGACGATTGTCGAGGACAGTCGTATGATAACGCCAGCAACATGAGCGGCAAATACAGAGGTATGCAGGCTCTTATACGGCAGGTAAATCCTCATGCCGCCTACATACCTGTGCAGGCCATTCCTTGAACCTCGTTGGTCAGTGTGCAGCAGCCTGTTGTGCCGATGCCATATCGCTCTTTGACTTTGTCCAACGGCTGTACGTGTTTTTTGCTGGTTCGATAGCACGCTGGGCCATCCTCAAGGACAAGCTGGAACAGACTGCAGGCTGGCTAACACTAAAGAGACTGTCCGACACACAGTGGTCAGCACGATTCGATGCGGCAAATGCTCTGTTGAGGGACTATGATGAGATTGTCAAAGCTCTGGAGGACATTATAGGTGACAAAGTGGGCGAACACAAGGCAGAGACGTGTCAAGAAGCCAGAGGATTGCATGATCGAATGCAGTGCCTTGAGACGGGCATAATGGCTGCTTTCTGGCAGAAGGTTCTCGCAAGATTCCAAGCGAACAGCGTGTCGGTGCAGTCAGCTGATCAAAACTTGAATTCTGTTGCTGCAATTTATGACTCACTGCAGATGTACGTCCAAAGCCTTCATGAACAGTTCTACCACTTTGAAACACATGGCAAAGACCTGTCATGCTATGAAAACTATCGGGCTGAACACCCCTAACATGCTCTGATAATAACCGCATAGCATCTGGGTGCATTAGGAACATATCTGGGATTTTTGAAGGACATTGCCCATGTAGGTGCCCTTCGAAAATCCTGGATATGGCATTTACATGGGTAACTAGGGCAGTTACCTGTGTAAATGCCTTAGAAAATTGGGCCCTATTTCTCTAGCATGTCCTACTGTGACATTGACCCAGTCAATACTAGAATAATTTAAATCACCCATTATTACTGTGTTGTAACTTTGGTTAGCTTCCCTGATTTCTTTTAGAATTTCATCATCCATCTGTTCATTCTGTCCAGCCTGTTGATAGTATACCCCCACTGCCATCACCTTCCGCTTTTTACAAGGAACTTCTATCCATAGAGATTCTACATTGTATTTTGTTTCCTGCAAAATTTTAATCCTATGTGACTCAATGCCCTCTCTAACAGAGAGCACAACTCCTCCACCAATTTCATCTACTCTATCATTGCGATACAGTTTGTACCTAGATATCACAGTGTCCCTTTGGTTGCTCTCCTTCCATCAGGTCTCTGAAATGCCAATCATAACTAAATTTTCTTTTAGTGCTATATATTCTAGCTCTCCCATCATATTTTTTAGACTTCTAGCATTTTCATACAGGCATTTTAGAGGTTGTATTTTATTCATATTAATCTGGTTATCAATAGATAGGTGTGATTTGGAACCTTTTGGGCTATGTACTGAAGGACATCTGGGTTACTGGGTTACTTTTAACTTTCTTGGAACTTCACTGTCAGGATGCTCTAATTTCCTTGTTTTGCTAATATCTTTCGAGGATATATCCTTCTGAACCATGCAGGGTTGGCCCAAGGGGGGTGCAGGGCCATGCGCGGAGATTAATTGCGGGGCCTCATTTGCATAAGGAACCTCATTTGCATAAATATTTGCATAATGTTAACATGCGCTTTTAGTAAACATGCCCCTTAATGAGTGTCTGAATAAAGAAAGACTAACAGATTTCTACATTTCTATATTGCAGTGACAACCACCAGGCCCATTAGGAAGTACTACAAACACTGATCATTTAGAACCCATAGCAAATCCACCATATCATAACAGCACTATCAGGACTCACAAAGCACCAAACCCTACCTATCAAAAGACAATACTGCAGATATTAAAACCAGTACATCTCACTGTGGGAAAGAGAACAAGTGGGACTGTCAAATAGAAACAATATGAACAGAATACCTCAACTTGGTTACATATGTAGAACATAGACTGTCACCACACAAAGCTGTGCCTGCCTTTTGGGTCCTGCATGTGGAACGGGAAGCTCCTTGCACCTAGCGTACACGTAAGATACCACACCAACTGGGAGAAAATCATACATGTGACACTCAGTGCAAGACTGAATAGGCCCCATCTCGCTGCTGGACTGCTGTCTGCATCTTAATTTTAAGGTTTTGTTTAGCTATTTAATTGGTTTACGTAAAGTTGCTAGGGATACTTGTACTGATACAACTATACCAATTAACTTTAAGGGACTTTGTTCACCTCAAGAGTAATTAACTTCATGGCCTTAATCTATTCTTCGTGATGATAACCAGCTGAACCAGTAGGAGTCGGGAGTGGTGCCAAAGGACTGGAGAGAGGCTCATGTGGTGCCTTTATACAAAAGCGGAAGTAAGGATGTGCTTGAAAACTACAGGCCGGTTAGTTTAACTTCGGTGGTGAGTAAATTATTGGAAACGCTGCTGAAAGAGAAAATAGTGAGGTTTCTGGAGTCCAGCGGATTACAGGATCCGAGGCAGCATGGATTCACCAGAGGCAGGTCTTGTCAGACAAATCTGATTGATTTCTTTGACCTGGTGACCAGGGAGTTGGACCAAGGGAGAGCCCTAGATGTGGTGTATTTAGATTTCAGTAAAGCCTTTGACACTGTTCCTCACAGGCAACTTATAAACAGACTGAGCACCCTAGGGATGGACCCTAAAGTTACTGCTTGGGTTAGAAATTGGTTGGGTGGGAGGCGACAAAGAGTACAGGTAAATGGAGCTCACTCTGAGGAGAAGGATTTTACCAGTAGTGTGCCCCAGGGATCTGTCCTTGGTCCGATTCTTTTTAACATCTTTGTTAGTGATATAGGGTTGTCGGGTAAGGTTTGCCTCTTTGCTGATGATACCAAAATCTGCAATAGAGTAGACACCCAGGAAGGTGTAGATAACATGAGGAGGGATCTAGCTAAGCTTGAAGAATGGTCTAGAATTTGGCAGCTGGGATTTAATGTTAAAAAATGTAAGGTCATGCATTTGGGCTGCAACAATCCAAGGAAGCAATATAGTATAGGGAGTGAAGTACTTTTGCCCACTAAAGAAGAGCGGGACCTAGGCGTGGTTGTGTCTGATGATCTTAAAGTAGCTAAACAGGTAGAAAAGGCGACAGCAAAAGCTAGAAGGATGCTTTGGTGCATACAGAGAGGAATGGCTAGCAGAAAAAAGGAGGTGATAATGCCTCTGTATAAGTCTTTGGTGCGACCTCATTTGGAGTATAGTGTGCAATTCTGGAGACCGCACCTTCAAAAGGATGTGAACAGGATGGAGTCGGTGCAGAGGGTGGCTACTAAAATGATTAGTGGTCTTCATTATAAAGCATATGAGGACAGACTTAAGGATCTTAATATGTACGCCTTAGAGGAAAGGCGAGATAGAGGTGATATGATTGAGATGTTTAAATACCTCTGTGGCATAAATGTTCAGGGAGAGAGCCTCTTTCAATTGAAAGCAAGTTCTGCTACGAGGAGACATGGGATGAGGGTGAAGGGAGATAGATTCAGGAGTGATATGTGGAAATATTTCTTTATGGAAAGAGTAATGGATCCGTGGAATAGCCTCCCAGTGGAGGTGGTAGAGATGAGGACAGTAACTGAATTAAAAAAAGCATGGGACAAACACAGAGGATCTCTAAAGGGAAAAAGGGGACTGTTATTGATATGGAAGGACAGACTAGATAGGCCATGTGGTCTTTTTCTGTTGTCTTATTTCTATGTTTCTATGTAACCTGAAAGTGACTTTCACTGCCCTTCCCCCTTTAATAGGTTTAAGGGCGTATAAAGCTAAGATTATGCCTGGGGTGGGCAGGAGTTGAGGTGGGTGGGAGAAAGCTAATACTTAGTAAAGGCTGGCTTGCTATACATGTCCCAGACCTGTGCTTCTAAGGTAATCTGTTAACAATTTCCTGGGTGATTCACATAGCCCTTGGTTTAATAAAGGGAGCCTTTCAAATTGCCCCTTTGAACTTTCACTTGGTTTTAACACCTATTTAAAATAAATTGCCAGATATCTTACCTCCTCAGTGGAAGGCCTGTTTGTAAAGATATCTAGAAACAATTAATTTTTTCAACTCAAAGAATATTTTACCCTATTTTCCCTTCTATACTAAGCTATACTCTGATTTGATTTAAATTAAAAGCTCTCTGCTAATACTAGGTCCTGACAGATTTAAATTTAACCTAAAAGCTCTCTGCTGGGTTTTAAATTTAAACCAAAAGCTATCTGCTGATCCTAGGCCTGACTGAGTTTTAAATTTAAAATAACAGCTGTTTGCTGATACTAGGCCCTGACTGAGGTAACAAATACACTGGATTCTAAAATACACAGATTTATCAGTTTTATCCCAAAGAATTCCCTTGGGCCTAATATTCAAAGGCCTTTACATGGGTAACTCCCTTAGTTACCCATGTAAGGGCCTTATCCGGGATATTCGAAGGGCAGCTACAGGGGTAGTGCTCTTCGAATATCCCGGCTAAGTCCCTAACGTGCCCAGATGCTATCCGCATAGCATCAGGATATGTAGAGAAATTCTGGGGTGGAGTGGGGGCGGAGGAAGGGGCTACTAGGGTAGCAGCGATTTTCATTGCTACCTGCGTAACCCTCTGTGCCTATTTTTAAGATGCAGAGGCTATGTGGGTAGCAACGAAAATCTCTGCTGTATCAGGGCATGTAGCGGTGGCACCCGGGGATATTCAGTGGCACTAACCATATTAGCATCATTGAATACCCGACTCAGTGGAATTTACATGGTTTGCAGGTCTGCAAACCGTGTAAATGCTTTGAATATCCCCCCCTCATGCGATTTACATAAATATGCATGTAAACATGACTAACTGTAATGTAAAGTGAAAACCTAGGGTGGAGATTAGGAGGCAAAATAACCTAACCACATAAAGAACAACATGATCTAAGTCACTGACTGTTGACCCATAGCAACAAACTAATAACCACTAAATATGACGCCAAAATTGTAAATAGTTGTCTTATCCTCATGACCATGTACATAGTTTCTCACGCTACCTTGCCCCTATTAAGATCCAATTGTTCATTGTATAATGTTAGATAATACTGCTTACTGTTCAACTGTTCCATGTATAATGCTTGTTATAATGTAAACCGCTCTGATTGAAGGACAAAGCGGTATAAAAAATGTTTAAATAAAAATAAAATAAAATAAATGAACAAAGTTGAGGGAAGAGTTTGGACCCCCCCCCCCCAATCAAAAAGGCATTCTACTGCCTCTTTTACATCCACACAATGCCCTTCACAGCCTTATTCAGACAGCTTTCTCATATGAACATGATTCATTTGTTAACCCTTTGAAGGCCTACTTTAAATTTTTAATACACATTCTGCAGCCGGGTTAATTTTTGCATATTTCAGGAAAATTGTACCCATCTTATTCAATTTGTTCTAATAGTGATTTTCCTTCTGCTATGGTCATGTATTATATACCATTTGATAGGAGTATTTAGTCAGAATTTTGAATCCCGAGAGTTTTGGGCTCGGCCTGGAAAGGGTTAAGAAGCCAGCCTCTAAAGTGATGTAAGTTTCCATGTAGTCACTCACTATGAAGCCACCATGCAGTTACTGCAGGTTTCATACAATTACCCAGTCCACCGCAGAAGAGCTGAATGCTATGGAACTATAAACCTTTTTAGCAGATTGTATTGTAGACATCAAAGTACTGTACTACACGCCATTATAGTAAGCAATAAAGTAAAATGAAAAGTATTGTCCTGGAAATGGAATCTTTTTGTGCTGGATACAGCTATCCTATTTGGCCTGCATTTGTGTAGAAAATATTCCATTTAAAAGATTGAACTAGAGCTACTAAACTTAGGCTCTTCAATGACCTTTAGCTATGAAGACACAGGGCTGGTGCAAGGACTGAAGGCGTCCTAGTTGGGCCCTCCATCCTGCCACCCCCCTCGCTGCTCCCCTCCCCCGCACATGCACCCATTGCCATCACTGCCATGCCTCTCTGGGGCCAGCAACAATGGCAGTGACCCTGAAACCACGGCGCAGCACTTATCCACCATCTCCGGGGCTGTGTTGCAGTTTCATTCTTGCCTAATCTGCCGCTTCTGTTCCCCCCGTCATGGACTTTTAGTTTATACAAAAAACAGAAGTCCACGGCAGACAGGGTGAAAGCGGCAGATTGAGCAAGAGTGAAACCATGACGCAGCCCTAGAGATGGTGGGTAAGTGCTGCATCGCAGGTTTGAGGTCATTGCCACCACTGCTGGCCGCGGAGAGGAATGGCAGTGGGCAGCTGTGGGTGCCCCTGGAGGGCCAATAATCTAAGTGGCTGCCTAGTTTGCCTAATGGTAACACCAGCCCTGTGAAGACATAGTGAGACGACTGAATGAAGCAATTTATTTGGAGGGTAGTTAGCCTGACTTCCACATACCTCAAGCCATAAAAATTGATTTTGATAAATAGAAAAAGCTTTCCAGAGTTCAGACAAACCTTTGATTAGCTGACCAGCTGGGTGCATTGAGCAGTTCTACAATGAGACCTGAAGCAATCTATGGCAAGCAGAGACCTCTACAGGTTTTCCAATGCTATTTTATGGACACAGCCCCTGTTTTGGATGGGCTACACTTCTGATGATGGAGAAATGCTGTTTTCTATGAAAGGCATTACTATTATTATCAGCACTAAACATTAAACTATTAGTATTCCCAGGTGGACAGTGTGAGAGGAACTGTTAATATGAAGTTACTGTACATGGATTGTGCATAAGTACTGCAGAGTTTAGAGCTGCTCTCATGAGACAATGATGGATGAACCCATAAATATTCACGGCTTTGTTGCTTATGATTCATGAAATAAAATCAACGAAAAACAAATTGTGCTGTATTGTTCCTAACATATTAAATTAGAAAATTAAAAAAACATTTCCCTTTTCTGATTTAGACCTGACAGCTGGTACTCCGCAGTAGCTGCAAGATAACAGAATCCTTCTTGAAGAGATAATGGCACTTCTTTTTTGAAACACTTTAATTAGCTGACAAACAAAACAATTACAGATTATAAGTCACAGTTCCATTAATATCCCGCCTGAGCCCCAGGGGTCTAACAGCATATAGATTACATCCATAACTAGCCTGCTCCAACCCTACGGCAGATCAACTCCTTCCGCCAGCACCAGTACCAATCCAAGAACACAGTGAGAGCATCAGTATTGGCCTTAAACAAATATGAAAGCTTTTCCAATAATGCAATCTCAAATGCTTGGGCACACCAGTGGCCTGCTTTGGGCATTACCTTCCAGAAGGTCACCACACTGTGTCGTGCTGCAGGAATTATGCGATTTGCCATCTCACTGTCCTGAGAAGACAACACCATTCCCTCCCAATAATCAAACAGACAACCTCACTTAGCTCTATGTTCTCCCAGAGTGAGTCTTCAGCTGTCCTGAATGAACTTTCTCTCGGTAACATTGGGCACAGCTAGTACTTGGATGGGTGATCACCTTGGAACTGCAAGGGCCGTAAAGGCCAGGCAATCTGCTTCCATTTGCACCTTGTCAAGAAAGCCCAAGGCCTGGATTGCCAGGAGTCAGCGTTGATTTAATGACACACGTTGCATTTTTTGCTTTCCCAGAGTAGCCCCCATCTCCCTTCCTATTTGCTTCCAGAACTGCTGCACCTTCAGTCAAGACCATCACATATGCAAATGATCTCCTGGGGCACCAACAACTCTGCCAATATAAGGATGACCCAACTCCAATCATCCAAGCATAAAAAAGAGGCTATCAATAAGTGCAATGCAATAAATGAATCATCACTTCCACTCACTAACCACACATTCAGACTGAATGTGCCTTTTTATCAAATTACCATCCAATCGGAATCTTCCAAAGTAATGTGCAGCTCAGTGTTCTATTTATCTATCAGGTTTAACATTTTGCTGGGGTAGATGTCAGGAACAGTGATTCTTATGTAGAGTTTGCTCTATCTCTAGAGCTGCCAGCACCAATGTATGTCTCTAACGGGGTAGATTCCTGGCACTGCCACCCTCGAGGCGGAAACTTGTCTAGGGTTGCCCACACCTGTAATTGTAGACAGTTGGTCTCCTGCCCTATCCCAGACTCCTCCTTCAATGCCAAAATCCTCCACATCCCCCTCAATCCCTAATTGCCATAAAAACTGAAGCCCTGGCTGCTCTCACTGGCCCATATTCTGGAAGAAGGTAAAGTAAGAAATCCTGAGATTCTTAGCCAGAGGTGCTATACTATAGGACAGTGATGGCTAACCTTTTTGAGCCCGAGTGCCCAAACTGCCGCACAAAACCAAAGAATTTCCTCAAAGTGCCAGCACGTCAATTAAAGCCTCATTTGCATAAGGTGCCTCATTTGCATAAATATTTGCATAATGTTACCATACACTAACTTTTAGTAAACATGCCTCTTAATGAGTATATGGATAAAGAAAGACTAAAAGGTTTCTACATTACTATAATCCAGTACCAACCGCCAGGCACATTAGGAACTACTACAAACGCTGCCCATTTAGAACCCATAGCAAACCCGCCGTATCCTAACAGCACTACCAGGACTCACAAAGCACCATACCCTAACTATCAAAAGGCAACACTGCAAATATTAAACCAATACATTTCAGAGAACAACAATACATGACCTACTGGGGAAAGAACAAGTGGCAATGTCAAATAGGAATTACATAAACAGAATACCTCAGCTCAGTTACACATGCAGAACAAACCATCACCAAACAAGGAATCACAATTTAGAAACAGGAAGACAATAATTAAACTGGGAACCCCAAAAGCCAAACTTGGAATATACAACAACACTGTAGAAATAAAACTATAAATTAATTTCCTCTTGTACTAAACAAAGCGCAAAAATTAATGATGCACATTTCCCAGAGCTGACATATTCCAGTTAATAAATTCAAAATAAAGAGATATTTTTCTACCTTTTGAGCATTTTATTTCAGTTGCAATTGTTCCAGCCACTTTCTTCTGGTTTCTTCGTGTCTTCTGCTAACTCTCCATCTGCTGTCCATTTGTCCTTTCTTCTGTCTTGTTTTTTTTTTTCCATTCTCTCTCTACATCTGCTTTAACATACTAATCTTTCTCCTTTTGCTCTTTCCTCATTCCTATTTCATCTACTCAAAATTTACCCCTTGTCAGACGGCTGCCTAGGGTGAGAACTTACACAATCTTGACGATGCATATATTCATATGATTCTTGCAAGGTATTGTGGGTATTGTAGTTCATTCACTCCCAAACACAGCTGATGACAATAATTTGAGTTGTGAAACCAAGTGGTAAGATCAATAAAATACTTCTTTTATTGATGGGGTTTAATTCACCCAGCACATGTATGCTTGATAGCACTATAAATGAGGTTACTTGCTTGCAGTGTTTAAAGGGATAACAAAAAGTCACAAAGTAAACCAGAAAACAACCTTCAACTTGTCAGGCAATTAGCTAATGTTTTCTTAGCAAGTAATTACCAAATACAAAGGCACAAAGTAAAGAATAAACTTTGCTGGTTAGGTTAACTTCTGCTTATTTTCCACGCTGATCTCAGCAGTGATTCTCCCTTGCTCACACACACAATCAGGTGCAGCCCTAATTACTATCCATGGACCAGCTGAAAGCCTTTAGCTGGCTGGCTGCTACTGTGTGAGCCCAAATCCTGCTTTAAGAGCTGTTTGCAGTGGAAATAAAGAACAAAGTTAGGTTTCTTTGTGATGGCTGATGTGTTTGCTCATAGAAAAACTAGCAATAGCATTTAGATAAAGAACAGTCCATGTAAATAGTTTCATCTGCTGTATTTCCCCCTGCATCAACAATCATAGGGTCAATATCATACATTGGCACAGATGAGTCTTTCATTAAGGCACTATCATGAGAATGCTTATTCCCTTGCTGCCATTCTCTATTATAGATAGGGTCTGGATCAGTGTTCATACCTGAGCCTCTCCTGCTATCATTATTCCTCTCTGTATAGCCTGGCCAATATGTAATCCAATTCTGATGTCCAGCCTTCCAATCTTGATCCCTGGACGCTGGATCTTCTCTCACATACCTTCTGGCCTTGGTCTGAAAGTCCCTTCCACATGCAGTCTTCTCTCTTCCAGGTAGCCACTGGTGATTCCTATCTCTGCCACTCCATTCCTCTGGCTGAATCCAGTCCAATGGACTCTGCTGGCTTTTGGAATACCTCCCAGTATGAGTACTGCCTTGGAATCTCCCAGACCTTCCAATGGCCTTTCTTCTCTTCCTTCCAGAGAGTTTCCTTCTCTCTCTATCTGCTTGGCTTGGCTTCTGTTTCTCCAGGTGATACTGGTGCTTGTAGCCGTTGCTGTCTCTGTATCTCTTCCTCCCTCTGTAGCTGTTATCTGAAGAATAAGCTCTATTCTTATCCTGTTCTAATGTGTGCTGCTCCCTAACACAGCGCAGCTGTGTTGAATCAGGCCCTGCCCTTTGAGATGAGTGCTTAGGGATTACCTCATAGCTCTCTTGATTGCACACACATTCTCTCACTTCAGCCCCTCTCATGGCTGCTGGAAACCTGGTGCATTCTGGGACTGGTAGTCTTTTATGTGAAAACTCTGTTTTCTTGCTTCTACCAGAACTGACAGGTTGCTTGTTCAGAGTCACATCATCTTTTCTATAGCTCCTACCTGAGCTATGATAAGCTTCCTTATCACACCCTTCATCCTCAATCCCCACTTATTCTCCCAATACCCGGCCAATTGTAGATTTTTTATCCCTCCCACACAAAATATTTTTCCCCTCTCCATTTTACTCTCCCAGCCCCATCCCATTCTAATCCTCCCCCAACACCAGCTCCCTTCTAGTTCCAGCCTCACCCAGCATCCATTCCCTCCTAGTCCCTGCATCAACCCATTTCCAGTCCTAGCAACCCCCCAACCCAATACCAGTCCGAGCCCCCCTCATCAACCCACTTCCAGTCCTAACCCCCCATCACCCCATTTTCAGTTTAAGCCCCCCTATAACCCATTACCAGTCCTAACCCCCATCAGCCCACTTCCAGTCCTAACCCCCCATCAGCCCACTTCCAGTCCTAACCCCCATCAACCCATTTCCAGTCAGCCCCCCATAGCCCATTGCCAGTCCTAACCCCCCCATCAGCCCACAGTCCATTACCAGTCCTAACCCCATCAACCCACCTCAAGTCCTAACCCCTCCCCATCAGCCCATTTCCTGTCCTAGCCCCCCCCCCATAGTACATTATCAGTCCTATCCCCCATAGCCCATTACCATACAGCCCCCATCAGCCAACAGCCCATTACCAGTCTTAACCCCCCCATAGCCCATTGCCAGTCCTAACCCCCTCCATCAGCCCACAGCCCATTACCAGTCCTAACCCCATCAGCCCACCTCCAGTGTTAACCCCCCATCAGCCCATTTCCAGTCCTAACAGCACCCAACAGCCCACCTCAAGTCCTAACCCCTCCCCATCAGCCCATTTCCTGTCCTAGCCCCCCATAGCCCATTACCAGTCCTAAGCCCCCATCAACCCACTTCCAGTCCTAATCCCATCAGCCCCATATAGACTTATCTACCCCATAGCACATAGCCCCCCCATAGCCCATCACCACTCCTAACATCCCCCAGCCCCTCACCTCTCATAACCCCCCCATCAGCCCATTTCCTGTCCTAGCCCCCCATAGCCCAGTACCAGTCCTAGCCCCAACAGCCCACAGCCCTTACCACTCCTAACCCCCCAGCCCATCACCAGCCCTAACCCCCCAACAGCCCACAGCCATTCCCACTCCTAAACCCCCCCAGCCCAGTACCACTCCTAACCCCCCCAGCGGATCACCTCTCATACCCCCCCGATCAGCCCATTTCCTGTCCTAGCCCCCCCCAGCCCATCACCAGTCCTAACCCCCCAACAGCCCACAGCCATTACCACTCCTAACCCCCCCCAGCCCATCACCAGTCCTAACCCCCCCCCCAGCCATTACCACTCCTAACCCCCCCAGCCCATCACCACTCCTAACCCCCCCCCCAGCGAAATTTTTTTACAAAGAAAGCTGTCGCTGCCGGGGCCGGGGCCGCCGCGGAAGAATCGAGTGTGCCGCGGGGCCCCCCTGCCCAGCAGAGCCTGCCCTCCGTCCCCGGTATCACCTCTCTGAGCTGCCTCCAGTCACACGCGCTGGCTTTCAGAGCACGAGGGAAGAGTTTCTCCCTCGCTGCTCTGTTAAGCCCGCGGGGCTGATGGGAACTTCCCATCAGCCCCCGCGGGCTTAACAGAGCAGCGAGGGAGAAACTCCCCTCGCGCTCTGAAAGCCGGCGCGTGTGACTGGAGGCAGCTGAGAGAGGTGATACCGGGGACGGAGGGCAGGCTCTGCTGGGTGGGGGGGCCCCGCGGCACACTCGATTCTGCCGCGGCGGCCCCGGCCCCGGCAGCGGCAGTTTTTTTTTTTTTTTTTTAATGCCGCATATTTTGATTGCGGACCTTCCCGCGTGCCAGCTGCAAGGCCTTCGCGTGCCACAGCTGGCACGCGTGCCATAGGTTCGCCATCGCTGCTATAGGAGATAAAGCTTCTGCTCAATGCTCAGATACTTACACACCTGTCACCACACTCCTAAGGTATGATACTAGAAATCTGATGCTCCACAAACATCAGCTGGTAAAACCACTAACTATGGTAGAGTGGACCTCTCTATTTCTGCGGTCTCCAGCTGAACCCAGCTTGCCACATCTTCCTCCTTAAGCCATGTCCCAAACCCAACTAACTGTGCAGCCCAGAAATACATCCCCAAATTAGTCAGTCCCATCTCCCCAGTCACCTTAGGGCCTGCAAAACATGTCAAAGCCAATGCAAGGGGCTCTGTGCTGCCACACAAAACTAGACGGCTTTCTAATAATCCCTTGAAAAACGGAACAGGGGACAGTACAGGAAAAATGTTGAAACAAGTAGAGCAGTCAAGGAGGCACATTCATTTTAATCACTCCCTTAGACACACACACACACACACACACACACACACACACATATGTGCAAAGCCCTCAACACTCCCCATCACACACACATGCACACAAACACACACACACATATGCACAATACCCTCCTCACTCCGCATCACACACACACATATATACACAAAGCCCCTCAACACTCCCCATAACAGACACACACACACATACAAAGCCCTCAGCACTCCCCATGACACACACATGTACCTGTATGCACTCCTCAAGGCACACACATACACTCACACATACCCACAGCTCATGACATACGCGCACACACACACACACCTAGCCCCTGATACTGTCTGACACTTCCTATGAGAGACTGATATGAACACACCACATGCCTGATTCTGGGAATGGGGAAACATGCCGCTCTGTTATACTGCTAGTGTACACTTTTCAACTTGTTATCTTACTATTTACTGTCAACAGTTTGAAAAGTAAGGGGAATGGAGCAGGGGAAGGGGGACAGAAGCTGCAATGGGGAAAAGAAATCACTTTCAGAAAGGTTCTGGGGGTGATGATCTAATGGAAAATCACTGCTGAGAGCATCTAAGCTTTGGATGCATTCTGTAAGGGTCCTTAGCAGACCTCCTGTCTACCAAGATGTGAAGTCCTAACATTGTAAGTGTTAGCTAGTTTTATTTACTAGGGAAAAGCACTGAGAAATGCAATTGAATCTGTGGAATCCTTTCAGGTATAACTACAGTCAAGGCAGGCCCAAGGGTTTCTGCTGCCCTGTGCAGAAAACCCAGTCTCACTCCCCCTCCCCCCACCAGTTGCATCCAGCACCCCTCTCAGCTGCCGCCGATTCCATCTCGGGGGCAGGAGGTAGGAAGCAGCAGAATTTCGAAAAGCAGTGGCTTTTTGCTGCTGCTTTCTTGCCTGTGGCAGCAGCATGCAAGAAAGCGGCAGAAAAAACAGCCGCTTTTGGAAATACTGCCACTGCCACTGCCCACCTCCCCCTGCTGAGATGGAATTGGCAACAGATGGGGGGGTGGCGGCATGGCCTGTCATGTGTACCGCTGCCACCACCCGCTCGGGCCGGCCACCCTAGGCAGCCGCTTAGCTCACCTAGTGGACGGGCTAGCAATGATTTCAGTACTAGTCGATGATGGGAGATTGTATCATTTTAAAATCTGTGCATGCAGTGTGTAAGTGCAGTATCATCATTTAAAGGTAAGTTGCACAGAGGACAAGTTTGAGAAGTCTACTTTTGTCATAGGAAACTATTTTTGTCATAGTGGATGGGGAGATACTGGATTCCAGGGGGGAATAGAGAGAGGGAGCAGAGATGCTGAATTACGAGGAGATAACAGAGAGATAGTGTGCTCTGAGGAGTGGATAGAGAGAGAGAAGCTGGACTTTGAGAGGTAGACAGTGAGAGGCAGATGCTGGACTCTAACTGGAGGACAGAGAGAGAGATATGATGGGCTCTGAAGAGTGGACAGATGGTGAAATCTGAGTGGATACTGAGGGAGTACTATATAAGACATTGAGAAGGCAGCTAAAAGGGAAAGATCAATATCTAAGAGACAGATATAGAGAGGGAATGGAAGAAGACAGGCGGTGCAAGGAGATATATCAAATGGACAGCAGACACTATAAAGAAGGTTAAGGGAAGATAGAGGACAGCAAAAGAGAGACTGGGGCCATTGTGACTGAAAAAATAAAATGCCCAGACAAAGGTAGAAAAAAATATTTTATTTTGAATTTATTAACTGAATATGTTAGCTTTGGGGTCTATTCTGATCAGTGTTTAGCAGGGCTGGACATCCGATCTGGATGTCCAGGCCCACTAAAAGCCAGTTTGCCAGTCTGGAAGACAGAGCTCCCTGCACCTATAGGCAACTTGTATGAGGAGCTCTGTTCGTAGGTGGGAGGGGATGAGCCGGAGGAGGAGCGAGGGTGGGGAGTGGGCAGGAACATGACCCCAGACATACAGGGCCTATTCCGAGGTCAGCCCTGTACATCTGGAGGTGGCCATTTGTACAGGGGACTTATTCCACCTTGGAGGTGGAATAAGTCCCCCTGAAAATAAAGGTGAGAGGTGCAGGGGGGTCCCTATGGCTCAACCCTGGCCACGGCAGGCCCGATCAGGGGTCAGGTGGCAGGGAAAGGAACATCTTGGGGCTGCTGGGGATCATGGCTCCTACATGGAGCCATGGTACCATACCAACAGGATGCCAAAGCAGCGCAGCTCCATGTAGGAGCCTGGCTGGGCTAGCTGGGTAGTGGGCTGGACATCCAGGTGCCCAGAATTGTGGCACATCTGGCCAGTGGCACCCTATTCTGATCATGCAGGCATGTCTAACACTTCCAGGATCAGAATTGGGTGCAACCGGGCCACATCCAGTTTCTGGGCACCCGGACAGGCGGGGGAAGCCCAGAACAGAATTGGCCTCCACGGGAAATGTGCATTGCTGATGTTAGTGTTTTGTTCAGTACACAATGCATTTCTATTTTTTTTATTAAGCATTTCAAGCTATTACAATACCAAAAAGTATAGAGAAACCAAATAGACCCTTTACGATGTAATATTTCAAAATAAAAAGTACAAGGTCATTAGCCCACGTCTCAGGGAAAATATAAAACCAAAAAGAAAAGAAAGGAAAAATCAGACAAGAGATCAAAATCAATACTGAAAAAAGACCCTTGTCAATAAACAGCCCACTAAACAAAGCACGTTTAGGAGTTAAAGTAACATCAATGGCTCTCACTCGCTAACAGCAACCATCCATTATACATGATATACAAACAGATTCCATATGATTACATTCAACCTAAATTACAAACTGTCACCAAATGCATCAATCATGTATCAGGGTGGAATGTGAATGCCCCAACGCCTTTTCTAGACATCTCATGTGAGCGTTTCGCTATCGCTGTATCAAGGGGGTCCAACACTATAAAACAAGAAATAAAAAACAGGGCTTAATCCAATGCCGCAACCGAGAATTCAGCTCCATACACCTGCTACAACAAAATCCCAACACTTACCACAAAACACATCAACTATAAACGAAACCTTTTCATATTAGTCAGAACTGACTTCCAAGCCTTGAGGTCCTGCCATGCCTCCAGTCAATGTCCGCCCGCTTATCACTTCCGGCCCCATTATATACGTATCTCTCCCCCCAAACTTAACTACTCTTCACTAAGACAACCACTCTTCACCTGAAAAGAAGCCCTACACAAAACAACATTAATCAAAACAGTCTCCTCGCACACTCTACCGTTAGACTAATGAATTACATACAGGCTCCCCATTCAATGCAAGAATTTAAGCCATTCGGAACCACAGTGTTTAGATAAAAAATCCACCACTGTTCTTTATATAAAAGGAATCGATCACGTGGCATACCCTTGGAACCATTCCTCACTTGTTGAACAACAAAACACTGCAAATCCACAAACTTATGCTGAAACATTAAACAATGCTCAACAATGGGTGCCTCCTTCCGCTGACAATTAAGCTTACTTTTATGCTCTAATAATCGGGTACGCAATCTCCGAATAGTCTTACCGATATATAGGAGTCCACATGGACAAAAAATCCCATATATAACAAACTCCGAATTACAAGAGGTACTGTCCCTTAAATAAATAAGCTGACCATGATAAATAAAACGATCAGTTTCCCACATCACTTCACAACACGAACACTCACCGCATCTACGATGTCCAGTAACTTCTCCACTAGCCAACAGCGGAGATCGCAAATAAGAAGGACTCAAAATGTCCTTTAAGTTTGGATTACGCTGCCATACGCAACGCAAATGCTTAGACTCCAACCCGGGGACTGTGCTTAGGACATGCCGGTATTTCTGTAAAATCTGTTGAATCTGTCTACTATAAGGGGAAAAGCGAGAAATTAAATTAATATTATCACCATCACCATCAAGAGCCAATTCTGCACAGGTCATTAAAAATACCAATTATTTTGCCTTTAATGGTGAGTTATTCCAACAGGTAGGTGGGGTGGCTATGGGGGCATCCTTTGCCCCGTCTGTTGCTAATCTTTTTATGGGGTTCTTTGAACAAAAGTGGTTGCAATCTTCGGAATTTTTTTCTCATATATTAATTTGGCGTCGATATATAGACGACATTTTTATGTTGTGGGATGGCCCCGTAGATCTCTTATCTGCATTTCATGTTTGGTTGAATACATTGGACTTTCACATTCAGTTTACAATGAATCACAGTTCTTCTGAAATAGTGTTTTTAGATGTTCAGGTGTTTCGGCAAGCTGAGTTCTGGGGTACAACTGTTTTTCATAAGAAAACTGATCGGAATACATATTTGCATTTTTCAAGTTTACATCCAAGAGGTCTGCTGCAGGGGTTACCGTTCTCCCAGTTTATACGGTTTAGGCGGAATTGTTCCTCCGTAGAGGATTACAAAGTTAATGCAGCACGTCTTAAGCAGGATTTTTTAGATCGTGGCTATCCCTTGAAGGTAGTAAATAGGGCTTATAAACAAGCATTGCATAATGATAGATCGTGGTTGTTGTCTCCCCGTCCTAAGGGAAACGTGGATGGTGATAATATTAATTTAATTTCTCGCTTTTCCCCTTATAGTAGACAGATTCAACAGATTTTACAGAAATACCGGCATGTCCTAAGCACAGTCCCCGGGTTGGAGTCTAAGCATTTGCGTTGCGTATGGCAGCGTAATCCAAACTTAAAGGACATTTTGAGTCCTTCTTATTTGCGATCTCCGCTGTTGGCTAGTGGAGAAGTTACTGGACATCGTAGATGCGGTGAGTGTTCGTGTTGTGAAGTGATGTGGGAAACTGATCGTTTTATTTATCATGGTCAGCTTATTTATTTAAGGGACAGTACCTCTTGTAATTCGGAGTTTGTTATATATGGGATTTTTTGTCCATGTGGACTCCTATATATCGGTAAGACTATTCGGAGATTGCGTACCCGATTATTAGAGCATAAAAGTAAGCTTAATTGTCAGCGGAAGGAGGCACCCATTGTTGAGCATTGTTTAATGTTTCAGCATAAGTTTGTGGATTTGCAGTGTTTTGTTGTTCAACAAGTGAGGAATGGTTCCAAGGGTATGCCACGTGATCGATTCCTTTTATATAAAGAACAGTGGTGGATTTTTTATCTAAACACTGTGGTTCCGAATGGCTTAAATTCTTGCATTGAATGGGGAGCCTGTATGTAATTCATTAGTCTAACGGTAGAGTGTGCGAGGAGACTGTTTTGATTAATGTTGTTTTGTGTAGGGCTTCTTTTCAGGTGAAGAGTGGTTGTCTTAGTGAAGAGTAGTTAAGTTTGGGGGAGCGATACGTATATAATGGGGCCGGAAGTGATAAGCGGGCGGACATTGACTGGAGGCATGGCAGGACCTCAAGGCTTGGAAGTCAGTTCTGACTAATATGAAAAGGTTTCGTTTATAGTTGATGTGTTTTGTGGTAAGTGTTGGGATTTTGTTGTAGCAGGTGTATGGAGCTGAATTCTCGGTTGCGGCATTGGATTAAGCCCTGTTTTTTATTTCTTGTTTTATAGTGTTGGACCCCCTTGATACAGCGATAGCGAAACGCTCACATGAGATGTCTAGAAAAGGCGTTGGGGCATTCACATTCCACCCTGATACATGATTGATGCATTTGGTGACAGTTTGTAATTTAGGTTGAATGTAATCATATGGAATCTGTTTGTATATCATGTATAATGGATGGTTGCTGTTAGCGAGTGAGAGCCATTGATGTTACTTTAACTCCTAAACGTGCTTTGTTTAGTGAGTTAATTCTGAGGCTTTCACTTGCGGGTTGTGTTTAAAGTGCTTTGCAATTTGGTTAGATTGAGTGAGGTCTCTTATTTTATATTTATGAAGTATCATTCCGAGGCCTCGATATAGGCTTTATAGTGTTGTAATAAATAGCCCAACCAATCACAAAAACACTCATCCACCAGAATCTACTAAACATAAGGAAAAAAAATCCATTATATTTTTTCCTTGTCAACAAGAAACCTTTCTAAATCTGGAGGTGATAAAAAAACAAATTTATCTTGCCCAAAAGAAACCATGCACTTGCAAGAATATCACAAGAAGAAAGAAGCACCCAGAACACGTACTCTGGCCTTAACAACAAGAAAAGACTTCCCCCATAACTGTGAAGCACGTGAAACATCTGAAAAAATAGCCAATTTATCACTACAATAAGGAATGTCTTTTTTCCTGAAATACGCCTTAAGAATAGCAACTTTATCTCCCTCAGAAACTAGGGTTACCAACAATGTAGCCCTAGAAGAAATAACATCCTGAGGGGTATGTTTACTAAACCGTCTTAATGTGCGCTCTGTGACATTATCGTGCGATAAGGTACCTTATCGCGTGATAATGGCGCTTTATCGGGCGCAGAGGTACCTTAGCGCGCGATAACGCGTGCAGCGGCGCAAACAAGCGCTGAAGGCGGAGAAAGGCTCCCGGAGGGCGGAGGAAGGCTCCCCAGGGGCGGAGAGAAGGGGTCAATGGGTGGAGAGTGGGAGGGGAGAGGCTCCCCGCACACTAACACTGTGAAATCCGAGGCTGAAAACTAACGCCAGTGAAACCCTGGCGTTAGAGCTGATTTAAAGGGAAGAGAAAACATTTCTGTCAGCAATGTACAGCAAAATCAGGGAAACCTACAAAAAAGTGATAAGTGTGATACATGTGCACGGAACAAAAGGGCAAATAAACAGTGAAAATGAACAGAAGAAAATGGAAAAATAAAATAACCAAGCTGGGCAATAGTGATCTCAATGGGAAACATCAAAAAAACACTCCCAAGAAAGCACCAAAAAAAGGATATGAATTCTGGAAGGGTCCATGCTCCGTCCCCATACAAGGTGAATGAGCCCACAGTGAAATTGAGCTGTGCAGGGTTTTCAGGTTTCCTATGGCGTGCACATGTGCAGCAACAGCAGGGCGGGCATGTCAGAACGGCCAACTGGACAGATGCTTGAAAATGGGATACAGAGGGCTGCAGGCGGCACATGCTGTGGTGCAGCTAGGGCACAGTGCGGACTAGGCAGATGCCTAGGTGGCACTTAGGAATGCTGAAACTGTACAGCAGCCAGACAGCAACTGATGAGGGCCCAACATGGGCACGAGTGTGTTTATCACAGTGTCACAGGGGATAGTACCCAGCAGGTACCTCCAAGGGCACAGAACATTGGCAGGCGGTGTTGGGGGGAAGCGTGGACGGCTATGCAGGCACCCCTACCCAGGAACACGCACCATAGGCAGCCGCCTACCTGCACACTGGATGGCCTGAGACTGCGCACCACCAGCAGCACCAGCACAAGGGCATGTCAGCATGGTGGCAGAGGGGTACTGGTGGTGGAGGGGGGCAGTGGCAGCTGCCCAGAGCAGACCATGGCCTATCCCTGTGTAGGTGGGTGCCATGCACTGCACCAGACAGGCCCTGCCGGACGAACAGTCATGGTATCACCAGGGAATGCACTGTCTCTGTGGCAACATGGTGGTGCAGTGCACACAACCAGTGTGTTCAAAGGCAGAAGGTCACAGCTTCAAGTCCCAGCTGTGGTTCCTGCCAACCCAGTCCCCATATTTTACCCACTACTACAACGTGCTAATACAGACAGAACCTGTAGTGCAGATGACGTAGACATGCCCAAAACACCTACATTTTACCCTACAGAGCACAGACACAAAAAACATGCGCATTACCTAGAGCAGAGTCTCCCAAATGCAGTCCTGGAGGGCCAAACACCATTCAGGTGCCATGCTGCCTCTAATAAATGTGGCTGTGCTGCATTGCTATGCACCGCCCCCATGGTATGCAGATGTATCTCATGCATATTCATTAGGGACAGCATGAAAACCCGAACAGTGTTTGGCCCTCCAGGACTGGAGTTGGGAACCTCTGCCCTAGAGCAGCGGCCAACAGGGGCAGACACACCCGCACACACAGGCTCCATTATCCCAAGCCTCCTGGAGAGGCAGGATGTTGGGCCCTGCATGCATCTCCCCATACTAGCACTTGCATACCTTAGCAATGCCACCCTATACATGGGAAAACTGTACACAGCTATCAAAAGGTTGCTATGATAACTGGCAGATAGCAATTCCTACGTTAAGCACAATTGGCTGATTGAGCTGCATCATAGCAACCTTTCTGATGTCTGTGGAGTGTGTCTCAGGTCTGGTGTCTGACAGAGTGACCCCAACAGTATTGCGTACCATAGCCATGCCTGCACTGTGCCCAGGACTGGTGTGGTGGCCAGGGCTGCCAAACACCTCTATAGTTGCGCAATGCTGGCATAGGTGTGTGGAGTGTGTCTGTCTATCCAGTGTGTGGTGACTGCCAACACCCTCCACATCCCACACTGCTAGCACTGTTGCCAATATTGGCCTGCCAATGTGCATAATGAGAAGCAAGGTACTGTGGGAATAGCCTGGATAGTGTGGCCTGGTCTGGCCGCATCTGCATAGGGCATAGGGCAATGGCACGGACATTGTAGTGCCCGGCCACCACCTGCATGGACAGCGTGGCCACAGCATGTCCTGATGGGAGGTCACTCTCACCCTGACTGAGCAGTGACCACGGCATGGCTAGGTTCCCCCATAGTACTATATAGTATTTCTCTCCTGTGATATTTATGAGGCCCAATCACTGACTTATCTACTTGGTGTGTATGCTGACATCCCAGTTCTGGGTACACGCATCTTCTCCAGAACTATGTACTATGGACTAGCTAGCAGAGTGTCTGCAGCTAGTGTGTGTCTTGCTGGAACATCTTGCAGGGTGCAGTGGCTGGAGGCTTGCTGCTGGAGAAGGTCATATAGTGGTGGGGGGCAGCTGAGCATTTCCAGGCCTACTGTCTGTCTGCTATTGCTTTATGGATGTGTACAGCTCTGCATTGCCTGCCCTGTAGGGTGTCTGTTCCCCAGCAGGACTGGGGTTGATGGTCCCCTCTACTGCTGTCACTGCAGGGAGGTAGAATATGGATCTATTGGTGGGTGATCCTTTTTCCCACCCTGAGCCCCAGAGGGTGGGTTTTGTGGTGGTACATAATCCGCCTATGAGTCCAAACACCCCCCCCCCCTTCTTCACCTACATCAGGGGTAGGGAACCCTGGTCCTGGAGAGCCGCAGACCAGTCAGGTTTTCGGGATATCCCTAATGAATATGCATGAGATATATATGCATTAGAGATATCCTGCCAACCTGACTGGTTTGTGGCCCTCCAGGGCTGGATTTGGAGACCCCTGCCTTACACCTCTGTCATTTAAGATTGTGAGTGGGCAAGGTGCAGATGTCCTAGACATCGAAAGGGTATATAGAATGTGTCACATTCCTCCTCGATTCTCACCACCACCAAATATTTTGGTGGTGGTGAGAAGTGAGGAGGAATGTGACACATTCTATCTAACCTTTTTGATGTCTTGGACATCTGCACCTTGCCCACTCACAATCTTAAATGACAGAGGTGTAAGGCAGGGGTCTCCAAATCCAGCCCTGGAGGGCCACAAACCAGTCAGGTTGGCAGGATATCTCTAATGCATATATATCTCATGCATATTCATTAGGGATATCCCGAAAACCTGACTGGTCTGCGGCTCTCCAGGACCAGGGTTCCCTACCCCTGACCTACATCATGTAACCATGGCAGCAACACAGGATATGCACTATTCTGGGTGCATCATAGCCCATGACTAAGAAATACAAAAGGACACAGATGTAACCTAGGTGTTTCTGCAGGAACTACCTATCACACAAAGTAGCACTGATGGGGACCTACAGCATGGCGTATTTCAGCTATGAAAGGTGCTGTGGACCTGGTGCTGGGCGCCCCACCTCACCCTCAGGGTGAGCACACTACTCGCACAATGTGACAGTCTGTGGCTACTCTGTGCCAGTACCACACATGGTCAGTTCCCCCTACCAGGCCGAGGTGCTGTGGGGGTGCATACTCCATCTTGTGCCCATCTGTCGACTGCTGATTTGCATGTGCAGTGCATCATGGGTACGGGTGGGTTAACCCTATCCTGGTAACCACAGGAGACAGTTTGTGTGGTGCCGTGCAGTCCTTCTGCAGCCAGCCAGATTTTTGTTAGGAGCTGTAGCCCACTGGTTACTTCACTGCCTGTGAAGCCAGAGATCATGGGTTCAAACCCATGGTGTGGTTATTTGATAGGACTGTCTGAGGCATTGTCTATTTTTAATGTACATTAGTGCTGCCAGCAAATACACCCTCAGAGTACTGTAACCTTAAGGTGCCTCATAAGGCGCCTTCTAAGGTGCCTTATAAAGTGTCCTATAGGGGGACATTATAGGGTGCCTTGGCGGACAGTGCACTTTATAATGTGTCCTATGGAGTGCCTTATGGGGTGCCTTATGCGGCACCTTAGGTTACGCCACCGTGAGGGTGTGTTTGCTGGCAGCACTAATTAAAATAAAAGTAAAATGGGGATTGTTACCTGCTGTTTCTTTGCTGGATTCCTGTGCGGCGAGCAGGAGGAGGAGGAGTTTTGGCGCCCCCACCCCCCTGGGCCGGTATAAGAGCTTCGGCCAGTCACGGCAAGGTGGGATTGTTACCTGCTGTTTCTTTGCTGGATTCCTGTGCGGCGAGCAGGAGGAGGAGGAGTTTTGGCGCCCCCACTCCCCTGGGCCGGTATAAGAGCTTCGGCCAGTCGCGGCAAGGTGGGATTGTTACCTGCTGTTTCTTTGCTGGATTCCTGTGCGGTGAGCAGGAGGAGGAGGAGTTTTGGTGCCCCCACCCCCCTGGGCCAGTATAAGAGCTTCGGCCAGTCGCAGCAAGGTGGGATTGTTACCTGCTGTTTCTTTGCTGGATTCCTGTGCGGTGAGCAGGAGGAGGAGGAGTTTTGGTGCCCCCACCCCCCTGGGCCAGTATAAGAGCTTCGGCCAGTCGCAGCAAGGTGGGATTGTTACCTGCTGTTTCTTTGCTGGATTCCTGTGCGGCGAGCAGGAGGAGGAGGAGTTTTGGCGCCCCCACCCCCCTGGGCCAGTATAAGAGCTTCAGCCAGTCGCGGAACGAAACCCGCGGGCGCGTACCCTTTGGTCGCGTGCCCGAAGGGGCGTGACCAAAGGGGTAGGCCACGCCCCTTTGGAGCCCCTTCGGAGCCTGAGGAGACATCTGCACGTTCTCATGGGTAGAAGGAGGAAAAAGGTATTTCCAGTTCTTCCTGCTAAGTCTGTTAAGACTGTCGGACCAATGGATCATCATCTTGTGGGAACTGGACCTGAATCTTTGGAGAAAGAACTTTCAGGGGAGTCCATGAGTACGGTGTCTGATTTATCCTCTAATACGTTGGGTGTTGCCCTGCCCGGAAAGGAAGTGTTTATTGAGGATTCCCTCTCAAGGGAGGAAGTCCCTGGTGAGGGTCCCCAGTTTTTTCAAGAACCCTCCCTGCCACAGTCGTCGGGGGAGCAGAAAGCTAAGTTACCATCTCCGGTGGTGTTTTCCTCTGAGTTTGTAGATGTAACTGTCCCCGCTGAGGTTTCTTTGTGTGATGTTTGGACTTTGGTAGCACGTATGGAGGGTTCGCTCCGTGCTTCCTTTTCTCAAGTTGCGCAGTTTTCCACGGAGGTGGTACATAAGCTTTCTGAACATGAAGCACTACATGTTAAGAATAATAAATCTCTTAATAAGTTGGAGGGGAGGTTTTCTGTATTAGAGGCTGCGGTTTCCTCTTCTATTAAGGATAGTGCTGTTATATACCACCAGTTAGAGTCTTTGGAAAATGCTAATCGTTCTAGGAATTTGCGTTTCTTAAATTTTCCTTGTACTCACTATTTAGCTCCTTTGATATTGTTGCAAAAATATTTTAAGGAGGTTTTATTAATTGAAGACGTTGAGTCTATTAAGTTTTCCTCAATTTACTATGTTCCGTTGATTTCCTCTGGTGCAACCTCCTCTCCAGAATTTGAGAGGAAAGGGAACCCCAATTTAGCTGAGTCATTAGATGTTTCTCAATTTCTGGAGTCTTCTATGGATACGATTCCTCATCGTGCTACCTTAATTGTTTCCTTTTTATTGCTTCAGGATAAGAATTTGATATTACAATTGTATTTTTTGAAAAAAGATCAACTGTTTTGTGGTAATCCTATCCAAATTTTTCCTGATGTATCCAGAAGTACTCAGAATCGTAGGAAAGTTTTTTTGGCCTTGAAAAATTGGACTCTAGCAATTGGGGCTTCCTTTTTTCTAAAGTATCCTTATAAATGTATTTTGGTATTAGAAGGTGTTAAATATGTTTTTCTCGACATTGGGCAGTTAGAGGCTCTCTTGATTAGTAAAGAAAGTATTTGAATTGTTTTCTTTTTCCTTTCCATGGATAATTTGGGCTAGATTATGAAATGGATCCTGTTTCTTGTGTTTATTTCTTTTGATGTTAATTCAGGTAACTCTCCTCTTGATGTGGACTTTATTGTATTCTTACTTTATTTATTAATAAAGATTGTTGGAAACTTAAAAAAGAAAAAAAAGTAAAATGCCTCAAAAATCACTACCTAAAAGTAAAGGGTGATGCCTTGGCCAGTCTTATGCATACTGGGGATCAAACTCATGACCCCTGTACCATCAGTCAGTGTATTAATCATTGTACTACACCTCTGTTTCTATGTTTGCATGTCTGGGCGCCTACTTAAGATTACTGCGCGTTAACGCGCTTAGCGGCGCTTCGCCCGATAATGTGCGCAGCAGCGTGCATTATCGCGCGATAATCCCGTTTTGCTACTTTAAGATCGACACACCCACTCCTTTTATGGCAGCCTGCACACTATCGCCGGGTGCACATTAAGACGGTTTAGTAAACATACCCCTGAGTATCTTCTAAAAAGGCAGTCAAATCAAAAGAATTCTTATCTTCAAGGACATCTCATCCATCTAACCCAGAATTTATTTATTTAAAAATTTTTATATACCGCTTTTCAGTTTTATCAAAGTAGTATACAGTGAAACAGAGCAAGTATTACATGGAATGGTATAATGAACTATTTACATTTAATGGTTTACAATGTTTCAACTATTTACAGTAGATTGGAACTTAGCTTGAAGCGACATCCTGTTGGGAGGGGACAATTGAGCAGGGATTTCATTACTGTGATTGTGTACTTCATATGTTGTTGTAGTATTCAGTGAAAAGGTAGGTTTTTAGATATTTTCTGAAGTCGGAGATGTCTGAAATAGCTCTTAGGTGGTGTGGGAGTGAGTTCCATAGTGACGGGATATAATATTCGAATATCCTGTGAAGCAATCTTTGAGAAGAGTTGGTCGGTATAGTGGTAGTTGAGAGGGTGTTCTGGTGGAGCTTCCTCCTCGATCGTGTCTGTGGAACTCCTTTGATTATTTTGTTTAAGCATTCAGCAGACTGGCTATTTATTACCTTGAAGGCCATTATTCTGGCTTTATATTTTATTCTAGATCGGATGGTTAGCCAGTGGAGGTCTTTTAAGGCAGGGGTGATATGATCATGTTTCTTTGTTCTTGTAATGGGAATCAAACTGTTGATCTTCTGAGTACTAGACAGTTGCTCTAAATACTAAGCTACTCCTCCACTCCACCAAAAGCATTATATTAAATGAATAATCTGAACCAAATTGAGTAAATCTGAGTACTCACTGTCTAGCACCAAAGTCCAACCCATATCTCTTTTCCCATGTGTAGATGAAAAGGGTTACTCACATTTCCAGAGATCTTTTGTGATTAGTATGAAGTGTGATCAAAAGGTATCGGGACTTGTTGTGTAGCTATATAGCAATATGTTGCATCATGATACTATTAAGCATGCAGTGACCTAGTTATGTGCTCTGCATTTACAGAGTGTAGCATGACTGCAGCACACCTGTATTTTTTTAATCACATCATGGTTGGTATCATGGAAAAGCAGTTTGTCAGATTTACAATGAGTGAAAATATTGACAGCGAATTCGCATTAAATTCTGCCATAAATTTGGAGATTTTGCAAAGAGACTTATGGCAAGTTACAGCAAGTGTATGGTGATGAATGTTTGAGTCATGTTCGAGTTTATGACTGATACAAACATTTCCAAGAGCACTACCAAAGTGTTGACAGTGACAAACATTCTGGAAGGCCATCCATGAGCAGGAATGAAGAAAATGTTGAAGCAGTGCGTGCCGCAATACGCTCAAATCATCGATTGACTATCAGGGAGCTTGTTGTGGACATGGACATCAATTTTGGGTTGGTACAGTCCATTCTTACTGTCGATATGGGGATGAGATGTGTGTCTACAAAATTCATGCCAAAACTCCTCTCTCCTGACCAAAAAGACGGTTGACTGTCTACAGCCAGGGAATTGTTTGATTGTGTTGAAAATGACTCAGATTTCATCTCAAGATTATTACCGGTGATGAATCATGGGTTTATGGTTATGACCCGGAATCCTCACAATGGAAGACTCCAGACTCTCCCAGACCCAAGAAAGCCTGTCAGATGAGGAGCAATGTCAAGGTCATGATCACAGTTTTCTTTGATTACCAGGGTATTGTTTATCATGAGCATGCTCCAAAAGGCCAAACCATCAATAAGGAGAACTATGATTAGACTGTAAGCTCTGCTGAGCAGGGACTGTCTCTTACATGTCTGTGCAGCGCTGCATACGACTTGTAGCACCATACAAATGCTCAGTAGTAGTATTAGTAGTACGTCCAAGTTCTGACTCGTTTGAGAGATGCATTTCATCATAAGAAGCCAGAGTTGCACAGGAATGGTGAGTGGTTGCTTCATCATGATAATGCCCCAACTCACGCATCACATCTTGTCCAGCAGTTCTTGGCCAAACACCAAATTGAGCAAGTCCGTCAGCTTTCGTACTTACCTGACCTCGCCCCTTTTGACATTTTTGTGTTTCCAAAACTGAAATTACCACAGAAAAAAAGGAGATTCGATGACTTGGAGACCATTAAGCAAAATTTGACACAGCAGCTTCACATCATAACAAAACAGGCATTTCAAAATTGCTTCCAGCAGTGGTGGGAAGGTTTGAGCTTCACTCTTTTTGATTGAGTGACAAAGGACAGCAGCTGCCATAGCAAAACAATAGATTCTTGACACTCAAAAGAGCTATCAGAACTACCTGTAGGGTGAGTGGGCACATGCACACAAAGTTTAATATTTAAAAGGATTGTTGTGGAAGGGGTGGTACTGGAATAGTGATGATTCTTGAGTTTAATAATCATAATCTCGGTGGGGGGGGGGGGGGACATAATGCTGTAATTTCACCTAGGGCACCAATATCATTGCACCAGTCCTGTATTTGCTAACAGGTATTGTGTGCTAAATGGCCATGCCATCCTGAGAGTGCCTGATCTTCTCTGATCTTAAAAACTAAACTTTGATGGGAGACCACCTTAGAATACCAGATACTATAAGCTTACAACCCAATGCCATCCCATATGTAGATCCCCTCTGTCTGAGCCAGACATACAGAGGGGATCACAATTCTGATCCCATGGGGCACGTCTAGCCCCACAGGATCAGAATCATGATCAGGCATGTACATGCAGGCCAGAACTGTGATTCAGACCAGCCTGCATGTACATGCACATCACGACTAACTCAGTCATGGCTTTTAAATGGAGCCGCGATGCTGGACGCCTGCAACAAATGTTAATTCTCCGCAGCCAGACCCCCAATGTCCCCTGCCCTATCTGCACTCCAGCAGCCGCAAAACTAAACATCCAGGGAAATTATTCCACCTCGGAGGTGGAATAACTTCCCTGAACATGTCGCTGGCCTGGACGTACAGGGCCGGCAACTGCTCACTTGCCCGCCCAGTCTCCACCCCTGGGCTGCCCATTCCCCGCCCCCATCTAACTTCCCTGCACAACCAACGGGGATGTTATTCGGGGACAGGAGAAGCAACAAATAGTGGGGATGGATGTCCCATTGGGACATCCATCCCCGCTATGCATGGCTAAGAATAACCCCGTTACTTTGTAGAAGAAAGGTCTGGCAATCTACTTCTGGTTGCACCTTACCAAGAAAACCCAGGGGATACCCATGACTTGGAAAACTATCCACAGGGTCACAAGGCATCAGTATTGACTCAATAGACACAACACCACCACCATTGGGTGCTAATGCTATTATCCCATATTATGTACCCCAGGGCTTATGTTATACATTGAGTCATGCAGTAGGTAATATGTGATAAATCATTTGCACGCACTGTTAGTAAATGTCCCCCCACAGTGTGTATATTTGAAGGCAATTGGTTTCATCAGGGTTTAGAGCATTTAGGATTGCTACAGAAGTACAAGGAATGTGGACGCTTATCCAACCAAGCTATTCTATGACTTTTTCCATTTCATTTTCTAAGGATTTCTGGAATATGTTTTTCATTTGGCTGTTGTGAGATCAAATGCTTGGAACAGACAGTTTTAATGCAGTTTACTTCCAGGCAATAAGGCTACATAAAGTGAATAATCTGGGAGGGAGTATAGACTTCCTTTAACCTCTCTATATGTTTGCACATGTGCATTAGATGCATATGGATGGAAGGACGGACATATAGATGGATGGACACATTCTCAACAACAGGCACTCTCACTTTTTGAAAACTGTTTTTGCTGTTATTTACTGTGAGAGCATTCCTTAGTGGCCTGACATCCATAAAACTATTTCAGAATTACAGCATATCAGCAAAAGATTTCGAAAATAACTTTTAATGAAATCTTAAGTTTTATAATCCATCTGAATTCTGAATGGATCGTTTTCAAACAGACAGTTTAATGAACATATTATAACAAGCTGCTTTTGCTTTCAACTTGATATAAAAGCTTTTAGTCTTCATTCTACTGGGAACAAATGCTTATAATATAAGCTACTACATTCTTCTATGTGTACATCTATGATGAAAATTGTTTGTTTGATATAGCTCAAAAAAATCACCCTGCCTAGAAAAGAAATACCAGTTTTTCATCCCTTCAGAGACAAACCATTTCTTGTTGACTGTTCTACCAGAGGAAGACAGTCAGGAATTTAACTTTTAACTTGCTACTGAATGATTTCCACTTGAGCCCTGGTCTGAATTCAATTATTTTTGCTTCCATAGGAAACAAAGGCTATTGCTACTCTTTACAGCTGAAGATTGTTTAAAGCGTTTTAAGCTATTTATAAGCATTTGTTCCCAGTAGAATCAAACACCACTCACTACCTTCACGACACCACCCAAACAACGCATCGAAGACACCATAGCGGCCATCAACACGACCACCGCTCAATCTGATCCATGCCCGGCGTTCTGGGTCAAAGAACTACGGACTGACCTCAGTCCCATCATATCCAGACTCATGGAACAATCATTCACAACAGGGGCTTTCCCACGCACCATCAAACACACATCAATAAGACCTTTACTAAAAAACAACAAGCTCGACCAACAGAAGCCGGAATCCTACAGACCGATATCAAGCATACCGATGCTAGCAAAAATAATGTAAAAGGAAGTTCAGAGACAAATACAAGATCACATTGATTCCAACGCACCACTGGATCCATGCCAACATGGATTTAGAGAAGCCCACGGGGTTGAAACCCTTCTCACCACACTCTTCAACAGCATAATAGCAGGCATTGACAATATCTGCCAAGGGTTCGTCCTTGTCTTCCTTGACATCGCTGCAGCGTTCGATTCCGTGAGCCATGAGCGCCTCCTAGAACTCCTCAAAGAGAAAGGAATCTCCGGTAAAGCACTTGAGTGGTGCAGGTCCTACCTCTCTGACAGATGGCAGCAGGTACGATCCAGAGACACATCATCAGATCCATTCCACCAAAGCCAAGGTGTCCCACAAGGATCCTCCCTCTCCGCCCTGCTGTTCAATATATACATGCAGCCTATCTGCAACCTGATCCGGTCCTTCAACGTTAACTGCATGATATACGCAGATGACATGCTGTTATACACGCCTTTTGCAACAGAGAACCCCGACCTCACACCAATAACAAGCTGCATAAACAAAATATCCAACTGGCTACAATCCCAAAACCTCAGGATTCAACACAAGAAGACGGAGGTGATGTTCATTACAAAGAACCGTAACTTCACTGCTCCGGCTGTCTTAAAAGTGAAGGAAGCAGACCTCCAGACCAAACCGCTATCAGGTACCTCGGCGTCACATTAGACCAGAACTTGGATATGAAGGCGCACATAAGTAACACTGTAAGGGCAGTATATCATAAAATTAGATCCCTTAGATACCTGCGATCCCTGCTGGAGCCAGACGATTTCAGGACCATCTATCAGGCACTAATCATCCCACATTTCGATTATGCAAACGCAATACTGCAAGGACTCCCCCAAACCACTTTGAACCCACTGCAAATGGCAATGAACGCCGCAGCAAGAGTACTACACGGAGCATCCAGGAAAGACCATGTCTCAACCATTCTGAAACAACTCCACTGGCTCCCGATACAAGGTAGACTCACATTCAAGACCTTGCTACTCACCTTCAAAGCCACCAAAGGGCTCTCGTCAGCATCGCTAGCAGAGCTAATCCAGACGACACCCCACAACAGGGACAGAAGGTCAGTAGCACAAAACACTTTGATAGTCCCAAGATCAATAACTCAATGCACCAAGTCAACATCTAGCAGGGCCTACAAATTCTATGCACCAATGATCTGGAATAACCTCCCCCACAACATCCGAGCAATCCCAGACATATTCCAATTCAGGAAGGCCTTGAAACACTACCTCTTCCTCCTGCATTACCCGGAAACCAATAGGAGTACAGCACCAACTGCCTAAACCACCCAAATCTCCCTTGACTGAAACCAAAATGAGCACATGACCATGTTGTAAATTGTACATAGTTACCCCTGTTATCCAAGTTATATGTCCTGTTCATCTGTAAACACAAAGTACCATTGGAAATGTGTAATTTCATTGTTTATTGTAAACCGCGCTGATGCTGAATAGCGCGGTATAGAAGAGAATATATATAAATAAATAAATTTACATTGTATAGAACTTCTTATCCTAGGTCTTTATCATTTGGGGTTTATTGTTGATGTATCAGATGCTTTCCCAAGGTAAAGACCTATAGGTACATCTGTGTAAACCGAGTGTTCACTGGAGGTGTTACCTTATTGTACCCAGATATAATACATGTCTCGGTAGGCCGAGTCAGTACCTCAGGTACACTTTCAGTAGTATCCAGGCACCCAGGTTGGAAACCTTTAATCTAGTTAACAATTATTCTCATATGAAACCCAGATTCACTTCATAGTTACAATGCAATAAAATGCACACTTAAGGAAGAGATCTCTTCATAAAAGCTCACAAGGAAGTTCACTTAAAATTTCAATTGGTTGTGTTTCTAAAACTATTTAAAAACAAGCATATAGAAATGCAAAACATATGAAAATAACCAGTATGTTAGTTCTATTTTAAAATACACTACAATACATAACCTTTAAAATATGGAACAATACTTTTAAAATACACAGAAATGATACTATGGAGCATGTTCACTAAAGGTTATTGCGCAATAACTTCATTAATGCATGTTAAGTGCGACTGCACCATAGAAATAAAAAGGCTTTGAGCACTTAAAAAGCATTAATTTCATTAACGCACATTGAATCCTATGTTTTGTAAAATGCAATTTAACACATTCTTAACAATTTCTCTCTCGCTTTGCAGGTTTAAATAATTTTTCCAACAACCCTAAAGATGTCAGATAAGTATTACTTTGAATTCTGCATTTTTTTCAATTAACAGTTTTCCTTCTGAATTATTTTTTCCAACGTCCTTTAGTTTATATCCTCTCTTTCTTTACAGGAAAAGTCTTTATTTGCAAAGGCTATTTCAGGTAAGTCTATATTCTAGTAGTGTAACAGGTGAGTGTTCAGATCTAGTGCACTAGCTCAGTCACTTATCTCTTCTTCACTCCTTTCCTTGCAGATGGAAAACTTGCAGCTTTATGTTGGGCATCTTATGATAATGGTCATTCCAGTAAAGCTTCAGATGATTCTTGGGAGTAGGGTTTCCCTCCAGGTTACCTACTATACTGCCTCAAAAATAAATTGAAAAAAAAATCCTTTCTCCCTCCTTTGTGTTTATAACAAAATTGTGAGACCCTAGCGTTCAATTTACTTGTACTGGGGAATCTAACTTTCCCATTTCAAATAAAAGATAATCAGATTTTTCCTACCTAGGATCCCACTCCAGTGCTCTTTTTTTTGTTTGTTTGTTTTTTCCTGAACAGGTTCCTGATACTGAGCACCCTTAGGGGCATGTTTACTAAAAACCGCTAATTTGCGCGCCGCAAAATAGCGCACTAAAAGCGGTACTTAAGAGCGCTTAAACGCCCTGCAATCATGCGTGTCACCCCCGCAGAGGTGCGCGGCACACTAACGGGCCCCGTACAAGTGCTGGCCCGCAAATGTCCGATAGAGGCGTGGAACGGCTAACGGAGGGCGGAGGAAGGCTCCGGAGGGGCGGAGGGATGGGGTCAATGGGTGGAGAGTGGGAGGGGAGAGGCTCCCCGCACATTATCTGGCCCGAATTTGCATGTAAAAATAGCGCGAGTGAAACACTCGCGGTAGAGGGCATTTAAAGGGAAGAGAAACCATTTCCGTCAGCAATGTACAGCAAAACCGGGGAAACCTGCAAAACGTGAGCAGTGTGATACATGTGCACAGCACAAAAGTGAAAATAAAAATAGAAAGTGACCGGGGGGGCGGAGCCTGATGTCCAGCGGGTAGGACGCTTTGCGTTGAAGCTCCCGAGAGGCCTACTCAGAATCCTGACTTAATACCTATATAAATTTACTATTTCGCTCCGAGCTGACCGGGGCACCTCGGGGGGGATGGCGGCCCACAAACCAGCGCGCTTGGACTTCGGGTCTCCTTCTTCTTCTCACGGAAAACGCTCCAAAACGGAGGTGTCCTCCCCGCAGAAGATGGTTCCATTTCGTGAAAACCCCGCAATGCACCTGGAGATTTTGGAGGAAATACGTGGCGTGAAGGAATTGGTGCAGTCTAATGGAGAAGCGCTTCGAGCCATGCGAGAAGACTTTGGAGTGCTCCAAGACCGACTTGAAGGTCTTTCATTACGGCAGGACAATATGGCGGGGGTCCTCGACTCGCACGAGGTGCGCTTGGGCAAACTGGACGAGGCTGAGCGCCAGATACAGAATCTTCAAAAGGAGTTGGAAGATAGCAATAATCGCGCCCGTCGCAACAATGTGAGGCTCCTCGGAATGCCGGAGGGGGTGGAAGCAGGAGATATAAGAGAATTCTTGCTCAAAACTCTTCCCTCCTTGCTGAAGATCACTTTTCACAGAGAACTGGAAATCGATCGAGCACACCGTGTTCCTGCCCGCATGGCGCTCAACCGCACGACCCCCCGGCCTATTATCTTTAGCTTGCTACGATATCAACAAGTGGAACAAATTTTACATGCTGCCCGAGCGAATCATCATTTGGAATATGAAGGTCGTAAGGTCTCCTTCTTTCCTGATTTGGCAAAGCCTACCGTTGACCGTCGGAAGAAACTCCTTGCTTTTCGCCCTCGACTTCAACAGCTACAGGCTCGCTTTGGCCTGTTGTATCCAGCGAAGCTCCGAGTGACTCTCCACAACCAGACCAGGACGTTCGAGGATCCTGATCTATTATCAACATTTTTGGACTCCAAAGAAGCAGAACAGATGCGCTAATCCCAAATCTTGGACTCTTATCTGCCGGCTCTGTCCGCCATTTTGAAGGGCCCGATGCGGCGGTCATAGCCCAGAACAGAAATAGCCTGGACTTTCTTTCTTTCTCTGTATGACTTTTGTCTTTGGTCTCCTATCCCTTCATGATGTGTGCCTCGGTCGGATTCGGAGCACGCACAGTCCTACAGGTTATATGTTTTTTCAATTTCGGCCTTCTCTGGGGTTTCTCCCCGCAGACACATGGTCGCCAGTAATTTTGGGGTTTTGCTTCTCCTCTACCGTACTGCGGTTTTCTTTGTTAATGTGGGGCGCTTCATTGTATTATATTAGCTTATTTTTCCTATGTCATGTGTACAGCCAGATACAGTCAGTTTGAGGGACACAGTGAAATTATGTGTGCTATCATGCTCAGAATTTTAACTTTTCTGAATGGCCTCATGTAAAATCTTATTATTCATCGTACAAGGCATTGCTGGTCCACTCAGCAGAAAGAAAATCCTTAGCTATCTTAGCCACGAGCACGCTGATTAGGTGTTTCTTTAGGAAACGCATTACACTCTGCTGAAACACTGAAACTCAATGCTAGGCCTCACATGGTAGCTGCCTATTCTCCCACCGTTTCCAAATGGTACGGGATAGTCCTTCTGGTTAAGAAGTCTTTGCACGCTACTGTACCTGATATTAGCGCTGACATTGAGGGTAGATGGGCCCGTGTACACCTTGAGGTTGGAGATAGTGAATTCACGTGTATTTGCACTATGTCCAGAATGTGGACAACCCTACTCACTATGCAAGTCTTGCGCAGTTGGCCTCGGCCTCCGCCAATGCTCCATTAATACTTGGTGGCGATTTTACTCAGGTGTTCCCTCAATCTTTTCTTTTCAAACAAGGTGCTTGTTGGTTGGAGGCTCCAGTACCGAGCAGACCTGTGTGGCTAGATATAGTAGCGGGCCTTTGCTCACCGATTCCTCTTACCTTACTCCCTGGTATGACTCTCCCATTAGACTCCCACTATCCACCAATGTTTTCGACACTTTAGGTGCCTCTAATACTCCTATGCAACCTTTCGACTCCCGACTCTGGTCAGTGTAACTTCAGCATTGCATTCGGAGCGCTAGAGTACTCCCGCCATCGGCACTCTCTGCATAGGGTTGATTGGAAACTTCCGATCTCTCGGTAGTTTACCGGGTGTAGCATCCAATTTTACTAAACCTTATGTAATGCTATCACTAGAGATACCTCTATAGCGCAGAAAGTATGGGAGAGGGAATTGCATGTGACTTTAACCTCGGAGCAATGGAGCCTTATCTGGAGCAGAGGGACACGGGTTTCCGACCCGCCTCACTCACTCAGACCCTCTTCTTTCTAGCCCACCGGTGTTTTTACACTCCTCACAGTTTAGACAAATGGAACACTACTCTGGGTAATGGTTGCTGGACACGTCCTGTGGCCATTGGTTTATTACTTCATTTCATGTTATGCATGAATATCCCGCACTACAGTATAACTGGCGTCGGGTCTGGGGTCGTATTTAGTCTATATTGCACTCTCAGGAGTCCCTTTCTTGGAAGATAGTGGGACTTCGCCCAGTTGCGGGGATCCCCCCTCTCCCAAGAAATGGCTTATCTCCTTTTGAACTTTATGCTTGGCATTGCTGTTTCCCTCATTAAGTAATACTGGGAAATTAGTTCCCATCTGAGCCTCAATGAATGGTGGAATCATGCCTGTCTCTACAGTAAATATGAACAAATACTTCGTCTGTGCGCTTCCTCCGTTCAGACTCCTTCTTATTGGTCTTAATGGAAGATGTTCAATGAATATGTACATTTTGCTAAATGCTCTCATCTGACTGTCTAACTTTGTATATATCTCTGTCTCATGATCATGCTGTATTGTGGATACTTTTTTGATCGTTTGATGTATAATCACTGTTAATTGGAAGCGCTCACATGCTGATACAAACGGGTAGAGAAGAAGCACCGGGGTGGGGGGTAATGGGTTTACTTTTCCTTATTGTATACTTGTTTTGTCTCTTTTGGTGTGTTGTTTCTTTTGTTTGTTGCAAAATGAAAATAAAAGTTTCAAAAAAAAAAATAGAAAGTGACCACAACAAAAATATCACAAATAGTAATGCAGCTGGGGAACAGTCATAGTAATGGGCAAATATAGAAAACACACCCAGGAAAGCTCCAGAAAGAAGAAATGAATATCGGAAGGGTCTACGGAGCGGAGACTCATCCAAAACAAATGTCCTTTTTGGAGCTTTCCTGTGAGTGTTTGCTATGGTTGCCCATTAATATCACTTTTGCCCAGCGTGGTGATATATTGTCCCCCAGTGTCTGTGGTCATTTCTGGGGTTTATGTGCACGTTTGTCACCAGACAGAGTGCAGGTGCCCACAGTAAATATGCGTAGAGCAGGGTTTGTGACTCCATCCTGCCAGGTATACTACCTCCAGGGGCTGCATTGTCTCTGTGGCCATAGTGTGGTGCAGCGGACAGAGCTAGGACCAGAGGGTCAGAGGTTCAAATCCCAGCTGGGGCACATGCCAGCCCAGCTCCTATATTTTACCCACCACTAAACAAAGATAGCGCAGACACCCCTGTATTGCAGGGAACATAAGCATGAGGAAAACACCCATATTTTACACAACACTGCAAAAACACAACAATGGGCATTACCTACAGCCAAATCCCCCAAATGCAGTCCCGTACTGCCACATTGCAATCTGGTCATCTGCTGTTTCTGAGAGCAGCTCATGCCAGCATGTTGGCGGACGAGTACATGTGGTGCAGGGGGCAGTGGCTGCTAGCCACAGAAGACAGAGGCCTAGCCATGTGCAGGCTGGCACAGTCCACTGCAACAGACAGGCCCTGCTGGATCCACAGTCATGGACATTCCAGGGAAACCAGCCAATCTGTGGCTACACAGTGGTGCAGTGCACACAGACAGTACATGTAAGAACAGAAGGTCACAGGTTCAAAGCCCAGCTAGGGCTTCCACCAATCCTAGCCACATATTTTTTTCCCACACCTACACAGTGATAGTAAGGACACACCTTTCGTGTCGAGGACATATGCAATGGTAATACGTCTATCTTTTACCCCACTGAGCACAGACACCATGAACAGGGGCAGTACCTAGAGCAGACTCTCCCAAATGCATTCCTGGTGTGCCACACACCAGTCAGGTTCCATGCTGCCACTCATACAAATGCCTGTGCTGTATATCTATGCACCACCCCCATGGCATGTAGATGTAGCTCATGCATATTCATGAGGGACAGCAGGAAAACACGAACAGTGTGATGCAGACCTGGACTGGGGTTGGGAATCTCTGCCGTAAAGCAGCAGCCAACAGGGGCAGACACACCCACACCCACAGGCCCCATTGGCCAATGTCTCCTGGAGAGGCAGAACAGTGGACCCTGCGTGCATCTCCCAATACTAGCACCTGCATACCTTAGCAATGTCACCCTACACTGAGGTATACGGTACACAGCTCTGAGACGTTTGCTAGGAGTACTGGCAGATAGATATCCATACGTTACGCACATACTGCTAGTTGACCCCATCAGAACAATCTGTTAGGTGTTTGTGGGGCGTGCTCCAGGACTGGCCTCTGACGGTGTTTACCACCCTGGGGAGTGACCCCCAGCAGTACTGCGTACCATATCCATGCCTTGCCGTGCCTAGGACAGGTTTGGTGGCCAAGGCTAATTACCTCCTCAATAGTAGCACCATGCTGGCATAGGTGTGGAAGTGTGTGTCTGTCTATACCAGGGGTGGGCACCTCCGGTCCTGGAGGGCCGCAGACCAGTCAGGTTTTTGGGATATCCCTAATGAACATGCATGAGATATATATGCATTAGAGATATCCTGCCAACCTGACTGTTTGTGGCCCTCCAGGGCTGGATTTGGAGACCCCTGCCTTACACCTCTGTCATTTAAGATCATGAGTGGGCAAGGTACAGATGTCCTAGACATTGAAAGGGTATATAGAATGTGTCACATTCCTCCTCGATTCTCACCACCACCAAAAAGTTGTCTAATAGACAATTTTTTGGTGGTGGTGAGAAGTGAGGAGGACTGTGACAAATTCTATCTAAACTTTTTGATGTCTTGGACATCTGCACCTTGTCCACTCACAATCTTAAATGACAGAGGTGCAAGGCAGGGGTCTCCAGATCCAGCCCTGGAGGGCCACAAACCAGTCAGGTTGGCAGGATATCTCTAATGCATATATATCTCATGCATATTCATTAGAGATATCCCGAAAACCTGACTGGCCTGCGGCCCTCCAGGACCAAGTTTGCCCACCCCTGGTCTATACAGTGGGTGCTGGCTGCAAGCCCCTTCCACAGCCCACACTGCCAGCACTGTTGCCAGTATTGGCCTGCTAATGTGCATAATGAGTAGCAAGGGACCATGGGTATATCTCAGACAGGGTGGGCTGGCCAGGATGCAGCTGCACAGGGCATAGGGCACTGGCAGGGACATGGTAGTGCCCGGCCACCACCTACACAGACAGGGGGACCTCTGTATGTGCTGCTGGGGGATCACTCTCACCCTGAGTGTGCAGTGATGGCAGCATGGCTAGGCACACCCATAGTGCTGTACTGTGTTTCTCTCATGTGATATATATGGGTTTCCTGTTGGGCCTTTTCACTGACTTATCTGCTTGTGTGTGCTGCCACCCAGTTGTGGGTGCATGCATTTCCATCAGGACCAACCAGCAGACTGAGCACAGATGGTATGTGTCTTGATGGAGTGCCTTGCAGGGTGCAGTGGCTGATGGCTTGCTGCAGGTGAATATCAGATAGTGGTGGGGTGCATCTATGAATATCCAAGCCTAATGTCTGTCTGATATTGTGTTATGGATGTGTGTGGAGCTGCTTGGACTACCCTGTGGGGGGGTTGGGTCTACTTCCCCAGCAGGACTGGGGTTGATGGTTGACTCTACTGCCGCCCCACAATGAACAGTGCGCTGCCTTATGCCGCCCCAAAATGAACAGTGCGCCGCCTTATGCCGCCCCAAAATTATTTTGCCTCCTGACACACATTTCTGCATTCAAGGTGGTGCCTCAGCCAGCCTTTTTGGGTTGCACACACTGGGGGATTGAACTCGTGGCCCCTGCACCATTGGTTATTGTCTTCACCGTTGTGCTACGGCTCTGTTCCTATATGTGCCCAGCTGCGTCCCACTTAGCCTTCCCACGCGCTAATGTGGGCCCCGCACATTAACGCGACGCGCACACATACGGTCTTTTTTTTTCCTTTTTCGGCCTGAACCGCCCACTCCTTATATGGCACAGGCACACTACCGCGGCCCCGCACGTTAGGAATGTTTAGTAAACATGCCCCTTAGTCAGTTCAGCTAGACTCAGAATACAGCACTCAGTCAAACACACTCTTCCGCACACCGTCCCACAGTTTACACTCCACTAGCTTTGTCCTTCCTAGATATCATATAGGCAGTCTAACAGTCAGTTATATGTTATGGTTTTCTGGAGGGAGATCTGAACTGGAACCAAAAAAACAGCTCCTACAGTACCTTCTAACATAAGAAGAGCTTCACACATTAGTTTTTGCGGTAAATGTGCATTAGGTGGAAAACCTAATGCACTTTAGTAAAAGGGCCCCTTAGTTGCAGAATTTTGCGTATTTGTTGTATTATTAAATCTTTCTGGCAATAAGCTTCCCTAGAGACTTTCTTCTGCAGTGTATATAGATTGTATATGAAACATGTACTGTCAAAGATATATAACTCTTTTTATTTTGATGTAACTTGCATCTTTTCATTAGTAGCTCAAGATGAGTTACGTTCAGTGACAATAAGTATTTCCTTGTACCCAGAGAGGCTGCTGTAGTGCATATATTTTTTTTATTTAAAAATCTTTTTTCTAAAAGCGATCTTTAAATAAAAAAGAACAGGGCTTCTCAAGCAGAGCTTTAGGAATAAGTAAATATCTGATGGAGTAAAATTTATCCTCGGCCTCCCAGCTGACTTCTCTGAGACCAATAAAGAATAAAATACCTTTCATTAGAACTGAACAGGAAAGACAAATACTATGGAGACTACTCGGAATGGCTGATAAATACTTCTGAAGGGAAAACAAAAAACAAAACACATGGGAATCCAGGCCCATATCGTTGCCTACCTATCTGACATCGCTGCCAGTTTGAAATTGAACATGGCCAAAACTGAGCTTTTTATCTTCCCCCCTAAACCCACCTCCCCCTCTTCCTCCTTTCTGTATCTCTGTGGATAGCACTCTACTCCTCTCTGTTTCCTGGGCTCACAACTTTGAAGCATAAAGCATAATATGCAACAGTACAGTGGGTAGCTCCAGCTAAACTTTGCATTTTGATATCTCCACGTCAATTCAGAAGGGCTTCACAAGTTTAAAATGCAAAGCCTTGTGACATAGATATACACACACATACATTTCAGTCACTCAGTTAAGCTTAACAGGCATATTTCATGAATTATTCCTAAACTGGCATTTTCCTTGTGACTTTGCAAATGTTTGTTTTATTTTCAGAAGGACCAAGCAGGATATGTGGGTGTCACATGTGTAGTTATAAATACTTTTCCAAATACTCTAGTATTTATCTTTAATAAAGGACATGTTACGGGTTTCATCTGATAAAGCCTTAATCCAGAGGTATAATTAGCAGCCCCCCTCACCACCTTTTCTTCCATTAATGAAATCATTTACTCAAGTCCCATTAGCTAGTCAGCCACACTCCCCACACCGCCACCAGAGCCAGCTCCCCCAATCGGGGTAGAAGCGCCTGAGCGGGAAATCGTCCCGCTCAGAAGCTCCTGCCCAATAGGGGCAGTGGGAGGGCTACAAAAGAGAAGCTCCGTCGGCGCACCCGTGCCTGGCAGGCCTGCACCTGAGGGCCTCGCCAGAGGGCCCTTTGGTGTGGCCCTTAGGCGCGGCACAGAGGCGGGCACAGAAAAAAACAGAACACACCCATCTGCAGGGCCCACCGGAGCCACACAAAAACCCCGAAAACAACAAGAGCAACCAAATCCACAAAAACAGCCACAGACACTACCATAAAAACTACAGAAGCAAACCACAACAAAAGCAACCAACGGATTACAGCAACAAGCACCCAACATACACCAGCTCACACAGCAAAGCTAAAGCAACCCGATTCAGCGTGGAAAAGGACCACCCAATGCCCTAAGAAATCAATGCAGAAGCACAGCACAGCCCCAGGACACACAGGTACATCTACAAGCCATGCCACCCTTCCTAGCCTCAATTTACCTCCTAGCACCATTCCTGACCTTTTACCCTTCCACCACAGACACACTCTCCAACCATCACTTGCCAGACATCACAACCATCCAAACCACGAACACCAACAACCCCCCCTACATGGGGCAACACCCACACCCCACCTACACCAATTCATACCCCCAACCCCCTAAACAGCAACTCTCTCTCCATCTCACTAATAAATGCTCGCTCAGTCAGAAACAAATACCACATGCTCCAAGACCTGATCACAACCCAAAAGATTGACATCCTATGCATAACAGAAACCTGGCTAACAGACACCGACACTGTGCTCATGAACCAACTAACTCCAAATGGATACAGTCTTCACCACAACTCTCGAACACACACCAGAGGAGGAGGAGTAGCCATCATTGCGAAGACCAACCTCCACCTCAGAAACCATGCCTCAGAAACAACCAATGAAGCGGACATACTCACCCTCACCAACAAGCACCTCTCCATATGCCTAATCTACCGAGCACCCACCTCATGCACCGACCTATCAGGAATACTACAACACATATCTGAGAGCGCCATCTCCACAAAAGAACAACTAATCCTCAGAGACGTCAACCTCCCATCACTCCAAGACAAATATGCCAAAGCCTTCATCAACACCATGGATGCAATGAACCTGACACAGATCATACACGAACCAACACACAAAAAAGGGAATACACTTGACCTCATATTCCTAAACTCCCAAACCGCCACCTCATACAAAAAAACAGAAATCACATGTGTACCATGGTCTGACCACTATCTCATCAACATATCTCACACCTATCAGCACACCAGCGCCAAAGAGAACAAACAACATACAAGAAGATTTAAACCATTCATCAAAGAAGATTTTCTGGCACAAATACTACCTAAACTCCAAACAAGCTCCACCAATATCGATGACCTAATCTACAACTGGAATACCACGATCTCCTCTGCATCCAGTGCTACAGCAAACATGACCAAAACCAGACATACCTCAAAAAAAGCCCGATGGTTCACCCCTAACCTAAGGAAACTAAAGACCGAACTCAGAAGAGTGGGAAGAAAATTGAGAAAGACCAAAAAAGAGGACGACAAAACAAAATACATGTGGGAACTAGACGCTTACCACACAGAAACCGATAAAGCAAAAAAGACCTACCACTTGAAGATCATAAGCACCTCAATAAACAAACCACGTGAACTCTTTGAGATTGTCAAGAAACTAACAAAGGCACCCAACCACTCCGACCAACTACCGAACATCCCACCAGAACTACTAGCACACCAATACAAGCAGATTCAACAACTACAAAATCCACAACTGAACGCTGAGACAACAACCCACCCTACCACCATAGTCATAGACTGGAGCACATTCGAAACAATCACAAAAGAAAAAATAGAATCCACCATCTCCCCCCTAAACACTACCACCTCTCCACTAGATCCCTGCCCTGCAGAATGGATAAAGAAAACCAAAGAGGACTTAAGCGCACCACTAACCCACATTGTCAATGAATCCCTCAGACAAGGACGCATGCCAGACATCCTCAAAACCTCAATCATCCACCCAACCTTAAAAAAACACAACCTGGATCCCCTTGACCCCGCCTCCTTCAGGCCTATAGCAAGTTTTCCATTCACCACCAAAATCATTGAGAAGATAGTTCAGCAACAACTTCAAGACCACTTAGATACCAACAACATACTGGACCTGCAACAACATGGCTTCTGTCCATTCCACGGAGTCGAGACCCTCATGACATCACTAATGAACACCCTCATCAAAGGCACACAGACCAAGCACTCTGGATAGGCTATGATCTTCCTAGACATATCTGTAGCCTTCGACACCATCTCCCACAACATCCTCCTACACAGACTCCAAGAAATTGGCATAAAAAATGTCGTACTTCAATGGTTCCACTCCTACCTAACCAATAGACAACAACTGATCCGCACAAACATAGCAACCTCCCCCCCTTTCAGCAACACCAAGGAGTACCCCAAGGATCCACACTATCTGCCATGCTCTTCAACATCTACCTGCAACCACCCTGCTAAATCATACGCGCCCACAACATCAACTACCACATCTATGCAGATGACATAATGCTCTATGATCCAATCACAACCACTAACCCAATGAACAAACACCTATCAGTCTACTTCATAGAAGTCTCCAGCTGGCTACAAAAGAATAACCTATCCATCAACATAAAAAAACAGAAGCCCCCATACTAACCAAAGACCCAGACTTCATACCACCTACACACCTCAACATAGGAGCCACACAAATACAAATCCAACCACACATAAAATACCTAGGAATCATCATAGACCAAGCGCTCACACTCAAGCAACAGATCAAAAAAACTACCGGAATAATATCCACAAGGCAAAAACAGCACAACGCCTCAGACCTCTCATTGAACTGCAGGACTTCAGGACAGTCATGCAAGCCATGACACTCCCCATCTGGACTACTGCAATATAATCTACCACAGACTACCTGCCACCCACACCAACCCACTACGAAATGCCTTAAACACCACAGCAAGAATTATCCAGAAAGCAAAAAAACAAGACCATATCACCCCAGTCCTGAGGGAGCTGCACATACTCCCTCTCGAAGCAAGAATCAAATACAAATCTGCCCTACTTATTCACAAAGCCCTCTACCAAACCCAGACTTCCCAGCTCCGCACTCTACTGCCACAACCCACCCACAGCAGAACAACCAGACAAACCACCAGCAACTTCCTCACCATCCCCCATAAAAGGACCAAATACAATCAACGGACCTGCAACAGAGCCTTCGAACTGTACGCACCATCCCTCTGGAACTCTCTACCAAGTCATATCAGAAGCAACGGAGATCCCTTGACATTCAGGAAACAACTAAAAACCATCCTATTCTAGGAATACCTCTGACCAGAAACAAACACCCATCACTGACTACCGCCAGACCCCCTAACCATACCCTCAGATCTATTTTCTAAGAGACTGATGTCCATTGTCTATGTCCTTATTATCTGTTCACATCATTCATGTTGGCCCCCCGGTGATAGCCCCAACCCTAGAATTGATTATTGTCCCCCACCCTTTAATGTTAAACCGCTTTGACCCGATGAAAAGCGGGATATAAATACAGTTAAATAAATAAATTAAATAAATAAATAAAAATTAATTAATGTTCTATTACTCCAATAAATTGTTATCACCTATAGTTTGTTTACCCTTTTTTCAATGTATTCAAGTGGATTAATATCTTATCCACAATTTAGGGGCCCTTTTACTAAAATGTATTCCGTTTTTGCACTTAATGCATGTTTAGCATGAAAACAAATGTGCATTAAGTACAAAGCCTCTGCATTAACCATCAGGATGAGACCAACATACTCCTGATGTACAGTGCTATTACCATAGGTATACTTACCTCCATTGATTGGAGCATTGCAAGTGTGCAATATGTCCTCCCTGCGCTAACTGCAGTGTGCTCACCATGTCCACTCTCCACCCCTAAGCCACCCATCTGGCCCTCTCATGCACGATTGGCAGTTAGGATGAAACTCGGCATGCATTAGCCATTATGCTCCATGGTAACTGTTAGCACAGGTCCGAGAATGCAGTTAACATTGAACATATCGCAAATTAACCGTATAGTGCACTTTACTAAAAGGGTCTCTTAATTTAAGGGCTCTTTTGTTAAAGCACCATAAAAGTCTGTAGTTATCACACATTAGTTATAAATATGAATGTGTGACAACTGCTTACCTCTGAGGTAACTCTCTGGGGCATGACCCGCATCTTCCCATACAGTTAACACAGAGATAATGGTGCTAATATTAAAAAACACTTATCCGGTTAGTGCTGATATCTGGGTTTCATTTAGCCATGGAGACCAACATGTAAAGAAAAACGCTGACTGCTACAGTTGAATTTTGACCCCCAATATACTTACCGTGCATTAAATGCATGACAGATAGTGTGGATATACTTAATGCCAACTACTGAGATGGCATTAAGTGACCTGTGTTATCTACTGCGGTAACAACATGTGGGCAAGTATCAAGCATTAAATGTGATGTGTAGTCCATGCCCATATCCCGCCCCTTTCTATGCTATGCAGTTAAAGTGCAAATTAGCATCTGCTGTGAAGTCATTGCATTAGCCATTAGCTTGGGCTAATTCATGCATTAAAGGACTGATGCAAAGAAGCTTAACTTGGTATCTTTCTGATATTTTTCCCGCAGCTGGCTTGCTATCCAATGTAGAAACAAGCTAGTGCTGGAAAAATGCCAAAAAACAACTCTGCTAAATTGCAATGCATTTGGCATGCAAATTACTACATAATTATTTTTGCCAGTTTCAGGCAGGTGTAAAAATCTAGCTGGGAGCAAAAATATCATCTGAGCTGAAGTTTCACCCAGATGATCTAAGCATCGGAGATAGCCTCTGATGCCATTGGCAAACTATCAGAGGCTGGTGCCCCCCCCCCCCCCCAGACACCGAACTCCCCAGATAGAAACAAAATCCCTACTGGCCCAGTGACTCTTATCCCCCCACCCAAACAACAAAATCCCTTGGTGACCCAGTGATCCCTCTCCCCCTCCACCCAAACAAAAAACTCCCTGGTGGCCCAGTGGCCCAAATTCCCCCCCAAAGAACAAAATCCCTGGTGACTCAGCAGCACTGAATCCCTCTACCTCCCCAGTACCTTAAATCATGGGGTGGAAGCGTTGCCCACATGTTCCCACCCCTGCGCTGCCATCTTGTAAAATGGTGCCACCTAGCCCACATGGTGCATCCTGGGATGCACTGGGCAGGGTCAAGGGTCAGACTTCCTCATATTCCCTCCAGTCCAGTCCCGCTCCTCTGGGTAGTGTACCTCTTCCAGCAGCTTGAAGACTGAGAATGACATCTTTTGATGACAGCAGTACTAATACCATGGGGTCCGCCTACCATCTCCAGTATACTCAGTCTCCAAGCAGCTGGAGGAGGTAGTGAGCCAGGGTGCTGGACTCACTGAGGAACAACTAAGGAGCAGTTTTAGGTTAGTTTTTAGTCATCTTTCCTTTTATTTGGCCAGGAGCACTTGTCTGACTTTGATTTGTAAAAAAAAAAAAAAAAAAAAAACTGTGTGGGAAAGAAAGGACCTGTGGCAGTTTCTTTTTCTCTCTCCCGTTCACACTGTGATAGAATCTAGTTTCAGAGGGGGGAACTAGTAGCAGTTCCTCCGTTTGTGAAGGAGAGTTTGTTTTATTTAGCTGGTTCTCCATTGACAACTCTGACATTTTTGTGGAGTCCCCCAAGGGGCCATCTTAGTCCCCCTTTTGTTTAATACCTTTTTTAGCACCATTGGCCAATTTAGTACAGTCTTTTGGTTATAGTCCATTTATTTTTGCAGATGATATTCAGAATTGTTCTGAATGTTCTTTCTATTCCTCTACAATCACAGCTGCCCCAAACAGATCTCGTCAGCTATTTGCGACTTTGAACACTCTTTCTCGCCTGCAGTCTTCTTCTACTCAGGACGCTTCTCTTTCCAACAAGGCTCCCAGCCCCACCTCCCTGGCGACATTCTTCTCCTCTAAAATTCAGGATCTTCGCTGTTCTCTCCCCCAATGCTCCCAGGCCCTGACCTCTCCACCTCCTGTTTCTCCCCCTTCTTCTCCCTGTCTCTCCCATATATGGTCCACCTTCTCTCCCGTCTCATCTCCTGAATTGCTCCAACTACTCTCTACTACCCGTAAAACTACTTGTGATTTAGATCCTGTTCCCTCTACTTGGTTCTCTGAACCTCCCGTTACACTTCTCCATCCTCTTCTAACTATCATTAATTCTAGTTTGTCATCTGGTCTTTTCCCTACCCCTTGGAAGCATGCCACGATTCGTCCTTTATTAAAACAACCCACTCTTGACCCTTCCATCCCTGCTCACTATCGCCCAGTTTCCAATCACTCTTTCTCTTCTAAACTGCTGGAAAAGGTAGTTTTTTCACAGCTCTCTCATTACCTGGCCACTACACTTTTCCTTCATCCCAGGCAATCTGGCTTTAGACCCGGATTTAGTGTGGAGACTACAATCACAGCTGTCTTGAATGAAATCCGTACTTCTCATGACCAAGGTAACATCACTTTAGCAGTATCACTTGACCTCTCCGCGGCTTTTGACCTGGTGGACCACACCCTTCTTCTCTCTCGCCTTCAGGATGCGGGCATTCGTGGTTCGGTGTTTCACTGGTTTCACTCATTTCTTAGTCATCGGTCTTTTGCTGTCTCTTCCACCCTCTCTTCATCTGATCGCTATCCACTTCCCTGTGGTGTTCCCCAGGGTTCGATTCTGGCTCCTTTATTGTTTAATGTTTTTCTTGCCCCATTGGCCCTTCTTATTCAGCAATCTGGGATTTCAAGCTATTTTTATGCTGATGATATTTTTCTGCTGTACCATACTTCACCATATCACCCTGATATCTCTCCCTTGGAGAACTGTCTGTCCACCATTTCTTCTTGGCTTTCCTCTAATTGTCTAGTGCTTAATGTTCAAAAGACTGCTGCAATCTGGTTCCCGCACACCTCTCCTGCCCCTTCACTTGCCCCATCTCTTGCAGGCTCTCTCATTACTGTAGTCCCTACTCTTCGCTATCTTGGAGTTTTCCTTGACAGCGCTCTTAGTTTTCATGATCACATTTCTCACGTCTCTCGGTGTTCCTTTCTGCGTCTCCGCCAAATTCGTGCCATCCGCCCCTTCCTGTCCACTCAGGCCATCACTACTTTGCTTCTCTCTTTAATTATCACCAGGCTAGATTTCTGTAATATTGTTTTTGCCGGACTCCCCCAATACCAGAAACGCCGCCTCCAACTAATTCAGAATACAGCCTCTCGTATGATTCTTCACGCTTCACCATGGGACCATGTTACTCCTTTGCTCCATCACCTCCATTGGCTGCCAATTGACTTTCGGATATCCTTCAAGGTTCTTACCTTAATTCACAAAGCCATTTATCTCTCTACACCTGCCTATCTTTCAGATCTACTCTTCTACCATACTCCTACACGCAATCTCCGGTCCATTCACATCAACCGCCTCCATCTTCCAGCACCCTCCAGAGCTCATCTGCAATCTACCAGAAAATCAGCATTCTACTATTTAGGGCCTTCTCTCTGGAACTCCCTTCCAACCAACCTCCGCACAGAAGAATCCTATCCAAGGTTCCGCTCTCCTAAAAACTCATCTATTCTCTCTAGCTTTCCCCCCTTGAATTTTCTTCTCCTTGTCTTTTCTCTGCTGCTTTGCATGATTTTTCTGCCTTTGTCTCTTTTCTCTCTCTACCGGCTATTGTAATTTCCTTTTCCTTTTTCCTTTTCAATAATTAATTTTATTTTTGTAAACCGCTCCGATGTTATGGGGAACGGTATATTAAATGTGAATAAAAAATAAACAATAAACAATTTAATTGCTCACTCCACTTGGGATACGTCACTTCAGGAAATGTTTGCTTGGGCCTTTCAGGAATTCACTGACTGGTCAGCTCAGCCCAAACTGGTACTGATTGCCTCTAAATCTGAGGTGCTATGGTTATCTAGGATGAATTCTAGTTCTGCTTTTTGTCCGGTTGTATCTGGAACTTCTTTGCCAATTAAAACCTGTTTTTGGTCATTGGAGGTCTAGCTAGATTCCTTTTTGTCTTTTCAGCCACAGGTCTTGCTGATGGTTAAGATTTTTTGTGTCTCTTTGATTGCAGAGTTGCCTTAGTAGGAAAGAGCTCGTAACTCTTTTTCAAGCTTTAGTGTTGAAGGGAAAAATGAATCCCCCTTCAGGTAGCTTTGTTACAGGTTGAATCCATCTTGTGCTAATGTCTATAGCTCAGGCCTAAGAAAGAAATATCCTGCTGACCCTTTTCACACTGAAACTGCAGAATCAGCAAGATTGAGCTATGAAATGAGCTAATATCCTGACCCAGAGCTGATACAATGAGAGGTTCTGAAAGCTACACAGCTAGTGAAAAACTACCACCTGGGCCCCTCGAAAGAACAAAGGGGAACATAAACAAGGAAGATGAACATCAGTATTTAAAGTTAATCTGCAGGAAACATGGCTAGCAGCAAGGCGAAGAGGACAACCATGAGAATGGAGAGACAGGATGCCACAAGGGAAAACAAAGGGCAAAAGATTAAGGAGCAGATTTGCTTGAAAGAATAGAGAATAAGAAAAGAAAGGAAATCTGCTTATCAGCAATTTGAGCCTAAAAATGAATATAAATATAGAGGAGAAATTCTGATAGGCAGACAGACATTAGCTGATCTCACTGGAGTGATGCTGTCTCTGTCCCCAGAACCCTTTACACTTAAGTCAGGTGCTTTGCTTGTTATAGATGTATTGATGCTATGGATTGATATTGAAATTTGTACCTTATAAGTTAAAAGCAAAGCTTGTGATGTTACAGACCTGGCAAAATAAATAAACAATTTCCATGCTCTTACGGTGGCATGAGCAATTTGTTTAAGGTGGGTCCTGTGTATATATATATATTGGGGTTGAACACAAGCAGCCAAACAAAAATAGAAAATTCACCAAATAATCATAGGGGAAGCCCAGAAAAACCCCAACATCTTGGTGACCCTGACGCCATCACGGTGACATCACAGCACAGTGACGTCACCGGGAAGTGTTCTCCCATGTTCGCCAGATGAAGCACAGATCGAGAAGGAGCTAAGCCTGATTTTGAATTCCTGCAGAAGAAATATCGAGAGAGTAAGAGACTTTTTTCTTATATATATTGTTGTTTTTCACTTTGCATAGGTATAGTTATTATTAGAAAAATTTTGCATAAGTAGGATATTGTAGACTAGTTAGGATGTTTAAGAAAAAGACAAAAGAAGCTGATTCTGACACTAGAAAAGTGGATGTACAAGAGCAGACTGCATTACAGAAAGTTATTAAGAGATATCCACTTGCTGCTAAAACTTTAGAACAGTTCTGCAAGAAGTTGCGTAACTGGGCACTACGGGACTCCACTTTTGCCTGGCCAGCAAGCGGTACCCCAGACCCACGTTCGCTACATGACTTGCAAACTAAGATAGAGAAGGACAAAACAGGACAGAAATTAGTGAAACACTTACAACATGTCACATTATGGGTGGAGGTTGCAAGAGAATGTGGCGAGGAGCCACCTCCTTATAACCCCACACATAATCTGGGAGAAACAGGACTATATCCTGCCTTAACTGCAGTTGCAGCTATAGGATACCAAGACCCTATTCCTATAGATCAGGAACCTAAACAATCCAAGGGACCCTCCACAGTAACTTGAAGGAGACCTCACCCGAAAGGAGATTTTATAACCAAATGCCCCCAGGAGTGATAGAAGATCCTGAGATGGGAACAGCGTGTGAGGATATAGGGAGAGAGAAAGAAGAGTGGGCAGAAATATCAGGGGCAGTTAAAATGGAATATTGTAAGCAGCCAATTTGTGAGAACGAATTAACACAATGGAAAGCAGAGTTAGAAGCCAGTACTGAGGAATGGAAAAGGGCTCGTCAAGAACAAGAGGAACAATTTAGAATAAGCCTAGAAAATCAGCAGGCTGAGTGGGAAGAGAAAGTTAAGGAAAAGGAAGAACAGGATAATTGTAAAGAACAGGAACAAAAGAAATTAGAAGAATCACGGGTTAAATATTGGGAGGAGCAGAAGTCAGAACTGGATAAGTGGGAACAGCATAACAAAAGGAGACAGACAGGATGAAAGAGGAGTGGGACAAATTAAACTCAGCTCAAGAAAGACTGGACTCTTTGAGATCCAGTGATGAAAACGGGAAAGTAATAAAAAGCACATTGGGATTGCAAGAAATAACAGTCAGGCTGGAGCCTCACTAATGCCTAAGGAAACAGTAGCTAAGGGTGAGGGAAGTCGTTACTTCATTGACCGATGGAATAACAATATCTAGGGCTGGACGTTAGAGAATCAGCCGCAAATGTTGCAATGGCCTCCCGAGGTAGTGAAGTAACCAGTGGGCTACAGCTCTATAGCTGCTAGCAAACCTCTGGCTGGCTGCAGAAGGACTGCAAGTCACCACACAAACAGTCTGCTGTGGTCACCAGGATAGGGTTAACCCACCCATACCCATGATGCACTGCACATGCAAATCAGCAGTCTACAGATGATCACAAGATGGGGTATGCACCCCCACAGCACCTCGGCCTGGTAGGGGGAACTGACCGTGTGTGGTACTGGCACAGAGTAGTTATACACCGTCACATTGTGCAGGTACTGCACTCACCCTGAGGGTGAGGTGGGGCGCCCAGCACCAGGTCCACAGCAGAGATAGGCCATGCTGCAGGTCCCCAGCAGTGCTAGTGTGTGAGATAGGCAGTTTCTGCAGACACACCTTGGATATATCTGTATGTCTCAGTCAGGTGTAGCCCCTACGGACCCCTAGGAGGATTTTGTACCACCACCCTCCTCCTCCTCCTCCGCCACGGCTGAGGGTGGTAAACAGGGTCTCCCACCAACAGATCCACATTCTACCTCCCTGCAATGGTGGCAGTAGAGGGGACCATCAACCCCAGTCCTGCTGGGGAACAGATACCCTACAGGGCAGTCAATGCAGCTCTGTACACATCCATAACGCAATAGCAGACAGACATTAGGCCTGGATATGCTAAGCTGCACCCCACCACTATCTGATATTCTCCTGCAGCAAGCCTTCAGCCGCTGCACCCTGCAAGGCGCTCCATCAGGATACATACCAGCTGCAGACAGTCTGCTAGCTAGTCCATAGTGCATGTTCCTGGTGGAAATGCGTGCACCCAGAACTAGGATGTCAGCATACACACCAAGCAGATAAGTCAGTGACTGGGCCCCAAAATGAAACCCATAAATATCACATGAAAAAAATACTATATAGCACTATGTGGGTGCCTAGCCATGATGTGGTCACTGCACAGTCAGGGTGAGAGTGATCTCCCAGCAGGACATGCTGTGGCCACCCTGTCTGTGCAGGTGGTGGCCAGGCACTACAATGTCCCAGCCAGTGCTCTATGCCCTGTACAGATGCATCCTGGCCAGGCCACCCTGTCCGGGCTATACCCATGGTTCCTTGCTCCTCATTATGCACATTGGCAGGCCAATACTGGCAACAGTGCTGGCAGTGTGGGCTGTGGAGGGTGTTTGCAGCCACCACACACTGGATAGACAGACACACACTCCCACACCTATGCCAGCATTGCGCTATTCTAGAGGGGTTTAGCAGCCCTGGCCACCACACCAGTCCTGGGCACAGTGCAGGCATGGATATGGTACGCAATACTGTTGGGGGTCACTCCCCAGGGTGGTAAACACTGTCAGAGACCAGACCTGAAGCACACTCCACAGATAGCAAAAAGGTTGCTATGATGGAGCTCAATCAGCAAACTGTGCTTAACGTAGGAATTGGTATCTGCCAGTAATCATAGCAAACGTTTGATAGCTGTGTACCATATTCCCAGGTGTAGGGTGGCATTGCTAAGGTATGCAAGGGTTAGTATTGGGAGATGCACGCAGGGCCCAATGTCCTGCCTCTCCAGGAGGCATTGGCTAATGGAGCCTGTGGGTGTGGGTGTGGGTGTGTCTGCCCCTGTTGACTACTGCTTTACGGCAGAGGTTCCCAACTCCAGTCCTGGTGTGCCAAACACTGTTCGGGTTTTCATGCTGTCCCTCCTGAATATGCATGAGATACATCTGCATACCATGGGAGTGGTGCATAGATATGCAGCACAGGCATCTTTATTAGAGGCAGCATGGAACCTGAATGGTGTTTGGCCCTCCAGGACTGCATTTGCGAGACTCTGCTCTAGGTAATGCGCCTGTTTATGGTGTCTTTGCTCTGTAGGGTAAAATGTAGGTGTTTTGGGCATATTTACGTCATCTGCAATAAAGGTTCTGTCTGTATTAGCACGTTGTAGTAGTGGGTAAAATATGGGGACTGGGTTGGCAGGCATCATAGCTGGGACTTGAACCTGTGACCTTCTGCCTCCAAACACACTGGTTGTGTGCACTGCACCACCGTGTTGCTACAGAGACAGTGCATTCCCTGGTGATACCATGACTGTTTGTCCGGCAGGGCCTGTGTTGCAGTGCATGGCACCCACCTACACAGGGCTAGGCCATGGTCTGCTCTGGGCAGCTGTCACTGCCCCCTCCACCAACAGTACCCCTCCGCCACCATGCTGACATGGCCTTATATTGGAGACAGCATAAAACCTGAATGATTTGTGGACCTGCAGGACTGAATTTGGGGGACTCTGCTCTAGGTAATGCGCATGTTTCTGGTGTCTGTGCTCGGTGGGGTAAAATATAGGCGTTTGAACCATGCGTATGTTCTCTGCAATAAAGGTTTGTCCTTACTATCACGGTTTGGTAGCAGGTAAAATATGGGGACTGGATTGGCAGTAGCCCCAGCTGGGACTTGAACTTGTGACTTTCTGCTCCTGAACACACTGGCTGTGCTCACTGCACCACACCTGTGCTCACAGAGACAGCGCAGTCCCTGGAGATACAGTGCATGGCACCCACCTACACAGGGCTAGGCCATGGTCGGCTCTGGGCAGCTGCCACTGCCCCCCTCCACCACCAGTACCCCTCTGCAATCATGCTGACATGCCCTTCTGCTGGTGGTGCTGGTGCTGTGCAGTCTCAAGCCATCCAGTGTGCAGGTAGGCGGCTGCCTATGGTGCGTGTTATGGGGTAGGGGTGCCTGCATAGGCATCCAAGCTTCCCCCCAACACCGCTTGCCAATGTTCTGTGCCCTTGGGGGTACCTGTTGGGTACTATCCCCTGTGACACTGTGATAAACACTCTCATGCCCATGTTGGGCCCTCATCAGTTGCTGTCTGGCTGCTGTTCAGTTTCAGCATTCCTAAGTGCCATCTAGGCATCTGCCTAGTCTGCACTGTGCCCCAGCTGCACCACAGCATGTGCCGCCTGCAGCCCTCTGTATCCCCTTTCCCAGCATCTGTCCAGTTGCCCATTCCGACATGCCCGCCCTGCTGTTGTGGAACATGTGCATGCCATAGGTAACCTGTCCAATGGAGAGGGAAACCCTGATCAGTGCTATTTCACTGTGGGATCATTCACCTTGTATGGGGACGGAGCGTAGACCCTTCCAAAATTCATATTTATTTTTTGGGGCTTTCTTGGGAGTGTTTTTTTATGTTTCCCATTACTATAACTATTGCCCAGCTTGATTATAATTTTTTTTAATTTTGTTGGGGTCCTTTTCAATGTTTATTTGTACTTTTGTTCTGTGCACATGTATCACACTTAACACTTTTTAGTAGGTTTCCCTGGTTTTGCTGTACATTGCTGACAGAAATGGTTTCTCTTCCCTTTAAATCGGCTCTAACAGGAGGTTTTCACTCGCGTTATTTTTAGCCTCAAATTTCACCTCGCTAGTGTGCGGGGAGCCTCTCCCCTCCCACTCTCCACCCATTGACCCCTTCTCTCCGCCCCTGGGGAGCCTTCCTCCGCCCTCCCGGAGCCTTTCTCTGCCTTCAGCGCTCGTGTGCGCCGCTGCACGCATGAGCGCGCGCTAAAGTGTTTCAGTTTTGCTTCTTGCTTTTCTACATCCCAAGCTGCTCCCATCCTGCTAGTTACTCCTTGAGGTATTGTCCCATCTTGGCAAAGTTAGTTTTTCTAAAGTCTAAGACCCTCGCTTTTGAATGTACTTTATCAACCCTAGTCTTAATACTGAACTACACCATATGGTGATCACTGGATACAAGATGATCTCCCACTATAACATCAGAAACACTTTTCCCATTGGTAAGCACCAAGTCCACTATAGTCTCTTCAAGTGTGGGCTCTGTTACCTGTTGCCAGATTAGTTCTCCCTGTAGAGAATCTAGGATCTCCTTACTCCTAGATGAAACAGCAGCAGGGATGTGCCAATGAACATCCAGCATATTGAAATCACCTATCAGTAGCACTTCTCCTTTTATGGCAACACTGCATATATCTTTTATTAAATCTCTGTTCACTTCTCCCTGTGAAAGAGATCTGTATATCACACCAAAGCAAATGGATTTCCCATTCCCTCTTTCAGGTTTAACCCACAGTTCCTCCTCGCTCCCTTTTAAGCCCTGTAATTCTATAATTTTAATATTATTTTTTACATATAGTTCCACTGCTCCTCCCCTTCTTCCTACCCTGCTCCTTCTGAATAAAGTATAGCCCTGTATAATTGCATCCCAGTCATGACTGTCCGTGAACCACGTCTCCTTAACAGCCACCAAATCCAAATCAGCCTCTCCTATTAAAGTCTTAGGGGTATGTTTACTAAACCGTCTTATTGTGCGCTCTGTGACGTTATCGCATGATAAGGTACCTTATCGCGCGATAATGGTGCTTTATCACGCAATAAGGTACCTTAGCATGCGATAACGCGCGCTGCAGCACAAACGAGCGCTGAAGGCAGAGAAAGGCTCCCGGAGGGCGGAGGAAGGCTCCCCAGGGGCGGAGAGAAGGGGTCAATGGGTGGAGAGTGGGAGGGGAGAGGCTGTGAAATCCGAGGCTGAAAACTAACGCCAGTGAAACCCTGGCGTTAGAGCTGATTTAAAGGGAAGAGAAAACATTTCTGTCAGCAATGTACAGCAAAACCAGGGAAACCTACAAAAAAGTGATAAGTGTGATACATGTGCACGGAACAAAAGGGCAAATAAACAGTGAAAATGACCAGCAGAAAATGGAAACATAAAATAACCAAGCTGGGCAATAGTGATCTCAATGGAAAACATCAAAAAACACTCCCAAGAAGGCACCAAATAAAGGATATGAATTCTGGAAGGATCCATGCTCCGTCCCCATACAAGGTGAATGAGCCCACAGTGAAATTGCGCTGTGCAGGGTTTTCCTCTCCATCAGACAGGTTTCCTATGGCATGCACATGTGCGACAACAGCAGGGCGGGCATGTCGGAACGGAACTGGACAGATGCTTGGAAATGGGATACAGAGGGCTGCAGGCGGCACATGCTGTGGTGCAGCTGGGGCACAGTGCGGACTAGGCAGATGCCTAGGTGGCACTTAGGAATGCTGAAACTGTACAGCAGCCAGACAGCAACTGATGAGGGCCCAACATGGGCACGAGTGTGTTTCTCACAGTGTCATAGGGAATAGTCCCCAGCAGGTACCTCCAAGGTCACAGAACATTGGCAGGCGGTGTTGGGGGGGAAGCGTGGATGTCTATGCAGGCACCCCTACCCCAGAACCCACACCATAGGCAGCCGCCTATCCCGCACACTGGATGGCCTGAGATGGCGCACCACCAGCACCACCAGCAGAAGGGCATGTCAGCATGGTGGCAGAGGGGTACTGGTGGTGGAGGGGGGCAGTGGCAGCTGCCCACAGCAGACCATGGCCTAGCCCTGTGTAGGTGGGTGCCGTGCACTGCAACAGACAGGCCCTGTTTGATGTACAGTCATGGAATCCCCAGGGAATGCATCATTTCTGTGGCAACATGGTGGTGCAGTGCACACAGCCAGTGTGTTCAGGAGCAGAAGGTCACAGGTTCAAGTCCCAGCTGTGGTTCCTGCCAACCCAGTTCCCATATTTTACCCACTACTAAAACGTAGTATTACAGACAGAACTGTTAGTGCAGATAACGTAAACATGCCCAAAACGCCTACATTTTACCCTACAGAGCACAGACACCATAAACATGTGCATTACTTAGAGCAGAGTCTCCCAAAAGCAATCCTGGAGGGCCAAACACCATTCAGGTTCCATGCTGCCTCCACTAAATATGGCTGTGCTGCATCTCTATGGTGGAGAATGGGCGGGGAGAGGCCCCAGGCACACTAATGCTGTGAAATCAGGGTCTGAAAATTAACGCCACTGAAAACCTTACGTTAGGGTCTCTCTCTCTCCTACTTTTCCTTTGTACTTTTCTCTCTCCATCTAGTTCTCCTGCCTTTCTTGCTATCCTATTTTTTTATGGAACTCATTATTTCCTTTTTTATTTTGATTTACAACAGTAAAACAGTTTACATTGGACTATGAAAGGTGGTATATTAAATACAATAATACACATAAACAAACCTGGACTCTGCTGGCTCTATTTTGTGACTAAAACCTTCAATAGGCCCAGAACTTTGATTACTCTTCCACCCCACTATAGGACTAAACTGAAGCCTATTAACAAGTGTCATCTCTATCTTCATTCGTTGTGCTGATAGCATAAGCTGAATCCTCTCAAAATTCAGACAGCTTGAATTGCTCATTAGAGGTGCAGGGGGTACCATGAAAAGGAATTTGTTTTTGAGTTACAAGCCATTTGCCCTATCATTTGGGGCAGGAGACAGGTCAAAAAATTCTCAACTTCCACGCCCCCAATGATCAAACTTCTGCTGAGTCTGTCAGGTAGCCGAAGGCTTTCAGAACTGTAAATAGGCTCACTGGGTAATTAAGGAGCAAACCCAGAGATAGCCAGTGGCTTTTATTTAATGTTCTAAGGTGAAATCCATTTTACTTTAGCGCTACACATTCGAGGGAAGGCTTTTCAACTATGGGGTATGTTTACTAAACAGCAGTAGTGGCTTCCGTGCGATATTGGAGCCACGGCCCCATTTAATTCAATGGGGCCACGGCTCTGATATCACGTGGAAGCCGCTACCACTGTTTAGTAAACATACCACTAAGTTAACTTTTCAGGATAATTACCGGTGCAACAACCCAAGCACACATCACCCCCATCCTCAAAGACCTCCACTGGCTCCCAATCAGCCACCGCATCAAATACAAGATGATCTTAAACATATTCAGAATCAGACACAAGAGATCAGCACTCAGCCTCCAAGCCCTCATTCTCCCTAACACCAGCAACAGACCAAGAAGAAAAGCCTCAACAGACACACTCAGCACCCCAAACAACTACACAAAAGCATGCAAGGCCACCACACAAAGAGCACTCTCCCTGGCAGCCCCATCAATATGGAACTCACTCCCGCACGACCTACGATCAACTGAAGATCTGAAGGACTTCCGGAAACACCTGAAGACCGTACTCTTCACAGATCACTACGGCCCAAATGCTTAACCTGAATCCACAAACCAGATCCAATCTGGACTAATCAGAGCTCACGGAAACCACCAAGCCTGGAACCAGAAACCCATGTATATACTGTACATAGCGCATATGTAATTAGCTCACCCAAATCAAAACACTCGCACACACGCACCCACACTGTACATAAGGCTCACATGACACACAACACTTACACTGATTGCTTGCTGTGCTCACCGCCTTGATTGAAGGATAAGGCGGGATACAAATACCCTTTAAATAAACAAAAACAGTTTCTTGCTTTTGTGCTTTATAAAAATTAATAGGACATAAGAGCAAATAAAGCAAAGAGTTGAGCAGAAGCCTAATGGTTAGAGAAGTAGGCTGAGAAGAAAAGGAGTCTGGTTCAAATTCTAATGCTGTTTCTTATGATCTTGGGCAAGCCACTTAACCTTCCGTTGTCTTAAAATGAAAGCTGGGTTGTCAACTGGCTCCAGATGTGCCCGACAGGCTTGATCCAGCCCTAGGTTTGCCCCCTGCATGCAGGGATATATATTCTGATTTCTCTATTGCACTCCATAAGAAAAGCAAAACTACAGGTTAACTAGTACAAACTTAGGTCTTAACTTTATAATTAAAATAAAATAATTAAAATGCTTCAATTCATAAACTTGCTGCTCCAATAGCATTCAAGTGTTCATAGTCCACTATTAATGTCCATACAAGAGGGACTTCAAGTAATCAATATTTATAATAAAAAGGACTTAAGTGATTATAAAGGCACCACAAGATTTTGGATTGGTAACCTAGAGCAAAGTCAGACATAAAAAAAGTGTAAAAATATAAATATAGTACGCTGAGTAGGGGTATTTGTTATCATTATATGTACTAGGTTACCTTGAATTGTTTGTTTTTGACTTTCTATTAATTAGTTCTGAAACTACAAGTCACTGCATGCAATGGGGTAAACCCAGGACTGAATCAAGCCTGTCAAGCGCATCTGAAGCTAGTTGACAACCCTAATTGTAAGTCCTCGGGGCTATGCCTGACTATAAATGGCATAGAGCCATTCCTGAAAAGGCATGAGCAAGATCCTTCTCTAGGAAAGATCTGTTCTTGTGGGTAATGTTAAGCATATGCACTTGATTTAAGTGATGCTCCTACATGCAATCAATAGTGTTTTAAAGTCATCTTAGGTTTTAAAAAAATAAAAAATAGACAATAGTGAAGTTCCACTTCTTTCCCTTTGCCGTGTTCTTTGGGGTATGCTTACTAAACCGTCTTAAAATGTGCCCGGCAATAATGTTCAGGATGCCTTAAAAAGGAGTGGGCATTCCGGTCTAAACTTAGCAATTGGGGATTATCACGCGATAATGGGAGGAGCGCACGTTAACACACGGTAATCTTAAGTAGGCGCGCTGACTTACAAGCAGAGTAGCAGAGGTGTAGCACAATGGTTAATACACTGACTAAGGGCTGCAGGGGTCATGAGTTCAATCACCCAGTGGGCTTAATGAATAAGGCTATCTGAGACATTGCCCTTTACATTAAACCAGTACTCTGTGCGGCATTTTCATTTTTATATTAAATTAGTGCTGCCAGCAAACACACTCTCAGAGTGCCGTAACCTCAGGTGCCACAAAAGGCACCCTATAGGGCACTCCAGAGGGCACATTATAAAGTGCACTGTCCACCACGGCACCCTATAATGTTCCTTATAGGGCGCCTTATAAGGCACTTTATAGGGCGCATTAGAGGGCGCTTTATGAGGCACCTTAAGGTTACAGCACTGTGTGTGTGTTTTTTCTAAAAGCACTACTTTACATAATAAAAGGAAAATGCCTCAGACAGCCCTATCAAATAGCCCCACTGTGAGATACAAACCCATGACCTCTGGCTCTACAGGCAATGAAGTAACCAGTGGGCTACAGCTACTAACAAACCCCTGGCTGGCTACAGAAGGACTGCAGGTCACCACACAAACTGTCTGCTGTGGTTACCAGAATAGGCTTAACCCACCCATACCCATGATGCAGTGCACATGCAAATCAGCAGTCTACAGATGATCACAAGATGGGGTATCCACCCCCACAGCACCTCGGTCTGGTAGGGGGAACTGACCGTGTGCTCCCCCACAGCACCTCAGGCTGGTAGGGGGTACTGACTGTATGTGCTACTGGCACAGATAAGCTACAGACCATCACATTGTGTGGGTACTGTGCTCACCCTGAGGGTAAGTTGGGGCGCCCAGCACCAGGTCCACAGCACCTTTCATGGCTGAAATAGGCAATACTGCATGTCCCCATCAGTGCTTGTGTGTCTGATAGGTAGTTTCTGCAGACACATTTAGGATGCATCTGTCTAAGTCACATATAGCCCTTATGGGCTATGATGGGTCTGGAATAGTGCATGCTCTGTGTTGATGCCATAGTCACGTGGTGGTTGGTGAACCCATAGGCAGATAATATACCATCACCCAACCAGCCCAGGGTGGGAAACAGGGTCTCCCACCAACAAATCATACCTCCCTGCAATGGTGGCAGTAGAGGATACCTGCTGGGTAACAAGCAACCTACAAAGCAGTCAATGCAGATCTGTACACATCCATAAGGCAATGTCAGAGACAGTAGGCCTGGAAATGCTCAGTTGCCCACCACCACCACCACCACCACCACCACCTGACACTCTCCAGAAGCAAGCACAGTGAGACTCCAGCCATACACATACTAACTGCAGACAGTCTGATAGCTAGCCCACAGCATACATTCCTGTAGAAAATGGATACACACACCCCAAACAGATAAGTCAGTGATTGAGCCCCAGAAAAAGAGAACCCATAAATATCACATGAGGTAAGCACTATGGGGGAACCTAGCCATGCCATGGTCACTGCTCAGTCAGGGTGAGAGTGACCTCCCAGAAGGACATGCTGTGGCCACCCTGTCCGTGCAGGTGGTGGCCAGGCACTACAATGTCCCAGCCATTGCCCTATGCCCTGTGCAGATGCATCCTGCCCAGGCCACCCTGTCCGCGCTATACCCACAGTACCTTGCTCCTTATTATGCACATTGTCAGGCTAACACTGGAAACAGTGCAAGCAGTATGGGCTGAGTAAGGTGTTGGCAGCCACCACACACTGGATAGACAGACACACCCTCCAAAACCTATGCCAGCATTGTGCAAATATAGAGGCTTTTGGCAGCCCTGCCACCGCACCAGTCCTGGGCACAGTGCAGGCATGGCTATGGTACGCAATATTGTTGGAGTCACTCCCCAGGGTGGTAGACACTGTCAAAACCAGACCTAAAACACACTCCACAGACATGAGAACGGTTGCTATGATGCAGTTCAATCAGCAAATTGTGCTTTGCTTGGGAATTGCTATCTGCCATTAATCATAGCAACCTTTTGATATTTGTGCAACGTATTCCACCAGTACCCCTCCGCCACCATGCTGACATGCCCTTATGTTGGTGGTGCTGGTGGTGCGCAGTCTCAGGCCATCCAGTGTGCTGGTAGGCAGCTGCCTATGGTGCAGGATCTGGAGTAGGGGTGCCTGAATAGATGTCCACGCTTCCCCCCCACCACCGCCTGCCAATGTTCTGTGCCCTTGAGGGTACCTGCTGGCTACTATCCCCTGTGAGAAACACACTCGTGCCCATGTTGGGCCCTCATCAGTTGCTGTCTGGCTGCTGTACAGTTTCAGCATTCCTATGCATTACCCAGCAGGTACCCCCAAGGGCACATAACATTGAGAGGCGGTGCCAGGGGGAAGTGTGCATGTCCATGTAGGCGCCACTACCCGAGAACCCACACCATAGGCAGCTGCCTACCGGCACACTGGATGGTCTGGGACTGCACACCACCAGCACCACTGGCATAAGGGCATGTTAGCATGGTGGTGGAGGGGGCAGTGGAATCTGCCCACAGCAGACCAAGGCCAAGCCCTGTTTAGGTGGGTGTCGTGCGGTGAAACAGACAAGGTCTGTCTAACGAACACTAATGGTAGCCCCAGGGAATGATCTGCCTCTGTGGCAACAGTTTGGTGCAGTACACACAGCCAGTGTGTTCAGGGGCAGAAGGTCCCAGATTCAAGCCCCAGCTGTGGCTCCTGCAAACCATGTCCCTATATTTTACCCAGTACTGAACCGTGGTAATAAAGATGGAACTGTTATTGCAGATTAAATAAACAAGCCATAAACGCTTGTGGGGAAGGTACAGATGTCCTAGACATCGAAAGGGTATATAGAATGTGTCACATTCCTCCTCATTTCTCACCACCACCAAAAAGTTGTCTAATAGACAATATTTTGGTGGTGGTGAGAATGAGGAGGAATGTGACAAATTCTATCTAACCTTTTTGATGTCTTGGACATCTGCACCTTGCCCACTCACAATCTTAAATGACAGAGGTGTAAGGCAGGGGTCTCCAAATCCAGCCCTGGAAGGCCACAAACCAGTCAGGTTGGCAGGATATCTCTAATGCATATATATATATATCATGCATATTCATTAGGGATATCCCAAAAACCTGACTGGTCTGCGGCCCTCCAGGACCGGAGTTGGCCACCCCTGGTCTATTCAGTGTGTTATGGCTGCCTACACCTTACTGAGCCTACACTGCTTGCACTGTTTCCAATGTTAGCCTGCCAATGTGCATAATGAGAGCAAGGTACTGTGGGTATGGCCCGGACAGGGAGTCTGGGCAGGATGCATCTGCACAGGGATAGGGCAATGGCTGGGACATTGTAGTGCCCGACCACCACCTACACCAGGGGTGGGCACCTCCGGTCCTGGAGGGCCGCAGACCAGTCAGGTTTTCGGGATATCCCTAATGAACATGCATGAGATATATATGCATTAGAGATATCCTGCCACCCTGACTGGTTTGTGGCCCTCCAGGGCTGGATTTGGAGACCCCTGCCTTACACCTCTGTCATTTAAGATCATGAGTGGGCAAGGTACAGATGTCCTAGACATCGGAAGGGTATATAGAATGTGTCACGTTCCTCCACGATTCTCACCACCACCAAAAAGTTGTCTAATAGACAATTTTTTGGTGGTGGTGAGAAGTGAGGAGGACTGTGACAAATTCTATCTAACCTTTTTGATGTCTTGGACATCTTCACTTTGTCCACTCACAATCTTAAATGACAGAGGTGTAAGGCAGGGGTCTCCAGATCCAGCCCTGGAGGGCCACAAACCAGTCAGGTTGGCAGGATATCTCTAATGCATATATATCTCATGCATATTCATTAGAGATATCCCGAAAACCTGACTGGTCTGCGGCCCTCCAGGACCAAGTTTGCCCACCCCTGACCTACACGGACAGGGTGGCCACAGCATGTCATGCTGGGAGGTCACTCTCACCCTGACTGAGCAGTGACCATGGCATGGCTAGGTTCCCGCATAGTATTTTATGCTATTTCCTTCAAGTGATTTTTTTTGGGGGGTTTCTTTTCTGGGGCCCAATCACTGACTTATCTGCTTGGTGTGTCTGCTCACATCCCATTTTTGGGTGCATGCAGTTTCTAGAAACATGCACTATGTACTAGCTAGTAGACTGTTTGCAGTTAATATGTGTATGGCTGGGGCACCTTGCAGGCTGCAGCTGGTGGAAACTAACTGTGCCCTCTGCTGGTGAGTGTCAGATAGGGGTGGGGGACAGCTGAGCTGAGCTTTTCCAGCATTCTGCCTGTCTGCCATTGCCTTATTGATGCGTACAGATCTGCATTGACTGTGCTGTAGGGTGCCTGGTTCCCCAGCAGGACTGGGGTTGATGGACCCCTCTACTGCCACCATTGCAGAGAGGTAGAATGTGGATCTATTGGTGGTAGATCCTCTTCCCCCATCCTGAGCCACAGAGGGGAGGGAGGGGAGGGGAGGGGAGGGTTGGGTGGCACTACATAATCCACTTTTGAGTCCAAACACCCCCCTTCACTTATAACATGTGACCATGGCACCCACACAGGAAATGCACTATTCAGGTACATCATAGTCCACAAGAGCTAGATGTGACTGAGAAATACAGATGGACACAAGTGCATCCTAGGTACGTCTACAAGGACCACCTATCACACACTGGCATTGATGGTGACCTGCAGTATAGTCTATCTCAGTTAAGCCAGGTGCTGTGGACCTGGTGCTGTGCGTCCCACCTCATACTAAGGGTGAGCACAGGACCCGCACAATGTCACGGTCTGTAGCTACTCTGTGCCAGTAACACACACGGTCAGTTCCCCCTACCACGCTGAGGTGCTGTGGGGGTGCACACGGTCAGTTCCCCCTACCAGGCCAAGGTGCTGTGGGGGTGCATACTCCATCTTGTGATCAGCTGTAGACTGCTGATCTGCATGTGCAGTGCATCATGGGTACAGGTGGGTTTACCCTATCCTGGTAACCACAGCAGACAGTTTGTGTGGTGACCTGCAGTCTTTCTGTAGCCAGCCAGGGGTGTGTTAGTAGCTATAGAGATGTAGCCCACTAGTTGCTTTGATGATTGTGGTGGTGGAAGTCATGGGTTTGATCCCCGTATGGTGTTATTTAATACAGCTGTCTGAGGCTTTTCCTTTTCATTTAAATCAGTGCTGCCAGCAAAATGCACCCTCACAGTGCTGTAACCTTAAGGTGCCTCATAAGGCGCCCTATACAGTGCCCTATAAGGAGCCCTATTAAGTGCCCTATAGGGCACATTATAAGGTGCCTTGGCAGACAGTGAATTTTATAATGTGCCCTATGGAGTGCCTTATAGGGCGCCTTAGGTTACGGCACTGTGAGGGTGTTTTTGCTGGCAGCACTAATTTAAATTTAAAAAAAGGAAATGCCTCAGACGACATTGATTTAAATTAAAGGGTAATGCCTCAGACAGCCTTCTTATATAACACCACTGTGGGATCAAACCCATGACCTCTACCTCCACAGTCATTTCCCTACAGTAACATGGCCTAGAAACTGCCTTAGCTGTGGGTCTCTGTTATCCCAGTAAGCACAGCAGAATGTATGTGTGTTGACGTGCAGTTGTTGTGTAGTCAGTTCTAGCTATGACAATGGCCATAGAGGCATAGCACACTGGTTAGTATAGTGACTATACAGCCAGCTCTCATAGGTTTGAATCCCCAGTACAACAACATCAGGAAGAGTGTCTGAAATGGCACCTTTTTGCATGGCTGTAACAGTTAGACACATCTCAGTAGTGTGCGGGTAACGCCAACATACCCACTCACCCTAGTCCTGTAGACTACGGTGGCGCTGAGCATGGGCTGTAGAAGGCGCATTACAGGGCGCCGCAAGCTAAGGCACCCTATAATGTGCCCGTTGGCCAATGCCGGGGAGCCTCACTGCGTAACATAAACACCAATTCACCAATTAAATTAATAAATGATGGCGTGGCGGCAAGATCAGGTGTATGGGGACTGGAGAAGCGGCCCATACCATTAGCGGCGCGTTTCACTGTTCCAATAAGAATACTATGACGTGATCTGGCCGTCAAAACCCCACGTGTGCTGTGCGCCGTAATTGCTCCAGGTAGCGGGTAGTACCGCGAGATTGTGCGTGTATGTGCGCAACACAGCGCATGCGCCATGTGCGTCATCGAGCTGTCGCGCACGTACACGCGCTATCTCGAGAGTGAAAAAATGGATAGGTGTTCAGGGAAGCCTGCATTTACCCGGAAGGAGCTCAGGATCCTGAGCGAACTGATCTGCACCAGACAGAGCCGTTTGTTCCCGGGCGCAGCAAAGAGGCAAGACTTTGCATGGGTGAGGAGAGCATGGGTGTGCCTCACCAGGCGGTACAACCGATCTGCCGACTAGCCCCGTGAAGTAAGTGTATGGGGACAGGTCACAGAATGACGGTTGTGCAACAGAAATACTGCAAGCATCACATATCATACATGCAGAACATGGTGGAAATACCAGTCTGTGGGCCAAGCTGTTGCCACTGTAGATGCGTATGTTGTGGATTGCAATCCTGCCCTATCCCCAGAACGCCCACAGACCTGATCACATGGGTCTATTACACATCATGGTGTTATGTTACCTGCATGTGATGTGGTCCCAAATGTCTGCTAAATCCCCAGGAGGCGTCACACATGGTTACAGAGGTCTAGCATAGATCCTGGTGTTAGGTTAACTGCATATGTGTCAGTCTCAGAGCTCTGCCCTAACCCCAGGTGGCCCTTGACCTGATCACAGAGACCAATTAAAGATCCTGGTGTGAGGGTACCTGCATCTGTTTCATTCTCACAGCTCTGCCCTAACTCCAGGAGGCCCTGGACCTGATCACAGAGGTCAATTAAAGATCCTGGTGCCAGGGTCCCTGCATCTGTTTCATTCCCACAGCTCTGCCCTAACCCCAGGACCTGATTACACAGGACTATTGCACCTGGACCTGATTACACAGGACTATTGCAAATCCTGGTGTCAGGGTAACTGCATCAGTTGGGGTTTCACAGCTCTGCCCTAACACCCGGAGGCCCTGGACCTGATTACACAGGACTATTGCAAATCCTGGCGTCAGGGTAACTGCATCAGTTGGGGTTTCACAGCTCTGCCCTAACACCCGGAGGCCCTGGACCTGATTACAGAGGTCTATTATAAATCTTGGTGTCAGGGTAACTGCATCAGTTGGGGTTTCACAGCTCTGCCCTAACCCCAGGAGGCCCTAGACCTGATTACAGAGGTCTATTATAAATCCTGGTGTCAGGGTAACTGCATCAGTTGGGGTTTCACGCCTCTTCCCTATCTCCAGGAGGCCCTGGACCTCATTACAGAGGTATATTATAGATCCTGGTGTCAGGGTAACTGCATCAGTTGGGGTTTCACAGCACTGCCCTAACCTCAGAAGTCCCTGGACCTCTTTACAGTGGTCCATTAGAGATCCTGGTGTCAGGGTAACTGCATCAGTTGGGGTTTCACACTTCTTCCCTAACTCCAGGAGGCCCTGGACCTGATCACACAGGTCAATTAGAGATACTGGTGTCAGGGTACCTGCATCTTTTTCATTCTCACAGCTCTGCCCTAACTCCAGGAGGCCCTGGACCTGATTACAGAGGTCTATTATAAATCCTGGTGTCAAGGTAACAGCATCAGTTGGGGTTTCACAGCTCTGCCCTAACCCCAGGAAGCCCTGGACCTGATTACAGAGGTCTATTATAAATCCTGGTGTCAGGGTAACTGCATCAGTTGGGGTTTCACAGCTCTGCCCTAACTCCAGGAGGACCTGGACCTGATCACAGAGGTCAATTAAAGATCCTGGTGCCAGGGTACCTGCATCTGTTTTTCTCACAGCTCTGCCCTAACTCCAGGAGGCCTTGGACCTGATCACAGAGGTCAATTAAAGATCCTGGTGTTAGGGTACCTGCATCTGTTTCATTCTCACAGCTCTGCCCTAACTCCAGGAGGCCCTGGACCTGATCACACAGGTCAATTAGAGATCCTGGTGTCAGGATACCTGCATCTTTTTCATTCTCACAGCTCTGCCCTAACCCCAGGAGGCCCTGGACCTGATTACAGAGGTCTATTGTAAATCCTGGTGTCAGGGTAACTGCATCAGTTGGGGTTTCACAGCTCTGCCCTAACCCCAGGAGGCCCTGGACCCGATTACAGCGGTTTATTATAAATCCCTGTGTCAGGGTAAGTGCATCAGTTGGGGTTTCACAGCTCTGCCCTAACTCCAGGAGGCCCTGGACCTCATTACAGAGGTCTATAGCCCAGCTAGGTGTGTTGGTGCATGCTCCTGTTGCAGTCGGCCACAAATGCCCTATTCACAGGAGGCCCTAGTTGTGTCCACACAGGTAGAGTACACATCCTGGTGTTCTGGTAGTGGTTCCTGGTGATGTGTTCAGGGCCACCCAATCCCCGCGCGATGCCAGAACACATCACACATGTTCCAATACAGATATCATGGTGGCATGTGTGTCTGCGGATGTGTGTAGGTTATGCAAATAGACAGATGTGTGCTGGACCCCACAGGGGTCAAGAAACACCTCCCCTGTAGACCAGCATACCTACCCCACACATGGCATAGTGCTGCCATGTAATGCAAGGAGAGCGTAGGATCTGGGTAAGGCTTGTCTGTGGGGTTGCCCAAATGACACGTAGGTGGCACCCCACACATGCCCAGACCCACAGCCACACATGCAGGCAGCCCTGGCAACAACTAGTATAGGACCCACTGGCATGAACAGCAGCAGCACCCTGCTGTACGCGGTGATGTGTGATATGCGTTGGGCACTGTCATGATGCGGGCACTAATAAAGTTGGTTTTAAGAAAAGAAATCCTGTTTTAGAAGAACTAGATGTGCAGTTACCTTCAGGCACAGCTAGAGGGAGCAGGAACAGACATACTGGTCTTAATGAACCTAATCTCACTGATGACCTGCAGCTGAAAGGGAACCAGGAAGTCAGCAGTAACGGTTCACTTTATAAGCCAGAGCAGAATGCTTCTGGACAGCAGAGAGAGCAGTGGCATAAGGAGTGGACACAGCAGGAGCTGAGGAAGGAGGAGAAAGAGGAAGAAGGAACTGGAGCTGGACTAGAAGGAGAAACAGCAGAGAAGCCTGGAGGCTATCAAGGACATAAGCCTGATTGCTGTGGAAGAAGCCAAGCTGGAAGCTGGAGGAGAAACAGACCTCACAAGGTGGGAAGCCAGAAAGCCCAAACTGGACCTGTTGTGCAAGGGGAGTTTGGTGGAAGTTGCTCCAAGGTGAGAGGCTCTGCCACGCCTAGTTCCTATACTCTGCCTCTTTGTAACATAGAGAGAAGAAAGCTAAGAACCAGAGAGGGAGGTTCTGACAGAAGCTTATCTCTAGAGGATCATTGCTCAGTTTCACCTATTCAGAGGGAAAAGCAGTTTAATAAGCAACAGAAGTTTTTACTCAGTGAGCCAAGATATGAAGCATTGAACAGTAACTGTAATGATTGCACTGTTAAAAGCTATGCTAAAAGAAGTATTCCTCCTAAGCGAAACAAGAGCCAAGACTGGTTCACTAAACTACCGCCAGCCTTAAGAGTCCCTGGTTATGTGAAGCCAAACTCCCAAGCTGGAGATTACCACGCTGAAATAGACAGGGACAGTGAAAGCACTTTGAATCAGTATAGGGGAGAGGATTTGATGGAAGTGGATTCTCCCAGCACTATTCCCACACCTTTGCCTGAGGAAATGGAATGTGATTGGTGCACTGCCTATGCTCCAAAGTGTGTATGCTCCACAGAAGAATAAATGAAGTATAAGTTGATGTTTATTATACTGAATATTACTTTGAAGAAAACCTGCTTTAAACTGTGAAGTAACAGTTTACTAGCCAGTGAATATTGGTACCTTTTGAAACAAAGGACTGTTTCTGTTATCTAAAATATCTCTTAGTTGAACCTTGCTTTAAACGGGGAATAAAAGCCTTTATTACCCTACACTCGGACTCTTTGTTCTTTAACAGCGCTACCTAGTGGCGTATAATCTTTGTGTCACCGGCAACCGCGTGACAGCACCCACCAGAGATATCTGGCCCTTAATGTTCCTACCCATTGCATTCCCACCCAGGTGGAGGACCTACAGAAAAATGGACGTGAGTTGTGGCTGAACTGTCCGGGTGTCCTCGGGCGGCTACAAAGGAGGGCGCTGCAGCAATGTGGCGGTGAGTGTTGCAGCCCCTGCAGCGCAGTACAGAATCTCACAGTGGGCCAATGGCCTGTGGGAGGCCACACTATGTTTATGTGGCGTTGTAGTTGAATGATGTTGTGCTAATGACTGTCTTCCCCCACAGAAGCTGCTGCTGCTGGTGAGGGTACATCAACCTCAGGGCCACCCACAACACGCCCCATAGCTGCAGTCCAGCTGGTGGAGGAGGAGGAGGAGGCAGAGGAGGAGGCGGCAGAGGAGGAGGAGGGGGCAGAGGCGGAAGAGGATGATGGGGACATGGAGGGGTGGAGGGTGGGGTGGGTCATGAGGGAGGGGAGGGTGAGAGTGTGTGTGACTTTTGGGGGGTGAGGAGAAGGAGGAGAGCGTGGAGAGTGGTGAGGGTGTGTGGGAGGTGCCAGGGGGGAGGGTGGGAGGGAACACAGGACAGCACAGGGCACTGTGGGTCCCTGCCAGCTGCCGCATGTGTGTGGCGATGGTGCCTGTTTGGGTGTAGCTACACCACCCATTGCCACAGACAGGGCCCACGCACATGCCACCACACAGACACCTGGCACCTTGTGTGTATGTGGTGGCAGGTGTGTCCGGGACCTGTATGTGGCAATGGATGGTGTGCTGCAACACCAGTGGACCCAGGACCACACCATCTGGTGACTGGCAGGCTCCATTCAGTGGATGGCTGCCGAGATGCAGCGTGTGGCTGGTATGCGTGGTGCATCTCGACAGCCATCCCCTGATGGGTGTCCCAGGAGTGTGTGATGGTCCCTGTGGCACCCACACACGTGTCCTGTGCTGTCCTGTCTCCCGGGACCCAACATGTGGGTTTTGGTATACAATACCTGTTGTATATATGTTTTTAAATACAGTTGGGTTACTACATCACGATGGTCATGTGTCTCCCTTATGGACAGACTGTGGATGTGAGCATGGGACATGTGTGTAGATCCCTATGTGTATGCGTGGTAGACATAGGTAACATACATGGACCGTCTCCACATGCAGTTGTGGGGGCTGCCCATGTGCATAGGCGTCTGTGTCCCATGGTGCCCCTGTGATGTGCCAATGTGCAGTGTGTCCCAACAGCTATGGTCACATGCATGCTGCCTGTGATGTGTGGGCACCATATCTGATGCACCATGCTTGTGGGGTAATAGGGGAAAAGGCTAGGTATGTGGCAGGAAGGGTAAGAGGGAATACTGTACCCAGGAGCTTTACAGGGGAATAGCTGGTGAGGGCAAGACAGGTTGATGCAGGTCCCGAGGATGAGCGGTGGGGGACTACAAGCGCTGCTGAACAGTGATCAGCTGACTGAAGCGAGCTACTTTTGTCTGCCTGTGCCGCATGCAAGCCTATGTGGGTAGACAGCCATGTATTCCCTGGTGTGGGCAGGGAGGATGGTCACACATGTGTGTCTAATGATGGAGAGCATATGGGGTGGTTGAGGGTGACAGATCCTTACAACAGGCATGTACCACCGTGAACATGTTGATGTGTAACGGGTGAGGTTGGGTATACCCCCACGCATAGGTAGGAGGGTGACCACCTGCCACAGTCCATGGCACACAGGGCATGGATAACCTATGTGTGATGATTGGTGGCAATACAGACACCACACCCCTGAGGGATATGGGTAGGCACATGTGGACAGGGTGACAACATGGGGTGCAGGGTACGGAGGGGATCACAGTGCCACACATTGGAAACAAACACATGGGTTGTAATAGGTTGTGATGTATTTATTTATAATGTTCACATCCTCCGTGGCCGGCCACGGCGACCACGGCCCAATCCACACCTCTGTCCCGGGACTGCTGGTGCCGCCTCTGGTGCCAGTGCTGGCTGCTGTGTTCGGGCAGCCATGGCCTCCTGGGCATCTGCAATACGGAGGAGCGCCCCTGCCATTGTGTCCGTTGTGGCACACAGCTGGTGGATCTCCTGGTGAATGGCCAACAGAGCCTGACGAGTGCCTGTGGGTGGGACACAAGGTGATATGTGAGACACCTGTTACAACCCCCACTGTGACACATGCACATGTCAGGCATATCCCACCAGATCAGTCTGCAGAAAAATCATGCACGCAACAACTAGCAACGCATGACCATGTTTACATCTGTGTGTCCCATGAGCCATTCTCATTTATTTATTTATTTATTTAACATTTCTTTTATACCGCACTCTTACCATCAGCACGGTTTACATCGAACATAACATATACATACAGGAAACTGTAGTGTATTTTACATTGAACAGGAGTTAAAACTTGGATGAACAGGGGTAAGCTATTTACAATTATTCACATAGTCGAAGCTCTCTGGTTATGTAGATGGTGGGTGTTTTTGCTTTTGAGAATCTAAACTGGAAAGTAGCTTGAAAATAAGTAGTGCTTGAGTTTTTTTCTGAATTGGGTTAAGCTAGTTGTAGCTCTAAGGTCTGGAGGGAGGGCGTTCCATGCTTTTGGGGCATACATGCTGAAGGCTCTTTTCGATGTTGCTTTTGTGCATCTCGCTATCTCTTTCGGGACAGTTAGGGTGTTTATTGCTGCGGATCTCCTGATTCTATTGGGGGGTGGGGTGCGTATTAGCTCAGTGATGGATGTGGGTGACTGGTTGTTTAATGCTTTGAAAGTTGTGATTATGAACTTATGTTGTATTCTGGCGTTGATCGGTAACCAGTGTAATCTTTTGAGGATTGGCGTGATGTGGTCTGTCTTCGATATTCCTTCGAGTACTCTGGCAGCTGTATTCATTGCCAGTTGGAGAGGGTTTAAGGTTGCTTGTGGAAGTCCATATAGAATTGCATTTGAGAAATCGAGGTGTGGCATCACCAGAGCTTGGTAGATGGTTCTGAAGTCCGTGGGTTCAAGTAATGGTCGTAAATGACGTAGTGTACGTATTTTATGGTATATCAATTTTGTTGTATTCTTTATGTGTGTTTTCATATCTAAGTGATGGTCAAGGGTGATGCCTAGGTATCGAATAGTGGGTTTAACTGACAGTTCTGTGTCCTTTATCTTTATTGTGGCTGGAGGTATGAAGTCCTGGTTCTTCGTGATGAACATTACGTCAGTTTTGTTGTGGTTGATTCGTAAGTTCTGTGTGAGGAGCCACTCTTCAACTGCTTCGAAGCAGCTCACCAGAGGGGAAAGATCGGGTTGGTTGATAGCGAATGGCATATACAGGAGAACGTCGTCTGCATAAGCTAAGCAGTCAACATTAAAAGAGCGGATTAGGTCGCAAATAGGTTGAATGTATATGTTGAACATTAATGCTGAAAGCGAAGATCCTTGAGGTACACCCTGTTCTTGTAGAAATAGGTCTGATGTTGTGTCACCAATCCTCACTTGTTGCCATCGGTTAGATAGGTATGACTTACACCAGTTCAGCGCAGAGGCATGGATTCCTTTTTCCTTGAGATGATTGATCAGTATTTGGTGATTTACAGAGTCGAATGCAGCCGAGATGTCCATGAAAATAAGGATGAAGCCTTGCCGGGTGTCGTCTATTCCTGTGATTAGAGTATTGAAGAGGGTAATAAGTAGGGTCTCTACACCATGTGCTTCCCTGAAACCATGTTGGGACGGGTCAAGCGGTGCTTCAGTGTCTATGTGTTGCTGAATTTGGTGTTGAACTACCTTTTCAATTATTTTGGCTAACAATGGGATGCTGGATATTGGTCTGTACGATTCTACTCTTAGTGGATCCAATTTGTTGTTCTTCAATAGTGGTCTAATAGAGGTGTGTTTTAGACTTTGAGGAAAGGTTCCCATTACAAATGATTGATCTAGGATTTTATTTAGGAAGTGGCTTAGTTCACAGCGAAGTTCTCTTATCCAGGAGGCTGGGCAAGGATCGTTTGGAGCAGTAGTGGCGTTGATAGATGCAATGATGTTTTCGATCTCCTTGGGTGGTATCGTGCTAAATTTGGTCAATGTAGTTGGTTGTGACAGCTTGGGTATGATAGGGGGGTCAGTGGGACAATGGATTTTAACTGTTTGCATCATCTTTGATTTTAGATAGCGTAGTCCTGAGGGTGTATTGTTTGTGTTTGTTGTGGGGTTGGTTCACATGCCAATGATTTTACTATGTTGAACAGATCATGGTGTTTATTTACCGATCGCTTCAGGAGGCTTGTTTGGAATTGTTTCCTTCTCTCTGCTATTTCTTGGCGATGTTTTTTCAGGTGTGAGCAGTATGTCGTATAAGCTTCAGTAGAACGCCTCTCAAGCCTGCGAAGATGGAGAAGTGATGTCCTTAACTCGTTTGAGTACCACGTTGCATGAACTCAGTGGCTGGTCCTTTTAAACGTGTTCGGTAGTTGCGAGCTGAATCTCAAGGTATTATCCCATGTGTTAATCAAATCGTCTAGATCGGGTTTTGAGGTGTCTAGTAGAGGAAGGGCATTATTGATTATATCTTCTTTGTCAAAGGAGCGAAACCTTCTTGCTGGTGGTTTAGGATGTATGATGTTAGTGTAGCAATTATTGTGATGAGTGGGTAGTTGGAGTAAGACCAAGTTGTGATCAGACAAGGGTACTGGGGTTATAGATAGTGCAAAGTTGTGGTCAGCTTCTATGGCCGCTTTTGGGGTGAAAATTAGATCTAGCGGGTTTCCCTTCACATGCGTGGGTTCTCTGACTAACTGACTGTATCCAAGATCATCAAATGCTTCTAGAAAAGCTGTGATTTGGGTTTCGTGTAGAGTGGGGAGGTTGAAATAGTCAAATATCCAGTTCGATGATCTTGGTTTATCTGTGTTGCAGGCAAGGTCGATTATTGTAGACAGGTCATCTGGTATGGTTGTGGGTGCTCTGTAGACTACATTGATTGAACATGAATTGTTTGATATGGAGATCGTGCCAGGAAAGGGTCCTGATGAGGGTTCGTGTGAATCACAGATCTCACACATGATACAGTGTCGCAGTTCAATGTGTGAATGCTTGATCTGCGCACTGGTCGTATGAGATAAGCCAGATGACATGAGGAGTCATGGCACACACATACATATATCTGGGAGCCCTGTTTTCTATACCACTGGCGCACAGTACAGATTACGCTGACAAACTATGCTAGGTACCAATACCCATGGGGAGTGGTCAGTCAAGTAAGCTGACTAGGTGACCTGGGATAGGTGTTTACCGCTGTGCACTTCCATGGGGTATATGGGCGTGAACAGTGTGTGTGTGTCTGAGCTCCTCACACATGCTGACACCTGACAAGCCATGCTATCAGAGGGTGGAACGCACATGGCACAGATCTGCTATGAAACGATCTGCTATGTTGCCAACATATTGTGGTGCAAATGCAATCACATTGTGGATATTACGTCAACCCCCATGGGGATTGTTGTGTATGCTGCTACCCACCTTCGGCATCGTGCCTTGCTGAGGCACTGTGGACCTGCAGCTCTGCCAAGATCATAGCCATGCTTGTGAGAGGGGTGGCTGATGTCCCTGGTGCCTGCACGGTGTGGTGATTCCCCTCCATCTCCATACCCTCTAGAGGCTGTGAGTTGCGCCTAGTGGCTCCCACTGTAGCGTTGACATCCGGTGGCATGTCCTCTGCCTCAGCCAGCACATTCTCTCCTGTTGTGCCCTCGCCATTGCTGGTGGTGTACCTCTACATTGCGGCCTCTGGCCCCTCACCTTCCTGAGGCTCTGCCACATCTTCCTCCTCATGTGCCTCCATGGTCCTGTAGTCACCTGGGGGTTGGAAAAGGGTACACAGCACAGATGAGTTTGCACAGTGCACCTATGTACACCTGTGTAGTACATCCCTGCCAAAAACAATGTGTTGTCCGCCTGTGCCTACTGTTGGTGCACCTACTATAGGGACAGCACAGGTGCCTTCAGTGTGCTGTGCCTGGCAGGGTGTGGGGGGGTAGCAGCCTCATTCGCTGGTGTAGCTGTGCCACATGGGATGTGGTGTGTGGAGGATGGTGTGCTGAGTGCCACGCCCCCTATCTGCAGTATCAGGTATAGACTGTCCGCCTGACCTTGGAATGTGGCCTCAGCAATACATGTGGCCATGGCGCATGAGGGAGTCCTGACTGGGATTGTGTGGCATCATTGTGTGTGTGAGTGATGTGCTTGCATTGCCCTGAGTGGTATGGACGTTAGGTGTTGCAGGATGTGTCCGTGTCAGCCAGACATGTGTGGGGGCCCTCCACTTTGCAAGACACTGTGTGGTGTGGGTGGACAGCTATCCCATACTCCATGGGTGTGGTGGGGTGTCTGGGGGGATGGGTGGAGCACTGCTGGGTATGGGGTTGCACTGTGTGTGGGTGTATGGGAATGTGTGTGTGTCACTGTGGGATGTGTATAAGGGCTGCTCCCAGGAGTTGTGGGGGTTGTGCTATGTGCATTTGGTATGGGTGTGGCAATGTGCCTTCCAATGTCTGGTGAGGGTGGGTGGGGTATCCCCACTGTATGTGGGCCCCAACAAAGTGTTAAGTGTGTGACATGCGTGTGGTGTGTTTGCTGCTGTTTGTTTGCGTCTACGTCATCATCCTCGTGTGTTAGTCCCTTCTCTGTCAGTGGTCTGGGATATGTCCCTGGATAGGTAGGTGCATATAGACATCATGTGTTTTGGTGGTGTTGTGTGGGTACCCACAGGACAATGTGTTCTGGGCTAGTTGTATGTCCCTCTTGTATGTCTCCCCCTGTCACAATGTGCTTAGTGACTGGCTGCAGAGGTATGATGACTGGCTGTGACCTATATGCCAGGTACTATTTTCACAAGTAGACCTCAGGGGGACAGAGGACACAGGCTGGTAATGATGAACACACCCCAAATGAAGTAGGCACAAAAAAATAACTAAATGTAAGCCCTCATAAGCCATATGTGAAGAAGGAATGCTAGACCAATCTGGGTAGGATAACTCCAGTAGTAGAGGAATCAGACCTCAGTTAGTCCCCCAACCACATATCCTTAGGAGGAGGAGTACTTCGAAGGACAGACAAGCCCTGTAATCGCATGAACTCTGCATATATCAGTGGCCAAACTCACCTATATGAAAGGCCCAGAGGGTCCAGTAGCACAGCCAAACTTCACAGCACTAGAGAGTAACAATGTAAACGTGATCCAAGGAGGTTATCTGAGTACTATCAAATGATATCCCACTGTGGCTCTTTACTGTTACATTGCTGCTCATGTATGCTGTGATGCTCGTTGATTACAGTGGGATATCATTAGCCACTCCTCAGATAGGTCCTTTACATCACTGTTACATTGCTGATCTGTAGTGCTGTGAAATGTTGCTATGCAGCTTAACCCTCTGGGCTTTGCATGTCTGTTTTCTGGACTATTGATGTATGCAGTGTTCAATCAGATATGGGCCTTGTCTGCCACGCCCCCTGCTTCTCCACTGCGTTGCATTCCTTGACTACATTCAGGACTGTGTCTATCATGCACACAGGCCCAGGTACCTGTCACACACACCCTGTACCTACCCTGCCATGTGCTGCTGTGTCATCACCCCACAGTTGCCTGTGTTAGGGCACACATGCTCTCAGGACATGGTCCACCACCAATCCCCTCCATGTGCCACATGTGCTTGGGCATGCCCTGTACGTGTCCTGCATATCTACTACTACTACTCCACTACTACTAAGAATCATTTATAGAGTGCTACCAAGCGCACGCAGCACTGTAAAAGTGGAAACACAAAAATGACAATCCCTGCTCAACGGAGCTTATAATCTAAAAAGACAGAGCACTAACAGGTGTGGAAACAGGTTTGGAACAGGAGCAAAGAGACAAGACAGGACAAAGGAAGGAGGTAGGAACAAATGTGAGAGGAAGACAGAAAGGTGAAATTAAAAAGGGGAGGAATGGAGAACAGCACACTCATGAGCCAAAAGCAGAGGCAAAAATATGAGCTTTGAACTCAAGTGTGAGGAGGGGCAAAGAAGATGCCTGATGCATGGACAAAGGACATTTATTCCAAGCGTAAGGAGCAACAAGGTATAAGGTGCATACCTACCTGCCTGTGGATGGGCGGTGTCCAGTGCTTCTGGCAGTCCAAGCAGGTAGATCTGCCCAAGACGGTCTGCTAGCTCATGCTCCAGGGGTGTGAGAGTTGGGGCAAAGGGGGCACCCCCACCAGTGCCCATGTCATGTTGACTTTCCACCACCATGTGTGCACGGACACCACGCTTAATGTCATTAAATCTCTTTCTCAGGCTGTCCAGGTCCCTGGTTGGTCCCCTTGCCTGGGCTATGGCCTCCTGCACCTCCTCCCACACATGTGTATGTGTTGCCACAGTGGTGCTGTTGCTCAGCCAGCCATAGAGCACCTCATACTACTCCAACGCACTGGCCAGCACTGGCAAGTTAAATGCAAAGCATTGATAAGGCAGGCAAAATGGGAATTTGAGAAGAAACTTGCTACGGAAGCAAAAACACGAAATAAAGACTTTTTCAAGTACATTCGTAGCAAAAGGCCTGTGAGAGAGTCAATTGGACCATTAGATGATAGAGGGGTAAAAGGGGCAGTAAGAGGAGACAAGGCTATAGCAGAGAGACTGAATGAATTCTTTGCTTCGGTCTTTACTGAGGAAGATGTAGGGATGTTACCCAAGACTGAAGTGGTATTTAAAGGTGATACTGCAGAGGAATTGAGAGAAATATCGCTACACCGGGAAGATATATTACAACTATTTGATAAACTGAATAGTAGCAAATCACCCAGAGTGTTGAAAGAACTGAAATATGAGATTGCAGACCTGCTATTGGTAATCTGTGAACTTTCATTAAAATCATCTGTAATACCTGAAGATTGGAGGGTCGCCAACGTAACACCAATTTTTAAAAAGGGTTCCAGGGGTGACCCGGGAAATTACAGACCAGTGAGCCTGACGTCAGTACCAGGGAAAATGGTAGAAACCATCATAAAGAACAAAATTACACAGCATGTAGATAGTCATGGCCTAATGGGAGACAGCCAACATGGCTTTAGACAAGGAAGATCTTGTCTTACTAATCTGATATGTTTTTTTGAAGGTGTGCATAAACAGGTAGACAAAGGTGAGTCGGTTGATATAGTGTATCTGGACTTTCAGAAAGCTTTTGACAAGGTCCCCCATCAGAGACTTTTGGCGAAGCTAAAAAGTCATGGGATAGGAGGCAGTGTACTATTGTGGATCGGGAACAGGTTAAAAGATAGAAAGCAGAGGGTAGGGCTAAATGGCCAGTATTCTCAATGGAAAAAGGTGAATAGTGGAGTACCCCAGGGATTTGTACTGGGTCCGCTACTTTTTGACATATTCATAAATGACCTGGAAAAGGGAATAACTCGTGAGGTTGTCAAATTTGCAGATGACACAAAACTGTTTAAAGTTGTTAAAACCCAAGAGGATTGTGGAAAACTGCAGGAGGATCTGGATAAATTGGAAGACTGGACATCCAAATGGCAGATGAAATTTAATGTGGACAAGTGCAAAGTTATGCACCTAGGAAAGAACAACCCACACTATAGTTACACGATGCAAGGCTCCACATTAGAAACCACCACCCAGGAAAAAGATTTAGGAGTCATCGTGGATAACATGTTAAAACTCTCCGCCCAGTGTGCAGCGGCGGCCAAGAAAGCAAATAGAATGCTAGGTATCATAAGGAAAGGGACGGAGAATAAACAAAGGATATTATAATGCCTCTGTATCGCTCCATGGTACGACCGCACCTTGAATATTGTGTGCAATTCTGGTCATCGTATCTTAAAAAGGACATAGCGTTATTAGAAAAAGTACAGAGAAGAGCCACCAAATTGGTGAAGGGGATGGAAGGCTACTCCTATGAAGAGAGGCTACAAAGGTTAGGGCTCTTTAACCTGGAAAAGAGACGGCTGAGGGGAGATATGATAGAGATCTATAAATTAATGAATGGAGTGGAACGGATAAACGTGGATCAATTGTTTACGCTATCAGAATAAAGAAAGACTAGGGGACATGTAATGAAGCTACAGGGTAAACTATTTAAGACAAATAAGAGAAAATATTTTTTCACTCAACGTGTAATCAAACTCTGGAATCTGTTACCGGAGGATGTAGTAAGGGCTGTTAGTATAGCTGGGTTTAAAAAAGGTTTGGACAAGTTCCTGGAGGAAAGGTCCATAAACCACTATTAAAAAGGGACCCAGGATATCAATGCTTGACCCAGTACAAGCATTGTGGAACCTGTGTCTTTTGGGGATATTGCTAGGTACGTATGACCTAGATTGGCCACTGTTGGAAACAGGATACTGGGCTTGATGGACCTCGGTCTGACCCAGTATGGCATGTCTTATGTTCTTATGTTCTTATGTTCTTATGTGGTTTTCTTGCTGATTGAATCTCACAGCCCTCCTCCGTTCCTCAGCTGGCATCGGTATACACCTTTGTTTGGCACTGGGTGGCCCCTGTGTGGGCTGCGACACACCCCATGGGCCTGCAGCCACCACCAGAGGCCCAACACTCCCTGCCGACTCTGGGTCCTGCTGAACAGGTGGCCCCCTTCCTCCCCTCCTGCTATGTCCTGTCGCTCCATCCCCCTGCCCTCTGTGCCCTCTCCCTCCCTGTCACACATCCCTGCTCCTCGGCTCCTCTGGCTACACCTCACACCTGCTCCTCGCCCCACCTCCTCTCCCTGCTGCCTGCTCCTCATCATCTCAGCTCCTGTCTCTCTTGCCTGCTCCTCGCCTCCCCTCTTCTCTCTCTCACCTGCTTTGCCACACACCTCTCCACACCAAACCTGCCTCTGACACTCTCCATCACCACTCACCAACCCAGCCACTCTCCACAACACATCTACCTCTGACACTCTCCTTGCTTCACCAACAACCAACAGCACACGCCTTCTCTCCCTCGCCTACACAAACCCCTCAACGTGTACCAGGTGTGCATGTGTATTTATAGGTTTTTTTACGTTGCGCGCGTTGTGCATGCACAGTGGAGACATTTTGCCGCAGAGACACAGAAGGTGCGTGGGTGGGACACCATGTTACACATGCGCTGTGTGTGAGCGTGAGGCTTGGTGCATGCGCATCACGTCACACAGCACATGCACATGTCTCACGCTCACGTGCAGCACATGTGTAACATGCTGTCCCACGCACGCACCTTATGCATCTCCATGGCACATGCGCAATGCACGCAGCTGATGTGCTCGCACCACTGCGCATGCACAATGCACGCAATGTAAAAAAACCTATAAATACACATGCATACCTGGTACATGTTGAGGGGTTTGTGTAGGCGAGGGAGAGAAGGCGTGAACTGTTGGTTGTTGGTGAAGCAAGGAGAGTGTCAGAGGCAGGTATGTCTTAGGGAGTGGCTGGGTTCGTAAGTGGTGGTAGGGTTGTGTGACTGGGTTGGTGTGTGGTGGGGGAAGTGTGTGGCTAGGTTGGTGAGGTGAGTGTCTGAGTTTGAGTGAGTTAGAGGAGTTGAGGGGAGTGGAGTTTATGGCGGGCTTTGTGGTTGCTGCATGTGCAGTGGGAGGTGAGCAGGGGCTGCGGTTGCCTGACGGGGGAGATGGTGTCCATGGGACTAAGGCACAGGGCATGGGTGTCGTCCCGCTGCAACACAGACCTGCAGCTGTGGGGGCAGGCCAGGCAGGGGCTGAGCCGGCACGGCGCAGGAGGCGTGCGGAGTTGCAGGCTCACCAGCCTCGCCTCTACAGGCCCAGGGCCCACCTCCAGGGCATGTATGAGGACCAAGTCATCTCCCTCTACTGCCTGACCATGGGGGCTATTAGGGAGCTCTATGAGGATCTAAGACCTGACCTCGAGCCCCTGAATGGTCGGTCACATGCCATTCCGGGTTTGGTCAAGCTCCTTGGTGCCCTACATTTCTTTGCCTCTGGCTGTTTCCAGTCATCTGTGGCTGCAGTGGGTGGCATGAGCTGCCCAACCTTCTCACGCTGTCTCCACCAGTTACTGAGTGCCATGATCAGCCGGGTGGGGAATTACATTGCCATTCCCAACACTAGGCAACAGTGGGAGACCCTGAACCAGGCCTTTGAGGCTTTTGCCGGATACCACACATGATGGGAGCTATTGATTGCACACATGTTGCCCTGGTCCCGCCCAGAGACAGGGAGATAGTGTTCCGCAACCGCAAACACTACCATTCCCTGAATGTTCAGGTTGTATGTGATGCAAATATGTATATTCTGAATGTGATCCCTAGGTTTGCAGGGTCCACCTATGCTCCTATAGCCTGCATCACTCAGCACTATTCAGACAATTTGAGGCAGGCCAGTATGAGGACTGTATACTGCTGGGTGTGTATTTCTCATCTCTGACATGCACATGGTGATCCTGTGACTAACCGTATGTGCACATGTCTGTCTTTGAGGTGTATCCCTAGTTGTGTGTGTGTCTCATCTGTCTGTGTGTGACCTAACATTGGGGGGGGGAGTAATGCCCTCCAACTCTACCTTGCTACGGTGCTGTGTGATGAGGGCAGAATTGACGCTAGCATTTGTGTAGTGGTTGCAGATTAGGTTGATTGCAATCCTTACACCTACCCCTTGTTTTGTGTGTCATAACTTCACACACTGATGCATAGTTGTGGTGTCCCATCATGTGATGTCATATGCTTCTGTGAGGATGTTTTGTGCATTTGGTTTGCACGTACATACTTGTGTCCATTTGTATGGACATCAGCTCCTGCTTTTAACGTTCCACATCTCTTTCTGCAGGTGACTCAGGATATGGGTGTCGCCCCTGGTTGCTGACCCCTGTGTATCAACCACGGACACGTGCAGAGAGGAGTTACAATGAGGCCCATGCCTCATGCCGCTCCGTCATAGAGTGCACCTTTCGAGTTTTAAAGAGTCGCTTCAGGTGTCAGGATAGGACAGGCGGGGCCTTACAATACAAACCACAGACTGTGGCAGAGATCATTATAGTCTGTTGCATCCTGCACAACATTGCTCTCAGGCAACATATCCCTGTCCAAATTAATGAGAATCTGGAGGATGATTCTATGTGCCCTCCTGTACAAGGCCGTGGTGACACACGTGAGGGAACAGCAGTCAGGCGGCATGTGATTGAGGAGGTCTTCTCATGTAAGTACTGCATATGTTGCCACATACATTTGTTTAGATATGTGTGTACTACTACTACTAGTGAACATTTGTATCCCAATAGCAGTAAGATGCAACACTACACTGACATGTAACAGACACTGCCTGGCCATCCCAGCTTACAATCTAGTCATGACTGAAACGCAGAAGATGTGAGCAGGGTACAACAGCAAATGGAGGTAGATTATGTGTGCCGGGAGTAGAAGGCTTGTGGGAGGTGGTAAGCTGTCATATATGATTTGTGGCTGATTAGGATAGGGGCTGCTGTACAGCCACAGGTAGCTAGTTTGAGGCTTTGGGTGCAGCAAGGTGAAAGGCGTGTAGTATGGGGTCAACAGTAGGAGAGCGGCCCATAGATGGGACCAGTTGCCTAGATGTGTGTGTTTCACATTTTGTAATATGAGGTGATTGATTGGTTGGTATGCTCTGCTGAGCAGGGACTGTGTGTTAGTTGTTTCTGTATAGCGCTACATGTGATATATAGCACTATATACATGCTGAGTAGTAGTTGGATTACTGATATTTGAGATCAGTAAGGGAAGTTACTGCAACACCACAGTGTGCCTGCATGTATATGTCAGCATGTAGCCTTGACATGGATGCGTAGACGGATAGGGAACCTGTGAGGTGTCCTGACAGGGGGAGTATTATTTCCATTATGTGTGTGGCTGTAGAATAGCCATGCTGTGCAGTGTTGCATATTTTCAGGTAGACAGAGATGATTCAAGGCCAGATCAGCAAGGTGTAGGTTACAGTAGGCAAGCTGGGAGCTGATTGGGCGGAAAGTTGATTTGGGTTTTCGTTGTATTTTCAGGGAGGACTGGGGAAATATAGCTGATGACATCTAGACGTAAACCACAAGCCTCAACTACAAGCTAAGTATGTGTGTAGAGGAGGAGAGTGCAGTCCAAGACAACACCTACATTGTGGACCCTAGAGAAAGGAAGTTATGGCCACACACACAAAGACGCTCTGATGAGAGGGAAGGGTTTAGGTGCACATATAGAATATCCATGCTTTGCCATTATCAATTTCACACAGTAGGATGACATGCAGCCATCAATGTCAGGTGGCAAGCAGACATCGGGGGGTGGTTTGGCAGACATAACTCAGGCATCGAGAGATATATTTCCAACTCATCAGCACACAGCTGGTAATGTAAGCCAAGGTATGAGATAGACACACCAAAGAAATGTATATCGACAGAGGATAAGGAAGGAGCCCCTGGATATTTCCTTGTGTTACAGGTACTGACAGCAGGGTAGCAGAGGACATTGAGACACCAGAACACACACTGAAGGGGCAGTGGGAGCAATATGGGGAACACAGGATAGTACTGCGGCCTTAGAGCCGAGCAGGGACACGGTAGCAAAGAGACAGTTCTGTTCCACATTTTTTACAGCAGCGGACAGGTGAAGAAGGGGACGGACAGAGTATGGACCCTTGTAGTTTGCCACACACACTTCAGTGATAACTTTAACATAAAACGAATATGTACAGTGTGATGGGGAACAGTCAGTCTATAAAAGACCTTGGGTCTGCGAGCTGAGGATGTGAAGGTGCAGTGTGTGTTGCAGTAGTCTGGGGTAGGTGGACCTACAGCTACTTTGTCTGTGATGACAGTCAGGGGGAGCACATGTCTGCAGTGATCTGTCATATTGTACATATGTTGTTGTTCACCTCTTTGCCCTGCATCCCCATGCCCCATATGTTGCTGTTGGCACACATATCCACATGTGCTCCTGGCCAGTTCGTCTTCTCCAACACTGTCTCTGGGACACGTCCAACAGAGCTGCGTCTGTGTGCAGGTCCTAGGTGTTCGGATGGTGGGCTACACGTACAACTTTCCCTGACATTGTAGCATCAGCCAACAGCAGTGTATCATTGCATTTGACAAGCCTTTATCTCCACTATTCTCCAATTGTGCACATACAGGCTGTATGCTACTGCTGGCACGCTCACCTTAGCATACTGTGTGGGTGGGTGTTTTTGGGTTGGCTGTGTGCAGGAGTTTTGCATTATCATGTGGTGTGAGGGGTCTGTGCACCTGGGGAGCAGTGGTGACTGTGTTATCTCTACCTTACTGCTGTTTACCTTGTGAACATTGTGGACATGTGTTGTGTGCTGTGAGCTGACCTATCTCTTGTGTGCTGACAGACCACTGCACGACAGCACTTTTGTATCACAGATATTGCCATAATGTGGACATGCATCAACAGTGGCTGGACATGGGGACACGGTGATTCGACACATTTCGATGACATCTTCTCCCTTCACTGTGATGTGATCTTGCCTTTGAGAGCCTCAGGGGATCCTAAACAGACACTTGATGCAAACACACGGTAGGTTGCACCTTTGGTCTTTTGGGAATGAGATCAGCCTTTACATGTTAATGATTTACTGTTTGTTTCATGGACATTTCATGTTGGGTCTCTGTACACGAACGCTGATGCACATGGGGTGGAGCGGTGAAACGCCTTTGTAACATGGACATGGACATGACCATATCCATGTGACACCCTCATCTGCGGTTCCAATTCCAAATGTCCACAACATGCACTGTGTTCTGTGTTATGATCATGTTATGTTTGGTTGTGTGACGTTTCATTACGTACATATTGATGTTTGACTCTCTGCAATTTGGGCTGATGTTGCAAGAAGCATACCAATGCATTGTTTATCCTCTTCTGACACAGGGCAGAGGACACATAAAGCACATCTACTACAGTGCATCTGGCATCACCATCAACCACCTGTTGGAGGACACAACAACACCATGGAACTGTCCCTGGGAAATTGTGCCATAGGATGTTTGACCTCTGCAAGTGGGACACATGCCTAGGATGGGCAGTATTATCATTGGACTGCTACTTTGGGAATGACAAGTCTGTCCAACACACCGTTGCTGCCGTGCTCTGGCTGGGTGTCGTGTTCATCACAGGAGACACACATGAACTTTCCAGTACTGTGGCATATTGGGATGTCTCACTTGACTATGCCTGCCCAGGGTTTCAAGGACAGTCTTAACATGACTTGTTGGATTGCAGACACCCTTTGCTCTGTGGATACTGTGTACTGGTCCCCACATGTGCAGCAGGGACTGACATTGTCGCTGTATGTTGTATATCCTTCTGACATTGTGTTGTTGAGTTTTGCCCATGTGTGTGACATGGAACACAGGATATGCTCATCTGTTTGGTTCAACACGAGCATACAGCCATGCGTGTGGCACAGGGGGAGCAATGGAGAGGTCCTCTTGTCCATGTCCACCTACCCTCCACTTGGACATGACACAGTATTTGCCACCACACCACTTTACTGCACACCAACATTTTGGATTGATGTTTGCACTCACCAAGGGTGTTACAGCGCATGTGTGGCATCACTGTATCATGTTTCAACGTACATGGTGCATGTGCATGTGACTGACTATGTTGGTGCAACACAACATGTGGCAATATGGCTTCTGTGTGGGTTACTGTAACATGTTTGACCTTTCTTTCCATCTCTATATACAGGTTATTGTGTTTGTTTACTGTACAGACGTGACGCTCTGCATTGATTTACAAACCTAGCATTGCATGTCTGCACAGTCCTATTTATCCCCTGAGGTAACGACACCACATTACTGGCTGAAAGTGAAGATGATCTGAAACATTTGCTTCTCACAATCAAAGAACATAGTCTCAAAATGGGCCTGCACCTTAATGTAAAGAAGACAAAGACAACTGGCATAATCAACAGGTTCAATGTTGAAGGAGAAGAAATTGAAATTGTGAACAACTTTAACCTATTTGGATCAAATAAATAAACTATCAATAAAGAAGCAACAAGCAGTCAAGAAATCAGACGACGCATTGCTCTTGGCAGAATGGCTATGAAAGACCTAGATAAGATTCTCAAGAGCAGAGATGTCTCTCTCCATACAAAGATTCGACTTGCTCAAGCCATTGTATTTTCAATAACATCATATGGATGTGAAAGCTGGACAGTGAAAAAGATAGACAGGAAGAAAACTGATGCCTTTGAATTATGGTGCTGGCAGCGAATACTGTGTATACCATGGACTGCCCGAAGAACAAACCAGTCGGTACTAAAGGAGATCAAACCTAAGCTTTCTTTAGAAGCTCAGATGACAAGACTTCGACTTTCATACTTTGGACACATCATGCGGAGAGAGAGATCATTAGAGAAAGACATCATGCTTGGCAAGACAGAAGGTCAACGCAAAAGAGGAAGGCCAGCAATGAGATAGTTCGATACAATAACAGCAGCTACGGGTACCAGTCTGTCAACAATGAGCCGCCTGACTGAAGACCGAACACAATTTAGGATAGCTATCCAGAGGGTCGCCATGAGTCGACTCCGACTCGACGGCACTTAACAACAACAACAAACGACGACACTCACATTGCCCCATTATATTTGGAGTGTGGCAGTGTGAGTGTCCATTTTCTTCCTTCATTTGTGCATTCCATATACCGTGATATATGTGTACAGACACTGTATCCACACCAAGCAGTGCAGGGGGACCTTCTGCAATAGTGTTATCTCTGCATGTTTCTGTGGTTTGTTTCATTTGAATTTTCTGTGTTCATGTGCCTCTGCTACCTTCATATCCTCATTGTGCATTTGACGATTGTTTTGGTTTATATTGTTGCTGCTTTGATTCCTATATCAGGCATTATGTGACAGCTGTAACATATATTTCAATATCTGTGTTTACACTTTCTTACTTTTAACAACATATGCTGTTTCTTTTGTGTGCCTCCTGTGTTGGCAGACAGATATGTTTTTATGAACAGATCATGATTGATGTCTGTTGGGCACTCATCATGCACCGCCTACTGTCTACATGCACACATATGTAACTAACACATTTGGGGCATGCAGCAGCATGTGGGCTAATGCATACTGCATACCATGCACCTAATGCACATTATCTCTCCTGCCCATCATCTGTAGACGGGCCAGTGACTTTTCTGTAACATGTGGGTTTGTTGCCCTGCAAAATGTGTTTTCAACTTTTCCCCTGTTATCCACTCACCTTGATATTATGATGGGCGGTATCTACACTATCTGTGATGATTAACCAAAATAAAAATATGTGTTGGACATACATTTGTCTCTGTTGCTGCTTGATCACACTGACACACGTATTTAGTGATTTCCTGGTCATGTACATGGCCCACCTATGCTCACATCCTTGTACGGTGCCAATTGTCTATCCGCCAGCCATTTGCCACATCACTGTTCCCTTGACATTCTCTCCTCTCAATCCCTTCTGGATACACTAGTTGGCCACATCACTGGGTGTTACAGGTTCCCATACACACATTCCCTTTGAGGTAATATTTTTGCTTTGTGCTTGCTGTGGTTGCTTGGGATAGTGGTTACAGACATGTGTTGTAACACCATAAGTTGCAGGTTTGATCCCCACATGGGGTCTACTTATTTTTTTCTGTTGTGCTAACCTAACCATGAGCTACCTACAGGTTCATCACCTATGCATATGCCCTTCCATCTCTTCACTGTACACCAGTGTGCCCTCTGTGTTGCCTATCCATCACATATTAGCTGTTACATATGTCTCTTTCTTTGTAGTGCTTACATGGTAGTCCACTTGGGGGATTGGCATTGTTGTGGTTCAGCTGGTCTGTGGCATACCTGTTTGCAGGTTCAATTCTCACATGCTTCTGTTCCATATTTTGCGCTGCTCCACAGAGCATCCCCTGCCACCCTTTGAGTTTAGGTTCTTTCCTCTTTTGTATGCTATATCCACTGCATAACATTTCATTGTGTGTGTGCATGTAGTTATATGTGGCTCTGGTCCCAATTACAGACTGTGATCTGATCTGTACACACCAGATCTGCATGTGCATTCCATCATGGTTACTGCTGGAGGTTTGCCTATCCTGGCAGACAGCAGGCTTCTTGTGTAATGCCCTGCAGTATTCTTGTATGCAGCCTTTGCTAATGACTTCACGTTGATGGTGTGGCCTACCAGTTTGTGCAACATTTGTGCTAATGGTCATAGGTTTGATTCCTCTCTGTTCTCTTTGATTTGTATGCCTGTACTGCACAGCTAATTTTCATTCCTGTAACAGTCATATCTGTGCAGATCTGTGCTGTTAGCACATTGTACCCTTATCACAGTTGCCAACCATCCTTCTGTCCCTCTATTTGTGTCTGCCAGCTGTGTGCCATCCTGCCCTGATGTGCAAGCTGCTACCCCATGTCCTGCACTGATACATGTTTCTGCATAGCAGCTCTTCCTGGTTTCCTCTCCTGTGTGTGCTCTGTATGGCATTGCTACTCCTCTGTCCTCCTGTCATTGCACCTATCCTGCCACCTCTACCTCCTCTGCTGGACACGTCTTCCCATCCTTTACCACACACTGTCATTGTTGCATGGTACATTACCATCAGCCTTTGCATCGCTACAGCTGCCCCCGATATGTTTGTCCATTTTTCCAGCTGCCACATGGGCTGGACACAGATTTGTCTGGTCCATCAGCTCTGATCTACTTCCTTCCATCACTTGTGCATTGTCTTTCCTTGCTGCTCTGTGCAGTGTTAGGGTACATCTGTGTTTGGCCCATATCTTTCTTGCTTTTCAACTTGGGGGACCTTACTGCCCTTGGGCACCATTTCTTGAGTCACCTATACATCCTTTGGAAATCTTTAGCCACACCTTAGATTCAGCCATCTTATGGGGCGCCTAATATGGTGCCTTGGGGGTTGCCAACCTTTCATCACGCCCTCTGGAGCACATTATTACCCGCCTTGGCTGACGTGGTGGTTTATGATGTGCCTTCTGGTGTGCCCTAAAAGGTGCATTAGGTTATGGCACTGGAGTGCGGGTATTTTTAGCTGGCAACACAGATTGTTGGAATGTTGCTGACAGTTACAAGCAGGAAAAGGAATTGTCTTGGCCACCCTCACTCATTACGCCCACTGGGGGATTGAACTTATGACCCCATCTCAGCAGTCATTGCATTAACCAGTGTACTACACCTCTGTTGCTGTGATTGTAGGTCAGCGTGTGAAGTTAAGGTTAGTGCACGGTAACATACCACGGCTCCCTCTATCACGCGATAATGTACATGGCGCACTTTATCATGTGATAACCCGTGATTGCTACCTCAAGACCAAAACACCCACTCCTTATATGGCATTCTTCACATTATTGCTGCAACTAGCGCCGGTGACATTAAGACGGTTTAGTAAACATACCCCTAAGACATGCTAGAGAGATGAAATGACTGCTTCATGGAGCAGCTGGCTTGAGAACTGACTAGAAAGGGAACTATTTTATACTTAGTCCTTTGTGGAACGCAGGATTTGGAACTAGAGCTAATTGTTTTGGGACCACTTGGCACTAGTGATCATAATATGATCAAATTTGATTTAATAACTGGAGTGAGTTCACAAAGAAAATCTACTGTCAGTATTTCACAAAAGTAACTATAATTATTTTCAAAAGGAAGACTATGACCTCTACTTGACCATAACCGCCTCTGCACCATATGTCAAGCAATAATCACCCCACAGCTTGATTATTGCAATCTGATACTTCAAGGACTACCTAAGTGCGCAACCCAAACCCTATAAATCACGCAAAACACTGCAGCCCTTACCGGATCAAAAAGACATGAACACATCACTCCAATCTTAAAATCCCTTCACTGGCTCCCCATAAGATCACGAATAAAGTACAAATCAATAATGATGACTTTCAAGACTGCACAATCAGTCCGCTGAATGCTTAAAAGAGCTAATCCAGAGGGTACCAGATATTCAATCAAGGAGGAAGCAGCACCAAAACACCCTCTCGACAGCTTATTTATTTATTATTTATTTGGTTTTATATACCGCGCTATTTTAAATCAGTGCAGTTTACATTGTAACAACTTGGTACATAAAACAGTATACATAGAACATTTGAACTTGGTACATAAAACATGGAATATTTCTTCTATCATGACCAGCACCTCTCAAACTGCACGCCACAGAGTGTTTAAATACTACAGCCCGTCTCTCTGGAACTCACTCCCACACCACCTAAGAGCAACTATGGATAACACTGACTTATGAAAACAAGATACTGGGTTTGATGGACCTTGATCTGACCCAGTATGGCATTTCGTATGTTCTTATTCCTCTGACTTTGAGAAAAAAAGTCTGCTGTGTTTTTTATTTGCCTGAAATCTCTAGTAACCCTTCAGGTATGTTTTTTGGTTAGGTAACAGCCACAGCTATTTCTTTAATTAATAAAACTGCTCTGAAATGAAAATTTAGAAAAATAAAACAAAATGAAAATGTATTAAAACGAAAGAAAATAAAATGAAAAACGAAACAATATACATATTTTGTGCCTGCACATCCCTATAATTTACTGGGTGATTCAGTATATAAATAGTTAATTTTTTTATTTTCACAGACACCTAAAGGGAAAAATCAACAAAAAAAGGGGGGGGGGAGCGGATGGGGTATACTAAAAACAGGCACTGGGATGCAGGACCATGCCAAGCTAGAAATGTTCCCTGTGCGGCTAACGAATCTGGTGCCCCCCTCCACCCAGCCACGTTCAGTAACTCACTCTTTTTGAGCTTCCTAGAAGTCTAGTGATGGTATCAGTGCCCGTTCTGTCCTTGTGCCTTGTGTGGCTGCACCACTCACATAGCCCTTAGTACGGCCCTGCTGGGATGTTAATTCTTGAAGTCTCAATCTCCATTCTTCTCTCCTTCTGGGTGATCCTTAGGTTGGATGTCTCTCAGTAGTTCTACAGTGTTAGTCTTTGGAGAATCTGTGATGACCTTTCACACACTCTACACTTGTATGTTCCATAAACCCAGGTAACTCCCACTTGGCAATCTCCTCAAAATGCATTTTCAAAAATATACTGAGACTCCCTTGACATAAACTCTTACTTGATGTCCTCTGCCCCAAACATTTCACTGCTTCCGGCTGCAAGTCCTCTTCTCCATCTCTCCTCCAGTTGGTCCCCGGATTTCAGCACAATACCTCTGGCAGCCGCTCCTCCCTCCAGTTCCCTCAGTTGGCCATAGGATTTGTACAGTTTTCCTCTCAATTTCCCTTGCAGGTAAAACCTTTCAAATCCTCTCTTTACTTTCTCCAGGACAACACCCAGGACCCCACTGATAAGGAGCTCTGTATCCCACACAGTCAGTTAGGCAGAAAAAAGGCAAACAACAAATTATCCTCCAAATCTCTCCTATTTATTCATTCTTACCTCATCTAACTCGTCTCCTGGCTTTCCAGTTTGGGAGTCAGCTAGAGAATTCCCTGAGTTACACTGGGTGAGTAGTGACCCTACAAACTCTCTTGGCATCATGCAATTACTGCGGTGAGCATTAGCAATAAGTTTGAGAGGCTGAGATCATACTCCACATACCCTGGCTTAGCAGTGAGATTCATGACTGTTACGGTATGCATAAAACTAACCCATTTGGAGAAATTGCCCTGATCAAAACATACTAAAGGAATAATCTCCCTGGACTTTTTTTTTAAATCTATTCGGGTTGCAGAAGGGGCTGGGGGAGACAAAGTTAATCCTCCGCAGCCCGACCCTGGCTTTAAGAGGCCGGATCAGGAGTTGGGCTGCAGGGAATTAAATTTTTGGGGCAGTGACCAGCATCGCGGCTTTTAAATGGAGCTGCAGTGCCATGGGAACGGGACACCATGGCACCGCGGCTCTATTTAAAAGCCCTGGCTGAGTTAGCCAGGCTAGCGCTGTACGTGCAGGCTGGGACGGAATCATAGTCCTGGCCTGCACGTACAGTGCTGTTTGCAATTCTGGACGTGCCCCGTGGGATCAGAATTGCAATCTCCTTTGTACGTCCGGATACAAATCTGAAGCCCGGACATACAAAGGAGATCTACATCATGAATAGAATTGGGCCCTAGAGTTCCTCGTGACCATGAGGATCTATGTCCAGAGGCACAAGGGACTTTGGTAGTTTGAGATTCTTAGAAGTACCGACAGAAGTGAGCATGATTATATTAGCATAACTTAAAATTTACAAATACGATTTCATTTACCACAAGATACAGACCTTTGATTATACTTAGAGCCACTACATATCTGGTGATGACATAGGGACCTGTTTACTAAAGCACAGTAAATTTCACATAGTAAGTGCAAAGCCCATGTAGTAACTTTTGGAGGCATTGCTGAACAGGGCAGACATGTACCTCATGGCAAATGCAGTGGCAAGCAGTATAGCAATTGCATCCATGCAATCTGCCGATGCAGTTACTGTGACACGCTGCAAAAATAACCTAAACCCGATCTCCTGTGATCTGACTGCAGATCCCCCCTTCCCCTGATTATCCCATCCCTGAACCCCCCATCTCCAATGAGGCTTTAGACCGTCCCTCTACCTTCCTGATTCCCCTTTCCATAACCTACAAAGGGCGTCCCTGGTGGGTTAGTGGGGGAGGGGCAAAATGCAGTCCCTGGACTGCTGATCTGGGTTCAAAATGGGCCTGACTTGTAGTGGTAGTGTGGTAGGCTATGGCCTATAATAGTCTGCAAATATGAAAGGCCTGTAAGTTAAGGCTCTGATTCCAACCCCCATCTTAGTAAGAACCAAAAATCTGTGAAAGTTTGAGAAAGCTGTTTTAAACTGCTTAATAAGAAGTTTTCATGAATACATAAATCTTTCATTATTCTCTTATGTTCTGATGATAGAAATGTTTCAATACCTGCATTCCTAGAGCCAGAAACGACCCTGCAGTAGATTTGTATCAATACCTAGAAACTGTAACATTGTTAGAATAGCCTGGGAAGGGGGAGCAGGGTGCTAGGCCCAGAAAGGATCTCCGATTGGACAAATGCAGGGGGCGTTGGGACCAATAGAAAGTCTGCATGTATCAAGCTCAAGAGAAATGTATAAAATGAATATTTTTTATTTATTTATTTATTTATTTGTATTTCTTATATACCGCACTATTTGCGATCAGCGCGGTTTACATAGAACAAACAGTATCCGACAATATACAAAAGTCAGGTCATTACATTGAACAGGAACAAGTAACTTGGACAACAGGGTAAACTATATACATATGCGATACGTTGAGTAAGGTAAATTATATACATGTACAAATGAAATTATTAGGTATTGGTTATACTTGGGGGTGCCCTAATAATGATGGCTGGGGTTCAGGGGAGTCAGTGAGGTATTTGATAAAGAGAAAGTGTTTCAAGGCCTTCCTGAACTGGCTCAAGTTGGGGATTGCTCTGATGTATGGTGGTAGGGAGTTCCAGAGACTTGGGGCGCATAGTCTGAAGGCTCTATTCGATGTTGCTTTGGTGCATTTTGTCATGTCTCTCGGTATAACTAGGATGTTGGCTGCTGAGGATCTCAGCCTGTTAGGTGTGGGTGGATGGATGATGTCACTTAGTGAAGAGGAGGAGAGCCCCTTGGTGGCCTTGAATGTCATCACTAAGATCTTGAAACTGATCCTGGCTTGAATGGGGAGCCAGTGAAGCTGCTTTAGGAGGGATGTGATATGCTCTCTTCTCGGAGCTCCAAAGAGAATCCGCGCAGCACTATTCATGGCATGTTGTAGGGGGTTCAAGGTGGCCTGAGGGAGTCCTTGTAGGATGGCGTTTGCATAATCAAAGTGTGGAATAGTGAGGGCTTGATAGATGGTGCGAAAGTCGCTTGGTTCAAGTAATGGGCGTAGGTGTCTAAGGGATCTGATCTTGAAGTAGATCGCTCTGACGGTGTTGGCTATGTGTTGCTTCATGTTGAGATTCTGATCCAGTGTGACTCCGAGATAGCGTATAGCTGATTTTACTTGCAACTCGGCGTTGTTCACTTTCAAGTAGCTGGGTGGTGTGAACTCTGGATTTCTGGAGATGAACAAGACCTCTGTTTTCTTGTGTTGGATGCGCAGATTTTGAGATAGGAGCCATTCGGATATTGTGTTGAAGCACTTAGTCAGAGGGGTAAGGTCTGGGCAGTCCAGGGATATCGGCAGGTAAAGTAGGACATCGTCGGCGTATATCATGCAACTCACATTGAACGATCTGATGATGTTACAGATGGGTTGGATATAGATGTTAAACATAAGTGATGATAGGGAGGATCCTTGAGGAACTCCTTGACTTTGTAGGAATGGTTCAGATGTGGACCCGTTTGCTCGAACGTATTGCCATCTTCCAGACAGGTAGGATCTGCACCACTCAAGAGCTGTTCCACTGATGCCTTTTTCTCTCAGCCTACAAAGGAGAATTTCGTGGCAGACCGAGTCAAAGGCCGCCGCTATATCTAAAAATATGAGTGCGAAACCTTGATGTATGTTGTCGATGCCTGAAATTATGGTGTTGAAGAGCGTTGTGAGAAGAGTTTCCACTCCGTGTGACTCTCTGAAACCATGTTGTGATGAATCTAGGGGGGCGTTGGTATCGATATGATCTTGTAACTGTTTGTAGACTATCTTTTCAATGATTTTGGCTAGCATCGGGATGCTGGAAATGGGCCTGTATGACTCCACCTTTTGTGGGTCTAATTTGGATTTCTTCAATAGAGGTCTAACGGAGGTTTGTTTGAGAGTAGAGGGGAAAGACCCAGTGCTAAAAGATAGGCCTATCATATTGGCTAAGATTGGGGCGAGGTCACATCGCAAATCCCTTATCCAGAATGCTGGACAGGGGTCCGAGTATGCAGTGGAGGTGTTTAGAGTTGAGATGGTGTCTTCTATAATTCTCTTTGAAGGTGTAACAAAGGTAGTTAGAGATGCTGAGAATTCTTGAATGTTGGGGGGGTTCGGTATCTCCATTATGTCGGTCTTGCACAGTTTAGATTGCATAAAGATGGCATAGTCCTGCGGGTGTATACTTCCAGGGTGCTCCGGGGTGGGTTCCTTAGCAAGGGATTTAACCAAGTTGAAGAGGTCATGCAGCTTATTTAATGACCTTTTCAGGGTGTCTGTGTGGTGTTGCTTTATTTTGGCTATGACGGCGTTTCGATGTGTGTGTAGATGCTGGGTGTATGCTGCTTGGTCACTGCTAGTATGTGACTTCCTCCAGCGCTTTTCTAGTCTCCGTAGGAGGGTTAGTGATGCCCTTAAGTCAGCTGTGAACCATGGTGCTGACGATCTTCTGTTTGGGGCTTTAGTTGTTGGGGGACGGATTGCGATTGCGCTGAGTTTGCTGTTCCAGGTGGAGATCAGTTCCTCTAGATCTAGTGAGGTCTTATCAAGGAGTGTGTTCGTTTCAGCCAGTATACGTTCTCTGTTGAACGGGTGAAAACTTCTGGCAGTTGGGTTAGAGTTCTTGCTTGAATACTCATTGGGTCTTTGTGACTTGAAGAGGGTAGGTATCTGGAAAGTAATGAGCTTGTGGTCAGACCATGGTACTGCTGTTAATGAAAGTGTGATGTTCGTGATTGCTGAAGCACTGCTTGTGGGGCGAATATGAGGTCGAGAATGTTACCCTTTGAGTGTATGGGTTCTTGTACCAATTAGGTGTATCCCAAGATGTCTAGTGCTTCTATGAATGCAGCTGCTTGATTGTCCTGTAGGGAAGGCAGATTGAAGTCGCCTAGGATCCAATTTGGTTTATTTGGACCCTGGGTGTTGGCTGCTATGTTTATGATGTTAGAGAGGTTGTCTGGATTTGCAGAAGGTGCTCTGTAAATCAAGTTTATAGAGCAGTTGTTGTTGGAGATAGTTATTGTTTCAAGGGTGTTGATGCTGTTGGCTTCAACCAATTTGAACTGAAGGTCCGATCTGGTGATGATGATCACTCCTCCACCCCTTTTATTCTGCCTGTGGCTGGTGAAAGCAACAAAGTTGGGTGGTAGAAGTTGATTAAGTATAGTGTTGTCCTCCAGTGAGAGCCAGGTCTCAGTGATCATGATGATGTCTAGTTTATGATACATTATCGTTTCAGTGATTGCTGGCCATTTTTTGCGAAGTGAGCGAGAGTTAATGAGTGCACACTTCAGGCTACTAGTGTATGGGCATTTACTTTGCTTGGTTTTTAAAGAATTTTGTAGTGGTTCTGTAAGAGCTTTGCTCAGTCCTTTTTGAAGCTTGACTCTCTGAGCCTTGTGCACAATAAATTGGCTTGGATCCTTGAACTGACTCCTGGTATTATTTATTGCATGCTTATCAGCTGCTACAGTAGTCTCACGGTACCATCATTGCCGAATAAGGATGCAAATCTCAATAGTTTTACTGAGGGGTTGAAACTCATTAGGGCTTTCTTTATGGTATAGAAGGCCTTTAGATCTTCTTTTTGCATCCAACCCTGAGCTCCTCGACTTCCAACCAAGATATGCATATATAGGATATAGTCTATATTTGATTATTTAGTTAAAATTTGAATTTGTAATGGAGATTTTTTTCAGTAAAAACATAAATTTTCTCCTTCATATTTGACTGGAGGGTCCATATTTCCACTAGGACTCTAACAGATTTAGATTCTCTTGTAAACCTTCTAAAAGAGGGGATAAAACGACATTTGATCTCTAGTAGTTTAGTTTCAGTCCTGGTACTATGCATTGCTACATTTGTGCGGGGAGATTGCTGATGAAGATGTTAAAAGAGTAGGACTAAGGCCACATCCCTGTCGTATTGCTCAGCCCATCCTCTGTCTTCAGACTGATTGTATTTGTCTTACAATTTACAGGGAATAATGAAGGGGACAATCAAATTGGCACTTGCTCTATGCTCCAAATTCCCTTACTATGGCCCTGGCAGACATGCATAGCAATGGAATACCTTTGTTAATTTGCCCACTTTTGCCCCCTTAAATACTCTTGTCTAAAGACTCAAATGCCAGTGGCAGAAAACATGTGGGGGCAGCTATAAGTATGTCTTCTCTTTCTCTGGGAATCTCATTCATGTCTCTTATCACTGGTTTTGCATAACAGTAGCTCAATAATATTTATTGCCTTCCAGGGTCAGTTCTATGAGAAATCCTGCTTAGTTTCACATTTAAACCTTCATACAGTAACTATAAAAGCCTCAAGCATTCTTTCTTCAGTATAGAGTACCCCTCTTGTTAGATTTTGTCAGTCACAAATCTTCCATTTGCTACTTTCCCAAACATTTTGTCTACCATATACTAATTTCACACTTATGCTGTAAGTTTTTACTTCTTCACAGAGTATTATTGGCTATCCAGGGATCAATGATGTGCCTAGAGGAGATGTTCACATTATGTTAACTCATTCCAAGTGAGAAAGTGCCTTTTCAACCCTAGCACCCATGGGAAATATGTATGAATATATATGATAAAGGTCATTCGCTCAAGCTGTCAAATGTTTCTAAGATATTATCTTCTTTCAGCACAGAATAATATCTGCTGACAAACAGGGGTAGTGACCTTGAGATTGATATGGCTCCTGCTGCATGGTTTAATCTCTGGCCATATATTCAGAAAGTATCCCACTGTCACTGAAAGAGGGATATGCGGCTTAAGATAACACAATGGTTTATCCATGGTGGCTCTGTGTGCTCAGTTTATCTCAAAATGTTCTCTTTCTTGGAGGGACTGTGGCCTGCTCGAAAACATAACACATATGTTCTACAGCTATCCACTGACACATTGCCAGCTTCAAGTCTGCAACCAAATTAAGAGGATCATGCTGGAGTCAGGGGTAGCTCTATAATGAGGCCAAGTGAGGCGGTGGCCTCAGGCGGCAACTTTTTGGTGGCGGCAAAAAATTCCCCCAAAAAGACCACCTCACTCAGCCTTCAAAATTTAAAAAAAAGTGCAGGACAAGCTATTGCCACTGCTTCTTGGCAGCGGCAGAATCAACTGCCTCGCGGCCCTGTGCCCCCCCCCCTTCCCGCAGCCCCAGAAGAGCCCTGCCAGCACCTCGGCTCACCTTTGCAGAGCCTCGAGAAGGAAAAGCATTTCTCTTATTTACCATGGCTCTGTTAAAGTGGGCTGATGGAGGGGGGGGGGGTGGCACTGGGAGTGGAAGTGAGCTGATACCTGCAATGGTATTGGGACTAGAAGGAAATGGACACCAGAGGCAGACCTGGGAATGCAAGGCGGTTGACATTGGAAGGTATGGGGAGAGGAGGACTGGAAAGGAGGCTGATACTGAGAAGGATTACCAGGACTGGAAATGGGCTGATGGAAGGAAGTGAAGAAAACAAAAGAGATAAGAAATGGCAGATGGACCATAGACCACAGAAAGAGAACTAAGAGAAGACAGGAAAGCAGAAGCCTCAGATCAGGACCAGCATGATCAAAGAATAAAATGTTCAGACAACAAAGGTAGAAAAAATAATTGTATTTAATTTTAGTGATTGGACTTTGTGCTATCTTTATATTTTACACAGTATGGAGGAACTGCATCTCTTATTTATATGATGTTGCGCACTGCATATGGAGTCTGACTTCTTTGGGGTTTTAATTTAAATTTTGTCTACATATTTTTATTTTTACTTAAGATTGTGGTCACTTATTCTGTACTTGATGAGGGTCTGTGTTCTGAGTGTGTGACTGAGGCCAGGTGTTCTGTTAACATGGAGTTTGTACATAAAGATCTATACTGTACTGTAGTAATTTGACATGTTCAGCTTTTCAAATAGGTGTATGGATGTTTCAGGGCCCACTGTAGTATTTAGAATGATGCTTTTTTTGGATGGGCTCCTTATGTGAATTTTGGAAGTTGGTGCTGATATGGTATGGTATGGTAGATTTGCTCTATAGATTCTCGGTGACTTTGTTGTAGGGTTTTGTATTAGTTCACAATATGCCTGGTACTGGAGAATGGTTGTTGTTGTTAGTGAGATGATCAGAATCAGATTTTTTTAAGATATTGATTTCTGTGAGTGAATTTCCTGGTTCTGCTCTGTACCCGCTGTTGAAGAGGGTTCTGTGGATGCAAAATATATGTTGAAAAAGAAAAAGCAAGAACCATAACATAGTTTATAATAACAAAATAAAAATGAGTTATAACTTAGTTTTAAAAAGTGTGCTATGGTTCTCGCTCTCTTTTGGTTCCTTGATGTGCAAACATCTTGCATTTCCTCCATATAATCTAATTGGCTTTTTGGTTTGATTCAGTCCCTGACTGGAGTTTTGAGAAAGTCCTGCCCCCTCTACGGGGGGGGGGGGGGCACCATCTCATCCTTCGCCTCAGGCAGCAGATTAGTAAATAACAAACATTGCAGAGAATTGGTACAGAGGAAGGCAGAAAGCAAGGGCCCAGGAATAGTAAACAAGCACATGTAAATGAAGTTAAAGGGGAAGTAAAAAAGAGTCAGAAATGGTGCTTCTGGGGCGCAGCTCTGTAAGGAGGATGATCAGAGCTCCATCCAGGATGCGGGCAAGACTTGGAGACCCTGAAAAAGGGAGAAGTCAAGCAACTGGGGCAAAAGAAGGAGGGGGTCAATATGAAAAGAAGAAAGTCAGAGAGCAAGAGACCATAAGGAAGGAGAACCAAGGTACTAGACCTTCCAGTGAGGGACTTATTGGGAAGCAGGTTCTAATAGACCAGGAGAGTAAGATCTGAAGCCAACAAAGGCATGCTAACGACCTGTGGCTAATGTAATGACCAAAAAGGTAACCTATGAGGGTTAGAGGACTTTTGAGTTCATCACAACAATGTCAAAAATATGAATATCTCTCTCACTTTATCCATGGAGGGTTAGAGATAATATCTAGAATGTTCTTGGAAAAAACAAAATTCTCCTCCACAGTCTCCTATTTACACTGCAGAAAACAATTTTACAAAATTGTAATGTACTGGTTGCACTGATTAGATTGGTGTACTTAGGGGGTTGCGGGTGTCGGCCATGGTTTCAAGACCTATATTAATAGAGGGGTATTACTGGGGGGGGTTCATCACCACTGTTCCCTGTCAATTGACTAATTGAACCCAGCTACAGCAGGAGAGCAAGAGTAGCAACAAAAGCCTATACTGACATCCTTCCCTCTTTGTACTGGCCCTGTGAGCATGATCAAAATCATCAGATCGCACTTTCTCCATGGGCAAGCAGGATATAATCCGCCACACAGATGGGTGTCTTCATCCTTGACGGAACCTGGTCAGACTTGTTCTCCTAGAGCATGTGCGAATGAACCCCTCCTGTGTGCCAATTGCTCCTCCCCTTCAGTCTTCCTCATCCTCGGCCAAGCACGGACATAGTTCTCCCTTGTTCTTTGTTTTTCTCATCATTTTTCAAAACCTTTTACATTTCTTCTACTTTTTATCTTTTCGTCAGCAGTGCTATCCCCAACTGCAGCAGACCTCTCCGGCAGTGGCAGCACTAAGGAGTCTACTCCTTCTCATGTCACCCCATCCAGAGCAGACTTCTCTGACTGTGGGACACTGACATGAGGGCAGTGGTGGGATTCAGCCAATTCGCACCGGTTTATGCAAACCCATTCATAAGATTTCCTGAGTTCGCCAAACCAGTCACTATAGGCCATTTTGCACTGCGTGGCTAATTTGCATTTTGTATTTTGATGATATTGGGAGTGATCGCAGCAGCGGGAAAAGCCCCCAATGCCATCAAAATACTATCGGGGAATGGTGCCCTAACAGATAGTGAATCCCTGGTGGCCTAATGGTTCAGAACCCCCCTCCACCTGCCTTAAAAAGAAAATAGACCCGGAGATCTAGAGGGCCCAAGAACCCCCCCCCTACCCCCCTCCTGACCAAAAAACAAATAGACTTGGTAACAACAAGCTTGGTTGCAGTGCAGATCCCTATGCCTTCTTCTCTTCTTGCTGCGATCATTATCCAGCTTGGCTTAATGTGAGAAGAAGCATCTCCTCCCTGCCTTCTGAGGCTATAAACCTAGGCGGTTGTGCTGGATGGTGTGGATCCAATATGAGCTGCATTCCTTCAAAGACCCGGGGGCTGACTTCCGCCCTGCTCCTCCTTCCCCTGCTGCTGCCAAGCATGGAACAGTTCTGATCACGGAGGCGGCCTATGCCTGGCAGGGCCACCCTCAGCACAATCACTGGGAAGCCTCGGCACTGCTTTGGGGTAGGGCACAGAGCCTCTTTGACCCCGCCTGTTGTTTTTTCAGTACATGTGAGGACGCCCTGAGTGCATTTTCACCATCCTTAATGTGAGTGCATGCTGATCTCTGTCCCACTTCAGAGGGCCAGATGGGGCGAGGGTGGCGATGCTCACAAGTGATAAGAGACCAGTGCTCTCCCCTAAGTCAGTTGCATCTCGATTCTATGAAGGACTTTGGCTAATACCCAGCCCTGCCTGCAGCAGTTTAATTCAGCAATGGCTATGGGAACTGGACACTTACGAAAATGCTGAACAACATCCAGTCCCGTCCCCAGCAGTTTATTTCAGTAGGAGCTCTGGTAATTCAACATTCCATGGACTTGCAAAAAAATAAAATAAAATAAAACCCACGCAGCCCGTCCACAGCAGTATCCTTCGGCAGTGGCTGTGGTAACAAAATTCTCTCCAGAAAGTCAGTTTATTGTCTGAAGGTAAGAGAGTACCATCTCGACAGTGTTAAAGAAACTCCCAGACAGCAGGGATTCTTGTAAGTCATTCTACTTTCCACCAAAATCTCAGCAGGTGTCTCCCTGCAGTGGGGACTCTGTCATGTTTAGTCCTCTTTGTAACTTGTGTCAGTGAGCAGTGCTAATAGCCTTCTTTCACTCTTTTCTGCCCATGGGATCTCTCACAGTACAACAAGGCATAGTTCCCAGCACCACGGCCTCAAAGTGAAAGTCTAACAAACAAAAAAAAAAGAGAGAGAAAGCAAACATGCTCATCACTTGAGCACTGCCCCCCAGCAAACAGAATCAGGTGGTTCCAACTACCTTTAATACGGCAGCAATGAAAGGTGCAGAACCTGCGCCTTATCCTGTGATTATTTGTGTGTCTGGCATCCCTAGTCAAAGGAACTTTCTCATTCGGGAGATATCAAAGCGCCATGTAGTCTTTATTTCCATTTCCTGACTGGTGCTCAGAAGCTTCTGCTGGAGCTTTTTGGACAAATCCTGCCAGCATAAACACAGACGGTTGAGCAGCACTCTGCTCAAGTGGGCTTTGGCTTCATATACTGAGCCCGATCTCAGTAGGGGCTCATCTGGGCCGTCTGGACGGCCCCAAATAGGACAGGGCCATTAGGACCTGATTCTGCACCATGGGAGCCAGACGTTCCCGTGGGTGCAGGATCAGGACCTGAGAGACGGCCCAACGTGCCCCTGCATCATCGCGGGGATATCCTCCCCGCAGCACAACCTGCTCACTACCTTGGAGCCCCCTTTTCTTGCTGCTCCACCCCAACGGGGGCTTCTGGGGCCCGGATCAGGTGGCAGGGACTCACCCTGCTCACTGCCGTCGCTGCTGAGGGGCTGGCCAGCCTATCTGGAGGGACAGCAAATGCTTATTCTACCTCCGAGGCCTTGACGATCTCCAGACATACAGGGCCATCTCCAGACGTACAGGGCCATGACCATAATCGGCCTTGTACATCTGGGGGGTTGGCCCCGCCCATTCTCTGCCACGTCCCCTGCAGCACACACAGTGGTTCTGTGCGTGCAGGGGGGCCCGGAGGCGGCAAATAGTTCAGGCGGCTAGCAGGGTTTGACATCCCATCGGGACGTACAACCCCACCAGTCGCCTTGCAGAATCAGGCCCATAATGAAGCAGGTACTATGGCATAGCTTCCGTCCATCTTCTGGCTACATGTGCCCTGCATTCCCTGTCTGCTTCTCCCATAACTGAACGTGATTGTTTAAAGAAAAACAAACAAAGAAGGTGCTGTGATAAGCAGGGGCACAGGGTTTGCACAAGCCATCTATTCCTGTTCTATAGACTAAGATGACTTCATTATCTGACAGCATCTTTCTAAGAAATTCAGCAATAATTCCTACAGCACCCATGAGTAGCAACCCTTACCCCACTGGGTTCAGGGACGTGCATTTTACTCCTCATACTGGCTAGCAAGGAGATGCCTCTCCTAATCAGATAAATTTCTCTTCAAAACAATAATACAGCTCTTGTTTTTCTTTTAGTTTCCATTTAGACATGAAAAATATACCTTGCAGAGCTGTGCAATTGGAAGTTTTTCTATCTTTTCAGGTCTTCCAGTAAAAAAATAAAAATAAAAAAAGAGGCCACACTAGTCATTCTTCTATAATCATAGACCTCCAGGAGGCTACAGGGTGATTAGAGCCCCTCCCAGGATTTCTTAGGGGTATGTTTACTAAACCGTCTTAATGTTACCAGCGTTAGTTGCAGTCGTATTGTGATGAATGCCATATAAGGTAGTGGGCGTTCCGGTCTTAAGGTAGCATTTCGGATTATCGCGCGATAAAGTCCGTTATCGCGCAATAGAGGGAGCCGTGGCACGTTAACGCGCGTTAGCCTTAATTAGGCACCCTGACCTGGAAACACAGTGACAGAGGTGTAGCACAATGGTTAATACATTGACTGATGAAACAGGGGTCATGAGTTTAATCTCCCAGTGGGCTTAATGAGTAAGGCTGTCTGAGGCATTACCCTTTACTTTAAATCAGTGCTGTCTGAGGCATTTTCTTTTTTAATTTAAATTGGTGCTGCCAGCAAACACACCCTCACAGTGCCGTAACCTAAGGTGCCGCATAAGGCGCCCTATAAGGCACATTATAAAGTGCACTGTCCGCCAAGGCACCTTATAATGTTCCCTATAGGGCGTCTTATAAGGCGCCTTATAGGGCACCTTATAGGGCGCTTTATAGGGCACCTTATGAGGCACCTTAAGGTTATAGCACTGTGAGGGTGTTTTTGCTGGCAGCACTAATTTAAATTAAAAAAGGAAATGCCTCAGATAGCCCTATTAAATAACACCACTGTGGGATCAAACCCATGACCTCTACTTCCCCAGTCAGTGAAGTAACCAGTGGGCTACATCTCTATAGCTACTAACAACCCCCTGGCTGGCTACAGAAGGACTGCAGGTCACCACACAAACTGTCTGCTGTGGTTACCAGGATAGGGTTAACCCACCCGTACCCGTGAAGCACTGCACATGCAGCTCAGCAGTCTACAGATGATCACAAGATGGGGTATGCACCCCCACAGCACCTCAGCCTGGTAGGGGGAACTGACCGTGTGTGTTACTGGCACAGAGTAGCTACAGACCGACACATTGTCGGGCTACTGTGCTCACCCTGAGGGCGAGGTGGGGCAAGGTGGAGCAGCACCTGACTTAGCTCGGATAGGCTATGCTGCAGGTCCCCATCAGTGCCAGTGTGTGATAGGTAGTCCTTGCAGAGACACCTATGATACACCTGTGTCCATCCGTATTTCCCAGTCACGTCTAGCCCTTGTGGACCATGATGCACCCAGAATAGTGCATATCCTGTGTGGGTGCCATGGTCACAGGATTTAAGTGAAGGGGGGAGGGGTGCTTGGACCCATAGGTGGATTATGTAGCACCACCCAACCCACCCTCTGGGGCTCAGGGTGGGGGACAGGATCTCCCACTAACAGATCCACATTCTATATCCCTGCAATGGTGGCAGTAGAGGGGATCATTAACCCCAGTCCTGCTGGAGGAACAGATACCCTACAGGGCAATCAATGCAGAACTGTACACATCCACAAGGCAATGGTAGGCAGACAGACAGTAGGCCTGGAAATGCTCTGCTGCCCCACACCACTATCTGACATTCTCCAGCAGCGAGTCTCCAGCCACTGCACCCTGCAAGGTGTTCCAGCCATACACATACTAACTGCAGACAGTCTGCTAGCTAGTCCATAATGCATGTTCCTGGAGGAGAAATGAACACACATACCAAGCAAATGAATCAGTGATTGGGCCTCAGAAAAGAAAACCCATAAACATCACTTATTTTATTTATTTATTTATTTAACAGTATTTCTATACCGCCTTTTCCTACAATCAAGGCAGTGTCACAACAATACAATCAAAAGTGGTGGAGGTGTAATTCATGCAGTGAAAGAAATGTTATGATTTGCGTGTGGGGGAAAGTGTATTAGATTAGGTTGAACTATGTACAGTGTGCGCTATGGTACAGCATGGGCTATAATACAATGATCTGAACAATTAGGGCATAAGATATATCCTGTGTCATTATACAATTTCTTATCAGGGTTGGGAGGGGTGAGTACGTGGTTCTTGTTGATTAAGTGACATGTCCATAGTGTTCTATGAACAGTGTTGTCTTCAGCTGTTTGCAGAAGTCTTTGAGGTCCGTTGTCGATCTCAGTTCGTCTGGGAGGGAGTTCCAAATTGTTGGGGCAGCCAGGGAGAGTGCTCTCTCAGTGGTATCCTTTCGTGTTTTTCTGAAGTCGCTCGGGGTGTTGACTCTGTTGGAGGTTCCTTTTCTTCTTGGGCGAGTGCTGGTGTCTGGATGAATGAGGTTGTGCAGGCTGTTGGCTGAAATCTGATGTTTGATTTTGAATATGTTTATTATTGTTTTGTATTTGATGTGTGAGCTGATTGGGAGCCAGTGTAGGTCTTTGAGAACCGGAGTAATGTGTTCATGTCTTGTTGAGCCAGATATAATGCGGGCTGCAGTGTTTTGGGCTAGCTGAAGAGGTTTGAGAGTTTGTTTTGCTAGGCCAAGGTAGATGGGGTTGCAGAAGTCCAGTAATGGAGTGATGAGTGCTTGGCATACGGTACGGAAGTGTTCTGTGGCGAGGAGGGGTTTAAGTCTTCTGATGATTCTCATTCTGTGGTATGCGTTCTTGATTGTTTTGTTTACGTGTGTCTTGAGATTCAGTTCTTTGTCCAGGGTTACTCCAAGGTATTTTACTTCTGATTTCATTGGTATGGTTGTGTCTGCTACTCTGATGTCCGGTGGGTAGATGAAGTCTGTGTTGCGAGTGATTATTAGTGCCTCAGTCTTGCTGTAGTTGATTGAGAGGTTGTTGTCCTTACACCATCTTGTCATTTGTGTTAGGCAGTCAGTTATTTTAGAGTAGTCTGGGTTGTCAGTTGAGATAGGCGTGTATATCATAATATCGTCTGCATAGATGGTGTATTGAATGTTGTTCGCTTTCAGGATGTCGCATATTGGCTGGATGTATATGTTGAACAGAAGTGCCGAGAGGGCGGACCCTTGAGGCACTCCTTGGAGGACTTTTATGGGTTGAGAGGTGTTGTTGCCTACCTTGACCTGTATCAGCCTGTCGGTGAGGTAGGATTGGAACCATTTTAATGTGGTACCATGAAGTCCAATTTTCTTTAGTCTTTCCAGGAGAGTTAGGTGGTCAACTGTGTCGAAGGCAGAAGAGATGTCTACGAAGATCATTAGGATACCTTTTTCGGTGTTATCTATGACTCAGAGGATGTTATCTAAGAGGTAGATCAGCAGTGTTTCGACTCCGTGCTGAGGACAAAAGCCGTGTTGGTTGTCATCTAGAGGAGCACTTGAGAGAAGCACTATACAGCACTATGGGGGAACCTAGCCATGCCATGGCCACTGCTCAGTCAGGGTGAGAGTGACCCCCCCCCCCCACCCCAGGACATGCTGTGGCCACCCTGTCTGTGTAGGTGGTGGCCGGGCACTACAATGTCCCAGCCATTGCCTTATGCCCTGTGCAGATGCTTCCTGCCCAGGCCACCCTGTCCGGGCCATACCCACAGTACCTTGCTCCTCATTATGCACATTGGTAGGCTAACACTGGAAACAGTGCAAGCAGTGTGGGCTGAGTAAGGTGTAGGCAGCCACAACACACTGGATAGACAGACACACACTCCCACACCTATGCCAGCATTGTGCAAAGGCTTTTGGCAGCCCTGGCCACCACACCAGTCCTGAGCACAGTGCAGGCATTGCTATGGTACGCAATACTGTTGGGGTCACTCCCCGGGGTGGTAAACACTGTCAGAAACCAAAACTGAAACACACTCCACAGATATCAGAAAGGTTGCTATGATGCAGCTTTATCAGCAAATTGTGCTTAACTTAGGAATTGCTATCTGCCATTAATCATAGCAACCTTTTGATATATGTGTAACGTATTCCCAAGTTTAGGGCGGCATTGCTAAGGTATGCAAGTGCTAATACTGGGAGATGCTGCTGCGCACAGGGCCCAACAGCCTGACTCTCCATGAGGCTTTGGATAGTGGAGCCTATGGGTGTGGGTGTTTATGCCCCTGTTGGCCGCTGCTCTAGGGCAGAGGTTCCCAACTCCGGTCCTGGTGGGCCAAACACTGTTCAGGTTTTCATGCTGTCCCTAATGAATATGCATGAGATACATTTGCATACAATGGGGCAGCACATACTAATGCAGCACAGGCATATTTATTAGGGACAGCATGAAACCTGAATGGTGTTCGGCCCTCCAGGACTGCAGTTGGGAAACTCTGCTCTAGGGATTGCACATGTTTATGGTGTCTGTGCTCTGTAGGGTAAAATATATGCGTTTCAGGCATGTTTATTTTATCTGCAATAAAGGTTCCGTCCTTATTACCACGGTTTAGTACTGGGTAAAATAGGGGGAAAGGGTTGGCAGGAGCCACAACTGGGACTTGAACTTGTGAACACATTGGCTGTGTGTACTGTACCACACTGTTGCCACAGGGACAGTTTATTCTCTGGGGATACCATGACTGTTTGTCAGACAGACCCTGTCTGTTGGCGTACACGGCACCCACCTAAACGGGGGTAGGCTATGGTCTGCTGTGGGCAGATGTCACTGCCCCCTCCGCCACCAGCACCCCTCTGCCACCATATTGCCATGCCATAATGCCGGTAGTGCTGGTGGTGCACAGTCCCAGGCCATCCAGTATGCTGGTAGGCAGCTGCCTATGGTGTGAGTTCTCGGGTAGGGGTGCCTACATGGACATGTGTGCTTCCCCCTGGCACCGCCTGCCAATGTTATGTGCCCTTGGGGTTACCTGCTGGGTAATCTCCCCTGTGACACTGTGGGACACACACTCATGCCCATGTTGGACCCTCGTCAGTTGCTGTCTTGCTGCTTTACAGTTTCGGCATACCTATGTGTCACCTAGGCATCTGCCTAGCCCACACTGTGCCCCATTCTGTTAGCATTGAGTGTGTATGTAGAGATCTGTAGTAATCTGGCTTTTTCAATGTTCCCAATAAGTTGTATTGATGTTATAGGGCTGACTGCCCTATTTACAGTGCTGCCTTTTCCAAAGGAAGGCCCTTGTTGGTGCTGTTATGGAATGGTAAATTTATTCTGTCCTGAGCAACTTTTGTAGGGTTGTGTATTACTTTACAATATACATGGTATTGGAGAGAGTTTACGTTGCTGTTACTGATGTAGAATCAGAATCGTTTTTGTACAGTATAGTGAATTCTACAGGGAAATATCTTAGTTATTCAATAAAAGTAAGGACTGAAAATTACAAGTTAAAATAAATCCAAAGAAAGCTAAATAGCCTTTTGTGGTGCTCCTTTCATTTGCAAAGCAAAACAATATGCAGACCTTTCCTAATTTATACTGTGAATGTACCATAAGAAAAACTTCACTCATTAACCTTCAGTCTCACTCATTGGGGAGGTAAATCCACTCTTTGGTATGGACCACTCTTGGCATCTCTGGGGAGTGGTAAGAATCAGGGGTAGATACTGCAAAAGGAAGGCCTGTATTTAAACATAAGAAACTACCTAGGGCACTAGATTTTGAAGGCACCAAATATCCACCCCAAATAGAGCCTACTCCCACTTACTTTAGGACCATGTACATGTGTGCTGCATCAAAGGGATGTCACTGTGGAACTATGGCCTCCCTCTGTTCCTCTCTAATCTTTGGGATCTCTAACCCACCACCCCTACCCTTGCTCTTAGGAAACTGCTGTCTGGTCTTGCCTTTGTGCACCAAAATCTTAATTCTGACCCTGGGGAGAGGAGGTAAAAGGCAGAGATTAGATACTGGCTTTCCAGTTCTTCTCTAATGGAAATTTAACCTTGTTTCTGTCCCTTGCTTGCCCCCTCCCCCCCCCCTTCCCCCTCGCAGTGCCTCTGGCACCTCTTGTTTCCTTTACTAACCAGAACCAAAATGAACGCTTGGGAAGAAGGGAGAGTAGGGACCACTTTCGAGAAACAAACTTGGGGATGAGGAGCAGAGACAGGCCCCCAGATTTGGAGAGGGAGTGGCTGGGTAGGGAAGGAGGAGGAGAGAGCAGGAACTTCCAGATTAGTGGATGAGGAGATCAGGGACTTGCAGACTGAGCAGAGTAGGTAGTGAAAGCAGGGACTCCTAAACTGAATGGAAATATAAGGTGAACCTGGGCTCTGAGATGGGTGGAAAGAGTGAGCACTTGGAGACGAAGAACGACTAGGGAAACTGCAGGGTCTCAGTGGCTGGTGGGGGGTATGAAGTGGGAGATATTAAATGGGGATGAGGATGTGAGGAGGGGCAGAGGAAGGAGTTACAAGATCGAGGGGAGTCGAAGTATGGTGTGAAGAATCTGGAGGGCTAGAGGAGAGTGAGAGGTAGTAGAAAAGGATGCAAAGGGATAAGAAAGAGAGGAATGGGTATGTGAAAGGGATGAAAGAGAGAGTGAACGGAGCTAAAGTAAAAGAGGGGTAACTGGAGGTTGAGTAGTTGATAAGGGAAGAAAGGGGCTGGAGACTGGGTAGACAGAATGTCGGCATTGAACGGTCCGAGGGGGCAGAAGCAAACGGCCTTGCAGTGCCAAAGTTGTAAGGTAAGCGCCAACGGGGTGGTTTGAAGCCATTTCTGCTGCTGCTGCAGATCCTGGAGAGGGACGGCAGCAGTGGTGGTACTGAGCACCGCTTCATCTCCTTACACTGGCCCTGAGTAGAAAAGTAAGGAGGGAGAAAGAGATGAGAGAAAAAGACGAAGATTAAGGGAATTATGGAAAGGCTGGGAATGGTGAGTGCATGGGTAGGTGAGGAACAAGTGATTTATTTAACAGGTTTCTTATAGCACTTTATCATTTCAGTCAAAGCGGTTTACATTGTAACTTAAACTTGGCAATGTACATTAAACAGGGATATTGATAACTTGAATTTTTCTGAGGCAATGAAGGGTTAAGTGACTTGCCCAAGGATGTGTGTGAGAACAGAAGGAAGAGAGAAGAATGGAAGTGTATCGTATGTGGGATAAAGGGAAATGCAAGGTAAAAAAAATAAAACAAAAGCAAATGGAATCTTTAATATAAGCAAATGAGAGAAAGCAGGATGAAAAAATCTAAAGAATAAAATGGAAAACAGAAAAAGAAAACTTAGGGGTATGTTTACTAAAATGCGGTAAACGTGAATAACGCGCGTTGTACGACATTAACGATCGTAAGTGCAGTATAACGCGCGTAATCATGTGCCAACGAGCGTTAACGTCATACTACGTGCGTTAACCGTAGTTAACGATCGTAAAGCCCCGCGGCGCGGTAAAACAACGCAGAAGGTGGAGAGAGGGCGGAGATAAGGGGTCAATGGGCGGAGAGTGGGCGGGGAGAGGCCTCCTTCACACCAACGCGCTGAATTTCAGAGCTCAAATCCAACACGAATGAAAACCTGCCATTAAAGGCACATTAAAGGGGAGAGAAACCATTTAGGTGTCAGCAATGTACAGCCCAGGCAGGAAAACCCAAAGAAAGTGATAAGTGTGATACATGTGCACAGAACAAAAGGGCACAGAAACACTGAAAATGACCCCAACAAACTGGAAAAAAACAATGACCAAGTTGGCCAACAGTGGTATCAATGAGAAACACCCCCCCCCCCCCGAGTAAGCTCCATAGAACAGAGAGAAACTGTGGAAGGGTCTATAATCAGTCCCCAGACAAGGTGAATGGACCCACAGTGAAATAGCGCTGCTCAGGGTCTTCCCACCACCAGACACGGTGCCTATGGCATGCACATGTCCCGCAACAGCAGGGCGTGCATGTGGGAATGGCAACTGGGCAGATGCTGGAGAAGGGGATACAGAGGGCTGCAGGCGGCACATGACAAGGTACCACCAGGGAATGCACCATCTCTGTGATAACATGGTGGTGCAGTGCACAAAACCACTGCAATCAGAAACAGAAGGTCACAGGTTCAAGTCCCAGCTGTGGATTCCGCCAACCCACTCTGCATATTTTACCCACGACTATAAAGTCCCAATACAGACAGAACCTTATTTGCAGATGAAGTAAACATGCCCAAAACGCCGACATTTTACCCTACAGACCACAGACTCCATAAACAGGCGCATTACCTACAGCAGAGTCTCCCAAATGCAGTTCTGGAGGGCCAAACACCATTCAGGTTTCATGCTGCCTCTAATAAAGATGCCTGTGCTGCATATCTATGCACTACCCCCATGGTATGCAGATGTACTTCCTGCATAGCCATGAGGGACAGCATGAAAACCTGAACAGTGTTTGGCACACCAGGACTGGAGCTGGGAAACACTGCCGTAAAGCAGCAGCCAACAGGGGCAGACACACCCGCACCCACAGGCCCCATCATCCAAAGCCACCTGGAGAGGCAGGACTTCGGGCTTTGCGTGCATCTGCCAATACGAGCACCTGCATACCATAGCAATGCCACCATACACCTCCGAATAGGGTACACATCTTAAAAAAGGTTGCCATGATTACTGGCAGATAGCACAAGTACAGGTTTTCTCTGAGTGAGCTGCAGCATAGCAACCTTTCTGACGTCTGTGGAGTGTGCTACAGGTCCTGTGTCTGACAGTGTTTACCAACCTGTGCAGTGACACCTACAGGTTTGCGTACCACAGCCATTCCTGCCCTGTGCCCCGGACCGTTGGGGGGGGCAGGGCTGGCCAACACCTCCATAGCTGCACAATGGTGGCATAGGTGTGGGGAGTGTGTGTCTGTCTATCAAGTGTGCGGTGTCGGCAAACATCCTCCACAGCCCGCAGTGCTAGCACTGTTGCCAGTATTGGCCTGCCAATGTGCATAATGAGGAGCAAGGTACTGTGGGAATAGGCTGAATAGGGTGGCCTGACCTGGCTGCATCATCTCAAGGCATAGGGCAATGGTTCGGACATTGTAGTGCCCGGCCTCCACCTGCACGAACAGGGTGGCCATAGCATGTCCTGCTGGGAGGTCACTCTCACCCTGACTGAGCAGTGACCACTGCATGGCTAGGTTCCCCCATAGTGCTCTATGGTATTTCTCTCATGTGATATATATGGGTCCCCTTTTGGGGCCCAATCACTGACTTATCTGCTTGGTGTGTATGCTGACAACCCTGTTCTGGGTGCCTGCATCTCATCCAGGACCATGCACTCTGGACTAGCTGGGGGACTGTCTGCAGCTAGTATGTGTCCTGCTGGAACACCTCGCAGGGTGCAGCGGCTGGAGGCGTGCTGCTGGAGAATGTCAGATAATGTTGGGGTCTCAAAACTGTGAAAAATCCACTCCACACCTTTTTTTTCTTCAACCTAAATATATATATATATTTTTAAAATTTTACCAACGGTCTCAGATAAACGATACTTGTTCTTAACACCTTTATATGGGTACTTGATTCACCCAATACAGTGCTCGTTCACATCAATGACCGGAGGTTATATTTTGAGAAATTTTTTTGTGCTTTTCTATATAATCTTCTTTTTAAAAAATCTTTTAAAATAGAACAAACACCATTCTACTTATCTTAGGCAGAACGATGCTTTATCAATGCCCCTTCAGCCCTCAATGAAATTGAAAACCCCAACGCCTCAATGGTCCAAGCGCTCTAGCGTTTCTCCTGTTGGGTTTGTCAAGGGGATATTGACAGTGTTTTTCACCAGGGCTATTTAACGTTTCCAATATACTTCAAACTTTAATTCTGTCTATATGAACAAAAGCAGAAAAAAATCATTTGGTTGATTTCTACTTGTCATAACTTTGTCTTATCAATCATATCATCACTAATTCTTTACTTTACCAAAAAACCTTTTGAAAGCAAACCAGTATTCTTTTCTTCATTGCTAGTCTTTCTTGTTGTTAGCCGTTGTATTCTGGATTAACGGAAGACACCGCGCATGCGTCTTTCCCCCGATTTAAATACCTTCCTGTTATCTTGATCTGAGGGAAACTACCGGGTGCAGGCCAACCAATCTACACTAACATTCAATCCTGTTGGTTGGACAGTCCCTAAACGGTGTATCCACCATTGCTCACGGTACAGGAGAGTTTGTTCTCGCGATCTCCCGTTTAATCCATTGTGCACTAATTCAACACACCAGCATTTCAGCATAGCAAAACTATGACCCAAATCCAAGCAATGCTGCACTATCGGAGCTTCCACCCGTCGACATCGTAATCTGCTTTCGTGTTCTTTCACACGGATGTTAAAAGCCCTTATTGTTTTACCAATATATATGAGAGAACAGGGACATTGTATTGCATAAACTACGAATTGAGATTCACAGGTGGTGGCATGTCTTAAACGATAGGTTTCTCCTCGATGGGCAAACTCTGATATTTCTGACATCACAATACAGACCCTGCAATGGCCACACTTCGTGTGTTTACCTATAGTTCGACTTTGCACCCTCCAATCCATTGGTCTCAAAACTGTAGGGGATAAGTACTCTTTCAAGCTCTTACTTTTTTTCCAAACACATCGCACGCTTTTATCTTGTAAGCCCGATACTGTTTCAAGAATCGCTTTATGTTTGGCTAGAATCTTTTGAATACATCCACTCAAAGGTGAAAACGTGGTAACTAAATTTATCTTTTGATCTTCTTCATTAATATGTCTATTCTTTGGAATTAACAAAAGCTCCCTATTGTTATAGAGGGCTCTTTTGTAAGCTCGTTGGACTATTGTTTTAGGATACCCTCGTTCCAAAAAATTCTTCTTCAAGACCTTTGAAGCTTGTTTGTATTCTAGCACCGTAGAGCAATTCCTTCTGTATCGTAAAAACTGAGATATGGGCAGGCTATCCTTAAGCCCTATAGGATGGGCACTTGAATATTGCAAGAATGTGTTCTTGTGAGTAGGTTTTCGAAATACCGTAGTGTTCCAAGTGTCAGAAGCCCTAGTTATTAATACATCCAAATAGGTAACTTGTTGATTGTGACATTCAAAAGTAAAAGTTAAATTTTTGTCGCATTTATTCAGCCAATTCACAAACGCATATAGATCATCTTGTTTCCCTTGCCATATCATGAATATGTCATCGATAAACCGATGCCATGATTTTATATTAGTTGAAAATGGAGATGTTTGCAAGTATTGTTTCTCAAAGGCCCCTACATAAAAATTCGCTATTGAGGGGGCACAGGTGGCCCCCATAGCTACCCCTGCTATTTGGTGATAGAGGCAATCTTCAAATACAAAAAAATTTTTAAACAATGTGAATTTGATTAGTTGATGTAAAAATCTCTGATGTTCGTCTGATAAATCACCTCTTTCTTTCAACACCTTTTTTACTACTACATATGCTGAACCTTGTGGTATATTGGTATAAAGGGATTGGATGTCTAACGTTACTAACAGAACATCTTCCTTTCCGGCTCATGGAGATAATTCTTGTAAAATGTTCAAGAAGTGAGTTGTATCACGAATAAACGAGGGTATCTTTTTTAACAAAGGCCGTAAAAAAGAATCTACATAAGTAGATAAAGGTTCTAGTAACGTGCCCCTCGTGGATACAATCGGACGACCTGGTGGTCGATTAAGGTCTTTATGTATCTTAGGAACAGTGTAAAATTTAGCAAGTTGAGGTGTCCTTACTTGGAGAAACTTAAATTCTTTAAAAGAAATAATTTTCTTTTGTAAAGCTTCTTTTACTATTGATGTTATTTGTTTCTGAATTCGGGATGTTGGATCTGATGACAATATTTCATAGGTGTTACGATCTTGTAACTGCATTGCTGCCTCCTGTACATAGTATTGACGATCCAGCACTACTAGTGCTCCCCCCTTGTCTGCTCTCTTAATTACTAAATCTGTACGAGATTGTAAACCATGTAGTGTATCCATTTGAGCTGATGTTATATAATTTCTTCTTCTCGGACTCTTTTTAGCTATTTCCCCCACGTCCTTCAAGACTAAATCTCTAAATACTTGTATACCAGGTGGTAAAGGTGTAGGAGGCACCCATTGAGATTTAAAAGGCAATGGTACTCGACCAGAATCTTCTTTAATAAGGTGCTCATTTTCTGTTGATTGATGTGTATCGAAAAAATGCTTTAAGTGCAGTTTTCTAATTAAGTCCATGAAATCAATTTGAAACTGAAAAAAATCAAACGTGATATTAGGAATAAAGGACAAGCCTCGATCCAAAAGCTCTATTTCAGATTGTGATAACTCCTGTTTGGAAATGTTAACCACGATAGATTCACATACTGGACTCATTTCTTCTGTTTGCCTCGATCGAGGCGCTTGTTGTTGGATTCCTCTTTTTTTCTTCGGGTCTGGCCCTCGGTTTCCTCTAAAAAAACCTCTTTGGATGTTCGACTGGAATCGGAACTATTCTCTTCTTCGGTGGTATCACTGAAAACTACACGTTTTTTATCAGGTGATTTTTTCATTTTTCTCTGTGGGTTTTGCCAAGGATAAACATATCCTGTTGAATAATCTATAGCATCCCGTTTCAGTTTTTTAGTTTTCTTTGCCATAATTTCTACCCGCAGCATTTCAATCTGTTTCTTCATGGCTTCTTGGTGACTATGAAACTGCTCTTGTGGTTCTGTTTCCTTTAGAGTATCAATTAAACTCTTTGCTTCTTTAGAAAACTTCTCAAGTTGTTCCTTTGCTGTACTAACTATCAGAATCATAAGGTCTAAAGAGCACTTATTCAGTATCTTATGCCACTTATCCATGAAGTCAGAATCCATGGCTGGAACCCTGGGTTCTTTGTATACCCGTAAGCCTCTGGGTATTTGTTCTCTGTTAATGTATTCTAACAAAGAGGCTCTGTGTAGTTCAGTTCGTACGATTTTCTTATGCAATTTTATTGCATTATCCCACTGGGATTCAAAATCTCTAGTCGATTCTGTTGTCGTTATCTCAGAAAATGGTGTCTTTTCCTTCAAAAGTGATGAAATAAATTCTTGTGGGAAACTTAAAGTTTCTTTCCAACATTGTGGAAAAAAAAATATATATATATTTAGGTTGAAGAAAAAAAAGGTGTGGAGTGGATTTTTCAGTTTTGAGTTTGATAGTAGTTCACTCTTTTATTGGATCTGACTATAGTATTTGTTTAGATAATGTTGGGGGGCAGCTGCGCATTTCCAAGCCTGCCATTTGTCGACTAATGACCTATGGATGTGTAGCGCTCTGTCTGTCCCCCAACAGGACTGGGGATGATGGACCCCCTCTACTGCTACCATTGCAGTGAGGTAGACTGTGGATCTTTTGGTGGTTGAACCTGTTCTGCACCCTGAGCCCCGGAGGGTGGGTTGTGTGGTGGATCATAACCCCCCGCCCCCGCCCGCCCGCCCGCCCCCGCCCCCCCGCGCCCCCCCCGCCCGCCCGCCCGCCCACCCGCCCCCGCCCGCCCCCCGCCCCCCGCCCCCCCCCGCCCACCCGCCCCCCCGCCCGACAGTATTTTGATGGTATTGGGGGCTTTCCCCGATGCCGCGATCACCCCCCGATGCCTTCAAAGTACTGTTGGGTGGAGGGATCGGGCTGCTAGGCCACCAGGGAGTCACTTTTTGTCGGGTCACCAACCCCCAACAGTATTTTGATGGCATCAGGGGCTTTTTCCTATACAGCGATCACTCCCAATGCCATCAAAGTATTGTCGGGTAGGGGGATCAGGGCTATGGGGCCACCAGGAATTTGCTTTTCATATTTTGATAGCATCAGAGGCTTTGCCTGATGCCTGGATCATCTCAGAGGAAGATCATCCAGGCATCAGTGAAAGCACCTCATGCTATGAAAATACTGTTGGGGGCACACACTAGAGGTTTAAACCACCTCAGACCCAAGTGCTTCAGGCGCAGCCATGCATAGCAGTTTAGTATATGCAGCTCATTTGCCTACATTTGAATACTCTTGGCATTAATTGTAAGCTAGTTTTTCTGTTGCTGTTATGCACACATCCTTCTCTTCTGCATTTGGCATTAGTTTAAACATGCTTAAAGTGTGCTTAAACATGCCGCTTTCTGTGCTTAAAGGCCACGCTAGTTTTCTGCATCGGCCTGTTAGATTGTAATGTAAGCCCTCTGCGGACAGGGAAAATACCGCTGTATATACATGTAATTACACATGTAAATAGTCTCAGTTAACAATTTCCCCATGTTATTTATCCAAGTTCTTGTTCCTGTTCTATGTAAAACCAAACAGCTTGTTGTTCTGGTCTGTTGTTATATTGTGAACCGCGCTGATGCTAAGTAGTGTGGTATATAAGAGCCTGTAATAAATAATAATAAATAAATAAATAAAATACTACTGTACCTGAATGTAACTGGCCTTGAACTACTACAGGCAAGGTGTGAGATATAACTAAATGACTGGTTTGCTCTGAATGCACTTTTTGCGGGTTTTGTATTGCTTCTCATTGTGCCTGTTAACAAAGGGAATTTGTCTTGCCATTTACCATGACACTAGAACATAAATACTGTTTTTAAATAGGGAGTAGCAAGGGAAATGTCCTAGTTCTGCTGTGTACCGGTGGGTGTGGGTGTTGGGGGAGGGGAGGAATCAAGAAGGGGGCCTAGCAGCCACACCCTGCAGGAATGAAGGCAGAGCTGTGGATCTCTTTGTTGCCTTACTGTTGTACTACAATTACCCATCCTGGCTTTGTCTCCGATTCACAGGCTCCATTTGCTGTCTGTACTGGCAGGGTCAGGATCAGGAGCGATGGGGGATGTTGCTGCCCTGTGCAGACAGCAGCAGATGGGGTCCTATGCTGGAGAGGGGACAGAGGCAGGGAATGAGAGGGGGAGGGGGAGGGACTCAGGAGGGAATTTCTCATTGTTATGTTTCTACGGCAGGGGTCTGGCTTGTTGAAATGAAAACAAATGAAATTGGGTTCTTTTTTTTCTTTTATTTCAGTAGTATTTAAGTCCTAGCCAAAGCCTGCTTTTTAACAGCTAATGCAATATACAGTATAGAAATGGAACATTGTAAGGTTTTCAGCAATGAAATCCAAGAGATTTTACAGGATTCTTTAAGAGGTTTGCAGTGAGTCATTGAAACACAAACTAGGAGGAAACTTCCCTTTTTGCCTCGTTTCCTAAATCTCCCGTGCAGCATCCAACTCATTGCAGACTTCTATCCAAAAGAGACAAATGAAGTGCATGAGGCATTTCCTGGATTTCGTTAGTGGCACTGGCATTCTGTCCCCTGCTAGGTCAGCAGTCACAGAAACACTCCTGCACTCCAGGCACAGAGAAGTCCTGTTTGCCTCTCTGAAATCAGAAATAATGTTTCAGCCCCATTTATGTTGGGACAAGAATGCATCGTGAATATTATATCTTTTGGTTATCTAATAGGCAGCATATTACATTTTGAACATTAATTCATCAATAAAGAAGATTGGGAACAAGGTAATGCCACACATGTGAACACTTTCATGGAATTAGGGTTAATATGGCATCCAGGCCTTGCCCTTGCTATTATACATGAAATACACCACCTTGCTTCCTCTTTGCACAGTCCATTATAGAATTTGCATTGCCCCGTCATATCCATCTGGAAAAGAGCTGGAGAAACATCCCTGAACATCCCCCAAAGTGTTGCCACTGGCCTAGATTACTGTCATGCAGCCAAAAATATTAGCTTCAAGCTAAAAGTGTTTTTTCTAAAACAATGAAAAATTAGGAAAGTCCATAGGAAAGTCCATAGGAACAAACAGATCAATCCATGCAGTTTAATAGTCTGTTGAGCTGAGTGGTTTAATTTAGGACAGCTTTTTTCTGGCCTAAATTAAACAGCTCAGCTTTGGGCAGAGTTTTTTTATCTAGAAAAAAGGTGCCATACTCACAATGTAACATAGTAAATGATGGCAGATAAAGACCGGTATGGTCCATCTAGTCTGCCCAGTAAGATGGCAAGAGTAGGTGTACCTGCCGCTCCATGCAGGCCACCCCTCCCCATGTCTTTGTTTAGGGGTGAACCCACCGCTCCGTGAAGGACACCCCTGTTTGTTGAGACTTTAGATAGTTAAGTTTATTTGATTTTATCCTGTTGCTGTAAAGGAATCCACTGTGTCTGTCCCATGCCATTTTCTTTTTCAAAATTTTCAAATGTATACAAAGTAAACATTAAGGAAAAATAAACAACCAATTTCGACTTAGGAAATAAGAAAATGCAAAGGAAAATTTTTTAAATCGGAAGAAATACAAGCCCACATCAAGAGAGGCTATCTAAGGGCCCACACCCCCACTAATAATGAAGACCCCAATCATACAAACAACCAAGACCCGAAAAAAAACAAGGAAAATTAACATCCTTTCTTATAATTATCCTTATCAAGCAGGAACCGTTCCAACTGCGATGGTTCCATGAAAGTAAATTTTGTACCCCTGTAGGTGACCAAACACTTACAGGGGTACTTCAAATAAAACGTAGCTCCGATAGCCAAAACCCTAGGTCTAATTTGAAGAAAAAAGTTTTGACATGATTGGGTGACTTTTGCAACATCGGGAAAGCAAAGTTACTTAGCCACACTTGGTGATGTCATCCGACGGCGCCGAGACGGAAGTACTCTCTATAGCTCAGAAGGGCTTTCGCCCTTCTGAGCATGAGCTGACTGGCCCCACCCCCCAGCCTGCCCCTAGCTAGCCAGTTCGTCACTAGCTGAGCCATAGCCACTAGGAGGCGGGCACCGGTCAGAGGCCGACCCCCTTTCCAGGGGAGGTGGGTGGGTATGTGTGGCTGACTTATCCTGCTGTCCACGGAGAACCCTTGTTACAGGTAAGTAACTTTGCTTTCTCCTAGGACAAGCAGGATGAGTCAGCCACACTTGGTGCCTCCCAAGCTACCATTCAATGTGGTGGGAGGGGGGGGGGAGGCTGAGATCGGGTTCAGGAAGACACCTTACCAAGGTTTTATTGGAGTGCCCTGGAACCCTTGCAATATCACCTTTAGATGAGGCAATGTCGTAGCTCACCTGGCGGAGGTGCCAGACGTGTAATGTGCATGCACACAGTACGATGTGCAGCGTGCAGTGATAATAATGAACGTGTAACATGCGGTTCCAATTTGCGCATGTGCCGCAGCAGTGATTGAGAGAGAATATGCCCTCAATGGGTGGCCGAGTATGTGCCCTCAATGGATGGCTGCAGGGATGTGGCAGTAGGGATGGAGCCTCATTGAGCAGTAGCTTTGAGGTAGCCACTGCGGGCAAGGATAGTCACAGTATCAATATTAGAAGCACTATGGGAGTGGCGAGCAGCGTCAATATCGACGGTGCTACAAGAGTGATGCAAATTGAAGAATTAACACCGCAACGGCTCTGGGCCATGAAATGGAGTCCCATCAAGCAGTAGCATTGAGGTAGCCACTGCGAGCAAGGATAGCCGCAGTATTAATATTGGAAGCACGACGGGAGTGGAGAGTAGCGTCACTATCGATGGTGTTACAAGAGTGATGCAAATTGAAGCATACGGCTCTGAGTCGTGAGTCAGTCCGTGGCCTGGTGGTGTGTTCATGGCCTGGTCAGGAGTGACCAGGCAGGAGGTGGTGGTCTAGACCTTGAGCCCCCAGGCGATGCGCTTGCCCCAGTTGCGTGTATTGTCAGCAGGTAGCCCCTGCCACAAGTACAGGCCGCCATCTGGCGATGGAGCCTATGGAGCAGCTAGAGCCCTGTGTTTGTCCTTGGCATGGCTCGAGCCTCTGCTTTTGCCCCTGGCCGATCCGGGCAGGAGAAGGAGCATGCGGAATGGGACCGGTTGGTAAGGTTTATCAGGGTCACATGTGACGAAGAGTTGGGTCCCTTGTTGCTGGTGCACTGTTTCGTGTATGTCCTGGGCATGCAGTTGTTGTTCAGTGTTGGTGGGCATTCGAGGCCCTGATACAGTCGGAGTCATAGCACCACTGGGTGGCTCAAGATAGAGGATCGGTGGTTCGAATGCCTGGTTGGTGTGGAGGGACGATGGCACCTCCACCAATTCATATGTGCTAGTAGGAGAGCTAGCAGGGTGTGCAGTTCGATGCTCCATGGCCGAAGCGGTCGCCAGGGGAGAGGTTCTTGTTTATGGTTCACTGCTCTATTTTGCCAAGCAATCGCTAAGAGGCATAGGCCTCATTGTTGCTAAGCAAGGACAATGTACATGTATCAGGAGTTGTATATGAGGAGTTCAGGTCCCAGAGGATGGTCAGCCCTTTTTGAAGGGCAGCCACCTGTGCTAGGCTTGAATTGGAAGGCCATGGTTTTCCAGGTCCTGAAGAGAGGATTCAGTCCCGAGGTACATGTCATGCCTTGGGAAGTCTCCGCTGCAGGATTGTGGATGTGCTTGCCACGGTACTAATCGCCGAATCTCCGTGGGGGGGGACAAGCTGAGTGTCGCATAAAGAGTGAGGATTCTGGGCCTCTGCAGAAAAGCGTAGGTGGCACGATGAGGAGAGTGGCCTGCCTGGTGATCTATTGGCGTGTCTCAGATAAGAATGGGAACATGAACTAGAGACCCGCTACCCAGATGCATGGAAGGCATCTGCGGAGGCGCTAACGAGGAGGCACTACCCAGATACATGGAAGGCATCTGGGGAAGCGCTGTGGTGGGATACATCAAAGGCATCTGCGGAGGTGCTGTGATGGAAGAACTCTTTGGGCAGAGGAAGGTCAGAGCAGAAGGGTTTTTGTCACCTGCTCACCCTTGTGTGTCCGCTGTAGTCTGCCTGTCAGCTCAATCTGCATTCCTGGACAGGAGGGGACGTGCAGAATTTGTTTTTTCCTGCGCCCTTGGAAGCGGGTACTTGTGTATGCTAAGTGTTTTCCTGCTGGGAATGTGTGAGCCCATTCCTTCTGCTCGTTGGCATCAAATAAGGATGAAGGGTTGTCCATGTGGATGTGTGAGCCCATTCCTCCTGCTAGTTGGCATCAAGCAAGGATGACTGATTGTCCAAGTGGATCAGGATATTCTCGCTATAACATAGGTGCCATTGGGGCATCCTGAGCCTCAGAGACTCGGTTGGAGAGAAAAGGGTGCATCACCACAGCAGGAGTGCTCCTCCCATTCCAGACAAGGCATAGATGGTGGGGAGGTTTGACTTGTGAGAGGCAGAGCCTGTGGCCCACGGCATAGGGTCTGGAGCGCAATGAGGCATAGGTCCCAGCAGTGTTGATGTCCGGTCCAGTGAATTCCTGGGTTTGAAGGGCAAACATAAGGGTATGTTTACTAAACTGCGTTAGTGTGATTCGCATTAGGAGCCGCGGTACAGACAGAAATCCCAAATAAGGACATGGGCGGTACTACATCGTAACCGATAACGCGCGTTACCAGGCGGGGAGGGGGGAGGGAGGGGGGGAGGGGGGGAGGGAGGGAGGGAGGGAGGGAGGGAGGGGGGGGTGTATGGACCCATAGGCAGATCATGTACCACCACACAACCCATCCTCTGGGGCTCAGGGTGGGAAACAGGATCACCCACCAATAGACCCACAGTCTACCTCCCTGCAATGGTAGCAGTAGAGGGGACCATCAACCCCCAGTCCTGCTGGGGAACAGACAGAGCAGCACACATCCATAACACAATAGCAGACAAACGGCAGGCCTGGAAATGCTCAGCTGCCCCCCACCATTATCTGCCATTCTCCAGCAGCAAGCCTCCAGCCGCTGCACCCTGCAAGGTGTTCCAGCAAGACACATACTAGCTGCAGACAGTCTGCCAGCTAGTCCATAGTGCATGGTCCTGGAGGAGATGCATGTACCCAGAACGGGGATGTCAGCATACACACCAAGCAGATAAGTCAGTGACTGGGCCCCAAAAGAAAACCCATAAATATCATATGAGAGAAATACTATATAGCACTATGGGGGAACCTAGCCATGCCATGGTCACTGCTCAGTCAGGGTGAGCGTGACCTCCCAGCAGGACATGCTATGACCACCCTGTCCGTGCAGGTGGTGGCCAGGCACTACAATGTCCGAGCCATTGCCCTATGCCCTGTGCAGATGCATCCAGGCCAGGCCACCCTATCCAGGCTATTCCCACGGTACCTTGCTCCTCATTATGCACATTGGCAGGCCAATACTGGCAACAGTGCTAGCAGTGTGGGCTGTGGAGGGTGTTGGCAGCCACCACACACTGGATAGACAGACACACACTACCCACACCTATGCCAGCATTGTGCAACTATAGAGGTGTTGGGCAGCCCAGGCCACCACACCAGTCCTGGGCACAGTGCAGGCATGGCTATGGTACGCAATACTGTAGGAGTCACTCCCCAGGTTGGTGAACACTGTCAGACACAAGACCTGTAGCATACTCCACAGACATCAGAAAGGTTGCTATGATGCAGCTCAATCAGACAATTGTGCTTAACTTAGGAATTGCTATCTGCATTAATCATAGCAGCCTTTTGATAGATGTGTACCATATTCCCAGGTTTAGGGCGGCATTACTAAGGTATGCAAGTGCTAGTATTGGGAGATGCATGCAGAGCCCAAAGTCCTGCCTCTCCAGGAGGCTTTGGATAATGGGGCCTGTGGGTGCGGGTGTGTCTGCCCCTGTTGGCTGCTGCTTTACGGCAGAGGTTCCCAACTTCAGTCCTGCGGTGCCAAACACTGTTCAGGTTTTCATGCTGTCCCTCATGAATATGCATGAGATACATCTGCATACCATGGGGGTGGCACATAGAAATGCAGCACAGGCATCTTTATCAGAGGCAGCATGGAACCAGAATGGTGTTTGGCCCTCCAGGACTGCATTTGGGAGACTCTGCTCTAGGTAATGTGCATGTTTATGGTGTCTGTGCTCTGTAGCGTAAAATGTAGGTGTTTGGGCATGTTTACGTCATCTGCAATAAAGGTGCTGTCTGTATTAGCACGTTGTAGTAGTGGGTAAAATATGGGGACTGGGTTGGCAGGAACCACAGCTGGGACTTGAACCTGTGACCTTCTGCTTCGGAACACACTGGTTTTGTGCTCTGCACCACCTTGTTGTCACAGAGTCAGTACATTCCTTGGTGATACCATGACTGTTCATCAGACAGGGCCCGTCTGTTGCAGTATACGGCACCCACCTACACAGGGCTAGGCCACGGTCTGCTCTGGGCAGCTGCCACTGCCCCCTCCACCACCAGTATCCCTCAGCCACCATGCTGACATGCCCTTCTGCTGGTGGTGCTGGTGGTGTGCAGTCTCAGGCCATCCAGTGTGCAGGTAGGCGGCAGCCTATGGTGCGGGTTCTGGGGTAGGGGTGCATGCATAGACGTCCACGCTCCCCCCCAGCCCCGCCTGCCAATGTTCTGTGCCCTTGGGGGTAGCTGTTGGGTACTATCCCCTGTGACACTGTGGGAAACACACTCGTGCCCATGTTGGGCCTTCAGCAGTTGCTGTCTGGCTGCTCTGCTGTTTCAGCATTCGTATGGGCCACCTAGGCATCACCCTAGTCCGCACTGTGGCCCAGCTGCACCACAGCATGTGCCGCCTGCGGCCCTCTGTATCCCCTTTTCCGGCATCTGTCCAGTTGCCGTTCCGACATGCCCGCCCTGATGTTGCGGGACATGTGCATGCCATAGGAACCCTGTCCGATGGAGGGGAAAGCCCTGAGCAGCGCTATTTCACTGTGGGCACATTCACCTTGTATGGGGACGGAGTATAGACCCTTCCACGATTTATATCTTTTCCATGGAGCTTTCTCGGGGGGGGGGGGGGGGGTTGATGTTTCTCATTAATACCACTATTGGCCAGCTTGATTATGTTTTTTTTCCAGTTTGTTGAGGTCATTTTCAGTGTTTATGTGCCCTTTTGTTCTGTGCACATGTATCACACTTATCACTTTTGTTTGGTTTCCCTGCCTAGGCTGTACATTGCTGACACTGAAATGGTTTCTCTCCCCTGTAATGTGCATTTAACGGCAGGTTTTCATTCGCGTTAGGATTCAGCTCTTCAGATCAGCGCGTTAGTGTGAAGGGAGCCTCTCCCCGCCCACTCTCCGCCCACTGACCCCTTCTCTCCGCCCTCTCTCCACCTTCTGCGGTGTTTTACCGCGGCGTGGAGCTTCACGATCGTTAACGCATCATAACGCGCGTTATGTAACGTTAACGTTACATTACGCGCATTATGTAACGTTACCGCAGTTTAGTAAACATACCCCATAATGTGACTTCTGAAGGGTGATGGTTTGCCGACTGCAGCTCCATTCTCTTATATACCACGCTACAGCTACATTCTCTTATATACCACGCTATTCTGCATCGGTGCGGTTTACATTGAGCAAACTGAAATTACATTGAACAGGGCATTATAACTTGGAGATAACTATTTTACAGGGAACATGGGCTATGGAGGGTTAAGTGGCTTGCCCAAGACCACAAGGAGCACCTGTGGGACTAGAAACCCCAGTCCTTCCGGCCCAAGGTTGCTGTCCTCTAGTGGGATTTGAACCCCCAACCTTCCGGCCTGAAGTACCTTGCCCCAACCACTAGGCCACTCCTCCACTCAATGGGGAGAGTAGCTAGTTGTCTGCACCAGGCGAACATCATGAAGCCGAGGGGAAGAAGTCTGTATCGATAAGGTACACCTGGGGGTACCGGAGGCACCAGTGCCCCTTGAGGCTGTTGGATAGGGATGTATGTGTATGCCTCCTGCTGGTCCATCTCTCCGGATTTTCAGGGAATCAGAAAGTTAGGAGTTGAACCCAGTTTGATCAGTCTAGATGGCAGGCGAGACAGTATTTGAGTAGTCATGTAGGCGAGTTGAGACGGTATTCCCTCAGGATGATCTGAATGGCTACATTTCTTAGTGATGGGAATATGTGCTTTTTCTTTTTTTATAGAATTTAAGCTCCGATGAGCATGATTCTGACGGGCAGGGACTGTCTCTTGTATGTTGGCCACCTCGTGTAGGTTGGCTGTACAGCGCTGCGTGCGTGGCGCTTTATAAGCACTGAATAGTAGTAGTATCTGGACATGAAGGAAGGCCATCAGGCTGCCTTCTTCATGTATGACATGGTGCTCTGTGTGGAGCTTGCCATGCTTCGTGCCACGCTTCGGAGGCTATGATGCTTTGGAGGCCAGGGGTTAACAGTCTGCATGAAATGTACCGCTGCTGGGAGTTGACGCGATGCTCCATGAGCGAGGGCAGAGCGCTAACCATGAGGCTGCTGTCCAGTTCTATAAAAGTGACTCCTGGTGACCACTCAGTCTATGAGTATACATACATGCCTGTATGGGTATAGGCAGAGGTGTCATGGATCCCATAATCCAGGGCTTGCTGAATCCTTGATCTGATGGATCGGGGCTTCCATGGCTCCCCGGGTGGTATGCATTGGTGAAGGCAATGATGCACTGCATATCCCCCAGACATCGATATGCTACAGGCATAAGAACGCAGAAGTAAGATATGCCATACTGTCCATGAAGCCCAGTATTATGATGGCAGTTGGCCAATCTAGGTCAAGTACCTAGTAGGGTTCCGCAATGCTTGTAATGGTCAAGCCGTGATATGCCTCCATGGGAGGGAGGAGAGCACCTTAGCTCTACAATGAGGGGATATTGGATGAGGGGGATGAGAGACCATATGGTCTTTCCCAGTTATCAGGGGAGAGCATAACCTGCCCAAGGTCTCTTGGTTTCCAAGCAAGGCTGTTTCTCTACTCCTAATGGAGATAACGGTAGGGATTTGCCCTTAACTACAGGCGCCTAAGCTGGTGGGTTTCACCTCCAAGTCACCAGCAGTGATGATATCCAAGCTCCTTTCGGTGACAATTCCTTATGGATAGCTTGATCACTCTCTTGTGGAGCTGAAGCCGCGATGGCTCAGATGGCCGAGAACATGTCCCAAGGAGGCACATAGGTACTCCTCCATAGGACGGAGTCCACTGATGCTTGGTTGCCCCTAAAGTTGACTAGGCATCTCTGAGACTTCCCTTGGCACCATCAGATGCAATAGGACCCTGCCCATGGCGGCTTGATACCCCGTCTGAGGGTACTGAAGACGGGCTCCAGTTAGTACTCGCAGAAGCACCCCAGGGAGTTAGACGTTTTCTTCAGCCTCAGGAAGACAAGGTTTGAACCTGTCTTTCCTGGTTCTTAAACCTGTCTTCTAACGTCGATACCTTTCCAGTACCTAAGACGTGTGCTTTCTCAGCAGGGATGCTGAAGCGAGGGCAAGGTGCAGGCATCGGGCCGGAAGAGGCTCCCGTTGCTGTGGAACCGCCCATAGAGCGGCGAGTGACAAGGAAGGCAACCGCCTTCCACCGGGGCAAGCAGCCTCCTCCAATTTGAGGGAAAGTCCTTGGATATCAGAGGGGAAGTCCTGGGCCATCATAGCGACTATAGGTGCAGCGGGGCCCCATTAGTGCGGCCTCATCCAATCTGAGGGAAAACCTGGCTGTATGAGGTCGTAGCCAACTGGATTTGTGCACAACGATCATCCATGGACCTGTCTCACATCCGCGCCACCATGCAGCACCAGTGGTGTCGAAGGGAAGCTTGCCCTCGGGTGATTCCAGCGCGGTGAAGTTTCTCTGCATCGACAGGCGATTCCGGCGTGATGAAGTTTCTCCGCATCAACAGGTGATTCAGGCGCGGTAAAGTCTCTCTGCGCGGTGAAGTTTCTCTGGCGCCATTCATGCTGTGGGGGTGGAGCCCAATTCGATGAAAGAACCAATGGTGCCGTTCGTCATGGCTCCAGCCGATGGGACCGTGGGTGAGGGCGTGACTCTGCTTTCCACATCAGCACGGAGCCGTTGATGCTGCTCCAGCCAACGTCCGGGTCGATGATGATGCCCAGCCAATGGAGCCGTGGGGCAGAGTTGATGGGGCGCCAGCCAATGGTGCTGCTGGAGTGCCTGTAATGCTGCCCAATTCTGCAGAGGGGGCGGCGGCTTGCAGAGGGGGCGGCGGCTTGCAGAGCAGCACGGCTGGAGCAAGATGGCCACCTCATGGTCTATATGTGAGAGGATGGCCCGGAGAGGAAGCAGAAGGGCAGAAGGGACAGAGGCCTTTTTAGGCATGTCCTGGTCTGCTGCGCTTTCATCCAGAGAGGAGTCCTCGAATGCCGTGACTTAGGAGTCGCATCCAGCATTTAGAATCTGTGGCTGGGGGTGGAGGCCCCTAGGCACACCCTGAGCAGAGGCGGAAGCTGGGGGTGGTGTCCCTCAGAGGCACGTGTGTTCACCCATGTCCCTGGGCCACGGGACCTGATAGGGATTTTCTGCCGCTGGTAGGTCCAGGAGCCAAAGTTCAGCCCCTTAGTCAGAGGAGTGCCCAACGCCACTGGAGCAGATCTGAAACGAGAAACTTTGAACAAGCATTAATGGCAAGTTTTACAATTGATAGATATATATATGCAGTAAATGATAATTATTCTTAAATGTTTTAAGGAGGTCAGATTTTGGCGGAGAGTAGAAATGTCCGTCTTTCTGCCAAGGCGGAAGAACTGAAACTGGCTAGCTAGGGGCGGGCTTGGGGGGGTGGGGCCAGTCGGCTCATGCTCAGAAAGGCGAAAGCCCTTCTGAGCTATAGAGAGTACTTCCGTACTTGTCCTAACTTGTCCTAGGAGAAAAACCATTAATGGTTGACCACAAAAAAATATATTCTTCTTAGAAAAGTAAAAACGAAAAATCATCCCTTTCACCGCCTCTGAATGAAAAGTAACCAACAATGTCACCCTCTGAGAGACCTTTTCAAAGGAGGTCTCCAGAAAGGTAGTTAAATCTAATTCATCCAAATCAACTAGGTGGTCCATTTCCCCTTCTGGAGCTTTATCCAAAACCCAATGTGGTAAATAATATATAGAAGAAATAGAAGAATCATCAAAAGAAGAATAACACAATAAACATATTTTTTAAAAAGCTCCAAAGGGGAAATGAGATGAATCTTAGGAAAATGCAAAAATCTAAGATTTCTAGCCTGGGCAACATTTTCCAAAGCTTCCATTTTAGAAACATAGGGGTATGTTTACTAAACCGTCTTAAAGTAGCAGCGGCGATGTTATCGCGCGATACGTGACGTTATCGCGCAATAACGTTATGTATCGCACAATAACATTACGTATACGATAACGTCTCCTGCGGCGGTGAGGTGTGCAGAGGGAGGAGAAAGGCACCCCAGAGGGTGGAGTAAGGCTCCCCAGGGGCGGAGAGAAGGGGTCGATGGGCGGAGAGTGGGCGGGGAGTGATTCCATGCACGCTAATGCCGTGAAAGAAAGCCCTGAAAATTAGCGCCAGTGAAAACCTCGCGCTAGGCACATTTGTAGGACAGAGAAACGATTTCAGTCAGCAATGTACAGCAAAGGCAGGGAAACCCAGAAAAGTGATAGTAGTGATACATGTGCAGGAACCAAAAAGGCAAATAAACATAGAAAATGACCAGAACCACATCTGAAATCACAATAACCAAGCTAGCCAATAGTGATATTAATGATAAACATAAAGCAACACTACTGACAAAGCGTAAAAAGGAAGATATCATGTTTGGAAGGGTCTATGCTCTGTTCCCCTACAAAATGAATGATCCCACATTAAAATAGTGGTGATCAGGGTTTTTGTCATTTATATTGGGCAGGTTTGTTAGGGCATGCACATGTGCAGCAACAGCAGAGTGGGCACGTAGGAAAGGGCAACTGTACTGATGCTGTAAATGGGATACAGGGGGCTGCAGGCGGCACATGCTGTGGTCCAGCTGGGGCACAGTGCAGACTAGGCAGATGCCTAGGTGGCACATAGGAATGCCGAAACTGTAAAGCAGCAAGACAGCAACTGACGAGGGACCAACATGGGAATGAGTGTGTGTCCCACAGTGTCACAGGGGATATTACCCAGGAGGTACCTCCAGGGCACATAACATTGGCAGGCGGTGCCAGGGAGCAGCGCGCATGTCCATGTAGGCACCCCTACCCAACAACCCACACCATAGGCAGCTGCCTACCGGCACACTGGATGTCCTGGGACTGAGCTCCACCAGCACCACCGGCATAAGGGCATGTCAGCATGGTGGCGGAGGGGTGCTGGTGGCGGAGGGGGCAGTGGCATCTGCCCACAGCAGACCACGGCCAAGCCCCATTTAGGTGGGTGCCATGCACTGCAACAGACAAGGTCTGCCTGATGAACAGTCATGGTATCCCCAGGGAATAATATGCCCCTGTGGCAACAGTTTGGTGCAGTACACACAGCCAGTGTGTTCAGGGGCAGAAGGTAACACATTCAAGTCCCAGCTGTGGCTCCTGCCAACCTTGTCCCCATATTTTACCCAGTACTAAACCGTGTTAATAAAGACGGAACCTTTATCGCAGATAGTATAAACATGCCTGAAACGCCTATATTTTACCCTACAGAGCACAGACACCATAAACATGTGCAATCCCTAGAGCAGAGTTTCCCAACTGCAGTCCTGGAGGGCCAAACACCATTCAGGTTTCATGCTGTCCCTAATAAATATGCCTGTGCTGCATTTGTATATGCCTCCCCCATTGTATTCAAATGTATCTCATGCATATTCAAATGTATCTCATGCATATTCATTAGGAACAGCATGAAAACCTGAACAGTGTTTCGCCCACCAGGACCAGAGTTGGGAAACTCAGCCCTAGAGCAGAGGCCAACATGGGTACAAACACCCACACCCACAGGCTCCACTATCCAATGCCTCATGGAGAGTTAGGCTGTTGGGCCCTGCGCAGCGCAGCATCTCCCAATACTGGCACCTGCATACCTTAGCAATGCGTCCTAAACTTGGGAACACATTCCACATATATCAAAAGGTTGCTATGATTAATGTCAGCTAACAAATCCTAAGTTAAACACAATTTGTTGATAGAGATTCATCATAGCAACCTTTCTGATATCTGTGGAGTGTGTTTCAGTTATTGATTCTGACAGTGTTTACCACCCCGGGGAGTGACCCCAACAGTTTTGCGTACCATAGCAATGCCTGCAATGTGGCCAGGACTGGTGTGGCGGCCAGGGCTGCCACAAACCTCTATACGAGTTTGCGCAATGCTGGTATAGGTGTGGGAGTGTGTCTGTCTATCCCAGGAATGTCCAACCTTGTCCTGGAGGGCCGCAATCCTGGCAAGTTTTTCGGATAGCCCTAATGAATATGCATGAGATATATATGTATTAGAGATATCCTGCCAACCTGACTGGTTTGTGGCCCTCCAGGACTGGATTTGGAGACCCCTGCCTTACACCTCTGTCATTTAAGATTGTGAGCGGGCAAGGTACAGATGTCTTAGACATCAAAAGGGTAGATAGAATTTGTCACATTGAGCCTCGATTCTCACCACCACCAAAATGTTGTCTATTAGACAACCTCTTGGTGGTGGTGAGAATCGAGGCGCATTGTGACAAATTCTATGTACCCTTTGGTGTCTAGGACATCTGTACCTTTGCCACTCACAATCTTAAATGACAATAGACAACATTTTGGTGGTGGTGAGAAGCGAGGAGGAATGTGACAAAGTCTATCTACCCTTTTGATGTCTAGGACATCTACACCTTGCCCACTCACAAGCTTAAATGACAGAGGTGTAAGTCAGGGGTCTCCAAATCCAGTCCTCCAAATCCAGTTCTCCAAATCCAAGGTCAGGGGTCTCCAAATCCAGTCCTCCAAATCCATTCCTCCTTGCTTCTCACCACCACCAAAAAGTTGTCTAATAGACAACATTTTGGTGGTGGTGAGAAGCGAGGAGGAATGTGACAAAGTCTATCTACCCTTTTGATGTCTAGGACATCTGTACCTTGCCCACTCACAATCTTAAATGACAAAGATGTAAGTCAGGGGTCTCCCAATCCAGTCCTGGAGGGCCACAAACCAGTCAGGTTGGGAGGATATCTCTAATGCATATATATCTCATGCATATTTATTAGGGCTATCCCAAAAACCTGCCAGGATTGCGGCCCTCCAGGACAGGGTTGGACACCCCTGGCCTACACCTTACTGAGTCCACACTGCTTGCACTGTTTCCAGTGTTAGCCTGCATAATGAGGAGCAAGGTACTGTGGGTATGGCCCAGACAGTGTGGCCTGGGCAGGATGGATCTGCACAAGGTATAGGGCAATGGCTGGGACATTCTAGTGCCCGATCACCACCTGCATGGACAGGGTGGCCACAGTATGTCATGCTGGGAGGTCACTCTCACCCTGACTGAGCAGTGACCACAGCATGGCTAGCTTCCCCCATAGTACTATGCAGCATTTCTCTCAAGTGATATTTATGGGTTCTCTTTTTTGGGGTCCAGTCACTGACATACCTGCTTGCTGTGTGTGCTCACATCCCATTTTTGGGTGCACACAGTTTCTCCAGGAACATGCACTATGGACTAGCTAGCAGACTGTCTGCAGTTAGCATGGGTATGGTTGAAATGCCGTGCAGTGGGTAGAGACTGACTGTGCCCTCTGCTGGTGAATGTCAGATAGTGGTGGGGGGCAGCTGAGCTTTTCTAGTGTTCTGCCTGTCTGCCATTGCCTTATGTGATGCATACAGATCTGCATCAACTGCCCTGTAGGGTGCCTGTTCCCCAGCAGGACTGGGGTTGATGGTCCTCTCTACTGCCACCATTGCCGAGATGTACAATGTCAATCTGTTGGTGGGAGATCCTGTTCCCCCCCCCCCACCCACTCTGAGCCATAGAGAGCAGGATGGGTGGCACTACATAATCCGCTTTTGGGTCCAAACACCCCCCCTTCACCTATAACAGGTGACCATGGCACCCACACAGGATATGCACTATTCTGGGTGCATCATAGTCCACAAGGACTAGATGTGGCTGGGAAATACAGATGGACACAGGTGTAGCTGCAAGGACTACCTATCACACACTGGCACTGAGGGGGACCTGCAACATAGCCTATCTCAGGCAACCTAGGTGCTGTGGACCTGGTGCTGGGTGCCCCACCTCACCCTCAGGGTGAGCGCAGGACCCGCACAATGTCACAGTCTGTAGCTACTCTGTACCAGTAACACACACAGTCAGTTCCCCCTACCAGGCTTAGGTGCTGTGGGGGTACATACCCCATTATGTGATCAGCTGTACACTGCTGATCTGCATGTGCAGTGCATCATGGGTACGGGTAGGTTTACCCTATCCTGGTAACCACAGCAGACAGTTTGTGTGGTGACCTGCAGTCTTTCTGTAGCCAGCCAGCAGTGTGGTAGTAGCTGTAGAGATGTAGCCTACTGGTTACCTCAATGACTGTGGAGGCAGAGTTCATGGGTTCAAACCTGCAGTGGTGTAATCTAAGAAGGCTGTCTGAGGCATTTTCTTTTAATTTAAATCAGTGCTGCCAGCAGAAACACCCTCACAGTGCTGTAGCCTAATGTGCCTCATAGGTGCTCTATAAGGCGCCTTGTAAAGCGCCCTATACAGCGCCCTATAGGGCACATTATAGGGTGCCTTGGCAGACAGGGCACTTTATAATGTGAGCTATGGAGCACCTTATAGGGCGCATTATGATGCATCTTAGGTTACAGCACTGTGAGGGTGTTTTTGCTGGCAGCACTGATTTAAATTAAAAGAAAATGCCTCAGACAGCCTTCTTAGATTACACCACTGCAGGATCAAACCCATGACCTCTTCCTCCACAGTCATTACAGTAACCAGTGGGCTACATCGTTATAGCTTCTAACACGGTGCTGGCATGTACTTAGGGTTAACCCGCGTTAATGTGCCACGGTGCACACTATCGTGCAATACATATTTTCTTACTAGCCTTTACCAGCTTCTATCTCTTTGCCAATGCCTTCCAGGAGTCCCTAGCACTCTCCTACGATTTTAACCCCATCCCTATCTTACATAGTCCTGCAAGAAGAAACTACAGCCGCCCCTACCATCCACCACCACAAACAAACCACGTCAGACACTCACACCTACTATACATAATACTCAACAACCCTTTGAACACCACTCCCAAAACGGCACATGTGCATGGTTACTTGAGATGTGCCCTAATAAACTCACGCTCTGTTCGCAAGAAATGGCCAGCCATCACAGATCTCATAGCAAACCACAACTTAGACATTCTAATGGTCACAGAATCCTGGCTCACAGACACAGATACAGCACTCCTAAATCAACTGATCCCACCAACTTCTCAATCCATGCTTGTCATAGAGCCAGCCGGAGAGGCGGCGGTGTTTTCATCCTTGTAAAAACCAAGCTCCAGTACCAGCTACTCTCCTCCAAAAGCTCTACAAACATTGATTCAGTCACCATAGAAAACAAGAATAATACTGTGAATCTGATATACAGAGCCCCCATCCTCCCCGCCAGAGGACCTCCTTCTCATAATAGATCTGGCCTGTAACCCCGATAACCCACGCAAACCTAATTGGCTGTTTGGTGATTTCAACCTTGCTTCCCTGCAACCCACTCATGCTAACACCTTCATGGAGGCAATGACCGAACTTAATTACGAACAGGTAGTGAATGCCCCCACTCACCTCAGAGGCAACTCACTTGACCTCATCTTTGCCCTACTTTCAGTCACAAGGCTCAATCATAACCTTAGCCTTTCAATCACTTCTGTCCCGTGGTCCGACCACAATTTAATAACCTTCCAAATACCATCGCAGCAGGATCAAGTCCCACACAACCTCACAAGCACAGCCTCTTCAGCAAATGCTCGCCGTTTCAAATCACTTGACAAGGATGACTTCACCAAAAATGCACTCCCAATACTCAACCAGCCCTCAAACACCTGGACGATTCAATCACCAGATGGAATGACACTCTGAAGACATTTTACCAACTACCCCCATCGCACAAAACATCAACATTCAACAGTCAACTAAGAAAAAGGAAGCCAGTCCCATGGTGTACTGCCGATCTGCGGAAATCGCTGCTCCTCCTAAGGAAGCTAGAAAGAAGATGGCGACTTTCTCATGCCGCGGAGGACCACACAACATACATTGGCAACTTAAATCTTCACCGTGAGTCAATCTCTGACAAGATGAGAACTTACCACATCGAACTCCTCCTCCGTTCACTAAATAAACCACGGGACCTCTTCAGCTTAGTGAGATCCTTAACCAAGGAACCTTCTCCCCCTCAGCCAGATCAAATCCAACCCCAGCACTATGCCGACTACCTCCAATCCAAAACCCTCAAATTAAACATCGCACCAGGACCCTCACCTAGCCATATCCCCCACCTACAGCAACTGCTTACCGAATTCACATCTCCATCAGAGAAAAACATTGAAGACCTTATCACTGTCATCAACACTACTACAGCACCAAATGACCCTTGCCACGCGTATTGGATCAGAGTGATGCGCACCGAGCTCAGTCCTATTCTAGCCAGCATCATGAGACTCTCCTTCTCAACCGGTAAATTTCCATCCTCTCTCAAACAAACATCCATACGCCCGCTCCTGAAAAACAACAGAATAGATCCGACAAAAAACGACTCATACCGTCCAATCTCGAGTATTCCTCTACTAGCCAAATTTATTTGAGAAGGTTGTTCAAAGACAAATCCAACATCACATTGACTCATCAGCCCCACTAGATCCCTGCCAGCATGGGTTTCGTGATTCCCATGGAGTTGAGACATTACTCGTCACACTAACCAACACCATGAGCAGAGGAATAGATAACGCTGAAAACGGATTTGCTCTTATCTTCCTTGACATTGCTGCCGCTTTCGATTCAGTCAACCATGACCAGCTCCTTACACGTCTTCAGGAGAAGGGGATCTTGGGCCAGGCCTGGGAATGGTGTAAATCCTATCTAGCTGACCGGTGGCAACATGTACGAATGGGATCCGCAACATCTGAACCATTCCAGCAACAACAGGGAGTACCCCAAGGCTCATCGCTGTCCGCACTACTCTTTAATGTGTACATGCAGCCCATTTGCAAGATCATCCGCTCATTCAACATATCCAGGCTGATATACGCAGATGACGTTCTGCTCTTCGTCCCAATCAAAGTTCTACAACCTGATTTTACCGCCCTTGGAGATTGCTTCAATGCAATCACCGACTGGCTTAAAGCGCAGAACCTCTGCATTAACTTCAAGAAAACTATTCATTACAAAGAACAAAAACGTCTCTCCCCCCACTACCTTGAAGGTAAGAGATGCAGAACTCCCAAGCAAACCTGCGATACGCTATTTGGGTGTGATGCTGGACCAACACCTTGACTTCAAAGAACACATAAAGAACACTACCAGGATTATATACAATAAAATCAGGACTCTACGGCACATAAAACCCATGTTAGCTCCCGACGACTTCAGAACTATTTTCCAGGCAATGGTAACCCCACATTTTGATTATGCAAACGTCATTCTGCATGGCCTCCCCAAGAGCACCCTCAACCCATTGCAACTTGCAATGAATGCAGCCGCACGCATGCTCTATGGTCTATCCAGAAGAACCCACATCACACCCATCCTGAAGGACCTTCACTGGTTACCATTAAATTGCAGACTCACATACAAGGTATTACTCATCACATTCAAAGCCCTCAACATGATATCCCCCTCATCCCTTACAGCCCTCCTCATCCCAACCCCAAACAACAGGTCGAGGAGGTCAGTAGCTGCTAACACACTGATCATCCCGACTGAGTCCACTAAATGCACACAAGCAACCAGGAACAGGGTATTCTCCTTCTATGCCCCAAAGTGTTGGAACAACCTCCCTCCAAGCATCATATCAATCAGAGATCTCACACAATTCAGGAAAGCCCTCAAGCACCACCTATTCCTCCTATACTTTTCACAACCAAACGCAACCCATCCACACCACACACCCCAACTCACTCTCTCAACACCCAACACCTTGCAAACCGAATAATACCAACCAAGCAACAGAACCATACCACACAATACTTTGCATGTGTGATTCTGATCATTAATGTAATCAAGAATGACGATATGATAATGTAACACTTGAAAACCCAGCTTTAGCCATTTAGTCAAGCCTTTCATAGAACTTGTAAACAGTTACTCTGTTACAACTGTGTTAGTTAATGTGTAAATAGTTCACCCAGTTACAAGTCCAAGTTTTTGATCCTGTTCGATGTAGCACTAGGCATTTCATTGTCTCTTGCAAGAATTGTTCACTGTAAACCGCACTGATAATGAAGAGCATGGTATAAAAAAGCTTTAAATAAATAAATAAATATTCTTGCTACCTTAGGACTGGAACGCCCACTCCTTGTATGGCATTCTTCACATTATTGCTGCAACTAGCGCCGGTAACATTAGGACGGTTTAGTAAACATACCCCATAGAAACATAGAAAAATGACAACGGAAAAAGACCACAGGGCCTATCTAGTCTATCCTTCCTTATCGACAACTACAACAGTCCCCTTTCTACCTTTAGAGATCCTCTGTGTTTGTCCCATGCTTTTTTGAATTCAGTTACTGTCCTCATCTCTACCACAGCCACTGGGAGACTATTCCACGGATCCACCACTCTTTCCGTAAAGAAATATTTCCGCATATCACTCCTAAATCTATCCCCCTTCATCCTCATCCCATGTCCCCTCATAGCAGAACTTGCTTTCAATTGAAAGAGGCTCTCTCCCTGAACATTTATGCCACAGAGGTATTTAAACATCTCAATCATATCACTGCTCTCCCGCCTTTCCTTTAAGGTGTACATATTAAGATCCCTAAGTCTATCCTCATATGCTTTATAATGAAGACCACTAATCATCTTAGTAGCCACCCTCTGCACTGACTCCATCCTGTTTGCATCCTTTTGAAGGTGCGGTCTGCAGAATTGCACACCATGCTCCAAATGAGGTCGCACCAAAGACTTATACAGAGGCACTATCACCTCCTTTTTTCTGCTAGCCATTCCTCTCCGTATGCACCCAAGCATCCTTCTAGCTTTTGCCGTCGCCTTTTCTACCTGTTTAGCTACTTTAAGGTCATCAGACACAATCATGCCTAGGTCCCGCTCTTCTTTAGTGGACAAAAGTACTTCACCCCCTATACTATAATGCTCCCTTGAATTGCTGCAGCCCAAATGCATGACCTTACATTTTTTAACATTAAATCCCAGCTGCCAAATTCTAGACCATTCCTCAAGCTTAGCTAGATCCCTCTTCATGTTATCTACACCTTCCTGGGTGTCTACTCTATTGCAGATTTTGGTATCATCCGCAAAGAGGCAAACCTTACCCGACAGCCCTTCCGCTATATCACTAACAAAGATGTTAAAAAGAATCGGACCAAGGACAGATCCCTGGGGCACACCACTGGTAACATCCTTCTACTCAGAGTGAGCTCCATTTACCTCTACTCTTTGTCACCTCCCACCCAACCAATTTCTAACCCAAGCAGTAACTTTAGGGTCCATCCCTAGGGTGCTCAGTTTGTTTATAAGTCGCCTGTGAGGAACAGTGTCAAAGGCCTTACTGAAATCCAAATACACCACATCTAGGGCTCTCCCTTGGTCTAACTACCTGGTCACGCAGTCAAAGAAATCAATCAGATTTGTCTGACAAGACCTGCCTCTGGTAAATCCATGCTGCCTCGGTTCCTGTAATCCGCTGGACTCCAGAAACCTTACTATTTTATCTTTCAGCAGTGTTTCCAATAATTTACTCATCACCGAAGGTAAACTAACCAGCCTGTAGTTTTCAACCACATCCTTACTTACGCTTTTGTGTAAAGGCACCACATGAGCCTCTCTCCAGTCCTTTGGCATCACTCCCGACTCCAATGAGGCATTGAAAAGGTCAGTCAGTGGAGCTGCTAGAACGTTCCCAAGTTCCCTCAGTATTCTAGGGTATATCCCATCCGGTCCCATTGCTTTGTCTACTTTAAGTTGAGCTAGTTTCTCACGAACACAGTCTTCTGAAAATTGTTCAAGATGTCCCTCGCTTCTGTTCCCATTTGTGGGTGTTTTCTGAGGTCCTGCTCCTGGTTCTTCATCTGTGAACACAGAACAGAAATATTTGCTAAGCAATTCTGCTTTATCCTCATCAGCTTCTACATATTCCTCCCCTTCACCCTTGAGTCTGACAATACCACTTCTGCCCCTCCTCTTCTCACTAACATATCTGAAAAATGTCTTATCCCCCCATTTTATTGCATTGGCTATTTCCTTCTCTTTTTGAATCTTTGCTTTCCTGACTACTTTGCTAGCTTTTCTATGTTTTTCCAAATATAGATGCCTCTCTTCCTCTCTCTGTGATCTCTTGTATTTCATGAAGGCCTCCCTCTTTTTCTTCACTTTTTCAGCTACTTTTTTCAAAAGCCATAGCAGTCTCCTTTTCCTTCTACCTTTATTTACCATTTTAACCAAAAAGGTTGGTTGCACTTAAAATATCGCCTTTCAGTTTTGCCCACTGTTTTTCTACATCCCCCAGCTGTTCCCATCCCACTAACAACTCCCTGAGGTATTGGCCCATCTTCGCAAAGTTAGTCTTCCTAAAGTCTAAGACCCTCACCTTTGAATGGATTCTAAAAGCCCTAGCCCTAATACTGAACTACACCATCTGGTGATCACTGGAAGCAAAATGATCTCCCACTACAACATCAAAAACACTTTCACCATTGGTAAGCACCAAGTCCAGTATGGCCCCTTCACATGTGGGGTCTGTTACCAATTGCCTGAATAGTTCTCCCTGTAGAGAATCCAGGATCTCTTTACTTCTAGATGATACTGCAGCAGGAATGTGCCAATCAACATCTGGCATATTGAAATCCCCTATCAGTAGCACTTCCCCTTTCCTAGCAATGCTGCATATGTCTTCAATTAACTCTCTGTCCACCTCTTCCTCTTGTGAGGGAGGTCTGTATATCACACCAATGCAAATAGATTTCTCTTTCCCTCTTTCTAGTTTAACCACAATGCCTCCTCTCTCCCTCTTAAGCTCTGTAATTCCAAAGCTTTAATATTAGTTTTTACATAAAGTGCCACTCCTCCTCCCCTTCTTCCTACCCTGTCCTTTCTGAATAAAGTATAGCCAGGTATAGTTACATCCTAATCATGGTTTTCTGTGAACCATGTTTCTGTAACTGCCACTAAATCCAAGTCAGCCACTCCCACCAAAGCTTCAACCTCAGGGATCTTATTTCCCATGCTACGGGCATTTATACACACTGCTTTCCATATGTTACCCCTGTTACCCATTTTCATAAAGGTATTTAATGTATTACTTACCTGGGGGCTTTCACTTACCTGGGGGCTTTCACCCATCCCCATCAAATCTAGTTTAAAGCCCTTTTCAGTAGATTAGCCAGTCTACTAACGAAGACGCGTTGACCTTTCTTGGACAGATGGATGCCATCTCTGCTCTGCAACCCTTGGAACAGCATCCCATGGTCTAGGAAACCAAAATGCTCTCGATGACACCATCCACACAGCCATGCATTCATCTCCAGGATGCGAGCCTCTCTGCCTTGGCCTTTACCCTCAACAGGGAGGATTGAAGAAAACACCACCTAACTGCTTCACCCTCTGTCCCAGAGCCATGAAGTCACTTTTGGTATGCTCCGCGGGATACCTGGCAGTATCATTTGTTCCTACTTGGATTAGCAACATTGGGTAATAGTCAGTGGGCTTGATGAGTCTCGGCAAACTCTCCGTAACATCTTGGATTTTGGCACCAGGCAGACAGCATACCTCTCTGGACTGAATTGAAGAAACAAACTATCCTTATGCTGCCAAGAAAGCATCTTTCAGGAAATGGAAAAAAGAGCCAAACGATGAAACCTGGAAACAGCACAAGCACTGGCAGGTCAAATGCAAGGCATTGATAGAAGGCAAAGAGAGAATTTGAGAAGAAGCTTGCTGCAGAAGCAAAAACGCGAAATAAAGATTTTTTCAAGTACATTCGTAGCAAAAAACCTGTGAGAGAGTCAGTTGGACCATTAGATGATAGAGGAGTTAAAGGGGCACTAAGAGGCGACAAGGCGATAGCGGAGAGACTGAATGAATTCTTTGCTTCGGTCTTTACTGCGGAAGATGTAGGGATGTTACCCATGACTGAAGTGGTATTTAAAGGTGCGGAAGAATTGAAGGAAATATCGATACATCGGGAAGATGTATTACAACTATTGGATAAACTGAAGAGTAGCAAATCACCTGGGCCGGATGGTATACATTCAAGGGTGTTGAAAGAACTGAAATATGAGATTGCAGACCTGCTATTAGTAATCTGTGAACTATCATTAAAATCATCTCTAATACCTGAAGATTGGCGGATCGCCAATGTAACACAAATTTTTAAAAAGGGTTCGAGGGGTGATCCGGGAAACTGCAGACCGGTGAGCCTCATGTCAGTACCGGGAAAAATGGTAGAAACCATCATAAAGAATAAAATTACTCAGCATGTAGATAGTCATGGCCTAATGGGAGACAGCCAACATGGCTTTAGACAAGGAAGATCTTGTCTTACTAATCTGTTATGTTTTTTTGAAAGTGTGAATAAACAGGTGGACAAAGGTGAGTCAGTTGATATAGTGTATCTGGACTTTCAGAAAGCCTTTGACAAGGTCCCTCATCAGAGACTTTTGGCAAAACTAAAGAGTCATGGGATAGGAGGCAGTGTACTAATGTGGATCAGGAACTGGTTAAAAGATAGAAAGCAGAGGGTTGGGCTAAATGGCCAATTTTCCCAATGGAGAAAGGTGAATAGTGGTGTACCCCAGGGATCTGTGCTGGGTCCGCTGCTTTTTGACATATTCATAAATGACCTGGAAAGTGGAATAACGAGTGAGGTTATCAAATTTGCAGATGACACAAAACTATTTAAAGTTGTTAAAACCCAAGAGGATTGTGTAAAATTGCAAGAGGATCTTGATAAATTGGAAGACTGGGCATCAAAATGGCAGATTAAATTTTATGTGGACAAGTGCAAAGTTATGCACCTAGGGAAGAACAACCCAAACTATTTTTACACGATGCAAGGTTCCACATTAGGAACTACCACCCAGGAAAAAGATTTAGGTGTCAATGTGGATAACATGTTAAAACCCTCGGCCCAGTGTGCAGCGGCAGCCAAGACAGCAAATAGAATGCTAGGTATCATAAGGAAAGGAATGGAAAATAAAACAAAAGATATTATAATGCCTCTATACCGTTCCATGGTGAGACCACACCTTGAATATTGTGTGCAATTCTGGTCGCCGTATCTTAAAAAGGATATAGCGTTATTAGAAAAGGTTCAGAGAAGAGCCACCAAAATGGTAAAGGGGATGGAAGGATACTCCTATGAAGAAAGGCTAAAAAGGTTAGGGCTCTTTAACCTGGAAAAGAGACGGCTGAGAGGAGATATGATAGAAGTCTATAAATTAATGAATGGAGTGGAACGGGTAAACGTAGATCGACTGTTTACGTTATCAGAATATAGGAAGACTAGGGGATATGCAATGAAGCTACAGGGTAGACTATTTAAGACTAATAAAAGAAAATATTTTTTCACTCAACGTGTAATCAAACTCTGGAATTTGTTACCGGAGGATGTAGTAAAGGCTGTTAGTGTAGCTGGTTTAAAAAAGGTTTGGACAAGTTCCTGGAGGAAAGGTCCATAAACAATTATTAAGAAGGGACCCAGGATATCAATGCTCGACCTAGTACAAGCATTGCAGAACCTGTATCTTTTGGGGAAACTGCTAGGTACGTATGACCTAGATTGGCCACTGTTGGAAACAGGATACTGGGCTTGATGGACCTTGGTCTGACCCAGTATGGCATATCTTATGTTCTTATGTTCTTAATAAAAGCATTACTTGCTGTTTGAAACCCTTTTTCGGGGCTTCTATCTTGCGGGTTCTTTCACAAACAGCTGATAAGGTCTCCCCATGGCTCCGAAGGGCTACAGAAGTGCCCTCCATAAATTCACACAGCTGAGCAAGCGTACTCAACAAAACTCCTTCTACCCGATGAATAACTGAGAACACATCATTCAAGGAAACCTCTGCCCCCGAGGGGGAAGAGGTTCCCATTACCGGCCCAGCAACCACTAGTGTTACTGGCACTGGATAATGCAACTCCACATGGGGAAAATGAAAGAAAATGTTCCCATCTCGAGGGAGAGTAGTGGAGACCACCATTTTAGGAGAACCCACTTCTATTGCGGGGTCCCCGCGGGGAGGAACAGCAAGATCATAACCTGGTTGAAGGGAGGGGTACGCACCCCCGAACTTAAAGAAACCTCAGAAGGCGAAACTACGTTTAAAGCAGAGACTCCAGAAGACAGAGGGGGAGCAATGTTCACTACATGATGGTCCATAGGGCCAACAGCTTTCCCCAAGGACACAGGGCCCTTACCTCATGCCTTCCGTTTCCCCATTGTTACCAGGATGGAAAAACGTTATCAAAAAGGCTCCCAAGTACTCCAAAGGGGCTCCTAAGGGACATATGTGCCCCTTTGGGCACATGCCCGCGGCCGCATACTGCGGTACACACAAACTTTTAAACTTCAACGCAAGGGAGGGGCAGCTGTAGTCCGGTCTGTGATAGGTGGAAGATGTAGAAGGAAGTGCTGCAAACACTGTCCAAGTACCAAGTAGCCTCCAATGCACCACAACACACACAAACTTTTAAACCTCACCGCAAGGGAGGGGCAGCTGTAGTCTGGTCTGTGATAGGTGGAAGATATAGAAGGGAGTGCTGCAAACTCTGTCCAAGCCCCAAGTAGCCTTCCTGTCCCATGCCATTTTGAATTCTGTCACTGTATTTGCCACCATCACTTCCATCGGGAGGGCCAACTTACAGGACCAACTTTAGGAGGTGGGGTGACTGTGGCTCTGCCCCTCACAGTAGCCACACCCCCTGCACCCAACCATAGATCATATGAATGGCAACACTGCAAATGTTATATCGGTCCCTAGAACATCCACTCACATCTTTTTGGGAAACAGGATTCTCTACACAGAAACTACACATCAGCAAAACAGCTTATCCCAGTCACATATACACAACGCCAATGGTGTTCCTAGCCCCCTTTGCCAATGGGGCGGGTGCGGGTGCCCACCCCAGCAGTGCACCGGTCTGCGGCACGCTACATCACCCCCCTCACCAGACCCACACTTCCACAGCAGCAAAGCGGGCTTACTTAAAAGCTGAGTGGCTTGCTGTGCAGCTTCCGATGCAGGCCCATTGGCTCTCTCACCCAGCCGAAGTCTCGCAATTGGCCTGCATTGGAGGCAGTACAGCAAGCCACCTGGCTTTTAGGGACGCTTGCCACGCTGCTGCCTAAGTGTGGGCCTGGCGGGGTTGCACCCCCTCCCTGCCGGCACCCAGAGCAGGCCTCATCCACTCCCCCGCTCTTGGTACGCCACTGCACACTGCAGAACATGGATAGGGCCTAACCACAAATCAGAAATAGAAATGTGCAGATAAAACCTGACCTAGAAACCCCAAGAAGGCAGTCTCTAGTACCAAACTGAGTTCCTTTTCATGCTGTGTCTATGCTTTCCTACATGTTAGGGCATAAACACGCCGCCACTCTCCCTGGAATGAACCGCACCAGCTTCAGCCCTCCCACCTGTTCAGCTACAGCAGAAAAGTTTAATAAAATACTGTATTTTTAAACTTTTGTAGTCCTTGGTTTTTTACATTTTCTTTCCTATTTTTCAGTTTTTATTGCCCTAGATTTTCCTTATTTATTTTCCCTCTCCCTCTGATTTTGAGGATAGTGAGAGTTAAGCCTTAAATCATATTCTTAGGGCTGGCCCTTTGTTTCAAGCCATGTGCTTAAGATGTCTGCTTGGCAGCTCCGGAGAGAAGAGAGAAAATTCTGCTGAGCATGTGCTAAGCTAAAGTGACCAACCATCCTGTATTATATAGGACAGTCCCGTATTTTAAGGATTTGTCTCTGGAATCATCGGGACACCTAAATGTCCCCTATTTTAAAACATGTGTCACTCTCCTATACTCCTCTACATTTGTACCAGCAGACTTCTCCACTCCAGCTGAAATTTTCAAAGGGAAACTCTATTTATATGAGACTGTTTCCATCAGAGGCACAAAAACATATACACATACATGCACTCTATTGTACTTCAGTCACAAACACATGCACATGCATTCATCCACCCTCCTCCACCCCCCAAATCAGGTACACACATGCACACTAGCACTTTTCAGACAGACAGATTTTGTCGCTGACTGTCTACTGGTGCTATGCTGCTTCTGCACTCCTCTACTTCAATGCCCCAAGTTCTTGCCTTTGATATCAGTTCTTTTTCTCAGCCTGCAATAGTCTCCTCATACTTTACCCCATTCCTTTTACATTTCTACCTTTTCTCAGCAACTCCACTCACCCCTACCAAGAAACCCACTTATTCCATTAACTTTCTCCCAGACCCTGTGCAGAAAATCATCCCACCATTCCTGTGACTAGAACAGCCTTTTCATTGGCTGGAACCTACCACTTACTCTGCACAGTAAAGGGGGAGCTCTGGTGAGCTGTAGAGCTAAACTCTAAAAAAATACCCAGACAATTTAGACATCATTCTAAGGCAGCTACTTTACAAAGTTGTAGAATCCTAAAATAATTTAGATGTTTGGCAATCCTAAACTCCTGAGTCCTCAATATATCTGACAAATCTGGCTCTACTTTCACCCCAGGACCCAGGCAACCATCAGTCAGACAAAGCCAGCCAATATGCTGAAGCAGACATAGCCAGCCAATAGGGAGCACAGGGAGGTGGGAGTAGTAGCTAGGATACAGAAACCTTCCTTTTTCCCTTTTCCTGCAGCTCTGGGGTATGGTGAGGGTTTTTGCTACAGATATACAGACCTACAGGAGAAAATATTGGGGGTGCTCAAGGACCCACAGCACCCAAAGAGCTGGCACCTATGACCCTGGGGACAACATCAGTATCAGTATCATGGTCAGTGGTCAGCTGATTTCATTGATTCTGTCATCTGTGTAGGCTCTTAGTCTAGGCTACATGTTTCTATTTCATCTTTAGACTTTATTTTCATTTTAAAATGCCAAAAAGAAAGTGTGTTTTTAATGACCAACTACAAAATGAATACCCATTCATTAAGAAACATTATGGTGATAGCACGGTGTTTTGTAACAAATGCCAGTCTTTTTTTTCAATTGCACATGCAAGAAAGGGTGACATTTTTCAACACCTAAGGACAGACAAACACAAGACAACAGATGTGTTTCTTCAAGTAGAACTGTGACTTCTTTTTTTAAAAGTCAAACTTTTGATGAGAAAACTCAGTCACTGACTACAGCTGAGGGTATGTGGGCTTATTGTTGTGTTGTGTACAACCATTCTTTTTGGTTGTTAGATTGTATTTCAAAGATGTTGAAAAACATTTTGATGAAATGTCTTCAAACCTGACTCTATTGATTCCCTCAAGAGAGACCTTTCTGAGACAAGTTTTTTGTGATTGTTCAAACCATGGAAGCATTAAATTCTGCCCTATTTTAGTAAGGTACTTTCTTTCTGAGAAAGGGGTTCAAGTAAAAGTTTTTGATGTCCATGAAGTTAAAGGTGAAACCTCACACATTCTTTCGAAGTGCATTCTTGATACAGTTGAGTCTAATAGGCTAAGATCCAAAGTTTTGGTATTGTGTGCTGATAATACCAATTGCAATTTTGATGGGGCCGCTAAGAGGGGTAGTAACAATATTTTTTACTAGCTGAAAAAAGATTTAGGAAGTAATTTAATTGGTGCAAACTGTGCAGTTCACATTGCTCACAATTGTATCAGCACTGCTGCCAAATGCCTGCCATTTGACATTGAAGTTATTCTTGACAAGATAGTCAGACATTTTCACATTTATAGTGAGAACTGAAGAACTTAAAGAGATGTGTGACTTTATTAAGAGTGAGTATCAAAAGCTTTGAATCATATCTCCCCTGTCTCTCCTCTCCTCCAGAGTGTACATATTTAGGTCTTCAAGTCTGTTCTCATAAGTCTTCTGACGCAGGCTCCAAATCATTTTGGTCGCCTTCCTCTGGACTGCTTCCAGTCTTTTTCTCTTATTATATTTTCTCTTATTAGTATGTGATAGGGGGCGAGAGATTGGTGTGCATGGACCAGGAGAAGGACCTCGGAGTGATTGTTTCTGACGATCAAGGTGGCGAAACAGTGTGACAAGGCGGTGGCAAAAGCCAGAAGGATGCTGAGTTGCATACAGAGAGGAATTACCAACAGAAAGGAAGAGATACTAATGCCACTGTACAAGTCACTGGTGAGGCCTCACCTGGAATACTGTGTTCAGTTTTAACACAGTATTCCAGGTGAGGCCTCACCAGCGACTTGTACAGTGGCATTAGTAACTCTTTCCTTTCAATACCGGAGGATGTAGTAAAAGCTGTCAGTGTAGCTGGGTTTAAAAAAGATTTGGACAAGTTCCTGGAAGAAAGGTCCATAAACCATTATTAAAGAAGACCTAGGAAATCCACTGCTTGCCCGAATAAAAGCCTTATATTGGGCTTGATGGACATTGGTCTGACCTAGTATGGCATTTTTTATGTTCTTATATTCTTATCCTTTTAAAGGGGTGTGTCACTACAAGCCCTCCTGGATCCTTTAAAATCTTGCTTTTGTCCTTTACAAGCTACTGAAAGGGCTCTTGCCAAAGTCTCTAGTGACATTTTCCTGGCAAAATCCAAGGGCCTTTACTTAGTCCTCATCCTTCTTGACCTCTCTGCTGCAGTTGACACTGTTGACCACAACCTTCTCCTTGATACCCTGTCCTTGCTCGGCTTTAGGGGCTCTTTACTGTCGTGGTTCTCCTCTTATCTTTCCCATCACTCTTTCAGTGTTTATTCTGCTGGATCCTCTTCTGCTGTTATCCCATTCTCAGTTGGTGTACCCCAAGGATCTGTCTTGGGGTCCACTCTTTTTTTCTCTCTATACCCAGTCCCTTGGTGCGCTTATCTCTTCCCATGGCTTTCAGTGTCATCTTTATGTTGATGACTCCCAGATCTACCTCTCTATGCCTGAAATCTCTCTGGCAATCCAGACCCGGATCTCTGCCTGCCTTTCTGACATTGCTGCTTAGATGTCTCACCGACGCTTGAAATTGAACATGGCCAAAGCTGAGCTTCTTATTTTTCCCCCTTAAAACCTCCTCTCCTCTTCCTCCTTTCTCAGTCTCTGTGGATAACTCTATACTCCTCCCTGTTTCCTCGGCTCGCTACCTTGGGGTTGTCTTTGGCTCCTCTCTCTCCTTCTCCACACATATTCAAGTGATAGCTAAGACCTGCCATTTCTTTCCCTATAACATCAATAAAATCTTCCCATTCCTTTCTGAACATACTACCAAAACACTTATCCACTCTTTAATCACCTCCCATCTTGACTATTGCAACATACTCCTTTCTGGTCTCCCGCTGAATCATCTCTTTCCCCTTCAATCTGTTTCAACACTCTGCTGTACAGCTAATCTTCCGCCAGCCTCATCATGCTCATATTACTCCTCTTCTCAAGTCACTTCATTGGCTCCCTATCTGTTTCCACATCCAGTTCAAACTTCTCCTACTGGCCTGTAAGTGCATTCACTCTGCAGCTCCTCACTACCTTTCCTCTCTTATACCTCCCTACACCCCTCTCCGGAAACTCCACTCTTCTGGCAAATTGCTTTATCTGTGCCCTTCTCTTCTATTGCTAACTCCAGACTTCACTCCTTTCACCTTGCTGCTCCTTATGCCTGGAACAAATTACCTGAGTCTGTATGTCGGGCGCCTTTTTCTGGCCCTTTTCACATCCAGGCTGAAAACTCATCTCTTCTCTGCCGCTTTCAAATCTTGACTCACCTGATCTCCTTTGTGTTTCCTTACCATTCCCCCTAGATATATCCCTTCCTACACCTAATGTGTTTTCTGTCTTGACTAGATTGTAAGCTCTGATGAGCAGGGACTGTCTCTTACATGTCTGTGCAGTGATGCATATGTCTTGTAGCGCTATACAAATGCTCAGTAGTAGTAGTAGTACTAGCATCTAATACACCATCTTCACAGGAGATGTGGGCGACCTTTCAGAACCCAAGCACCAGCCTGATTTGAGTGGCAGAGATGCCAGTCTACCACTGAATCTTCTTACTTAATGTCAACTCACTGCAATATGGTTAAACCATCTAAGACAGCCAAAGACAAAATTACAGGACAACACTGTTTACTCAAAGATCTAGTAATTTTCCAGAAGAGCGCATGGTCTCCAGGCCATGATCCATTATCCAGAAAAACTTCTATTATCTGAAAATTTGTTGGCTTCATATCATCCTTTATTGAGAAATTCTCTCATTATCTGAGATTATTTTCTTAAAAACTTCCATTATGTAGAAAAAACATAATTTGAAATGGCTCTGGTACACTGATAAACAGCATTGAGCAAAGTTTCATCTGTCTCCCCTTGTCATGATTCCCCAAAGATGAATCCTGCTGACTGTTTCATTTGCTTCATTATGCCTGCATTCAGTTTTGAAGCCTATCAGCAGCTTTCTGTGTGGCGGCCAGGTGCATAGGAGGCCTACCACGCGGTCTGGCACATGAGACTGATGGAATTATCTGGACAGTTATCATGCTGAGAAGAGTAGAACTCCTGCAGGGCATAAAAACATACTAAGGGCTGCTAGCTAGTGCATAAACTTGCTTACTGAGACCTGGTTTTATTTTATACAACCTTACCCACCATTTATATGTACCAGGCAACTATTTGACTCATGAGCAGAACAGACTGCCCATAAATAGTACTGAATTCTATTTACTTAGGGGCTTGTTTACAAAGCCGCGGTAGCGGTTTCCGATCATTATCGGAGCCGCGGCCCCATTGAAATCAGCGGCTTTGTAAACAAGCCCCTTAATCTCATTATCTTACAAACTAAGGGGTATGTTTACTAAACCGTCTTAATGTGCGCCCAGCAATAATGTGCAGAATGCCATAAAAGGAATGGGCGCTCCGGTCTTAAGGTAGCAAGCGCGGGTTATTGCGTGATAAAGTGCGCCACGTACATTATCATGCGATAGAGGGAGCCGCGCACGTTACCGCGCGTTAACCTTAACTTTGTGTGCTGACCTGTAGTCACAGAAATAGAGGTGTAGCACACTGGTTGTTGCAATGCCTGCTGAAACAGGCGTCATGAGTTTAATTCCCCCAGTGGGCCTAATGAGTAAGGTTGGCCAAGGCAATTCCTTTTCCTGCTTGCAACAATACAACAATCTGTGCTGCCAGCTAAAAATACCCGCACCGCAGTGCCATAAATGAATGCACTTTTAGGGCGCACCAGAAGGCACATCCTAAACCACCACGTCAGCCAAGGCGGGTTATAATGTGCCCCGAAGGCCATGTCAAAAGGTTGCCAACTCCCAAAGCACCATAGTAGGCACCCCATAAGCTGGTTGAATCTAAGGTGTGGCTGAAGATGCCCCAAGGATGTATAGGTCATCCCAAAAATGTTGGCCAAGGGCAGTAAGGTCCCCCAAGTTGAAAAGCAAGAGAGGTATGGGCCAAACACAGATGTAACCCTAACACTGCACAGAGCAACAAGGAAAGACAATGCACAAGTAATGGAAGGAAGTAGATCTGAGCTGATGGACCAGACAAATCTGCGTCCAGCCCATGTGGCAGCTGGAAAAATGGACAAACATATCGGGAGCAACTGTAGCGATGCACAGAGTGATGGTAATGTACCATGCAATAATGACAGTGTGTAGCAGAGGATGGGAAGACGTGTCCAGCAGAGGAGGTAGAAGTGGCAGGATAGGTGTAATGACAGGACAACAGCGGAGTAGCAGTGCTATGCAGAGCACACACAGGAGAAGTAACCAGGGAGAGCTGCAATGCAGAAATATGTAGCAGTGCAGGACATGGGGTAGCAGCATGCACATCAGGGTAGGACAGCACACAGCTGGCAGACACACGTAGATGGACAGAAGGATGGTTGGCAACTGTGATAAGGGTACAATGTGCTAACAGCACAGATCTGCACAGACATGACTGTTACAGGAGTGAAAAGTAGCTGTGCAGGACAGGCATAAAAATGAAAGAGAACAGAGAGGAATCAAACCTATGACTATTAGCATAAATGGCAATGCACAAGCCAGTAGTCCACACCACCAACGTGAGGTCATTAGCAAAGGCTGCATACAAGAATACTGCAGGGCATCACACAAAAAACCTGCTGTCTGCCAGGATAGGCAAACCTCCAACAGTAACCATGATGAAATGCACATGCAGATCTGATGTGTATAGATCAGATTACAGTCTGTAATCGGGACCAGAGGCACATATAACTACATGCACACACACAATGAAATGTTATGCAGTGGATACAGCATGCAAAAGAGGAAAGAACCTAAACCCAAAGGGCGGCAGGGGATGCTCTGTGGAGCAGGGCAAAATTTGGAACAGAACAGAAGAGAATTGAACCTGCAAACAGGTTGTCAGACGGCTGCCTAGGGTGAGAACTTACACAATCTTGACGATGCATATATTCATATGATTCTTGCAAGGTATTGTGGGTATTGTAGTTCATTCACTCCCAAACACAGCTGATGACAATAATTTGAGTTGTGAAACCAAGTGGTAAGATCAATAAAATACTTCTTTTATTGATGGGGTTTAATTCACCCAGCACATGTATGCTTGATAGCACTATAAATGAGGTTACTTGCTTGCAGTGTTTAAAATGGATAACAAAAATCACAAAATAAACCAGAAAACAACCTTCAGCTTGTTAGGCAATTAGCTAATGTTTTCTTAGCAAATAATTACCAAATACCAAGGCACAAAGAAAAGAATAAACTTTGCTGGTTAGGTTAACTTCTGCTTATTTTCCATGCAGATCTCAGCAGTGATTCTCCCTTGCTCACACACACAATCAGGTGCAGCTTTAATTACTATCAATTGACCAGCTGTAAGCCTTTAGCTGGCTGGCTGCTACTGTGTGAACCCAAATCCTGCTTTAAGAGCTGTTTGCAGTGGAAATAAAGAACAAAGTTAGGTTTCTTTGTGATGGCTGATGTGTTTGCTCATAGAAAGCTAGCAATAGCATTTAGATAGAGAACAGTCCATGTAAACTGTATTTTCATCTGCTGTATCAATCAGCATATGGTCACTATCATACATTGGCACAGACGAGTCTTTCATTAAGGCACTATCATGAGAATGCTTATTCCCTTGCTGCCATTCTCTATTATAGATAGGGTCTGGATCAGTGTTCATACCTGAGCCTCTCCTGCTATCAGTATTCCTCTCTGTATAGCCTGGCCAATATGTAATCCAATTCTGATGTCCAGCCTTCCAATCTTGATCCCTGGACACTGGATCTTCTCTCACATACCTTCTGGCCTTGGTCTGAAAGTCCCTTCCACATGCAGTCTTCTCTCTTCCAGGTAGCCACTGGTGATTCCTATCTCTGCCACTCCATTCCTCTGGCTGAATCCAGTCCAATGGACTCTGCTGGCTTTTGGAATACCTCCCAGTATGAGTACTGCCTTGGAATCTCCCAGACCTTCCAATGGCCTTTCTTCTCTTCCTTCCAGAGAGTTTCCTTCTCTCTCTATCTGCGTGGCTTTTGCTGAAGCTGTTCTTCAAACTGTTGCTGAAACTGTTATCTGAAGAATAAGCTCTATTCTTATTCTTTCCTAATGTGTGCTCCTCTCTAACACAGCGCAGCTGTCTTGAATCAGGCCCTGCCCTTTGAGATGAGTGCTTAGGGATTACCTCATAGCTCTCTTGATTGCACACACATTTTCTCACTTCAGCCCCTCTCATGGCTGCTGGAAACCTGGTGCATTCTGGGACTGGTAGTCTTTTATGTGAAAACTCTGTTTTCTCACTTCTACCAGAACTGACAGGTTGCTTGTTCAGAGTCACATCATCTTTTCTATAGCTCCTACCTGAGCTATGATAAGCTTCCTTATCACATACCCCCCTGCTTAAGTTATTACGGACTGGTTTTACTGGTGAAACTTCTTCTCTACAGTCCGTAATACGGGAAAGTGCATCCGCATTCTTGTGTAACTTCCCGGCACGATGTTCAACTTGGAAATCAAACGCCTGTAAGGCCATGTACCAGCGTGTCAACCTGGCATTGTGATTCTTCATTTGCTGCAACCACTTAAGTGGGGCATGGTCCGTGACCAACTGGAACTTTCTCCCTGTAAGGTAAAACCTTAACGCCTCCACTGACCACTTGATAGCCAAACACTCTTTTTCTATCGTGGAATACTTTTGTTCAGCCAGTGACAACTTCCTGCTCAGGTACATCACAGGATGCTCCTCCCCATCATGGCACTGGGATAGGACCGCTCCTAGCCCTACATCCGATGCATCGGTTTGAACCAGAAAGGGTTTCTTGAAGTCTACTCCTTTCAGTACCGGTCCTGTACACAATTTTTCTTTTAATACTGAAAACGCTTTTTCAGCTTCTGGTGTCCACTTTATCTGGTTTGGACAATTCTTTCGCAGCATATCCGTGAAAATGGCACTTTTCTCTGCGAATTGCGGTATAAACCGGCGGTAGTATCCAATAAGTCCTAAGAAACTTCTTAGTTGTTTCTTGGTTGTTGGAGGAGGAAAATTCCTGATGCTATCTATTTTGCTTAATAGAGGTTTAATTTTTCCTCTTCCCACTAGGTGGCCTAGGTATTTTACCTCCCTATTTGCAAAGGCACACTTCTTCGGGTTTAAAGTGATTCCCGCTTGCTTCATAGAGCACAAGACTGCCCTGATCCTCTTCAAATGCTCTGCCCAGGTGTTACTATGGATTATGACATCATCCATGTATGCAAAAGCATAACTTTGGTGGGGTCGAAGTACCTGATCCACTAACCTTTGGCAGGTAGCCGCTGCTCCATGCAGTCCGAAAGGCATCCTCTTGAACTGGAAAAGGCCAACGGGGGTGCTGAACGCAGTTTTCGGCTTCGACTCCCTGGTGAGCGGGATTTGCCAATATCCTTTTGTCATATCAAGGGTGGTTAAGTATTGAGCCTGTCCCAGCTGGTCTAGCAGCTCCTCAATTCTTGGCATTGGATATGCATCAAAAACTGATATGGCGTTTACCTGCCGGAAGTCAATACAAAATCTTAAGGATCCATCAGGCTTCGGCACCAGGACTATGGGGCTATTCCAGGGACTCTTTGACTCCTCTATTACCCCCATGTCCAACATCTCCTGGACTTGTGCCACTACCTCCTGTCTTTTGGCTTCAGGCAAGCGGTATGGCCTTTGACGAACCAATTTCCCAGGTGGAGTTATTATTTCATGGGCCACCAAATGGGTCTCCCCAGGTATGGGTGTCAACACATCTGGGAATTCCTTAAGCAACTTCCTAATTTCTTCCTGTTGTACCATTGTCAGGTCCTCACCTATTTGGGGCTCTGATTTTTTTTACAATCAGATACCTGGGGTCCCAAATCTTCCTCTTCACTCACCTCCCTCTCTCGGGCACAGGTGGCAGCTAAGCTTTTAACCCCTTTGACATCAGTAGAACCAAAGCCTTTGGCTCCACGTTCAGAATTCTCTAGGGATGTGACCTCCTCCACAGGTGGAAAACCCAGCCTCTCACAGATCAATTGGGCAATTTTGTCTCCTGTCTTCACATGATACTCATTCTGTCCAAAGTTAAACAACAGAACTTTAATATTGCCCCTGTAATCGGGATCAATTACTCCCGCACCCACATCGATGAAATATTTAAGGGCTAATCCGGACCTTGGGGCTACTCTCCCATAACATCCAATTGGTATTTCCACTTGGAGACCGGTGTCAACCAGGGCTCTCCCTTGGCTAGGTACAGTCACATTTTCTATGCTGCATAGGTCAAACCCAGCAGACTGAGGGGTTGCCCGCTTAGGAGCTTGGGCCTTCTCAGAGACCTTATGGTACTTTAGGACGAATATCTGCTTTGGGGTAGCTTGGTCTTCTGGACGCTTAACCATCTTTTTAGCTGGGGTCTGAGGACTTCCAAATAAAGGCCCGGGAGCTACTACCATTAAACCTTCTCCCTCCTTCTTTCCTAGTCCTTCCACTAGACCCTGCTTAAATCTTGGCCAGTCTCTTCCTAGAACCAAATCAAAGGGTAGCCTAGGCACCACTGCTAACAGGACTTCCTCTTGTTTCCCTAGGCACTTAACCTTTAGCCTATAGATGGGATATGATGATGCAGCACCATGAATGCATCTGATGTGAACTTGGCTTTCAGGGGTTCTAGGCACAAATCTTTCTTGGGCCTCTATCCTCTTCCAAAGCCTTTTTGACATCATACTCTGGTCTGCCCCAGAGTCTAATAATGCATTTGTGGTAATTCCTTGCACATCAACCATCAAAAGAAATCCTTCCTTGGGTTGTTTTAAATCCAGACCCATTAAACTAGTGTGTGTCTGGCATCTCTTCTCTAAATGTCCCAATTTCCCACACTTGAAACATTTCTTTCTATTCCACTGTGTCATCTGGTTTGATACAGTACATTCATTTTCAGAAACATTCTTAATTATTCCCTTTTTTGATACAGCACATTTAGCCTCAGCATCCATCTTTAGAGGGCCACCCATTCTATGGCAAGCCTGCGTGGCTTCCAAGAATCTCTCTGCTAGCATGGTTGCCTCTCCAAGATTTTGGCAATTTTGCTGTATAAGAAAAACATTCAAATCTTTAGGTACCCCAAGCATAAATTGTTCCAGCATTATAACATCTAATAACATTTCTACTGTCTTTTGCTCAGGCTCCAATCATTTTACAGCTAAACTTCTGATTCTTTGACTCAGAGCCCTGGGTGTCTCACCCACTTTCAATGTAACAGCTCTAAACATTCGCCTATACTCTGAAATAGACAACCCTAGGCGATCTCTAATAGCTGCCTTTACATCCTTATAAATCAAAGCCTGGGCTGCTGGCATTGCTCTGTAAGCTGCTAGTGCCTCACCAGTTAATGAGGCTGCCAGCCTTACTGCCCACTGGGTCTCTGGCCATGCTAAAGCCTGTGCCACTCTTTCAAAAGACTCTAGAAAATCATCAACATTATCTTCTGGAGTTAATTTCCCAAAATTAAATGCCCCAATCCCTTGATTGAGTCCCACAGTGTCCACATGTGGTGTACCAGTACTAACTGCTGGTCTTGCATCTGTTCCACTTTGGCTCTGCAGCTGAACTAGAGCTTGCACCAGATCAAGCACTGGTTTCTGCTGTTCCATTAAGGCCTTCATAGCAGTGTCCTGGGCCTGCTGTGATAGCTCCTGCTGCTTGCAAAATTGGGCTGCCATCCACTGAGCCATCTCCCTCGGATCCATCTTGACCCCTGCAAGAAAAGAGAGAAAAAAAAAACCAAAGAGCAGCACCTTCCAACCAGGTGTGTTTTTTTTTTTCAACTTTTTTTTTCAATTACCCCCTGTGCTTACACACATCCACCACTAGACATGCCCAGGTACATATTACCTTGTCTCAGTGATGAATCCAGCTTTTCACAGGGTCTTTTCCTCTGGGACAGCTTCCTGGAACAACCACTTTTCCTCCAAAGTGCAGACGAGGGAAAAAATCTTCTTACAGCTTTAAACTTGACTTTTATTTGTAATCCACAACAAGTAAATCCTCTTGGTGCAAGAGCAATCCGAAAAACTACGCCATTTGTCAGACGGCTGCCTAGGGTGAGAACTTACACAATCTTGACGATGCATATATTCATATGATTCTTGCAAGGTATTGTGGGTATTGTAGTTCATTCACTCCCAAACACAGCTGATGACAATAATTTGAGTTGTGAAACCAAGTGGTAAGATCAATAAAATACTTCTTTTATTGATGGGGTTTAATTCACCCAGCACATGTATGCTTGATAGCACTATAAATGAGGTTACTTGCTTGCAGTGTTTAAAATGGATAACAAAAATCACAAAATAAACCAGAAAACAACCTTCAGCTTGTTAGGCAATTAGCTAATGTTTTCTTAGCAAATAATTACCAAATACCAAGGCACAAAGAAAAGAATAAACTTTGCTGGTTAGGTTAACTTCTGCTTATTTTCCATGCAGATCTCAGCAGTGATTCTCCCTTGCTCACACACACAATCAGGTGCAGCTTTAATTACTATCAATTGACCAGCTGTAAGCCTTTAGCTGGCTGGCTGCTACTGTGTGAACCCAAATCCTGCTTTAAGAGCTGTTTGCAGTGGAAATAAAGAACAAAGTTAGGTTTCTTTGTGATGGCTGATGTGTTTGCTCATAGAAAGCTAGCAATAGCATTTAGATAGAGAACAGTCCATGTAAACTGTATTTTCATCTGCTGTATCAATCAGCATATGGTCACTATCATACATTGGCACAGACGAGTCTTTCATTAAGGCACTATCATGAGAATGCTTATTCCCTTGCTGCCATTCTCTATTATAGATAGGGTCTGGATCAGTGTTCATACCTGAGCCTCTCCTGCTATCATTATTCCTCTCTGTATAGCCTGGCCAATATGTAATCCAATTCTGATGTCCAGCCTTCCAATCTTGATCCCTGGACACTGGATCTTCTCTCACATACCTTCTGGCCTTGGTCTGAAAGTCCCTTCCACATGCAGTCTTCTCTCTTCCAGGTAGCCACTGGTGATTCCTATCTCTGCCACTCCATTCCTCTGGCTGAATCCAGTCCAATGGACTCTGCTGGCTTTTGGAATACCTCCCAGTATGAGTACTGCCTTGGAATCTCCCAGACCTTCCAATGGCCTTTCTTCTCTTCCTTCCAGAGAGTTTCCTTCTCTCTCTATCTGCGTGGCTTTTGCTGAAGCTGTTCTTCAAACTGTTGCTGAAACTGTTATCTGAAGAATAAGCTCTATTCTTATTCTTTCCTAATGTGTGCTCCTCTCTAACACAGCGCAGCTGTCTTGAATCAGGCCCTGCCCTTTGAGATGAGTGCTTAGGGATTACCTCATAGCTCTCTTGATTGCACACACATTTTCTCACTTCAGCCCCTCTCATGGCTGCTGGAAACCTGGTGCATTCTGGGACTGGTAGTCTTTTATGTGAAAACTCTGTTTTCTCACTTCTACCAGAACTGACAGGTTGCTTGTTCAGAGTCACATCATCTTTTCTATAGCTCCTACCTGAGCTATGATAAGCTTCCTTATCACATACCCCCCTGCTTAAGTTATTACGGACTGGTTTTACTGGTGAAACTTCTTCTCTACAGTCCGTAATACGGGAAAGTGCATCCGCATTCTTGTGTAACTTCCCGGCACGATGTTCAACTTGGAAATCAAACGCCTGTAAGGCCATGTACCAGCGTGTCAACCTGGCATTGTGATTCTTCATTTGCTGCAACCACTTAAGTGGGGCATGGTCCGTGACCAACTGGAACTTTCTCCCTGTAAGGTAAAACCTTAACGCCTCCACTGACCACTTGATAGCCAAACACTCTTTTTCTATCGTGGAATACTTTTGTTCAGCCAGTGACAACTTCCTGCTCAGGTACATCACAGGATGCTCCTCCCCATCATGGCACTGGGATAGGACCGCTCCTAGCCCTACATCCGATGCATCGGTTTGAACCAGAAAGGGTTTCTTGAAGTCTACTCCTTTCAGTACCGGTCCTGTACACAATTTTTCTTTTAATACTGAAAACGCTTTTTCAGCTTCTGGTGTCCACTTTATCTGGTTTGGACAATTCTTTCGCAGCATATCCGTGAAAATGGCACTTTTCTCTGCGAATTGCGGTATAAACCGGCGGTAGTATCCAATAAGTCCTAAGAAACTTCTTAGTTGTTTCTTGGTTGTTGGAGGAGGAAAATTCCTGATGCTATCTATTTTGCTTAATAGAGGTTTAATTTTTCCTCTTCCCACTAGGTGGCCTAGGTATTTTACCTCCCTATTTGCAAAGGCACACTTCTTCGGGTTTAAAGTGATTCCCGCTTGCTTCATAGAGCACAAGACTGCCCTGATCCTCTTCAAATGCTCTGCCCAGGTGTTACTATGGATTATGACATCATCCATGTATGCAAAAGCATAACTTTGGTGGGGTCGAAGTACCTGATCCACTAACCTTTGGCAGGTAGCCGCTGCTCCATGCAGTCCGAAAGGCATCCTCTTGAACTGGAAAAGGCCAACGGGGGTGCTGAACGCAGTTTTCGGCTTCGACTCCCTGGTGAGCGGGATTTGCCAATATCCTTTTGTCATATCAAGGGTGGTTAAGTATTGAGCCTGTCCCAGCTGGTCTAGCAGCTCCTCAATTCTTGGCATTGGATATGCATCAAAAACTGATATGGCGTTTACCTGCCGGAAGTCAATACAAAATCTTAAGGATCCATCAGGCTTCGGCACCAGGACTATGGGGCTATTCCAGGGACTCTTTGACTCCTCTATTACCCCCATGTCCAACATCTCCTGGACTTGTGCCACTACCTCCTGTCTTTTGGCTTCAGGCAAGCGGTATGGCCTTTGACGAACCAATTTCCCAGGTGGAGTTATTATTTCATGGGCCACCAAATGGGTCTCCCCAGGTATGGGTGTCAACACATCTGGGAATTCCTTAAGCAACTTCCTAATTTCTTCCTGTTGTACCATTGTCAGGTCCTCACCTATTTGGGGCTCTGATTTTTTTTACAATCAGATACCTGGGGTCCCAAATCTTCCTCTTCACTCACCTCCCTCTCTCGGGCACAGGTGGCAGCTAAGCTTTTAACCCCTTTGACATCAGTAGAACCAAAGCCTTTGGCTCCACGTTCAGAATTCTCTAGGGATGTGACCTCCTCCACAGGTGGAAAACCCAGCCTCTCACAGATCAATTGGGCAATTTTGTCTCCTGTCTTCACATGATACTCATTCTGTCCAAAGTTAAACAACAGAACTTTAATATTGCCCCTGTAATCGGGATCAATTACTCCCGCACCCACATCGATGAAATATTTAAGGGCTAATCCGGACCTTGGGGCTACTCTCCCATAACATCCAATTGGTATTTCCACTTGGAGACCGGTGTCAACCAGGGCTCTCCCTTGGCTAGGTACAGTCACATTTTCTATGCTGCATAGGTCAAACCCAGCAGACTGAGGGGTTGCCCGCTTAGGAGCTTGGGCCTTCTCAGAGACCTTATGGTACTTTAGGACGAATATCTGCTTTGGGGTAGCTTGGTCTTCTGGACGCTTAACCATCTTTTTAGCTGGGGTCTGAGGACTTCCAAATAAAGGCCCGGGAGCTACTACCATTAAACCTTCTCCCTCCTTCTTTCCTAGTCCTTCCACTAGACCCTGCTTAAATCTTGGCCAGTCTCTTCCTAGAACCAAATCAAAGGGTAGCCTAGGCACCACTGCTAACAGGACTTCCTCTTGTTTCCCTAGGCACTTAACCTTTAGCCTATAGATGGGATATGATGATGCAGCACCATGAATGCATCTGATGTGAACTTGGCTTTCAGGGGTTCTAGGCACAAATCTTTCTTGGGCCTCTATCCTCTTCCAAAGCCTTTTTGACATCATACTCTGGTCTGCCCCAGAGTCTAATAATGCATTTGTGGTAATTCCTTGCACATCAACCATCAAAAGAAATCCTTCCTTGGGTTGTTTTAAATCCAGACCCATTAAACTAGTGTGTGTCTGGCATCTCTTCTCTAAATGTCCCAATTTCCCACACTTGAAACATTTCTTTCTATTCCACTGTGTCATCTGGTTTGATACAGTACATTCATTTTCAGAAACATTCTTAATTATTCCCTTTTTTGATACAGCACATTTAGCCTCAGCATCCATCTTTAGAGGGCCACCCATTCTATGGCAAGCCTGCGTGGCTTCCAAGAATCTCTCTGCTAGCATGGTTGCCTCTCCAAGATTTTGGCAATTTTGCTGTATAAGAAAAACATTCAAATCTTTAGGTACCCCAAGCATAAATTGTTCCAGCATTATAACATCTAATAACATTTCTACTGTCTTTTGCTCAGGCTCCAATCATTTTACAGCTAAACTTCTGATTCTTTGACTCAGAGCCCTGGGTGTCTCACCCACTTTCAATGTAACAGCTCTAAACATTCGCCTATACTCTGAAATAGACAACCCTAGGCGATCTCTAATAGCTGCCTTTACATCCTTATAAATCAAAGCCTGGGCTGCTGGCATTGCTCTGTAAGCTGCTAGTGCCTCACCAGTTAATGAGGCTGCCAGCCTTACTGCCCACTGGGTCTCTGGCCATGCTAAAGCCTGTGCCACTCTTTCAAAAGACTCTAGAAAATCATCAACATTATCTTCTGGAGTTAATTTCCCAAAATTAAATGCCCCAATCCCTTGATTGAGTCCCACAGTGTCCACATGTGGTGTACCAGTACTAACTGCTGGTCTTGCATCTGTTCCACTTTGGCTCTGCAGCTGAACTAGAGCTTGCACCAGATCAAGCACTGGTTTCTGCTGTTCCATTAAGGCCTTCATAGCAGTGTCCTGGGCCTGCTGTGATAGCTCCTGCTGCTTGCAAAATTGGGCTGCCATCCACTGAGCCATCTCCCTCGGATCCATCTTGACCCCTGCAAGAAAAGAGAGAAAAAAAAACCCAAAGAGCAGCACCTTCCAACCAGGTGTGTTTTTTTTTTCAACTTTTTTTTTCAATTACCCCCTGTGCTTACACACATCCACCACTAGACATGCCCAGGTACATATTACCTTGTCTCAGTGATGAATCCAGCTTTTCACAGGGTCTTTTCCTCTGGGACAGCTTCCTGGAACAACCACTTTTCCTCCAAAGTGCAGACGAGGGAAAAAATCTTCTTACAGCTTTAAACTTGACTTTTATTTGTAATCCACAACAAGTAAATCCTCTTGGTGCAAGAGCAATCCGAAAAACTACGCCATTTGTCAGACGGCTGCCTAGGGTGAGAATTTACACAATCTTGACGATGCATATATTCATATGATTCTTGCAAGGTATTGTGGGTATTGTAGTTCATTCACTCCCAAACACAGCTGATGACAATAATTTGAGTTGTGAAACCAAGTGGTAAGATCAATAAAATACTTCTTTTATTGATGGGGTTTAATTCACCCAGCACATGTATGCTTGATAGCACTATAAATGAGGTTACTTGCTTGCAGTGTTTAAAATGGATAACAAAAATCACAAAATAAACCAGAAAACAACCTTCAGCTTGTTAGGCAATTAGCTAATGTTTTCTTAGCAAATAATTACCAAATACCAAGGCACAAAGAAAAGAATAAACTTTGCTGGTTAGGTTAACTTCTGCTTATTTTCCATGCAGATCTCAGCAGTGATTCTCCCTTGCTCACACACACAATCAGGTGCAGCTTTAATTACTATCAATTGACCAGCTGTAAGCCTTTAGCTGGCTGGCTGCTACTGTGTGAACCCAAATCCTGCTTTAAGAGCTGTTTGCAGTGGAAATAAAGAACAAAGTTAGGTTTCTTTGTGATGGCTGATGTGTTTGCTCATAGAAAGCTAGCAATAGCATTTAGATAGAGAACAGTCCATGTAAACTGTATTTTCATCTGCTGTATCAATCAGCATATGGTCACTATCATACATTGGCACAGACGAGTCTTTCATTAAGGCACTATCATGAGAATGCTTATTCCCTTGCTGCCATTCTCTATTATAGATAGGGTCTGGATCAGTGTTCATACCTGAGCCTCTCCTGCTATCATTATTCCTCTCTGTATAGCCTGGCCAATATGTAATCCAATTCTGATGTCCAGCCTTCCAATCTTGATCCCTGGACACTGGATCTTCTCTCACATACCTTCTGGCCTTGGTCTGAAAGTCCCTTCCACATGCAGTCTTCTCTCTTCCAGGTAGCCACTGGTGATTCCTATCTCTGCCACTCCATTCCTCTGGCTGAATCCAGTCCAATGGACTCTGCTGGCTTTTGGAATACCTCCCAGTATGAGTACTGCCTTGGAATCTCCCAGACCTTCCAATGGCCTTTCTTCTCTTCCTTCCAGAGAGTTTCCTTCTCTCTCTATCTGCGTGGCTTTTGCTGAAGCTGTTCTTCAAACTGTTGCTGAAACTGTTATCTGAAGAATAAGCTCTATTCTTATTCTTTCCTAATGTGTGCTCCTCTCTAACACAGCGCAGCTGTCTTGAATCAGGCCCTGCCCTTTGAGATGAGTGCTTAGGGATTACCTCATAGCTCTCTTGATTGCACACACATTTTCTCACTTCAGCCCCTCTCATGGCTGCTGGAAACCTGGTGCATTCTGGGACTGGTAGTCTTTTATGTGAAAACTCTGTTTTCTCACTTCTACCAGAACTGACAGGTTGCTTGTTCAGAGTCACATCATCTTTTCTATAGCTCCTACCTGAGCTATGATAAGCTTCCTTATCACATACCCCCCTGCTTAAGTTATTACGGACTGGTTTTACTGGTGAAACTTCTTCTCTACAGTCCGTAATACGGGAAAGTGCATCCGCATTCTTGTGTAACTTCCCGGCACGATGTTCAACTTGGAAATCAAACGCCTGTAAGGCCATGTACCAGCGTGTCAACCTGGCATTGTGATTCTTCATTTGCTGCAACCACTTAAGTGGGGCATGGTCCGTGACCAACTGGAACTTTCTCCCTGTAAGGTAAAACCTTAACGCCTCCACTGACCACTTGATAGCCAAACACTCTTTTTCTATCGTGGAATACTTTTGTTCAGCCAGTGACAACTTCCTGCTCAGGTACATCACAGGATGCTCCTCCCCATCATGGCACTGGGATAGGACCGCTCCTAGCCCTACATCCGATGCATCGGTTTGAACCAGAAAGGGTTTCTTGAAGTCTACTCCTTTCAGTACCGGTCCTGTACACAATTTTTCTTTTAATACTGAAAACGCTTTTTCAGCTTCTGGTGTCCACTTTATCTGGTTTGGACAATTCTTTCGCAGCATATCCGTGAAAATGGCACTTTTCTCTGCGAATTGCGGTATAAACCGGCGGTAGTATCCAATAAGTCCTAAGAAACTTCTTAGTTGTTTCTTGGTTGTTGGAGGAGGAAAATTCCTGATGCTATCTATTTTGCTTAATAGAGGTTTAATTTTTCCTCTTCCCACTAGGTGGCCTAGGTATTTTACCTCCCTATTTGCAAAGGCACACTTCTTCGGGTTTAAAGTGATTCCCGCTTGCTTCATAGAGCACAAGACTGCCCTGATCCTCTTCAAATGCTCTGCCCAGGTGTTACTATGGATTATGACATCATCCATGTATGCAAAAGCATAACTTTGGTGGGGTCGAAGTACCTGATCCACTAACCTTTGGCAGGTAGCCGCTGCTCCATGCAGTCCGAAAGGCATCCTCTTGAACTGGAAAAGGCCAACGGGGGTGCTGAACGCAGTTTTCGGCTTCGACTCCCTGGTGAGCGGGATTTGCCAATATCCTTTTGTCATATCAAGGGTGGTTAAGTATTGAGCCTGTCCCAGCTGGTCTAGCAGCTCCTCAATTCTTGGCATTGGATATGCATCAAAAACTGATATGGCGTTTACCTGCCGGAAGTCAATACAAAATCTTAAGGATCCATCAGGCTTCGGCACCAGGACTATGGGGCTATTCCAGGGACTCTTTGACTCCTCTATTACCCCCATGTCCAACATCTCCTGGACTTGTGCCACTACCTCCTGTCTTTTGGCTTCAGGCAAGCGGTATGGCCTTTGACGAACCAATTTCCCAGGTGGAGTTATTATTTCATGGGCCACCAAATGGGTCTCCCCAGGTATGGGTGTCAACACATCTGGGAATTCCTTAAGCAACTTCCTAATTTCTTCCTGTTGTACCATTGTCAGGTCCTCACCTATTTGGGGCTCTGATTTTTTTTACAATCAGATACCTGGGGTCCCAAATCTTCCTCTTCACTCACCTCCCTCTCTCGGGCACAGGTGGCAGCTAAGCTTTTAACCCCTTTGACATCAGTAGAACCAAAGCCTTTGGCTCCACGTTCAGAATTCTCTAGGGATGTGACCTCCTCCACAGGTGGAAAACCCAGCCTCTCACAGATCAATTGGGCAATTTTGTCTCCTGTCTTCACATGATACTCATTCTGTCCAAAGTTAAACAACAGAACTTTAATATTGCCCCTGTAATCGGGATCAATTACTCCCGCACCCACATCGATGAAATATTTAAGGGCTAATCCGGACCTTGGGGCTACTCTCCCATAACATCCAATTGGTATTTCCACTTGGAGACCGGTGTCAACCAGGGCTCTCCCTTGGCTAGGTACAGTCACATTTTCTATGCTGCATAGGTCAAACCCAGCAGACTGAGGGGTTGCCCGCTTAGGAGCTTGGGCCTTCTCAGAGACCTTATGGTACTTTAGGACGAATATCTGCTTTGGGGTAGCTTGGTCTTCTGGACGCTTAACCATCTTTTTAGCTGGGGTCTGAGGACTTCCAAATAAAGGCCCGGGAGCTACTACCATTAAACCTTCTCCCTCCTTCTTTCCTAGTCCTTCCACTAGACCCTGCTTAAATCTTGGCCAGTCTCTTCCTAGAACCAAATCAAAGGGTAGCCTAGGCACCACTGCTAACAGGACTTCCTCTTGTTTCCCTAGGCACTTAACCTTTAGCCTATAGATGGGATATGATGATGCAGCACCATGAATGCATCTGATGTGAACTTGGCTTTCAGGGGTTCTAGGCACAAATCTTTCTTGGGCCTCTATCCTCTTCCAAAGCCTTTTTGACATCATACTCTGGTCTGCCCCAGAGTCTAATAATGCATTTGTGGTAATTCCTTGCACATCAACCATCAAAAGAAATCCTTCCTTGGGTTGTTTTAAATCCAGACCCATTAAACTAGTGTGTGTCTGGCATCTCTTCTCTAAATGTCCCAATTTCCCACACTTGAAACATTTCTTTCTATTCCACTGTGTCATCTGGTTTGATACAGTACATTCATTTTCAGAAACATTCTTAATTATTCCCTTTTTTGATACAGCACATTTAGCCTCAGCATCCATCTTTAGAGGGCCACCCATTCTATGGCAAGCCTGCGTGGCTTCCAAGAATCTCTCTGCTAGCATGGTTGCCTCTCCAAGATTTTGGCAATTTTGCTGTATAAGAAAAACATTCAAATCTTTAGGTACCCCAAGCATAAATTGTTCCAGCATTATAACATCTAATAACATTTCTACTGTCTTTTGCTCAGGCTCCAATCATTTTACAGCTAAACTTCTGATTCTTTGACTCAGAGCCCTGGGTGTCTCACCCACTTTCAATGTAACAGCTCTAAACATTCGCCTATACTCTGAAATAGACAACCCTAGGCGATCTCTAATAGCTGCCTTTACATCCTTATAAATCAAAGCCAGATGGCAGTGGGTTTTGTGAGATTAAGATGAAGACAGTGAGAGATAATGTGCATCAGGTGCATGGTGTGCAGTATGCATTAGGTTTAGTACTGGGTAAAATATGGGGACTGGGTTGGCAGGAGCCACACCTGGGACTTGAACTTGTGACCTTCTGCTCATGAACACACTGGCTGTGTGTACTGCACCACACTGACAGGTCATGCCCTGGGGACACCATGACTGTTTGTCAGACAGGCCCTGTCTGTTGGAGTGCACGACACCCATCTAAACGGGGCTAGGCCATGGTCTGCTGTGGGCAGATGCCACTGCCCCCTCTGCCACCAACACCCCTCTGCCACCATGCTGCCATGCCATTATGCCGGTGGTACTGGTGTTGCACAGTCCCAGGCCATCCAGTATGCCGGTAGGCAGCTGCCTATGGTGTGGGTTCTCGGGTAGGGGTGCCTACATGGACATGCACGCTTCCCTCCAGCACCGCCTGCCAATATTCTGTGCCCTTGGGGGTTCCTGCTGGGTACTATGCCCTGTGACACTGTGAGAAACACACGCGTGCCCATGTTGGGCCCTCATCAGTTACTGTCTGGCTGCTCTACAGTTTCAGCATTCCTATGTGCCACCTAGGCATCTGCCTAGTCCACACTGTGCCCCAGCTGCACCACAGCATGTGCCGCCTGAAGCCCTCTGAATCCCATTTCCAGCATCTGTACAGTTGCCCTTTCCTACATGCCCACCCTGCTGTTTCGGCACATGTGCATGCCATAAGAAACCTGCCCAATATAAAGGGAAAACCTGATCAGCGCTATTTCAATGTGGGATCATTCACCTTGTAGGAGGACAGAGCATAGAACCTTCCAAATATGATATATTTTTTTAAGCTTTCTCAGTAGTGTTTCTTTATGTTTCTCATTAATATCACTATTGGCCAGCTTGGTTATGGGGTTTTTAAATTTGGTTCTGGTCATTTTCTATGTTTATTTGCCTTTTTGTTCCATGCACATGTATCACAACTATCACTTTTTGATGGTTTCCCTGGCTTTGCTGTACATTGCTAACAGAAATGGTTTCTCTTTCCTGCAAATGTGCCTTAACACGAGGGTTTCACTGGCGGTAGTGTTCAGACCCGGATTCCACAGCGTTAGTGTGCCTGGATCCTCTCCCCTACCACTCTCCACCCATTGACCCCTTCTCTCCGCCCTCTGGGAAGCCTTACTCAGCCCTTTAGAGCTGGATTTCACGGCGTTAGGGTGCCTTAACACCGCAGGCGCATTATCGCGCGATAAGTGACATTATCATGCGATAAAGCGCCATTATCGCGTGATAACATCACTTATCACGCGATAATACCACCGCTGCACTGTTAACGCTGTTTAGTAAACATGCCCCTAAATATTTTCAACTGCTTTGATTAGATACTCATTGCTTTTACATATTATCTGAATATTTTCCTTCATCTCTCTCCATCCCCAACATCACCCCCCATCTTAGGTGGACTTTCACCTCCATTTCTTATGGCTCCATACCACTTTTTCTTCCTTTTTCTGACACTACCTAGCCATTTCCCCTCTCACCTTCAACTGAAATCCTCCCCCCCCCCCACCTTCTCATCATCCTTTCTTTATCTTTCCCATTTTTCCTCCTATCTTGTCTTCCTCACTTTCCTCAGCAATTGAACATCACTTTTTTCTTCTCCTCATTCATCCCTCTCCCATCTCACTTTAACAGCCTCATCCTAGTTTCCGCCATTCCGTCTCCTCTCTGCCTCGCACTCTTCTCCTCCTTCTCCTTCTTTCATCTGGTGATATTGATCCTAACCCTGGCCCCCCTAGACTTTTCTCTCACTCCTGCTCCTCACGCAACCACTCTAACCTCATCTATATTCCTCTCCTTTCTCCCTCTTCTCTCCCCTTTTCTTATGGAATGCTCATTCCATAGCTAATAAACTCCCCTTTACCCATGCTCTCTTCATTTCTAGCTCTCTTCAACTTCTAACGTTTACTGAAACCTGGCTCCTCCCTGATGACACTGCTTCAGCTGCTGCCCTCTCTCATGGTGTCTACCAGTTCTCACACACTCCTCATGTCACTGGCGATGGTAATGATGTGGGGTTTCTCCTTTCACCTTCCTGACAATTACAACCCCTCTTTCTTCCTCAGTCTCACTCCTTTTCCTCCTTCGAAGTCCACTTCATCTGCCTTTTTAATCCCTTACCTCTAAGGAAAGCTTCTATCTATAGACCAGCTGGCAATTCCATCTCTACCTTTCTCTCTGACTTTGACTCATGGCTTTCCTTATTTCTTGATTTTTCTTCCCTTTCTCTTATTCTTGGTGACTTTAACATTCATGTTGATAACCCTTCTGACCCCTATACTTCCAAACTCTTTTCCCTTACCTCCTCATTTAACCTTTAGCATTGTTCTTCTGCCACCACTCACCATTGCCTTGTCCTTTTTTTCTTCTCTAATTGTTTACCCTCTAATTTCCATTCTCAGCTCTTCTTTTATCTGACCATCACCTGGTTAGCTTCACTCTTCATCCCTCTCCACCTCAATCTCACCCAGTCTCCTACCTTTTTAGGAATCTTCATGCTATCAATCCATTAGCTCTCTCCTCTATTGTCTCATCACCTCTCTCCTCCACTTTGTCTTCTAAATTGGTTGATGAGGCTATAGTTTCCTATAATACTTCTCTCTCCTCTGCTCTGAATTCTCCTGCTCTGCCTATCCTATGTCCTATGAGGTGCACTATACCTCAGCCCAAGCTGTCAACTACCCACTACCTACGCTCCTGTGCCCATTCAGCTGAGCGCATTTTGCTCAAATACCACCCCTTTCTGACTTTCTTCACTTCATATTCATGCTTACTTACTTCCAATCTGCCATAGCACTCGCCAAGCAAAACTACCACATCCATCTAACTAACTCTTGCCTCTGACCCCTGTCGTCTCTTCTCTACTCTCAACTCTGTCCTTAAGGTACCTCCACCTCTGACCCCCCTCCCTTCTCTTTCTGCCCAAATCCCTGCTGACTATTTCCATGACAAAGTCTACAAGATTATACTCCAATTCCCCTAAAGATCAGCTTCATCCCCTCTTCCTCCTCTTTAATACCAACTTTTTCCCTAAATCTCTGTTACCCTTTCTTCCTTTTCTAGGATCTCCAAAGAAGAAACCTCTCATCTTCTTTTCTCCTCTAATTTACTACTTGCTCCTCTAATCCTATCCCCACCCATCTCCTTAACTCCATCTCCTCCTCTGTCATCCCTTCCATCACACACATTCTCAACCTATCATTCTTTCCTGCAACTTTCTCTGCAGCCTTCAAGCATGTCCTAGTCACACCTCTCTTCAAGAAACCTTCACTTGACCCTGCTTGTCCTTCTAATTATTGACCCATTTCCCTTCTTCCCTTCATTTCCAAAATTCTTGAACATGTAGTTCTCTGCCATTGCCTTGATTTTCTCTCCTCTCAAGCCCTCCTAGATCCATTTCAATCTGGCTTTCGTCTCTTACACTCTACTGAAATGGCCCTTGCTAAAGTCTCCAGCGACTTCTTCCTGGCTTAATCCAAAGGCCTTTACTCAGTCCTCATTCTTCTTTACCTTTCTGCTGCTTTTGACACTGTTTACCACCACCTTCTCTTAGTCCTTACTTGGTGGAGGGGCTCTGTACTGTCCTGGTTCTCTTCTTCTCTGCCATCACTCCTTCAGTGTATGTTCTGGTGGTTTCTCCACTACTGCTATCCCTTTCTCAGTTGGTGTACCCCAGGGGTCTGTTTTCTAGACCCTCTCCTTTTCTCTCTCTATACCCTGTCCCTTGTTGCTCTCATCTCCTCCCATGGCTTTCAATATCATTTTTATGCTAATGACTCTCAGATCTATCTATCTACACCTGTTAATTCTCTTACACTCAAAGCCCATATATCTGCCTGCCTATCTGACATCTCTGCCGGGATGTCTCACCGCCATTTGAAATTGAACATAGCCGAACTTCTTATTTTTCCCTCAAAACCCTCTTCCTCCCTTCTTCCCTTCTCTATCTCTTTTGATAACACTCTTCTGCTTCCTGTTTCCTCAGCCTGCTACTCTGGAATCATCTTCGACTCCTCCCTCTCCTTCTCCACACTTGTCCAACAGATGGAAAAAATCTGTCCTTTCTTTCTCTACAATATTAACAAAATTTGTTCCTTCCTTTTTGAACACTCTACTAAAACACTTATCCACTCTTTAGTCACTTCTCGCCTTGACTATTGCAACCTCCACCTTGCTGGTCTCCCTCTGAGTCATCTGTCTCCCCTTCAATCTGTTCAAAACTCTGCTGTGCAGCTAATTTTTCGCCTGCCCCAATAACCCTTCTTCCAAAATTACTTCATTGGCTTCCCTTCCATTTCTGTATCCAATACAAACTTCTCCTTTTGACCTGTAAGTGCATTCTTTCTATTGCTCCTCACTACCTTTCTTCCCTTCTCTTCCTACACCCCTCCTCGTGAACTCCACTCTTCCTCTGGCTTGCTTCTCTCTCTATGCCCTTCTCTTCCACTGACAACTCTAGACTTCAATCCATTCAACTTTCTGCTCCTTACGCCTGGAACAAACTACCTGTATCTTTATGTCAAGTTTCATCCTTCCCCCTTTTTAAATCCATATTAAAGGCTCACCTCTTTCAGGCCACTTTTGGATCTTAATCCTTAGTTATCTTTCTATCTCGTTACCCTTGTTCTCATTTATTGTACTGTCTGTCTTGATTAGATTGTAAGCTCTGATAGACAGGGGCCATCTTTTTATATATGTCTGCAAGCCCATAGTATTTTGTTTTGTGTATTTTTACAAAACAATAAAACAAAGTCCTTCCATTGTAAGCTGGTAAGTGAATAACATAGTAGAAACAGTAATTCCAGAACAGCATTAAAACGAAAGGATTACGAATGCTGTTTGTAGAATTAAAAACACTAAAAAATGATAATACTTTAAATGCTTCTGTGATTGAAGGGCCAGTGTGTACTAAGCTGTGGAATGAAAGAGTAGGTTAATGGTTAGAGCACTGGCTTGGTAAGCAAGAGACCATGGTTGAATTCCCACTAGCACACCTTGTAGCCTTGGGCCATTGCCTCAGAAGAAGGGCCTGGCAATCTACTGGTCACACTGTTAAGAAAGCTCAGAAACTGCTAGGTTGCCAGGAGTCAGCACTGACTCAATGGCACACATTACATTTTTGTACTAAACTGTATTAGTAGTCAACAAGCATTAATGGAATGTTAAAGGCCAAGAATAAAATGCAAATGAAATGCTTGTTAATGTAAGCACTTTAATGGAATTGGTTCACTACATCTCCATGAGATGTAACAGAGCACATTAATGGGTTTGTGTTAAATTTTGCATGTTTTAATGGGCATTGTTTTTTTGCTATACTAATGGTATCATAAGTATCATTCTTCATTTCAGTAGCACAGAGTTTGTGCTAATATTAATGTAAGCATAGCATAGGTGCTTAATCCAAATTAACACTATTTTACTATTCAGGTCCTAAAGTATATTGGTACCTATGTCAGGTAGTAACTTTTATAGGTCCACATATTGTAAATCGAAGGACAGGGACAGATAATAATATTTATCATGAACATAGAATCACAATTTGTATTATGTTGGGCTTTAAATACTCATCTATTATTAGAGTGTTTCCAATCTATTCCTTCAATGGACTGGATACATGTCATATGTTCTTTCTCCATAGAGAACAATGACCACATGTCATATGTTCTTTCTCCATAGCAACTTTATCTTTCTGTTGAATAAAATGACTTACATGTTCACCAATATTCTACATTAGGAAATCATGAGAGGTTCACTGAAACTCTTATGTAGCATTGAACTGTTCCAGTATTTTCCTTGCTAGTTGATTAGACAATGTAGAATGTAGCATCACATACACAGTTCTGTCAATCTGGTCACAATTTTTATGGTCTAACAGCAAATGCCTCTGTGCATATTTAGCTTTTTTATAAGCAATAATTATAACTAGTGAGTCAATAGCACTACTGTGTTCTCTGTGGTCTGATGTCCACTCAAAATGGTTAAATTAGAAAACGGGATAGGGAAATAGAATGTTGGATGTTTTTCACTATATCTTCCCTGACAAAAGATACTGACTTTTATACTTGATTGAAGATTGAGAATCCCCAAATGGATAAATTAGGACTGATAAAATGGTGTCTAAAATGTCTAAGAAACATGAATCTTCTAAAGAAAAAGAATTATCTAAAAGATAAGATTTACTTGGTTACACTGATGAGCAGCCGATTTTACAGCAGAATTCATTAACTGAGAGCAAGACTAAGGGGTATGTTTACTAAACGGCGCTAACGTGCGCCCGGCGATAATGTGCAGGATGCCATAAAAGGGCATTCCGGTCTAAACGTAGCAAACTGGCATTATCGGGCGATAATGAGCGCTGCGCACATTATCGGGCAAAAGATGGAGCTATGCGCGTTAATGCACGTTACTCTTAAGTAGGTGCGCTGAGATGCAAACAGAGCAGCAGAGGTGTAGCATGATGGTTAATAAACTGACTGATGGTATGGGGTTGTAGGTTTGATCCCCAGTGTGCCTAATGAATAAGGCTGGCTGAGGCATTGTCCTTTACATTTAAGCAGTGCTTTGTGAGGCATTTTATTTTTATCTTAATTAGTGCTGCCAGAAAACACACCTTCACAGTTCCGTAACCTAAGGTGCCGCATAAGGCACCCTATAAGGCACTCCAGAAGGCACATCATAAAGTGCACTGTCTGCCAAGGCACCCTATAATGTCCCCTATAGGATGCCTTATAAGGCGCTTTATAGGCGTCTTATAAGGCGCTTTATGGGGCGCCTTAAGAGGCACCTTAAGGTTACAGCACTGTGAGGGTGTTTTTGCTGGCAGCACTACTTTACATTAAAAATAGACAATGCCTTAGACAGCCCTATCAAATAACCCCACTGTGGGATCAAACCCATGACCTCTGGTTCTACAGGCAGTGAAGTAACCAGTGGGCTACTAATACACCCCTGGCTAGCTGCAGAGGGGACTGCAGGTCACCACACAAACTGTCTGCTGTTGTTACCAGGATAGGGTTAACCCACCCATACTCATGATGCACTGCACATGCAGATCAGCAGTCTACAGATGATCACAAGATGGGGTATTCACCCCCACAGCACCTCGGCCTGGTAGGGGGAACTGACTGTGTGTGTCACTGGCACAGAGTAGCTACAGACCGTCACATTGTGCGGGTACTGTGCTCACCCTGAGGGTGAGGTGGGGCAACCAACACCATGTCCACAGCACCTGGCTTAGCTGAGCTGGCTATGCTGCAGATCATTATCAGTGCCAGTGTGTGATAGGTAGTCCTTGCAGATACACCTAGGCTGCACCTGTGTCCATCTGTATTTCCCAGTCACGTCTAACCCTTGTGGACTATGATGCACCCAAAATCATATATATCCTGTGTGGGTGTCATGGTCACTTGATTTAAGTGACAGCGTGGTGTTCAGACCCATAGGCAGATTATGTAGTACCACCCAACCTGCTCTCTGGGGCTCACGGTGGGGGACAGGATCTCCCACCAACAGATCCTGATAAGGGAGGAGCAGTGGTTGGTAGAACCAAGAAGGCAATTGGATGAAACATTTTACCAGAAGATTGACAAGGATCCTATGGTGAACCTCTGAAAATTGTTATAATAGACAAAACTGCACAGTATGGCATGATTACAGATAAAGAACCAAGGTTTCTAATTGAAAAATATCCATATGTCGCGATTAGTTATTTTTTGCCAAAGATTTTAAAAAAATTAAAATCAGCCATTGGGATGACCCAAAGTTTCCACTAGGGAGTCCATTCTAGAGCCCCTAATTCAATTTGTAGATATATTCTTAAGATCACTAACTACTGTTACCTGAGCTTTTTGGTTTGATGATGACATTTACAAGCAAATTCATGGTGTTGCTATGGGTGCTACGTTAGCACTGTCACATTTCTCTTTATGTGGCCCATTTTGAAAAAAGGTGCCTATATGGCTCCACAAATTTTCAACATGTTAAATTATAGAAAAGATTTCTAGATAACATAATAATGTTATGGACTGGGTCTAGAGATGAACTTGATTAGTTTAGTATTTAGATTAATACTCCAGATAAGAATTTGAAACTTACAATGAATTGTCATGAATATAGATGAGAATTCCTAGATATAATGAAATTCAAATCTCAAAGACAGCTCTATTCAATAGCTTACCAGAAGCAAGTTGATCACAGCAACTATTTGCATTTTCGTAGCTGTCATCTATATAATCTCTACCGTTCTTTTCAAGATTTTAATGAAAGCAAATGTGTTGAAAGATTGGTTCAATTCCTGTGAGTATCCATTGAAGATTATAAATAATGCTAATGAAAAAGCTACATATGGATCGAGAAATTTGCTATTGGACTATAAAAATCATGACCTGATTGACAGAAGTGTATATGATGCCATAGGAGTGGAGGAGTGGCCTAGTGGTTGGGGCAAGGTACTTCAGGCTGGAAGATCGGGGGTTCAAATCCCACGAGAGGACAGCAACCTTGGGCCAGAAGGACTGGGGTTTCTAGTCCCACAGGTGCTCCTTGTGGTCTTGGGCAAGCCACTTAACCCTCCATAGCCCATGTTCCCTGTAAAATAGTTATCTCCAAGTTATAATGCCCTGTTCAATGTAATTTCAGTTTGTTCATTGTAAACCGCACTGATGCAGAATAGCATGGTATATAAGAGAATTAAATAAATAAATATTCTACATTGCCTAATCAACTAGCAAGGATAATACAGACCCACTGGCACATTGTAATGTTACATTAGATTTCAATGAATCTCCAATGATTGATTGCCTAATGTAAAGGAAAAAATATTGATGAATATATAGCTCATTGATATTCAACAGATAAATGTGAAGTGATATTTTAGAAGGGGCGTCTAGGAAAATCACCCAGAGTACAGTGTCCAAAAATCCAGGGAAGTGGCAACAGTGAAGGGAGACACGTATAAGCCTTCTGAAATCGCTCCATCTCCACCCTGAGAGATGAACATCCCAGTAACCAGTTCTGGTGATGGGTCCCCGCAGATAATAAAATTGGGTACATGCATGTGTGTAGGCCATTTCACAAATGTGGGCATTCCCAAATTTCATGGCTGCAGAACCAGGTACTTGGATGCGCCTGCCAGGGTATTTCAGCAGAGGGTGACTATGTTATGTGACTAGCATGCCCTGGATGGCTATTTCAGATAATCAGATTTGTGATGGTGGACCAGTAATATGTTTAGTACATATTAATGGCCCACCATATACATGCAGGTTTCTTCAGCCAGGAAATATTAACTGTGACGATGAAAGCGCATTTTGCTCTCCCCCCGGAAGCGTTGCAGCCATGAAATGAGCACTTTTTTATATCTTATTCATGGTCAGAAGCAGGTATAGGCATGGACACCTCAGCATCCAGGGCCTGACATGCTTGTGCCATTCTGAAATTGCACCACGACGTGTTCTTCCTTGCTCCATCCAGGCCACACCACACCCCTGCTACATGGGCATACTCGCAACAGGGATATCCATATACCCAGCTTTCTAAAATAGCTCCAGAGACATCTCTATGATTCGAACATCTGAATATACAAACAGACATCCAACATACAAACAGGTCTTTTAAAATAATCCCCAAAGTCTCTTTGAAGAAAGAACATATAGCACGTGGTCATTAAAGGAATGGATTGGAAATGATGGGTGAGTATTTAAAGCCCATCATAGTACAAATCTGTGATTCTATGTTCATGATATATATTATTATCTGTCCCTGTCCTTCAATTTATGCGGGTCATATAAGAAGTAAGATTCATCTCAGATTGAATGAATATTAGAGTAGAATAATGACTCATAATATAATAGTTCCACTGGTAGACCATTGGTTGAAAAAGGGTCATTTGATAAAAGATATTTGTTGGGGAGTTATTGATGTGGTATAACAGCACTGGCAAGGGAGAGATTGGGAATAGATATTGAATTATAAAGAACACTCCTGCATACTCCGTTTGCAAGCAATAACACAAAAGGTTTTGAATCAGGATATTGAATGAATTACATTGGTATGAAAACTGTCTGATCACATAATCTTTCTTTTAAAAGAATGCTGATGCTATTTTTACTTTAACTTACTGAAGGGAGAGTTCTTCTGGTGGTTCTATTTGAGAACTGAAGATGGCAGAATGAATATATACAAGTTATTATGAGAATACTTTCCTGATGCAGATTAACAATCGAAACATGGCATCACATCAAAGGTGGACTGAAACATAATAGTGAAGATAAGTAATGACTATTTTAAAGAGTAAATGCAATGCAATGTGTGCCTTGGGACACTGTGATACCTGGGTACAAAGGCACAGGAAATGTGTGCAATGTGGGACACTGTGATACCTGGGTACAAACTATATCGTAATGATAGAGCTGATCAAATTGGTGGAGGGGTTGCGCTCTATGTTAGAGAGGGCATTGAGTTAGAAAGGATTAAAGTTTTGCAGGAAACAAAATTTGCTGTAGAATCTCTATGGATTGAAATTCCATGTAAAAAGGGGAAGGCGATGGCGGTGGGGGTGTACTATCGACCGCCTGGCCAGAATGAACAAATGGATGATGAAATGCTCAAAGAAATCAAGGAAGCTAACAAAAGTTACAGCGCGGTAATAATAATGGGTGATTTTCAATTACCTCGGTATCGACTGGGTCAGTGTCACGGCAGTACATGCTAGGGAAATAAAGTTCCTAGATGACATAAATGACTGCTTCTTGGAGCAGCTGGTCCATGAACCCCCCCATCAACCCATTATTGTCTTCCTGTTTCTAAATTGTGATTCCTTGTTTGGTGATGGTCTAAATTCTGCATGTGTAACTGAGCTGAGGTATTCTGTTTATGTAATTCCTATTTGACATTGCCGCTTGTTCTCTTTCCCCAGTAGGTCATGTATTGTTATTTTCTGAAATGTATTGGTTTAATATTTGCAGTGTTGCCATTTGATAGGTAGTGTCTGGTGCTCTGTGAGTCCTGGTAGTGCTGTTACGATACGGCGGGTTTGCTATGGGTTCAAAATGGGCAGTGTTTGTAGTAGTTCCTAATGTGCCTGGCGGTTGGCACTGGATTATAGTAATGTAGAAATCTTTTAGTCTTTTTTTATCCATACACTCATTAAGAGGCATGTTTACTAAAAGTTAGTGTATGGTAACATTATGCAGATAGTTATGCAAATGAGGCCCCGCACTGAGTCTCCACACGTGGCCCCGCACCCCCCCTTGGGCCGCCCCTGCTTGGCAGCTCACAGGAGGTCGGCTCACCCTGTATGCCCACAGGTGGAAAGCTATCACCATCGATGCATGGGCATTACAGGTGATCAAGGAGGGTTACCTCCTTTGTCTAGCTGAAGTCCATCCACATAATTTCCCCGGAGAGCCCTCCCGGCCTCCCCTTCACCGGGACCTTCTTTTGAAGGACTTGGCAGGTCTTCTCAAGGACCGAGCAGTGCAACCAATGCCCCATCATCTCAAGGGCACAGGGTTCTACTGCAGGTACTTCCTTGTGTCAAAGAGAATAGGGGGCCTAAGGCCTAATCTCGACCTGTGCAACCTCAACAGATTCCTAGTGAGGGAGACGTTCAAGATGCTCTCCCTTGGAACATTGCTGCCTTACCTCAAACCAGGGAGACTGGCTATGCTCCTTAGATTTAAATGATGCGTATACACACATCCTAATCCACCCGAACCACAGGCAATACCTATGCTTTGTGGTAGAGGGCCATCATTTTCAATACAGGGTGCTTCCCTTCGGCCTCGCCTCAGCCCCCAGGGTATTCACAAAGTACCTAGCAGTGGTAACAGCCTTCCTCAGGCTTCAGGCGATCTTTGTCTTCCCCTATCTTGATGACTGGCTCATCAGGGGAGCCACAGCCCCCCCGAGGCGCAGCAGGCCATGGCACGCACCATCCAGGTCCTTCAGTACTTGGGTTTCATTATCAACTATCCAAAGTTCAGCCTTCGCCCAGCTCAAGAGCTGGAATTTATCGGGGCAAGGATCAATACCCTTCACTCGAAGGCCTTCCTACCTACAGACAGGGTAGGCGGACTCATAGCACTGGCCAAGGACATACAGTGCCATCCCTCAGTGCCAGCAAGACACCTATTGTGCCTCCTCGGGCACATGGCCTCCACGGTCCATGTCACGCCAGATGCCCATCTCCACATGCGAACTGCACAGTGGTGCCAGTGTTCCCAGGCCACGGGGCATCTCCAGGACAGAGTCAAAGTGACCAGGCACCTGGCGCAGTCCCTGACCTGGTGGCTCTCACCTCGGAAGCAGGGATGCCTTTTCAGGCCCCTCACCACTCAAGGGTCCTCACCACAGATGCCTCCCTGCTGGGCTGGGGAGCCGACTGCCAGGGGTACTGCACCCAAGGCATTTGGTCCCCAGATGAGAGTGCTCAACAGATCAACCTGTTGAAACTGCGTGAAATCTGTCTCGCCCTAAAGATGTTCCAGCAGTCCCTGGACCACAGGTCCATCCTGGTCCAGACGGAAAACCAGGTCGCCATGTTCTATGTGAACAAACAGGGGGGCACAGGGACCTGTGCCCTCTGTCGGGAAGCCCTGGACTTGTGCTCATTTGCAGTCCAACAGGGCATTCTCCTCAGGGTGGTGTACCTGCCGGGCCAGGACAACTGGAATTGAGGAAAAGACATCGATGAACGTGGGCAGCAGCACTCCAGTAAGCAACAGAGATTGTTCATTTTTAATTCTCACAAAGTATGACGTGACATATATTTTTTTTTTAAAGAGATTCTGAATATTTAACTTAATCAATGTAGGAGTGTTAAAGAAAGGAATCACAGTGCTATTGATGTATTTTATTTTCAGACCCTCCTGAAGAAACTCCTGTTTGGAGTGAAACGCTTGAGAGGTGCCGAGGGAGGCGTAGAGGAAAACAAATAAGATAAGAGATCTTTACATTTAAATAGTGCTTGATACAAGGTGATGGAGAGGTGGTGATTGCAACATAAAAAAAACACAAAAAATACTCCCAACCAAGTCATTGATGCTGTGAAGCGCTGATGTTTATCCAATACATCATCTGTTTGGAGCGCTGTTTGGTCTAAGACGTTATGTTGGGAGTAGAGTATTAGACAGAATAAGAAAAAGAGTAATTCTATAAGATATTGCAGTAGATCAGCTTCTCCACAGCTTGCTCTGTTTTGTTTAAGAAACATTGATTATTGTTTGTATGTAGTAACTCTAAATATATTGGAATTGTACAATACTCCGTGAAGACCGAATTTCAAACTTGTACTGATATACATATGTATACAACTTCTTTAGTGGTCTCTTTTGCCAGAGGAATATAATACTATAGCAAAAAAACCTCCGCACTGTAACTTGAAAGCATAATACGTAACTAATCAGAGACTGAATAAAGTTACACACTTTTTTCTTTGAAAGTTAACAACATTTTCTGAATCATCTTCTAAAGCAATTTTTATCTACGCTCTTGGTAGCAGCTCTTTGAAGTAAGGTCGCTGATGTTAATAGGGATATAAGTCCATTAGACGATTACATGATAGTCTATTGGCTGCCCAAGTGAACTGAGACCTTCTGCTATCATTTCAACAGAGTGTAGTACTTGTAAATTTGGATACTGTCTGATTTGTGTAACTTTATTCAGTCTCAGATTAGTTACGTATTATGCTTTCAAGTTACAGTGCGGAGGTTTTTCTGATATACATATGGCCAACAGATTCAGCAGGTTGCTCCAGCCGCACGAGTGGCAGCTGGACCCAGAAGTGGCCTTCAGGCTTTTCCAGATCTGGGGGGAAATGGTGATGGACCTGTTTGCCAGCCCGGACAATCATCAGTTACCCTGCTTCTGCTCAAGGCAGCCACACCCTGCCAGGGTGGCTGCCGATGCTTTTCTGATCTCACGGTCGGTGGATCTCCTGTATGCGTTTCCTCCGACACCTCTGATCACCAAGACCCCGTTCAAGATTCTTTGCGACAGAGCTTCAGTCATTCTGACAGTCCCATGGTGGCCTCGGCTACCGTGGTTCTCACTCCTCCTGCAGCTGGCGGTGAAGACCCCATCCCCCTGGGGACAGCTCCGCAGCTCCTTTCCCAGGAGGGGGCTCTCTCCTGCACCCCAAACTCGGCTCCCTTTCACTGACGGCATGGTGGCGGAGAGGGTGTCACTAGCTCCGCTCCTACTTCCGAAGGACGTGGAGGATGTACTGCTGGTTTCATGCAGAACATCTACCAGACGGGCTTATGCCTTTAAGTGATGCAGGTTTGCGCTTTGGTGTGTGGCACGAGGGGTCGACCCCTTTTCTTGCCCGGTGGTTATGGTGTTGCAATACCTTCTCCACCTCTCCAGCATGGGGCTTAAGTCCAACTCTGTCAGGGTGCATCTCAGTGCCCTAGCAGCATACCACCATGAGGTGGATGGGAAGCCCCTCTCAACTCACCCAACGGTGTCCTGGTTCCTTAAGGGCCTACTCCTGTCTGAGCCCCCAGTCTGCCCTCTGGCGACCGAATGGGACCTCAATGTGGGTCAGACATTTAACTGCTTGCTTGTGAGTCCTGTCTGTCTATGTTGAGATACTTCTCATATGTATGTGTATATATCATTGCTAGTGTGCTTTTTACCTTATCTGTATTTTTTGTTTGTAATCTTATTCTGCTCCCTCCTATTTTCAGCTTTCTGTGCCCTGCACTCTCTCTCTCTAGCTGGTCTTCAGTTCCATTGTCCACTTCTACTTCTGTCTCTGCTGTTTTTCACTGAGTTTTAAATCTTTCCTTGTCTGCTTCCTAACCTACCTGTGTGTGCAGAAAATCTAGCCTCTTTCCCCATTGAAGCATTGTTAACCCTCTTCTTCCTTGCCCATGTGTGCTCCTGCCTTTTTCCTTTTTGCTTGGAAAGTGCAACTCCATTACTAGCTTTTTCCTAGCTCCTGGCTTGAGTCAGACATTTAACTGCTTGTGAGTCCTGTCTGTCTATACTGTGCTTTTTACCTTATCTGTATTTTTTGTTTGTAATCTTGTTCAGCTCCCTCCTATTTTCAGCTGTTTGTCTATGACCTCTCTTCTTCTCTTCCTTATTATCCCTCTCTCCCACCCCTCAGCCCACCCACCCACCCCTTTGCTAACAGTCTCTTATAGCTGTCCTGTGGTCATTACCATTATTACTCGCAGGTGCACCCCAATCCCCTAAGATCTTTCTCCTGCCTTTCCTTCATCTTTTTCTTCTCACTTCTGCTCCTCTCTGCATCCCTTTATCATGGCTCCACATCACTTTCTCTTCCTATTGTTGACACTCCCTAATCTTCTCCCCTCATGCCAACAACCTCAAGGCCCCCCCTCATCATCCCCTCGTCATCCTCCTCACTTCTCACACCATCTTGTCATCTACCCCATCATTAGCTCTTGAGCTTTACCATTTTCTCCCTCTCATTCAGCCATCTCCTCTCTCTCTGAAACAACCTCACCCTCGTTACCACTGTGCCATCTCCTCCCTGTCCTTCTGCTTCTTCTCCTTCTGTCCCAACTCTTGACCTCCTAGACTTTTGTCACACTCCCAGAACAGATTCACATGCAGTTCTTCAAATCTTATGCCTATCCCTCTCCTTTCCCCCCTCGTCTCTCCCTTTCTCTTGCACCTTGTGGAATGCACACTCCTTCTCAAATAAGCTTGCCTTTATTCATGATCTCTTTATCTCTAATGCTCTCCATCTTCTTCTTCTAACTGAGACCTGGCTCCTCCCAGAAGACTCAGCATCAGTTAGTGCCCTCTGTCATGGCAGCTAACAGTTGTCTCACGCGCCTTTCCCACTGGATGTGTTGGGTTTCTACTTTCTCATTCCTGCCAATTTCAGCGCTTCCTTCTGCCCGAGTCCCACTGCTTTCCCTCCTTTGAAGTCCACTCCATCCACCTTTTTACTCCACTACCTCTCCGGATAGGTATTATTTATTGACCCCCTGACAAGTCCACCTCTACTTTTCTCACTGACTTTGACTCTTGGCTTTCCTTCTTTCTAGATCCATCTTTCCTCTTCCTTAATCCCAGGGATTTTAACACTAATGCTGATAACCCCTCTGACCCTTATGCTTTAAAGCTCCTTTCCCTTACCACCTCATTCAACCTCCAGCTTTGTTCTACTACCCCCACTCCCCAGCATGGCCACTGCCTTGACCTTGTCTTCTTCTTAATTGCTTACCCTCTAACTTCTGTACCTCAGTTATTCCTTTATCTGACCATCACCTACTAAACTTCACTCTTCATCATCCCCCACCTCAATCTCACCCAGTCTCCTCCAACCTCTAGAAACCTTCATGTTATCACCCATCAGCTCCTCCACTATATCATTAGAGTCTGTTGATGAGGCAATAAATTCCTACAATATGGCACTCTCATCTGCTCTGGATGCTTTTGCTCTGCTCATGCCATGTCCTCGTAGATGTACTGCACCTCAGCCCTGGTTGTCTTTGACTACCCACTATTTATGTTCCTGTGCTCACTCAACTGAGTGTACTTAGCTCAAATTCTGTACCCTTGCAGACTTTCTAAACTTTAAACTCATGTTGCCTATTTCCAGTCAGAACATAAGGAGCGAGTGGTGATGGTGGTCACAAGTGTTTTATTCGTATCAAAGAGAGCCCCGACACGTTTCGGCCAAAGCCTTCCTCAGGGGGGCTAAGGACAGCAAACAAACATTACCATATAAAAACATAAATAATAACAAGATGTTTATAAAACATAAAAATATATATATATGTATATATAAAAAGATTGTTATTAAATAATCAATAGAAAATAAAAAGTAAAAAATAAATAAAAAATAAAAGAGAAAAAATGCAAATAATACATACTTAATAAAAAATATATTATAATATAATAATTAATAAATTTAAAAACAGTAATAATAATCGCAAGAGTTAGCATGCCAAAAGATAAAAATAATCAACATTAAAAAAAACTCATTGGAAATTAACAAAGGCAGGAAATAGAGATGAAGGCATTTTCTTTTAATTTAAATCAGTGCTGCCAGCAAAAACACCCTCACAGTGCCGTAACCTAAGGTGCCTCATAAGGCGCCCTATAAGGCGCCCCATAGGTCACATTATAATGTGCCCTGTCTGCCAAGGCACCCTATAATGTGCCCTATAGGGCGCTGTATAGGGCACCTTATAGTGTGCGCCCTAGAGGGCGCCTATGAGGCACCTTAGGCTACAGCACTGTGAGAGTGTTTCTGCTGGCAGCACTGATTTAAATTAAAAGAAAATGCCTCAGACAGCCTTTTTAGATTACACCACTGTGGGATAAAACCCATGACCTCTGCCTCCTCAGTCATTGAAGTAACCAGTTGGCTACATCTCTATAGCTACTACCACACTGCTGGCTGGCTACAGAAAGAGAGCAGGTCACCACACAAACTGTCTGCTGTGGTTACCAGGATAGGGCAAACGCACCCGTACCCATGATGCACTGCACCCCCACAGCACCTAGGCCTGGTAGGTGGAACCGACCGTGTGTGTTACTGGCACAGAGTAGCTACAGACCGTGACATTGTGCGGGTCCTGTGCTCACCCTGAGGGTGAGGTGGGGCACCCAGCACCAGGTCCGTAGCACCTGGCTTGGCTGAGAGAGGCTTTGCTGCAGGTCCCCATCAGTGCCAGTGTGTGATAGGTAGTCTTTGCAGACACACCTAGGATACACCTGTGTCCATCTGTATTTCCCAGTCACATCTAGCTCTTGTGGACTATGATGCACCCAAAATAGTGCATATCCTGTGTGGGTGCCATGGTCACATGTTATAGGTGAAGGGGGGTGTTTGGGCCCAAAAGTGGATTATGTAGCACCACCCAACCCGCCCTCTGTGGCTCAGGATGGGGGGACAGGATCTCCCACCAATAGATCCACAATGTACATCTCTGCAATGGTGACAGTAGAGAGGACCATTAACCCCAATCCTGCTGGGGAACAGGCACCTACAGGGCAGTCAATGCAGATCTGCACACATCACATAAGGCAATGGCAAACAGACAGAACACTGGAGAAATTCAGCTGCCCCCCACCACTATCTAATATTCACCAGCAGAGGGCACAGGCAGTCTCCACCCGCTGCACCCTGCAAGGTCTTCCAGCCATACATATGCTAACTGCAGACAGTCTGCTAGCTAGGACATAGTGCATGTTCCTGGAGGAACTGTGTGCACCCAAAAATGGGATGTGAGCACACACACCAAGCAAGTATGTCAGTGATTGAACTCCAGAAAAAAGAACCCATAATTATCACTTGAGAGAAACACTGCATGGCACTATGGGGGAACCTAGCCATGCCATGGTCACTGCTTAGTCAGGGTGAGAGTGACCTCCCAGCATGACATGCTGTGGCCACCCTGTCCATGCAGGTGGTGGCCGGGCACTACAATGTCCCTGCCATTGCCCTAGCTGACATTAATCATAGCAACCTTTTGATATACGTGGAACGTGTCCCCAAGTTTAGGACGGCATTGCTAAGGTATGCAGGTGCCAGTATTTGGAGATGCTGCTCCGCGCAGGGCCCAACAGCCTGACTCTCCATGAGGCTTTGGATAGTGGAGGGTGTGGGTGTGGGTGTGTGTGCCTCTGTTGGCCACTGCTCTAGGGCAGAGGCTCCCAACTCCAGTCCTGGTGGGCCAAACACTGTTCAGGTTTTCATGCTGTCCCTAATGAATATGCATGAGGTACATTTGCATACACTGGGGGCGGTGCATACAAATTCAGCACAGGCATATTTATTAGGGACAGCGTGAAACCTGAATGGTGTTTGGCCCTCCAGGACTGGAGTTGGGAAACTCTGCTCTAGGGATTGCACATGTTTATGGTGTCTGTACTCTGTAGGGTAAAATATAGGCGTTTTTTCAGGCATGTTTATTCTATCTGCAATAAAGGTTCCGTCTTTATTACCACATTTTAGTACTGGGTAAAATATGGGGACAAGGTTGGCATGAGCCACAGCTGGGACTTGAACCTGTGACTTTCTGCCCCTGAACACACTGGCTGTGTGTACTGCACCAAACTGTTGCCACAGGGGCAGATCATTCCCTGGGGATACCATGACTGTTCGTCAGGCAGACCTTGTCTGTTGCAGTTCACGGCACCCACCTAAACGAGGCTTTGCCGTGGTCTGGTGTGGGCAGATGCCACTGCTTTCTCCGCCACCAGCACCCCTCCGCCGCCATGCTGACATGCCCTTATGCCAGTGGTGCTGGTGGTGTGCAGTCCCAGGCCATCCAGTGTGCCGGTAGGCAGCTGCCTATGGTGTGGGTTGTCATGTAGGGGTGCCTACATGGACATGCGTGCTTCTCCCTGGCACCGCCTGCCAATGTTATGTGCCCTTGGGGGTACCTGCTGGGTAATATCCGCTGTGACACTGTGAAACACACACTCATGCCCATGTTGGACCCTCGTCAGTTGCTGTCTTGCTGCTTTACAGTTTTGGCATTCCTATGTGCCACCTAGGCATCTGCCTAGTGCGCACTATGCCCCAGCTGGACCACAGCATGTGCCGCCTGCAGCCCCCTGTATCCCATTTACAGCATCAGTACAGTTGCCCTTTCCTACGTGCCCACTCTGCTGTTGCTGCACATGTGCACGCCATAACAAACCTGCCCAATATAAACGACAATAACCCTGATCACCGCTATTTCAATGTGGGATCATTCACTTTGTAGGGGAACAGAGCATAGACCCTTTCAAACATGATATCTTCCTTTTTACGCTTTGTCAGTAGTGTTGCTTTATGTTTATCATTAATATCACTATTGGCCAGCTTGATTATTGGGATTTCAGATGTGGTTCTGGTCATTTTCTATGTTTATTTGCCTTTTTGGTTCCTGCACATGTATCACTACTATCACTTTTCTGGGTTTCCCTGCCTTTGCTGTACATTGCTGACTGAAATGGTTTCTCTGTCCTGCAAATGTGCCTAGCGCAAGGTTTTCACTGGCGCTAATTTTCAGAGCTTTATTTCACGGCGTTAGTGTGCATGGAGCCACTCCCCGCCCACTCTCTGCCCATTGACCCCTTCTCTCCGCCCCTGGGGAGCCTTACTCCACCCTCTGGGGTGCCTTTCTCCTCCCTCTGCGCACCTCACCTCCGCAGGAGACGTTATCGCACGATAATGTTACATTATCATGCGATAACATTACGTATTGCATGATAATGTCGCCGCTGCTATGTTAAGACAGCTTAGTAAACATACCCCTTACAGTTCCACACAAAGGCATAAATTTCAAAATGGCACTTAGTAGCACACAGCATACAATAACATCCAGTGAGTGAATCACCTCTATGATAAAGAATAGCTTAAAAAAACATAATCATATGAATAAGAATTTTTATATCATATAAATTAAAAAGGAAGAACCTACTTAAAAATGATGATAATGTCTATAAGTAACTAATGAAACAAAATAAATAAAAGACACAACATACATAGGGGTATGTTTACTAAGCAGTCTTAACGTGTGCCCGGCGATAGTGTGCAGGCTGCCATAAAAGGAGTGGGCGTGTTGGTCTTAATGTAGCAAAATGGGATTATCGTGCGATAACGCGTGCTGTGCACATTATCAGGCGAGATGCCGCTAAGCACGTTAACGCACGGTAATCTTAAGTAGGCGCGCAGACATGCAAACACAGAAACAGAGGTGTAGCACAATGCTTAATACACTGACTGATGGAACAGGGGTCATGAGTTTGATCCCCCAGTATGCCTAATGCATCTAGCTGGCTGAGGCATTAGCTGTTACATGTAAGTATTGCTTTTTGAGGCATGTTATGTATATTTTAATTAGTGCTGCCAGCAAACACACCCTCACGTGCCGTAACCGAAGGTGCCGCATAAGGCACTCTATAAGGCACTCCATAGGGCACATTATAAAGTGCACTGTCTGTCAAGACACCCTATAATGTCCCTTATGAGGCACCCTTAAGGCACTTTATAGGACACCTTATAAGGCACCCTAGAAGGCGCCTTATATGGCGCCTTATGGCTACAGTACTCCGAGGGTGTTTTTGCTGGCAGCACTAATGTACATTAAAAATAGACAATGCCTTGGACAGCCCTATTAAATAACCCCACTGTGGGTGTGAACCCATGACCTCTGGCTCTACAGGCAGTGAAGTATCCAGTGGGCTACAGCTGCTAACAAACCCCTGGCTGGCTACAGAAGGACTGCAGGTCACCACACAAACTGTCTGCTGTGGTTACCAGGATAGGGTTAACCCACCCGTACCCATGATGCACTGCACATGCACATCAGCAGTCTACAGATGATCACAAGATGGGGTATGCACCCCCACAGTACCTCAGCCTGGTAGGGGGTACAGACTGTGTGTGTTACTGGCACAGAGTAGCTACAGACCGTCACATTGTGCGGGTACTGTGCTCACCCTGAGGGTGAGGTGGGGCGCCCAGCACCAGGTCCACAGCACCTTTCATGGCTGATATATGCCATGCTGCAGGTCCTATGGTGCGGGTTCTGGGGTAGAGGTGCCTGCATAGCTGTCCACGCTTCCCCCCAGCACCGCCTGCCAATGTTCTGTGCCCTTGGGGGTACCAGCTGGGTACTATCGCCTGTGACACTGTGGGAAGCACACTCATGCCCATTTTGGGCCCTCATCAGTTGCTGTCTGGCTACACTACTGTTTCAGCATTCCTATGGGCCACCTAGGCATCACCCTAGTCCGCACTGTGGCCCAACTGCAACACAGCATGTTTCGCCTGCAGCCCTCTGTGTCCCCTTTTCAAGCATCTGTCCAGTTGCCCATTCCGACATGCCCACCCTGCTGTTGTGGAACATGCGCATGCCATAGGAAACCTGCCCAATGGAGAGGGAAAACCCTGCTCAGCGCACTTTTACTGTGGGCTCATTCACCTTGTATGGGGACGGAGCATAGACCCTTCCAATATTCATATCTTTTTTTTGGAGCTTTCTCGGGGGGGGGGGGGGGTGTTTGATGTTTCCCATTAATATCACTATTGCCCAGCTTGGTTATGGGTTTTTTCCATTTTGTTCAGGTCATTTTCAATGTTTATTTGCCCTTTTGTTCCGTGCACATGTATCACACTTATCACTTTTTATAGTTTCCCTGGTTTTGCTGTACATTGCTGATGGAAATGGTTTTTTTCCCTTTAAATCAGCTCTAATGACCGGGTTTCACTGGCGTTAGTTTTCAGCCTCGAATTTCACAGCGTTAGTGTGCAGGGAGCCTCTCCCCTCCCACTCTCCACCCATTGACCCTCTCTCTCCGCCCCTGGGCAGCCTTCCTCCGCCCTCTGGGAGCCTATCTCCGCCTTCAGCGCTCATTTGCGCCGCTGCGCGCGTTAACGCGCGCTAAGGTACCTGAGCGCCTGATAAAGTGCTATTAACGCGTGTTAAGGTACCTTAACGTGCGGTAACGTCACAGAGCGCACATTAAGAAGGTTTAGTAAACATACCCCTAAGACTGCTTGGTAAACATACCCCATAGCTTTTTATATATTTATTTGTTTTATTATTATTATCCAATGAATTGTAATTGTATTTTTATCAATGTTTTCATCTGTTTTTAATTATTTGGCCTCCCTCTGTCACTTGATCTGGTTTGATGTATTTTTATCCATATTTTTATCCATATTTTTATTTTTATCCATGTTTTTATCTGTTTTTAATTTTTTGGCCTCCCTCTCTCACTTGGTCTGGTTTGATATGTTTTTATACATTTTTTAATTTTTGTTTTACGATCAATTTATGGGCTCCCCGTCATTACTATTATTAGCTTGTGAATCAGTCTCTATGGGGTATGTTTACTAAGCAGTCTTAACGTGCGCTCTTCCAAGTTATCATGCGATAAGGTACCTTATGGTGCAATAATGGTGCTTTATCGGGCGCAGAGGTACCTTAGCGCACGATAAGGAGCACGAAAGGCTCCCGGAGGGCGGAGGAAGGCTCCCCAGGGGCGGAGAGAAGGGGTCAATGGGTGGAGAGTGGGAGGGAAGAGGCTCCCCACACACTAATGATGTGAAATCCGAGGCTCAAAACTAACGCCAGTGAAACCCTGGCGTTAGAGCTGATTTAAAGGGCAGAGAAACCATTTCTGTCAGCAATGTACAGCAAAACCAGGGAAACCTACAAAAAAGTGATAAGTGTGATACATGTGCACGGAACAAAAGTGAAAAGAAACATTGAAAATGACCCCAACAAAATATAAAAAAAACATAACCAAGCTGGTCAATAGTGATATTAATGGGAAATATCAAAAAGCACTCCCGAGAAAACTCCAAAAAAAAGATATGAATTTTGGAAGGGTCTACGCTCCGTCCCCATACAAGGTGAATGATCCCACAGTGCAATTACGCTCATCAGGGTTTCCCTCTCCATTGGATAGGTTTCCTATGGGGTGTACATGTTCCACTACAGCAGGGCGGGCATGTCGGAATGGGCAACTGGACAGATGCTGGGAAAGGGGACACAGAGGGCTGCAGACGGCACATGCTGTACTGCAGCTGGGTCACAGTGCGGACTAGGGTGATGCCTAGGTGGCCCATAGGAATGCTGAAACAGTAGAGCAGCCAGACAGCAACTGATGAGGGCCCAGCATGGGCACGAGTGTGCTTCCCACAGTGTCACAGGGGATAGTACCCAGTAGGGACCCCCAAGGGCACAGAGCAGTGGCAGGCGGTGCTGGGGGGAAGCGTGGACAGCTATGCAGGCACCCCTACCCCAGAACCCGCACCATAGGCAGCCGCCTACCCACACACTGGATGGCCTGAGACTGCGCTCCACCAGCACCACCAGCAGAAGGGCATGTCAGCAGGGTGGCAGAGGGGCACTAGTGGTGGAGGGGGCAGTGGCAGCTGCCCAGAGCAGACCGTGGCCTAGCCCTGTGTAGGTGGATGCCATGCACTGCAACAGACAGGCCCCATCTGATGAACAGTCATGGTATCCCCAGGGAATGTACTATCTCTGTGGCAACACGGTGGTACAGTGCACACAGCCAGTGTGTTCAGGAGCAGAAGGTAACAGGTTCAAGTCCCAGCAATGGTTCCTGCCAAACCAGCCCCCATTTTTTACCCACTACTAAAACGTGCTGATACAGACAGAACCTTTATTGCAGATAACATAAACATGCCCTAAACACCTACATTTTACCCTACAGAGCACAGACACCATAAACAGGCGCATTACCTAGAGCAGAGTCACCCAAATGCAGTCCTGGAGGGCCAAACACCATTCAGGTTCCATGCTGCCTCTAATAAAGATGCCTGTGCTGCATATCTATGCACCACCCCCATGGTATGCAGATGTATCTCATGCATATTCATGAGGGACAGCATGAAAACCCGAACAGTGTTTGGCACACCAGGACTGGAGTTGGGAACCTCTGCCATAAAGCAGCAGCCAACAGGGGCAGACATACCCACACCCACAGGCTCCATTAGCCAATGCCTCCTGGAGAGGCAGGACATTGGGCCCTGCGTGCATCTCCCAATACTAGCACTTGCATACCTTAGCAATGCCATCCTAAACCTGGGAATACGGTACACAGCTATCAAAAGGTAGCTATGATTACTGGCAGATAGCAAGTCCTACATTAAGCACAGTTTGCTGATTGAGCTCCATCATAGCAACCTTTCTGCTGTCTGTGGAGTGTGCTTCAGGTCTGGTGTCTGACAGTGTTTACCACCTTGGGGAGTGACCCCCAACAGTATTGCGTACCATATCCATGCCTGCACTGTGCCCAGGACTGGTGTGGTGGCCAGGGCTGCCAAACACCTCTATTGTAGCACAATGCTGGCATAGGTGTGGGAGTGTGTGTCTGTCTATCCAGTGTGTGGTGGCTGCAAACACCCTCCACAGCCCACACTGCCAGCACTGTTGCCAGTATTGGCCTGCCAATGTGCATAATGAGGAGCAAGGTACCATGGGTATGGCCCGGACAGGGTGGCCTGGCCAGGATGCATCTGCACAGGGCATAGGGCAATGGCTGGGACATTGTAGTGCCCGGCCACCACCTGCACAGACAGGGTAGCCACAGCATGTTCTGCTGGGAGATCACTCTCACCCTGACTGAGCAGTGACCACAGCATGGCTAGGTTCCCCCATAGTGCTATATAGTATTTCTCTCATGTGATATTTATGGGTTCCCTTTTGGGGCCCAGTCACTGACTTATCTGCTTGGTGTGTATGCTAACATCCCGGTTTTGTGTGCATGCATTTCCACCAGGAACATGCACTATGGACTAGCTAGCAGACTGTCTGCAGCTAGTATGTGTCTTGCTGGAACACCTTGCAGGGTGCAGCGGCTGAAGGCTTGCTACAGGAGAATATCAGATAGTGGTGGGGTGCAGCTTAGCATATCCAGGCCTAATGTCTGTCTGCTATTGCTTTATGGATGTGTACAGAGCTGCAGTGACTGCCCTGTAGGGTGTCTGTTCCCCAGCAGGACTGGGGTTGATGGTCCCCTCTATTGCCACCATTGCAGGGAGGTAGAATGTGGATCTGTTGGTGGGAGACCCTGTTTACCACCCTTAGCCCCAGGGTGGGGGGGGGGGGGGGTTGGTGGTACATAATCCTCCTATGGGTCCATAAGGGCTAAACCTGACTGAGCAATACAGATGTATCCAAGGTGTGTCTGCAGAGACTACCTATCTCACACATTAGCACTACTGGGGACCTGCAGCATGGCCTATTTCTGCTGTGGACCTGGTGCTGGGCGCCCCACTTCACCCTCAGGGTGAGTACGGTACCTGCACAATGTGACGGTGTGTAGCTACTCTGTGCCAGTACCACACACGGTCAGTTCCCCCTACCAGGCCGAGGTGCTGTGGGGGTGCATACCCCATCTTGTGATCATCTGTAGACTGCTGATTTTCATGTGCAGTGCATCATGGGTATGGGTGGGTTAACCCTATCCCGGTGACCACAGCAGACTGTTTGTTTGGTGACATGCAGTCCTTCTGCAGCCAGCCAGGGGTTTGCTAGCAGCTATGGAGCTGTAGCCCACTGGTTACTTCACTGCTTGTGGAACCAGAATTATGCCTTATCCTCATGAGGCCATGACCTGCTCACAGAGATCAGGCTTAAATCCTGTAGGTATGGAAGTTGCTGCTGTTCATGTGTTTATATCCACCCTACCCCCAGGAGGCCTTGATCTGATTACAGAGGTCAGTTATACATCTTGTTGGTACGGTACTTGCTGCTGTTCATGTGTTTATATCCACCCTACCCCCAGGAGGCCTTGATCTGATTACAGAGGTCAGGCTTAAATCCTGTAGGTATGGAAGTTGCTGCTGTTCATGTGTTTATATCCACCCTACCCCCAGGAGGCCTTGATCTGATTACAGAGGTCAGGCTTAAATCCTGTAGGTATGGAAGTTGCTGCTGTTCATGTGTTTATATCCACCCTACCCCCAGGAGGCCTTGATCTGATTACAGAGGTCAGTTATACATCCTGTTGTTACGGTACTTGCTGCTGTTCCTGTGTTTACATCCACCCTACCCCCAGGAGGCCAAGGCCTGACTACAGAGGTCAGTTATACATCCTATTGGTACGGTACTTGCTGCTGTTTCTGCGTTCCAATCCATCCTACCCCCAAGAGGCCTTGATCTGATTACAGAGGTCATTTATACATCCTGTTGGTATGGTAGGTGCTACAGTTTATGTGTTTACATCCACCCTACCCCCAGGAGAGCCAGACTTGATTTCGTCTGTTTGACATCCTGGTGTCAGGGTACCTGCATCTGTTGTTGTTGCACTGCTGAGCCCAAACACCAGGAGACCCACACCTGATCACAGAGGTCTGTTAAAGCTGCTGGTGTTAGCGTACCTGCAGCTGTTGGGGTGTCACTGCTCTGGCCGACCCCCGGGAGGGCCTAGACCGGATAACATAGGTCTATAGCTCAGCTAGGTGGCTCTATGCATGCTCTGGTTGCATTCGGCCACAACTGTCCCACAGGTGCTCCTTGTGGTCTTAGGCAAGCCACTTAACCCTCCATAGCCCATGTTCCCTGTAAAATAGTTATCTCCAAGTTATAATGCCCTGTTCAATGTAATTTCAGTTTGTTCAATGTAAACCGCACTGATGCAGAATAGCGCGGTATATAAGAGAATGTAAATAAATAAATAAATAAACTGCCATATTCACAGGAGGCCTAAGTCCTGACCACAGAGGTAGAGTTGTAGGTCTGATGTCATGGTAGTGGCCCCTGCTGATGTGCCTGGCCCACCCAAACACCGGGCGAGGTCAGAACACATCGCACATGTTCCTTAGAGAGCTCATGGTGCCACAGTGGGTGTGTCGGCTGATGTGTGTGGGTGAGCCAAATACACAGGTGTCTGCCGTAGCATACAGGGAGTTTGGAAATCATCCCACTTTTGGAGACCAACGTGACCACCACACACATGGCATGGTGCACCCATGTCATGCAAGGAGGGTGTGGGAACAGGGTAAGGGGGCCAGGAGGTAGCACACAGTACACGTAGCTGGCACCCCACACATGGGCAGACCCACAGCCACACATGCATGCGGCGCTGCCAACATGTAGTAGAGGACCCACTGGCCAGAGCAGCAGCGACACTCAGCTGCCTGCAGTGATGTATGATATGCGATGGCCACCCATCAGAGATATCCTCCCCCTGATGTTCCCACCCATTGCATTCCCCCCCAGGTGGAGGACCTTGGGAAGAAGGGAAGGGAGTTGTGGCTGCACTGCCCGGATGTCCTGGAACACCTACAAAGGAAGGCACAACAGGAACATGACGGTGAGTGTTGCGGCCACTGCAGGGATGTACAGCATGTCACAGTGGGCCAACAGCCTGTGTGTGACCACACAATGTTTATGTGGTGTGGGAATGGAATGATGGTGTCCTTATGACTGTCTTCCCCAACAGAGGCCATTGCTGCCAGGGAAGGGTATCCACATCCGGGACACACACAACAGAGCCTGCAGCTCCAGCCCAGCCAATGGAGGAGGAGGAGGAGGAGGGGACAGAGCCGGAGGACGACTCTGTGGAAATGGAGTGGGCGGAGGGTGGTGTGGGGCGGGAGGGAGGGGAAGGTAAGGGTCACTCCGGTGCACCGGTGGGTGGGTGGGAGGATGATGTGCAAGAGGTGGAGGAGGAGAGTGGAGGGGGGAGGGCAAGATTGGGGGGGAGGTGTCAGGGGGGGTGGAGGGGAGAGGGTGGCCCTGTGGGTGCAGTGACACCACCACATGCCACAGGCAGGGCCCACGCACATGCCACCACACAGACTCCGGGCACCTGGGGTGGATGTGGTGGCAGGTGTGTCTGGGACCTGTCTGTGGCAGTGCTTAATGTGCTGCAATGGCAGCGGGCAGAGGACTGCACCATGCAGTGGCTTGCAGGCGCTATTCAGTGGCTGGCTACCGAGATGCACATGCAGCGTGCAGCTGGTATGGGGGGTGCATCTCTGCAGCCATCCCCTGATGGACGGCCCTGGAGTGTCTGAGGGGCAGAGTGGTGGCTACACACGTGTCCTGTGGTGCCGTGTCACTCGGGCCACAGCATGGGTCTACCTGTAAATATCAGCCATATATGTAAATACACAGGTTTTGTTATATATCACACCAGTCATGTGTTTTCCTTATAAACAGACTGTTGAAGTGAGCATGGGACATGTGTGTTCATCCCTATGTGTATGTGTATTAGACATTGGTAACATACATGGACCGTCTCCACACTCATGTGTGGTGTCTGACCATGTGCGTAGCCGTCAGTGCCCCCTGGTGCCCCTGTGATGTACCGCACTGCTGTGTGTACCACCAGCTATGGACACATGTTTGCTGCCTGTCATGTGTAGGCAACATATCTGATGCACCATGCTCGTAGGGGAATAGGGGGGACGGCCAGCAGCAGGTATGTGGCAGGAAGGATAAGATGGACTGCTGTACCCTGGAGCTGCCCAGGGGGATAGCTGGTGAGGCCAAGACAGGTGGATGTTGGTCTGGAGGGGGAGCAGCAACTCACTACAGGTGCAGGGAGTGAGAGAACATCTGACTGTAGCTAGTTACCTATGTCTTCCTGTGTCTTACACAAACATCTACAGCTACAGAGGGAGGAGTGGTCTAGTGGTTAGGACAAGGTACTTCAGGCCAGAGGGCTGGGGGTTCAAGTCCCACCTGGGGACATCAATCTCAGGCTGAAGGGACTGGGATTTCTAGTCCTATAGGCACTCCTTGTGGTCTTGGGCAAGCCACTTAACCCTCCATTACCCATGTTCCCTGTAAGTATTAGTGTATGTGTCCCATATCCCCTTGTGTTAAATGTATCCCCCAATTGACCACTTTGACCCAGTAAAAAGCAGGATATAAATAAAGCTAAATAAATAAACAGCCACGTAGGCCCTGGTGTGGGTCAGAGGGAATGGCACACATGTGGGTGGAGCAATGGAGAGGATATGGGGTGTGAGAGAGTGAACGATCCATAAAACATACATACATGTACCACCATAAACATATTACTGCTTAACTGGAGAGGTAGGGTATTCCCCCACACATAGGTAGAAGGGTACACACATGGCATGGTATAAGGGGGGAGGCACATGTGTCCATGGTTACAATATGGGGGACAGGGTACTCAGGGGAGTACAGTGGCAAAAAACGGAAACGGGCACATAGGTATAATCAGGTTTAGTCATCTTTATTGGCACACAGTGACCTGTTCCCAACAATCAAGACCTGCGTGGCCGCCCACATCCACGGCGACCATGGCCCAAGCAACGCCGTTGTTCTGGTTCCGCTGGTGCTGCCTCTGGGGCTGTGGCTGGTTGCTGGGAATGCCCAGTCATGGCCTCTTGAGCATCTGCAATCCACAGTAGCACCGCTGCCATCACCTCAGCTGTGGCATGCATCTGGCTCATCTCCTCCTGAATACCCATCAGAACCTGATGAGTGGCTGTGGGTGAGACACAAGGTGATGTGTAAGACATGTGTTGCACCCCCCCCCCCCCCCGTGACTCATGCACATGTCCGGCGTATCCCAACAGACCAGTCCACAGATCTGGCAATGCAGTATCATGTTTACATCTGTGTGTCCCATGATCCATCCACAGGCCAGGAAATGATCCTACTGGGGGTCATGGAGATCATAGATATGACACATGGTACTGTGTTGCAGTACAATGTGTCACTGCTGTATCTGCGCACTGGTCGTATGGGATAGTTTGGATAATATGGGGATTCATGGCACACAGATAGATATCTGGGGGGCACTGTTCACTCTAAACCTGACGCACAGTACTGAGTACCCTGACTATCTTTGCTACATACCACTACCCAGGGAGAGGGGTCTGGCAGGTAAACTGTATAGGTGATCTGGGGTAGGTGTGTACCACTGTATGTCTCCATGGGGTATTTTGTGGTGAATAGTAGGTGGATGTATGAGCTCTGCATGATGACACCAGATGGCACATGCTACAAGGGGGGGGGGGGGGAGTTCACATGGCACACACCCCCACTACAAATACAGAAGTATGTGCTATGGTGTCGTAATATTAGGGGGCACATGGAATGTCATTGTGGATGTTACGTCAACCCCTAGGGGGCTTGTTGTGTATTCTGTTACCCACCTTCTGCATCGTGCTTTGCTGAGGCAGTATGAGCCTGCAGCTCTGCAAGGATGATATCCATGCTGGTGTGTTGGGTGCGTGATGTCCCCGGTGCCTGCATTGTGTGGTGACTCCCCTCTGACTCTGCATCCTTCAAAGCCCGTGTGCTGCTGCTGCTATTGGCCCCCACTTGTGCGTCGGCATCCGCTGCCCTGCCCTCTGCCTCGGGCAGCACAACATTTCCTCATCAGTGCTGTCTGCGTCCCCAGGCATCCTCTGGCACCGGCACATCCCCCTCCTCATATGCCTCCATGGCCTGGATGTCACCTGGGTGTTAGAACAGGGTACACAGCAAGGATGAGTTAGCGCAGGTCAGATATCTACACCTGTGTAGTACATCCCCGCAAACAGCAATGCGGTGTACGCCTGTACCTGCTGTTCCTGCACCTACAATGGGGACAGCACATGTGCGTACAGTTTGTTGCACCTGACGGGGGGGAGGAGCGGCCTCTTGCACTGGTGGAGCTGTGTCACATTTGCTTTTATGTTGGGGGGATGGGGCTGAGACGGGCGGCCCCACTATATGCAGCACTAGGTATGCACTGTGCGTGTGACCTTGGATGCGGGCTCAGCGTTACATGTGGCCAGGGTGCGTATGTGGGCCCTGAGTGGGATTGTGGCAGTGTGTGTGAGCGATGTGTATGTATTGGCCTGAGTGGTATGGATGGCAGGTGTTGCAGCATTCGTCCAGGTAAGCCAGACATGTGTGGGGCCTGCCGCTTTGGTAGCCACTGTGCGGTGTGTGTGGACAGCTATCACATACTCGGTGTGTGTGGTGGGTTATTTCAGGGGATGGGTGGAGTGATGCTGGGCATGTGGTTGCACAGTGGGTGGGAGTCATGGGAATGTGTCTGTGGCACTGCAGTACCTGTATAGATGATGGCCCCAGGTGGTATGGGGTCTTGGCTAGGTGCAGTTGGTACGGCTGTGGCAATGTGCAAGCCCAATGTTTTCTGAGGGTGGGGGGGGATCCACACTGTATGTTGGACAATGACAGAGTGTGATATGTTGGACATCTGTGTGATGTGATCGTTGGGGTTTGTTTGCGTCTACCTTGCCATCACAGTGTAATAGCCCTTCCTCTGTCACTGGTCTGGTATATTTATTTATTTAGCTGTATTTATATACCGCTTTTCACCGGGTCAAAGCGGTGTTACATGGGGGTGGGGGAATTAAGTACAAGGGTAGGGCCATCACCGGGGAGGCAACATTGATGATTTTGACATAGGAAAGACTTTGGACATAGGACAAACATTGGACATAGACAGGTTAGGGTAGCTTTGAGTTAAAGGTTCATTATGGGTGAGATCAGGGGTTTGTGGGTTTTTCGGTGGGGTTCGAGTTGAAGTATTCCTGGAAAAGGATGGTTTTTAGCTGTTTTCTGAAAGATAGTAGGTTGGCATTGCTTCTGAGATAGCTCGGTAGAGAGTTCCATAAGAACAGAGCATAAAGTTCGAAGGCTCGATTGCAGGTCCGTTGCGAGCATTTGGTTCTTTTGTGAGGGACAGTGAGGAAAATGCTGGAGGTTTGTCTAGTAGATCTGCCGTGGGCTGGACGAGCCAGTAGGGTGCGAAGCTGGGTGTCTTGTGTTTGATGGATAGCTTTGTGGGTGAGTAGGATGGCTTTGTATTTTGTCTGTGCTTCGAGGGGGAGAATGTGTAGTTCTTTCAGAATTGGGGTGATATGGTCGGTTTTCTTTGCCCTCTGAATGATTCTCGCAGTGGTGTTTAATGCAGTTCGGAGGGGGTTGGTGTGTGTGGCTGGAAGGCCATGGTAGATTATGTTGCAGTAGTCCAGATGTGGGAGTGTCATGACTTGCATCACTGTTCGGAAGTCTTGATGTTCCAGGAGGGGTCTGAGGCGTTGCACTGTTCTTGCCTTATGAAATATAGTTCCAGAGGTTTTAGTGATCTGTTGCTTTAAGGTGAGGGCTTGGTCAATAATAATGCCCAGGTATCTTATCTGTGGTTGTATTCGGATGCTTGTAGTTCCATTGATGAGGTGTGTGGGTGGTGTGAAGTCAGGGTCCTTTGTCACTATGAGGGCTTCAGTTTTCTTTATGTTGATGGATAGGTTGTTTGTTTGTAACCAGTCAGAGACTGCGGTGAAGCATGCTGATAGGTGGTTGTTTGTAGGGTTTGTGGTTGTAATGGGGGCGTAGAGCATGATATCGTCAGCATAGATGTGGAAGCTGACGTTGTGGGTGCGTATGACTGTGCAGAGTGGCTGGAGGTAAATATTGAAGAGCATGGCTAATAGTGTGGATCCTTGGGGTACTCCCTGGTGTTGTTGGAATGGGGGGGAAGTTGAGGTGCTGGTGCGGATGAGTTGTTGTCTATTTGTCAGGTAGGATTGGAACCACTTCAGCACGGTGTCCTTGATCCCAATAGTCTGTAGTCGGTGTATGAGGATGTTGTGGGAGATGGTGTCAAAGGCTGCAGATATATCGAGGAAGATCATGGCGTATCCGGATTGTCTCCCTTGAGTTCCTGTGAGGAGGGTGTTCATCAGCGTGGTCATGAGGGTCTCAACTCCATGTAGTGGGCAGAAGCCATGTTGTTGAGGGTCCAGTATGTTGTTAACATCCAGGTGTTCCTGAAGCTGCTGCTGGACGATCTTCTCGATTATTTTGGCTGTGAAAGGTAGACTTGCTATGGGTCTGTAGGATGTAGGGTCAAGAGGATCCAGGTTTTGCTTTTTCAAGGAAGGTCGGATGATCGTGGTTTTGAGTGCATCTGGCATGTGTCCTCTGGAGAAGGATTCTTTGACAATACGGATTAGTGGTGTGCTCAGTTCATTTTTCGATTTCTTTATCCAGTCAGTGGGGCATGGGTCCAGCGGTGAGGTGGTGGTGTGGAGGAAGGAGATAGTGGTTGAAATTTCTTCTGTTGATGTTTCTTTGAAGGTGGTCCAGTCATTGTGCAGGTTGGGGTGGAGGTTCTCCATAGTTGACTGTGCGGTTAGCTGCGGGTTTTGTGGTTGTTGTAGCTGTTTATATTGACGGGCCAGTAGTTCTGGTGGGATCTGCGGTAATTGGTCAGAGCTGTGTGGTGTTTTTGTCAGCTTTTTGATTATCTGAAAGAGCTCCCGAGGTTTGTTTATGGAGGTATTGATGATTTTCATGTGGTAGATTTTCTTCGCTTTGTCAGTCTCATAGTGATACGCATTGAGTCTTTGGACAGGTAATCTCATACACATGTCATAGCTGTCATAGGTGGTGTGTGTGTGTCCCCCCAGGTCAATGTTTTCTGGTCTAGTTGTATGTCCCTCCTGTCTGTGTCCCCCTGTCATATAGTGGTGTGTGCCTGGCTGCAGATGTATGCTGTTCTGTTTGACTTATATGCCATATATGAATAGCTGCTGCATGTGCTGAGTTCATGGGGTGGAGGGTGTTGTGCCCCCCTGTATGTACAGTCATACGGCCCACTCATGCGTAGTCAAGGGGGTTGGCACTCTGTCTGGCTGGAGGACTGTCCCCCCCCCCCCCCCGGTTCTGTACACCTGTGCAGTGCTCTACGACATCCAGGACTGTGGCTGTTGTGCAAGCAGCCCCAGGTACCTGTCACACCCACCCTGTACCTATACAGCCATGTTTTTCTGGATATGTGGACCCCAGTTGCCTGTGTTAGGGCACACGTGTTCTCAGGACATAGACCCCCACCTTTCCGTCCATGACTGGCATGTACTGGGCCGTGAGTTGTACATGTGTAACATATCTCTGACCTACCTGCCTGTGGATGGGCGGTATCCAGCACTTCAGGCAGTCCACGCAGGTAGATGGGTCCAAGACGGTCTGCGAGTTCCTGCTCCAGGGGTGTCAGGGTTGGGGCAAAGGGACCACCCCCTCTGGTGCCAATGGCATGTTGCCGCTCCGCCACCATGTGTGCACGAACACCACGCTTAATATCATTAAACATTTTCCTAAGGCTATCCAGGTCCCTGGTTGGCACCCCTGCCTGGGATATGGCCTCCTGGATCTCCTCCCACACGTGTATCCGTGCGCCCTCAGTGGTGCTTGTGCTCAGCCAGCCATAGAGCACCTCATACCGCTCCAAAACAATGGCCAGCAGGATGTTGTTTTCCTGCTGGCTGAATCTAACAGCCCTCCTCCGGTTCTCGGCTGGCACCGGTATATGTCTACGTTTGGCGATGGTTGGCCCCTGGATGGGCTGCGACACACACAATAGGCCTGAAGCCACCACCACAGGCCCAACTCTCCCTGGCAGCTCTGGGTCCCGCTAAACATGTGTCTCACCCTCCTCCCCCCCTGCCATGTCCTGCCACTCCAGGATTATAAGTGATCTCAAACTTTCTCTCCTTCAAGAACTCCTGGAATTGGTTCCACAGCAATTCAGCTTGTACAGGCAGCTTTATATTAGGTGAGTGAACCTTTTCCTCAGAAAACAGCTTTCTTAATGCTTCTAGCTTTGGAGTTTCAAAGGCAATGCTTTTATCAGGGCTAGGGCTTTTCTCATAAAAACTCTCTACCCACTTCTTAACAGTAGACGGTGAGGATTCAGCTTCCTGGCCTTTAGAACTGGCAAACTGTCTCTCTGCTGAATTATCAGTAATGAAACTGCTGGCTTTACCTTGGGGATGTTTCCTCAGACAAACGCTGATTTCTTTCCTCCTGGGTTCCTCCAGACTCTGAAATACAGCCTCCTTATGTCTTTCTCCAGTCCCTCTTAGGTAGCTGCTTTCCTGGGAGAATTCCTCTGGCTTTCTCCTCCAGCTAAGCACAGCTTCACCTTCTCTCTCTCCTCTCTCTCCTCTCCAACTCCAACAGCTGTTTCTGTTCCTTTCTCCACGTCCACCCCGACGTCTTCCGGTACCTCTTGTACTTGGTCCTGTGTCTGTTCCTGTGCCTCTGGTGTGTCCTGTACTTCTTTTGCTCTGCTCTGCTCGTGGTTTTAAACACCGTTGCCTGCTGGGCATTCCCTGTTCTCTGCACCTGTGTGACCAATCATCAGGGAAGCTTGTCTCCACCCCTGAGCTAGGGCATGGCCTGACCTTAGCAGGGAGCTGACTTTTTTTCTGATCTGGCTTGTAATTCCCCTGCACGTGTGCACTGTCATTCACTTCAAAGGGGAAACTAGGATTTTCTTCAAGATCCATGTCTTCCTGAGAGCTTTCATCACTGCAGTGCACATATAGGATATCCATGCTTTGCCATTATCAATTTCACACAGTGGAATGAGATGCAGCCATCAATGTCACGTAGAAACTGGACATTGGGGTGTGGTTTGGCAGACATAACTCAGGCGTGGAGAGATATATTTGCAACTCATCAGCACACAGCTGTTAATGTAAGTCAAGGTATGAGATACACCAAGGAAATGTATATGAACAGAGGATAAGGATTGTCATGAGGCTGGTGCCAATAAAGTTGCAGAGTTGAAAAGAAACTCTGTTTTTCACAGAGCTCTAGGTGTGTAATTACCTAAAAGCACAGCTAGAGGGGGCAGGATTGACTCTACAGAAGCTAATGAGGCTAGGAGATCTAACCAGTTGCACCTGGAAATGAGCCCAGGAGATTCAAAGGGAAGATCCTTTTATAAACGGAAGCTTAATGCTAGCAAAGCAGAAGCAGCAGGAAGAACAGGAGAAGCAGACACAGATGCAGACGCAGAAGGAGAAGGAACAAGGATTACGGCTGAAGAAGGAAGGAGAGACTTGAAGGAAGGAATCCTCCTTGAGCAAGCCCAAAAGGACAGAATCCACAGAGGTAGAGTTCAGAGGGGCCAAGCTACGAGAGCTGCTGTTCAGAGGGAGTCTGCCAAGGAAAGCAGTCAGGCTGGAGGGCATGCCACTCCCTGCATAAGCAATGTTCCTGAGTCCAAAGCTGAAAGGCATATACAGAGAGCCAGAGAGCCAGGTTTGGAGGAAAGCCTGCAGGCACTGGAGTATGCTGAACAAGTTTTACCAGGTACCCGAAGGGAAGGAGTTTCTAACAAAACTACTGTGTCACTGAAGCATAGAGCTGGAGAATCCACACCAGGTTTTACTAAGCTTTCAGGAAGTCCAGCACTGCCCAGAAGCGACCAACAGAAAACCTGTTGTCACAGAGACGTGCATGAGAGAGAAGGCTCCAGAGCTTCAAGCTACAGAAACTCAAGGTATGAAAGTTTTATTCCTGCTAATGAAAGCTTAACTCCTAAAAGCACTGCTAAAACTAAAACTCTCTTTATAAGAAGAGGAAAGAAACCAGAGTGGTTTGAAGAGCTACCAAGAGACTTTAAAGCACAGTCTAATTGGAGGCAAGATAACAGAGATAGTCCATATAAAGCTGTAACTGCCAGGGACAGCGTGTGCTCTGAGGGGGAAAGTAGTGGGGCAGAATTTATGGAAGTAGAAAATGCAAACACTATTCCCATTCCTCAAGAGAAAGCTATGGATTGTAGTTTGTGTATGGCTACTAGCCTGGAATCCATAGCGACAGTGTAAATAAGAAGCCTTGTTGAGTTGTTTACATAGGAATGAATTGAATTCCTCCATTTATCCCTTGCACTAATTGTGAAGAGATCAACAACTGGTGTATCTATTTATTACTAGCACCTTTATAAAGAAGGACACTCTTTAATTTCCATTTGTCTTAATGAACCCTTGCACAGAGAGGAAATAAAAGCCTTGTTTCCCTACACTCGTGGCTTAATCATTGTGTTCTCACAAGGAGCTGAAATACCTAAAGACCAATCTCCACTTGGCCTTAAATACCCCACGCTCCTTAAAAATAAGTGTGATGTGTAGCGTGCCCTTACCGCCATTGGCCACCAGGGGTGCCACAAATGACAGGATGGAGCCCCTGCATATTTCCCTGTGTTACAGGAACTGACAGCAGTGTAGCAGACAACATTGAGACACCAGAACACACACTGAAGAGGCATTGAGAGTGATATGGGTGACACAGGATAGTACTGCAGGCTTAGAGCCAAGCAGGGACACAGTAGCAAGGAGATAGTTCTGTTCCACATTTTTTACAGCAACAGGGAAGTGAGGAAGGGGACAGACAGAGTATAGACCCTTGTTGTTTGCCACACACACTTCAGTGATTACTTTAACATGAAACAAATCTGTACAGTGTGATGGGCGTCAGTCTGTTAAGGATCTTGGAGGGTATGCGAGCTGAGGACGTGAAGGTGCAGTGTGTGTTGCACAGCTCCAACATGACATATGTATGTTTCTCTTGTGTTTCTCAATCCACAGGACATACTTGGTGGCCTTCCTGGTGCTGTGGTGCATTGGCAGGTGACTGTACATCATCCAACATGCAGTAGTCTGGGGTAGGTACACCTACAGCTACTTTGTCTGTGACGACAGTCAGGGGGAGCACATGTCTGCAGTGATCTGTCATATAGTACATATGTTGTTGTTCACCTCTTTTCCCTGCACCCCCATACCCCATATGTTGCTGTTGGCACACATATCCACATGTTTTCCTGGCCAGTTTGTCTTCTCTAACACTGTCTCTGGGACACGTCCAACAAAGCTGCGTGTGTGTGCAGGTCCTAGGTGTTCGGGTGGTGGAATGCACGTACACCCAGTACCTAGTATATCTGGACTTTCAGAAAGCCTTTGACAAGGTCCCTCATCAGAGACTTTTGGCAAAACTAAAAAGTCATGGGATAGGAGGCAGTATACTATTGTGGATCAGGAACTGGTTAAAAGATAGAAAGCAGAGGGTAGGGCTAAATGGCCAATTTTACCAATGGAGAAAGATGAATAGTAGAGTACCCCAGGGATCTATGCTGGGTCTGCTGCTTTTTAACATATTCCTATGGAGTGGAGGAGTAACCTAATGGTTAAGAACACTGGCTTGGGAACCCAGAGACCAGGGTTCAATTCCCACTAGCACTCCTTGTGGTCTTGGGCAAGTCACACAACCCTCCATTGCTTCAGAAAAATCCATGTTATCTATGTCCCTGTTTAATGTACATTACCAAGTTTAAGTTTCAATGTAAACCACTTTGACTAAAATGATAAAGCAGTATATAAAACCTATTAAATAAATGAACTGGAAATGGGAATAACAAGTGAGGTTATCAAATTTGCAGATGACACAAAACTATTTAAAGTTGTTAAAACCCATGATGATTGCGGAAAATTGCAAGAGGATCTTGATAAATTGGAAGACTGGGCATCCAAATGGCAGATGAAATTTAATGTGGACAAGTGCAAAGTTATGCACCTAGGAAAGAACAACCAAAACTACGGTTACACTATGCAAACATCCACATTAGGAACCACCACCCAGGAAAAAGATTTAGGCATCATCGTAGATAACATGTTAAACTCTCTACCCAGTATGCAGTGGCAGCCAAGAGAGCAAATAGAATGCTAGGTATCATAAGGAAAGGAATGGAAAATAGAACAAAGGATATTATAATGCCTCTGCATCGTTCCATGGTGTGACCGCACCTTGAATATTGTGTGCAATTTTGGTCCCTGTATCTTAAAAAGGGTATAGCATTATTAGAAAAGGTACAGAGAAGAACCACCAAAATGGTAAAGGGGATGGAAGGATACCCCTATGAAGAGAGGCTAAAAAGGTTAGGGCTCTTCAACCTGGAAAAGAGACGGCTGAGGGGAGATATGATAGAGGTCTATAAATTAATGAATGGAGTGGAAAGGGTAAACGTAGATCAAATGTTTACATCATCAGAATATAGAAAGATTAGGGGACATGCAATGAAGCTACAGGGTAAACTATTTAAGACTAATAAGAGAAAATATTTTTTAACTCAACGTGTTATCAAACTTTGGAATTTGTTACCGGAGGATGTAGTAAAAGCTGTTAGTGTATCTGGGTTTAAAAAAGGTTTGGACAAGCTCCTGGAGGAAAGATCTATAAACCATTATTAAAAGGGACCCGGGATATCATTGCTTGATCCAATACAAGCATTGAGGAACCTGTGTCTTTTGGGAAAACTGCTAGGTACGTATGACTTAGATTGGCCACTGTTGGAAAGAGGATACTGGGCTTGATGGACCTTGGCCTGACCCAATATGGCATATCTTATGTTTTTATGTTATAAACATACTATTAAAATATTATGATGACATACAGTTGAAATATTTCCAATTATTTCTCAAGATACTGTATGCAACATACCTAAAATGCAAGGGTGTCAGTAATGTTGATCATAACTGTAAAGTCACTTGCACCAGCCCTGTCACCATTTTGAACCTAAATAAGAAAAAGCAGGCTGCAAACATCATTACTCCCCCTCCCAGCTGGCAGCAGACCATGACTTCCACAATTTCTTTACTATTTTTGGCAAAGTTGATTAAATCCTCGACTAGTTTAGTTGTGCATTAGCTTACAAGTAGTGATCAGTCCAAGTGATGTAGTAATCTTCATTCTCACACTCCTCTCAGCTCGCAAACACAGGTCGCTGTCTTCTCATCTCATTTCTTTGCAAAATGTACTTGGATCAATTTCTGTGTGCATATTCCAGTACGGGAATGGATGAAGTCATTTGTGTTTCAAACCTAATTATGTCACTATTATTTTCAGAAATAAATTCATGGATACTATTGTAATACAGCTACAGAAATATGTCCCACTGGTGATGAGGAATTTGTGGCTCTGTCTGGTGTCTCTCAACACTTCACTTCTCCTCTGGACTCGGATCTACCCAGGGAACGTTTTTAGTACTTCCTGGCACTTTTCCTGAATGTCTTTCCTTTTTCTGCTTTCACATCAAACTTGAATGATGGGCATACAGGCCTAGACATACTGTAATAATGAAATACTCATGTCTGTTGTCCTTACAGATAGCTGACAGATGCGCTTCTAACTTGTCCTTAAGTACAGCCAGCTGGCCACTCTGCCTGTCAAGGATTGCAGTTGTCCCAGACAGTCCATCCTGCTTTACCAGTTCATAAACCTTTCCTTGGATATCTTAAAATTTGGCTAAAGGTTAATTTCATTTTCACAAGTAGTTACACGTTTATCATTGTCCAATAAATGTGAAAGCAATATATGGATACTGCCAGCAGAAAATTGTTCTAACCACTCCAGCACTATCCGTATAGTGCCTGGGTGGAGTTAGGGATGAGCGAGAGCAGGAACACAAAACTATACTTGAAGCCTATTCAATATATACATTGAAGCCCTCTGCACAATCATACAATCGCACATCTATGCCAATGACATAATGATTTATGTCCCATTCACCACACTACGCCCTGACTACTCCTTGTTGATCAACTGTTTCACCTCAACCACGCAGTTGCTGACAAACCACAAACTATCCATAAACCTCCAGAAAACTGAGGTCCTACACATTAACAGAGATACAAATTTCACACCACCCATGTACCAGATGCACAACTTCAAGTTAAGTCGCAAGTGTGATACCTAGGAATTACCCTAGAGCAGGGCCTAAATCTGCAGCCACATATCAGCAACATCCTCAAACTTGTCTACCACAAGATAAAAATAAACCGTGTTCTTCAACCTATACTAAACAGCCATGATTTCCACACAGTCTTTCAGGCACTGGTATTCCTACACCTGGATTACTGCAACATTATTCTGCAGGGGCTACCAGCTTGTGCAATCCACCACCTACAAGTAGCCCAGAACACTGCCGCCCGAATCCGACATGGAGTCTCCACCCATGAAAACATAACACCAATACTACACAATCTCTACTGACTCCCCATTTTGTCATGCACCAAATACAAAGCCATCATCACTACCTTCAAAGCCTTCTACAATCTTTCATCTGAACACCTGCACTCACTAATTCAGAAGACATCAGCTGACAGATGAAGAAGAGGCAACACACAATTCACTCTCTCCATCCCACCAGCACACAGGAAGAGCAGCCACACGGCATCAAACAGAGCGTTCTTGCTCTATGCTCCACATCTCTGGAATGAGCTACCTGACAACATCCAAGCCATGAGTGACCTTGAAGACATACGGAAAATACTGAAAACACACCTCTTCAGAGAACAATTTGGTGAAACTATCACATAAAGTATAAGACCATACCAGCACACTGACCTCCCCCTCCACTTTCTCCCCCCTCCTATCCCCTCCGCACCCTATACACACCTCACCTACCTGTGCCCACAATCCCCCCAGCTGTTCAATGCAAATATGTAACACAAGCCTTACCAATGTTTTTGCTGTTCCGCATTGTCTTATATGTTCTAGTTTGCTTACCCTGTTCCATGTACGTTAAGCTAGCCTACTCTGTTCTATGTTCTAAGTTAACTTGTTACATGTAAACAGCCTTGACATATTCATAAGGAAGTATATAAGACCAACGAAATAAATAAAGAAAAATAAATATTACTTTGGCAAAATAATTCATCACGATTAGCAGCTTTACTCTCGTGACGTACCACAGGATTTTTAGGAAGCAGTAACCCAAACTACCCACATTAATGCAACTCTGGCAGAACGTTTCCTCTTGGAGTTTGCATCAATAAACAAAGTTAAACTCCATTGGTAACTTTGTTTCAATTATTTCCCCTCAAAAATTGTACTGACAGACAGGGCCGTATCAAGCCATAAATGCGCCCTGTGCGACTTGCACATCTGGCGCCCCCTTCCCCCATTCACAAGTTTGTCATTTACCCCATGCCCAGTACCTCCCCCTCTTACCTCCATATCCAACTTGGCTGAATGATTGTGGCTTGAAACAAGCTGTTCATAATAGGCATCTGTGCTCTTCTGCGCCTTTTTATTTGTTTTATTTATTAGAGTGTTTTTTATACCACTATTTCGGGTAATCAAAGCGGTTTACATACGGAACAACTGTGATACATTGAACATTTTATCAATATAACAGGTACAGGTGAAAATACAATCAAAGATATTTACATGATTCTTAAAATTTTAAATTATTCACAATTCTTCTGAATAAAGAAGTCTGTCTTAGGATTTGTTTTTTGGAAATGTTCATGGGTGATTGATGGTGAGTGAAGTATGGACTCTAAGGGGGGTAAGGTGGTTAATTTGTAGAGGGTGGCTAGACTAATTGTGGGTAGTAATACTTTGAGGCCATCAATGAACATCCAGATTGTGGGATGGCACATTCTATGTTTGGCTCGGAGGCAACAATGAGCAGTTTCAGAATGGTTGTTAGTGCGATCCTCGGCGCTCAGTGTTCTATCAAACAGATTCCACATAGATGGAGGAAATAGAGGAGATTGTCTACCATTTCCTCTCCTGTTTGGGCGACCAATGTAGCTGTCCTCGAACCAGTTGAGTAGAGGATGAAGCTCTTTGTGCAGGTGTCCTTCCAGAGCAGCAACATAATCTCCCAAGTTCCGGGACAGGCACAAATGCTAAGGTCACAACCATTTTGGCTTTAAGGGCAAACTCCGTGTTCGTATCGCATTCTGGAACAGCACCTATTAATGCCAAATGTTTCCTCATGTTCTGAACCAGGTAGAAGAAGCAGCCTTTAAAGTTTGCCCTTAAAGCCAAAATGGACGTTCCAGATTTAGGGGCACGTTTACTAAACCGTCTTAATATGCGCTCTGCGACGTTATCGCGTGCTAAGGTACCTGTGTGCCTGATAAAGCGCCATTGTTGCGTGATAATGTCGCAGAGTGCGCATTAAGACAGTTTAGTAAACATGCCCCTTAATTTGACAAATCTGAAGATAGCTTAATAAAATGTTTTTGGATGTTTCAACTATTGCACTTTTTTGACATTTCCAAATTTCACCTCATATATATGACCAGTAAAGGGTCTAGAACAACTCAGTGCAGCACACTGAGTTGGCTGCACTGAGCTGGCCCGCACTGAGTTGGCCGCTCTGTTGGCCATGCTGAGTTGTCCTAGACCCCTCCAGAAATACAGTATCATGAGCTCTAAATGCGGCTACTATAGTCATCCCTGAAAATGATCATAACTCCCTTTTTCTCCACCTCTCTCCCAGGAGCTGTGAATCTACCTTCACAGCATCCCCAGTCTCAAACAACCTGGGATGCAGCAGGCCCAATCTGGAAATCAAACTGGGAACCCTCCATATAGTAGCACACTGCCACTGAACCATTGGTCTTCTCTAAGCAAAATTTCTTAATGTAGGGCTTCTCAAACCAGCCAGTAGGATTTTCACAACACAAACAATCTCCTCTGATACTGTTTCACACAGAATTTCTCAGGGTTCTGCCTCCGCTTAGTCTTTTACTTGATGATAGGTAGCCCTGTTCACATGTAGCAAAATACATTAAAATCCTCTGTATACATGAATGCTGTAGTCTTAAATCACTGTCATGAACTTCCAGAACAAATTGCTCTGTATAAATAAACAATGCTGATCTTTCTAGCACAGTCCCAGCAGCTCCGAATCAAACCCTTTTCACAAATTAATGCTGCTGTTTCCCCCAAACATAGTCCCAGCAGCTCTCAAATAAACACTTTAAAGAAAATTGCAATATTGGCATTGATGAATACTGCTACATTTACCACTACCCTCCTTAGCTTGTGATAAGGAAGCTTATCACGGTTCAAAGAGAGAGAATACAAGAGGTGAATTGGCTCTGAATAGGCAACCTGTGCTGGCTGGTAAAAGCACTAAAACTGCTTCTTTTCCAAAAAGACTACCAGACCCAGAGTGCAGTGCTTTACAGAAAGCCTCTAGGAGAGTAGAAGCAGGGGAACGTGTGCTTAATCAAGGAAGCAATGAGGTAATCCCTAATCACCAATCTCCTAGGGCAGGGCCTGATTCAGAGCACTTGGATTGTGCTGGGGTGGAGTGGCCATTGGGGCACTTTAAAGGTAAAAGATTTTCACCACACAGACAGCCAGGAGATCCAGGCAGAAGAGGAGAGCCAAGACAACAGCAGAGAGAGCAAGAGCCAGAGAGACTGATCCAGAGGACAAGGAAGAACAGCAGAGCGTCCAAAAGGTCTAAGAGAGGCCAAGGCAGTACGTATGTGGAGGAAAGTTCCAGTGGCCACCAATCTTCATTGGACTGGAGAAAGCCAGAGGCTTGGAGATATGCAGCCAGGAATTCCCAGACGGCACCCTTGAGGGAGACGGCTGCATTTGGCAGGGGCTCTAAGTCCTATTCCAGAAGGTATGAGAAAAGGGACTTGAAGACTAGAGGTTCTGACTGGAGAAGTGGGCATAGAAGTTACACTTCTTACTGGCCAACATATACAGAGAGAAAGCCTAATGGCAACATGATCTCAGGTATGAACTCTGAATTGTTCCCTATCTTTAAACAAGGAGGACAGCAGGGAAACAATTACTGTTCTGATAACAATCAGTTAGGGAGCTCCTCTGAGCTGTTGAATGAAAATGATCAAATGATATTTCAGGAGCAAGGGGAAATATCAGATTCAGATGATCAATGTATGGATTGCTCTCTGTCTAAGCTGCTGTCCTGAGTTATTGCACAGATAAGGATCAAACACCAAAAGGACCTTGTATATTTGTATTAGCAGCCCAGAAAGATTCATTAACTGGGGAGAAAGCTTTTGGGCAGAGTTGAAGCCACGTAGAGGAAGAGTTAACAAGTTGGGGCTTGTTCAACACCTGAGTGTAATAGAAGGCACCAGTGCACACGTGGAGCTAAGAGGGAGCTTCTTTTCTGTGTGTGAAAGAAAGCTGTGTTTTGAATATACAAAAAGTTGTTTTTCTTTTTGGGTTTGTTTCTCCAATGCAGCACTGCAAAGAACTTAATTAGCAGCTGTTAATACGAAAGCCTTTTCTGTTCCTTCAAAGCCTTTCTAATTTGGTACATTATTTCAGTTGCCTTATTTTGTTTGTCCTTGGAAAGAATATCCTTTTGATGTTACCAAGCATTACTTGTGTGGGAATAACACCCCATAAATAAACTTTCATTTTTGCTTACACTCAAGCAACTACAAATTTATTATTATTGTGAATGGTTGGTGATGAGTGAATGAACCACAACCTCCACAATCCTTTGCAAGTTGGGTGACTTCAGGACCTTGCCAAGATAGTGGAACATTCACAACCTGATCCCTGTTTACAAGCTTCACAAATCAACATTTGCCACAGCCACCTACAGCAAAAGTATTATTAGCTAAAAAGTCTGAGTGCTTTTGAACAGTTTTACAAAAAACAAGTATTTACCCTTCATTGTGTCCATTTTTGCTTCCTCAGGTGAGGCTTTAACCTTTTTTTTTTATTTATTTATTTATTACATTCTCTTATATACCGCGCTATTCTGCATCAGTGCGGTTTACATTGAACAAACTGAAATTACATTGAACAGGGCATTATAACTTGGAGATAACTATTTTACAGGGAACATGGGCTATGGAGGGTTAAGTGGCTTGCCCAAGACCACAAGGAGCACCTGTGGGACTAGAAACCCCAGTCCTTCCGGCCCAAGGTTGCTGTCCTCTAGTGGGATTTGAACCCCCGACCTTCCGGCCTGAAGTACCTTGCCCCAACCACTAGGCCACTCCACCTTATTTTCTATTTCGATTTTCTTAAGTTAGAAGAAGACCTCCTCTTGTGATATCTCCATCTCCTGGTAGGGCTTTATTGTTATATGGTTCTCTCTCACATCCCGGGGATTAATTGTCACCTAATACACCTAGAGAGTGACCGACTCCACCCATTCTACTCAGAGCCCTGCCTGGTTAGCTGCAAAGTCCTTCGATTCCCTCCAGTCAGTCATTTCTACCCTGTCCTGGCTCTGAGGATACTCATAGGAAATATAGCCCTTACTGAAATCTTTATCTAGCATTCATCTTCCCCTCTGCTTCCTTATCCTATCTGGTGGGTTTTTCTGAAGGGATTATTTTTCTTTTCGTACTTCTCTATGATGGCAAGTTATCAACTCCATCACAGCATAAAGGAAATAAATCTGCATACACCGAAGCCCAGGATAGGCAAATCTATCTCATAAAGATTTATTGCGGATATCCTAAAAACTAAGCTGACTATGGGGTCTTTAGGACAGGTATTGGAAGTCCATCTTAATGGAAATATTAAGGAGTACTGTAGTTCTCAGACCTGTCCTGTGGGTGTACCAATCAGTCAGGCTTTCAAGATATCCACAATGAATATACAAGTGATAAATTGTCATACAATGCCTCCATACAATACCAGGAATGAGGTGAAAAGCAAGCACACACAGGTGGATCAAGAGGCATCTATCTATTGAGCACTTATATAGCACTACTAGTCATACGCAGCGCTATACAGACATGTAAGAGACAGTCCCTGCTCATCAGAGCTTACAATCTAGTCAAGACAAAACACAGAAGTCAGGGGCTCAATGCAACAGTGAAGAGGTGGATTTTCAACCTGGATTTGAAGAGGGTCAGGGAGGGTGCCTGGCGTGCAGACACAGGTAGCCTGTTACAGGCGTAAGGTGCAGCAAGGTGAAGGGAGCGAAGTCTGGAGTTAGCAGTACGAGCGGAGGGCACTCTTGAAGTTCACCCTACACAGCCATGTTTCAGCATGTGCTTTTATCAGGGGTAAAATCTCGAAAATATAGTAATGTTGAGAGCCCACAAGTGACAATTGTGGGTTAAATCAAGAGTCTGTTAGGTGCAGCCACTTGATCCACCTCGTGTGTGGTCGCTTTCATCTCACTCCTGGTACTGTATTGATCTCTGAGTATGAGTGCTTTCTTGATGGATCTATACAATGCCTCCATTACATGCAAATTTATCTCCTGCATATTCATTAAATATCTACTGAAAATCTGATTGGCTGATGCACCTCCAGGCCATGTTTGAGAACCATTGCATTACAAACACGTAGGAGATCTTCAGTGGCGTAAGTTCCAATGAGGGGCCTCAAGCAAAGTTTTGCTGAGGGCTCCTCATTGTCACGGTGGTAGTGCCTCCTCATATGGGCCCCCTTCAGGTGGCAACCCCTTCCCTGTGCAGCAGTGAACTTACTGTTATCATTGCTGTGCTGTCTTTGCTCTTTGTAAGTTTGCTGCATGCCCGTGGGCTGTTCCTGGCTGGGCTGAAGTCTCGCGGTGTGACTATTATTTCAAGACTTTGTCCTGGCAGGGAACAGTCTCCGGGAATGAAGAAAACTTACAAAGAGTGGAAGCAAAGTGGCAATTATGATACAGTAAGTTTGCTGCCACTGCCACTTCTCCCACTGTATGGACCCCCTTTCTGCCCACATCCCCCCTACACATTGTGTATGCTGTTTGGGCAGAACTTATGCCACTGGGGGTATTTTACTAAAGGGTGCTAAGCTGTTTCTTGTAACGTGCCAATAGCTCCAAAACCATGGCATGTTAAGTGCAACACTATCACATCAGCTGTTGAGAATGTGGACAGCATTTTTCCAGTAGCTAACGTGGAGCTCTGTCCCCTAATGTGTGCCACATTAGCATGGGTGCTCTTAACTCTACCTACTGAGGTGGCATTAGGCGAACCCACACATCACGTAGGAGGCAGTTAGCGCAGGGTGTGTACTTTGCGCCAACTGTACAGAGCTCACCACACCCACTCTCAATCCCTAACCCACCTCCTTGTTCCTAAAGCGGAATGCAGTTAGTACAGCAATCAGCCCACACTACGTGTCATGACCTCATTCTAGCTGGCAACGTGTGTCCATGGCATACTTATAGTATGTGCCAGACACGCACTGCCAACTACCACCCTTTTAGTAATAGATCCTCACAGTATTTCCTATTGAAAAAACAGAAAAACCTTATTTTAATACTGAAGAAAACAACCCTTTGACTAAATTAAAATAGATATTTAGAGAAAAGAAAACAAAGAATTGATTCTGAAAATCCATTTCGAAAGGGAGACTATGATAAAATGAGGAAAATAGTTAAGAAAAAACTAAAAGGAGCAGTTGGAAAGGTTAAAGACTTACATCAAGCTTGGGTGTTGAAAAATACTATCTTGGAAGCCCAGACCAGCTGTATTCCACACTTTAAGAAAAGTGAAAGGAAGTCCAAAAAACTGCCAGCATGGTTTAAAGGTGAGGTCAGAGAGGCTGTTGCCAAAAAAGCATCTTTCAGGAAATGGAAAAAAGAGCCAAACGACAAAACCTGGAAACAGCACAAGCACAGGCAAGTCAAATGCAAGGCATTGATGAGGCAGGCAAAGGGAGAATTTGAGAAGAAGCTGGCTGAGGAAGCAAAAACGTGAAATAAAGACTTCAAGTACATTTGTAGCAAAAAACCTGTGAGAATCAGTTGGTCCATTAGATGATAGAGGGGTTAAAGGGGCACTAAGGGCGACAAGGCAATAGCGGAGAGACTGAATGAATTCTTTGCTTCGGTCTTTACTGAGAAAGATGTAGGGATGTTACCCATGACTGAAGTGGTATTTAAAGGTGCGGAAGAATTGAAGGAAATATCGATACATCAGGAAGATGTATTACAACTATTAGACAAACTGAAGAGTAGCAAATCACCTGGGCCAGATGGTATACATCCAAGGGTGTTGAAAGAACTGAAATATGAGATTGCAGACCTGCTATTAGTAATCTGTGAATTTTCATTAAAATCATCTGTAATACCTGAAGATTTGAGGATTGCCAATGTAACGCCAATTTTTAAAAGGTTTACAGGGGTGATCCGGGAAACTACAAATTATATTGTAATGATAGAGCTGATCAAATTGTGGAAGAGGTTGCAGTCTTTGTTAGAGCATTGATTCACAAAGGATTTAAGTTTTGCAGGAAACAAAATTTGCTGTAGAATCTCTATGGATTGAAATTCCATGTAAAAAGGGGAGCCTGACGTCAGTACTGGGAAAAATGATAGAAACCATCAAAGAATAAAATTACTCAGCATGTAGATAGTCATTGCCTAATCGGAGACAGCCAACATGGCTTTAGACAAGGAAGATCTTGTCTTACTTATCTGTTATGTTTTTTTGAAGCTGTGAATAAACAGGTGGACAAAGGTGATTCGGTTGATATAGTGTATCTGGACTTTCAGAAAGCCTTTGACAAGGTCCCTCATCAGAGGCTTTTGGCAAAACTAAAGAGTCATGGGATAGGAGGCAGTGTACTATTGTGGATCAAGAACTGGTTAAAAGATAGAAAGCAGAGGGTTGGGCTAAATGGCCAAATTTCCCAATGGAGAAAGGTGAATAGTGGTGTACCCCAGGGATCTGTGCTGGGTCTGCTTCTTTTTGACATATTCATAAATGACCTGGAAAGGGGAATAACAGGTGAGGTTATCAAATTTGCAGATGAGACAAAACTATTTAAAGTTGTTAAAATCCAGGAGGATTGTGGAAAATTGCAAGAGGATCTTGATAAATTGGAAGACTGGGCATCAAAATGGCAGATGAAATTTAATGTGGACAAGTGCAAAGTTATGCACCTAGGGAAGAACAACCCAAACTATGGTTACTGTCATGAGGTAGCGCTGTCAGGGCCCATGGAAATAGGGAACTCTGAGCAAAACATAGCTGACAGCTCAGAAATACACTTGGAGAAAGGTTACCACGGGCAACAGATACAAGCTGGGTCACGAGGTGTAAGGGAACGCCCAAACACAAGCCTGGATAGGAACTCATTAGGAAATGAGGGGCAGTTGGGTAGGGGCGGAGCCCAAGCAAACACCACGAGAAAGACAGACAGTTAAAAGTCACTCACCTGAAGTTAGTGGCAGAGCTGCTGAGGGAACATTCAGGAAGAGAGCCGTTGAAGGAACATTCAGGAAGAGAGTTGGAGGGACGTTCAGTGAGAGAGTTGCTGAGGAGAGAAGCCAAAGGAACCTTTGGAGAGAAGCCTCACGAGGGAAACACAGAACTGTGGAATCCAGGAGGGACTGCTTTGAGAAGCAGGGCACAGCTCTCCAAAATCCCCGGGAACCTTGCTATGAAGGGAGCAGAGGTGGTAGTCCGGTGGCCAGGCTAAGGAGAGCCAAATTACCCAGCACAAGGTACCAAGCAGGGAATAGTTTTTACCCTGAGGAAACTTTTATACCAGAGAAGCAGCTAGCAGAGAAGCACAGTGAATGGTTTTCACACAAACGGAACTCGGCTCGGCTGAGAGACCAGGAAGAAAGAGTGCCAGAGGGTAGGCGTATTAACCCTAATAGAAGAGGTCCAGAATGCAGAGAATTACCCTGCACTTACCAGGAACTGTGTAGCTCTCTTGACCGTGATTATAGTGAATGTGGTAATTACCCATTTCCCTCAGTGGAGGAGGGGAATGCTGTGAGTTACAGAGAGGAACTTTGCAACGGAAGCTTTACTCCAGGAGAAAGTTATTCCGACAGTGAAGAGATGCAATATGAGCCTTATGAGGAATCTTTGAATGGCAGTGATATGGACTGTACGTACACTATGGCAGATGCCATATCCTCTCTATGTTAGAGTGCTGTGAAAACTGTTTAAAAGAAAACAGGAAGAAGGTTTTACATGTGAAAAGGACTGTTTTCTTTTTCCTTCTGTTTGTTACAAAAGCTGAAGTTAAAGCCAAGTTTTGTTCCAGCATTTCTTTAATTTTGATGCCAGATGAATGGTCTGTTTTCCTTGGTTTCAAATGCTAAATATCCTATCCCGGACGGGGAATAAAATCCTGTATCATAACCTTACACTTGGTCTGCAACTACGATTTCTTTGACTGGTGTTTAGAATCACAGGTTCCAGAAGGCATTGCAAAGCCTTCCCACAGTACTCTATAGCTACTAGAGTACTACCCCACTGACGTACCCATGCCGCTGGCCTCTGGGGACGCTGGTGGGTGACATTACACGATGCAAGGTTCCACATTAGGAACCACCACCCAGGAAAAAGATTTAGGTGTCATTGTGGATAATGTTAAAACCATTGGCCCAGTGTGCAGCGGTGGCTAAGAGCAAATAGAATGCTAGGTATCATAAGGAAAGGAATGGAAAATAAAACAAAAGATATTATAATGCCTCTATATCGTCCCATGGTGAGACCGCACCTTGAATATTGTGTGCAATTCTGGTTGTCGTATCTTAAAAGGATATAGCGTTATTAGAAAAGGTTCAGAGAAGAGCCACCAAAATGGTAAAGGGGATGGAAGGATACTCCTATGAAGAAAGGCTAAAGGGTTAGGGCTCTTTAACCTGGAAAAGAGACGGCTGAGGGGAGATATGATAGAAGTCTATAAATTAATGAACGGAGTGGAATGGGTAAACGTAGATCGATTGTTTACGTTATCAGAATATAGAAAGACTAGGGGACATGCAATGAAGCTACAGGGTAAACTAAACTATTTAAGACTAAAGAAAATATTTTTTCACTCAACGTGTAATCAAACTCTGGAATTTGTTACCGGAGGATGTAGTAAAGGCTGTTAGTGTAGCTGGATTTAGAAAAGGTTTGGACAAGTTCCTGGAGGAAAGATCCATAAACCATTATTAAGAAGGGACCCAGGATATCAATGCTTGACCCAGTACAAGCATTGCGGAACCTGTGACTTTTGGGGAAACTGCTAGGTACGTATGACCTAGATTGGCCACTGCTGGAAACAGGATACTGGGCTTGATGGACCTTGCTCTGACCCAGTATGGCATATCTTTTATGTTCTTATTTATGTTTTGTCCAGGGGATCCATCTGAATGCAGGGGATCCATCTGAATGCTTAAGGTCGTAAGCAAATGAAACAATATGTACAGTACTGAAATGCAATCATTAATTTTCTGGTTAGCTAGATCCTGATGTTTAATTGTATTTTCTGCAGGGCCTCTTTTACCTATGAGCAAAAGGGGCAGCTGCCCTGGACCCCTGCACAACAGGGGCCCAGTTCCCCTTCTGCCCATTGGTAAAAGAGGCCCTGTTCAGAGCTGGTGCAAAGTTATGAGAGATCCTAGGCGAACCTCATTTCCAGTGCCCATTACCGCCACTGCCGCCCCTCTCTGGGAAGTGGAATCAGAGGAGGGTGGAAACGCGAATGGCACCGTGGTACCAGAAGAGAAGGTAAATACGGTGCTGCAGCCTTTTTAAATGTATTGCTGCGTGTCCTGCAGAGGGGTAGCGGCGGGAGGGGGGCCCCACAAACAGGGGTTGCTCAGCACCCTCATACTGTATATGGTTGAATCATCACTGATTATATGCAGTATTTATTGGGGTACTCAGATACAATGCATTGAGATTCCCAGTTTACTGAGGACCTCTTTGGGTTCAGTTGCTAGAAAGCAGTATTCCTTCTTGTCAGACTTCTATTAAACACCTTTGCATGCTTCCGCAACCTCTAGTTGCACAGGCCTGATTAAGGGAGTGTGGACTCCAAAGCTAATTACAAATATGTAAATTTAGTTCAAACAAAAAAACATGTTCCAGCTGTTTGACCTACAGTACATTTCTAAGAATCCAAGTTAGATTAATTTAGTAGCAACCACAATACTTTATTTCTTCTACCTGCTGATTGCGTTTTCTTTACATTTCTTTTCTGTTCTTAGTTTTGAAGGTTCCCAGACGAGTTCTTTTCTTTTACCTAGATATACACAATATGAGACCAAATCCAATCAGAGCATGTCCGACCCGTCTGGATGTCCAAAATCAGAACAGGCAGGACATGCCTGATTCTGGCCCGCAGCATATCCAGATATTTCCCGGCTAGCTCAGCCTGGCTAGTCATGGGAAATATCTGGAGCCATGGTGCAATGGGGTTCTGTCACCATGGCACCGTAGCTCCATGCCTGAGCCCCGATCACCGGTGCTGCAGTAAATCTCCTGTTCCCTGTCACCCAACCCCCAATCCAGCCTTCTGAGGCTGGGATCAGGTTGCGGGGAACATCCTGCCCCTGTTCACCTTCTGTGCCAGTCCTGCCACTGTCCACCATGAACCTCAGGGGAACTTATTCCACCTCCAAGGTGGAATATGTTCCCTGTGTAGACGGCCAACCCTGGATGTACAGGGCCAACACTGGAATCGGCCCTGTACGTCCAGGGTCAGGGTCCCACTACTCCCTGCCCTCGCTCCTCCTCCAGCCTGCCCCCTCCTGCCCTTGCTTCTCCTCTAGCCCATCCTTCCCACCCCTGTCCAGAGCACCCTGCACATCTTGGCATTACATGCAAGGAGTTATTAGGTGGGAATATGAGCCTGATATTTTATTTTTTATTTATTTACATTCTCTTATATACCGTGCTATTCTGCATCAGTGCGGTTTACATTGAACGAACTGAAATTACATTGAACAGGGCATTATAACTTGGAGATAACTATTTTACAGGGAACATGGGCTATGGAGGGTTAAGTGGCTTGCCCAAGACCACAAGGAGCACCTGTGGGACTAGAAACCCCAGTCCTTCCGGCCCAAGGTTGCTGTCCTCTAGTGGGAGTTGAACCCCTGACCTTCCAGCCTGAAGTACCTTGCCCCAACCACTAGGCTACTCCTCCACTCCTGATATTTAGTGGGGTTTATACATCTTTCCTGGATTATCTCCCCACTAAACACAGATCAGAATTACCCCCATGAGGGTAACTTTCTAAAGGTTTTCCCATGCAGAAACCCCATTTTATGTGCATTAAAGGCCTCTTACAAAATTACCCTGCAGGTTATGTGCATAAAAGTCCATGTGGTGACAAGAAGGCGTGTACTTTTGCTCCACCCATGTGTAGGCATCTTTGGGCATAGTTTGAGCTGAGCATGGGCAAAATTGTGAACTATGATGCTGGATTGTTCTCCAAGCTTAATAGTTTGATTGCAGACATTTTGTCACCATTCGAGGGGACATCATCAGTGTGGGGTTCCAGATGGTAATGTGCTTGAATACTTGCATTTGTACTTATATTGGTTGGTTTCCCCGAGGGCTGCTGGGATGTGGTTGCTGTTCCTGGCTTTGTTGGTGGAGACACAGCTCTTTGGTCTACAGGAATTGATTGGCTGGTTTCTCTGAGGGTTGCTGGGGTGTGGTTGCTGTTCCCAGGCATTGTTGGTGGTCTCTTAGCTCTTTAGTCCACTGGGATTGGTAGACTGGGTCTATGTCGCTATGTCTGTTTATCGAGTTTGTGGTGGAAAACCAGGCTTCCAGAAATTATTTTTCTCGTTTTGTTTGTGCTAGTGCTATGATTTCAGATGTGTTCCAGTTGAATTTGTGTCCTTCCGTGTCTTCATGGATTGAGACCAGAGAGAGTGGAGACCATGACGACGTGGAAGGTTTTCAATCCATATGCTCAATTTGTTGCTGATTTCAAATATGGATTATAGAATTCTTTGTTTGTACAATATTTATTTTATTTACATTCTCTTATATACCGCACTATTCTGTATCAGTGCGGTATATAAGAGAATGTAGCTACAAGCCCATGGAATTAATAAGTGGACTTCTACAGTGGACAACCTTACCTTTATAAGGTCTCAACATGCACGTAAACCCCACTGTTGGTTTTAACTAATGATCAAGAGTCCTCTTCAAAAATAAAAATGTATTTTATTTAAAAATTTCTATACCGCTTATCCTTAACTCAAAATGTTTTACAGTAAAACAAAGGTGTTACATTAAACGAGGGTGGGAAGTCATGCAGGAGAATATTGCAAAGAAGCTCTATGCATTGTAGACATATAGGGTTATTGCAATATAACTATATACAAATATAAATTGTGCTATACGCAGATAGGTTGTTGAGCTCTGTGGGAGACAAACCGAGGGACTAGGTACATCTTACATTATAACAACGGTGGAACATTAAGCAAGGGAAGTCAAGTCGTACACAGGGATATTGAAATGAAGTTATATACAATGTAGACATATGGGGATTATTGCAATGTAACTATATACAGAAACAAAAACTGTGCTATATACAGGGTGGTTGCTGAGCTAAGCTAGGAGACAAATCCAGAGTACTAGGTACAACTAGTGGTATGGGAGGTAGGGAGGGGAAGGGCAGGATATAGGGCAGATTCCAAGGGGAGGGATGAGAGGAAGATGGGGAGCGGATGAGAGGTAGCCTTTGTGAAACAATTGACTATCTTGATGCCAAGTTATATGGTGTCTCCATAGTGCTCGATATAGATTGTGGTTTTAAGTATCTTCCGAAAGTCCTTGATGTCTGAAGTTGCTCTTAGGTGGTCTGGAGAGTTCCATAGGGCAGGAGCTGCCAGGGATAAAGCTCTTCTGCATGTGGATTGACTAGCCTTAGTGTAGTCACCGAGGGTTGAGATCGTATCTGCTGTGCGACATCTCCTCAGTCTGGTGCTTGTATCATTTGGTGATGAGGGTCTTCAGGCTGTTTGCTGAGAGGTTTTGTTTGATTTTAAAGATGTTTAATAGTGTTTTATAGTTGATGCGGGAGTGACTTGGGAGCCAGTGAAGATGGTTCAATATGGGGGTGATGTGGTCGTGCTTTGAAGATCCTGTTATAATCCGGGCAGCGGTGTTTTGTGCCATCTGTAGTGGGCGGAGAGATAGTTTTGGTAGTCCAAGGTAGGTAGTTATAATCTCATTGTGGTGAAAAAGATAATTTTGTATCTTTGAAGTTTTTAGCCTTTCCCTTTTAAAATTTAACTTTGGTGCCAAAACTAGTATAAGAAAGCTGAGGTTTGCGATATGGGATCTTTCACCCTGAACATTGGCTGAAATGGAAAGCTCTCACTGGCAACACACAAGGTAATGGAGTTTTTGGGTTTTACTCCTGCAGTTTTAAGATGATTTGTATACCAATGGAGGACTTAGGAGTTTACAATATTATTATTTCCATTGGCCTGATAACACTTATTCCATTTACTATGTAGGGTTTCCTCATTGAGGAAGTTGGAATTACAGTGCTATGGTTGTTAGGCATTTTCAGCTCTCCCACATACAGTATGTGTTCTCCTTATATAAGTTTAATGCTATCTAGCCCTTAATCTGAACCTCTATACTCAGATGGTGCTTTTATTATTTATTTGCATATATTGTTAGTTTTTTTATGTATATTGTATCTGTTTCACCTTTTGTTTATGGATTCAATATTTATTTCACTTTATATGCAATTCCACTGTTCTGATGTTCAGAATGGCATCCGCATTTTATTGTTGTATATTATCTATTAGGATTCAACTGTATTTTAACATTTGTACTGTCTTATGAATTGCTAATTGTGTCTTTTATTGTTTGTATGTTCATTTATAGTGCCCTTCTACCCTTGATGAAGGCAGTGCCAAAACATGGCTGTGTCGGGTGGGGCCTTTTTATACCCCTGAATTAGGGTGTATTACTAATAAAGTTAATTTCTATCTGATCTACAGACTGCATGCATTTTAGCCCTGATTTCTGCAGCTTTTGTGATACTATTTATAAAGACACATAGGTGCCTAGGTTGACTTTATAGAACATTGCCAAAATAGGCACCTACAAGTACTTGAACTGTTTTAAAATTACCCTCTATATCAGGGATTCTCAATCCAGTCCTCTGAGTATACCTAGCCAGACAGGTTTTCAAGATAAGCACAATGAATATTGTCCCCAGGCGCCCCTACTGGCGTAGGAAATAAGGGCGTCCGGTGACATTTAATTTATTTTAAGGAGTGGTTGAGCTGAAGGACCAGGAGGATTCTGGTCCTTGTAGTGCAGAACTCCTTATAAAGAACAATCTATGCCAAAGTGTAGGGTAATAAGGCTTTATTTCCCCGGTCAACGCTTAGGTTTAATAAGACACAAAAGAAAATGAAGGTAATTCTTTCCTCTAACAAAAAGGTTCCACCGTTATATAAACAGTTAAGGGTTGTAGGCTTCACAATTAACTGTTTATCTGGGTTAAGGCTTCTTTCAAATCAATAGAAATTAACATCAGGAAACAAATGGTTATCAACTTCACCATATGCAGAGTTCTCTTTTCTCTATACATCTAGCAAGGCAATCAAGCTAGTTCTTGAACAAAAGTTACATTTCATTGGTTCACTGAGGAATGGGAACACTGGTTTCACAATCAAAGTCCATTGACTCTGGGTCACTACCTTGTTCAATGCTATGACTGTCTTCAGTATCTGTTAACTCCTCACAGGGGTTCTTCTGTTTCTCATACAACTTCCTTAGCACACTGTTGGGAAGTGCTTTTAAAAGGTTAGCTTTACTTCTTCTAACTTTCTGAGGCTTATCTATTTGCATAAGGTTTTCATCACTTAAACTTTCCCTTATAATGAAAGGCTTTTCATACCTTGGCTTCTGTAGGCTGCCACACCCAGGACTCAGCTTGCGACGTAGCTTCTCAGGCTGACAAGCTGTTCTGTGCACTGCTCTATAATCAGAGTTACCAGGAAAACCTGACGTGGGTTTCCACTCTGTGTTTCTTGGCAAAAGTGTCACTGTAGAAGGAATCTCCTTTCCTTGTGCCTTTCTGGTTTAGCATAGGAGACTTACTTGGGCTAGGAGAGCTGCTTTCATCAGGCAAGCTGCTTCTTTGGTTTGCTTGGCTTTGGACTCCGTTCCAATACCTTTGGCCTCTCTGGACTTTATCCCTTTGAGTATACCTCTTTTGGATTCTGTCTCCTTGAGTTGGCTGCAGCTGGAAGCCTTCCTGTTCCAGACTTCTCTCACTGGTCCTGCTGCCGGTCCTTCTGACCTCGCTCTTGCCACTTCCCCAGCTCTTGCTCTTGCCTCCGCCTCTTCTGGTACCTGTTCCTCCTTCACTGGTCATCTGTTTCCTTTATAAAGGGATTTCTGGGTTGCATGTTCTGAGTTTGAGGACAGGTGAAACTGCTTGTTACTAATGTGATCAATGCTAGAGCACGTTGCTTCAGGTACTGTGTAATTGTTCATGCGCCCTCTGGCTGAGCTGCGCTGGAACTGCGCTCTCTGCCTTTTCTGAGTTCCATGAAAATCAGGAGTTTTTTTTTCAACACTGTTTCTTCTCTAGCTCCAGCCTCATGACAATATGCATGAGAGAGATTTGCATACAATAGAGACAGTGTTTGCAAATCTCTTTCATGCATATTCATTGTGGTTATCCTGAAAATCTGACTGGCTAAGTGTGTCCCAAGGACTGGGTTGAGAACTAATGCTCTATACGGATAAATATGTTGCTCTTCTGCATGCTTATTACTCAGAGAGCTTACTTGGTTCCAGGTACCTGTTTCTATGAGCAACCATGGAAAATCTTGACTGATGGGGGAGGGATTTTTGATTCCAAGGCTCTAGGTATTGGGCCTGATATTGGAGAAGTATTTACATGGTTTATGGACCTGTAAACAATGTAAATGCCACGGAACGGGATATTCTATAGCACTAACATGATTAGTGCCGGTGAATATCCTCGATTATCTCTACTACATGCAGGGCCGGCCCGTCCATTGTGCAAGACTGTGGTTTGCACAGGGCCCCGCGCTTCAGGGGGCCCCGCGCAAACAGAGCCACGAAGGGAGAGTTTCCCTTTTTCGCGGCTCTGTTAAGCCACTGGTGCTGATGGGGAAACAGGATTTCCTGTTTTCCATCAGCCCTGTGGGCTTAAACAGAGCCGCGAGAAAGGGAAACTCTACCTTCACAGCTCTGAAAAGCCCGTGCTGAGGGAGCTGAGGCCGCATGGAGGACTCTGTTGGGCAGGGGGCCCTGCGGGACACTCGATTCTGCTGCTGCCACGGTGGCAGCAGCAAGTTTGGGTTTTTTTTTAAATCTACCTGGGCAATGGGGGGGGGGGCGGCGCTAGCACTGGAAATGGGCTGATGGGGGGGGGGGGCTAGGACTGGTAATGGGCTATGGGGGAGCCTAGGACTGGAAATGGGCTGGGGAGGCTGCTAGGACTGGAAATGGGCTTAGTGGAAGGGGCGTCTTGAACTGCAAATAGCTGATGGGGAGGGGGACTTGGAATGGAAATGGGCTGTGAGGGGAGGGAGCTAGCACTGGAAATGGGCTGAGTGGGGGGGAGCTAGAACAGGAAATGGGTTGATGGAAGGGCTAGGATAGGACTGGAAATGGGCTGAGTGGGGGGGAGCTAGGACAGGAAATGGGTTGATGGAGGGGCTAGGATAGGACTGGAAATGGGCTGTTGGGCGGTGCTAAGATTGGAAATGGGCTGTGTTGGGGGCTTGGATTGAAATGGACTCATGGAGGGGCTAGAACTGGAAGTAGGTTCATGGGGGCTTGGATTGAAAATGGGCTGAGTGGAGGGGAGCTAGGATTTGACATGGGCTGATGGTGGGGCTAGGAAAGGACTAGAAATGGGCTGATGGGGGCTGGGAATAGAAATTAGCTGATGGAGGGACTCGGATAGGACTTGAAATGGATGGGGGAGCTAGGACTGGAAATGGGCAGATGTGGGGGGGCTAGGACTGGAAATGGGCTGATGGGAGGACTACAACTGAAAATGGGGTGATGGGGGTTAGTACTGGTAATGGGCTATGGGGGGCTAGGACTGGTAATGGGCTATGGGGGGCTAGGACTGGTAATCGGCTGGGGGGTTGCTAGGACTGGAAATGGGCTGAGTGAAAGGGGGCTTGAACTACAAATTGCTGATGGGGAGGGGGACTTGGAATGGAAATGGGCTGAGTGGGGGGAACTAGGACAGGAAATGGGTTGATGGAGGGGCTAGGACAGGACTGGAAATGGGCAGATGCAGGGACTAGAAGGGAGCGGATGCTGGGTGGGGCTGGAACTAGAAGGGAGTTGATGTTGGGGGAGGATTAGAATGGGATGGAGCTGGGAGAGTGAAATGGAGAGGGGAAAATATTTTGTGTGGGAGGGAAGACAAATCTACAATTGGCCGGCTATTGGGAGAGTAAGTGGGGATTGAGGATGGAGGTGTAAAATTTGAGTGGATGAAATAGGAATGAGGAAAGAGCAAAAGGAGAAAGATTAGTATGTTAAAGCAGATGTAGAGAGAGAATGGAAAAAAACTAGAAGAGAGAAGAAAGGACAAATGGACAGCAGATGATGGAGAGTTATCAGAAGACACGAAGAAACCAGAAGAAAGTGGCTGGAGCAATTGCAGCTGAAAAAAAATGCACAAAAGGAAGAAAAATATCTCTTTATTTTGAATTTATTAGCTGGAATATGTTAGCACTGGAAAATGTGCATCATTAACACCTGTGCTTTGTTTAGTACAAGAGGAAATTAATGTATAGTTTTATTTTTACAGTGCTGTTCTACATTCCAAGTTTGGCATTTGGGGTTCCCAGTTTAATTATTGTCTTCCTGTTACTAAATTGTGATTTCTTGTTTGGTGATGGTCTATGTTCTGTATGTGTAACTGAGCTGAGGTATTCTGTTTATATAATTCCTATTTGACATTGCCACTTGTTTTCTTTCCCCAGTAGGTCATGTATTGTTGTTCTCTGAAATGTATTGGTTTAATATTTGCAGTGTTGCCTTTTGATAGGTAGGGTATGGTGCTTTGTGAGTTTTGGTAGTGCTGTTAGGATACGGCGGGTTTGCTATGGGTTCTAAATGGGCAGTGTTTGTAGTAGTTCCTAATGTGCCTGGCGGTTGGCACTGGATTATAGTAATGTAGAAGTTATTTAGTCTGTCTTTATCCATACACTCATTAAGAGGCATGTTTACTAAAAGTTAGTGTATGGTAACATTATGCAAATATTTAAGCAAATGAGGTCCCTTATGCAAATGATGCCACACATGGCCCCGCACCCCCCTTGGGCCCTTATGCAATCTCCACACATGGCCCCGCACCCCCCTTGGGCCACCCCTGACTACATGCCCCAATGCTAATGGCCCTAGCATTGGAGCGTGTCGTGGGTATGTTCTGGGTGGTGACAGTCGCTAACCGGGTAGTGGCGATATTGCACCATTACTCACTTAGCGACATGCGGGTAAAACTAGATGTAGCAAAAGCTGGCTTAGTTTTGTCCGTGGAAGCTGACCAGGAGTGGTGCAATGTCACCACTCCCCAGTTAGTTTCTGCAGCATTGGAGGTTGGCAATGACGGCTATGTGCCATAGCAGTGCATAGCTGTCTCAGTACTATATCGAGCCCATTGTGTTTTTTTTACAACAGAAAAGACTCTAGAAAAATATACTTGTTCCAAACAAACGTTTTACTAAAATTTTAAGAAGATGGTGTTAGTCTCGAGTAGCAAAAATAACAGAGGAGGTGGCACCTTAGAGACCTACCAATTTATTGAGGCATGAGCTTTCAAGGACAAGAGTCCACTTTGCCAGATGCCAGATGAAGTGGGAACAATCAAGGGGGTCTTGATGTCAGGGGGTTGTCTGGGGTTTATTGGGGGATCTGCTTGCTGACAGAGGGGTGTCACGGTTGGGGCAGCATCTACTTTTGTGGATGATGTCAGGGGGTAAGGGTAACTGAGGCTGTCAGCAATAGTAATTTTAAAAAAAACTCATCCAAGTAATTGGAGGAGAGTAAGATGCTCTTTTTCCCCTCATCCAGTTTTTTTTAAATTGCTGCTCCCATTGGGTATGCTGACAGATATATGTGCAGTCCTGTGCTTCCTTATAGTAATTTACAAAAGGCTCCATGCTTGACAGTTATTGCAAAATACCAAGGGAATTGTGAACATGCCAACCTAGACATCTCAATTCCCACCTCAACAACATTCTGTGTAAAATGGGCCTTGTTGTGTTTGTGCAAATAAATGTTTTTTTGAAAAGAGAATTTTCTCTTCTGAAACGGGCAATATGGTGCCAAGACATCCTTTAGACCGATGAGGGTGTAGGTTTAGCAGTGATGCAACGTTCATCTTCTCCGCAACAGGGTCCTGATAGCTTTTCTTCCCTGGTTGAGACTACAACACACCAACGCTAAGGGGTATGTTTACTAAACCGCGCTACTGTGCGGGGCGCACTTGAGCGTGCGCTAAGGTACCTTAGCGCACGCTAATGATGCGTTTTTGGGCCCCGCACATGTGCGCACGGCACTAACGGGCCTGCTCTTGTGCGCGTCGCGCAAATGAGCGATAGAGGCGTGGAAAGGCTCCCGGAGGGCGGAGGAAGGCTCCCCAGGGGCGGAGAGACGGGGTCAATGGGTGGAGAGTGGGAGGGGAGAGGCTCCCCGCACAGGAGCGGGGCTAAAATTCGATGAAAAAAATACCGCGCGTGAAAACCTCGCGGTAGAGCCGATTTAAAGGGAAGAGAAACCATTTCTGTCAGCAATGTACAGCAAAACCAGGGAAACCTACAAAACGTGAGCAGTGTGATACATGTGCACAGAACAAAATAGCAAATAAAAATTGAAAATGACCACAACAAAATTCTAAAAAAAATATAATCCAGCTGAGCAACAGTGATAGTCATGGAAAACATCAAAAATCACTCCCAAGAAATCCCCAAAAAAGAAATATGAATTTTAGAAGGGCCTACGCTCCGTCCCCATACAAGATGAATGATCCCACAGTGAAATTGTGCAGAGCAGGGTTTATGTCTCCTTTGGGCAGGTTTCCTATCTCCAGGGACTGCACTGTCTCTGTGGCCACAGTGTGGTGCAGTGAACACAGACAGACAGTGTGTTCAGGAGCCAAAGATCACCAGTTCAAGTCCCAGCTGGGGCACCTGCAAACCCAATACCCATATTTTACCCACCACTAAACCATGATAGTAAAGACCAACCTTTTTTGCAGATAACATAAGCATGGTCCAAACACCTCTATTTTACCCTACAGAGCACAGACACCAGAAACATGCGCATTACCTAGACCACAGTCCCCGCAATGCAGTCCTGGAGGGCCACATATCATTTAGCTGTGATGCTGTCACCAATATAAGGCCATGTCAGCATGGTGGCGGAGGGGTACCATTGGTGGAGGGGGTAGTGGCTGCTGCCCACAGCAGACGGTGGCCTAGCCCCCTTCACGTGGGTGCAGTGCACTCCAACAGACAGGCCCTGTCTGACAAACAGCCATGGACTCCCCAGGGAATGCACTGTTTTTGTGCTAAGATGGTGGTGCAGTGGACACAGCCAGTGTTTTAGGACCAGAAAGTCACAGGTTCAAATCCCAGCTGGGGCTCCTGCCAACCCAGTCCCCTTATTTTACCCATGAAGAAAACATGGTAGTAAAGACTGAACCATTATTGCTGAGACCATTAGCATGGGTCAAAAACCTCCATTTTACCCTACACAGCACTAACACCATAGAAATGTGCATTACCTACGGCAGAATCCACCAAATGCAGTCCTGGAGGGCCAAACACCATTCAGGTTCCATGCTGCCTCTAATAAAGATGCCTGTGCTGCATATCTATGCACCACCCCCATGGTATGCAAATGTATCCATGCATATTCATGAGGGACAGCATGAAAACCCAAACAGTGTTTGGCACACCAGGACTGGAGTTGGGAACCTATGCCGTAAAGCAGCAGCCAACAGGGCCAGACACACCCACACCCACACCCACACCCACAGGCCCCATTGGCTAATGCCTCCTGGAGAGGCAGGACATTGGGCCCTGCGTGCATCTCCCAATACTAGCACTTGCATACCTTAGCAATGCCACCCTACACCTGGGTATACGGTACACACCTATCAAACGTTTCCTATGATTACTGGCAGATAGCAAGTCCTACGTTAAGCACAGTTTGCTCATTGAGCTCCATCATAACAATCTTTCTGATGTCTGCGGTGTGTGCTTCAGGTCTGGTCTCTGACAGTGTTTACCACCCTGGGGAGTGACCCCCAACAGTATTGCGTAGCATATCCATGCCTGTACTGTGACCAGGACTGGTGTGGTGGGCAGGGCTGCTAAACTCCTCTATAGTAGCACAATGCTGGCATAGGGGTGGGAGTGTGTATCTGTCTATACAGTGTGTGGTGGGTGCAAACACCTTCCACAGCCCACACTGCCAGCACTGTTGCCAGTATTGGCCTGTCAATGTGCATAATGAGGAGCAAGGTACCATGGGTATAGCCCGGACAGGGTGACCTGGCCAGGATGCACCTGCACAGGGCATAGGGCACTGGCTGGGACATTGTAGTGCCCGGCCACCACCTACACAGACAGGGTGACCTCAGTATGTCCTGCTGGGAGATCACTCTCACCCTGACTGTGCAGTGATGACAGCATGGCTAGGCACCCCCATAGTGCTATGTAGTATTTCTCTCATGTGATATTTGTGGGTTTCCTTTTGGGGCCCAGTCACTGATTTATCTGCTTGTTGTATATGCTGACATCCCAGTTCTGGGTGCATGCATTTCCATTGGAAACATGCACTATGGATTAGCTAGCAGACTGTTTGCAGCTGGTATGTGTCTTGATGGAGTGGCTTGCAGGGTGCAGTGGCTGAAGGCTTGCTGCAGGAGAATATCAGATAGTGGTGGGGTGCAGCTTAGCATATCCAGGCCTAATGTCTGTCTGCTATTTGTGTTATGGATGTGTACAGAGCTGCATTGACTGCCCTGTAGGGTGTCTGTTCCCCAGCAGGACTGGGGTTGGTCCCCTCTACTGCCACCATTGCAGGGAGGTAGAATGTGGATCTGTTGATGGGAGACCCTGTTTGCCACCCTCAGCCCTGGAGGAGGGGGGTGGTGGTGCATGGCCCACCTAGGGGCTACACCTGACTGAGACAGACAGAGATATCCAAGGTGTTTCTGCAGAAACTACCTATCTCACACATTAACACTGCTTTGAACCTCTGACATGGCCTCTTTCAGCCATGCAAGGTGCTGTGGACCTGGTGCTGGGCGCCTCACCGCACCCTCAGGGTGAGCACAGTACCCGCACAATGTGACGGTGTGTAGCTACTCTGGGCCAGTAAAACACATGGTCAGTACCCCCTACCAGGCCAAGGTGCTGTGGGGGTGCATTCCCCATCTTGTGTTTATCTGTGGACAGCTGATTTGCATGTGCAGTGCATCATGGGTACGGGTGGGCTAACCCTATCCTGGTGACCACAGCAGACTGTCTGTGTGGTGACGTGCACTCCCTCTGCAGCCAGCCAGGAGCTTGCTAGCAGCTATAGGGCTGTAGCACAATGGTTACTTCACTGCCTGTGGAGCCAGAGGTCATGGGTTCAAACCCACAGTGGGGGTTATTTGATGGGGCTGCCCAGAGCATTATCTCTTTTTCATGTACATTATTGCTGCCAGCAAAAACACCCTCATCGTACTGTACCCATAAGGTTCCTCAGAGTGCGCTTTATAGGGCGCCCTATAGGTTACCTTATGGTTACCATCCATATAAGGTGCACTATACGTTATCCTGTGGAGCAACTTATAGGGTGCCCTATAGGGGACATTTTAGGGTGCCGTGGCGGACAGTGCACTTTATAATGTGCCCTATGGAGTGCCTTTATAGGGTGCCTTATGCGGCACCTTCAATTATGGCACGTGAGGACCTGTTTGCTGGCAGCAATTAATAAAATAAAATAAAGTGCTGCAGGAAAAAATACATACATTGCAAAGCTGATGCCACAGCCAGCCTTACGTATTAGGCACACTGGGGAGCAGACTCATGACCCCTGTATCAGCAGTCAGTGCCTTACCCATTGTGCTACACTGCTGCTCCTCCTTGCATGTCAGCGCACCTACTTATGCTTTTCATTCCTTAAACTGCACAGTGCTGCCATCAAAAACATTGCTGTGACCTTGCGGTACCTCATACGGCACCCTATAAAGCGCCCTATAAGCAATATTCTAGGGTGCCTTGGCGGACAGTGCACTTTAAAATGTGCCTTATGGGGCGCCTTATGTTAACACGCTTTGAGAGTGCATTTGCTAGTAGTAGTAATTAAAATAAAAAGTAAAATGCCTCCTAAAGCAAACTTACCCATAATAGGTAATGCCTCTGCCAGCATTCTTCATTGGTCAGTGTCTTAACCATTGTACTGTGGCTCTGTTCCTGTGCTTGTGCATCAGCGCGCCGCCTTATGCCGCCCAATATTAAAATGCCTCCTAAAGCATTAGCATGCCATCTTATGCACATCAGCACGCCGCCTATTATTTAAACGCCTCCTAAAGTAATGCTTCAACCAGCTGTCTTCATTGGGCACTGTGGGGGATTGAACCCCTGATCCCTGGTCAGTGTCTTAACCATTGTGCTGTGGCTCTGCTCCTCTGCTTGCACATCAGCGCGCCACTTATGTCTCCCGCGCAGCTTTCTCATGTGCTAATGTGCGGGGCGCACATGGGCGCCGTGCACATTAGCGCATGAATAATCCCGGTTTTGCTTTTTTCAGCCAGACATGCCCACTCCTTATATGGCACCCGCACACTAGCGGGCCGCGTACATTACCGGGGTTTTAGTAAACATACCCCTAAGTTTTCTTCACTTTAGTATGTTTTTAAGGAATTGAAGGTTTGTCTATATGCACAAAGGAAGGTAAAAATCTAAGAAGCATATATAAAAATCAATCAAAATTTGAAGTATATGATTATACTTGTATTTTTGCTGTCAAAGTGCTGGACACACCATAATTGCTCTGTTTAGTGATGTTAACTACAAACTATTCGGAATTCCTCCACAGAGGCTTCTTTATGCGAATATGTTCATTCCCTCAGTTTGATTACATGGATAAGCAGGACAGGTATTCCTTTGTCAAAAATATAATGGTACTACAAAATCCATGCAGAAGCACCGTTTTGACTTCCATCCTTGCTTTTGTGGCACCACTGGGCTAGAAGGATAAGAAATTCATTTTCCTAGATTGTTTCAACCACTTATATATTTTCCACTTTTAGGTATAAATTTGACATCATTTTTAGGAATTTGGAAAACCCTGCAATGGTTCTAATACCTGAAGAAACCAAAGGATTTTTTGACACGAGTATGAGATTAGCAAATCTGATCCGTGCTTTTTATAAATAATAAATCTAGATATTAATACCCTTTCTTTGAGGATCATACTTCTGTCAATGTGATTTACTAACCCTATTAATCCACAGAAATAGGACCACGCATACCAACGGGCTTTTCCCATTTTGTCTCTACAGGAACAATTACTTGGTACATCTGGCTGGTAAAGGGTCTTCCCCGCAGTCATAATGCATCTCATTAACCGCAGGATAACCCCTGAAACAGCCTTAGCAGCGTTTTCATAATTCACTCAATGCAGAGTGATCATAGAAAAAGAAGCATTCTAGGATGCTGTCAAAAATGATGCACCGTGATTGCATCTACAATAAATAAACCCTCACATCAAAGACAATATGTTTCATGATTTTGCAAGGAAGAAATCAATGGATCTTCTCCCCTGCATGTTTATAGGGCCTTTTACTGAAGCCTGGTAATCGGTTAACGTGCAGCAACTGGCTGCTGGGAACACTAAGGTAGGGGCATGCCAGTGACACTGCATTAAAGCGCACGTTAATGGGCAATGGCACGATAGGGCAGAGAATGAATAGAGTGTGACAATGTGGCAATTAGTGCAAGTGACGCTGGCAAAACCTCTATGGGTGCTGTTAGGTGCACCACGTTAAGGTATTCGATCACGCATTCGTTTACGGGAACATTCTAGTCACACACCCCACCAGCTAATGCAGAGACTTTGCTCTTAATGTTCATTTGTAAAGCATGTTAAATGTGAAACCTTAGCAGCCTTCAGTAAAAGGGCCCCTACGCTATTTAAAGGCAGCAAAACCTACTGAACCATTAGTAGCAAGTACTCAGGATCTGTGAGTGACAAACTTATCTAAATACACACTAAGGGGTATGTTTACTAAACCCTCTTAACGTGCACACCGCGTTAGTGTGCAGGATGCCATATAAGGAGTGGGTGTTTCAGTTTAAAGTAACAAAACGGGATTAGCGCACGTGCTCTTGTGCGCCGCGCACATTAGCGCACGAGTAACGCGTGTGGGAAGCATAAGCAGGCGCGCTGATGTGCAAACAGAGGAACAGGGCTGCAGTACAATGGTGAAGACACTGACAGATGGTGCAGGGGTCATGGGTTCAATCCCCCACTGTGCCCAATGAATCTGGCTGAGGCACTATCATTTATGTGTAATATTGCACTATGAGGCATTTTAATTTTATTTTAATTACTGCTGCTAGCAAACACACTCTCAAAGCGCTGTAACATAAGGTGCTGCATAAGGCACCCCAGAGGGCACTTTTTTTTTCTTCTTTTTTTTTTATTAAGTCAGAAATACATAAATACAAGAAAAACAAAATATAAAGAAAAACATTTTTACATTATATATCACATAGACTCATATAACAGGTCCAATCCACATCAAGGAGGGTGTGGTTATAAAAATAAGAAAAATAGAACCTAAGTGGGCCCAAAATAGAAACAGCAACTCCATATTCTAGCAAAGAGTCGAGAAATACAATTTACAAATACAAAAAACAAAAAATCCCTAAGTCCTACTATCCAAAAAGGTAACCAAATGATCAACTTCAAGAAATACATATCTTTTGCCCTGAAACCAAATGTGGCATTTGCAAGGAAATTTCAGGTAAAAAGATGCCCCCAGGGCTAAAACTTGAGGACGCAGTTCCAAAAAGGCCTTGCGCCGCTTCTGAGTTGCCCTGGAGACATCAGGAAAAATTTTGTATTGCATGGCCACAAAATTTCTCATTCTTTTTAGGAAAATATGCACGCATCACCTTATCCTTATCCATCTCAGACAAAAAAATTACCACTAAAGTAGCTCTTGAAGAAATTTCCTCACTCTCTGATTCAATGAAACGTGAAATATCTAAAGAAGAGGAAACTACACCCTCAAAAGGAGCAGCAGTTTCCCCAGCTTCCGCTCCCATATCTGTCCTACCCTTAGGCACATAATAAAGTTTAGAAACCTGAAAGGAATCAACTTCAGTGAACAATAATTTTAAAGTGCATTGTCTGCCACCGCACCCTACAATGTTGCATATAGGGTGCCCTATAGGGCGCGGCAAGGTCATAGCACTGTTTTTGATGGCAGCACTGTGCATTGTAACGCATGGAAATGTTCAGTAGGTGCGCTGACATGCAAGGAGAAACAGCAGTGTAGCACAATGGTTAAGACACTGACTGATGGTGCAGGGGTTATGGGTTCAATCCCCCACTGTGCCTAATGAATAAGGCTGGCTGAGGCACTACCTTTTATGTGTAATATTGCATTATGAGGCAATTTAATATTGTTTTAATTAGTGCTGCTAGCAAACACACTCTCAAAGTGCTGTAACATAAGGTGCCGCATCAGCTGCCCCATAAGGCACTCCAGAGGGCATACTATAAAGTGCACTGTCCGCCCAGGCACCCTAGAATGTTTCTTATAGTGCGCTTTATAGGGTGCCGTATGAGGCCCCGCAAGGTCATAGCACTGTTTTTGATGGCAGCACTGTGCATTTTAACGCATGGAAATCTTAAGTAGGTGCGCTGACATGCAAGGAGGAACAGCAGTGTAGCACAATGGTTAAGACACTGACTGATGGTGCAGGGGTCATGAGTTCAAATCCCCAGTGTACCTAATGAATAAGGTTGGCTGAGGTAATTCCTTTTTCTGCTTGCAACTGTACAACAATCTGTGCTGCCATCTAAAAAGAATCCCACCCTAGTGCCATAAATTAATGCACCTTTTAGGGTGCACCAGAAGGCACATCCTAAACAACCATGTCAGCAAAGGCGAGTTATAATGTTCCCCAGAGGCCATGTTGAAAGGTTTCCAACTCCCAAGGCACCATAGTAGGCACCCCATAAGCTGCTGAATCGAAGGTGTGGCGTAAGATGCCCCAAGGATGTATAGGTGAACCCAAAAACGTTGGCCAAGAGCAGTAAGGTCCCCCAATTTGAAGGGCAAGAGAGGTATTTGCCAAACACACACGTAACCCAAACACTGCACAGAGCAGAAAGGAAAGACAATGCATAAGTAAAAGAAGGACATAGATCAGAGCTGATGGACCACACAAATCAGCTCCAGCCCATGTGGCAGCTAGAAAAATGGACAAACATATCGGGGGCAGCTGTAGCTATGCACAGAGTGATGGTAATGTACCATGCTATAATGACTGTGTGACAGAGGAGCCTGAAATGGCAGGATAGGTGAAATATCAGGATGACAGTGGAGTAGCAGTGCTATGTAGAGCACACACAGGAGAGGCAACCAGGGAGAGCTGCAATGCAGGAATGTGTAGGAGTGCAGGACATGGGGTAGCAGCATGCACATCAGGGTAGGATGGCACACAGCTGGCAGACAGAAGATGGACAGAAGGATGGTTCACAACTCTGATGAGGGTACAATGTGCTCACAGCACAGATCTGCACAGATATGACTGTCACACGAATGAAAACTAGTTCTGCAGGACAAGCATTCAAATCAAAGAGAAAAGAGAGGAATCACACCTATGACCACTACCACAAATGGCAATGCACAAACCGGTATTTATTTATTTTTATTTATTTAACAGCTTTTATATACCGCGCTATTTGTTATCAGTGCGGTTTACATACAACAAGGGTGCACAGTCAGAAACTGTTCTGTGCTTACATTGTAACAGGAGTTTAAACTTGGACAGTACATTGTAACAGGAGCATAAACTTGGAGTAACAGAGAAATTATAAACATATGTACAAAATATAATTAGATTTGGTTTGTATATACAGTAAGTCTAAAGCGGGCTCAAGATACTTGTGACAGGATGCAGTTTGTAGACATTGGTGGGTGGGTGGGTAGAGGTGGGGCAGATGCTTGAGCAAAGTGAAGTAGGAAAATGTGGTGTTTGATTGCCTTACGGAACTGCATAAGGCCTTTGATGGATCTAATTTCAGGTGGAAGTTCGTTCCAACATTTTGGGGTATAGAAGGCGAATGTTCTTTTCTTGGTCGTCTGTGTGCACTTGATGGATTCTTTGGGGATGATCAAGGTATTGTCGGTTACTGATCTTCTGAGTCTGTTTTTCGGGGTGAGGGTGATAAGGTCACTGAGTGTTGTGGGGGCTAGGTTGTTAATGATCTTGAAGGAGATGAGAAGGATTTTGTATGTTAACCTGCAGTGAATTGGAAGCCAGTGGAGTTCCTTGAGTATCGGGGGTACTATGGTCTGATCTTGTTAAACCACATAGAACACGCGCAGCCGCATTCATGGCGAGTTGCAGCGGATTAAGGGTGTTCTTGGGGAGTCCATAAAGGGCCACATTTGCGTAATCAAAATGTGGAAGAATGAGGGCCTGGAAGATGGTCCTGAAGTCATTGTGGGGTAACATGGGCCTGAGGTGCCTTAGTGTTCTAATTTTGTTGTAAACAGCTCTGGTGGTGTTTCGTATGTGCTCCTTAAAGTCGAAATGCTGGTCAAGAGTAATCCCTAAGTAGCGAATGGAAGGTTTACTAGGGAGTTCAGCATCTCTTACTTTTAAGGAGGATGGAGGTGAGAAATCTTTGCTCCTTGAAATGAAGAGAACTTCCGTCTTCTTGAAATTTATGCGGAGATTTTGGGATAGTAACCAATCAGTAATGGCGTTGAAACAATTGATAAGGATGGAGAAGTCTGGTTGTTTGATTTTGAATGGTGTAAATAGCAGGATGTCGTCTGCATAGATTAGAGTGGAGATATTGAAGGAGCGAATGATGTCACATATCGGCTGCATGTAGACATTGAACAGCAGTGCGGACAGGGAGGAGCCTTGCGGAACACCTTGGAGTTGGCGAAAAGGCGTGGAAGTGGTGGAACCAACCTTGACATGCTGCCAACGATCTGATAGATAAGACCTACACCATTCCCAGGCGAGGCCACGGATGCCCTTCTCCTGGAGACGAGTGAAGTTGATTGTGGTTAACGGAGTCAAAGGCAGCGGAGATATCTAGGAAAATGAGAGCGAATCCATTTTCAACCTTGTCTAGTCCTCTGTTCAAGGTGTTGGTTAGGGTGGTGAGGAGAGTTTCTACACCGTGAGACTCCCTGAATCCGTGTTGAGAGGAGTCGAGAGGTGCCATCTCATCGATGTGGTGTTGAATCTGCTGCTGAACAACCTTCTCTATTATCTTGGACAGTATAGGTATACTAGAGATTGGTCGGTAGGAGTCAGTTTTTAGTGGGTCAAGTCTGTTATTCTTCAGAAGTGGTCTTATTGATGTTTGTTTGAGAAAAGTGGGGAAACAGCCTGTTTTAAATGAGAGTTTAATGATGTTGATTAGAATTGAACTAAGTTCAACTCGCAGAGTTCTGATCCAGTATGCTGGGCAGGGATCACTTGGAGCTGTAGAAGTGTTGATGATGGCGATGAGGTCTTGGATGTTTTTCTCTGTTGGAGTTGTGAACATTGTGATAGGTGGAATTGAGGAGAGTGTATAGCTGGGAGTGGTTGCTGAGACTGTGTCTGTTATGGAAGTTTTAGATTGGAGGTAGTCAGCATATGCTTGGGGGGAGATAGATTCAAGTTGGGAAGGTGACGGTTCTTTGGTTAGGGATTTTACTAAGCTGAAGAGGTCTCTAGGTTTGTTTAGAGATCGGAGAAGGAGTTTGGCATGGTATTCGCTCATCCTGAGGTATATGGTTTCACGGTGGAGTTTAAGGCTGGATAAGTATGTTTCTTTGTCGATTTCGGATCGGGATCTTCTCCATTTTCTTTCAAGTTTCCTAAGGGAGAGGAGGGATGACCGCAGATCTGATGTAAACCAAGGGGCTTGATGTCTTCTTCCTTTAGGTCTCTTGGGAGCTAATGGTTTGTCTATAGCTGGTAGTTGAGCAAACGTTTTCAGCGTGATGTTCCAATTGGTGATTGCTTCTTCAAGGTTCAGAGGCATTGGATTGAGCTTAGGTAAGGCAAGTTTAACGAACTCTTCTTTATCAAGTGTTCTAAAGTGAAAAGTAGTTCTGGATTCTGTACTGGAGTCATTGGAGGAGAAATGTGTAAGATGGGTGGGTATCTGGAACGTGATTAGCTTGTGATCTGACCAAGGAATGGGGGTGATATCCATGTTTAGGTTGGCCTTCTGGTTGATAGCGGATTGAGGAGCAAAAATTAGGTCAAGTGGATTTCCTTTAAGATGAGTGGAGGTGTTCACTATTTGCTCAAACCCAAGTGTTTGCATAGCTTCTAGGAAGGCATCCGCTTGGATGGACTGTAGGGAGGGCAAGTTAAAGTCTCCAAGTAGCCAGTTGGGGTTGCGAGGGTTAGTTGGGTTGCAGGCTAGGTCAATAAAGGTAGAGATGATCTCAGGTGGAGAGGAGGGGGATCTGTAAACAAGGTTTATGGTAATTTCCTTGTTGGCAATGGTGATTATGTCCGTGTGTATGGTGCCACACCACCAACGTGAGCTCATTAGCAAAGGCTGCATACAAAAATAGTGCAGGGCATCACACAAGATGCCTGCTGGCTGTCAGGACAGGCAAACCCCCAACAGTAACCATGACCAAATGCACATGCAGATCTGCTGTGTACAGATCAGAGCACAGTCTGTAATTGGGACCAGAGACACATGCACACACACAATGAAATGTTATGCAGTGGATACAGCATGCAAAAGAGGAAAGAAACTAAACCCCAAGGGCAGCAGAAGATGCTCTGTGGAGCTGGTGAAAAATCTGGAACAGGACAGGAGAGAATACAACATGCAAACAGCTGAACCACAGCAATACAAAACCCCCAAGTGCACTACCATGTAAACACCATAAAGAAAGGGACCTATGTAACAGATAATATCTGATGGCTAGGCAGCACAGAGGGCACACCTTGGTGTACAGTGAAGAGAGGGAAGGGTGTGTGTAGAGGTGATGAACCTGCTGGTACCTAATGGTCCAGTTAGCACAACAGAAAAGAAAAAGATAAACCACATGTGGGGATCAAACCTGAAAACTAGGGAGTTATAACACATGCCTCTAACCACTCCCACAAACAGCACACTGAGCACAATGCAAAACAAATATCCCAAAGGGAGGGTGTGTATGGGAACCTGTAATACCCAGTGATGTGGCAAATAGCTGGCAGATACACAGCTGCCAGCGTACAAGGATTTGAGCACAGGTGGGCCATGTACATGACCAGCAAATGAGTAGATACAAGTGTCAATGTGCTCAAAGTGTGGAGGAGTAGCCTAGTGGTTAGAAAACTGGCTTGGACACCAAGCAACCAGGGCTCAATTCACACTAGCACTCCATGTGGCCTTGGGCAAGTCACATAACCCTCCATTACCTTGGAAGAAAGACCTGACAACCTACATCCAGTGACGCTGACAAGAAAACCCTGGAGTCTCTGGGTCACAAGGAGTCAGGACTGACTCAAAGGCACGCATTGTATTGCACGTTTGTCACCATGATCAAGCAGCAGCAGAGACAAATGTATATCAAACACATATGTTTATTTGGGTTCATCTTCACAGTTAGTGTAGATCCCGCCATCATAATATCAAGGTGAGTGGATCCAAGGTGAAAGACAGAAAGGTCACTGGCCCGTCTACAAATGAAGGGCAGGAGACATAATGTGCAGCACTATGCATTAGGCCCCCACCCCCTGCCGCATACCTCAAATGTGTTACTCACATATGAGTGCATGTAGACAGTAGGCGGTGCATGATGAGGGACCAACACACATCAATCATCATCTGTTCCCTAAAATATATCTATCTGGCAACACAGGAGGCACACAAATGAAAACAGCATATGTTGTTGAAACGTTGTAACTTTAGAACCACAAATTGAAAATAATGTTACAGCTATCACATAATGCCTGATATAGGAATCCAAGCTGCAACAATGTAACCCTAAACAATCATCAAATGCACAATGAGGATATGCTAACAGGTAGCAGAGGCACATGAACACAGACAGAATTCAAATGAAAAATACCTGCAGAAACATGCAGAGATAACACCATGCAGGAGGTCCCCCTGCACCGGTTGGTGTGTAGACAGTGTCTGTACACAGATATCACCGTACATGGAATGCACAATTGAAGGAAGACAATGGACACTCACACTGCGACACTCCAAATATAATGTGGCAATGTGAGTGTCGTAACCTCAGGGGATAAATAGGACTGTGCAGACATGCAATGCAAGGTTTGTAAATCAATGCAGAGCGTCACGTCTGTACAGTAAACAAACACAAGAAACAGTATATAGAGAGGGAAATTAAGGGCAAACATGTTACAGTAAACCACACAGAAGCCATATTGCCACATGCTGTGTTTTGCCAACATAGTCAATCATATTCACATGCACCATTGATATTTCAACATGATTCAGTGATGCCACACATGCACGCAAAGACCCTTGGTGATTGAAAACATCAATCCAGGATGCTGGCGTGCATTAAAGCGGTGTTGTTGCAAAACCTGTATCATGTCCAGATGGAGATTAGGTGGACATAGACAACAGGACCTCTCCATCGCTACCCCTATGCCACAGGTATGGTTGTATGCTTGTGTTGAAACAGATGAGCATATCCTGTGTTCCATGTCACACACATGGCCAAAAGAAACAACTGTGGAGGAATGAGCAAAATACAGTGACAATGGCAGTCCCTGATTCACACGTGGGGACCAGTACACAGTGTGCAAAGTCCAAAGCGTATCTGCAATCCAACACGTCAGTTTAAGACTATCCTTGCAACCCTGGGCATGCATAGTCAAGTGTTGCATCCCAATATGCCACAGTACATGAAAGGTCCTGTGTGTCTCCTGCGATGAGCACAACTCACAACCAAAGCACGGCAGCAACAGTGTGTTGGACAGGTCTGTCATGGGCAAAGTAGCAATCCAAAAATAATACTGTCCATCCTAAGCATGTGTCGCACTCGCAGAGGTCAAACATCCAATGGCACCATTTTCCAGGGAAAGTTCCATGGTGTTGTGTCCCCCAACAGGTGGGTGATGGCGATGCCACATGCACTGTAATAGATGTGTCTGGTTTGTTCTCTGCCCTGTGTCAGAAGAGGAGAAATATTGTATTGGTATGCACCTTGCAACATCAGCACAAATTGCAGAGAGTCAATCATTAGGAAACACATAATGAAGGGACACACAGGCAAACATGACATGATCACAACACAATAAACATTGCATGTTGGGGACATTTACAATTGGAAGCATACACACGGGTGTCACATGGATATGTTTCTGTCCATGCCCATGTGACACAGGCGTTTCAGAGCTCCATCCTATGTGCATCAGCGTTCGTGAACAGAGAGCCAACATGAAATGTATATGACACAAACATTAAATCATTAACATGTAAAGGATGATGTCATTTCCAAAACAACAAAGGTGCAAACTACCTTGTGCTTGCATCAGGTGTATGTCTTGGATCCTCTGAGCCACTCAAAGGCCATAACAGGTCACAGTGAAGGGACACAATGTCAGCGAAATATGTAGAATCTCCATGTCACCATGTCACGCCGATATCTGCGATACAAAAAGCAGGTCCACAGTGGTATGTCAGAACACAAGACACAGTTCTGTTCCCAATACACAACACATGTCCACAATGGTTACACGGTAAACACCAGTAAGGTAGAGATAGCACAGTCACCAGCGCCCCCCAGGTGTACAGACCCCTCACAACACATGATAATGTAAAAAGCCTGAACACTGTATCATCACACAGCCAACACAAGAACACACACACACACAGTATGCTAAGGGCAGCGTGCCAGCAGTAGCATATGGCCTGTATGTCCACAAATGGAGATTTGTACACATAAAGGCCCTGTGAAATGCAATGATACCCTGGTGTAGGCTCATGGTACAATGTCGGGGAAGGGTACACGTGTAGGCCACCACCCATAAACCTACAACCTCCACACACATGCAGCTCTGTTGGACATGTCCCAGAGACAGTGTTGCTGAAGACATACTGGAATAGGAACACATGGGGATATGTGTGTCAACAGCAAAATATGGTTTTAGGGAGGTGCAGGGAAAAGAGGTGAACCACAACATCTGGACAATAGGAAAGATCACCGAGGACATTTGTTCCCCCTGACTGCTGGCACAGACAATATAGCTGTAGGTCCACCTACCCCAGACCACAGCATGTTGGCTGATGTACAGTCCCCTGCCAATGCACCACAGCACCAGGAGCTTCAACAACTATGTCCTGTGCATTGGGAAACACAAGGGAAACATACATATGTCATGTTCTAGCTGTGCAATACACACTGCACCTTCCTGTCCCCAGCTTCCCCCCCCCCCAACATCCTTTACAGACTCACTGTTCACCATCACACTGTACACATCTCTCCCATGTGAGAGGCATCAAGGACATGTCTTTGCCAAACTACAGGGGTCCGTTCTCTGTCCCCTCCCTCACCTCCCTGTTGTCACACACACTGGTGAACATAAGTGTTTTCTCCCTACCATGTTCCCAAACCACTCCAAGGCTGCAGTATTATCCTGGGTTCCCCATGTTGCTCCCAATGGCCCTTCACTGTGTGTACTGGTGTCCCAATGTGGTCTGCTACCCCGCTGTCAATTGCTGTCACACATGGAAATATGCAGGGGCACCTCCGGGATCCTCTGTCAAACACATTTCCGTGTGTGTATATCTCATACCTTGACTAACATTAACAGCTGTGTGCTACTGAGTTGCTAAACATATCTCTCAATGTCTGCGTTATGTCTGCTAAACCACACACCGATGTCTGCTTCTGACCTGACCTTGATGGCTGCATGTCAGCCCACTGTGTGAAAGTGATAATGGCAAAGCATGGATAGCCTATATGTGCACCTAATAACCCCCCTCCCATCAGAGCCTCTTTGTGTATGTGGCCATTACGTTCCTTCTCTACGGTATGCAATGTAGTTGGTGTCTTGGCATGCACTCTCCTCCTCTATACACTTATACAGCCTGTAGTTGAGTCATGGGTTTATGTCGACATGTCATCAGCTAGATTTGTTGAAAAAATTAGATGAAAAAATTAAATTTCCCTGAAAACAACCCTAAGACCCAATCCACCCCCACATTGATCTGTCTGTTTGCCTACTGTAACCTACACCTTGTTGATCTTGCCTGAATCACTTCTGTTTGTGTGTACATATGCAACACTGTACTGCATGTCTATTCTGCAATGGAAAAAAAAAAACCCTGGCTGGACAATGCACAGTTTCCCTATCCTTCTCCGCATCCATGTTAGGGCTATGCGATGACTTATACAGTCTGCCACACTGTGTTGTTCCACTAACTCCCCGTAAGGATTTCAATTACCATTATGACAGCTAGTACTGAGCATGTATATAGTGCTACATAGCACATGTAGTGCTATACAAAAATTACAGACCCACACATCCAGCTTACAAGAGCATACCACACACACAATCAGCTCAAAATACCAAATGAAAAACACGCACAGCTGGACAAGTGGCCCCAAACATGGTCCTCTCTCCCAGTGTGAAACCCACACCACATGCCTCTCACCTTGCTGCAGCCAAAGCATAACACAAACTAACTGTGGTTGCACAGCATCCGCTATCACAATCTTCCACAAACCACCAATGTCACCCCAAAACCTCCCACAAGCCTAAAACCACCCACCCACATCATCTACCTCAGCCCTCTGTTCTGCCCTTCCCACATCGTTTGGTTCCCAGTCATGCTTATATTTGACATTGGGATGGCCAGCCAGTGTCTGTTACATGTCAGTGCAGTGTTGCATACTACTGATATTGGTCTACAAATGTTAATCTGTATTAGCACTACACATATATAGCAACAAATGTGGGAACATATGCAGTACATACATGAGAAGAGCTGTGCAATCACCTGCCGCCTGATTGCTGTGCCCTCGCGTGTGTCCTCATGGGCACGTACAGGGGGGCACGTCGGATCATCCTCTAGACCCTCATTAATCTCTGCAGGGATATTGTGCCTGAGAGCAATGTTGTGCAGGATGCAACAGGCTATGATGATCTCTGCCACAGTCTGTGGAGTATATTGTAAGGCACCGCCTGTCCTATCCAGACACCTGAAGCGACTCTTCAAAACGCCAAAGGTGCGCTCTATGACAGAGCGGCTGATGGCATGGGCCTCATTGTACCTCCGCTCTGCACATGTCCGTGGTTGACGCACAGGGGTCAGCAACCAGGGGCGACACCCATATCCTGCATCACCTGTAAAAAGAAATGAGGTAAGTTAAAGCATGAGCTCATGTCCCCTCAAATGGACACAGGTATATATGTGCAAAACAAATGCAAAACACAATCTGAAAGAAACATATGACATCACAACTATGCAGCATTGCAACATTGAAATATGATGACACAAAAGGACCACATGGCCTATCTAGTCTGTCCGTCCATATCAACAGGTACAACAGTCCCCTTTTTACCTTTATAGATCCTCTGTGTTTGTCCTATGCTGTTTGGAATGCAGTTACTGTCCTCCTCTCTACCACCTACACTGTGAGAGTATTCCATGGATCCACCACCTATTCAGTAAACAAATATGGTGGCATATCACCCCTGAATCTATCTCCCTCCACCCTCATCCCATGTTCCCTCGTAGCTGAACCTGCTTACAATTTGCAGAGGCTCTCTCCCTCAACATATATGCCACGGAGGTATTTCTACATCTCCATCATATCACCTCTATCCCTCCTTTCCCCAAGGCGTACATCCTAAGATCCTTCGGTCTGTCTTCATATGCTGTATAATGAAGACCACTAATCATTTTAGTAGCCACCCTCTGCTCCGACCCCATCCTGTGCACATCCTTTTGAAGGTGCAGCCTCCAGAATTGCACACTCTACTCCAAATGAGGTCTCACAAAAGACATATACAGAGGCATTCTCCCTTCCTGTTTTATGCTAGCCATTCATCTCTGTATGCACCCAGCCAGCCTTCTAGCTTTTTCCCTCGCCTATTCAACCTGTTTAGCTACTTTGACATCAGCAGACACAACGACACCTAGGTTCCGCTCTTCTGTAGTGCACAAGAGTACTTCACCCCCTATACAATAGTCTCCCTTGGATTGCTTCAGGCCAAAAGCCTGATCTCACATTTCCTACCATGACATCCCAGCTGGCCAATTTAAGACCATTCATCAAGCTTAGCTAGATCACTCCTCATGTTTTTTACAGCTTCCTGGGTGTCTACCCTATTATAGATTGAGAGGGGAAACCTAAGAAACACCAGACAAGGGATAGCTGTATGGGTTGGCGACAACATAATATGTAACAACCACACAAATGCTCGCATCCGATCAACCAGCATCACACAGCACCATAGCAGGGCGCATTTGGAGGGCAAACCCCCCCTTCCCCCTATATCCAACTGCGCATGCGCAACTACGCAGCCAACGTGCTCACACAACTGCGCACGCGCAACGTAAAAAACCCTATAAATAAACCTCTACACGTGCTGCACGTTGAGGGGTTGTTGGTAGGCGAGGGAGAGAGAAGCAGGTGTCTAGGAGAGCTAAGGTTTTGTGGTGTGGGTCAGAGTGTTAGAGACTTGGTTGTGGAGGATAGGTGTGAGGTACAGCAGGGGATACAGAGAGGAGGGGAGGCAAGGAGCAGGTGAGTGAGAAAGGAGGTGAGGTAAAGAGCAGATAGCAGGGAGAGGAGGGAGGTGTGAGGTGGAGCAGAGAAGGGCAAGAGAAGGAATGTCTGACAGGGAGGAAGAGGACAGGGAGATGGAGCCACAGGACAGGGCAGGAGTGGAGAGGGAGAGGGACAGGGACAGGGAGAGGGAGGTGGGGCCACCTGTTGGGAAGGAGACAGATATGGCAGGGAGTGTGGTGGAGGCTGCAGGCCCATCGGCCCAGCCCACACAGGGTCCTCTCACTACAAAACGTAAACGCATAAGGGAGGAGTGGTCTAGTGGTTAGGACAAGGTACTTCAGGCTGGAGGGCCGGGGGTTCAAGTCCCACCTGGGGACATCAATCTCAGGCTGAAGGGACTGGGATTTCTAGTCCTATAGGCACTCCTTGTGGTCTTGGGCAAGCCACTTAACCCTCCATTGCCCATGTTCCCTGTAAGTATTAGCGTATGTGTCTCATATCCCCTCATGTTAAATGTATCCCCCAATTGACCGCTTTGACCTGGTGAAAAGCGGGATATAAATACAGCTAAATAAATAATAAATAAATAAATAAATACCAGTGCCAACTCTGCAAAGGAAGAGGGCCCAGAAATTCACACCACAGGAAAATCACATCCTGCTGGCGTCTGTTCTAGAAAATTATGATGTCCTATACGGACGACTAAGCAACACCACCACTGTTGCAACACGCACCCAGGTGTGGGAGGAGGTGCATGAGGCGGTGGCACAAGCAGGGGGCCCAAGCAGAGACCTCGACAGCCTCAGGAAGAGGTTTAACGACATAAAGAGGGGTGTGCGTGCACACATGATGGCAGAGCGGCAGCATGCCGTGGGCACTGGAGGGGGAGGCCCCTTTACATCCTCCCTAACACCCCTGGAGCAGGAGTTGGCAGAGCGGCTAGAGCCAATATACCTCTATGCACTACCAGAGGCACTGGACACTGCCCATCCCCAGGCAGGTAGGTACCCAAATCACACCTTGCTGCTCCCAACCCATTGAGTACCTACCCTTTGGATGTGCATCAGGCTTCTTATTAACACCTCCTCATACCTGCTCCCCTGGATCATCTCCCACCCTCTGCCTTTGGCTCATTAGTGTCCTGTCCCCCATTCCACGCCTTTTACTCTGTGTTTTGCTGCCCTCCAAACACATGTTTCATTAGCATCATCGCTTTTTATATCTGCCCTGCACATGTGGCTACATGTCTGCTACAAGCCCCCTCTCAGACCTGTACGTGTTATGTCTGTGTCTAATCTAAGCACTGCTGAGAAGGGATGGTCCTTCTGTGGGATAATGCACACCAGGGGTCCTCAAACATTCCAAACAGGGGGCCAGTTCGCTGTCCCTCAGACCATTGGAGGCCCGCAATATAGTGGTAGAAAAAAATATGAACAAACCCCAAAGAACACTGCAGAAATACAAAAAACAGAGAATGTTTCCAAACATTTGGTTTTGTTTTTCCAGTGGCAATTGCTCTAGCCACGTTAGTCTGGTTACTTTGGGTCTTCTGCTAACTCCCCATCATCTGCTTTCCATTTGTCCTTTCGTCACACGTCTAGTATTGTTTCCATTCTCTGTCTATATCTACTTTAACATAGTAATCTTTCTCCTTGTGCTCTTTCCGCATTCCTAGGTCATCCACTCAAATGTCAGACCCCCATCCTTAATCCCCACTATTTGTCCAATTGTAGATATCTCTTACCTCCCTCAAAATGTGTTTTTTCCCTCACCATTTCATTTGTCCAGCTCCATCACATTCTGATCCTCGCACAACCTCACCTCCCATCTATTTCCAGCCACACCCAGCATCTGCTCCCCTGTAGTCCGTGCATCAGCCCATTTGCAGTCCTAGCCCCTCATCAGCCCATTTCCAATCCCATCCCTGGCCCAACATCAGCCCAGTACCAGTCCGAGCTCCACACCCAGGTCGAGTCCTATCCAAGTTCCTCCAGAAGTGCATTTCCAAACCCCAGCCCCCCCCCCCCCAAAGCTTATTGATAGCCCTCTCCTAGCCCCACCATCTGCCCATTTGCAATCTTAGCACCCCCACCAGCACATATTGAGCCCTATCCTAGGCCCCCCATCATCCCACTTCCAATCGTACCACCACTCATAGGCCATGACCTGTCCTAAACCCCTCCCCCACATCAGCACACTTCCAGTCTTACCTCTCCCCCCCATAGCCAATTACCACTCCAAACCTCCTCCACCCCTATCAGGCAAGATAGGGTACGAAATAACCCAAGCACGCCTACTGCTGCTGCTTCCACCGTGGCAGCAGGAGATTCAAGCATCCCGTGGGGCCCCCCCCCCTGCTCTGCAGCGTCCTCCATGCGACTTCAATGTGGGCTTGTCAGAGCCGCGGGAAGGGAGAGTATCCCTTTCTCATGGCCATGTCAATGCCGCCACGGGCCTTATGGAAAATACCATCAGACCCACGGCGGGATTAACAGAGCCACGAGAGGAGAAGCTCTTTCTGTTTGCGCGACTCTGACAGCCAACACTGAGGCTGCATGGAGGACACTGCAGAGCAGGGGGAGGCCCACGGGATGCTAGATTAATCCGCTGGCACGGCGGCAGCGGCAGCAGCAGGTTTGTAAGGTGTTAACTTAGTTGGGTTGCTGATAAATGAATGCTACGGTCCTGTGTAGAGCTGCCACTGAGGACAGGCAGCGGTGGCAAAAACACCCGTCGGGCTGCATACATCTCCTTGGCGGCCCACATGTGGCCCTCGTGCCGTAGTTTGAGGACCCCTGATGTACACATCGATGTGTCTGCTAGGTACTGGCCTATATATGCCTAATAGTGGTAGCAGGAGCTGTAGTGGTAGCTATTTAGCACATGTACAGGCCACGGCCAAACACACATTGATTGTGGGGTGGATGTGTTAAACAGTTGTATATAGTTGAACCATGCAAACCAATCTGTGCTGTGTATGGTTTCCACAACCCAGGTGACTACACAACCATGGCCCCAGCTGAGGAGGAGGAGGTGGAATTGGCCGAGGATGTGGCAGAGCCCCAGCCCACAATGTCTGGGGGCAGCATCAGCAATGGTGATGGGACACCAAGCACCCACGTACAGCCTGAGCCACAGGACCACACCCCAGACGTCACTGCCACAGAGGGCTTCGAGGAGATCAGAAGACAACACCCCAGTCATGCACCAGTTCCAGATGAAAACCCTCCACCAGACATGGACCCAATCATTGAAGAGCTGCGCACACACACTGCTGCAGCACGGCGCAATGCAGAAGGTGGGTAACAGCATACCCCACGATCCCAACAGGGTTGTCCTAACATCCCCAAAATTATTGCATATTGCCCACATAGCATAGAGTTCTGATTTTGGGGGGTTGTCTTCTGTGCTCTGTGATTCTACCTCCTGTAGCATGTCTTGGCAGGTGTCAGCATTTGTGAGGGGCTCACACACATGCACACTGTGCTTGCCCATATACCCCACATAAGCCCAAAGAGAAGAGCAATGATCGCAGGTCACCCAGACACTCTGTGACAGAGACCTCGTCATGGGTATTGTCACGCAGTATCGTTTGACAACATAATCTGCAGTGTGCACCAGCAGTATAGAAATTGGGGCACCTCAGATATGTGTATGTGTGTCTTAGGCCCCCTCAGATCATCTGACCAATTCCAGACAAGCAGTGTGCAGACCTGGCATAGTCATATTAAACTGTGGCAATGTGCCATGTGTGAGATCTGTGTTTCTCACGACACCACATCCAGACCCCTTCCAGACATGGGGATGGCTCATGGGAGCCACAGATGTAAACATTGGTAGGTCTGGCAGGCATGACTGTTCTGCAGACTGCTCTTCTGGGATATGTGTGACATGTATATGTGTGACAGCTGGTAATGGAGAGGAAGCTCACATATCACCCTCTGTCCCACCCACAGGCACTCATCAGGCACTCCAGCGTCTGTACATGGCAATTGGAGAAAATACCAGGGAGCTGAGGATGATCCAGGAGGAGATGCGGTCGGGGGCGCTTGCCCGCATTGCGGATGCCATGGAGGACATTGTGGGGCTAATGCGGTAGCAAGCGCCAGCACCAGCACCGGCACCAGCACCTGAGGCACCAGGACAAGGTGCAGTTCCGCGGGGGGTGGTGTGCCATGGGAGGCGTGGGCGGCCACGCAGGAGGTGACTCCGGGTCCAATAAACAGCTGTTAACCAGTACATACATGTGTTTGCCAATGTGTGTCCCTGTGCTCCCCTTAGGTAGTGTGCAAATGCATGTTGTATCGTGCACACAGGCCCCTCAATGGTGGGGTGTCTGTACTGGCAGGTATCACTGCACAGACACCAGCACATGCCATGTGTGCCATGCACTGTGTCAGATCCCAGCCCCTGGGCTGCAGTGTGGCGGTTTACATATCCTCCCGGGTTGCACAGGGGGAATGTCCTTGAGCTACATGTCCAGTGTTGGGAGCCGTCACAGTTAAAATCCTGTCATACCCCTACATTGGATGCACATGTGTGACCCTTGTCCCTGCCTGCAACACTGCCTATGTGCCTGCCCCCCCCCCCCCACAAACGTATACGGTTACTCACCAACTATCCCTGTGACATGTATTGTCCCAGGACACACTCAACAGCTTTACCCCTCAGAAGCTCCTGGGCTCGTCAGTACATCTTACCCTGCCAGCACAGACGTACTGGTTTGCAAGTTGTACTATTGGCACACAGGAATGTTGCATCAGAAACGGTTCCCACACATTGCACACAGCATGCACGTGCTTCAGTATACTGGGCCGTCGTTTACATTTCTACATCTCAGGGTCCACCCTGGTCTCACACACCTACACACATGGTCATCCCCCATGACTGCATGTGGAGCCAGTCCACGCATGATATCCATGTCTACCTTTACAAAACATACCTGTCTACACACATATCCCATGCTTGCATCCATAGTGTGTTGCTAAGGAAGACACGTGACCATTTTGAATTAACAAACAGTGTGTATATTTTCAAAAACATAGGGGATATAATACAATGTTAGGGATGGGGACAATACCCATCGCCCTCCCCCCACCCCCACATCAAACACACCCTCTCCCTGCATGCTGCATGCCCAGTGATGGAACACAGGACAGCACAGGGCACATGTGTGGACGTCACAGGAGTCATCAATGACTCCTGTGACGCTCTTCAGGGGATGGCTGCTGACATGGCAGCCGCTCCACTTCAGCGGCCACCTTCTGAATGGCTCCCGCCAGCCACTGGTGCGAGTGCACTAGGAGGTGCACACGCCGCTCCAAGGCATCCAGGGCCACATACAGGTCCGCCACACACCTGCCACCACACACACACACACACACACACACACACACACACACACACACACACACACACACACACACACACATAGTCCCAGGGGTCTGGGTGGTGGCATGTGCATACGACCTGTGTGTGGCCCTGGATGGTGGAGCAACATGGCATGGCTGGCGGGAGCCCACAGTGCCCTGTGCTGCACTGTGTTCCCCATCACTCTCCCACCCCCACACATCCCCCTCCTCCCCCCCTTCTACCTCCCACCCACCCTCCACACACCCTCCTCCACCCCTCCCCCCACACCCACATCAGACACACCCTCTCCCTCGCCTGCCACCCCGCCACCCACCCCTTCCATGCCCCCATCAGCCCCCTCCTCTGCCACAGTGTGGGCCGGCTTTTCTGCCTCCTCCTCCTCTGGCTCGCCTCCCACCTCATCATCGTCCTACACCACCACCACCTCCATCTCTGTGGCATGGGGGGCAGGGGGGCGCCTCAGCACATATGCTGCTGTTGTGGCCTCATCATCGTTGTCATCACCCTCTGTGGAAGATGACAGTCATCAGCACATTAGTATATCTGTAACATGGCACATGTACCTATGCAGGCACCACACAGGCTACTGGGCCAATGTGACATATGTTACTGGGCAGCCAGGTCACCAATACTCACCGTCACCCTGTGACAGGGCCTCCCTCTGGAGGCGGTCAAGGTACTGCTGGTGGTGGAGGCGCAACTCTCGCCCCTTCTTCCGGAGATCCTCTACCTGTGGATGTGAAAAGTATGGGTGGGGGCATCAGTGACCATGTATCTCTGGTGGGTGGCCAACATAAACAAACATCTGTGTGGCCAGCATCTTGCTGCTCCTGCTCCACTGCTGTGTGTGTCATGTACAGCATACTTACACACCTGTAACAGGTGATCTCCAGAAACAAGTCTGCACATGTGGGTATCGTCGGGACCAACTGAGCCTGTGTGGAAATCCTCCCCAGCGTCCTATAGGAAACCTTTTGGGAGAATCCCACAGCGCCAGCGTGCTGCCTTCCCACCTTTCACACCTGCCTCTCTCATGCTGAGCTTAAAGCTCATACAAAGGGAGATAGATAGATAGATAGGGAATGAGAGAGAGAGAGACACAACCCCTAGGGGAGATGGGTGGGTTGTGAAGGCTTATTCCTGCTGTTCCCGAAGATCACCTGTTACAGGTGAGTGACTATGTCATCTCCAGGAACAAGCAGCAATTAGTCATCACATGTGAGGACACCCTAGATGTCGATGCCAGGGAAGGATCCCCAGGGCTGTGAGGCCCTGTGGAGGGGTTCCACCTCCTCCCATGGATCTCTAGCATCCTGTAAGAGAGGCGGCTAGGATTTGATTACGTATGGGTGATGTTTTGGAGAGCAGCCTGACCAACCAGAGCATCCCTGCGGGATCCTTTATCCAAGCAGTAGTGGACTGTGAACTGATGACAAGGTAGCTGCTCCACAACTGTCGTTAATACAGACGGAATGGAGGTGCGCCCTAGAGGCTGCCATGACTCTCACATTGTGAGCAGGACCATGGGCCTCCAGTAAAAGGTGTTTGCTATGATAGATACAAGTAATACATTGTGCAATCCAGTTGGATAGACATATGTTGGAAATTGCTGTACCCAATTGTGATGGATCAGAGGCTATGAATAGCTGAGAGGACCTTTTGTGTTGCTGGGTCCTCTGCAGATGAACAGCCACAGCTCTTTTACAGACCAAAGTATGAGGAGTTTTATCTGCATTTGAAGCATGAGGCTTCTGAACGACTACAGTTAACTAATCCTCTTGGTTCAAATGCAAGGTGGAAACCACCTTAGGCATGAAGTGTGGATGTGTCCTTAGGACTACCTTATCATGGTGAAACAGCATGTAAGGTGGATCAGCCACTAGAGCTTGCAAATCACTGATACGACTTGCTGATGTGCTTGCAAGACGGAATATTACTTACCAGGACAGACTTCAAGGAAGTAGTGGCTAAGGGCTCAAGAGGCGGCAGCATAAGCTGGCCTAGCAGTACATTGAGACCCCATGCCACTGGAGGTGGTCTAAGGGAAGGTTTCGTTAGCTGCAGGCCTCTCATGATTCTGGATATGAGAGGATGGGATGAAATGGGTTGTCCATTGATGGGGTCCGAAGAAGCAGCAATGGCACATGCATTGGCTCTGACTGACTCAGGTTGGAGACCAGTGTTTGAAACGGAAAGGAGTGAGTCCACAAATGTGTCTATAGGGATGACAAGAGGGTTGACGCCCTTCTGTGATCAGCAAATGGAAACTGTCTTCCACTTGACAGCATTAGATTGCCTTGTGGAAGGTTTCCTGGAAGCATAACGGATATTTCGCACTTCCTGAGTGAGGGGACGGCCAAAGCAGTTACAGCCTTCAGTAGCCAGGCTCTGAGGTGCAGACACTGGGGGTTTGGATGCCATACTTTCCCCTCCTCCTGCAACCGTATGTCTGGAGCTGACCCTATGTCCAGGGGTGGAACCTGGGACAGATGTTGAAGCAGAGGGTACACACATGGTTTTGCCAGCGTGGGGCTATGAGGATCATGCTGCCTCTGTCCCTCAGGAGCTTTAATAGGGTCTTGGCAATCAAGGGAATGGGAGGAACGGCATATAGGACTTCCTGACCCCAGTTGAGGTGGAAAGCATCCCTCACTTGGAAGCCCTGAGCCTGAATCCGTGAACAGAACCGGGTAGGTTTGCCATATGAAGGACTTGCAAAGAGGTCTACATCTTGACTTCCCCCGAGTTGCAATACTCTGGAGAGTTGGTCCATGTGTACAGACCATTTCTGCGGAGGCAGAACACGACTGTGTGTGTCTGGCCAAGAGTCCTGATTGCCAGGGAGATAGCCTGGCAAGAGATGGATCCGCTGCTCTCTGGCAAATGCCCACAGTTGAAGATCTTCGTAACAAAGGGTCAGAGAGCCTGTTCCTCCTTCTTCCCTCACATAGACCATGGCTACATGATTGTCTGCGTGACGTAGTATTCTCTTGGCCTGTAGAAGGGAATGGAATAGGTGAGGAGCCAGGCGAATTGTTCTGAGCTCCAACAGATTGATGTGGAAATCAATCTTCTGACAATTCCAAGGTGGCTTGGGTGGAGGTGTCCAGTAGATGTGCACCCCACCCCATTTTGGAGGCATCTGTTGTTAATGTGATCTGAGGAGGGGGTTGCAGGAAAGGTGACCCCTCCAACAGGTGTTGTGCTGACTGCCAACAGTTCAGGGACACGGTACCGTGGTCTGAGCTAACTATCAGATCTGTGAGACAGCATGTTGCTTGTGTCCACTGGGAAGAGAGGGCCCACTGGGCTGGTCTCATGTGGAGACAAGCATAGGGGACCACATGCACCGTAGATGCCAGGTGACCCAGCAGCTGACGCATCTCTCGAGCCGAGAGGTGGGTCTTTCGTAGTGCTGAAGAAACCAGTTGCACAATGCAAGGACAGCGAGGCTGAGGCAGGTAGGTCTTTGGCAGTCTGGTAAATAGCATTGCTCCTAGGAGCTCCAGCGATTGCATGGGAGTCAGAAAGGATTCCTGGAGATCTATGACAGGGCCTAGATATTGAAGTGCACGCATTGTGTAGGAGAGAGAGGCCTGGGCGTGTGTTTGTGACTCTGCCCGGATGAGGCAATCATCCAAGTAAGAGCAGACAAATATTCCCCTGGTATACAATACACACACTGCCACAGCCATGCACTTTGTGACTACTCTGGGTGCTGAGGCAAGGCTGAAGGGAAATCTTTGTTTTGATAGTGCTGTCCCAGATGGTGTAACCAAAGGGACTTTCGGTGAGATTGTTGGCTGCGAAGATGGGTGTACGCATCCTTGTGATCTACAGAACAAAGTCAGTTCTGGCTGTGTAGGTCAGGAAGTACTGTTCATAGAGAAACCATTTTGAATGTCTGTTGGAACAGGAACTTGTTCGGTTCTCAGAGATCTAATATGGGTCTGTGACCTCCTGTTTTTGTAGGTTTGAGGACATTTGGGGGGAAGAACCCAGAACCCTGTTGAAGGTGAGGTACCTCTTCCATTGCTCCTTGAGGTAATAGATGTTTTACCTCTGGATTCAGTTGGGGGGACCTTCGAGAACTGACTGTCCTTATTATGGTAGGAGGCGGCAGGCTATGTGAATGACGCCTGTACCCTCTTCTATGTTGGACAGAGTCCAGGGTTCTGATGTTATTTGCCTCCATCTGCAGATGAGGTGACCTAATCTTCTTGGGATTGGTGAAGGTTGTTTTCCCTGGAGGACCTGGAAGGGCAGGTACTCTATCACAGAGTCAAAGGCCCTGTGGGGGCTGAGGCTGCTGGGTCTGCTGAGGCAGAGTAGCTCTCGGCTTTCTCTGCTTAGTAGATTGTTGACCCTTTTTAACAGCTTGTACTGCAGGTTGTCCTTGCTGAGCATAGGACTGATAGTATCCTTTCTTTCTGGAGAGGAAGGGCTTTTCTAAGGCTCTCATCTTTGCAGGATCTACAATATTTGAAAGCCTTGCCAAGGTAGAATTGTCCTGCCGGTTCTTCCAAAAACGTTTTCACCAGTACAGGGGATGTTGGCCAGTTTATCCTGTACCCAGTGTTCCAGGTGAGAGGCTTGCAGCCAGCCAAGTTTCCTTGCCCCAAAACCAATGGCAGAGACTCTGCCTATGCATGACAAACAGTCAAAAGCTGCCCTGTTCACAACTTGTGAAATGTTCTGGCCATGCTTGACAGGTGCTACATAGTCGTGACCTCTGGGATCTGGGAGATGTGGACTTACCAGTTGTAGATCTCCTGTGACCTCCGTCAGGAACATTCCCATGTACATGATATAGGAACCTGTCTTACCTGACAGCATGGATGTTTGGAGGACACAGCGACCAAAGGCATCTAATGTCTTACACTCCCTACCAGGAGGGTTGGTGGCATGTTGTTTGTAACGTTTAATTCTCCTCATAGCAGACTCCACCATGATGGAGTGATCAGGGAGGTGTCCTTTCTGCAAACCAGGGGAGGGAGGCACACGATACAGAGTAGGCACCTGTGAGAATGTGGAGAGGTGGTAAGAGGAATCCCCCACATTCTCAAAAGAGGATTCCTTAAGATATGATGTATTGGCAGGATGTCTGCCTCCTTGGAGTTTGGTGATATTGTTCAATCTCTAGCTCCCGTGGCCTGTGCTCACATTGAATTACTAATGAAATGGAGAGGCCCTTGACTACATGTGTGTGGAGGTCCAGGAAGGACATATCCTGAGGAGGGGACAATCTCCTATTGGGAGAGGCAGGCTTGTCCTACAGAGGTACATTGTTACCCTCTGAGCTGTCAGAGTCATCAGACCCCTCAGGAGATTGGATGTATCTTCTCTACGGAGGCTCAGGTAACGTGTGGTACTGGTACCGATTGGCGTCAGTATCAGAGTGACCCGGTACCGGGATGTGGATACCGGTACTCATCAGCACCAATGGTGCAGTTGCCGATGCCGGTCCTGCAATTGCTGCACATACTGGTGCTGGACTTTGCAGGGTCTGGGCTGCAACCAAGGTATTTGATGCCACAAGGAGAGCTGCCAGACTGCGTTCGATGGCCACGATCCTCTGGTCTATCAACACTGCCGATGTCTGTGTATGAGTACTGGCCAAAGCCAGGACCCCAGAGCATAGCACCAGGTGGTTGGACCAGGTTGAGGCATCCAGAACTTCATGGTGTCCCAAAGTGGCTTTGGAGGCCAGGGACTCCCACCGGGGCTGTTTGCCCGGAGCGTGCTCCTCAAGGGCAATGCCAGTCACAGTCCGATATTTGGAGGGGGATCTACCCTTTGAGGAATGGACACATTTGTGTTTGGTTACCTGCGAACCACGGGAGGAAGAGGAAGCCCTTGACAACATGGCTGCCACCGAGGCCACGTTTGAGGGAAATAGGGTACCGAGCTTGGCTGCTCTGTTCTGCCAACCACTCTTGGATACCATCCCACAGGCCAAACATTCAGACATGGATTGATCCGGGCATGAGCATTTGCAACACCAATCATGGTTGTCAGTGCCAGAGAAGGTACCAGCACATTAACAGCATATTTTCTGAACCCGAGGAGTGCATTTCCATGATGGAGGAGGGATTAGGGCCTAATGCCAAACCAGGGGGAGACCTACAAAGGGGATTTTGCCTCTTTTGTTAAAAAGCTTTGTTTGTGTGAGGGAATCAGACCTTTTTAAAAAGAAAATTACAAGACCGGTGGTACCAGTAAAGAAAAACAGGCAGACACTGCCACAGGAGTGGCACTACAATAGCTATTTTTCAGCAATGACAGGAACAATGACCTGCTGGCTCTGTGGAAAACAACGAACTGGAGAGAGGCATTTGGGAAAGGCAAGATGGCAGCACACAGGCGCTGTGGGATGCTTCCAGTAGCTTTCCTATTGGACACTGGGAAGCGTTCCCATGCAGGCTCCGTCGGTACCGATGATACCCACATGTGAGGACTACTTCCTGCTTGTTCCAGGAGATTACCTGTTCCCAGTGCCACCTGCATGCGTAGCTGTGTCTCTGGGCATGTGTGCAGTGACACCTATGTGCAGTGTGCCTGGCACCCTGAACACATCATTCCAGTCCCCTGTGGCGCCCTTGCATGACAATGCATGACCATGCCACATTTGGATTGCCAATGATGGTGTCCATGGTAACCCCCCTAACCCCGTATGTGGTCTGGTGATCACATTTGTGTTGTCATGATCTACGCACATCCTCGGACACATCCACTGGCAACATGATATCCTAACAATCATGGGTGCTGTGTCCATACATGTAACATTGTGTGGGTGGCCCTATTCACCTTGCCAGGGGCCACTACCATAACTAGAAAAACCCTCTATGATGGTAAAACTCTAAGAGATAAGTTGTAAACCAATCATAACCGGGACATTGACTGGATTACTATCTTGTGACGTGGAGAAATCTGACTGGTGCGTCTTTCTACCTATAGAAAAGTGGACACCTCTAGCAGTGAGGTTTTTTCCTCTTTCTATTGGTGTTTCCCTGTTTAAATGCTGCTTAGGTAAAAGCCGTTTACACATAATGCCCAATAAAAGCAGTTCACAGTCTGGTGGGGGTTTGGCTAACCGTCCTAACCCTCCCTCGGGGGCCACTACCATGACATTTGGGTTTCTACAAGGCCCAGGAAAGCAATGCTTGACCCACTACAAGCATTGTGTAATGTGTCTCTCTTGGGGATACTGCTAGGTACGTATAACCTGGTTTGTCCACTGTTGCAAAGAGCATACTGGGCATGAAGGACGAGGGTGTGACCCAGTATGGGCTATCTTATGATGTTATGTTCTTATGACCTGGGCCTTGTATGCTTATGGCAGGTGTGGTTGCCAACACCAGGACCAGGGGCCATTGCACCTGAATAGGCTATTGCCACCTGTGCTCATGTCAGGGTTTCTGTCTGTGCTGTGCAACCACAACAGGTGCATGTATCCTTCCAACACCATCAGTAATGTTCATCTGCATCAAGGTTTGGGATTAGTAGAAAGTGGGCAGATGTGTGACCTGACTCAGCATAGAGTTATGGGGACATGGCTCTGTTACAGGCCTTTGTAATCAGATCTCATAGCTCATGGGGGTGGGGTGCTGTTACACACATCCACATCTGCAGCTAGCATACCATCTGGATACATCAAAGACATGTGTGATGAGGTGATGACCTCACAGACTATGTGAGATGTGCAACCTACCTGCCATAACCTAACACAATATCTGAATGTCATACCCACCATTGCAATCAGGTCTCTGGCCCCCTGGGGGTTGGGTGTCCTAGCACACATCATCAGCTCCATACACCATAGCAACAGGGTGACTGACAGTACACCTTACGCAGGTCTCAGGACTCCTGGGGATAGGGAGAATGTATTGAACTGTTTAGGCACACAGGACCATATCACCAGGGTGCCTGATAGCCCATTTTGATGGGCTCTCAGGGCTCCTGGGGATAGGGAGAATATATTGAACTGTTTAGGCACACAGAACCATATCACCAGGGTGAGTGATAGCCCACTTTGATGGGCTCTCAGGACTCCTGGGGATAGAGAGAATGTATTGAACTGTCTAGGCACACAGAACCATATCACCAGGGTGCCTGACAGCCCACTTTGATGGGCTCTCAGGGCTCCTGGGGATAGGGAGAATGTATTCAACTGTTTAGGCACACAGAACCATATCACCAGGGTGAGTGATAGCCCACTTTGATGGGCTCTCAGGACTCCTGGGGATAGGGAGAATGTATTCAACTGTCTAGGCACACAGAACCATATCACCAGGGTGAGTGATAGCCCACTTTGATGGGCTCTCAGGACTCCTGGGGGAAGGGTGGATTGGAAAACAGCAACAGCAGCATATTCCATACCAGCAGGGTTGCTGGGGACCCACGATTGTGGACTTTCTGGCCAAGTGGGGGTAGGGCAGATGTTTTAGACTGCTGGGCTACATACACGCATATCACCAATGGGACTAACATACTATTTTGGGCACATTTCACAGCCCCTGGGGGTGGGGCAGATGTTTTACCCTGCAACTGCAGACCCCATCATACCAGCAGGATGTTTAGAAACCCTCCTTAGTCTGATCTATGGGCTACCTGGGGGGGGGGGCCGGGACCGGGGGGGGCCGGCTCTTTGGACCCATAGGCGGATTATGTATTACCACCCAAACTGCCCTCTGGAGCTCAGGATCTCCCACCAACAGATCCACATTCTACATCATTGCAATGGTGCTGGTAGAGGGGACCATCAACCTCAGTTCAGCTGGGGGACAGACAGCATACAGGGCAGTCCATGCATTTCTGTGCACATCCATACGGTGATAGCAGACAGGGGCCCTGGAAATGTTCAGCTGCCCACCACCACTACCTGACATTCTCCAGCAGCAAGCACAGTGAATCTGCAGCCGCTGCACCCTGCAAGGTGTTCCAGCCTCACACATACTAACTGCAAAGAGTCTGCTAGCTAGTCCATAGTGCATATTACTGGAAGAAATGTGTGCACCCAAAACCGGGATGTCAGCACGCCCACCAAGCAGATAGGTTAGTGATTGGGCCCCAAAAAAGGCAGCCCATAGATATCACTTGAAAGAGATGTTATTAGCACTAGGGGGGGACCTAGCCATGCCATGGTGACTGCTCAGTCAGGGCGAGAGTGACCTCCCAGCAGGACATGCTGTGGCAACCCTGTCTGTGCAGGTGATGGCCGGCCACTACAATGTCCCAGCCATTGCCCTATACCCTGTGCTCATGCATCCTGCCCAGGCCACCCTGTCAGAGCTATACCCACAGTACCTTGCTCCTCATTATGCACATTGGCAAGCTAACACTGGACACAGTGCAAACAGTGTGGGCTGAGTAAGGTGTTGCAACCACCACACACTGGATGGATAGACACACACTCCCACACCTATGCCAGCATTGTGCTACTATAGAGAGTTTTTGCAGTCCAGGCCAACTCAACAGTCCTGGACACAGCGCAGGCATGGCTATGGTATGCAATACTGTTGGGGTCACTCCCCAGGGTGGTGAACACTGTCAGACACCAGACCTGAAACACACTCCACAGACATCAGAGATATTGGTATGATACAGATCAATGAGCATATTGTGCTTAACTTAGGGATTGCTATCTGCCAGTAATCATAGCAACCTTTTGATATATGTGTACCATATTCCCAGGTTTATGGTGGCATTGGTAAGGTATGCACGTACTAGTATTGTGAGATGTACGCAAGGCCCAATATCCTGCCTCTCCGTGGCCTTTCGATAATGGAGCCTATGGGTGCGGTTCTTTCTGCTCCTGTTGGCCGCTGCTCTAGGGCAGAGGTCCACAACTCCAGTCCTGGTGGGCCAAACACTGTTCATGTTTTCCTGCTGTCCCTAATGAATATGCATGAGTTACATCTGCATACCATGGAGGCGGCGCATGGAAATGAGGCACACACATCTTTATTAGATACAGCATATACGTGAATGATTTGTGGCACTCCAGGACTGCATTTGGGGGACTCTGCTCTAGGTAATGCGCATGTTTCTGGTGTCTGTGCTTTGTAGGGTAAAATGTCAATGTTTTTTGGGCATGTTTACGTTATCTGCACTAAAGGTTCTGTCTGTATTATCACATTTTTGTGGTGGGTAAAATGTGGGTACTGGGATGGTAGGAGCCCCAGCTGGAACTTGAACCTGTGACCTTCTGCTCCTGAAGGCACTGGCTGTGTGCGCTGTACCACTGTCTTGGTACAGAAACAGTGCATTCCCTGGGGAGTCCATGGCTGTTCATCAGACAGGGCCGGTACCCCTCTGCCACCATGCTGACATGGCCTTATATTGGAGACAGCATCAAACCTGAATGATTTGTGGCCCTCCAGGGCTGCATTTGGGGGAATGTGCTCTAGGTAATCTCCATGTTTCTGGTGTCTGTGCTCTGTAGGGTAAAATATAGGCGTTAGAACCATGCTTATGTTCTCTGCAATAACGGTTCGTCTGTACTATCACGGTTTAGTAGTGGTTAAAATATGGGGATGGGATTGGCAGGAGCCCCAGCTGGGACTTGAACTGGTGACCTTCTGCTCTTGAAGGCACTGGCTGTGTGCGCTGCACCACCGTCTTGGCACAGAAACAGTGCATTCCCTGGGGAGTCCATGGCTGTTCGTCAGACAGGTCCTGTCTATTGCAGTGCACGGCACCCACGTGAAGAGGGCTAGGCCATGGTGTGCTGTGGGCAGCAGACACTGCCCCCTCCACCACCAATACCCCTCTGCCACCATGCTGACATGCCATTCTGCTGGTGATGCACAGTCTCGGGCCATCCAGTGTGCGGGTAGGCGGCTGCCTATGGTGCGGGTTCTGGGGTAGAGGTGCCTGCATAGACGTCCACGCTTCCTCCCCAGCACCTCCTGCCACTGCTCTGTGCCCTTGGAGGCCAATACTGGCAACAGTGCTGGCAGTGTGGGCTGTGGGGTGTGTTTGCAACACCACACACTGGATAGCAGATACACACTCCCACACCTATGCCAGCATTGTAGAACTATAGGGGTGTTTGGCAGCCCTGTCCACTGCTCCAGTCCTGGGCACAGTGCAGGCATGGCTATGGCACGCAATACTGTTGGGGTCACTCCCCAGGGTGGTAAACACTGTCAGACACAAGACCTGTAGCACACTCCACAGACATCAGAAAGGTTGCCATGATGCAGCTCAATCAGATAATTGTACTTAACCTCGGAATTGCTATCTGCCAGTTAACATAGCAACCTTTTGATAGCTGTGTACTGTATTCCCTGGTTTAGGGTGGCATTGCTAAAGTATGCAGGTGCTAGTATTGGGAGATGCACGCAGGGCCCAATGTCCTGCTTCTCCAGGAGGCATTGGATAATGGAGCCTGTGGGTGCGGGTTTGTCTGCCCCTGTTGGCTGCTGCTTTACGGCAGAGGTTCCCAACCCCAGTCCTGGTGTGCGCAACACTGTTCGGGTTTTCATGCTGTCCCTCATGAATATGCATGGAATACATCTGCATACCATGGGGGCAGCACATAGAAATGCAGCACAGGCATCTTTATTAGAGGCAGCATGAAACCTGAATGGTGTTTGGCCCTCCAGGACTGCATTTGGGAGACTCTGCTCTAGGTAATGCGCCTGTTTCTGGTGTCTGTGCTCTGTTGGGTAAAACGTAGGTGTTTTGGGCATGTTTACGTCATCTGCAATAAAGGTTCTGTCTGTAGTAGCACGTTTCAGTTGTGGGTAAAATATGGGGACTGGGTTGGCAGGAACCATAGCTGGGACTTGAACCTGTGGCCTTCTGCTCCTGAACACACTGGCTGTGTTCACTGCACCACACTGTGGTCACAGAAATGGTGCAGTCCCTGGAGATACCATGGTTGTTTGTCAGACAGAGCCTGTCTGTTGCAGTGCATGGCACCCACCTACACAGGGCTAGGCCATGGTCTGCTCTGGGCAGCTGCCACTGCCACCTCCACCACCAGTACCCCTCCGCCACCATGCTGACATGGCCTTATATTGGAGACAGCATAAAACCTGAATGATTTGTGGCCCTCGAGGACTGCATTTGGGGGACTCTGCTCTAGGTAATGCGCATGTTTCTGGTGTCTGTGCTCGGTGGGGTAAAATATAGGCGTTTGAACCATGCGTATGTTCTCTGCAATAAAGGTTTGTCCTTACTATCACGGTTTAGTAGCGGGTAAAATATGGGGACTGGATTGGCAGTAGCCCCAGCTGGGACTTGAACTTGTGACCTTCTGCTCCTGAAGACACTGGCTGTGTTCACCGCACCACACTGTGGTCACAGAGACAGTGCAGTCCCTGGAGATACCATGATTGTTTGTCAGACAGAGCCTGTCTGTTACAGTGCATGGCACCCACCTACACAGGGCTAGGCCATGGTCGGCTCTGGGCAGCTGCCACTGCCCCCCTCCACCTCCAGTACCCCTGTGCCACCATGCTGACATGCCCTTCTGCTGGTGGTGCTGGTGGTGTGCAGTCTCACGCCATACAGTGTGCAGGTAGGCGGCTGCCTATGGTGTGGATTCTGGGGTAGGGGTGCCAGCATAGATGTCCACGCTTCCCCCCCCCAACACTGCCTGCCAATGTTCTGTGCCCTTGGAGGTACCTGCTGCGTACTATCCCCTGTGACACTGTGATAAACACACTCATGCCCATGTTGGGCCCTCATCAGTTGCTGTCTGGCTGCTGTGCAGTTTCAGCATTCCTACGTGCCACCTGGGCATCTGCCTGGTCCGCCCTGTGCCCCAGCTGCACCACAGCATGTGCCTCCTGCAGCCCTCTGTATCCCCTTTCCCAACATCTATACAGTTGCCCATTCCGACATGCCCACCCTGCTGTTGTGGAACATGTGCATGCCATAGGAAACCTGTCCAATGGAGAGGGAGACCCTGATCAGTGCTATTTCACTGTGGGATCATTCACCTTGTATGGGGACGGAGCGTAGACCCTTCCAATATTCATATCCTTTTTTTGGCGCTTTCTTGGGAGTGTTTTTTGATGTTTCCCATTACTATCACTATTGCCCAGCTTGGTTATGTTTTTGTTTAATTTTGTTGGGGTCATTTTCAATGTTTATTTGCACTTTTGTTCCGTGCACATGTATCACACTTATCACTGTTCTGTAGGTTTCCCTGGTTTTGCTGTACATTGCTGACATAAATGGTTTCTCTTCCCTTTAAATCAGCTCTAACGCGAGGTTTTCACTTGCGTTAGTTTTGAGCCTCGGATTTCACATCGTTAATGTGTGGGGAGCCTCTCCCCTCCCACTCTCCACCCATTGACCCCTTCTCTCCGCCTCTGGGGAGCCTTCCTCCGCCCTCCGGGAGCCTTTTCCCGCCTTCAGTGCTCGTTTTCGCCGCCGCGCACATTAGCGCGCACTTGTGCCCCGTAAACCGCCATTAGCGCGCACTAAGGTACCTTAGCGCGCGCTAACGTCGCATAGCGCACATTAACACAGTTTAGTAAACATATCCCTAAGAGTTTTGGCTGAAGAATATCTACAAGGACAGGATTGAAAACATTCAGAAAAACAACTTTAAAAATAGCTTGGTTTGCCATGATTCTTAACCACATACAAACTGTTTCATAACCACAATGTCTCAGACGGCATCAGTTTGTAGTTTAGACTGACTTGTGAATGTCGGTTATTATGGCTATTCCAAAAAGGAAAAAAAAACAGTGAGTGGACTAAATGCACTAAGGAGTTTCTTCAATTGTAGGTTTATGAAAAAAAATTCTACATACAGTTAACTCGTTGTTTGATTCATGATTACAGAGGGTGAATTTTAGAGGTAATTCAGCTGTCTAACAGAGTTAGGCGATTAGATCAGCTCCATTGAAACTTTATCACCCAACTTTATTTAGCTGCTCGAATATGGACATTTCTGGAGATGTGGGCAAGCTGAAGGGGTTAGGACTTTGCAAACTACTATTGAATTTTCCATGTTAGGTTAGCTAAATGTAGCTGACCCTCTGTATCACATGGATTCGTAGCAGGTTTAAATCTAGCCAGTGATCTGTGTGCTCAAGCCAGCCTCCCACCCTTGGCAGCCCTTGACACCCTTGGTAAAAAACAGGGCTGTACATGGTAAACATTTTCATCTCATTCCCCCTTTTCTGCCATTTATTTATTTTCTATTTTCTTAATCATCTCTACCAATAGACCCAAAGTGGTCTGCATACACTTACAAATAACTGTTCTGTCTCCACAATCACATTCCCCCTCTCATCTCATTTGTTGCTTCCCAACAATTCCCTCAAACTTCATTTGATGTTTTATTTGGTTTGGTTTGGTTTAATAAACAAAATAAACATCAATGGATCAATATTCATAGTTACATAACTATAAGGAGGAGACATCTACTCCTAAGTCTAAGGAGGCCAAGAAAGCTGAAACTCACAGGGCAAGAGAGCAAGGGAAAGCTAAGGCTATATTTCCCTACATTCTGAGGGACCTCAAAAGTACTGTACCTGGAGAGAATTATGGGATAGAAGGAATCCTATGGGGGGGGGGGGAGTCCTGAAAGAAGAGTGGGCAGGGCTTCCCAACAAAAGGAAGTAGCTAACTTTTAAAATGGACAGTTGAAAAAGGACACAGGGGTAGAGATGGAAGGGCTGCTGTTGGACCTACAGATTTCAGACACAGAGCCCATGGATCTGGAGACCCTTGATACTTTCTGCTGCTTTTGATACTGCTGACCACCACCTGCTCCTCAATAACTTGTCCGCGCTTTGTTTTAAGGACTCTGTTCTATCCTGGTTTTCTTCTTATCTCTCCCAGCTCACTTTTAATGTATGTTCTGGTGGATCCTCCTCTACTGCTATCCCATACTTAGTTGGTGTACCCCAAGAGTCTGTCTTGGGACCACTCCCTTCCTCTCTCTATACCCAGTCCCTTGGTGCACACATCTCCTCCCATGGTTTTCAGTACCATCTTTATGCTGATGACTCTCAGATCTACCTCTCTACACCTGAAATCTCTCTGGGAATCCAAGCCTGCATCTCTGCCTCCCTATTTAACATTGCTGCCTGGATGTCTCACTGTTATTTGAAATTGAACATGTCCAAAACCAAGCTTATCCCCTAAACCCACCTCCCCCTCCCCCAACTCCTTTCTCTATTTCTGTGGATAGTACTCTATTCCTCCCTGTTTCCGTAACTCTCAACTTTGAGATCATCTTTGTCTCTTCCCTCTCTTTCTCCACACACATCCAACTGATAGCTAAAACCTGTCATTTCTTTCACTATAACATCAGCAAAATCCACCCCCCTCCTTTCTGACACACTACTAAGATCCTTATCCACTCTTTAGTCACCTCGGGCCTGATATGCAGCACTGGCAGCTAGGCACAGGTACAATGCCTAGTCATTGGCACTGAACCTAAAACTTGGGTAGTCAATGCCAGGCTTTATCTCTGGCCCTTTTCAAATCCAGGCTAAAAACTCACCTCTTCGAGGCTGCTTTTGAATCCTGATCCCATAATATCCTGCTCTCCAACTATGTGTTTCCTTATCATTCCTCTAAACCAGGGGTCACCAACCTGCGGCCCGCAGGCCGCATGCGGCCCACGAGGCTCTACCCCGGTTAACATTACGTGCGGCCCGCCAAGGATTCCCGCCATTGTATCCACGCGCTCGCAGCTCACCGACGACCACCTGCAAGCGTCCCTTCTCCTGTCAGTGTCATCTGTGAAGCCGGACTTTAAGCGTTTGTCTGCTAGCATGAATCATCAGCCATCTCATTAAATTCAATAAAGGTGATCAGCCATTGTTTTCATAATTTTGCGTTTGTTGTTTTTTTTCGCGGGGGTGGGGAGAAGGGGGTTGTGGCCCGCGAGGCTCCCGGTAGTCGGCTGTGCGGCCCGCGGCCCTCTGGAGGTTGGTGACCCCAGCTCTAAACCTATCTAGTCCCCAGCGGTTATGTTGTCTGCCTTGATTAGATTGTAAGCTCTGATGAGCAGGGACCATCTCTTACATGTCTCTGTACAGTGCTGCATACGCCTTGTAGCTCTATACAAATGATCAGTGGTAGTAATAGTAGTAGTAGATACTACTGCTCAAGCCATGAATGATTATGAAGAGGAAAGCATGGAGGTCCATACAGCAACTGTGTGAAACAGCAACAGAGCAAAGCAGGTAGGAGAGAGACTGCATGCTGGGGAACTATGTTTGGACTCCTTCTAAGAAAAGAAGGAATTTTAAGGGCTATTGTTTGCTGCTATTGTAAGCCAACAAAGAAGACAATAGGCTCTGGTTTGAGTAATGTGCACATGTACACTAGAGAACCTGTAATCCTGAAGTATGCAGTAAAGAGTTGATGAACACAGCTAAGTAAAGACATTTCCAGTAAAGTCAGTGTATGATTGAGAAAGGACTCTCCTGGGTCAGTAGGAGGTTGGTAGCATGAGAATGCAGTGAACACTATGTGGAAGGCAGCCTACCATGGATAGTAGCAAACAGTTAATGGGAGGGTAGCAGAGGAGGAAGCACTATTGTTTGTCAATTTCCAAAGCCAGAATGCTTTACTTGAGCACTGGATGGTGGAGGGCAACTGGAAAACACTGATTCATCGGAGAATTGACTCCTGCAGGGTAAACCTGGCAGGATAAGCTCTGTCTATGAGATATGGTTTCATTTTAATGCTTAACGAGTTGTGTTACAAACAAGTAATAAATGTTCCCACTCACTTAAGAGGAAACAAGCTGGACCTGGTCTTCGCCCCAAGATCAGCCATAGGCCTGAACCACGACCTCGTCATATCTGTCACCCCAGTACCATGGTCCGACCACAGTCTGATCAGATTTCAAATGCCCTTGCACCTGGATCCCAAAAGTTCCCATACTTCAGCTGAGACCTCCACAGTACTAATAGGACGTTTTTGACCCTTCGACAAAGAAGAGATCCTCAGCAAAACCCTGCCACTCCTCAACCTGTCAGCCCCTAGCCTCGAGGAAATGATCTCCACCTGGAACAATAGCCTGGGGTCCATTGCGCACCTACCAGCTCCAAATAAACCACCAAGGAAAAGAAAGACCGCTCCATGATACTCCACTGAGCTACAAACATCACTACTACTACTACTACTACTACTACAATTTAGCACTTCTAGAGCACCATGCACGCAGCGCTGCACAGCTAACCTAACCTACAAGAGGTAGTCAGCATACATGAGACAGTCCCTGCCCATCAGTGTCACTCCTCCACCTAAGGAAGCTTGAAAGGCGATGGCGTCGCTCACGCTCCACTGATGACCAGGGAGCATACACCTCTCACCTAAAAGAACACCACGAAGCAATCACGGAGAAAATGAGGCAATATCATGCAGAACTCCTGCAGCGCTCCTTAAACAAACCACATGACCTATTTAACCTAGTGAAGACCCTAACAAAAGAACCTTCCCCCACCCAACCAAGCATGATACAACCCCAGGAATTTGCAGACTATTTACAATCCAAAACAAGCCAGACCAACTTAACCACAAACCCCACTCCTTTACACGAGTCACACCACCCAACACCACTGATCGCCTTCTCAATCCCCTCAGAAAAAGGCACCGAGGATATCATCACCGCCATCAACACCACCACAGCTCCAAACGACCCTTGCCCAGCATTCTGGATAAAGTCACTGCGTGTGGAATTCAGCCCCTTCCTATCCAAACTCATGGATATTTCCTTCTCAACAGGGACATTCCCACGAAGTCTGAAACAAACATCCATCAAGCCACTTCTAAAGAACCACAAACTAGACCCCCAGTAGGTGGAATCATACAGACCAATTTCAAGCATTCCTCTACTGGCCAAAATAATTGAAAAGGTTGTCCAATGCCAAATCCAACACCACATCGAGACCATCGCTCCTCTCGACCCATGTCAGCATGGATTCAGAGAATCACACGGCGTCGAGACTCTCCTGACCACCCTCTTCAGTACCCTAGTCACTGGAATGGACAACATCAGACAAGGATTTGCTCTAATTTTCATGGATATTGCCACAGCATTTGACTCTGTCAATCATGATCTGCTCATAGGGTGCCTCAAGGAAAAGGGAATCCATGCCGCAGCTCTAAATTGATGTAAGTCATACCTGAAAGACAGATGGCAACATGTATGAACTGGCTCCACGACCTCCGAACCTTTCCAACAAAAACAAGGTGTACCAGAGGGATCCTCGCTCTCGACCCTGCTGTTCAATATATACATGCAACCTATCTGCTCACTCATCCACTCCTTCAACGTCGCCTGCCTGGTATATGCCGATGATGTACTGCTCTACATGCCGTTCTCAACTGACCAGCCAGACTTTTCACCACCAACAACCTGCTTCAATGCTGTCACTGACTGGCACCACACCTAAAACCTCAGAATAAACTTCAACAAAACGGACGCCCTATTCATGACCAGGAACCAAAATTTCACACCTCCCACCTCATTGAAAGTAAGAGACGACGAGCTCCTAAGCAAACCCACGATCCGCTATCTGGGGGTCAGATTAGACCAACATCTAGACATGAAAGCCCATATAAATAACATGGCCAAGGCAGTCTACCACAAGATACGGACAATCCGGCATCTATGACCCCTACTGGAGCCAGACGACTTCAGGACAATTTATCAAGCACTCATAATCCCCCATTTCGACTATGCCAACTCAATTCTACATGGACTCCCGAAGAACACGCTCAACCCACTTCAGCTCGAAATGAACGCTGCCACCAGAATACTACATGGAGCCTCAAGGAGGGATCACATAACCCCAATCTTGAAGCACCTCCACTGGCTGCCTGTCCACTGCCGCCTCTCCTTCAAAATACTATTTACTAACCTTCAAAGCCATCAACAATTGCTCCTCCGCCTCACTCATGGACCTCGTCCACCCCACTCCCCCCAACAGATCCAGAAGGTCATTCACTGCCAACACACTGATAATCCCAAATGCAATCACTAAATGCTCGCAAGCAACAAGGAACAGAGCCTTTGCATTCTATGCACCCACAAGCTGGAACACCCTCCCAACCACCATCTAGTCCATTATGGACCTTGCCCAGTTTAGGAAGGTACTGAAACACCATCTCTTTCTCCTACACTACTCCCAGGCTAGTGATACTCCCAGGCTAGTGATAAACCACAATCAGAGATACCCAACCACCAGGAAAGTGCCCCTTGCACACCCACGTCACACTGATGCAATGCCACTAGTACAACTGTATAACCTGTAAATAGCAACATGTATATAGCTATCTATTCTTGTAAATAGTTGCTAAGCAACTCTGGGCAATATTGTAGTTCTGACCTGAGTGTCCAGCCTGTATATAGTTACCCACTTTAGTCCCAAGTTACACCACTTGTTCATTGTAATGTACAGTACAGGTTTCCACCACACTGTACAGGTTATTGTTTGCCTGTAAACCACACTGATTTAAAAGAGCGCGGTATAGAAAAGATATTAAATAAATAAAAGAAATAAAAAGAAATTTTCATGAAAGTGATTTTTTTCTGAGCATAATAGGACTGTGTTAAGACATTCTATTCAAGAAGATTTTGGGGTGCTAGAGCCACAGAAGCTTCTACAATAACATACTTTCTCCAGGAACAAGCAGGAAGTCAGTCCTCACATATGGGTGACGTCGGCACCAACGGAGCCTGCGCAGAGCAATTCCCCAGCTTTCAAAGAAAGCCTTTGAGATTGCTGCCACGCATGTGTGATCCTCTTCCAGTCCATCTTGCTCAGACTACCTTTTTCGACGGAGCCCTTTGGATGCACACCCTCATCCCTCGGAAAAAGTGTTTCGTTTTCAGCCTCTGGCCTGTGTTTTTTTCAGTAGCACCGGTCCTCTACCTGTCCTCCCCTGCTCTCTTTTTCCCGTGAGCAAGGGGATGTCCTTTCATGAGAAAATTTTCCTTTTGCAGGCTTCGCACCCTTTTTTCCCTCAACCACTGGCCACAAAGGTCTTCGACCTTGCGGGGGCCCTTTTTGCTCCAGTGGCCACAGGTTTTAAAAAATGCGACAGATGCTCCAAAAACATGTCACTCATGGACACCCATGACTGCTGTCTTTGGTGTGTTGGGGCCGATGATGACCCGGAGCTCTGCTCTCTTTGCAAGAAAATGTCCTCCAAAGCCCTGCTAAGTTGTAAGCAGAAGTCCGATGACATTTTCAAGAAGGTAGCCCTGGAATCCCCAGCGGCACCCTCGGTCATCCCTCCACTGGTGGGATCCCCCACTTCGGCCCCATATTCTTGGTGGTACTCCGATCAGGGGTCCCCTGAAGAAGACCTCAAAGTCACTGTCGGGGGCTCCAAATAAGTGTGAGCACTCCCACACTCTGTCACACAGCCGCCCCCCCCCCCCCCCGGCGTTCCCGAGAATCGGACAAGGAGCGGCCTCGAATGATACCTCATACAGACACGGAGGCCTCCCGCAATGGCGCCCGGTCTCCTGAGGGTCATCCTGGTGAGGACCCCCTCTCCTCCTCCACGCCAGACCTGATAACCCTGGTGGCATTGCAGGGACTCATGTCCGTGTGGGAGTCCCAAATGCTGGCACTAGAGCACAGCATTTCTGTCTTCTTAGCTGCCCAGCAGGTGCTCATGCCCAGCATGGCTGGCCCGCACCGTGAGACCGAGGTTCCCTCGAAAGGACACCCAAATCCACCCTGGAAACCCCCTAGAGCCATGAGGGTCCTTGGCGTTGGTCTCGTTCGCCTTCCCATTCCTCGGGAGTGAGATCCTCCAAGGCCTCTGGACGAGGCAACCAGCCCGAGTCAGACTCCTTCTCAGACCTCTCAGGCTGGGAGTTGGACAGGGTTACCTCCCGGGAGACCGTGCCCACAGGGACCTCGCTTCAGACCCGTCCCCGCCCTCCTCTCAGAGGCGTTCGCTGCCCGAGGACACATTCTTTCTAGTGTTCGTGTGGGACATGGCACAGGCCCTCAACCTGGCTACACAGGCTGAAGAAGAGCTGCGAGCTGAGGAGCTCGACATCTTACAGTATGAGTCTCCGCCTTGGGAGTCTCTCACTGTTCCAGTTCCTCCCATTCTGTCCAGACTGCTCCTCCGCATGTGGGAGACATCTGCTTCAGTCCCCATTGTAAGCGCCTTGATGCCATGTACACGGTCCAATGCGGCCCAGGGTTCCAGAAAACCCAGCTTCCTCACACCTCCATGGTAGTGGAATCGGCAATGTGGAAGCAAAAGAGCCTGAAGTCACACTCTTCGGTCCCCCAGGCAGGGAGTCAGGAGCCCTCGACACCCTTGGGTGCAAAGCCTATCAGGGGTCCATGCTTGCGTGCCGCATTCAGGCATGCCAATTGTATATACCAATTGTTAGCCCTGTATAAATACCCTGTTTCTTGTAAGTCCAGTGTAGACCTTGATATACAGCTAGGATGTACATAGTTATGATGTTTCCACATGTAAATAATGCCGAGCTGCATGAAGAACCTTGGCCACCAATTTGTACATAGTTTACCTGTTAGCCCTGTATAAATACCCTGTTTCTTGTAAGTCCAGTGTAGACCTTTACTACACTGCACAAATGTGTTATCTGTAAACCGCACTGATGATGAATAGTGCGGTATAGAAGAAACTCTAAATAAATAAATAAATAAATAAATAAATATAGGCAAGTTCCTGTGTGACCTCGCCAAGGAGCTCAGCGGGTTCTCCACAGGTCTCGGGGGTGAACCCCTTATCAGGTTCCAAACCCTACTGAGGTCCATCGTGGAGTGCTGGAAATACCTCTCTCATGCCGTGTTTGATGGATTTGAGTCCTCCGCCCCAGTAGCAGCAGCCAGCATCGGAGCCTGACGTCAAGCGTGGCTCCAGTCCTCGGACCTAGAGCAGTGGGTCCAGGAGAAGCTCCTGGATGTCCCCTGCCTCAGCAAGAAGCTGCTTGGTAAGCCCATGGAGGATAAGGCCGCTGAGATAGAAACGAAGTTTGTGACTTGGACCAGCCTCTTGCATAAGACATAAGACCTCCTCTCTCCCTCGGAAGAAGCAGCAAACCAAGAAGCCGTTCTTCCAAAGAAAAGGGCTCCCCTACCGGGGTTACCCACCCTCCCACCCACCTGCACGCTGGCATCCGGCACGCAGAGGAAGGGAGGAGCGCATGGCCACCACAAGCCGAAAGGGCCCAAGGCCCAACCACTGGCGCCACCCCAACCTGCGCAGGGTTTTTGACGCTGACGGCATAGCCTCTCACCCCTCTTGCCTGTTCCTGTTCGCCCCATAGTGGGTGTCGATCACATCAGACCCCTGGGTCCTCCGGGTGGTCCGATATGGATATCATCTCTGCCTGAACAAGTTCCCTCCTCCCTTCTCACCATCGGGGCCTACTCGGCTCCCTTCGCACCAGACGTTTTTTGCAGCGGGAGATGTCCAACCACCTCACCCAACGGGCAGTCGAGAAGGTACCGCTGTACTTCGAGGCTATGGGTACTTCTACTCCTGCTACTTCCTCGTACTGAAAAAGATGGGAGGGCCTATGCCCCATCCTCAACCTCCGGAACTTAAACAAGTTTCTGGTGCAGGAGAAGTTCAAAATGTTATCGCTTGGCATCCTGCTGCCCTTCTTTCAGCAGGGTGATTGCCTACACTCCTTGGATCTCAAGGACACTTACACCCACATCCTAGTCCACCCCCAACACAGGCAATACCTGCGCTTCAGGGTGCAAGGGGAGCACTACCAATACAGGGTGCTCCCCTTCGGGCTCACGTCTGCACTGTAGGTTTTCACAAAGTATCTCTCTGTGGCTGCCGCCTCTCTCAGGCAGCAAGGCATACCTGTCTTCCCCTACCTCAAGGACTGGCTCGTCACAGGGATCTCGGTCGGCAAAGCCCGCCTGGCGGCGCCACGCACAATTCTCCTAAAATGCTTCAGCTTCTTGGTCAACTACCCCAAGTCCCACCTCGAGCCGGTGCAGACCCTGGAGTTCATTGGTGCATGGATGCGAGCGACCACCTTCCTGCCCACGGACCGGGCAGACCACCTCTGGGCCATGGCGACCCAGGTCCAGAACAGGGCTTGGATTATGGCATGGGCCATGCTGTGCCTCCTAGGACACATGGCCTCCACCGTCCATGTCATCCCCCATGTTCGCATGCACATGTGGACAGCCCAATGGTGCCTGAGGACGCAATGGAGCCAGGCCTCTGACCACCTCAGTGACTCTATCCGGGTCTCCCATAGTCTCCATAACTCCCTGGATTGGTGGTGAGACCCCCAAAGCCTCCTTCAGGGAATGCCCTTCCAGACCCCACAGCACGAGCTCGTCCTAATGACGGATGCTTCCCTGCTAGGTTGGGGAGCCCACTGTGGCACATTGTGCACCCAGGGTCAGTGATCACCCAAGAAGTCTCAGCAGCAGATCAACCTTCTCGAGCTTCGGGTGGTCCATTGGGCCCTCAGGGCCTTCGAGGGCTATCTGAGAGGGAAGTCGGCACTCTTGCAGACCGACAACCAGGTAGCCATGTTCTACATAAACGAGGAGTGGCCTAGGGTTGGGGCAAGGTACTTCAGGCCAGAAGGTCAGGGGTTCAAATCCCACTAGAGGACAGCAACCTTGGGCCGGAAGGACTGGGGTTTCTAGTCCCACAGGTGCTCCTTGTGGTCTTGGGCAAGCCACTTAACCCTCCATAGCCCATGTTCCCTGTAAAATAGTTATCTCCAAGTTGTAATGCCCTGTTCAATGTAATGTTCAAGTTTTGTTCTATGTAAACCGCTTAGATTTTTCTGAAAAGCGGTATATAAAACCGTTTAATAAATAAATAAATAAATTTCAGTTTGTTCAATGTAAACCGCACTGATGCAGAATAGCGCGGTATATAAGAGAATGTAAATAAATAAATAAAGGAGAAAGCGATCCTCCTTTGCGTTTCACCTGGGGATGACCCTATGAGTAGTCTACCTCCCAGGCCAGGAGAATGTCCTCGTGGACAAACTCAGCAGGATCCTCCGCCCACACAAGTGGCACCTGGATCCGGAGGTCGCCGATCTCTTGTTCCATCAGTGGCAGACCCTATCCTTGGACCTGTTCGCCAGCCCAGTGAACACGCAGCTTCCATGCTTCTGCGGCCCGGTTCCGCACCTGAGCAAGGTGACCCCAGATGCGTTCCTCTTAAGCTGGACCCCCGACCTTCTTTAAGCTTTCACTCCCACTCCTCTCATTGCGAGGACCCTCCACAAGGTTCAGCAGGACCGAGCTTCAGTGATCCTCGTGGCTCTTTCGTGGCCTCGACAGCCATGGTTCCCACTTCTGCTCCAGCTCTCATCCGAGCCTCCAGTCCCCCTAACACAGGAGGAGGGTCGGATGCTCCAGCCGAACCTGGCCTCACTGTCCATTTACAGCCTAGTGGCTGAACAGGTCTCCTTAGCTGCGCTGCATCTTCCGGAGGAGGTCGAGGAGGTTGGGGAGGTGCTCCTCGTGTCGAGGAAAGACTCAACGAGGCGGGCATACGCCTTTAAGTGGGGATGCTTCTCAGTCTGCTGCTCTGAGCTCCAGATCAACCCATTCTCCTGCTCTACCCGGTGGGTTCTTCAGTATCTACTCCACCTCTCGAAATCAGGATTGAAATCCAATTCGGTCAGGGTACACCTGAGCAACATTTCGGCGAACAACCTCCCCATTGAGGGGAAACCCCTCTCGGGACAGCCCTTGGTCTTCCGCTTCATGAGAGGCCTCTTACTTTTCAAGCCTCCCATCCGGCCTCTCCCGGAAGAATGGGACCTGAAGATTGTGCTGATGCAGCTTACGCTATCACCCTTCGAGCCAATGGTGACGTGCTCGCTTTGGCACCTCTCCTGGAAGGTGATCTTCCTGTTGGCTTTGACTTCGGCTCATCGAGTCAGCGAACTTCAGGCCCTCATGGCTGAGGCTCCTTACACCAGGTTCTAAGGGAACAGGGTGGTCCTCCGCACCCACCCCAAGTTCCTACCAAAGGTTGTCTCGGATTTCCATCTCAATCAGGAGATAGTCTTACCAACCTTCTTCCCGAGGCCTCATACCGACCAGACCTCAGCAGTGTTACATACACTCGACTGCAAGAGGGCTCTTGCCTTCTATCTTCAGCACACCCAGGCTCACTGCAAGTCTGGTCGGCTCTTTGTTGCCTACAATCCCAATCGCCTGGGGCAGGCAGTCACCAAACGCAACCTCTCCATCTGGGTGGCAGACTGCATCGCCTTCGTCCAGGTGAAGGCGGGCACCCCGTTAGATTGGAGAGTCACCGCACATGGTGTCTGGGCCAAGGCTGTTTCGGTAGCTTCACTGTGCTCAGTGCCTCTGTCGGGCATCTGCCGGGCTGTGACCTGGTCTTCAGCGAACACTTTCGCTGTGCACTACTGCCTGGAGAGGGAGTCCCGCCGGGGCAGCGCCTTTGGCCTGGCTGTACTCCATAATCTGTTCGGGGTATAAGCAATTCCTGCCCTCCGACTCTTCTTCGATGGCTACCAAGAGCTTCGCCCCGGGGACCCGAAGATTCAGGCTCCTTCGGGCATCGACTTCTGTTCACAGCCTCGCAGAGGCATTTTTAGATTACAGGATCAGTAGCCTGTAGCTGGGGAGTCCCATAAGTGAGGACTGACTTCCTGCTTGTTCCTGGAGAAAGCATAGTTACTCACCTGTAACACGTGTTCTCCAGGGACAGCAGGAATCAGTCCTCACTTCAATCCCACCTCCCCTGAAGAGTTGCTGTTTTTGTCCTTCCCTTGCCATCTGCTTAGAAGGGCTCTAGCTAGAGGACCTGAGTGAGCAAGATGGCACCTTTGGGCAGAAAGAGGACCATGCATGTGTGGCAGCAATCCCAAAGGCTTTCTTTGAAAGCTGGAGAATTGCTCCGCGCAGACTCCATCAGTGCCGACATCACCCATAAGTGAGGACTGATTCCTGTTGTCCCTGGAGAACACCTATTACAGGTGAGTAACTATGCTAAATGATGGCAGATAAAGACCAGTATAGCCCATCCAGTCTATCCAGTAAGATGTTTTTACTTTGGGTTGTTACTGGTGCTCCATGAAGATTACCCTCACAGCAGTCAGATTATTTAAAAAAATACATATTTTCAGCACCTTTACACATATAGTCAGCAATGTTAAATATACATGTAACATGCTGAATGCAGGACGTAATATCCATTGCAATGCTAGGCCTCTGCTACATATCCAGCTAAGCTAAAAAAAAGTCCTAAACCTTTTTCTCATGTTCTAACATTATCTATATAGTGCCTTTGAAAACTGATAGCCCACAGACTTATATATTTACTGACCACTGGTAATCATATAAGTCCTTCTGAATATTGATCCAGAAAGTTAAAAAAAAATAACAAAACAAAAGCAAAGAGAGGCCGTAAGCCAGAGCACTTACCGAGCCTTCTGATATGGCTGTTGACCCTTAACCCTGCTCACCCCAGCAGTGGGGTCATTATAGTCCAAATGGAGCAGGATTGATCTCGAGTCACTCCTGTCCCTCTAAGTGACATTTACATTTTATTTATTTTATTTATTTAACAAGGTTTTATATACCGCCTCTTCCCATGATCAGAGGTGGTTTACATTGAACGTAGATACAACTTTTACAAGGAACATTAGAACTATGTACAGTTAACATAAAATATGGTCAAACTATGTACAGATAACATATAGTATGGTCAAACTATATACAGATAGCAATGTGTACTATCATTGTAGGAGCAGTCTTAAGTGAGATAGCATGTTTCATCTGTGGGAGTCACTGGTGGGCTTCTATGGACTCACTAGGTTCCTTGGGAGTTTGAGGGTTCACATTGAACCCTATGACTCTCCCATGAAGGAACCCTAGTCCAATGCACAGTACTGCTCCCCAGTCGCACCTATCTTGCTGGGTCCTAAGGCCATATTACAGCATACAAACTGTATTATAGCATAGCTATGAGGGTTATATTTTCACTTTCTGTTATGTCTTAATCATTGTCTGTTGGAGTCCTGAACCCCAGCTTTCCCAGATTAGTGTTACCAAATGGATTTGCTTAGCACATACCATGACAGAAACAACTCCCATTTTTAAGCCAGAGAATGCTACATACAATCTCAGTTTCTCAGCAATACTCTCAATGCTTTATATATTTATTTTAAAAATGTCTATACTGCCTATCAGCTAAAGGCCATCCAAGGCTATGTGCTTAACAAAAAGGAGCGTGCTTACTAAACCATGTTTTTAGATGAAAATTTCCCTCAATGAGTTGCTAAATTTATCCACCTAAATTAACTAGAAGACTAAATTCACCACTCAAATAGACAGCTTGAAAGGCATCCCATGGCTAGCTTATAACTTAGAACATATAAACTGCTCTACTGTGTCAGATCAAACGTCCATCAAGCCCAGTATCCTGTTTCCAATATTGGCCAATCCAGGTCACAAGTACAAATGCTTGATCAGCTAGTACTGATTTTCATTATTAGCTGGATAAATTTAGAAAGCCAAACACAACCACAGATTTTTGGCCAATTAGACTTATGGCTGAGAATACTGTATGCATAAGATGGTCTTCTAAATTTTAGCTAGAAATCTCCTGGGTTGGCTGCAAATTGATCAGATAACACGAGGGGTTACCAAGTATTCGTTTGGGTTCCTAAACATTTTTTGTGCATGCAAATCATTTGTAGACATATATACCTCAGAATTAATCTGTACAGAATTGATTTGCAGGTGCAAAAAAATTCTGGCACACATTTATTTATTCGGCAACTTTTCTATACCGCTGTATCTACAAGTCACAGTGGTATAATGGAACAAATAGAACAGGAACATTACATAGAACATAGGTAAGAAAATAAAACTTAACCAGGTGAATATAACTATTTACATACTGTAGAGCTGAATGGGGGTTGAACGTGAACATAGTCCAGTTGTGGTGGATGGGGAGTTAAGAGTCTGATCCAAAATGCTCCAGGAATAGGAGGGATTTTAGCTTACAGCAGACTTCATCCAGGTCTGTGAGTGAAAATAATTCAGGGTGAGGGAATTCCATATGGTGGATGCATAGAAGGAGACGTCTCTGCTGGTAGTGGTAGTGTTGGAGTGGGTGAAAGCATTTGGAACTGATAAGAGGTTGTGATTGGCTGACCATCTCACTCTCTTGTTGAGAGGTTGTTGCAGAAGAGGGCAAAGAATGCTAACTGAGAGGTGGTTAATGGTCTTAAATATGATTAGGGAGACTTTGTATTTATTCCTTATGTAGATGGGGAGCCAGTGTAGCTGTTCCAGGGTAGGGATGATATGCTCTTGTGGACCAGTGCCAGTGATTATTCTGGCTGCTTTGTTTTGGGCAAGCTGTAATGGGAGTAAAGTTGATTTTGGGAGCCCCTGGTATATTATGTTTGCATAGTCCAGAATGGGGATGATGAGGGCTTAGCAGATGCTTCTGAAGTCATTGTGATCAAGTAGGGGGCGAAGGTATCGGAGTGTTCTCATCCTGAAGTAGGTAGCCTTAGTAACTTGTTTGATGTGGTGGTGGAAACTCAGTTGTTGGTCCAGGGTTATGCCAAGATATTTTACTTGTTGGTTAACTTGTAAGGTTAAGTTTGCCAGTTAGTCTGTGGCTGGAGGAGTGAAGGAGAGGAGCTTGGTTATGTGAAGGACTTCTGTTTTGTTGGGGTTAATGTGCATGTTATGGCTGTTAAAACATTGGATGATAGATGCTAGGCATTTACTAACAGCGGAGTAGTCAGGGTTGGTGGTGGAGAATAAAGTGTAGATTAGGATGTCATCAGTATATAACTAATTGAGGATTTTGTGATTCTGTATGATTTTGCATAGGGACTGGATAAAAATGTTGAATAGCAGTGATGATAATGTGGAGCCTTGAGGTAATCCTGGTAGTAGCTCTAAAGGCTTGGAGGTTTTGTTTCCGATTCTGACTTGTTGGGATCAGTTGGATAGGTATGATCAAAACCACTATAATGTTGTACCTTTGAGTCCAACTGTATGGAGTTGCAAGATTAGATGTGTGTGAGTGACCAAGTTGAAGGCTGCGGAGACGTCGAGAAAGATAAGAATGAATCCTTGAGTGATTTTCTGTGTGCCTTTGAATAATGTATCTAGGAGGGAAGTCAGAAGAGTTTTGGTGCTGTGAAACGGCTTGAATCCATGTTGGTGTTTGTCAAAGGGGATGTGGGTATCTATAAAGTCCTAGGTCTGAAGCTGCACTGCCTTTTTGATGATTTTGGCTAGGGAGATGATGCTGGAAATGGGTCGATATGATGATGGTGCTAAAGGGTTGATGACAGGGTTCTTTAGTAAGGGCCTGATGGAGGCTTGCTTGAGGGCAGTTAGCATATAGCCCAGTGTCAGTGATGTTCAGACAATGTGCAGAATGGTTGGGGCGAGATCTTGTTTGGTCATTTTGATCCAGGAGAATGGGCAGGGGTCAAATGATGAGGTGGTACAGTTGAGATTTATTATAATATCTACCAACTCCCAGATGGGCATCTGTCTGAAAGTCGACTAGGTTTTTGCATTTGTGGTGTCGGCAAGGTTAATGATAGCCTGGAGCTGAGCTGTAGAAGCTGATTGCCTAGCATGGAGAAATTGCTCCATATCATTCGGTGTGAGGGCAGGTTTGGAATTTGTACTGGTTGGGGTCTTGAGCAGATTCAGGGCTATTTTGAGTATCTCTCTGGGACAGTTGAGAGAGAGGGATAGTAAGGAAATCCACAGTACTACCTTTTAACTTTCGAAAGGGAGACTATGATAAAATGAGGAAAATAGTTAAGAAAAAACTAAAAGGAGCAGTTGCAAAGGTTAAAGACTTACATCAAGCTTGGGTGTTGTTGAAAAATACTATCTTGGAAGCCCAGACCAGCTGTATTCCACGCTTTAAGAAAAGTGGAAGGAAGTCCAAAAAACTGCCAGCATGGTTTAAAGGTGAGGTCAGAGAGGCTGTTGTTGCCAAAAAAGCATCTTTCAGGAAATGGAAAAAAGAGCCAAACGACGAAACCTGGAAACAGCACAAGCACTGGCAGGTCAAATGCAAGGCATTGATAAAGCAGGCAAAAGCTTGCTGCGGAAGCAACAACATGAAATAAAGATTTTTTCAAGTACATTCGTAGCAAAAAACCTGTGAGAGTCAGTTGGTCCATTAGATGATAGAGGAGTTAAAGGGGCACTAAGAGGTGACAAGGCGATAGTGGAGAAACTGAATGAATTCTTTGCTTCAGTCTTTACTGAGGAAGATGTAGGAATGTTACCCATGACTGAAGTGATATTTAAAGGTGCGGAAGAATTGAAGGAAATATCGATACATCGGGAAGATGTATTACAACTATTAGATAAACTGAAGAGTAGCAAATCACCTGGGCCGGATGGTATACATCCAAGGGTGTTGAAAGAACTGAAATATGAGATTTCAGACCTGCTATTAGTAATCTGTCAACTATCATTAAAATCATCTCTAATACCTGAAGATTGGAGGATCGCCAATGTAACACCAATTTTTAAGAAGGGTTCCAGGGGTGATCCGGGAAATTACAGACCGGTGAGCCTCACGTCAGTACCGGGAAAAATGGTAGAAACCATCATAAAGAATAAAATTACTCAGCATGTAGATAGTGTGGTGGCGAAGCCAGCCAGGTGCCTATGGAAATAGAGAAAACACAAGCAGTTTCCCCTAGTCAGAAGGAAAGTGCAGGGAATGGTCACTTTAAAAGTGCAGCTAACATTGAAAAAAACCTGTCAAAAGCTGCTGTCCTAAGGCCACGCCCCAGCTCCATGGTAACTGAGGGTGGTAATCTAAGACAGCTGGGGGCGGGGTGGAAAGATACAGGTCAGACCCACTCATATAAGCCCCAGAGAACAGGGAGCAAGAGAGACGAGGGAACAGCAGGAAACGAAAGGAGGAGAGCTGAGTCTGATTCAGAGGAGGAGTCTGGGAAGGAACCTCAGTCTGAGCAGGAGTCTCACTCTTACCGGAGGAAGAGAGACGGAAGGGCTAATTTATCCAGGAACCAGCATGGCCAGGGAAGTGGCAGTGAAGCACTGCTGAGGAGAATCCCAAAAGGTATTGCTCGTAAGGATTTTAGCCAAGGGTCTCAAGAAAGGTTCCCAGACAGCAGTTGGAGGGAAGAATATCCCCAAAGCCAGCTCCAGTGTTTAAACCAGTACCAGGGTTACAGGAAGCCTGCAGGAGGTTCAAGGACCCAGGAAGGGCTGGTAAGAAAACCTCTTATCAAAGAAAGCCTGAATGTTTTAAAGCTTTTAAAACGTTTGATAAGAGACCAGGAAGTAACTTGCTGTGATAGCAGCTCTGCGTCTCGAGAGAGGTCTCGAGGGGAACAGCTGTTTTTCAACGACGCTACAGAACCAGGGTGTTCTGAGTGTGAATCAATGGACATTGGAGAAAGTGATAATGTCTTGAGTGACCCTGAGCAAGGAATGGAATGTGATTTATCCATAACAGTAAAGTAAGAATGTTTTTGGAATTATAAGCTTGAAGAAATTCCCATTTGTTTGATGTGCATGTTGTTCTAAGAAGGAAGGAAGTTTTAATTAGTATGGCTGCTGTTTTAAAAGAGGCTTGTTAAGGAGGAATGCCTAAAGTCTCTGGAATAACTAATTAAAACCCTTAAGGAATTAAAGCCAAGAAGAAAAGTTTATTACCTGAGTTTTACTGCATTGAAAGTTTTCAATGGACATTTAGTTTCAGTTAAGCACGGTGAATTGAAGTCTTTACTTTTGAAGAAACAGCCTTTGCCTTGTTGAAGTAAGCAAGAGCAATTGATATCTTTGAGAAGTTTTCAAACCTTTTATTTCTTGTGGAAAGTCTGTACATGTGATATGCCAAGCTTCCTTAGAAGTTCCTGTTATCAAGGGAGGCGAATAAAATTTCCTGTGTTGCTTTCAACCCTCGGCTCAGCACTTCATTACAACTACAATTAATTGCTTAAGGAACTACAACTCCCAGAGGCCTTTGCCCAGGAGTTCACAATTGGAAGGAACATTCGCCCCCTTTCCTCGTCAGGCAACCGCCTAGGCGGGGCGAGGGCACGACAGGTGGCGTAGTATTTAGGATTTCGCCTTGGCCACGTGTTCCCAAGACACCGGAACTACAAGAAGAAGAAAGAAAGGAAAAAAAAAAAAGGGAAAGTTTTTTTTTCTACATGCACTGAAGATACAAGCTGCCTGCTGGATAAGGAAGACCCGGATCAACAGCAGAAGGACTGGATTGGAGCGGATTCCTGAGGCTGTATCCTGCTGGTTGATAAGCCCGAGTCTACACCTGCCTAAGGTAATCCGTATTTATAAGGGGTATAAGCGGATACCAGAGCCGGGTGGGACTGCAGCAGTGCACCAGGAGAGCAAAGGAGAGAGGGCCTATACATTTGAGGGCCGCACTTGGTGTTTTTCTCTCTGTTTTCTCGTTTCAGCTACCTCCAAACATGGAGCAGACGGAGCTTTTGAGATGCATAGCTGACCAGTTCCAGAGACAACAAGAGATGTCGGCACGGACACTGGAACAAATAGCGGCCATGCTCCAAGCCCAACAACGGCCGTTGCTCGAGAAGATGGATGATTGACTGGGAATGCAGAAACAAGCAGCAGAGTCTCCAAGGACAGTACCAGGTTCCTTAAGGGATACACCAGGGTTTGGGATACCTGGGACTGGGACATTCTCTTTTGGACAATTAGCAAAAGGGGACGATGTTGATGATTTTCTAGCCGCTTTTGAAAGGGTAGCACTTTTATCTGGTTGGCATAAAGAGCAATGGGCCATACGCCTTGCCGCTTCTTTGACCGGAGAAGCACTAGCAGCCTATAGGGCTATGCCCGTGGAATTAGCCACCGATTATAAGGAGTTACAAAAGGCAATATGAGACCGTTTGGGCCTAAACCCCATGGAATACCGCCGCCTTTTGCGGAGCTCCAGATTAAAACCTGGTGAAACACCGCGTGCTTTGTGCCAGCGGATTAAAGGGTTGGCATTAAAATGGCTAACACCTGAGACTCAAACAAAGGAGTCATTATTTGACTGTATTATCCTGGAGCAGTTCATGGACGCTGTTCCACGTGATATGAGATCCTTCCTGATCCTACAAGAGTGCAAGACCACAGAGGCAGCGACCGCACTGGCTGAGCGTTACCTGGAGGCCAGTGTGGCAAGCCCGGTTAAGGTGGGTGGTCTAATGCAAGCAGTCAAAGTAGCCTCAGAAAGGAAGGAAAAGCCTATATGGGGAGAAGGTATGAAGGCAATGCCTTTAGATAAACCCAGTTATATGCACAGAAAATGTTTTTCCTTTGGGGAAGAGGGACACATGAAAAAAGACTGCAGAGCTAGGACAGCCCTGATGACCTCCCACTCTGAAGAGAGCGGGGAAGGATTCCTTCTAGATGTAGAGGTGGAGGGTGTCCAAGTAGAAGCTTTGTTGGACTCCGGAGCGGACCAGTCAATGATCTCGAAGAAGCTCTGGAAGGAGATAGCATCCCAGATTGGTCCGGCTCCCGAGCCTCAAGAAAAGTCTATAAGGATACGGTGCATTCATGGGGCAGCCTCATCGTACCCTGTTTATGTTGTATCAGTGAAAGGTTTAGGGCTAAAGTGGAAAATACCTGTGGCTGTAGTACCAAGGCTCCCACAAGCGTTAGTCCTGGGAAGGGACTGGCCCCAGTTTAGGCGTGGGATAGCAGAAGGGCTCCAGCATAAAACTGGTATGGTATCCACCAGGGCACGCGCAAAAGATAAAGAGGAGGTACCAAACCCACCTAGTGACCCGATGTGCGGGTTGCCTTCCCATGATGATTTAGTGACCCCTCCGAGAGAGGATAGTAAAAAGAAGAGGGCTGAGAAGCACAGGGAGAGACAGAATAGGTCTCAAAATAAAGCCAAACTTGTAGCTGGTCAGGAGTTACCTTGGGTTCCGGCCGAGCTAGTGGAGAGATTTCCCACTTTTCCTAATGAGCAGCGGACGGATCCCGCACTCAAAAGGGCTTTTGAGTATGCCCAAAAAGGAACAAAAACCTTACCCTGATTTTTTTTTAGATAGAGGTACTGTATCGGGAGAGTGTAGATCCCGGGACCGGGATAAGCAGAAAACAATTAGTAGTTCCCACTGCGTTTAAAATGTCAGTCCTACGGTTAGCCCATGACCACCCCATAGGCGGTCACAAAGGGGTACATGGTACCCTGGACCAGATTTTGGCTTGGTTTTACTGGCCGGGCGTTTATAAAGAAACCGCCAGATTCTGCGAGTCATGTGCCGCTTGCCAACGGGTAGCCTCAAACCATCCACCAAAAGTACCTATGGTTCCCATACCTGTGGTATCAGAACCCCTACACAGGTTAGCCATGGATATTGTGGGGCCACTTATAAAAACGCCCCGGGGGTTCCAGTATATTCTGGTGATTGTGGATCAAGCCACCCGGTTCCCTTGGGCGATTCCCCTTCGCAATATATCAGCCAGAAGTATAGCGATTGAACTGGTGAAATTATTTTGTGAAGTTGGTTTTCCCCGGGAGGTTTTATCAGACAGGGGAAGTAATTTTATGTCACGGTACCTGGCCCAAGTATGGGATGCCTTTGGCATCCGCCATGTTAGAACTGCAGCATATCATCCCCAATCTAATGGGTTGGTTGAGCGTCAGAATCAGACCCTAAAGAAGATGCTTAGGCGGAGTTTAGAAGGGGATATGAAGGATTGGGATGTCAAGCTTCCCTTTGTATTATATGCGTGCAGGGAGAGGAAGCAGACCTCTACGGGCATCGCCCCGTATGAATTACTATATGGACGGACCCCTCTTGGTGTCCTGGATATATTAAGAGAACAGTGGGTAGAGCCAGATATTGAAGAAGTAGGTATACCCCACTTCTTGAGAGATTTAAAAGGACGGCTACATTGTACCTCCCAAGTGGCTGAAGCAAATATGGCAGCTAGCCAGTTACGCCAAAAGACCTACTATGACAGACGTGCAAAGCCCCGTCAGCTTGAAGTAGGAGAGAAGGTAATTGTTATGGTAGCCGGACCGAGTAAAAAATTTGAGAGCAAGTGGAAGGGACCCTACCGCATGGTAAAACAGGTAGGCCCTGTATCCTATTCGGTACAGAACAGAAGGGGGCGCCAGCAAATTTACAATTGGAAGGAACATTCGCCCCCTTTCCTCGTCAGGCAACCGCCTAGGCGGGGCGAGGGCGCGACAATAGTCATGGCCTAATGGGAGACAGCCAACATGGCTTTAGACAAGGAAGATCTTGTCTTACTAATCTGTTATGTTTTTTTGAAAGTGTGAATAAACAGGTGGACAAAGGTGAGTCGGTTGATATAGTGTATCTAGACTTTCAGAAAGCCATTGACAAGGTCCCTCATCAGAGACTTTTCGCAAAACGAAAGAGTCATGGGATAGGAGGCAGTGTAGTACTGTGGATCAGGAACTGGTTAAAAGATAGAAAGCAGAGGGTTGGGCTAAATGGCCAATTTTCCCAATGGAGAAAGGTGAATAGTGGTGTACCCCAGGGATCTGTGCTGGGTCCGCTGCTTTTTGACATATTCATAAATGACCTGGAAAGAGGAATAACAAGTGAGGTTATCAAATTTGCAGATGACACAAAACTATTTAAAGTTGTTAAAACCCAAGAGGATTGTGGAAAATTGCAAGAGGATCTTGATAAACTGGAAGACTGGGCATCAAAATGGCAGATGAAATTTAATGTGGACAAGTCCAAAGTTATGCACCTAGGGAAGAACAACCCAAACTATGATTACACAATGAAAGGTTCCACATTAGGAATCACCACCCAGGAAAAAGATTTAGGCGTCATTGTGGATAACATGTTAAAATCCTCGGCCCAGTGTGCAGCGGCAGCCAAGAGAGCAAATAGAATGCTAGGTATCATAAGGAAAGGAATGGAAAATAAAACAAAAGATATTATAATGCCTCTATACCGTTCCATGGTGAGACCGCACCTTGAATATTGTGTGCAATTCTGGTCGCCGTATCTTAAAAAGGATATAGCGTTATTAGAAAAGGTTCAGAGAAGAGCCACCAAAATGGTAAATGGGATGGAAGGATACTCCTATGAAGAAAGGCTAAAAAGGTTAGGGCTCTTTAACCTGGAAAAGAGATGGCTGAGGGGGAGATATGATAGAATTCTATAAATTAATGAACGGAGTGGAACGGGTAAACGTAGATCGATTGTTTACGTTATCAGAATATAGAAAGACTAGGGGACATACAATGAAGCTACAGGGTAAACTATTTAAGACTAATAAAAGAAAATATTTTTTCACTCAACGTGTAATCAAACTCTGGAATTTGTTACCAGAGGATGTAGTAAAGGCTGTTAGTGTAGCTGGGTTTAAAAAAGGTTTGGACAAGTTCCTGGAGGAAAGGTCCATAAACCATTATTAAGAAGGGACCCAGGATATCAATGCTTGACCCAGTACAAGCATTGCAGAACCTGTGTCTTTTGGGGAAACTGCTAGGTACGTATGACCTAGATTGGCCACTGCTGGAAACAGGATACTGGGCTTGATGGACCTTGGTCTGACCCAGTATGGCATATCTTATGTTCTTAGGCGTTAAGTAAGTTGGAATAATATTCCTTTTTCTTGAGAAGAGTGAGTGTGCAGTAGTCCACTTGGGCACTTGTGTAAGCTAAGTGATTGGATGGATTTCTATGTCATCTCCATTTACGCTCCAGTTGTCGGTGTTTTGAGATGAGGAGTGAACCAGGGTACATGGTGTAGTCTCTTCATCCTGGATGTGTTGTCCTGCAAGATGGCATATAAGGATATGTTTGTGTTCCATTCGGATACAAAGGCATCAAGGTTGTTTGGGTTATCCTGAGGAATGGGTGGGATGCTGCTAATGAATGCATCATTATCAAATGCCCTGAATCTCTCTGGGGTGGTTGAGGGAGATTTAAGGGTGGCTGTTTTGGGGAAGTTTGGGAGGTAGAAGGTAATTAGGTTATGGTCAGATCAAGGCACTAAAGTGACTTGGGTCATGGTAGAAAGGCTTTTGTGTGGCCAGGTAGCTGGCATGAAAATGAGGTCAAGGGTGTCTCCCTCGCTGTGCATCCATTCTGTGATGATCTGGTTGAGCTGTAATGTTTCCAGTGCATGTAGGAAGGAGTGGTTAAGATGGGAAGATTGAAGTCACCCAGGAGAATGACCACTGTTTTTGTGGTGCTCTGAGCATGTTTCTTCGCTGAGTAGTGAGAAGTCACTGGGCCCTGCTGTTGGTGTTCTGTATGTTAGGCAGAGAGAAAGATAGGTGTTGCTTACGGTTATGATATCCAAAGCAGTGTTTGAGCTGAAACTAGCAATTTTGAGGTTGAGTACTTCCTTGGCTACTATGTGTACCCCTCCTCCCCTTTTGTGTACTTTTGGTTGGTGGAAGAGATGGTAAGAGAGGATGGTAAGTTGGTTTTGTAGGACGGTGTCACTCTCCTCGAACCTGGATTCTGCTATACAGAAGATGTCAATGTGGTTTTGCTTTATGTAGTCAGCCAAGATGGAGATCTTGTTACAGTTGGATCTGCTGTCTATTTATTTATTTTATTTGGCTGGATTTTTATACCACTATATCTTAAATCAAAGCAGTTTACAATGAACTTAATATAATACAAAGAATGAGGGGGAAGGTGGCATGCAGGATATTTCACGCTAACTTATAAACTGAAATTATGTACAGGGGGTCGTTATGGGGGGGTGAGGAAGAGGAGCAAGCAGAAATAGGAATCTGGTTGAGTATTAGGTAAGTTGCCAAAGTATTCAGGGTAGAGAGTTGTTTTCAGTGTCTTCCTGAAATTCTTGGAGTCTGAGATGGCTCTGAGGAGGTCAGGGAGAAAGTTCCATAGGGGAGGTGCGGCAACTGATATAGCTCTTCTAGACATGGCTTGTTTGGATATTGTATAGGATTTGGGGGTGGTGATGGTGTGACTGGTGATGCGTCGTCTGGGTCTGCTGCTTGACTCGGTGGTGATGAAGGTTTTCAATACGTTGGCAGATGTATTCTGTATGATCTTGAAGTTGTTAAGTACAGTCTTGAATTTGATGTGGGAGCTGATGGGGAGCCAGTGGAACTAGGTCAATAGAGGGGTGATGTGATTAGATGAGCCAGTTATGATGCATGCTGTGGTATTCTGCATCATTTGTAGAGGATGGAGTGTCAGCTTTGATAATCTGAGGTAGATGGGGTTGCAGTGGTCAAGGATAGGGATGATAATGGTCTGGAAAATGGTCCGGAAGTGTTCATAGTTGAGTAATGGTTTTAGTCGTCTGAAAACACGCATTTTGAAGTAGGCGGAGCTGGCAGTTTTGTTGTTGTGGGATTTATGAGGACACATCTGAGAGGCTGGGAGGTGATTGGTATAGTGGAATTTGAAACCAATGTGCGAAACACATTTAAAACCAATGTGTGAAAAAAAACACAAAAGAGCACGAAAACTGATAAAAATTCAGGAAAACCACAAATAAACAAAACTAGTTTTAGTTGTGCACGTCCCTATTAACCTTTCTGTCCTTGTCTCTAGCTCTCCTCCCAAAATAATTTTAACCCCACCTAATTGGGTAATAGTCTAATAATTTTTTTTTAAATGCAGAATTTTAAGGCTACAGCCCTTTATTTAGGAAAGGACCTCAGTCCCAAAAGCCTATTTAAAGCATTTCCTGCACCCAAAATAAAGGTTTCATCTTTTCGTCTGCCTTTTGGCTTTCTTTCAATAGATAATTGATTGTGCATGTGGCTTTTTGTTTTGTTTTTTACTTTTATCAATAAATCTGAATTTTCCTTGGAAATCAGAAGTAAATACAACACAGTCTATCTAAAATATTTAACTTTTCTATTCAGTTTCCATTTGCAATAAGTGTACCAGACGCTTCCTGTTTCTGGGTCATTGGGCTGCCTGTTTGTATATTTTCATTTTGCATACTTAAACTGATGGCCTGTTGCCGTGGTATTCCAGCATTAGAAATGTACCGAATCAAATTCTGTAGTTATGTAAAATTCTAATTATATGAAGCCTGTTTATGATGAGTAGAGAATAGGCAGTTATGCTATAGTTCAACATTTCAAGTGCTCAACACGGAACTGCATGCTAAAATGACTGGACAGACGTGTTTAAAGCAATTTATCTAGAAAAATGATGGTCTCTGTTTTGGAAAAACATTTCTGTCCCTTCAAAATTCACTTTCAAAAAATAAGAAAAAACATTTAAAAAATCTGCACATAACGTATTGGTTCTACCAGGTAGTGTGGTATTCCTCCCCAATCTGCAATTTGGGCTTCTACTAGTGACTGAGCAGTGTAATTGCAAAGTTGTAGTAACTTAATTTACTGTGGAAGTCAAACCTGCAATAACATAGGATCACAGCTAGTATCTCCTGTGGTAAAAGAAAAACGTAGCTTGCGGTGATCACCGGAAGCTGCACTATTCCAAAGGAAAATAATGCCATTTTAAAGCTGGTGGGGGGGGGGGGGGGTTCACAGCCTGGAATTCTGTGCCACTAACATGTGGCCCAAAGCTTCAGGCCATGATCATAAAGGGCCAAAGGTCCCCAGCACCAAGAAGGAGTCAGGACCCCACCCCCCAAAAAAAATAATCCACCCCTCTCCTCACAAGCTTTCAATCCCCACCCCAAAGCCAAGTCACCCTTTGACCCAATCTGAAGCTCTCCTACCCTTGTCGGTGCCCCCCCCCCCCCCCCAGATTTACCTCTAGGTCTACCTGGTGGTATAATGGTACCCAGATGGGAGCAACCCCCACTTGCTCACATCCAGGCCAGTGCCAAGTTCAAAATGGCAGCTCTGATCCCCTATCAATAGTCAATAGTACCACAAGATTTGTCTTCATAAAGAGAAGTTGGCAGAGACTGATCCCATGCTGTGTATTCCAAGATGCATTGTGGGGGGTAGGGAGGTGTCAGTCACCCAAATAAAGCTTTTTTTCCCTTATTTAGTAGACTGAGCTGCCCTGGGCTGTGCATCCCAGGATACACAAGGTGAGGTCAAGTGCCATTGTGGCAGGTGCAGGCCTGTGATCCACAGTGTCTGACATAAGCAGGCAGGCCTAACTAGCTTGACCTGTAAATGAAGCCTGTGAAGAGGCTCATAGGAATTACACATTCCCCAACATGCTGCTATTGTAGGATAGAACTCAGCAAGAGTACTAAACTAACTTAGATAAGCAGAACTGGAAGATGGAAAAATACAGAAAAATATGTTTAAAAGTTACTGATAAGAAAAGTACATCTGCAAGGAATTTAATTGGGATTGCTGACAGATGAGTTGCAGAGCCCTGCTCCCCTGCATGCACAAATTGGCTCTATGGCCTTGAGAGTATGAAAGTAACAAGTTGATGAACTGGCCATTGTAATTGGGACTGGAAGGGGGGTGAGCAGGTGCTGAGCCCACTAAAGGAACATAATTGGATAATCTTATCAGTACCGGGACCAATGGAAGGTGTACGGGAGGTTACCGGGACCAATGAAATATTTTTCTATACCTAGAATGGAACAGAAGTCTATAAACGTTGTTGTAATGCTAGAAAACTTTGCTCAGCCATTTTGAAATTGACTTTGCTTGAGACTTGTGCACAAATAAATGATTTGGACCTTCTGAACAGACTCCTGGTATTATTGGTTTGTCTGCGCTTTGCTGCTACATATTCTTGGTGCGTTGGCCGGGAAGTTGTGGAATCAAAGTGTATATAGGGCAATATACCACGACTTTCCGCCTCTATAGGCTTGGTCCTGCCGGGATCGTGCCCTTCCGACGAGGGCTGCTCCCTGGCGCCGCCAGTCCCTTGTATCGGAGGGAGTTGGTCGGACCTCGGCGGGTGCCGGGCCCGGCTGGAGCCAACGCCTCGAACCCGAGTGAGGGGAGTCCGAGGTCCAACTCATGCGCCTGCTTGGGAAGTTTGAGGACCGGATCCGGTGAGTATAGTTTTGATTTGGTGTCTAGACAGATATAGAAAGAGCAGTGCTGCCATTGGAACTTGAAACTTGGAATTTGTAATCTCGAGAAATTGGAAATTGGTAAGAGAGCCTGATCACCTCTCAAAGAAGGGCCGAGTAACCCCGCATGAGTATTCGCAGGGCGAAACCCCCATCTTTTTGTAATTGGGAAATTGGTAAGACTAGTCAGAATAGATAGAGACGAATGCATTCTGGGATACGTTGCTAGCATGATTGTGTGAATGAAGTGTGAATGAGAGGTCTGGCAGCACGGACCAAGTGAAGGCGGACCCCTGAGTAGCGCATTTCCTGACCGGGCGACCGCATTCAGGTCGCGAAAAGGGGGAAGCGATTGTCGTCCTGTCTTGTTATTTGTTCTCCTTATACGTTTCCAGGGCCGTGAGGACCCCTTACCCACGGTCCGCCCTCCTTTTCCCTTTGTCTGTTGTTGCGCGCACACATCGAAATGGGAGGGGCGGGGTCTACCAGGAACACTCCATCAGAATGTATGATTGCACATTTTAAAGAGGGATATTCTGGAGATTATGGTATTAAAATGACAGCAGCCCGTTTACAGATATTGTGTACTAGGGAGTGGCCCGATATAGACCCCACCTGGCCCCGAGAGGGAACGTTTAATGTAGAAATTATTCAGTTAGTACACCGTAGATTGCGGATAGCGCACCCCGATCAGTATCCCTACATAGATTCCTGGTTAAGTATTTGTGAAGATCCGCCCCTCTGGGCGCAGCGCTGTTATGAGGAACAGTGCAGAATAATGTTAGCTAAAACAGATTCTAGACAGAAAACAGAACAGCCTAGAATGAAAGAGCAGGATAAGAAGTCCAGGAAGAAGCCCATCCTGGTAGATCCTGATTCCCCAGAAATAATTCCCAGACAGCCTCGAACCCCAGGTCCGATAAGAGTAGCCCGGCGTCCTGCCCCAGAGCCCCAGAGACAGCCGCTGCGGGACCCAACCCCTGACCCACCTCCCGGAGGGCGGGGAGAAGAATTTCCCTTAGCTGAAGAAGGTGATATTACAGGAACAGAAAAAGGCGAGTCAGATATAGAGATAGAGGAGGAAGAAATTGAAAATGCCCTAAGCGATGATGACAGTGTACAAGTGGTTGCCAGTACTAGCTTGCCAACAAAATGTACACCCAAAGTGAAACCTGTCGAGAAAACGAAAGTGACCTCTGGAAAGACAGTTACGAAAACAACCCTTAGATCCCACAAGACATCTACTGCCAAAATGATGCCTTTACGGCAAGTCCCGGGGGTGCCTATAAAGAACGAAAATGATGAGGTGGTAGCGGGACCCCTAAGTTACGTGTACATCCCTTTCTCTACAACGGATTTGTTAAATTGGAGGTCGCATTATGCCTCCTATACTAGTAAGCCCCAGGAACTTACAGAATTAGTAACTACTCTAATGGAAACCCATCAACCCACCTGGGCAGATTGCCGCCAGCTCCTGATCACCCTATTCACGACAGAGGAGCGAGCACGAATTAGAAAAGCAGCTATTGAGTGGATGGCAGATAACCCTGTAGCTCCGGGACCGGGGTAGAACAGAATAGACCATCGGGAAGCGGCCCAGAGAGAATTCCCGAATGAAGACCCCCATTGGGATCCAAATACAGAAGTAGGATCCACAGCCCTAGCCCGTTTTCGCCAAGGCTTTTTACAAGGTCTGAGAAGGGGGGGCCAAAAAGCTATGAACCTTTCCAAAGTTGCAGGAGTTATCCAAGGTGTAGATGAGAGCCCAGCAGAATTTCATGAAAGATTAACTGAAGCATACAGAATGTATACTCCCTATGATCCTGAGGCACCAGGAAGTTTATGTATGGTGAATTCTGCTTTTGTAAACCAGTCTCAACCAGACATCAGACGTAAATTACAGAAATTAGAAGGGTTTGCGGGCATGAATGCAACGCAGTTACTGGAAGTCGCTCATAAAGTGTATGTGAATCGTGATAATGAAAGGCAGAGAGAATGTGATAGAAAGATGAAGAAGAAAGCTGATTTTTTGGCTGCGGCCATAGTTGAACAGAAAAGGGGAGGTATCCCTAGTCGACGGAGCCGAGGAAGAGGGCGGGGCCGAGGTGGAGGCCGGTCCCAACAGCTAGGCGTGAACCAATGCGCCTATTGCAGAGAAGAAGGACATTGGAGAGATGCTTGCCCGCAACTCGAAGACGCCCAGCAAGATGACGATAACAATCATCAGTGGCGAGAAGAAAGACGAGGCCGTCCCCAAAACCGCGGAGGAGCCAATCGAGAACAATACCAGCGAGAAAGAGGAGGAGCCATGATGAAAATGACGTGGATTAGGACAGACCGGGCTCCAAGTTTGCTTTAGGTCTCCAGGAGCCTATGGTCGGAATACAAATAGGAGACCAAGTTATGGACTTTATGGTTGATACTGGAGCACAACATTCAGTAATAGACAAGAAGATAGCCCCATTTTCTACAAAAGCAGTCACCATTATAGGAGCAACTGGTGCCAAAGCTACAAAGTCTTTTCTTCAGAATCGTATATGCAGTCTAGGAGGACAGCAAATAACTCATCAATTCCTTTACATGCCCGAATGTCCAGTGCCACTACTGGGACGAGATATGTTAGCCAAGCTTCAAGCACAAATATCTTTCTCTGAAAAAGGAGAAATGCAAATGACAGTAAATCCTCAAGCCAAACCAGCAGGAATAATGCTGCTGACAGTTCCCCGAGAAGAAGAATGGAGGTATTACATTGATGACTCTATCCAAGACACTTATTTCGAACAAACTTTAAAGAACATTCATGCACCACCTGGAGTATGGGCAGAAGGCAGTCCCCCAGGCCTAGCCAAGCATATAGCTCCAGTAATTGTAACCCTCAAGCCTAGTGCTACACCAGTACACGTCAAACAGTACCCTCTCCCAAGAGCCGCAATTGAAGGCATTCATCGTCACTTGCAAAGATTGCTCAAGTATGGCCTACTAAAAGTATGTCAATCCCCATGGAACACTCCACTTTTGCCAGTAAAGAAACCTGGGACGGATGATTACCGCCCAGTACAAGACTTAAGGAGAGTAAATGATGCAGTTGAAACTATACATCCAGTTGTACCCAATCCTTACACTCTTCTAGGACTGATACCTGCTGAAGCTACCCATTTCACTGTACTAGATTTAAAAGATGCGTTCTTCTGCATAAGATTAGCCCCTGTAAGTCAGATATTGTTTGCATTTGAATGGCAGGACCCCATTTCTGGAAGAGGGGGCCAACTCACATGGACACGATTACCCCAAGGATTCAAAAATTCGCCTACCATCTTTAGTGCTGCACTGAATCAAGACCTTTCAAGCTATCCAATGGCCCCGGGGAAGAGAGTGCTTCTCCAATATGTGGACGACCTGCTGATAGCAGCAGTGTCAGAAAGTGAATGTATACAAGCTACCAAAGACCTCTTGCAGTTACTAGATGAAGCTGGATACAAAGTTTCCAGAGCAAAAGCACAGCTATGCCAAAAAGAAGTGAAATACTTGGGTTTTCGTATAACCCAAGGAAGCCGAAGACTAGGTAGAGAGAGAAAAGAAGCAGTATGTAGAATTCCAACTCCAACAACCAGAAAGCAAGTCAGAGCCTTTCTGGGAGCGGCAGGATATTGCCGAATCTGGATACCCAACTTCGCCCAAATTGCCAAACCACTGTATGAAGCCACAAAAGGAGAAGAAAAGTCACCACTGGAGTGGGGACTTGAGCAGGATACAGCCTTCAAGAAGTTAAAAGAAGAATTGATGTCATCACCAGCACTTGGACTACCAGATGTCCACAAGCCTTTCCACTTGTTTGTACATGAAGCACAGGGAAATGCCTTAGGCATGTTGACTCAGAAATTGGGAAATTGGGAGCGACCTGTAGCATACCTATCGAAACAGTTGGACACTGTGGCCAAAGGATGGCCACCTTGCCTGAGAGCAGTCGCAGCTACAGCACTACTAGTGAGTGAAGCAGACAAGCTCACATTAGGACAGAACATACGAGTCACTGTGCCACATGCAGTCCTTGCCCTCATGGAACAAAAAGCAAATTATTGGCTCACCAATTCCCGAATGTTGAAGTACCAGAGCATGTTATGTGAGAACCCACAGATACAACTAGAAGTGAGTCATGCCTTGAATCCAGCCACCTTGATACCCATTAGCGAAGAACTTCCAGAACATGACTGTATTGAAGTCATGGACACTGTGTTCTCCAGTCGACCTGACCTGACAGATGTGCCCATAGACAACCCTGACCAAGTCTATTATGTTGATGGAAGCAGTCTCATCCTCGATGGACGACGCTGTGCCGGATATGCAGTCGTCACTCAACACGAAGTAGTTGAATCATCAGCTTTAGCCTCAGGCACATCAGCTCAGAAAGCCGAATTGATAGCACTCACCAGAGCATTGTTATTAGGAGTGGAACTTGTGCTAAATGTATATACAGATTCCAAATATGCCTTCACTACTCTACATGCCCACGGAGCTCTCTATAAAGAACGAGGGCTCATCACATCCGGAGGAAAGTCAGTCAAGTATGGTCCCGAGATACTGATGTTACTTGATGCAGTTTGGGCCCCAACACGTGTAGCTGTCATGCATTGCAGAGGACATCAAGCAGGAAAAGGAGAAGTTGCCCGAGGAAATAGGTTTGCAGATGCCTCAGCACGACAAGCAGCTATGACGGGACAGATTACACCACAAGCTATGCCAATGCAAGCAGCATTGTTTCCAGTACCTTTGAATTTATGGACACCATGATATACCACCAAAGAAGTAGATTACTACTGTAACAAAGAAGATGGAGTACTGAAAGATGGATGGATTGAGCTGCCACCAGCAGAAGACAGTCAACCCCCTGGACGAATAGTAATTCCTGAACTGTTAGGACCAGCTTTTGTCAAAGCTTTCCACGAAGCCACCCACTATGGGAAAAGTGCTATGGAAAAAGCACTTAGACCACATTTTTACATCCCTCTATTGACAACCATATCAGCTTCAGTAGCACGTCAATGTCTAACTTGTGCCAAAAATAATGCCAAGCAAGGCCTTATAACGGCACCCCGAGTTCAGTCAGGAGGTGTAACCCCCATGCACAACCTCCAAATTGATTTTACCGAAAATGCCAAGAGCCAATGGATACCATTACCTATTAGTATTAGTTTGTACTTTCTCTGGGTGGGTAGAAGCCTTCCCAACTAGAACTGAGAAAGCCCGAGAAGTTACCAAAGTTTTAATGAGAGAGATTGTCCCTAGGTTTGGAATTCCAGCAGTAATAGGGTCAGACAATGGACCCTCATTTGTCTCCCAGGTTACTCAACAGTTAGCAAAAGCTTTGCAGATACAATGGAAACTCCACACTGCATACAGACCCCAGAGTTCAGGGAAAGTTGAGCGAATGAATCGTACCCTAAAAGCCCAAATGTCCAAGCTTTGTCAGGAGACACACTTGAAGTGGCCCCAAGTGCTCCCAATAGCTTTACTCAGAATACGCTCAGCTCCTGTAAAATCAACAGGTTTTTCCCCTTTTGAAGTTTTGTATGGTAAACCCCCACCGATAGTGCAGGGAATTAAAGGAAGTTTAGCCCAAAATGGTTCAGAAGTAACCAGGCAAGAACTCCTAGCTCTTAGTTTTGTTCTGCAGACTCTCCATGCGTGGATCCAAGACCAGTTGCCTATCAACTTGATGGAACCTTTGCATCCTTATCAGCCTGGTACCTCGGTGTGGATCAAAGACTGGAAGAAGACACCGTTGGAACCCCATTGGAAGGGACCGTACACCGTCATCCTGTCTATCCCAACTGCAGTAAAGGTAGCCGAGATCGACGCCTGGATCCACCACAGCAGAGTCAAGCCCGCCGCTGAACCTGAACCTGAGCAGTGGACAGCAGAGCAGCATCTTGATGCACCCTTGCGAGTTACTCTGAGACGGCAACCAGCAACTTAGACACTTTATCACAGTGCCTTGCAGTAGCCAAGTCTTTCGAAGAGGATTGCTGTTTTCCATGCAGCAACAGTTTTTGCTTCAACGAACTCAATCTGTGCGTGATTCTGCACACTACTTTGATACTACATTGATTAGCCAGACTTCACAAGCCAACTGAAATTGCTAATAAGTTGGTTAATGTGTACTGGACAACCTGAGGATCTTCAATCAACACTCAGCACCCGTTAAATTGCTTCATTAGCAAACGGGACAAAGAAAAAAGAACGTCGTGATCAAGATCAGCAAGCTGAGGATTCAGAAGAACTCCAATCAACATCAACATGCATCTTTACTTTTGCTTTACCCTGGTTGCCTTCTTTGGAGGTTTTGAACTGACTTATGCTTTGCCTCCATGCACTGCTTGCATTACTTCTACTCGGACTGGACTGAAAGTAACTCAGACTTTGATTTACCATTCTTACTATACCTGCAAGGGAAAAGTGACTCGGTGTATTTATAACACCACTGAACTAAATGTTTGCACAAATGGTAAATCTAGAGTATGCTATAATCCGCATCAGAATCCATCCTATTACACATTGGAAATACGATGGAAGGATGCAGATGGACCTATAATAGCTGCTATGCCACCACTTAAGGACATTACTAAACCAGCTGTTTTGAATTTTGATGCATGTAATGTCATTAACAGAGATAGTTATTCCACCTGTGGTACTTGGGAGAAAGCGTATCGAAATGACCATAAGTATATGTGTCCAGAGGGTGCCACAGGATGGAGGAAGTGTACGGGTAAAAAGGAACCAGGCTATAGTACTGCGCCAGCAGCAGATTACTATTGCCCGGATTGGGAATGTGTTTTTTATGCTACTTGGAATAATGGTATAGTTGACAAAAAGATAGATAAACGGATGGCCACTTTAACCAAGTCAACAACAAATGATAAATGTCAGAAGGATGCTTGTAACCCTTTACATTTGCGCATACACAATCCCTATGCATGGAAACAAGGATACAAGTTTGGTTTACGTATTGCTGGAGGGGCAATAGATCCAGGAACCATTGTATATCAGATTGAATACCCAAGCCCATAAGTCATCTAAATATCATATCCATAATACCTTCTATGAGGCCATGCATGTAAATAAGTTTGAAATTCCTCATCCTTCTCAGAATTTATTCTTAGAATTAGCTGGAGCAGTAGTATCTAGTCTTAAAATCTCAGATTGCTATTTCTGTGGCGGAACCCAAATGGGAGACCAGTGGCCATGGGAAGCCCAAGAATTGAATTATTCTTTGATTTACAATCAGACTGAATTACACAAGACTACTAGTGAATGGGTGTTAGCGCACTCAATAGTTGGACGTCTTTGCTATGCCAGAACTGGACCCCAGTTCACCCAACAGGTAGGACAGCTGGTCTGTCTTAGCCAGAAATTCTATAATGCCACTACCAAAAAGACGTCATGGTGGTCAGGACTTAAACACCCTGAACCTCCTAACCCATTAGCCAGATTTCCTGAACTTGCTGATTTATGGACTAATCTTGCCAAAGCCCATGCCTGGCAAGCCCCACCTGGCCTATATTGGATCTGTGGAAACCGAGCGTATGCGCAACTCCCGCCACAATGGGGAGGAGCATGTGTCTTAGGAACCATCAGACCTTCTTTCTTTCTTTTAAACACTGAACATGAAGAACAATTAGGATACCCAGTATACACTACCCACCGACACAAAAGAGCATTGAGACAGAAGAGATCACCCCTCCAGGTAGGCAAGTGGGAGAAGTGGCAAGGTGATGATTGGCCACCAGAAAGAATCATTGAGTATTATGGGCCTGCCACTTGGAATGATGATGGTATGTATGGTTATCGAACTCCAATTTATATGATTAATCGTATTATTCGCTTACAAGCAGTAGTTGAAATAATAACCAATGAAACTAGTCATGCTCTTACACTTTTAGCTAGACAAAGTACTCAGATGCGCACCGCTATATATCAGAACCGCTTAGCACTTGATTATTTGTTAGCAGCTGAAGGAGGAGTATGTGGTAAACTGAATTTAACTAATTGCTGTTTGAAAATCGATGATAAGGGTCAAGTAGTTGAAGAAATTGCTAAAGATATGCAAAGACATGCTTATGTGCCAGTACAAACTTGGCACTCATTGAAATTCCCTAACTGGTTTGCTAACCTTTTCTCATGGCTGGGAGGATTTAAGACTTTCATTGTCTTAGTACTAATCCTTGTTATTGTTATTTTCTTATTACCATGTTTAATCCCATGTTGTATGCGTTCTATTCATAATGCTATTGATAGTACAGTACAGCGGAAGACCGCAACTAAAATAATGGCTTTATATAAAGCCAGTCCTAGTCGAAATCCTTCGATCATGATGTGATTCTTCTCAAGGTGATTTAATTCTCACATCTTATTAAGTAATAGGGTGAGATTAATCAAAGGGGGGAATGTGGCAGGTGCAGGCCTGTGATCCACAGTTTCTGACATAAGCAGGCAGGCCTAACTAGCTTGACCTGTAAATGAAGCCTGTGAAGAGGCTCATAGGAATTACACATTCCCCAACATGCTGCTATTGTAGGATAGAACTCAGCAAGAGTACTAAACTAACTTAGATAAGCAGAACTGGAAGATGGAAAAATACAGAAAAATATGTTTAAAAGTTACTGATAAAAGTACATCTGCAAGGAATTTAATTGGGATTGCTGACAGATGAGTTGCAGAGCCCTGCTCCCCTGCATGCACAAATTGGCTCTAAGGCCTTGAGAGTATGAAAGTAACAAGTTGATGAACTGGCCATTGTAATTGGGACTGGAAGGGGGGTGAGCAGGTGCTGAGCCCACTAAAGGAACATAATTGGATAATCTTATCAGTACCGGGACCAATGGAAGGTGTACGGGAGGTTACCGGGACCAATGAAATGTTTTTCTATACCTAGAATGGAACAGAAGTCTATAAAAGTTGTTGTAATGCTAGAAAACTTTGCTCAGCCATTTTGAAATTGACTTTGCTTGAGACTTGTGCACAAATAAATGATTTGGACCTTCTGAACAGACTCCTGGTATTATTGGTTTGTCTGCGCTTTGCTGCTACACCATCATTTTGAAAAATGGTGGCAAAGAAGCAAGTACATGTGGGAATCATTCCTACCTCCTGAATTATTGAAGTTACTGCAGCGGGTAGTGGGGTGGGAGGTCTAGAGTATTGAGAGGCTTATGGGTAGGGTTGCCAACTGACCGGTTTTCCCATGGCCAGGCCAACTGCCGGCAAAGCAGAGAATCCGGCCCTTGAAAAGCTGGGGTTTTTTTGCTCTGGCCGCGAGATCGGGAGCAACCAGAGCAGAAAACCGGCTTTTTGTCCACAGTCCCAGCCTCCCCTTGCAGCCGCTGCTTCTGCTTCTTACAGAGCAGCAGCTGCAATAAAGTTAATTTAAAAGGAAAGGAAACCTGTGAGGGGCCTTCCAGCCCTATGAAACTCCTTCTGCAGCATCCTCCCCCCTCTGATGTCACTTCCTTTTCAGCTGGGGCGATGCAGAAGGAGTTTCATAGGACCGGAGGGTTCCTCACAGGTTTCCTTTCCTTTTAAATTAACTTTATTGCAGCCGCTGCTCAGTAAGAAGCAGGAGCAGTGGCTGCATGGAGGGGAGGAGTTAAGCTGCACGGCAGAGGTTTAAGCTGCACTGGGGGGGTTAAGTTGCACTGAGGAGGTTGGGTTAAGATGCACTGAGGAGGGGGAGTTAAACTGCACTGGGGGGAGGGGGGGAAGGTGAAGCTGCACTGGGGGGGGAGGTGAAGCTGTACTAGGGGAGTGAAGCTGCACTGGGATGGGAGCTGACACCTGGGAATGATACTGGTAAGTGACTGGGTAATGGGGAGGAGGCAGGAAGAGAGGGGGCACTGGGACTGGAAGGGAGCAGAAACGTGGGGATGGCACTGGAAGGGGGATGGACAGAGAGTAGGATGACTGGAAGGGAGCTGACACGGGGAAGGCACTGGGAGTGGAAGTGAGCTGATACCTGGGATGGTGTTTGGACTACAAGGGGCTGGACAGTGAGGAAGGAGGGGGACTAGTAGGCAATGGACACCACTGGCAATCCTGGGAACACAAGGGGATTGGCATTGGAATGTAATGGGAGGGGAGTACTGGAAAGGGGACTGATGGAGGGTTACTGGGACTGGAAATAGGCTGATGGAAGGAAGTGAAGAAAAGAAAAGAAAAGACAAGAAATGGCAGATGGACTATAGACCATAGAAAACGAGCTAAGAGAAGACGAGAAAGCGGAAGCCTGAGATCGGAACCAGCATGATCAGAGAATAAAATGGTCAGACAACAAAGGTAGAAAAAATAATTTTATTTTCAATTTAATGATTGGACTTTGTACTACCTTTATATTTTACACAGTATGGGGAACTGCATCTCTTATTTATCTGATATTGCACTGCATACAGAGTCTGTCTTCTTGGGGTTTCAGTTTAATTTTTGTCTATATATTTCTCTTTTTGTTTTGTGCTCATTTATTGATGAAGGCCTGTCTGTATTGTGTGTGTGTACAATCAATGCTACATATTCTGTCAGTATAGACCTTCTGCAATTTTTTTGGGGACAGGGAGTGGAGCAAGGGTGGGTTGGGGGTGGGTCAGGGGGCGCAGCCGGGGTGGGAAAGGGCAGGGTTGGGGTGGGCATGGGCGGAGTGTGACTAGCCACAGGTGGCGGGTTTTTCTCTTTCAAAAAGTTGGCAACTCTACCTATGGAGCCATCAATGATTTTTTTGGGGGGTGCTTGAGGGGGATTGAGCTCAGGGGCCTACCAATGAGTTCTTTTGTAGGTTTGGGAGTGAGGGCAGTTGGATAGAGCAGCCACTAGGGCCATCGATGATTTTTGTACTGGACAGGAGGGGTATCCAGGGGGGGACTATTCCCCCATCCTAGAAGATGGGGGGCATTAGGGTTCTGCACCCATTCCTGGATCATCTGAGGTGAAGTGTCAGATGATCCTTTTGCTGTCTGCTGCATCTTTACGCCTGCCTGAAGCCAGTGTTAAAATTCAGCATTATAAGAAAAAGTGAAAAACATGCTAAGTTTCAATACAGTGTTTTAGCATTTTGGAGCAATTAAAAATGTATTATTTTTCATGCGATTAGTTTGGTTTTGCTTGCGCTTTTCCTGAACTAGATTGCATTCTGCATCGGGAAGGAAGACTAGCATGGGAAAATCTCTTGCAAAATGCTGCGTGAGAGCACAGCGTAGTTTGCTGCATCAAGCTGTCAAGCTCTCATTGCAGTGGGAATGTCCCTGTGCTGGATTACGACACCAAGGTGACCCAACTGCTAAACTGGCAAGAGGTTTGCCAGATGATGAAGACTCAGAGGAGGAGGATGGCCTGCAGAACACTGAAATACATGCTCAAGTACCTGTTTTAACATGGTATTAAAGTTTTAGTTTAGACTGCAGTCAGAAATGCCACAATGAGCTACAGTAGAAAGCACCAGCTTGAGAAATGTCACTTATCAGGTGCTGGATTTCCGTACGGCACTAACAGCCATATAAAATATGCAGGAATGTGAATTGCAGCAGTTTGAATGAGAAAAGGGGAATTGATTTACAAATCAGGAGCTGGAATGCCAACTGTGGCTTTCAAAAAAGAACAAGGATTCAGCAAGAGAGCAGGAAAACTGAAGCACATATAAACACGCTTTAGACTTTTCCTCTTGCTCTTACATGTTGCTGCACACACTGACCAAAACTGTTACATGATTTAGCAAAGCTACTGCAGTCATTTCTGTGAATGTAAAGAACATCAGGGTAACAAAACCCAAATATTTCAGCTCTGAGTCATGGTTTGGTCATGCCCTATCAATTTAATTCTGCTCTGTTTTCAAAGTGGGCAGAATCAGCAAGTTTTCACTGGTGCAAAGCACTATCATTTTAAACACAACATTTAAAGCAGCGTTCTGGGACAGCTAATTCACAAGAGACAAATGCAGCCTTGGTTCACATAAAGGCGGTTCTCCCATTCTGGGGCCAGTGTAACAAGCTGTGAGTTAGAGCTGTGTGCTAAAGTCCAGTGCACAGTTTCCTACGGCACACATAAAGACATTTCTACACCCAATGCAATAAACAAACTGTATGGAAATATATGCGTGCAGTGTACCGACTGCCATGGAAATATGCGTACATTCTAGTACTTTAAACATACATTAGCAGCAGAGTCAATATTTTGCACAGAGATTTTACCAGCACCTGGAGGGGCATAACATGCGCTTACATTAGAAGGCACATGTGGAGGGTAATTTTATAACAGGGGCTTAGTTTTAGGCACCCAAAACACAACTATCTTAAGGCTATTTTATAAAGAAAGGCAGGTGCCTACTTTTCTTTATAGGAACATAAATGGCCAAAAGGTGAGTGTTAAATCTAGACATGAGCACGTGCACCAGCCCTATGCCTGCTGTAAATGCCTTGCCTAGATTTTCAAAGAACGAAGACAAATTTGCACTCGGACCCAGGGGCAGCCCAAGGGGAGTGCGGGGCCATATGCAAAAACTCGGTGCGGGGCCTCATTTGCATAAGGAGCCTCATTTGCATAAATATTTGCATATTGTTACCTTACACTAACTTTTAGTAAACATGCCTGTTAATGAGTGTACGGATAAAGAAAGACTAAAAGATTTCTACATAACTATAATCCAGTGCCAACCACCAGGCACATTAGGAACTACTACAAACACTGCCCATTTAGAACCCATAGCAAACCCGCCATATCCTAACAGCACTACCAGGACTCACAAAAGCACCATACCCTACCTATCAAAAGGAAACACTGCAAATATTAAACCAATATATTTCAGAGAAAAACAATACATGACCTACTGGGGAAAGTGAACAAGTGGCAATGTCAAATAGGAATTACATAAACAGAATACCTCAGCTCAATTACACATGCAGAACATAGACCATCACCAAACAAGGAATCACAATTTAGAAATAGGAAGACAATAATTAAACTGGGAACCCCAAAAGCCAAACACTGTAGAAATAAAACTATAAATTAATTTCCTCTTGTACTAAACAAAGCGCAGATGTTAATGATGCACATTTCCCAGAGCTGACATATTCCAGTTAATAAATTCAAAATAAAGAGAGATTTTTCTACCTTTTGTGCATTTTTTTTCAGTTGCAATTGCTCCAGCCACTTTCTTCTGGTTTCTTCGTGTCTTCTGCTAACTCTCCATCGTCTGCAGTCCATTTGTCCTTTCTTCTCCTAGTTTTTTTCCATTCTCTCTCTACATCTGCTTTAACATACTAATCTTTCTCCTTTTGCTCTTTCCTCATTCCTATTTCATCCACTCAAATTTTACACCTCCATCCTCAATCCCCACTTACTCTCCCAATATCCGGCCAATTGTAGATTTGTCTTCCCTCCCACACAAAATATTTTTTCCCCTCTCCATTTCACTCTCCCAGCTCCATCCCATTCTAATCCTCCCCCAACATCACCTCCCTTCTAGTTCCAGCCCCACCCAACATAAGAACATAAGATATGCCATACTGGGTCAGACCAAGGTCCATCAAGCCCAATATCCTGTTTCCAACATTGGCCAATCTAGGTCATACGTACCTAGCAGTTTCGCCAAAAGACACATGTTCCACAATGCTTGTACTGGGTCAAGCATTGATATCCTGGGTTCCTTCTTAATAATGGTTTATGGACCTTTCCTCCAGGAACTTGTCCAAACCTTTTTTAAACCCAGCTACACTAACAGCCTTTACTACATCCTCCGGTAACAAATTCCAGAGTTTGATTACACGCTCCCTTCTAGTCCCTGCATCAGCCCATTTCCAGTCCTAGCCCCCATAAGCCCATTTCCAATCCTATCCTAGACCCACCATCAGCCCATTTCCAGTCCTAGCTCCCCATCCATTTCCAGTCCTATCCGAGTCCCTCCATCAGCTCATTTCCAATCCCAGCCCCCATCAGCCCATTTCTAGTCCTTTCCTAGACCCACCATCAGCCCATGTCAAATCCTAGCTCCCCTCCACTCAGCCCATTTCTAATCCAAGCCCCCCATGAGCCTACTTCCAGTTCTAGCCCCTCCGTGAGTCCATTTCAATCCAAGCCCCCACCACAGCCTATTTCCAATCTTAGCACCCCCAAAAGCCTATTTCCAGTCCTATCCTAGACCCTACATCAGCCCATTTCCTGTCCTATCCCCCCCCCACTCAGCCCTTTTCCAGTCCTAGCTCCCTCCCCTCACAGACCATTTCCATTCCAAGCCCCCTCCCCATCAGCTATTTGCAGTTCAAGCCCCCCTTCCATTCAGCCCATTTCCATTCCAAGCTCCCATCCCCATCAGCTATTTGCAGTTCAAGCCCTCCTTCCACTCAGCCCATTTCCAGTCCTAGCAAGCCCCCAGCCTATTACCAGTCCTAGCCCCCCCATAGCCCATTACCAGTCCTAAGCCCCCATCAGCCCATTACCAGTCCTAACCCCCCATCAGCCCACTTCCAGTCCTAACCCCCCATCAGCCCATTTTTAGTCTTAGCCTCCCCATAGCCCATTACCAGTCCTAACCCCCCCATCAGCTCATTTCCAATCCTAGCCCCCCCATAGCCCAGTACTAGTCCTAACCCCCCATCAGCCCATTTCCAGTCTTAGCCCCCCATCAGCCCATTTCCAGTCCTAGCCCCCCCCAGCAGCCCACTTCCAGTATTAGCCCCCTATCAGCCCATTAACAGTCCTACCCCCCATCAGCCCATTTCAAGTCCTAGCCCCCCCATAACCCATTACTAGTCCTAACCCCCCATCAGCCCACTTCCATTCTTAGCCCCCCCCCATAGCCCATTACTAGTCCTAACCCCCCATCAGCCCACTTCCAGTCTTTGCCCCCCCCCCCATAGCCCATTACCAGTCCTACCCCCCCCCCCCATCAGCCCAAATAGATAAAAAAGCAAACCGGCTGCTGCTACAGCTGCCGCTGCCGCCGTGGCAGCGTCAGAATCAAGCATCCCGCCGCGGGGCCCCCCCTGCCCGTCAAAGCCTCCTTGCAGCATCAACTCCGGACGGAGTCCCAAAGCACGGGCTTTCAGAGCCGCGAGAGTTTTTCTTTCTCGTGCGGCTCTGTTAATCCCACCGGGGCTGATGGGATTTCCCATCAGCCCCGGCAGGCTTAACAGAGCTGCGAGAGGTCAGAGAAGCTCTCCCTTCGCGGCTCTGAAAGCCCGCGCTTTGGGACTCCAGAGCTGATGCTGCAAGAAGGCTTTGCCGGGCAGGGAGGGCCCCGCAGCGGGATGCTTGATTCTGCCGCTGCTACAGCGGCAGCGGCAGCAGCAGCCGGTTTGATTTTTTTAAATCTATTTGGGCTTATGTAAAATATTTTTTGCGCGGGGCCCCCTGAAACGAGGGGCCCTGTGCAAAAAACATTCTTGCTCAATGGACGGGCCGGCCCTGCTCGGACCATGCTCCACACATTCACATGCTCTTAGTGAAAGTATGCACCATTGGCCTGACACATGTACTTATTGAATAGCGACTGGCTGAAGTATGCGCGTAAAGATCCATATATGCACTGAAAATACGTGACTTTGGTGCGCTGTTGGCACGCATCTTTCTGCAGCTCCTTATCAAATTACCTCCTAGATATGCATATCTGGAATGCCAAATGCATATTCTATGCTATAAATATTACTGGAATGATATGTAAATTTGTGCAGACGAGCACTTTGCCCATCATTTGCCTTTTTTCATTTTATTCAGAAGATCACCCATTCAATATAACAAGAAAAAAGTCAAAATGTCATAGGTAGTTCCTGCTGGCACAAGAAAAGAAACAGGCACAAAACCCTCACTTTTTATTCATTTGCAGACCGTGCACTAAATCCTCAATGTTAGAAAACCAGGCCTAAGCCTAAGGATCATGTGTGCTTCTTTGCATCTGGATTTAGTGCCTTCATTGTCATCAGATTTAAATGAAAAGTGTGCTCTCTATCCAATTATTTTCACGCAGTTTCCTTGTGCATTAAACCCCTCTCTGCATAGAAGGCCACACCAGCACAGAAAATGGTGCACAGATTTTGCGCTAAGCTGCATGCTAAGCTTTGCACACTTTATTCAGTCCCTACGTCTCAGGAGCACTCTTTATTAAAGTTTTTAATGAACGTCAATGAAATGAATGCATATTAAATGTACACAGTTGTGTTATTTTTAAGGGCACAGTGATACTTATATTGGGGACCGTAAAAAAAAAGCGACAAATGTGTCTGTTACTATTGCACCATATTTGCTCCTATTCAGTCATCAGTCCCCAAGTTTCCTTTTATTACTTATGTTGTTGTTAAGTGCCGTCGAGTCAGAGTCGACTCATGGCGACCCTCTGGATAGCTATCCTAAATTGTGTTCGGTCTTCAGTCAGGCGGCTCATTGTTGACAGACTGGTACCCGTAGCTGCTGTTATTGTATCGATCCATCTCATTGCTGGCCTTCCTCTTTTGCGTTGACCTTCTATCTTGCCAAGCATGATGTCTTTCTCTAATGATCTCTCTCTTCGCACGATGTGTCCAAAGTATGAAAGTCGAAGTCTTGTCATCTGAGCTTCTAAAGAAAGCTTAGGTTTGATCTCCTCTAGTACCGACTGGTTTGTTCTTCGGGCAGTCCATGGTATACACAGTATTCGCCGCCAGCACCATAATTCAAAGGCATCAATTTTCTTCCTGTCTATCTTTTTCACTGTCCAGCTTTCACATCCATATGATGTTATTGAAAATACCATGGCTTGAACAAGTCGAATCTTTGTATGGATTACTTATAGTCTACATGAATTACTTCTGTCTTCTTTTCCACACAAAATAGCTCTGTTTCTTTTATTATATTTTTCCAAAGGTTCCATCACTGTATTTGATATCTGTTCACTGGTTCCAATTAGCTCAGTTCAACATTCCCTGCTGTTACATATGCTCACTATAGGAGAAGCATGTAGAGACATTTAAGGACACTTTTTAACCCATAGTGTTCACAGTGTAAAATCAAAAAGAAGCTGCTTAAACATGACTTCTCAGGAAATAATAAGCACACTTTTCAAAACTTAATTGAGTGTCAGCAATACCAGCTGTTCCAGAGATAGGTAACACCACACTCTCCTCTGCTTTGGATACTCTTGTTCCTTCCATTCCTCGCCTTGTGAGGCATACAGTACCTCAGCCTTGACTGTCCTCCAAAATCCGCTACCTACCTTCCTGTGCCTAGTCTGCTGAGCACCTTTGGTTCAAATCCCATACTCATGCCGACTTCTTACATTTCAAATTCATGTTAACTTTCTTCTAGTCTGCTATAGCACTCACCAAGCAACAGCACTATATCCATCTGACACTCTCTCTTGCCTCGCCATTTCTTTGCAACATTCAACTCTCTTTTCAAAGTGCATCCACCCCTTATTCCTCCTTTGCTTTCTGCCCAGACTTTGGCTGACTACTTCCATGACAAGGTTAACAAGATTGATCTAGAGTACTCTATTAGATCACCTCCATCTCCTTTTCCCCCTCTTCACTCTCAAATCCTTCCTTCACCCTCTGTCACCATTTCTTCCTTCTCCATAATCACTGGGGAGGAAACTGCACATCTTCTCTCCTCCTCTAAACTCACTACTTGCTCCTCTGATCCCATTTCCTCCTGTCTTTTAAGTTCTATCTCCCTCACTGGCATCCTTTCCATCTTTCATATCCTCAACCTATCCCTTTCTACTGCAACTGTTTCTGCTGCCTTCAAACATGCTCCCTGGACCCTACCTGACCTTCCAATTATCGGCCCATTTCCCTCCTCTCTTTCACATCTAAACTACTCAAACATGCCATTCAAGATCCACTACACTGAAACAGCCATTGAAAAAGTCTCCAGTTCTGTGGATGCTCCTCTATTGCCATTCCACTCTGTCGGTGTACCTCACGGCTCTGTCTTGTGGCCTCTTCTTTTTTTCTCCTATACTCAATCCCTTGGTGCCTGATCTCCTCCCATGGTTTTCAATACTATCTTTATTCTGATGTCTCTCAGGTATACCTCTCTACACTTGAAACCCCTCCAGGAATGGCATCCTGTATCTCAGCCTGCAAGTCCAACATTGCTGCCTGGATATCCTACTGCCATCTTAAACTGAGTGTGGCTAAGATGGAATATTTTATTTTTCCTACTAAACCCACCTTCACCTTTCTCCTTTCCCTAATTCTGTAGCCAGCACTGCCATCCTCCATCTCTTTGACTTGCAATCTTGGGGTCATCTTTGACTCTTCTCTTTCTTTCTCTGAACCTATCCAACAGATAGCTAAAGCCCATTGTTTCTTTCTTTATAACATCAGAAAACTTTGTAAATTCTTTTCTGAACACACTACCAAGACCCTTATCCACTTTCTCTCATCACCTCTCATGATGACGTATTACTCTTCACTCCATTCACGATCGACCATCCGGATTTCTCCCAGCTAGTAAAATGCTTCGAGGCCATAACCGATTGGCTCCACTCACAATACCTCAAGATAAACTTCAGCAAGACGGACGTACTGTTCATTACAAGAAATCAATCCTTCTCACCACCGCCTACATTAAAGACAAGAGACGCTGAACTCTCAAGTAAACACAGCATCCGCTACCTAGGCATCACGCTGGACCAGCAGCTCAAATTTAAAACGCATATCAGCAACACCATCAAGCAAATTTACCACAAAATACGAACATTGCTGCATCTCCGACCCCTGCTGCAACCAGATGACTTCAGAACAGTTTTTCAGGCATTAGTGACCCCTCACTTTGACTATGCCAATGTGATCCTGCATGGCCTACCCAAAAACACGCTAAACCCATTACAGATGGCAATGAACGCAGCTGCACGCTTCCTACACGGAGCCTCCAGAAGAGATCACATCACTCCAATTCTAAAAGACTTACACTGGCTACCAATCTACTTCCGGCTCACCTATAAAGTAGTCCTGATGACCTTCAAAGCCATCAACAAATTATCCTCTGCCTCCCTAATGGACCTACTCTACCCCACGCCAACAAATAGAGCAAGGAGAACATTCGACACCAATACCCTACAAACCCCTAATGAAATAACAAAATGCACCCAGGCAACAAAGAACCAAGCCTTCAAGTTCTATGCTCCCAGCTGCTGGAACGCGCTCCCAACCACCATCCGAGCGATCACGGATCTTGCCCAATTCAGAAAAGCCCTAAAGCACCACCTCTTTCTTCTACACTACTCACAATCCAGCAACTCAAATTCACTCACTACTCACAACCCAGCAACTCACATTCACCCACCATACACCCTGCTAGACAATTGTAAATTACAGACAACTCTTGTTTAGACAGTCAACTCATATCTATATTGTAGATAGTTGTAGATAGCTGTAGATAGTTTCCCCAGCTGAAAACCAAGTTGTATCACCCATTCAATGTAAGTGCATAACAGTTCCCTTGTTCTGCACAAAACTTTTATCTGTAAACCGCACTGATTTTAAAGAGCGTGGTATATAAAAGCAATAAAATAAATAAATAAATAATTAAATCTAGATTATTGCAACCTGCTCCTCGCTGGTCTCCCACTGAATCATCTCTATCTTCTTCAAATCTGATTGATTTCTTTGACTGGGTGACCAGGGAGTTGGACCGAGGGACAGCCTTAGATGTGGTGTATTTAGATTTCAGTAAAGCCTTTGACACCGTTCATAACAGGCAACTTATAAACAAACTGAGCACCCTAGGGATGGACCCTAATGTTACTACTTGGGTTAGAAATTGGTTGAGTGGGAGGTGACAAAGGGTACAGGTGAATGGAGCTCACTCTGAGGAGAAGGACGTTACCAGTGTTGTGCCCCAGGGATCTGTCCTTGGTCCGATTCTTTTTAACATCTTTGTTAGTGATATAGTGGAAGGGCTGTCGGGTAAGGTTTGCCTCTTTGCAGATGATACCAAAATCTGTAATAGAGTAGAGACCCAGGAAGGTGTAGATAACATGAGGAGGGATCTAGCTAAGCTTGAAGAATGGTCTAGAATTTGGCAGCTGGGATTTAATGGTAAAAATGCAAGGTGATGCATTTGGGCTGCAGCAATCCAAGGGAGCAAAATAGTATAGGGGGTGAAATACTTTGTCCACTAAAGAAAAGTGGAACCTAGATGTGATTGTGACTGATGATCTTAAAGTAGCTAAACAGGTAGAAAAGGAGACAGCAAAAGCTGGAAGGATGCTTTGGTGCATAGGGAGAGGAAGAGCCAGAAGAAGAAAGGAGGTGATAGTGCCTCTGTATAAGTGTTTGGTGCGATCTCATTTGGAGTATTGTGTGCAATTCTCGAGACTGCACCTTCAAAAGGATATAAACAAGCTGGAGTTGGTACAGAAGGTGGCTACTAAAATGGTTATAAAGCATATGAGGACAGACTTAAGGATCTTAATATGTACACCTTAGAGGAAAGGTGGGATAGAGGTGATATGATTGAGACGTTGAAATACCTCCGTGGCATAAATGCACAGGAAGAGAGCCTCTTTCTATTGAAAGCAAGCTCTGCTGTGAGGGACATGTGATGAGGTTGAAAGGGGATAGATTCAGGAGTGATATGCAGAAATATTTCTTTACAGAAAGAGTGGTGGATCCGTGGAATAGTCTCCCAGTGGAGGTGGTAGAGATGAGGACAGTATCTGAATTCAAAGAAGCATGGGACAAACAGAGGATCTCTAAAGAAAAAAAGGGACTGTTATAGTGGTTGATATGGAAGGACAGACTAGATAGGCCATGTGGTCTTTTTCTGTTGTCATGTTTCTATGTTTCTTCCATCCATTAAAAACTTAGCTGTACACCTAATCTTCAATCAATGTCTCTATGCTCACATAACCCCTCTTCTGAAATCACTCCATTGGCTCCCTATCCATTTCTGCTTCCAGTTCAAACTTCTCCCGCTGATCTACAAGTGCATTCATTCTGTGACTTCTCATTGCCTCTCCTGTCTTATCTCTCCCTACACCCCTCCTCAGAAACTCTGCTCGTCTGGCAAATCGCCCTTCTCTTCCATTGCCAGTTCCAGATTCTGTTCATTCCACCTTGCTGGGCCATATGCCTGGAACAGACTACCTGAGTCTGTACATAAGGCTCCATCCCTGATCCTATTCAAATTCAGGCTGAAAATCCACCTCTAAGAAGTTGCTTTTGGATCCTAAGCCCTTATTTCCATAATACTCATGTGAGTTTTAACCAATCTCGTAATGATCTGCCCCAGTCCCTAGTTTGTCTTGGTGTTCTATCTTGTATAGACTGAAAGCTCTGTGGAGCAGGAACTGTCTATTATATGTATGTGTATACTACTACACATTTCTAGTAGCACTATACAAATGATTAATAATAGTAGTAGGTAAGCAGTTGCAGACCCATCAAAGGTCTATTTACAGGGATTAAGAAATTTACATGCATAGTCCAAATCAAAAAATATTTTGTAAGAGTATACTTAACATAGCTCTATTAATCATAGTCTATTTGTCCAAGACTTCATTAGAACATAAAAATTGTCATACTGGGTCAGACCAAAAGGTCCATCAAGTCCAGTGTCCTGTTTCCAACAGCGGCCTGTCCAGATCACAAGTACTGTCCTGGCATATCCCAAAAGTAGTCATTTCCATGCTGCTTAACATAAGAGATAAGCATTCGTTTTCTCTCTGTCTGTCTTCATGGTTTATGGACTTTGTATGCTGGGATGCATGCAAAGAGGAATTACCAGTAGAAAGGAGAAGGTACTGATGCCACTGTACAAGTCACTGGTTAGGCCTCACTTGAAATATTGTGTTCAGTTTTGGAGACCATATTTCACACAGGATATAAAAAGACTGGAAATGGTTCAGAGGAAGGTGACCAAAATTATTTAAAGCCTGTGTCAGAAGACTTATGTGGAGAGACTTGGGAGAGGAGGTACAGGGGAAATATGATTCAGTCCTTTAAATACTTAATGAGTATTAATGAACAAACAAACCTCTTCCAAAAATGGGGAAGCTGTAAAACTAGAGGGCATAACACGAAGCTGCAAGGGGGTAAACTGAAAGGCAATGTCAGGAAATAATTTTTCACTGAAAGGGTGGTGGATGCTTGGAATGCCCTCCTGATGGAAGTGGTGGGGGCAAATACAGTGTCAGAATTCAGAATGGCATGGGACAGACACAGTGGATCCCTTTATAACAACAGGATAAAATCAAAATGAACATAACTATCTCTTATATCTCAGGTGTGACCTACATGGAGCGGTGGGTACACCCCTAAACAAAGGCATGGGGAGAGGTGACCTGCATAGAGCGACAGGTGTACCTACTCTTGTTGCCTTGCTTGGCAGACTAGATGGACCATACTGGTCTTTATCTGCTGTCATATACTATATTACTATGTATTTTATTTGGTTTTGCCTTTAGAGTGCCAGAATACCCCTGAGATGGCATTGTCGAAACACAGCTATGTCGGGTTGGCTTTATCATCCCTGGTAGATGAATTCTAAATGTGTGGTTTTCTAGGTTACCATGTTTTTGGACTGGGTCTTCTATCAACACGTGGTAATCGTGCTCTTTTGTTGGACTTGTGCAAGTTTGAACAGAGTCATGGTGGAGGCATGGCTTGGGTGTTCCTAAGAATCTGGACATCCCCATCTGATCTCAGACACACCCTGGATGTCCCAAATGTCATCTAAAGTAAAACCTGCTCCAGGCATGAACAGATATCTGAAAAGTGTGTGTTTTGTCAGGCAAACATCTGGAAGGTGTGTAGAAAGAGCTACGATAATACTCCCTGTATTTTACGCTATGTCAACAAATGCTGACGGGAATGGGGGCTCGTGTTTTCACTCTGCTGTGCTGCTGGATGTCCCGTTATGCTAACTTGCCTGAGATGGACGTTCCTGACCCAATCATCCCTAATGGGGACATCTATGTGGCCTCCTGCATGCACATCCATCTTGGGGACGTCTATGTTCCTGAAATCAACCAGAGATATAGATGTCCCTGGCATTTTTTGCACGTTCTTGAAGGACTAGAAAGGGGGGACTGTTACTTCTGGAGAGAAATCTGCAACTGTGAGTATATACTTCTGGTAATTTTCTAAAAAGAATTCTTTGTATTAAAGCTACTTAATCTGTGAACCCACTGTTTTTTGTTGGATCAGTTGGGGCCTAGTAGCAGCAATTAAAGTTTGAATTTAAAACACAGAGGAGAGCTTTCTGGTTACATTTCATACCCAGCAGAGAGCTTGTAGTTTAAATTTAATAGTCACTCAGGGCCAAGTAACAGCAAAGTACTTTTAGTTTAAATTTAACACACAGAAGAGAGCTTTCTGGTTAAATTTACTACCCAGCAAAGAGCTTGTAGTTTAAATTTCATAAGAAGTTAGAGCCTAGCAGCAGCTAAGAGCTATAATTTAAATCAAATCAGAATTTAGCTTACCTCAGCAGCACAAGACAGGGTACTGTGTAGCAGCCCTCTTTTAATAAGTGTTATTTCCCTCCCTCCCACCCCTGGGATAATCATAGCAGGTTACTTACACATCTTAAAAGACAGGAGGTGCTTTCAGGTGAAGCTCATTACCCAAATCAGTCATACACTAAGGACCTGAGATTAATTAAGCTTCAGATGAACAAGGTATATTAAACGTATTAGGTACAGTTTTATTGGTATAAATACCCATAGCAACCCCTAGTAAGTAAGAACTTAAAGATCTAGACACAAACTTAAAACTAAGATGCAGACAGCAGTCCAGCAGCGGGATGGGGGCTTTCCAGTCTTTTGCATTGAGTGTCACATGTATGATTTTCTCCCAGTTGGTAAGAGGTCTTATGTGTGCACTAGGTGCAAGGAGCTCTTTGCTCTCAGGGAACAAGTCCGTTCTCTAGAGGCTAAAGTAGCAGACTTGGAAAACATAAGACAGACAGAGAGGTACATAGACGAGACCTACAGGGATATAGTCCTGAAGTCCCACCTCCAGTCTGGCAGCACCCCTGTTGCCATGGAGGAGAGAGGTCAAGTGACAGGAGAACATCACCCTGGTGTGGCAGGAAGTGATCCTGTAACTAGGACCTGTCCTCCAGGTGATGTAAAACCCCCTCGCACCGAGGAAGTTTCTCCAGGGCCATGTGCCCATGAGGGAAGGGTTAGGACAGCCATTATAGTTGGTGATTCGATCATTAGGCATGTAGATAGCTGGGTGGCTGGTGGACATGAGGATTGCCTGGTAACATGCCTGCCTGGTGCGAAGGTAGCGGACCTCACGCGCCACCTAGATAAGGTCTTAGATAGTGCTGGGGAGGAGTCTGCTGTCTTGGTACATGTCAGTACCAATGACATAGGAAAATGTGGTAGGGAGGTTCTCGAGGCAAAATTTAGGCTTTTAGGTAGGAAGTTGAAATCCAGAACTTCCATGGTAGCATTCTCCGAAATGCTTCCTGTTCCACGCGCAGGACCCAAAAGGCAGGCAGAGCTCCAGAGTCTCAATGCGTGGATGAGACAATGGTGCAGAGATGAGGGTTTTGGATTTGTTAGGAACTGGGGAACATTCTGGGGAAAGGAGGGGCTCTTCCGAAGGGATGGGCTTCACCTTAACCGGGATGGAACCAGGCTGTTGGCATTAACCTTTAAAAAGGAGATAGAGCAGCTTTTAAACTAGATATTAGGGGAAAGCCAATAGTCGCCCAAGAGCGGATGGTTCGGAAGAATGTATCCTTGAAGGATACTACCAAAAGCAGAGAGGTTCCACAAAAGAGTAAAGTAGCCCAAATGCCCTCAAGTATGGAGCAGACAGAGCTTAAAGATCTCAATTTACCCATGTCTAACAATAGCCAAATTAACATGAATAAAATACATTCTCTAAAATGCTTGTATGCAAATGCTAGAAGTCTAAAGAATAAGATGGGAGAGTTAGAATATATAGCACTAAATGAAAGGTTAGATATGATTGGAATATCAGAGACATGGTGGAAGGAGGACAACCAGTGGGACACTGTGATACCTGGGTACAAACTATATTGTAATGATAGAGCTGATCAAATTGGTGGAGGGGTTGCGCTCTATGTTAGAGAGGACATTGACTCAGAAAGGATTAAAGTTTTGCAGGAAACAAAATCTGCTGTAGAATCTATATGGATTGAAATTCCATATAAAAGGGGGAAGGCGATGGCAGTGGGGGTGTACTATAGAGCACCTGGCCAGAATGACCAAATGGATGATGAAATGCTCAAAGAAATCAAGGAAGCTAACAAACATTACAGCGCAGTAATAATAATGGGTGATTTCAATTACCCCGGTATCGACTGGGTCAGTGTCACGGCAGGACATGCTAAGGAGATAAAGTTCCTAGATGAAATAAATGACTGCTTCTTGGAGCAGCTGGTTCATGAACCGACCAGAGGGGAAGCCATATTAGACCTAGTCCTTAGTGGAACACCAGATCTAGTGCAAGAGATAAGGGTGTTGGGCCCACTTGGCAATAGTGATCATAGCATGATCGCCTTTGATTTAATTAGTGGAGGAGGGATAGTAAGGAAATCCACAGTACTACCTTTTAACTTTCGAAAGGGAGACTATGATAAAATGAGGAAAACAGTTAAGAAAAAACTAAAAGGAGCAGTTGTGAAGGTTAAAGACGTACATCAAGCTTTGGGTGTTGTTGAAAAATACTATCTTGGAAGCCCAGACCAGCTGTATTCCACGCTTTAAGAAAAGTGGAAGGAAGTCCAAAAAACTGCCAGCATGGTTTAAAGGTGAGGTCAGAGAGGCTGTTGTTGCCAAAAAATCATCCTTCAGGAAATGGAAAAAAGAGCCAAACGACAAAACCTGGAAACAGCACAAGCACTGGCAAGTCAAATGCAAGGCATTGATAAGGCAGGCAAAGAGAGAATTTGAGAAGAAGCTTGCTGCGGAAGCAAAAACGCAAAATAAAGACCTTTTCAAGTACATTCGTAGCAAAAAACCTGTGAGAGAGTCAGTTGGTCCATTAGATGATAAAGGGGTTAAAGGAGCACTAAGAGGCGACAAGGCGATAGCGGAGAGACTGAATGAATTCTTTGCTTCGGTCATTACTGAGGAAGATGTAGGGATGTTACCCATGACTGAAGTGGTATTTAAAGGTGCAGAAGAATTTAAGGAAATATCGATACATCGGGAAGATGTCTTACAACTATTAGTTAAACTGAAGAGTAGCAAATCACCTGGGCCGGATGGTATACATCCAAGGGTATTGAAAGAACTGAAATATGAGATTGCAGAACTGTGTGATAAGGAAGCTTATCATAGCTCAGGTAGGAGCTATAGAAAAGATGATGTGACTCTGAACAAGCAACCTGTCAGTTCTGGTAGAAGCAAGAAAACAGAGTTTTCACATAAAAGACTACCAGTCCCAGAATGCACCAGGTTTCCAGCAGCCATGAGAGGGGCTGAAGTGAGAGAATCTGTGTGCAATCAAGAGAGCTATGAGGTAATCCCTAAGCACTCATCTCAAAGGGCAGGGCCTGATTCAACACAGCTGCGCTGTGTTAGGGAGCAGCACACATTAGGACAGAATAAGAATAGAGCTTTTTCTTCAGATAACAGTTACTACAAGCTCCAGCCTGGCTTCAAGGAGAGTTTGAAAAACAGCTTCAGCAAAAGCCAAGCAGATAGAGAGAGAAGGAAACTCTCTGGAAGGAAGAGAAGAAAGCCCATTGGAAGGTCTGGGAGATTCCAAGGCAGTACCCATACTGGGAGGTATTCCAAATGCCAGCAGAGTCCATTGGACTGGATTCAGCCAGAGGAATGGATTGGCAGAGATAGGAATCACCAGTGGCTACCTGGAAGAGAGAAGACTGCATGTGGAAGGGACTTTCAGACCAAGGCCAGAAGGTATGTGAGAGAAGATCCAGTGTCCAGGGATCAAGATTGGAAGGCTGGACATCAGAATTGGATTACATATTGGCCAGGCTATACAGAGAGAAATAATGATAGCAGGAGAGGCTCAGGTATGAACACTGATCCAGACCCTATCTATAATAGAGAATGGCAGCAAGGGAATAAGCATTCTCATGATAGTGCCTTAATGAAAGACTCATCTGTGCCAATGTATGATATTGACCCTATGATTGTTGATGAAGGGGGAGACACAGCAGATGAAAGTACAGTTTATATGGACTGTTCTCTATCTAAATGCTATTGCTAAGCCTTCTGTGAGCAAACACATCAGCCATCACAAAGAGACCTAACTTTGTTCTTTATTTCCACTGCAAACAGCTCTTAAAGCAGGATTTGGGCTCACACAGTAGCAGCCAGCCAGCTAAAGGCTTTCAGCTGGTCCATTGATAGTAATTAGGGCTGCACCTGATTGTGTGTGTGAGCAAGGGAGAATCACTGCTGAGATCGGCGTGGAAAATAAGCAGAAGCTAACCTAACCAGCAAAGTTTATTCTTTACTTTGTGCCTTTGTATTTGGTAATTATTTGCTAAGAAAACATTAGCTAATTGCCTGACAAGCTGAAGGTTGTTTTCTGGTTTACTTTGTGACTTTTTGTTATCCATTTAAACACTGCAAGCAAGTAACCTCATTTATAGTGCTATCAAGCATACATGTGCTGGGTGAATTAAACCCCATCAATAAAAGAAGTATTTTATTGATCTTACCACTTGGTTTCACAACTCAAATTATTGTCATCAGCTGTTTTTTGGGAGTGAATGAACTACAATACCCACAATACCTTGCAAGAATCATATGAATATATGCATCGTCAAGATTGTGTAAGTTCTCACCCTAGGCAGCCGTCTGACAACTGCTATCAGTAATCTGTGAACTATCATTAAAATCATCTCTAATACCTGAAGATTGGAGGATCGCCAATGTAACACCAATTTTTAAAAAGGGTTCCGGGGTGATCCGGGAAACTACAGACCGGTGAGCCTGACGTCAGTACCGGGAAAAATGGTAGAAACTATCATAAAGAATAAAATTACTCAGCATGTAGATAGTCACAACCTAATGGGAGACAGCCAACATGGCTTTAGACAAGGAAGATCTTGTCTTACTAATCTGTTATGTTTTTTGAAGGGGTGAATAAACAGGTTGACAAAGGTGAGTCGGTTGATATTGTGTATCTGGACTTTCAGAAAGCCTTTGACAAGGTCCCTCATCAGAGACTTATGGCAAAACTAAAGAGTCATGGGATAGGAGGCAATGTACTATTGTGGATCAGGAACTGGTTAAAAGATAGAAAGCAGAGGGTAGGGCTAAATGGCCAATTTTCCTAATGGAGAAAGGTGAATAGTGGTGTACCCCAGGGATCTGTGCTGGGTCCGCTGCTTTTTGACATATTCATAAATGACCTGGAAAGTGGAATAACGAGTGAGGTTATCAAATTTGCAGATGACACAAAACTATTTAAAGTTGTTAAAACCCAAGAGGATTGTGAAAAATTGCAAGAGGATCTTGATAAATTAGAAGACTGGGCATCAAAATGGCAGATGAAATTTAATGTGGACAAGTGCAAGGTTATGCACCTAGGGAAGAACAACCCAAACTATGGTTACACGATGCAAGGTTCCACATTAGGAACCACCACCCAGGAAAAAGATTTAGGCGTCATTGTGGATAACATGTTAAAACCCTCGGCCCAGTGTGCAGCGGCGGCCAAGAGAGCAAATAGAATGCTAGGTATGATAAGGAAAGGAATGGAAAATAAAACAAAAGATATTATAATGCCTCTACATCGTTCCATGGTGAGGCCGCACCTTGAATATTGTGTGCAATTCTGGTCGCCGTATCTTAAAAAGGATATAGCATTATTAGAAAAGGTACAGAGAAGAGCCACCAAAATGGTAAAGGGGATGGAAGAATACCCCTATGGAGAGGCTAAAATGTTTAGGGCTCTTCAACCTGGAAAAGAGACGGCTGAGGGGAGATATGATAGACGTCTATAAATTAATGAATGGAGTGGAATGGGTAAACGTAGATTGATTGCTTATGCCATCAATATATAGAAAGACTAGGGGGCATGCAATGAAGCTACAGGGTAACCTATTTAAGACTAATAAGAGAAAATATTTTTTCACTCAACGTGTAATCAGACTCTGGAATTTGCTACTGGAGGATGTAGTAAAAGCTGTTAGTGTAGCTGGGTTTAAAAAACGTTTGGACAAGTTCCTGGAGGAAAGATTCATAAACCATTATGAAAGGTGGACCCAGAATATCCACTGCTTGCCCCAATACAAGCATTGTGGAACCTGTGTCCTTTGGGGAAACTGCTAGGTACTTGTGACCTAGATTGGCCACTGTTGGAAACAGGATACTGGGCTTGATGGACCTTGGTCTGACCCAGTATGGCATATCTTATGTTCTTATGTATATACAGATGTAAGAGATAATCCCTGCTCATCAAAGCTTACAATCTAATCAAGACAAGCATCACAAACTGGGGACTAGAGCACAGTAAGAAAAACATAAGTGGTGAACAAAACAGTAGGCGGCATCAGGATCCAAATGCAGCCTCAAAGGGGTGATATTTTAGCCTGGATTTAAACAGTGGTAGAGAAGGAGCCCCTTGCTGCTGAATATCTGGACTAAGCAGCACTATTCAGATAAGTGCTGACATCAATCAGATAGCGGTGATTTTCAGTCAGTAGTTATCCGGGTAGCCACTTTGGCCTGCTCTTTATGCTACTTAAGTTATCCGGACAAGTGCTGACTGAAAATCACCACTATCTGGATAAGGATCCGCCCTTTTCACCTTGCTGCACCTTACGATTGAAATAAACTTCCTTTGTCTATACGTCAGGCATCTTCTTTGTCCCTCTTCAAACTTAAGTTAAAAGCTCATCTTTTCGCCTCTGCCTTTGGCTCTTGATTTTGCTGTTCTCCTTCCTTCCCCTCTTTTATTTCACCTTTCTTTCTTCCTCTTACACTTGTTCTTACTTCTTTCCTTTGTCCTGTCTCTACTGCTCTCGTCTCTTTGCCCTTGTTCTTATCTTATTCTTCTCCTTTTCTTATTTTGTCTTTTTAGATTGTAAGCTCTTTTGAGCAGGGAATGTCTCTTGTGTTTTTCTTTGTACAGCGCTGCGTGCGCCTGGTAGCGCTTTATAAATGCTTAGTAGTAGTAGTAGTAGTAATAGTGATCGTATCACCCTTGCTTCACCCATGGGCTACCACTGTATTAACTGGATAGTGCCCGGAAGGACTGTGGAGCTATTCGGCAGCACTGTCCGGATCACCCCACTGAATATATTCCTCAGTACCCTTATCCAGACAAGCTGCCATGGACTATCTGGACAAAGGGTTTGAATATCGGCCCATTAATATTTAGTTTAGTTTAAAAGTGTGATGTTCATTGATGCATTATTACAGGATTTTTCCAGGATAATCATGATTGTTGAGTTTAATTATGAAAATCTTTGGGGCGTTAGGGACATGAAAGATAATTGTTGGAGGGTGAAATGCTGAAAGCTTGCCTAGAATGTCTAATACCCTGTGCTGGCTCTGATCAATAACTCAGTAGAATCGATCAGTTATATTTTACAGACATGAAACAGCAAAAAGACAAAAGTAGACACAAACACTTTACATCTCCTCTTTTTTTTAGAATTTCTGGCTCCTCAGTCAAGCTTCTTTCTCTTCTCATGTAAGACACTGCACTGAAGCAATTTTTCTCTATCGTCTCTCAGGGACTCCTTGCAGGAAATCTCTCAAAATTCCTTCTTCTTACACCCAGAACTTCCTTTCTGGCATGTAAGCTGACTTCCAATCAGGACTTTATTCACTCCAGGCACCGCACCTCGGATAAAGGCAATAGACTATACAACCCTGTCACAGTGTTCTCCCAACACCAGTCATAGGCTTCCAGCAAACTCCTCGGCTTTCTTCAGGTAAAAAGCAGGCAACAACTGGTACTCCTCTCTATTTCCTTGGCCCCAAAATTTTAGAGCCCAAGCTCATAAGAACATAAGATATCCCATACGGGGTCAGACCAAGGTCCATCAAGCCCAGTATCCTGTTTCCAACAGTGGCCAATCTAGGCCATACGTACCTAGCGGTTTCCCCAAAAGACACAGGTTCCACAATGCTTGTACTGGGTCAAGCATTGATATCCTGGGTCCCTACTTAATAATGGTTTATGGACCTTTACTCCAGGAACTTGTCCAAACCTTTTTTAAACCCAGCTACACTAACAGCCTTTACTACATCCTCCGATAACAAATTCCAGAGTTTCATTACACATTGAGTGAAAAAATATTTTCTTTTATTAGTCTTAAATAGTTTACCCTGTAGCTCCATTGCATGTCCCCTAGTCTTTCTATATTCTGATCACGTAAACAATCCATCTACGTTTACCCGTTCCACTCCGTTCATTGATTTATAGACTTCTATCATATCTCCCCTCAGCTGTCTCTTTTCCAGGTTAAAGAGCCCTAACCTTTTTAGCCTTTCTTCATAGGAGTATCCTTCCATCCCCTTTACCATTTTGGTGGCTCTTCTCTGAACCTTTTCTAATAACACTATATCCTTTTTAAGATACGGCGACCAGAATTGCACACAATATTCGAAGTCGGTCTCACCATGGAACAATATAGAAGCATTGTAATATCTTTTGTTTTATTTTCCATTCCTTTCCTTATGATACCTAGCATTCTATTTGCTCTCTTGACTGCACACTGGGCCACGGGTTTTAACATGTTATCCACAATGACACCTAAAACGTTTTCCTGGGTGGTTCCTAATGTGGAACCTTGCATTGTATAATCATAGTTTGGGTTGTTCTTCCCTAGGTGCATAACTTTGCACTTGTCCACATTAAATTTCATCTGCCATTTTGATGCCGTCTTCCAATTTATCAAGATCCTCTTGCAATTTTCCACAATCCTCTTGGATTTTAACAACTTTAAATAATTTTGTATCATCTGCAAATTTGATAACCTCACTCGTTATTCCCCTTTCCAGGTCATTTATGAATATGTCAAAAAGCAGAGGACCCAGCACAGATCCCTGGGGTACACCACTATTCACCTTTCTCCATTGGGAAAATTGGCCATTTAGCCCTACCCTCTGCTTTCTATCTTTTAACCAGTTCCTGATCCACAATATTACACTGCCTCCTATCCCATGGCTCTTTAGATTTGCGAAAAGTCTCTGATGAGGGACCTTGTCAAAGGCTTTCTGAAAGTCCAGATATACTATATCAACTGACTCACCATTGTCCAGTTGTTTATTCACACCTTCAAAAAAACATAACAGATTAGTAAGACAAGATCTTCCTTGTCTAAAGCCATGTTGGCTGTCTCCCATTAGGCCATGACTATCTACATGCAGAGTAATTTTGTTCTTTATGATGTTTTCTACCATTTTTCCCGGTACTGACATCAGGCTCACCGGTCTGTAGTTTCCCGGATCACCCCTGTAAACCTTTTTAAAAATTGGCGTTACATTGGCGATCCTCCAATCTTCAGGTATTACAGATGATTTTAATGAAAATTTATAGATTGCCAATAGCAGATCTGCAATCTCATATTTCAGTTCTTTCAACACCCTTGGATGTATACCATCTGACCCAGGTGATTTGCTACTCTTCACTTTATCTAATAGTTGTAATACATCTTCCCGATGTATCGATATTTCCTTCAATTCTTCCGCACCTTTAAATACCACTTCAGTCATGAGTAACATCCCTACATCATCCTCAGTAAAGACCGAAGCAAAGAATTCATTCAGTCTCTCCGCTATCGCCTTGTCGCACCTTAGTGCCCCTTTAACCCCTCTATCATCTAAGGTTTAAGGTTTAATCATTTAATAAAAACCGCCTTTCTGTAACAATCAAGGCGGTGTACAATAATAAAATACATAAAATAAATAAAATACATAGTACATAAAATTTTGGCCAGAGCCAGAAAAGGAAAGGAAACATACAAATTTGTAAAGGACAGAAGACAAAAGTACAGGAGGTACAGGACAGGATACAAAAGGCAGATAAGTACACTAAGGGTAAACTCATAGAAAAGGAGAAGGAACTAACGGACCAACTGAATCTCTCACAGGTTTTTTGCTACGAATGTACTTGAAAAAGTCTTTATTTCGCGTTTTTGCTTCCGCAGCAAGTTTCTTCTCAAATTCTCCCTTTGCCTGCCTTATCAGTGGTTTGCATTTGACTTGCCAGTGCTTGTGCTGTTTCCAGGTTTCATCGTTTGGCTCTTTTTTCCATTTCCTGAAAGATGCTTTTTTGGCAACAACAGCCTCTCTGACCTCACCTTTAAACCATGCTAGCAGATTTTTGGACTTCCTTCCACTTTTTTTAAAGCGTGGAATAAAGCTGGTCTGGGCTTCCAAGATAGTATTTTTAAACAACACCCAAGCTTGATGTAAGTCTTTAACCTTTGCAACTGTTCCTTTTAGTTTTTTCTTAACTATTTTCCTCATTTTATCATAGTCTCCCTTTCGAAAGTTAAAAGGTAGTACTGTGGATTTCCTTACTATCCCTCCTCCACTAATTAAATCAAATGTGATCATGCTATGATCACTATTGCCAAGTGGCCCCAACACCCTTATCTCTTGCACTAGATCTGGTGTTCCACTAAGGACTAGGTCTAATATGGCTTCCCCTCTGGTCGGTTCATGAACCAGCTGCTCCAAGAAGCAGTCATTTATTTCATCTAGGAACTTTATCTCCCTAGCATGTCCTGCCGTGACACTGACCCAGTCGATACCGGGGTAATTGAAATCACCCATTATTATTACTGTGCTGTAACGTTTGTTAGCTTCCTTGATTTCTTTGAGCATTTCATCATCCATTTGTTCATTCTGGCCAGGCGGTCGATAGTACACCCCCACTGCCATTGCCTTCCCCTTTTTACATGGAATTTCAATCCATAGAGATTCTACAGCAAATTTTGTTTCCTGCAAAACTTTAATCCTTTCTGACTCAATGCCCTCTCTAACATAGAGCACAACCCCTCCACCAATTTGATCAGCTCTATCATTACAATATAATTTGTAGCCAGGTATCAGTGTCCCACTGGTTGTCCTCCATCCACCATGTCTCTGATATTCCAATCATATCTAACCTCTCATTTAGTGCTATGTATTCTAACTCTCCCATCTTATTTTTTAGACTTCTAGCATTTGCGTACAAGCATTTTAGAGACTGTATTTTATTCATATTAATCTATTAGTAGACATGGGTAATTTGGGATCTTTAAGCTCTGTCTGGTCCATACTCGAGGGCATTTGGGCTACTTTACTCTTTTTTGGAACCTCTCTGCTTTTGGTAGTATCCTTCAAGGATGCATTCTTCCGAACCATGCATTCTTGGGCGACTGTTGGCTTTCCCCTTTTATCTAGTTTAAAAGCTGCTCTATCTCCTTTTTTAAGGTTAATGCCAGCAGCCTGGTCCCATCCCGGTTAAGGTGAAGCCCATCCCTTCAGAAGAGCCCCTCCTTTCCCCAGAATGTTCCCCAGTTCCTAACAAATCCAAAACCCTCCTCTCTGCACCATTATCTCATCCACGCATTGAGACTCCGGAGCTCTGCCTGCCTTTTGGGTCCCGCGTGTGGAACCGGAAGCATTTCAGAGAACGCTACGCTGGAAATTCTGGATTTCAACTTCCTACCTAAAAGTCTAAATTTAGCCTCCAGAACCTCCCTACCACATTTTCCTATGTCATTGGTACCGACATGTACCAAGACAGCAGACTCCTCCCCAGCACCATCTAAGACCTTATCTAGGTGGCACATGAGGTCCACTACCTTCACACCAGGCAGGCATGTTACCAGGCGATCCTCATGTTCACCAGCCACCCAGCTATCTTCATGCCTAATGATTGAATCACCAACTATAACGGCTGTCCTAACCCTTACCTCATGGGCACATGGCCCTGGAGAAACTTCCTCGGTGCGAGAGGGTTTTACATCACCTGGAGGACAGTCCTAGTTACAGGATCACTTCCTGTCACACCAGGGTGATGCTCTCCTGTCACGTGATCCCTCTCCTCCATGGCAACAGGGATGCTGCCAGACTGGAGATGGGACTTCAGGACTATATCCCTGTAGGTCTCGTCTATGTACCTCTCTGTCTTTCTTATGTTTTCCAAGACTGCTACTCTAGCATCTAGAGAATGGACTCATTCCCTGAGAGCAAAGAGCTCCTTGCACCTAGTGCACACGTAAGACCTCTCACCAACTGGGAGAAAATCATACATGTGACACTCAATGCAAAAGACTGGAAAGCCCCCATCTCGCTGATGTACTGCTGTCTGCATCTTAGTTTTAAGCTTGTGTTTAGATCTTTAAGTTCTTTACTTACTAAGGGTTGCTATGGATATTTATACTAATAAAACTGTACCTAATATGTACCTAATCTCAGGTCCTTAGTGTATGACTGATTTGGATAATGAGCTTCACCTGAGAGCAGCACCTCCTTTCTTTTAAGATGTGTAAGTCTCTATAAAGCTATAATTATCCCAGGGAAGGGTGGGTGTTGGGGAGGGAGGGAGGGAAATAACACTTATTAAAAGAGGGCTGCTACACAGTACCCTGTCCCTCAAGGTCTGAGCCTCCTGGCTGCTGAACTCTCAGCCTGCTTATGAGTGGCAGAACAGAGACAAAAGACAATTTTCCCTCCAAAACCTCTTAATTTGTAACATCAGTGACCTCACCAATTCCTCCCTTGACCATTGTCAGTTGAGGGATTCATCTGGAAAGATCACACCCATTATTATTTCTAATATCTATGTGGAAGGATGCTAAAAATGTCTCTGCCTTAAAGGGAAAGGATGAGCATTCTGGGTCTCTGCTCTAGAGAGGTGTCATTGAAAGTAAGGAGGGGTAGGCTAATCTATTAGGCCCCAGCAGTAGACAGTCTTCCACATTTGAGAGAATTGTAAATGTGTGTGTTTAGGAGAGGCTCAGCGCCTCCTCCAATGGAAACCAAGAGGGAAAGAGAAGTCAGGAGGAGATGCTTCTCCCAGCAAGAAAGGACGAGGGGCTTAAGCTAGCACGGCTTCTATCAGCCTCAAGCTGCCTGAGGGATTAGGGAGGGAGATCCCAGGGTTGACATGGCAGAGAGAAAGAGAGTTAAAGATGCAGCCTGCCAGGTTCCAATCCTAGAGGAGGAGTGGAGCAGTAGCAAATGAAAGTCTAGGTGGAAGACTCATGTGGCAGATGGATAGTAGCTGAATCCAAGATGCATCCTGCTAGCCTTGCTAGGAGGGATTTGTAGTGCCTGCACTGTGAAGTGACAGAGAGAGAGACTGAGAAACTATTTGCTTGTGCTGATGGTGTAACTGCACCGAGAAAGAGGTCCTTTCTACATCCCAAGGACTTAGAGGAGAAGCTGGTCAGGAAACTGACTGGAGAGTCAAGAAGATTAAAGTGTCCGAGGAAGGTCAAGCACCTATGCTACTGAGGAGCCTTGCTCAAGAGGAGATGCTAGAGTCAACAGGAGAATACTAGGACTGTGAGCAGATTTGATGTCTTTTGTCATCGTTTAGCTTTGTTTCTGTGGACTGTATGTTTGATCATTTTTATTGGCATTCTTTCTTATATTTTTGTTTGTCTGAGCAGTGTCCAATAAACATGTATTTTATATAGGCTGCTCCTGGACCCCTGTGTTGTTTTTGTTAGCCTGGATTGCCTATCCTTGCTGGAAGGTGAGTGAAAGAGTGTTTGAGCCCTTATCAAGGTCCTTTTGTCTATGTGTTGTGTGCTGGAGGTTTTGGCCATGGTCCCTTAAGATTCTAGTTTTTGTATAGCCTGCAGAGTCACTTTCAGCCCCACTGAGTGGAGGACCCACTGCACATATGCTATGACAAGTGATATCCCTGCATCACAGCACGGTGCGGACCATTAGCACTGTATTAACACTGAGACTGACATTAAAACATGAGGAAAGGAGCTACAGCTATATTTTAAGACACCAGAGGCAGTGCATGTGATTCTGCTTTATGCATATTCATTAGGGATACCCTGAAACCCCAACAAGCAGGAGAGGCTCAAAGACCAGCCTAAAGTTATCATCAAATAGTCTGCCAATGCATTTTACTTTTAAAACTCGTTGGTTCCAGTTATTTCACATACACAAAAATTTGTTTTTGGGGCGATGTCAGTGTCCTTTCATTGCTCATAGTATAGGGTCAATAGATATGTGGAACTTTCCATTGTAGCACTCTAAAGCGAGAAAAGTGGTAAGTGGTGTGTCCCAGGGATCGGCCCTTGGGCTGATTCTGTTTAGTGCCTTTGTGAGCAATATTGCAGAGGGATGGAGAGGAAGTTTTCCTTTTTTGCAGATAACACTAAGAATTGCAACAGAATGAACACACCTGAGGAGCAAAAAAAAAAAAAATGAGGAGTGATTTAAAAGAACTTCAGGGATGGTTGACTGCTTTTCTACTAGGTTTCAAAATGATCGTCCTACAAGCATCATTAATCCTGGTTTTCTCCACAACAAAGTTAATATTATTTTATCATATTTGAAACAACACATCCCAACTTTATTCATTATTACACATTGAGGAAACAAAATCAAATGATTAAATGCAGGAACATATTTCTTACTCTACATGTTAATAGGGTTACTACCACCATCTTTTGCTATCTTATCACTGCAAAGCAATAGGGGTCACTATCAATAAATCAACAAGCAATTTATACACCAAACTAAAATTGATCTAAACACAAATCAGATTTGATGAGCAGCCTGCCTAATTGCTTTCATAGTTAAAATACCTTTGCAGAGGCTACGACTACCTAAAGCACATGTAGAAGCTGGACGAAAAATCCCTGCTGTAGCTTTATTAATGATTGACATTATACGAATGTCAATCTTACTAACCCCGTTCATCAAAGAATCAGTCTGTCTATTCCTAATCCTCAGTTTATGGGGTGCCGTTATGACCAGTTCCATTTGCCTCTGGCAAACAGACTTAAAATCACTAATTGCCTACTCATCGGTTAGCCAGTCGCTGCAAAACTAATCCAAATACCTTAAGGATTTACTGGAGCTATTGGCCTCATAATCACACATGGACTTATCTCTTCTATTCTATTCTGTTTAGCCAATACAAATTATGAACGCACATGCAGCTGAACGCTATTGCTCACACAAGGCTTGCAATCTATATTACTGCTAACAGCCACATGACGGCTATTAACAAACCTGGCCAACATAACCCTTCCACCCTCTTCACATCTAATAGGAGAACTAATTTTTATTTCCACTATATTTAATAGATCCATCTTAGCTGTTATCACTATTGGAGTCCTTATCACTGTACTATACTCGCTTCACATATTTTTAACAACCCAGCAAGGACCCATCCCAGAGCACATAAACTCAATCAACTCATCTCATACCCGAGAACATTTACTTATAGCACTGTATTTTACCTCTACTCCTACTAATAATGAATTCAGATCTTATTTGAGATTGACACTCATGTAGACATAGTTTAACTAAAACATTAGATTGTGGTTCTAAAAAGAGAAATTAATAATTTCTTATCTACTGGACCTTGTAAGAACTGTTAATCACATACAATTGAGGTTAAATTCCTCAATTCTCTTAGCTTTTAAAGGATAATAGCTAATCAATTGGTCTTAAGATCCAACCCCTCTTGGTGCAAATGCATGTAAAAGCTATAAGCCTATTAACTTTCCATTCAACTATTCTACTAATTCTCACTTTACTAATCCTCCCACTAATAACACAAGGAGTTGCCGCATTACCCAATTTGTAGATTAAAGAAGTTTTGATTTGTGTGTACAACTGAGACTCCATTAAAAGTTTGTTTCGTGACCATTGTGCAGATTGAAAAAATGGGTTGCTTTGGGATTTTATATCAGTGTACCACTTTCTGCTAATTTAAAACCTCTCTTACCCCTGGCACAGGCATTGCTGAAACATGACCACAGCCAGGTTCTATTTTGTATAGATTGTCATTTTAACATTGGTTTTATTATGTAAAGTTTTTATGATTGCTTTTGATATTTATTAAAATCAAAATATAATGTATTTACATTTTTTGTGGTGGTTGTATTGCCAGGTTGTTGGTAAGACCTCATCTGGAATATTAGGTTCTAGTGAAGTATGATCATTTCAAATGACATGGGAAATATCACTGATGTTTCCTATGTCGTTTCATATCATTTTCAGAATAGAACAGAAAAATATGAATATTTAGGGGGGTCACTGTCATCAATAGCAAGCATTATTCTTACTTATCACATGCTATTCTTACAAAGCACACGTTATCCTTAAATAGTGCATATTTATTTATTTATTCATTTATTTAACATTTCTTATATACTGCCTTTCATGATATCAAGGTGGTTTACATTGAACAAACTGAAATTACATTGAACAGGGCATTATAACTTGGAGATAACTATTTTATTTTTTTTTATACTTTATTTTAATCCACCAAGAAATACAAGCAGAGAAAAGAAAAACAATTAAAGAAAAACAATTAATTAATTAACAATTAACCAGGTCTCCACGAGGGGTGCACTCTTATCCCCTCCGGGAGACAACATAACAATACACTTGGTGGCAGTTTTCATGAAATAGCATCCTCCCCCCCCCTTCCCCCCCCCCTCCCCTCCCCCCCCCCCCCCCACACTCCAGCAGAGTAAAACTGACCTAAGGGAGAGGGGCTGAACACTCCCCCCACACCCTCCGCTCAGCACCCCAATTGAAGAATTTCGTTGCGGCTACGTGCCCCCAGTTGCTGTATATAAGGTTCCCAAACTGACATGAACACTGTCCAGCGCTTGACATTGCCCCTTACCAGCCAGCGCTCCAGCAGCATTAAATGGTGAAAGTTATTTCGCCATTCCGTGAAAGTAGGTGGTCGGGGTTCTCTCCATAGTCGGAGAATCGGCCCCTTCCCCGCTAGACAAGCCTTCCTCAGAAGTAGGCGTTCCCCGGCCTTTACCGGCACTGGGGCCGCCAGCTGATCCAAAACTACGAAGCGGCCCGACCAACGAACCCGCTTCTGCAACAACCGACTAAGAAAAGCCCGTATTCTCTCCCAATAAGATCTCAATCTACGACAGCCCCACCACATATGTAATAACGTCGCCAAGGGTTCCTTACAGCGAGGGCAACTACCATCCGTCTCCAGCAGACTCCGAAGAGCCCGCCGCGGTGAAAAATGAGCTCGAGTCACACACTTGAATTGGATCTCTCTCCAACGGGCCCCATATGCCACATCAACTATTCGTTTCAAAGCTTTACCAACCAACCCCGGGGCCACTTGCTCTCCCAGTTCAAGGGCCCAGGCCAACTCAACCCCCCGATAGTCAGGAAGTCCCCTATAACAATCCAAGCGGCTCTTCAGCTGGGAAATGGACGGGGGCTTATCCTCCCCCAACCCAAAAAATTCCACAATTCTGGCCGAACGATCAGAGTGCAGAGCTTCTCTTGGCAGTGAGGCCACACAGTGAGCGACTTGCATGTAGGCAAAACAGTGCCGCGCAGGCAAATCATACTCCCGGCTCAGGGCCAAGAAAGACTTACAGCATCCCGAGGGTTCTACCAGGTGACCCACCATCCTTATACCCCGCGTCCACCAATCGCGAAACATCGCCGTGTCGGATCCCGGGAGGAACTGAACATTCCCTCGGAGAGGCAACCAGCTAGAAACCTCCCAGGGCGCCACCCAATACCGATTCAGCTGTTGCCAAGTGTGTCTAACCGAAGTCACCAAGGCGCTGTTCTGAGCCACCTCTGGCAGATCCCCGTGTCGCCCATGTAGTACCCCCAACAAGGGCCACGGCGCCACTAAACTCTCCTCTACTGATCGAGGTGTGTAGTCCTCCGAACCCCCTAACCAGTCTCCCAAGTGCCACGCCTGGCACGCCAGAGCATACGCCTTTAAATCGGGCAGTCCCATACCCCCATCTTTCCATTTCCCCAGCAGCCTAGCCCACGGAATCCGAGCCCGCTTCCCATCCCAAAGAAACCCCTTCAAGGAGGCTTCAATTCGACGCAAGTCCCGACTAAGTAGCCAGACAGGCAGGGTCTGTAACCAATACAAAATACGAGGTAATATAACCATTTGTATCGCCGCTATTTTCCCAGGCAAAGACAGGGGACGAGATGCCCAAGTCTGCAATTGTACCGTCAAACGCCGCAATGTCCGGTCCAGGTTACGTCTATATAGCTCCTGGGGCTGTCGGGGCAATACGATACCCAGGTAAAGAAATTCCTCCTCCGCCCACCGAAGTGGGAAAGGCTCCCCCCAAGCTCCACGAAGGTCTCCCAAGATATCCAAAGCTTCAGATTTGTCGTAGTTAATACGGAGGCCAGCCAGTGCCCCAAACCGCTCAAATTCCCCCAGCAGATTCGGCAAAGAATCGACAGGGGAAGTCACATGAACTAAGAGGTCATCCGCAAAGGCCGAGATAACAAACTCCTGCGAACCCACCGCCACACCCTTAATCCCGCCCGAACTCACCACTTTACGAATCAAGGGGTCCAAAGAAAGTACAAACAGCAACGGAGATAGAGGGCAGCCCTGACGCGTGCCCCTCTCCAGTGCAAACCCCTCTGACAGTACGCCGTTACAAAGGATCCCCGCCGTCGGTGTGATATATAAACTACGCACCATGTTACAGAAAATGTCGCCGATGCCGTAGGAGGGCAATAACTCCCACAGATACTGCCAGTTCACCCTGTCAAATGCTTTTTCAGCATCGAAACTGACAAGTAGCGAGGGCAATTGCCGAGCATGGACCCATTCCAAGGAGGCTAAGATTTTCCGTAGGTTCCGAACTGCGTAGCGCCCCTTAACAAAGCCCAGCTGTGATTCATGAACCAAGCTCCCCAACACTTCACCTAGCCGTAGGGCTAAGACTTTTGCCAGAACTTTGAAATCAAAATTAAGAAGTGAGATAGGCCTATAAGAGGCTGCTAACAACGGATCCTTACCCGGTTTGGGAATCAAAGTGACATGGGCATGGTTCTGCCCCCAAGAGAAGGCCCCCCGATCCCCCCTCACACTAAACACCTCCCATAGCACAGGGCTAACACAGTCACCTAAGATTTTATAGAATTCCGCTCCCAAGCCATCCGGTCCGGGGACTTTACAACAGCTGGCCGCAGAAATAACCAACTGTATCTCCTGGGAAGTGAGGGGCTGGTCCAATACCTCCCTCTGTACCTCTGTCAGCCGCGGCAGGTTCAAATCCCGCAGATAGTCAGGCAGGGTCGCACCGGGGCCCTCCTCCGCCTTGTATAGGGATTGGAAAAACTCCCGAAAAACCCTGGCAATATCCCCACTCTCCTTATGCACTTTCCCTTTAGCGTCTTGCAGGGCCGCCACCAGTGTGGAGCCACGCCTACCCCTCAAATAGCGAGCCAGCGATCTGCCAGGTTTGTCGCCATAACAATGCAGGCGATATCGATAATAGAGTATTGATTTCTTGGCTTTCTGATGCAAGAGTTCATTGAGGTCGACTTGGGATTCCCACAGCCGCCTCTTGTTATCAACCGAGGGAACTTGGGCACATCTGCGTCGAAGTTTGGTAACCTGTAGTTCCAGTGCAAGAATGCGCTCTGCGAGCAAGCGACGTTTCCGCGCTGCATAGCCGATGATGTCGCCCCGCAGCACCACTTTCGCCGTTTCCCACAGCAGCTCAGGTTCGTCCACATGTACTTGATGATCCCTCGCAAATTCCGTCCAACGTTGGCGGAGGAATTGACGAAATTGCACATCGTGGTACAACCCCAAACGGAAGCGCCAAAGACGCGCTCGAGCACTGTCACGTCCCCAGTGTAAATCCAGCCAGACTAAAGCGTGATCCGATACTTCCAGGGGACCAATCTGAGCCTCCTCTGTAGGAGCAAACAATTCCTTAGATAGAAACAAATAATCGATACGGGCACTGGTGCCATGCGCTCTGGATGTATGCGTAAAGTCTTTCTCAGAGGTATGCAGCAGCCGCCATGGGTCAATTACACCCAGCCTCTTGCAAAAACGTTGTAGCAACCGAGAGGACAGCCCTCTCTCCCTGGCCCCTGCCCCTCGAGACGTATCCAATTCCACATCCATAACCCCATTAAAATCTCCCCCTAAAATCAAGGGGCATTCGGGGAGCTGCTCCAGTCTGGAGGCCACAGTGTTATAGAACCCAGAGTCGGAAACATTCGGGCCATAAAGAGCCCCAATAGTCACCAGCCTTCCCTCCAGCTGACCATGGACCAAAAGAGACCTGCCCACATCGTCCGCGCTGGTGGATTGCACCACAAATCGAAGCCTCTTATGAACCAAAATAACAACCCCCCCTTTATTCCCAGCTGCCGGGGATCCCCAGACCTGCCCAACCCAGGACCTGCAGAGTTTACTATGCTCTTCTGCTGATTGGTGAGTTTCTTGGAGCAAGGCTATATCACAGTTGTGTCGGGCCAGAGCTTGGAGAACCTTATATCGTTTGATGGGGTTACCTAAGCCACAGACGTTCCAGGTGATAACCCTCAGGGTGGTGGGGCAATATCAAGTCCCTCTGAGAAGAAAGATCTAAGCACATCAGGGGGGCTCCCCCAGCCTGGAGCCTCCTCCTCGTCATTTACCCAATTACTATTAGGCTGCTGAGGTAAACTCCCCAGAGTGTGGTCCCTCCCATCCCTTGTCTCCTCCCTCTTCTTCCCCCCTCCCCTGCCCCCCTCCTCCCCCCCTCCCACCCCACTCCCTACTTCCCCTCCTAGTCCGTTCATCATATCGGACACTTCCATTGGCATTCGGACCCACCCCAGGCACACACACGCACATCTGCTAGGATCCCCCCCCACCCCATTGTCAGGGGGGTACATCCCCCTCCTACCACTCCCCCATACCACCCCCCTATCTCCCTACTCCAAAATGGCGCCTAGGCTAGATATGCCCGCCCACACGTGCCCAGAACCCTCCCCCAACCTGTTCATTCCCAAAAGTTATGTGTGCCAGGGCCCAGATACACAAAGAGTAGGGGAATAAAAAGGAAACATGGCAAAAAACTGAAATACTGTATCCCAGCTTAATCCCCAGCACTACTGCAACAATGTAATGAACAAACAATACAACTGTATATAAATACAATGTAACAAACCCAAAAGGAAACACAGCTAGATGCCCCGCTCAGAAGGGTCGATTCCTGGCAGCCCAAGAATGGCGTCCCAAATCTGTGTCAAGAAATCACAAACATTAAAGGAGTGGGTCCCCTCGACCACGGGGGGGGGGGGGGGAATGGAAAAAGTAAAATAAGTTACCCAGAAAAGTAATAAAATTAAGTAAGCCCAGGGGCCTAGGCCACTAAGGATTAATATCGCCGGGCACCCGCTCCCCTCTCCCACTTCACAGATGGGCTCCCATCCCCCCGGGGGTCTGCTGTATTCTGAGCCGCAGATGTTATCGGCCACTTCGTGACTCCGACCCTGAGGGGATCACTCTAACAGCAACCCAAAAATTTAACCGCGGAGAGCTCAGACTGTGCAAAGCCACAAAAACAGCGGTTTGCTACACAAGTCCCCACACAGCTAGTCTCAAGGTGTGTTAGCACAGCTTGCACCAGGCCTTGTTCCAATGAGCCGCTTGTTTCACCTCCGGCTTCATGGCCCGGCCGCTGATGTCTCCTCCAGTCGTGTCAGCCATGTGCGAGCCGCCTCCAGGGTTTCCAGTACCTTTATCTGTCCACGAAACTCCACTCGCAGCTTCGCCGGGTACAGTAAGGAGAAACGGATCCCCCTGTTCACTAGCTGAGTACAGAGCGGTGAGAAGGCCCTGCGCTGCTGGCTCACCAACAGTGAGTAGTCCTGAAAAACCAAAATGCGATCATTTTCCCCAGGTTGTCTCCGACGAGCGCGGGCCGCTTTCAGCACCCTCTCCTTCTGGCGATAGTCCAGAAAACGCGCTATCACGGCACGCGGCCGTTGTGCTTGGTCTCGCCGCGGCCCCAGTCGATGCACTCTCTCCAGCACGATGGGGCACCCCTCTGTCACTTCCAGGATGGTCCCCATCCAGTCCAGGAGAAAGCTAGGTAGGGCAGCATCAGCCACCGTTTCCGGGATACCGATAAACCGCAGATTTTTCCTGCGGCCCCGGTTCTCCAAATCTTCTAGCTTCTCACCCTGCTGTTGCACAAGGGTTTCCAGGGCTTGCACTTTAGTCTGGAGGGTATGCTGGTCATCTTCCAAGCTCGAGATCCGAGTCTCGGCTTGATCCATCCGTCCGGTGAAATCATTTATCTTTTGCACCACAGAGTGCAGTTGATCCCCAAGCTCCGTAAAACGTCCGTCTAGGGCCCGCACGACCAGGGCACTCACATCCGCCACCATACTGCTCTCTCCTTCTGACCCCGGGCTCCGCGGCGCTCCCTCCGCCATCTTTGGGTCAGGGCCGCGTGCTTTCTCCCTCTTGGTCGGTTTAGAAGCCATCAGGTGCCGCTCGGGACGCAATGGATGTTCTGTTGCCGCACCTCCACTATCCCTGTTGCTTTTGGGAGCCGCCTGGGGCATTCGGTTGCGATCGGCAAGATTTTTTAGCAGTTTTGCGGGGTGGAAGTCCGGAGCTGATCTGCACAACGCCCGATCAGCTCAGTGCCATACCGGAAGTGGAGATAACTATTTTACAGGGAACATGGGCAATGGAGGGTTAAGTGGCTTGCCCAAGACCACAAGGAGCACCTGTGGGACTAGAAACCCCAGTCCTTCCGGCCCAAGGTTGCTGTCCTCTAGTGGGATTTGAACCCCCGACCTTCCGGCCTGAGGTAACTTGCCCCCCCCCCATATGCTATTCTTACATAACATGTAGTGCATGTTATGTAAGAATACCATATGCTAATAACAAAAAGAATACCCAAATAATAAAACAAAATGAATGAAAAAAATAGAAATGATATGAAACGTGAAATGAAACTAAATATTTTCCAAGGCACAACCCTATTGTGTTCAGTTCTGTAAGTCTAATCTCCAGAAGAAAATAGACAGGGTGGAGGGGGTCTAGAGAACGATGATTAAAATGCTGCAGGGTCTGCACAAAACCCCCATGAGATGAGATTAAGCAGGCTACTTTAGAAGCATTTAGACATGTAAATAATGGCACAGAGCTGAATCTCATACATTTTTTTTATTTGTTACAATTTTTCTATACCGCCCCTTCCAGAGATCAGGGGTGATTTACAGGGAACCTAACAACAATTTACATAGAACAGGAAACAACTTGTATTTATTTATTTTATTTATTTATTTGACATGTTTTGTATACCGCCTTTTCCTTCAATTAAAGCGGTTCACAACATACTACAAAGGTCATACAACGGCAGGGAGGACATGCACCACCTTATCATTACATCAAAGTGGTTGGAAGAGAGACTACATAGCACAGGGAATGACAATGCATACATTATAATACAATTAACTAACATAGTCATACCTTCAAACAGAGTTACCAACTATATAGCAAGGAGCAGATGTTTCTTTTGCCTCGCACGGTCCAACGCCTAAGGGCCATGCCAAAGGGCCCTCAGGCGCGGGCATGCCCCTGCAGTGACAATTTAAAAGTTCTTCCCTCGCGATCCACTTAGCAGGGGGAGGGAGCATTTACAAACAGCTGCTCTTGATAGCTTCTGCTACTTTTGTACAGGATAACATTTTACATAGAACAGGAGAAAACTTTTGTACAGGATAACTTGAGTTTCTGAACAAGTTTAGGTATAGTAGCTTAAAAACATAACTATGTACAGGTTAACTATGTACAAAAGATCTTCATGTTTGTTCTGAGTGGCCTTGGGCATGCCTTGTCATGGTTGTGTTAGGTGAGGGACTAGCCTGGTGGTGTGTGAATTTTTGGGTGTGAACTTTCACTACCGTAGTGCATGGTGAAGAGGTAGGTTTGGAGCTCTTTTGTTGTGCGGATGTGCAGTGGGAGGCAGTTCCAGAGGCTGGGGGCAGTGTATGAAAAAGCTCTGGAGCTGGTGGTTTGTTTTGTTTTGCGGACAGAGGGAGGGATTGTTATGGAGTGTAGGGCATTTTCCCTAAGGGATCTGGTGTTCGCAAGGATGTGGAGGAGGGTTGAGAGGAAGGAGGGTGCAACATTGTTGATGAGTTTGAATGTAGTCACGAGTAGTTTGTATATTATTCGGCTTTCTATTGGGAGCCAGTGTAGGCCATATAGAAGTGGTGTGACATGGTCGTTAGTCTGGCTTTGCAGGTGATTCTAGCTGTGATGTTTTGTGCTTGTTAGAGTTGTTGTTGTTAAGTGCTGTCGAGTCGGAGTCGACTCATGGCGACCCTCTGGATAGCTATCGTAAATTGTGTGCGGTCTTTAGTCAGGCGGCTCATTGTTGACAGACTGGTACCCGTAGCTGCTGTTATTGTAGCGATCCATCTCATTGCTGGTCTTCCTCTTTTGTGTTGACCTTCCATCTTGCCAAGCATGATGAATTTCTCTAATGATCTCTCTCTTCACATGATATGTCCAAAGTATGAAAGTCGAAGTCTTGTCATCTGAGCTTCTAAAGAAAGCTTAGGTTTGATCTCCTCTAGTACCGACTGGTTTGTTCTTCGGGCAGTCCATGGTATGCACAGTATTCGCCGCCAGCACCATAATTCAAAGGCATCAATTTTCTTCCTGTCTGTGTTTTTCACTGTCCAGCTTTCACATCCATATGATCTTATTGAAAATACCATGGCTTGAACAAGTCGAATCTTTGTATGGAGAGAGACATCTCTGCTCTTGAGAATCTTATCTAGGTCTTTCATAGCCATTCTGCCAAGAGCAATGCGTCATTTGATTTCTTGACTGCTTGCTGCTTCTTTATTGATAGTTGATCCAAGTAGGTTAAAGTTGTTCACAATTTCAATTTCTTCTCCTTCAACAATGAACCTGTTGATTATGCCAGTTGTCATGATCTTTGTCTTCTTTACATTAAGGTGCAGGCCCATTTTGAGACTATGATTGTGAGAAGCAAATGTTTCAGATCATCTTCACTTTCAGCCAGTAATGTGGTATCATCAGCATAGCGAAGGTTGTTGATGAGTCTTCCACCAATCTTCACACCTCTGTTGTCTTCATACAATCCTGCTTCTCTGATGATTTGTTCTGCATATAAATTAAACAGGTAGGGGGAAAGTATGCAGCCTTGTCTTACACCGTTGCTTATTTTAAACCATTGTGTTTCTCCTTGTTCCGTTCGAACTGTTGCTTCTTGATCAGTGTACAGATTGCGCAAGAGAACGATCAGATGTTCTGGTATACCCATGCTTCTTAATGTGGCCCAGAGTTTCTCATGGTTTACATCAGGGGTCACCAACCTGCGGCCCGCGAGGTCCCTTCGTGCGGCCCGCGAGACTCTACCCCGGTTAACATTACGTGCGGCCCGCCAAGGATTCCCGCCATTGTATCCACGCGCTCGCAGCTCACCGACAACCACCTGCAAGCGTCCCTTCTCCTGTCAGTGTCATCTGTGAAGCCGGACTTTAAGCGTTTGTCTGCTAGTATGAATCATCAGCCATCTCATTAAATTCAATAAAGGTGATCAGCCATTGTTTTCATAATTTTGCGTTTGTTGTTTTTTTTTGCGGGGGCGGGGAGAAGGGGGGTGCGGCCCGCGAGGCTCCCGGTAGTCGGCTGTGCGGCCCGCGGCCCTCTGGAGGTTGGTGACCCCAGGTTTACATAGTCAAAAGCCTTGCTATAGTCAACAAAGCACAAAGAGATATCCTTTTGGTATTCTTTAGTCTTTTCAAGGATCCATCTCACATCTGCAATGATGTCTCTTGTTCCTCGCCCTTTCCTGAACCCTGCTTGCACTTCAGGTAGTCCTTGTTCCAGGTATGGTTGTAGTCCCTTTGAATAATCTTCAGTAGAATCTTGCTGGCATATGGGACCAGAGCGATTGTTCGATAATTTCCAGAGTCAGTTGGATCACCTTTCGTTAGTATAGGTATAAACACAAATCTTCTCCAGTCAGTTGGCCATGATGTTGTCTTCCGTATTTCTTGGCAAAGCCTTGTAAGTATGGTAACAGCTGCATCAGATTGCTGCAATACTTCTATAGGAATGCCATCAATGCCTAGTGCTTTGGAGTATGTGCTTGTTGGAGTATGTGTATGTTTTTTTCTGGTAGACCCTGCAGCAGGCTGTTGCAATAGTCAAAATGGGGGGTGATGACGGCTTGGATGACTGCTCTGAAGTCTTTTTCTTCAAGGAGGGGTCTTAGATGTTGTATGGTCTTTAGTTTGTATAGAATTGTTCTGGCTGTTTGTTTCAGGTGGGGTATCATGCTCAGTGACGTGTCGAGGGTTATACCAAGGTATTTAACTTCTTGCTCGACTGTAATTTTGGTGTTATTGATAGTGATGGTTTGGAGTAGTGTTGAGTTTCGGTTCCTCGTGATGTGTAGTGCCTCAATCTTTTTGTAATTTAGGTTGAGATTGCTGGATTTTAGCCAGGAGTCGGTTTCCTTGATGCAGTCAGTTAGGTTGTTGTAGGTGGAGTTGTTTACATCTATCGGGAGTGACAGCATGATATCATCCGCATAGATGTAGTGCTGGATATTGTGCTTTTGGAATATTTGGGTGATGGGTTGTAGATACAGATTAAATAGGAGGGTGGAGCCTTGAGGTATGCCTTGTTATTGTGGAAAGGTATTTGGTGATTCTTTTCCTATTTGGATCTGGAGCTTGCGGTCTGTGATGTAGGATTTAAACCAGTATAGAATCGTACCGCCCAGGCCAAGGTGGTCCAGTCTTGTGATGAGGGTTTTATGGTTTACGTTGTCAAAGGCTGAGGCAACATCTAGGAAGACTAGGAGGAAGTCATGGTTGGGATTATCTGTGCCTCACATAAGGTTGTCTGTTAGGGCTAGGAGCAGAGTTTCAACACCGTGGAATTGGCGGAAACCATATTGGTGGGTGTCAAGGGGAGCGTTGGTGTCAAGGAAATCTTGGAGTTGGTTAAGGACAGTTTTTTCAATTATTTTAGCAACAAATGGGATGCTTGCAATTGGTCTGTAGGAGTTTGGCTGATTGGAAACAAAGACAGAAAGCGGCAGATTCACACCCAATAACTTTATTTAACCAAAAGGGTGGCCAAAGCCCAACACAGGCCGTGTTTCGTAATCACTTCATCAGGGGCTATCCGGGCACACTAAAAAACAAATTATCAAATTATATTAATAAAATCAAATCTAAAAACAATAATTATACGATAAAAGAGATGGTTAAAATAAAAATAATAATGAAAATAAAATTATAAACATTAATATGCAATAAAAATATAAAGGCTGAACTGAACTATATCAATAAACAAATGTCTTGAAAAAATTAATAAAAATCATAAAGACCATGTACAATCTGAATATATCTAATACATTCGATTGACCAACCGCTCTGTGAATAAAATAACACATAAATTTATATATATACACATATATAAATATATATAAAATATATATAAATAAATAAATAGATAAATAATTAAGAATATAAACGCTAGTTGGAATACAAAAGAATAATAAAATCACCAAAACATTTATAATTATAAGGTACGTTGTACAAGTATATAGAATAAAAATGTAAAAAACAACTATGTACTATTAAAAGACAGGAAGGGATGAGGAGACTGAAGGAGTAGGTCCGATTCAGAACTAATTGTGTAAATACTGGATAAATCGCATACTATAAAAGTGGACATTACCTGTGGGTGTGAAGTGCATAGACTTCACCATGCTCAATAGAGACAATGGAAGTCACTAATATCAGAAAAGCTTCTAGAAAAATAAAAACATGAAACTTACGCCAAATTGGACAATAGTTAAATTATATAAATTGTTTAAATCTGTACTTTACATTAAAGAAAGTAATAGCAGATAAAAATATAAATATATTTCTATTATTTTAAATTATCAAAGGCTATGAATGTTGCCCCCATAAAAATATAAATATATTCCTTTTTTTAAAACATAGAAGATTTCAAGTACTATCCCTATTTAAAGCTCATAAACATAAGAATAACCAGTACTAGACCGTACAATAATTGAATAGATAAAAATTATCTTTGTGAGAGGCTCGATAAACATTAATATAAATATATTTCTATTATTTTAAAATATCAAAGGCTATAGATGTTGCTCCCATAAAAATATAAATATATTACTTTATTTTAAAATATAGAAAATTTTAGATGCTATACTCATTAAAAACTCATGAGCATAAACATAACCAATGGTAGAACGTGAGAGGCTCAATGAACATAATATAATTATGTTTTTATATTTCTGTTATTTTAAAATATCGAAGGCTATAGATGTTGCCCTCATAAAAATAAATATATTCCTTTATTTTAAAATATAGAAGGTTTTGAATGCTATCCCCACTAAGGGATCATGAACATAAACTTAAAAAATAATAGAATGTGCAATAATTGAATAAACAAAACTCATCATTATAAAAGGCACATAAAATATGTGAATAGAAGTGGGTGGAATGGGGAAGGGGGAGAAGGAAAGGGGGGGGAAGGAAGAGACAAAGGGGGAGGGGAGGGAGAGACAAAGGAGGGGAGGAAAGGGGAGGGAAGAGGGGAGGGAAGAGGGAGGAGGAAAGGGAAAAGGGAAAGGGAGAGGGGGGGGAAACGGGGGAGGGAGGGGGGGGAAGGGAGAAGGGGGGAAGAGGGGGAGGGGGACGGGGGAGGGGGAAGGGGGAGGGGGAAAGCTGGAGAGAAAGAGGAAGAAGGAAGGGGAAGAGGGAAGAGGGAAGGAGAAGAAGGGGGGGGGGCAGGGGGGGAGGGGGGAAGGGGAAGGGGAGAGGAAAGGGGTGATAAAAAACCAGGCTATCTATTAAGACTTAAAGGAACATAATATATCTCTAAAAAGCAATGTGGAAAACTTATATAAAATGAACAAGTGAGCAAGGGGAAGAAAAAAACCCCCATCGGTTGTTGAAACTATAATGAAAACCTTTTGGACGCCGTAAAACATTATGAGACCTAATTAGAGTTAAAAAGGGGGCCCGGAACATGTTCAAAAGGAATCCAAATAAACCCATAGACTCATTGAAATCTTTCTTGCCTTTAAAACGTCCGATGGACACCTTGTACCACGTTATTCACTCAGAGATTCAGACACATTGTCCGGGAAACCTTAAGAGTAATACAAATATATTATTATAACATTGGAAACACCGGGTGCAAGGAGAATCCGATTCGAGCGCTGAACCAGTGGGCACGTTCCTAAGTATTCAAAACCAAAAAGTATAATAAATTCCTAATGGACGAAAAACTAGACTGGCTACAAATGGCTGTTTAAAGTTAATCGAAATGCCGTAGGAAATTGACACATACGTATATGCATGAAGATGGACCAGACGTGTGAACAATCATGTAGAAAAACTTAAAAAACCTTACGTTTAAGAACCGAAGGTCTATTAAATAAACAATTTCCACCAAAACAGCGGGGAACACTAATTTTAAACCATTGCCTTATAAAGGATTTTTTATGGGCAAGAGACTGCCCTTAACGTCGGAGTTTAAAAAAGACTTGATAAAGATACTAAAAACCATAGTAGTAATTGCATACATAGATACAAAAATATGAAAATACAAAACCTACTACATTGTTTTAGTTTTTTTAAAACTAAAAGGATGACAGACCAAAAGACCATCTGTAGAAAGCCGTTTGTAGTTTCTCAAAGAATTGGAGAACGCCGACACATGCGCATTGAAAATATTAATGTTTATCAAGCCTCTCACAAAGATAATTTTTATCTATTCAATTATTGTACGGTCTAGTACTGGTTATGCTTATGTTTATGAGCTTTAAATAGGGATAGTACTTGAAATCTTCTATGTTTTAAAATAAAGGAATATATTTATATTTTTATGGGGGCAACATTCATAGCCTTTGATAATTTAAAATAATAGAAATATATTTATATTTTTATCTGCTATTACTTTCTTTAATGTAGAGTACAGATTTAAACAATTTATATAATTTAACTATTGTCCAATTTGGCGTAAGTTTCATGTTTTTATTTTTCTAGAAGCTTTTCTGATATTAGTGACTTCCATTGTCTCTATTGAGCCTGGTGAAGTCTATGCACTTCACACCCACAGGTAATGTCCACTTTTATAGTATGCGATTTATCCAGTATTTACACAATTAGTTCTGAATCGGACCTACTCCTTCAGTCTCCTCATCCCTTCCTGTCTTTTAATAGTACATAGTTGTTTTTTACATTTTTATTGTATATACTTGTATAACGTACCTTATAATTATAAATGTTTTGGTGATTTTATTATTCTTTTGTATTCCAACTAGCGTTTATATTCTTAATTATTTATCTATTTATTTATTTATATATATTTATATATGTGTATATATATAAATCTATGTGTTATTTTATTCACAGAGCGGTTGGTCAATCGAATGTATTAGATATATTCAGATTGTACATGGTCTTTATGATTTTTATTAATTTTTTCAAGACATTTGTTTATTGATATAGTTCAGTTCAGCCTTTATATTTTTATTGCATATTAATGTTTATAATTTTATTTTTATTATTATTTTTATTTTAACCATCTCTTTTATCGTATAATTATTGTTTTTAGATTTGATTTTATTAATATAATTTGATAATTTGTTTTTTAGTGTGCCCGGATAGCCCCTGATGAAGTGATTACGAAACACGGCCTGTGTTGGGCTTTGGCAACCCTTTTGGTTAAATAAAGTTATTGGGTGTGAATCTGCCGCTTTCTGTCTTTGTTTCTGCTCGTTTGAGTGGCTAGCGCTGTTCTTTTTGTGGACCCCGGAGTTTGGCTGATTCACATTTAGGGGCTTGTTTACAAAGCCGCGGTAGCGGTTTGCGATCGTAATCGGAGCCGCGGCCCCATTGATTTCAATGGGGCCGCGGCTGCGATCGCGATCGCGAACCACTACCGCGGCTTTGTAAACAAGCCCCTTAGAGTCTTGTTTTTTAGTACTGGGCGAACAGAGGATGTTTTTAGGTCAGCGGGCATGTTCCCTTGGAGTAGGGATTGGCTTATTATATGGAGGAGATATGGGGCGAGTTCAGTTTTGGTTGCTTTGATCCATGATACAGGGCATGGATCCAAGGAGGAGGTGGTTGTATTGATGCTAGATATTAATTTTAGGAGATGCTGTTGGTCCAGCGTGTGGAATGTGGTCCAGACATTGGGATTTGTTCGGGGATCGGGTGGGAAGAAGGTGGGATCATGGTTCTTGCTTTTGAGTTTGTAGCCAAAGTGGTTGGCGAGGGTGCAGGGTTCTACACTGCAGATGTCTGAGTCGTTTTGGTTGTTTTTTGTTAGGTATCGAACAATGGCGAATATCTCTCTAGGTTGATTCAGGGCACGGCTGATGACTCTGGTGTGGTGCTCCTTTTTAGTTTTGTTTAGTGCGTCCTTGTAGGCTGTGAGTAGGTTGTTGTATTGGAGTTTGTTCTGTTGGGTTTGTGATGTGTGCCATTTTATGTCCAAAAAGCTATTTTAGAAAGCTAATACCGGGACAAAAATACTCCCCAAATGCAGAAATTTATAGGGGACATAGTGGGGAGTAGTAGCTGCATGGTCTGGGCATGCCCCAAACATAAACATGTAGAGTCCAATATTCTTCTTGGCAGATTATGCACCGCATCGGCACATAGCCCTGCCCACCAACCCTTAAGCATGGATACTCAATGCTAAGATCATATGCAGCCCTGGCATTGAATTTCTGGGTATCGCCACACAACCTGGAAGCTGCCAAAGCTAATAGGGCAGCAATGATACTGCATGCTGCCTGGTTAGCGCCTGCACTGTAAAAATAGACGAGGCACAGAGCACTAACCAGGCAGCATGTAATATTGTTGTTACCCGGTTATCTCATGCCCTCCTCCTCCGCTCTGCCCCAGAATGCCCCAGACAAGCCCTGATGCTAGCCGGATAGCATCGGGACATGTATGGGACATAGATGGGGATATTCACGGCACTACCCGTGTATGTGCCATTGAATATCCCCATCTAAGGCATTTGCAGCTGTTACTGTATTTACAAGGCTCTGCCAAGAAATATGGAAGACAACATCATGGCCAACTGACTGGAAAAGATCTTTGTTTATACCAATACTAAATACAATACTGACTGGAAAAGATCTTTGTTTATACCAATACTAAATACAATCGCTCTGATCCCACATGCCAGCAAGATTCTACTGAAGATTATAGCAAAGCTTTTGACTGTGTAAACCATGAGAAACTCTGGGCCACATTAAGAAGCATGGGTATACCAGAACTCCTGATTGTACTCTTGCACAATCTGTACATTGATCAAGAAGCAACAGTTCGAATTGAACAAGGAGAAACAGAATGGTTTAAAATAAGCAAAGATGTAAGACAAGGCTGCATACTTTCCCCCTACCTGTTTAATTTATATGCTTAACAAATCATCAGAGAAGCAGGATTGTATGAAGACAACAGAGGTGTGAAGATTGGTGGAAGACTCATCAACAGTCTTTGCTATGCTGATCATACCACATTACTGACAGAAAGTGAAGATGATCTGAAACATTTGCTTCTCACAATCAAAGAACATAGTCTCAAAATGGGCCTGCACCTTAATGTAAAGAAGACAAAGATCATGACAACTGGCATAATCAACAGGTTCATTGTTGAAGGAGAAGAAATTGAAATCGTGAACAACTTTATTCTACTTGGATCAACTATCAATAAAGAAGCAACAAGCAGTCAAGAAATCAGACGACTCATTGCTCTTGGCAGAATGGCTATGAAAGACCTAGATAAGATTTTCAAGAGCAGAGATGTCTCTCTCTCTCCATACAAAGATTTGACTTGTTCAAGCCATGGTATTTTCAATAACATCATATGGATGTGAAAACTGGACAGTGAAAAAGATAGACAGGAAGAAAATTGATGCCTTTGAATTATGGTGCTGGCGGCGAATACTGTGTATACCATGGACTGCCCAAAGAACAAACCAGTCGGTATTAGAGGAGATCAAACCTAAGCTTTCTTTAGAAGCTCAGATGACAAGACTTCGACTTTCATAAAGGGGTTAAAGGATAAAGGGGTTAAAGGAGCACTAAGAGGCGACAAGGCGATAGCGGAGAGATTGAATGAATTCTTTGCTTCAGTCTTTACTGAGGAAGATGTAGGGATGTTACCCATGACTGAAGTGGTATTTAAAGGTGTGGAAGAATTGAAGGAAATATCGATACATCGGGAAGATGTATTACAACTATTAGATAAACTGAAGAGTAGCAAATCACCTGGGCTGGATGGTATACATCCAAGGGTGTTGAAAGAACTGAAATATGAGATTGCAGACCTGCTATTAGTAATCTGTGAACTATCATTAAAATCATCTCTAATACCTGAAGATTGGAGGATCGCCTATGTAACACCAATTTTTAAAAAGGGTTCCGGGGTGATCCGGGAAACTACAGACTGGTGAGCCTGACATCAGTACCGGGAAAAATGGTAGAAACCATCATAAAGAATAAAATTACTCAGCATGTAGATAGTCATGACCTAATCGGAGACAGCCAACATGGCTTTAGATAAGGAAGATCTTGTCTTACTAATCTGTTATGTTTTTTTGAAGGAGTGAATAACACAGGTACACTACCAAAAAACTGCCTCCAGTTTTGCAACTGATTCCTATAGATTTTGGGGTGCTGAATCCAGGAAAAATAGCCAAAATGCTCCATCACGTCACGTTTTCTTGCAAAATTAGATTTCTTACCCATATAAGGAATGTTCACATAATTTCTTTTTAGCCGACTGCAGTTTATTTTCTTGGCCCAAAATAGAGGTTGTAATGGTTAACTAACTAGAAACACTCCCTCATGATATTTTAGAGTGTTTTGTATTCATTTTATACATTAACAGGACAATTGGGAGGCGGGGGGCTAAATCCAGTACGCGCGCTGGCGCATGTTCTTTCCTGTTCGCCTCGCCTCGTTCGCTCGCTAAAACACGGTGGTTGCGACATGAACGTTCCTGTCAAATTTCAGTTTCTTGCAAGTTCATTATTACCTTTTGTTTGCTCAGTCGTAATCCAGCTTTATTCCGAAGTGGTTCACTACAGTTGTAGTTTGCCGTGCTGTGTATTTGTGATGGCTCACAGAGCCAGAGGTTGCGTCAACTCTCCGGACAGTTTTTGTTTTATTTGTGGGGAATATACCGTGAAAAAGCGGCAGAGGAACATTTCTGCATTTATTAAAAAAGTATATTTCGCCTATTTCGGTTTGAAGTTAGGCGATCAAGACAAACCGTGGGCTCCTCACAAAGTGTGCAAGACATGTGAGGAAGATCTACGCTTATGGATGAAAGGTAAAAAACAAGCATTTCGTTTCAGAATACCTATGATGTGGCGTGAACAAAGAGACCACAGCAGTGACTGCTATTTTTGCTCTTGCATTGTGAAGGGTTACAACTTAAAAAATAAGAATGTAATAAGTTACCCCAACCTTCCCTCAGCAATTAGGCCTATTTATTTTATTTTATTTATTTATTTAACATTTCTTATATACCGCGCTATTTGTCATCAGCGCGGTTTACATCAAAACAATAGAACACTTGACCAGATACATTGGCCGTCGTTTACATAAAACGGGGAGTTAACATGGAGGAGAACTTGGGGAACTATTTACATTCAAGTTTATAGCAAACTTAGGAAACTATGTACAAATCGGTTGTATTACATATTAGGTATGATTACAGTGTTTTACGTCATGTAGCGGCTGTATGATATAGTGGGGTGTGTGGGAGGTAATGGGGTATCGGGATGGGTATAATGTAAGAGAAAAAGGTGGTGTTTGAGGGCTTTTCTAAATTGAATAAGGTCTCTAATAGCTCTAATGTGTGGGGGGAGTTTGTTCCAGCATACGGGGGCATAGTTCCTGAAAGCCCTATTGGTGGTGATCTGGTTGAGTTTTGCGGATTCAATTGGTATAAGTAGCATGTTGGCAGCCTGGGATCTCCTGGATCTGTTGTCTGGAGAACGCGTTATGAGGTCGGAAATGGATGGGGGAGCTATCATGTTGAAGGCCTTGAAGGTAATGAGGAGGGTTTTGTACAGGATTCTACTGCTTATGGGAAGCCAGTGTAGTTCCTTTAGAATGGGGGAGATGTGGTCGACCCTTGAGGTTCCGTAGAGCACACGGGCTGCCGCATTCATGGCTAGCTGTAATGGTTTGAGGGAGCTCTTTGGAAGGCCATGTAGAACTATGTTGGCATAGTCGAAGTGCGGTGTGACTAGTGCCTGGAAGATGGTGTGGAAATCCGCGGATTCCATCATGGGCCTAAGATGCCGTAGGGTTTTTATCTTGAAATAGATGGTCTTGACAGTGCGTTTGATATGTTCCTTGAAGTTGAGTTGTTGATCAAGAATTACCCCGAGATATCATATGTTGGATTTGATTGGAAGTTCCGCGTCTCTGACTTTGAGTGTTGGTGGCGGAGAGAAGGCTTTATTCCTTGTGATCATTAGTACTTCCGTTTTCTTGAAGTTTATCCGGAGGTTCTGAGTGAGTAGCCAGTCAGTTATTGTGTTGAAGCAGTCAACTAGCACTGTATAGTCGGGACAATTGATGGCAATGGGTGTGAATAGCAGGACATCATCGGCATACATAAGACACGATATTCCAAATGAACGGGCGCTGTCACAGATTGGTTGCATATAGATGTTAAAGAGCAACGCGGAGAGGGAGGATCCTTGGGGTACACCTTAGTGCTGTTGGAAAGGTTCGGAGGTGGTGCTTTGAATCCGGACTTGTTGACATCTGCCTTCGAGGTAGGATTTACACCAGTCCCACGCTTGATCTCGGATTCCCTTCTCATGTAGCCGGGTGAGAAGCTGCAGGTGGTCTACGGAGTCAAACGCTGCTGATATATCAAGGAAGATTAGTGCGAAGCCATTCTTTATACTGTCAATTCCATTGATCAGTGAACTGGTTAATGTTGTCAGTAGGGTTTCGATACCGTGTGCTTCTCTGAATCCATGTTGAGAGGGATCCAGTGGTGAGGAGGAGTCAACATGCTGCTGGATCTGTCTAAGGGTTATTTTCTCTAGGATCTTAGCCAGAAAAGGGATACTGGAGATTGGTCTGTAAGATTCCTCTTTCTTTGGGTCAAGTTGATTGTTTTTTAGTAGTGGGCGGATGGATGTGTGCTTGAGCGCATCTGGGAAGACTCCTGTTTCGAATGACAACTTGGTGATGTTGGCTATGATAGGGCTGAACTCCGTGCGCATTGTCTTGATCCAGTGCGCTGGGCAGGGGTCGGTTGGTGCGGTCGTGGCGTTGATTGATGCAATTACTTCTTCAATGGTCTTTGTTGATGGCGGTGAGAGTTTGGTGAGTGTGGACTGGGAAAGAGTGGTTTTGGGATTTGTGGTATGGTTAAGATGAGGTGATGATGCCATTGTAGTTATCTTTATTGATTTTGATTGGATGTAATTCGCATATGCTTGTGGCTGAATACCTTCTTGTTGAGGAGGGGAAGGTTGGTTGGTAAGGGATTTCACCAGCTGGAAAAGGTCTCTTGGCTTATTTAGTGAGCGGCTGAGAATTTCTGCATGGAATTGTTTCCTTTTGGCCCACGTTGATTCGCGATGGGTCTTCAGATATTGTTGATAGATGGCTTGGTCTGAGGTATTTCTAGTAGCTCTCCATTTCCTTTCGAGTTTTCTGAGTCGGAGTAGGGACGCTCGTAGTTCCGGGGAAAACCATGGGGCGGCGTGTTTCTTGGTGTCTCTTCTGTCCGATGCGGTTTTTTTGTTGTTGGCAGGCTGTTGAGTGTAATGGGAGAGGGTCTCGTTCCAGTTGGACATCATGTCATTCAGGTTGGTTGCTGGTTGATCAAGTTTTGGGAGAACGTCACTAACGATTGTTTCCCTGTTGAGTTGCTTGAAGCGTGTGGTTCCTGATGTTTCCGTTGCACTTGGGCGGTGGCACGTAGAGTGTTGCGTTGGTAACTGGAATGTTATTAGATTGTGGTCTGACCAGGGGACTGGTGAGATAGTAAGGTCAAATTAGTTTGATGTACTCATGGCTGTATGTGGGATGAATATTAGGTCAAGGGGGTTTCCTCCTTGGTGGGTGGGATCAGTTATAGCCTGCTTGTAGTTGAGGTCAGCCATTGCTTCGAGGAAGGCTTTGGCTAGGGTGGGTTGAGTGGAAGCGAGATTAAGGTCTCCTAGTAGCCAGTTAGGTTTGGAGGGGTCTTCTGGATTACATGCTAGGTCAATGATGTCTGAGAGCTCATCTGATCCAATTCCTGGGGTTCTGTAAATGAGGTTAATAGTATTGTATTTGCTGGTGATGGTTAGTGTATTCAGGAGTTGCGTGCTCTTGGTAAGGCTAGTCCGGTATTGTAACAATGTTTTTGCAAGGATCAGTACACCTCCTCCTCTTTTGTTTTCCCTATTACAGGTATAGATCGAAAAGTTAGGTGGTGTAAGGTAATTCAATATGACATTGTCTGATTCAGAGATCCATGTTTCTGTGACCATTAGCATGTCTAGATTGTGCATAGTGATTAGGTCAGTGATTACCGGCCATTTATTACGGACCGAACGTGCGTTGATAAGGGCGCACCTTAGTTCTTGTTGATGCTTTGTGTTTTTATGTTTTGTGGAGTTTGAGGTCTCTATGGCTATATATATTAAGTGTGACAGTCTTCTGTGTGAAGGGTTTGAGTGCCGGTGGTATTGGTTGTTGTATGTTTTACCGTTTGCACTCTTTAGTAGTTGGATGGGGTTGCATCCATCTGCCAATACAACTGATTCATAGAGTGTGCTGACCAGTGTATAGAGTAGGGCAAAAGTAAGTAATGGGTAAGCCATTTATGTTTCCGGAATGAGGCGTTTCTAGGTTAATGGGTGTTTTGTGATGTTGTATGTGTTTTTCTAGTGATGTGTTGTGTTAGTGGAGGTGTTTAGCACTTCAGTGTAGTGATTCAGTAGAGCAGTACAGTGTAGCAATATAGTATAGCAATATAGTGTGGCAATGAGGTATATCAATTCGGTATAGCAATACAGTGCAGCAATATAATGTATCAATACAGTGTAGCAATGAGGTATAGCAGTTTAGTAGTGCAGCAATATAGTGTGGCAATGCAGTATAGCAATTCGGTATAGCAATACAGTGCAGCAATATAATGTATCAATACAGTGTAGCAATGAGGTATAGCAGTTTAGTAGTGCAGCAATATAGTGTGGCAATGCAGTATAGCAATTAAGGTGTAGCGATGAGGGGTAGCAATATAGTGCAGCAATACAGTGTAGCAATGACGTGTAGCAATTCAGGTATAGCAATGAGGTATAGTAATTCAGTTAGATAGGCACCATGTGTCGGCTAGTTTGTACCTTAGGTCCTCTGAGTTTCCTCCTCATAGCAACGAAGTACCTGTGCCTGAACTACCAAAATCTTTGGATCATATTTGTGTGGACGGTTCTGATCATGATGAGACTCATCAGATGGCTTTTCCCGATGAGTCCAGTACTTCCGAGTTTGAAACTGAACCAGATCCGAAACCTGAACTTTTCTCTCAAGCTGAATTGAATGATTTAGTCCGGGATTTAGGACTCCCAAAAGATGCTGCCCAACTGCTAGGTTCTCGGCTTAAACAGAAAAATCTATTGTCACCAGGAACAACTTTTTATTGGTACCGCAACCGCGAGACACAATTTTTGAAGTATTTCAGCAAAGAGGAAGATTTGGTATTTTGCAACGATATATACGGAGTGATGGAAAAGTTTAAACTCAAGTATGATCCTGCTGAATGGCGGCTGTTCATTGATTCGTCAAAAGACAGCATAAAAGGTGTTCTTCTTCATAATGGCAACACATTCGCTTCAGTTCCTATTGCTCACTCTGTTATTCTCCAAGAAAAATACGAGAATTTGGCCCTGATTCTTCAGAAGATTCGTTATGATGAGCATAAGTGGATGATTTGTGGAGACTTTAAAATTCTATCCATGCTATTAGGGCAGCAATCCGGTTTCACCAAATATCCCTGCTTCCTTTGCTTGTGGGATAGCCGGGCCCGCGACCTACACTGGGGGAAAAAAGACTGGCCAATTCGGGAGTATTTGAGACCCGGTGAGAAAAATGTTCTTCATGAGAGCTTGGTACCTCGTGATAAAATTCTATTACCACCTCTCCACATTAAGTTGGGTCTCATTAAGCAATTCATCAAGTCCCTTCCAAAAGATGGTGAGTGCTTTCGGTACCTTTGCTCAAAGTTCCCCCGACTTTCTGAAGCAAAGCTAAAGGAAGGAGTGTTTGTTGGCCCTGATATAAGGAAACTCATTTCAGATGGAGCATTCGCTGAAACGATGTCTGAGAAGGAAAAAGAAGCCTGGGATTCCTTCAAGGATGTTGTTCTCAAATTCTTGGGGAACAGGCGGGATGAGAACTATAAGGATATTGTTGCCAGGATGCTCAATGCCTTCAAAGAACAAGGCTGTAACATGAGCCTGAAAGTCCATTTCTTGCACTCCCATGTGAACTACTTTCCCGAAAACTTGGGGGCGTACAGTGAAGAACAAGGTGAAAGGTTTCACCAAGACATCAAGGACACAGAGAGAAGGTACCAAGGAAGATGGAACACCACTATGATGGCTGATTTCTGCTGGTTGCTGCTGCGGGAAACCCCAGATGAAAAATACGCCAAGCAGCGCACCAAGAGAAGCATTCGGGGGAAGAAGAAACGGGCCCACCAGGAGATTGATTGACCCAAGAATGACTTTAAAATCTAAACTGTGTTGACAAATATCATGTTTTTACTAAACTTTGAAATAAAAATTTGCTAGTTATTACCACAGTGTCGGATCTCATTTATTAGAATTTTATTTTCACACCATTGGGTGTTTGTCTTCATGTATTGCAATGGTGCGGTTTGCGTTTTCTATTCTTACATACATACCTGTACAACATTTTTTGCACATTTCTTTGCTTTGCTTTGTGTCTAACTTCGCTCTTATATGCTCAATGTTTGTGCACATGTATGTGGCTGTTTTAAGTGCAGACAATTTTGCTACCATCACAGTGTGTTTTGTTGACATTACTCTATTCTTATGTGCTGCCTTGTTACAATTTTCTTTATTCTTATTTGAAAAACTACTAAACAATTAGTATAAAGAATTCATCCAAGAAACTTTTATCTCGATCGCACTCAATCTGAAACGTTCACCTCAAACTGCTAACCCAATGTAGCAAAAAATCTGTACGTGATGGAGCAAATTGGTTACCAGATTTGGATTCAGCGCACCAAAAAACGTAAAAATCAATCGAAACATTAGAGGCAGTTTAAAAAAAAATTTTTTTAGTGTACCTGTGTAATCAGGTGGACAAAGGTGAGTGGGTTGATATTGTGTATCTGGACTTTCAGAAAGCCTTTGACAAGGTCCCTCATCAGAGACGTTTGGCAAAACTAAAGAGTCATGGGATAGGAGGCAGTGTACTATTGTGGATCAGGAACTGGTTAAAAGATAGAAAGCAGAGGGTAGGGCTAAATGGCCAATTTTCCCAATGGAGAAAGGTGAATAGTGGTGTACCCCAGGGATCTGTGCTGGGTCCGCTGCTTTTTGACATATTCATAAATGACCTGGAAAGTGGAATAACGAGTGAGGTTATCAAATTTGCAGATGACACATAACTATTTAAAGTTGTTAAAACCCAAGAGGATTGTGGAAAATTGCAAGAGGATCTTGATAAATTGGATGACTGGGCATCAAAATGGCAGATGAAATTTAATGTGGACAAGTGCAAGGTTATGCACCTAGGGAAGAACAACCCAAACTATGGTTACACGATGCAAGGTTCCACATTAGGAACCACCACCCAGGAAAATGATTTAGGCGTCATTGTGGATACCATGTTAAAACCCTCGCCCAGTGTGCAGCAGTGGCCAAGAGAGCAAATAGAATGCTAGGTAAGATAAGGAAAGAAATGGAAAATAAAATAAAAGATATTATAATGCTTCTATATCGTTCCATGGTGAGACCGCACCTTGAATATTGTGTGCAATTCTGGTCGCCGTATCTTAAAAAGGATATAGCGATTTTAGAAAAGGTTCAGAGAAGAGCCACCAAAATGGTAAAGGGGATGGAAGGATACTCCTATGAAGAAAGGCTAAAAAGGTTGGGGCTCTTTAACCTGGAAAAGAGACGGCTGAGGGGAAATATGATAGAAGTCTATAAATTAATGAACGGAGTGGAATGGGTAAACGTAGATCGATTGTTTACCTTATCAGAATATAGAAAGACTAGGGGACATGCAATGGAGCTACAGGGTAAACTATTTAAGACTAATAAAAGAAAATATTTTTTCACTCAACGTGTAATCAAACTCTGGAATTTGTTACCGGAGGATGTAGTAAAGGCTGTTAGTGTAGCTGGGTTTAAAAAAGGTTTGGACAAGTTCCTGGAGGAAAGGTCCATAAACCATTATTAAGAAGGGACCCAGGATATCAATGCTTGAACCAATACAAGCATTGTGGAACCTGTGTCCCTTGGGGAAACTGCTAGGTACGTATGACCTAGATTGGCTACTGTTGGAAACAGAATACTGGGCTTGATGGACCTTGGTCTGACCCAGTATGGCATATCTTATGTTCTTATAGTTTGGACACATCATGCGAAGAGAGAGGTCATTAGAGAAAGACATCATGCTTGGCAAGATAGAAGGTCAACGCAAAAGAGGAAGGCCAGCAATGAGATGGATCGATACAATAACAGCAGCTATGGGTACCAGTCTATCAACAATGAGCCGCCTGACTGAAGACCGAACACAATTTAGGATAGCTATCCAGAGGGTCGCCATGAGTCGACTCCGACTCGACTGCACTTAACAACAACAACAAAGCATTTACACAGTTTACTAGGCTGTAAATCATGTAAATGCGCTTCGAATATTGGGCCCGTACTTCCCATTTTAAAATGAGAAGATACATTTAGACTTTTTAAAAAATCCTCATTGGCTTTTGCACCTGCCCTGAGGTATGCTCAAGTGGCAGCTCCAGGTTAAGAGCTGTTCTCAACAAGGGGCAGTTGCAAAAGCCAATGACAACCCCCAACTCCTCCCCCTGGATCTCCCCCTAATATGTACCATAATCCCACTTCCCAGACCCCCACCTACAGCACATTTTACATTCCTCACTTTCCTCAGACTCCCCTAACTGTACCTCTTATACCCTTTTCATCCAATTCTGGGACCCTGTGGCAGTGACCTCTTCCTTATTATCCCTCCAGTTCAGTCACTCACCTCTGGGTTGAGCACCTCTTCTCGCAGCATGGACACTGGGCATGTCATAACTGTGACACCACTGTAGATATCCTGCTGGCACCTCCCACCAGCTCCCAGTGTGTGTCCAGTCTCCATGCAGCTGGAGGTAGTGAGCCTAGGTGCTGGGCTCACTAGAGGAGCAGATAAGGAGCTTTAGGCAGCTTAGCTAGGGTTTTTAGTTTTTCTTTTCTCCCTATAATGTTTTTTCTTTTGATCTGTAGCTTTAAAACTTATTAAAGCTTGTTAAAAAAAAGAAAAAAAAAGTTGTCTCTGATGTCCAATGAGGGGGCAATCAGGAGAGATCCCCAGTCGCTCCTGCCCTGTCTGGTGCCCAGGATCAAAATTGTGCTTCTGACCCCTGGCAGCAGTTTCATGGTACTACCTCTAGGGATTAAGCTGCCAAATAAGGAGTTCAAGGAGCATGGGGTAGCAACAACCCAGGCCCAAGATGGGTCATGGTGACCTCTGGAGTTGATCACTGAGGCAGCTGGGAAGGGCAGGCACATTATCTGTATCCTCCCCAGTTACCATCAGACACAGCGAAACATGGATTTGCAATAGGGCACTGATATTTTTAGGGAGGCATGGAGGGAATCAGGATCCTGTGTGCTTTATCATAAATTTGATATTCTATTTTTAATATTGTTTTTGTCTGTATGTAACAGCTAGCTTAAAAAACAATGACTATTACAGAGTACACTGCAACTTACCTGTTTGTTACTGGATGTAAAGGGAAGAGAAAAAAAAGACAATATGCTTCCTAATATTCTGACTACATATGTATCAGGACCCATGTTTCAATTTTACTTTTTATTTGCTTTCTGTGTCCTTCTATCAACTTCTCTGTAAGCCCCTCTAAACAGAAACTCTCTCTTCTATATAGCTATAAAGCTCTGGGCCCGATTCAGAACCACGAACAGCAGGGTTGGACATCCAAACCCCGGACAGTATTCCACAATGTATGCTCTCCGCACATACAGGGCTGATGTGTGGGGAGCATTGGACAGGGGCAGGAGGGGGCGGGGCTGGGGCAGACCCAAGCTTCAGACATACAGGGCCTATTCAGGTCAGGGCCCTACACATCTATCGGCTGCCTGCTGGAGGACCGACCTTTTCCACCTCAGAGGTGGAATAAGTACCGGGCGTGGGCTAGGAGGCAGCCTGCAGCACCCCACAGACATTACGCTGCTGTGGGGTGTGAGCCACTGCCCGATCCCAGCCCTGGCTGTCCCCACCGAGAGTTGGACTGCAGGGAAGTGGAGCATCAGCTCATGTGGGACATTGGGGGCTCCTGCTGAATGTGCCGGTGCCATGGTGATAGGACGCCACAGCACCGGCACACCAGCAGGAGTCCTGAGAGGGCTGGGCTGGCAGTGCTCGGGGTGTCTCCATCGTATGGATAGGGGGCACGCTGGGTCATCGAAGTGCCCTGATTCTGCAACTGCGGGAGCACATAGCTCCCACAGTTGCAGAATTCAGTACAAAACAGCCCTGTATAACTTTTGGCCGTCTGGACAGCCCGGACATGCCCCTCTCAGAATTTGCCTCACTGTGTATACCTTGCAGGAATATACAATTGTTTAGTAGTGGTAGAAGTAATGCAAATTTTTAAATTAAAAGTCATGCAAATTACCTCATTATCTATTACTGCAGACATGCACTAAATAGCATAAATCTTAATGCAGTCATGTTAATGCCAAAAAATGTAGCATCACCTAAGAACATAAGATATGCCATACTGGGTCAGACCAAGAGTCCATGAAGCCAAGTATCCTGTTTCCAACAGTGGCTATTCCAAGTCTCAAATACTTGTCAGGTTCCCAAAGGTATAGACATTCCATGCTGCTTGTCCCAGGGGTAAGCAGTGGATTTCTCCAGACCTCTTTAATAATGGTTTATAGACTTTCCCTCCAAGAACTCGTCCAAACCTGTTTTGAACCCAGCTACACTGACAGCTTTTACTACATCCTCTAGTAACAAATTACAGAGTTTGATTACACATTGCATGACAAAATATTTTCTCTCATTAGTCTTAAATGTCCACATTGTAGCTTCATTGCATGTCCCCTAGTCTTTCTACTTTTTGAAGGAGTAGACAACCGATATACGTTTACTCATTCCACTCCATGTATTATTTTAAAGATCTCTATCATATCTACCCTCAGTGGTCTCTTTCCCAAGTTGAATAGCCTGTGATGGGGTCTACAGAGTACTGCCCATCCCTCTCCAGAGAGATTATCAATAGCTCTCTTTAAGAGAGCCTGCAGTCCAAAGTTCAGGGCTGGGAGGGCATAGCTCCCAGGGAGAGGTTAAAAACCCAGCAGGCTGCAGGAGGGAGAGAGGCCTGTTGAGCCATAGGTCCTTTCCAAACAAGCCATGTGAAGGTAAGAGCTTTAACTGGAGGAAGGGCCAGGCTGGGGCTGAAGGAAGGGCTAGGTCGCTAGGAGAACCAGGTTGTAAAGGTTTAACAGCTAGGATACAATAAAGCTGACATTGTTTTCTTGACGGCTGCCTGTTCTGTCTTTTAAATAAAAACTCCTTTCTACTGCATGCCACACTACCACATATGTTGGCAGCTTGGGGATTTTCACCACCACGTGACTGGGGGCAACCCCACATTTCTCCAAGCCTGGGCCTCTGCAGTAGTTTAGAATATTTTTATTTGTGTGGGCTAAAAGGGTTAGGCTAACCCTAGCTAGGGAGCTGGAAGAGGTTTAGTTATCGCCGGACAAGCAGGCTTTGTTTTGGCCACTAGAGGCTGCTAAATAATTTGTTCGAGCTGGAATACTGCAAAGTTAACTCAGCAGAAAAAGAGTGAGCTGTAATTATTTGTGTGAAAGCAGTGACCAATCAGAATGGAACAGCTGTTCCAGTTTCTGGCAGGACAACAGCAACAACAGTATCAACAACAGTGTCAGCAGGAGTTTCAACAAAAGCAGCAGCACCAACAAGGGCACCAACAAAAGCAGCAGCAGCAGATACAGAATCTTGTTCAGGCACAGGGGGAGCTACAGAAGAGTTCCCTGGCTCAGTTGGCTCAGGCCCTGCAGAGACCGCAACTCCACCCTCCAATGCAAGCGCTTCTTAAAATGATAGCAGAAGATGAGCCAGGTTATTTTTTGGTGAACTCTGAATTGACCATCTGCATGGCTGGATGGCCAGAGGTGACATGGACCGCTTATTTGGGGAATTTGCTAATGGGCAGCAGTCAGGCTGCAGTTCAGGACGCCAGCCCAGATGGGCGAGCTACTGTGCATATGCAGCTGTCAAGGCCGCCATACTGGAACACACCGGCTGTACCCTAAAGGCCTATCACCAACAATTCAAAAGAGGAGGAGTCCAGATAAAGGAGAGCCCTCAAAGGTTCACTTGAAGGATCTCGCATGGAAGTAGCTGCAACCGCATGGAAGGACAAGGCCTGAGATAGCCAAGACTGTGCTGTTGGAGCAGTTTTTGGAGGACTTGACCACCTCGATGACACAGTGGGTATTGTCAGCACCCCAAGCTTACATTGGAGAGTGCACTGGAAATAGTGGAGGGGTACTACGAAGCCCAGCCGATGACTGAAGCTGACAGTGAGAAGTCACCTGTCTGCTTATATAAGCAAATCACAAAGCTTCAAACTGCAGAAAAACACCAAAAATGTCTCTATGTCTCTACCAAAAATGTATCCCCCAACCGCTTTGACCCGGTGAAAAGCAGGATATAAATGCAGCTAAATAAATAAAATGTGTAGCAGAGATATTCAAAAAATACTCTCAGAACTGAGCACATTCTGATCTTGACATCTGATCTCCACATTCTATCTAAAATGTGCCTTCACATATTTATTGTTTTACTAAGAATTTATGAACAGTTGGTTGTGGCCAGAATTGCCGGAGAGAGTCCCCAGCTCCTGCCAGCCTGGAGAATGGAATTGTGGCCTGACTGTCTAAGAGGGAAGGGGCAGAGCATGGAGAGAAGGGGCAGTGTTAGAGGAGGAAGGCAGAGAAAGAGCGGGGTTAGCAAAGAGGGAGTGAGAAAAGGGGTGGAGACTAAGACGAGGGCGTGAAAGGCGGGGAAGAGAGAGAATGAAAAGCTGGTTAATAGAGGAGGATGAGATTGCATGGCTAGGCAATAGGAAGGAGAGTGCAGGAAAGAGGATATTGAAGGATAGTGATGGGAAACCCCCATCATGCACACACACATACAGATACATGCAGCCCCAATACCCCCAACACACACACACACGCACGCACAAACCCTCCTCCCCTCCCCCCCCCCCCCCACCCTCATGAGCAGTGGTGGGATTCGGCTGGTTTGGCCCGGTTCAGGCAAACTGGTTCCTGCACAGGCCATGTTTGCCAAACCATTCCAAAAATGGCATCCTGATACTGGCACTGTACTGGCAGGAATCCCCCAAAGCTGTCAAACCACTGGCAGATAGGGAGATCGGGCCGCTGGGTCACCAGGGAGTTGCTGCCCTGCGGTTGCTGCCAGTGGCCCGAGCATGTGGCACTGGCAACACAAACGCGTGCCATGCTGCCACCCACTCAGTTCTGGCAGTAGCGGGATCGATCCGAACCAGTTCCTTTTTGGAGTGAATCCTGCCACTGCCCATGACACACACATATTTATTTTATTTATTTATTTAGCATACATTTATAACCCGCAACTTCCAGAGTTCAGTTGCGGTTTACAATAAAACAACAATCCACAAAGCAAAAGCTTAGTTTTACATTGAACATTTTGTAACAATAAAAGTAAATGTAAACAGCATGAACTTATGCATAATAGCAAAATTGGCTGGTAAATTATATACAATAAACTATATACAAATATATGTTGTGGGTACTTTAGAATTGAATCATGGTGTTTTTTATAATAGTGTATTGTCTGGTAAGTTGTTGGAAATAGGATTACTCAGTCATGATTTTTAACCTTTATCTGAGTGTATCAAGGGGTTATCTATGTTGCCGTAGTGCATGGAGAATAAGTAGGTTTTTAGTTTTTTACGGAGTTCCATCATTTCGGTTATAGTTCGTAGGTCCTCCTGATACTCCATCACACACACACACGGTGCTGCACCTAGCCCTATGTGAGCAGTGCAGCCACACAGGGCACAAAAAAATAGGGGCACATTTGGGGTTGCCGGCTCAGCTTCCCCCCATGTTGCCTGCCCTTGCCCTGCTGCCGCCACATTTCATGTTCCCTTGGTGGTGGCATCAGCAGTAGAACGGACCTATAATTGAAAAAAAAAAAGACACACGGGTCTTTCAGACTCCACGCTTGCATGCAGATCTGATCCCTCTCCCCTCTGACGTAGGCTCACGGCAGAGATAGGAGGGACCAGACGAGCCATTCCAACATGGATCTTTGCAACTCCGTGCTTGAATGGTTGGTCTGGTCCCTCCCTCCTCTGATGCAAGCTTATGTCAGAGGAGGGAGGGATCAGACCTGCATGCAAGCGCGGAGTCAGAAAGACCCGCATGTTTTTTTTTCAGTTGGAGGTCTGCTCCATTGCTGCCATCTCCACCCCCAAGGGAACAGACAAGAAATATTATAACATTACAGAAAAAAAGATGTCAACCACTGCATTGGGCACATAGAAGCATGCTCATACGTTCTCTACCAAACTGACGGTGGCAGATGTTTCTAACAGTTATGCATTTTAAAAAGCTAATAATTCTGAAGGCTGAATAAAAACCACAATGAGTTGTTCTATACGTTATCAAACACTTACAAGGGAATTTCAAATAATACGTCGCTCCAGTTTGGAGGACCCCAGGTTTTAATAGCATAAATTGTTTGCACTGTTTCTGAGTTTCTCTCATGAGATCAGGAAACATCAGAACATTTAAACCACAAAAGGGCGGGGGCGGAGCCCGATGTCCAGCGGGATGGTCGCATAACGCTGAGGCTCCCGAGAGGCCTACTCAGAATCCTGAATTAACACCGGACATACTTGAATTTCTGCTCTGATCTTGCCGGGGCACATTGGTGAGATGGCAGGGACCAAACCCACGCGCCTGGAATTTGGATCTCCAGCGGCTTCTCACGGCAAACGCTCCAAAACCGAACCCCCGTCCCCGCAGAAGGGGCTGGCTTTGCGCGAGGGCCCCGAAATGCAGCAGGAAATCCTCGCAGAAATTAGAGGGGTTAAGGACCTCGTGCAGTCAAACGGTGAAGCACTCCGAGCGCTGCGGGAAGATCTTGGTGTACTGCAAGGCAGGCTAGAGGGGCTCTCTTTGCGTCAGGACAAAATGGAGAGCATATTAGACTCCCATGCGGTCCGGCTGTCCAAACTCGACAAAGTTGAACGTCAGGTGCGGGCCTTGCAGAAAGAAGTGGAAGATGGCAATAATAGAGCGCGCCGCAACAACCTACGACTCGTGGGCATACCGGAGGGAGCGGAATCGGGAGACATGAAGGAGTTTTTATGTAAAATCCTCCCTTCCCTGCTCCAAATCACCTTTACCAAAGAATTGGAGATCGATCGCGCTCATCATGTACCCACAAACATAACGCTCAATAGGAAGACCCCGCGGCCTATCATTTTTCGACTTCTGAGATATCAACATGTGGAACAAATTCTCAGTGCCTCTCGGGCAAAGGGCCATATGGAGTTTGAGAGCCACAAGATCTCCTTCTATCCTGACTTGGCTAAACCCACGGTCGACCGCCGAAAGCGTTTTCTGGAATTTCGGCCGAGGCTTCAACAACTACAAGCACGCTATGGCCTGATGTACCCGGCCAAGCTCCGAGTCACGCTTCACAATCAGACAAGAACATTTGAGGACCCTGATCTACTAGCGGAGTTTTTGGATTCTAAAGAAGCCGACTTGATGCGTTGACTTCCAGAATATTCCTGCCAGTACTCTCATCTCCGCTGTACCTGCCATATTGGATTTACCGCGGCTCAGCAAAGAGTCTGCCGAGGGCGGTTTGTTGCCTTATTTTTGATGATACCTGTGCCCCGACTCCATCTACCCATTGTAGCCTCGATGAGTATCAGAGACAGTGTTACTTATGGACTCTGGTGTTTCTTCTCCTTTTATTATGTTTCTCTCTTCCTCTCTAGGGCCTCCTCCCGCAGACATATGGTCGCCATATCATTGGGGGTTTTGCTTCTTCTCTAAGTTACTTTGGTACATACTTTTCAATATGGGTGTATTGGCCAGCATACTTGGTGCTTATGTCATTATTGTACAGATTCTGCTTATGTTGTATGTTTTCAAGCGCCCTTACCTAAAATGTCTATTATCGATTGATGGCACCATGTAAGATTTTCTCATTGAACGTACAAGGAATCAATAATCCGATAAAACGGAAGAAAATCCTAAGCTATCTAAGTCATGAAGCTGTGGACCTGATTTTCCTCCAAGAAACGCATTTAAATTCGAAGGAAACTCTCAAACTCAATATTAAACCTTACATGGTGGCCGCCTATTCCCCAGCCGTTTCTAGGAAATGTGGGGTTGCCATACTGGTTAGGAAATCTCTGCATGCTACTATTATTGCGACTAGCTCAGATACAGCAGGTAGATGGTCCAGAGCTCACCTCAAGATAGGTAACCTTGCAGTTACATGTATATGCCTTTATGCTCCTAATATGGATCACCCTGCCTTTTTTGCTACCATTGCTCAGGTTGCGCAGACCTCTGCTAATACTACATTATAACAGGGGGGGGATTTCAATTTAGTTCTTGATCCCCTGATTGACAAATAGCCGCCTAGGACAAGTGGTCCCCCCAAGAGTCACATCACGCTTACCTCTGTGATCAAAGATATTGCTTTAGTCGATCTATGGAGGTTACTACACCCCAATGAGCTTGACTTTACCTTCTTCTCTTCCCCTCACAAATCCTAGTCTCGTATGGATTTCTTTCTAATATCAAAACTGTTAGTTCCTCAGGTGGACGCTGCAAAGATTCACTCCCAATATATTTCAGATCATGCTGCTATTCCTTTTCAATTACACACTACTGCACTCCAAGGGAATTCGGGGGCCTGGTTCTTTGATAGAGCCTTATTAACTCAGCCAGAGTTCCAATTAGAAATTCGAGCAGCCATACAGGATTACTTCCAGACCCTGGTACTCTAGGGGGATCTGGACACCCCAACAGCTCTTCTCCGCAGCTCGTTGGAAAACCTTTTCTGATTTACAAAAGGAATTTGCGTTCTCAGCGAAACATTACTTTCAATTGATGCAGCTTCAACGCTGCCTCAAAAGTGCTCCAATCATGTCGCCTTCTGTCCCTACTGAGGACGGGCTATTAGAACTAATTCACTCTATTAGTAGTACACATGGGGTAGCCTCTAACTTTTATAACCTATTATGTCAGGGTACAGATACTGCCACTTGTAGAGTCCAACAAGCCTGGGAGCGCGAACTGCAAACCACTTTACCCCCTGTGCAATGGAGCGTTTTCTGGAGCAAAATAGTGCGGGTTTCCCAATCTGCCTCAGTCTGCTAGGGACCAGTGTTGGTCTTGCCATGCTGATGTGGGAACCCTCGCTCATGTTATTTATGAATGTCCTCAACTACAGGTTTACTGGGGGCGGGTCTGGGGTCGTATTCAATTTATCTTACACCTTCACGAGCCTCTTTCTTGGAAGACTGTGGGACTCCGCTCAGTGGCGGAGGTCCCCTCTCTTCCTAAGAAGGGTCGCTTTCTCCTTGATTTCATGCTGGGTATAGCCATATGTTTAATCACGAGGACTTGGAAGGATAGCTCTCGACTTACTGTCAATGAATGGTGGAACCTCGTCTGCTTATATAGTAAATATGAGCAGATATCTCGGAGAGCTATTCTCCATACCCAAACTCATTCTCGCTTGTCTAAATGGCAGATGCTCAATGATTATGTACAATCTGCTCATTGCTCCGACATGTCTGTTTAATGTACACTCATCATGTTTCAGATCACCGTTAGGCTTTGTAACACAATAATGTCAGTACACGCCCGCTTCGGGAATGATTAGTTTTCTAGAGAAGAAGCAGGGGGGAGGGGGTGGCAGGGGTTTACTTTGGTGTATGTATCACATTCTATGTATGTATTTGTCTTTTAGCTGTATGTCTTCCTTTCCTTTGTTGTTATAAAACGAAAATAAAGAATTTAAAAAAAAAAAAAAACACAAAAGGGCACCCTTCTCTTCTTGAAATAAACCTTAAGTGACCAGTCTCTATCAGAAACAAGGGCAAGAAATACCAATATCGTTGCTGAAGGATGATCTTCTGACGCCGAGGATTCCAGCAGTTGGGAGACATTTAAAACATCCATTACTTGTTCAGAAGCCAAACCTGAGGACTCTTTCTTAGATGAAGGCAAATAATAAATTCTTGAGATAGGAGGGATTAACTCCTGAGAGATACCTCAAAAGCCTCAGTTAAGTACCTTCTAAACATATCACAAAGTAATACTCCAGCAGATTTTGGAAAGTTAAACAAAGATTTGCAGCCCGAGATACGTTTTCTAATGCCTCCACCTTAGCTTTCAATGCTGTATTATCTTCAGTAATGCAGTATTAATGTCCATCATATCCGATAATTTATGAGAAAAATCTTGAGAAGACACTTTAAGAGTCTCAATATCACTTGCAGTTACCCCCCCCCCCCATCCTTTTGGTATTTAATTGCACCTTGTGAGATAAATGGAGTGGAGGAGTAGCCTAGTGGTTAGAGCACTGGCTTGGTAACCAAGCAACCAGGGTTCAATTCCCACTAGCACTCCTTGTGGCCTTGGGCAAGTCACTTAACCCTCCATTGCCTCGGAAGAAAGGCCTGGCAATCTACTTCCGGTGACACTGCCAAGAAAACCCAGGAGCTTCTGGGTCGCCAGGAGTCAGGACTGACTCGAAGGCACACATTGCATTTGTGAGATAAATCTATAGTTTGCTTGGAAACAGCCTCTGTGAACAAGACAACAGCATCCCAAATGGATTCTAGCTTAAAACATTTAGGTTTCATGAGAGATAGAGAAGCCAGCTTCAATTTGGCCACAGAAGGAGATTTCTTACCACCATCCACCGTACCGCCAGGCTGAGAAGCACTCACCTGCACTTCCTCTTCTGCCAGACCTACAGAAGCTCCAGGTAATATTCCCAACAGATCATTCACCAGCACCCCTCAAGTGGAGACAGTGTCTGTGCCTATATGCAACGTGACCAGCTCCGAGTTAAGCAGGTCTGAAGAGGTTCCACCTGGACATGGTGGTGGCGTCCATGCGATCGGAGACAGAGAGATGTCCACGTCGGAGGGCAGGGAAGAGTCCTTCACACTCCTCTCTGACAAGCCCGGCCTTATCAACGCCATTACAGTCTCGGAGAGCTGCACAAATTGATCCATTGGACCAGGAACAGTAGGCTTGGGCTCCGAGGGTGGCAACCAAGCCTTTCCCTTCTGCTTAGGCATAGCAAAAATCACAGCAGATAAGAGAGCTCACGCAGTAGCAGCCATCTTAAAAGAACCCACCGGGGTATTGGAGTATTATGTACAGTTTGGAGACCGTACCTTACAAAGGATATAAAAAGACTTGAAATGGTTCCAAGGAAGGCAACCAAGATGTTTTGGGGCCTGCACAGTCCAAAGAAGGAAGGAAAATGCAGAAGGAAAATAAGAAAAAAGACTTGAAGACCTCAATATGTATACCCAAGAGAAGAGGCAAGAAAGAGGGAGTATGATACAGACGTTTAAATATTTATAGGGTATTAATGAACAAACATCTTTTTCAAAGACAGGGAAGCTGTAGAACTTGACATGAAATGAAGTTACAATGAGGTAAACTTAAAAGCAACATCAGGAAATACTTTTTCATGGAAAGGGTGGTGGATGCCTGGAATGACCTCTCGGAGGAGGTTGTGGAAGCAAAAACAGTGACGGAATTCAGAAAGGCATGGGACAGACAGATGATCACTACAGCAAGAGAATGGAATCAAAACAAATGTAAATAACTTCTGAATAGATAGGGATAATCTTCCTAAAGCGTCATGTACAACTCGCACCTTATTGGGTAGACTAGATGGACTATGCTGGTCTTTATCTGCCATCAATCAAAAGGACCAATAATACAGGCTAATAAATTCCACCTAGAGTAATCACAAATACTTATATTTAATATATACTCCAGTCTAACATATAAAGCTCAGTTAAAAAGTTTCTTAGTTGGACAAAACAATGAGGTTTCTATAGATCAGCATCCTCCAGTAAGTCCATTTTCTCTTTTTAAAGTGATCTCAAAAGTGCTTCTAAAAACATTCCAGCCAACAATCAACACGTTTCAAACTTATCTCATTGTAGTTCTGCTTCAGGGTAAATACATATACAGATGGGTTTCTTAATTATAGGGAACAGTTTTGGATCTTCTACTTAAATACACTTCAACCTAAAGGCTTAAATGCACAAATTGGCTGGCACACATTATATCCAAAGACACCAAAGAAAGTTATCATTTTCTATTTCTTCTTCCAATTGTGGCCTTTTTGACTTATTTTTCCAGGTTTATACTTTGGACACTTTATGTGTAAATCTCACTCTTTGAGGCTGTCCACCTTTGGTTTCTCTCTGGTTTATACCAGAGGCAATGGAGGGTTAAAATGACCAGCCCAGCTCCCCTGATTCTCAGCCCATTATGTTAACCAGGAGGCCATGCCACTCAGGGCATGTGCTTGCATAGTTCCCATGCTCAGTTATTACTGCTACCAAACTCAGAACTACAGTGGTGTGCAAGTCTGGAATCACTTGTAAATTTGATGTTTTTTCAACTTTGTGACCTTATATCTTAATTTCTTTTTCCTCCCAGTGGCTTTTTCTGTGTATCTCATGATAAGTGATAGATTTGGCTATTAGGGCCAACTTTTAGTATTGGTTTGGCCCTTATTTTCTGAGTTTGTTCCCCATAGTTCTCCTGTTGATAGATTTTCTGTGAAAATCACGTAATGTACATCGTTGGCCAACGATATATTATTGTAAGTATGCTTTAAAATATTATGGACGCACACCAGGTTTTCTTCAAATGTATGTATGTATGTATGTAGCCTTGAAAAAGGCATTTTTATGTGTCAGTGATGTCTCAGTATTTGATGGGCCACCCTTTGTTCTTGATCACCTGACTGCACCTTGTCAGCATTGAATGAACCAGTCTGACAAGGTAATCGTTGGTGACAACGTGGTTTCAAGCTGCAATGAGTGACTCAATTAGCTCACGCTTTGATGTGGGATGCCTCTTGGATATTTCCAAGGCCACCTTGTGCCACAGGTTCTCGAATGGATTAAGATCTGGAGACTGGGCAGGCCAGTCCATTGACTTGATGTTGTTCCGCTGCTTCCAGCTGATCACCTGTCTGAAGCGATGGCAGGGTGCATTGTCATCTTGGAACATGAACTGGCCAGGAAACAGCTGGTGTGCTGATGGCACCATGCACTTTTGCAGTATGGTGATGTGCTTGGCCCCGTTGACCATTCCATCGATGTTGTGAAGACGTCCAACGCCACTGGCAGCCATGCAGCCTGTGATAAGGAAGCTTATCATAGCTCAGGAAGGAGCTATAGAAAAGGTGAAGTGACTCTGAACAAGCAACCTGTCAGTTCTGGTAGAAATAAGAAAACAGACTTTTTCCATAAAAGACTACCAGTCCCAGAATGCACCAGGTTTCCAACAGCCATTAGAGGAGCTGAAGTGGGGAAACGTGTGTTCAATCAGGAGGGCTATGAGGTAATCCCCAAGCACTCATCTCAAAGGGCAGGGCCTGATTCAGCACAGCTGCGCTGTGCTAGGGTGGAGCACTCATCTAAGCAGAATAAAGGTAGAGTTTATTCTACAGAGAATCATCTTCATGATCTTGGACAGCTTCATCATCTGGAGGATCATCAGAAGCAGAAGCCAGAGCGGACGGACAGAGAGGGCAAGAAACCCTTTGGAAGAAAGAAGAGAAAAGCATTTGGGAGGTCTAAAGGAGTCCAGAGCAGTACGTATACTGGGAGACATTCAAAAGGCCAGCATACACCATTGGACTGGGGAAAACCAGAGGAGTGGTGCTGCAGAGCTAGGAATCTCCAGACGGTACCTGTGAGGGAGACGGCTGCACTTGGAAGGGACCCTAGGACCCGTGCCAGAAGGTATGTGAAGAGAGATCCAGTGTCCAGGGATCTGGATTGGAAGGCTGGACATAAGAACTGGACTACATACTGGCCAGGCTATTTAGAGAGGAACTCTAACAGCAATGGAAGCTCAGGTATGAACACTGATCTATGCCCTAGCTATACCCTTGAAAGACAGCAGGGAAACAAGTATTCTCCTGAGAGTGCTCCATTGAGAAATTCCTCTGTGCCAATCCATGATATTGAACCCATGATTGTTGAAGAAGGGGGAGAGGTTATAGATCCAGGCTGTGAATACATGGATTGCTCTCTGTCTAAACTCCTTTGGTAATTTACTGTTACAAAGTACAACAACCATCACAAAGAAATACAAACTTGTTCTTTAATCTACTCAGAAAAGCTCCTGAGTAGGATTTGAGCCACGCAGTAGAAAGCAAGCCAGCTAAGGGGTTTCAGCTGGGTAACTGCTAGCAATTGAGCCTTACCTAATTGCTTGTGAGCTCTGAGGAAATCACTTCTGAGTCTATGTGTGAAGATATAAGAAGTTAACCTGAAAAGAACAGTTTTTCCCTACTTTGTGGGTTTTGTTTGTTGATTAAAGCACTGCTAAGAAAATATTAGCTAGAGCCTACAGAAAAGACCAGTTTGTTACCAACCTGGTCTTTATTCTTTTACTTTGATTGCCTGACAAGTTCAGCTGTTGTTTTCCTGATTTTGTTTTTCTAAGTTTAACACTGAAAGCAAGTATCCTGTTTTATGTGCTACCAAGCATATCTGTGTTGGGAGAAATAACCCCATAAATAAATATCTTATTGGCTTTACACTCAAGCACAACTAATTATTGTGAGCGGCTGTGTCTGGTGTGAATGGACTGAATTTCCCACAATCCCTTGCAAATCATATTGATATATGCCTTTGCCAAGACTGTGAACATTCTCACCCAGGCACCTGTCTGACAAGCCACAGACCATGACCTTCAAAAGATGCTTCACAGTGAGGTTGAGACACTCAGGCTTGAATTCCTCTTCAGGAAATCTCCTCACATAGGTGTGGGCCTGGTTACCAAACAGGCTGAAGATGCTTTCATTGCTGAATAGCACCTTTTCCCACATTTCAGTCAACCAGGTTGCGTACTTTCTTGCCCACATGATCCGGTTGCGCCTTTGTATGTCAGTCATCAGTGGCTTATTCCGTGCTTTGCAACCCCGGAGACCAAACTGCAGGCACCGGCGACAAACTGTTGATGAGTTGACACTGACCTCACTCTTGTCTGACCACTCTCGAAGTAGCTGAGGAGAGGTGAACTTGCAAATAGTCAGTGAAATACGTCGTAGTGCGCGGTCCTGGCATGATGTTGATGCATGTGGATGACCTGGACAAGGCTTGTCCACCACTGAACCCGTTTCTTTCTTCTTCTGTACAATCTTAACAACAGCGCTCTGACTGCAGCCAACTTTCCTGGCTATCTGACGGCTTGAAAATCCTTCCTCGCTCATAAAGGACACACGAACACGCTCCTCCAACGTCAGGGTCCGAGTCATCTTCATGGTCGATCCAGAAAGCGTATGAAATTCAAAAATTCCGCGCGTTTTTATAGCTGCACTGTTGGCTAGATATCTGCATTGCGATTGGTTAGTGAAACCAGCCGCCTGATTGGTCAGAAATAACGTGTGCGTATTGGATAATCTTGATCCAGTTTTGACGCAGGATCCACAAAAATCGCAGTAGCTATCTCCCAGTGTCTGTAAAGTATTTAAATTGGAAGCAAGGAATTCAAAAAGTCAACTCTAATAGCCAAATGTATCCCTTTTAACATGGTAGAAAGATGAATATGCTGGGCTAACGCAAACTTTTTTTAAAAAAAGTTAGAAAGTACAAAAAAACGCAAAACTCACAAGTGATTCCAGACTTGTGCACACCACTGTAGGCCCTAGAGTGAAATTTGGGAGGAAGTAAGTCCACCTACAAAGATCATGGGGAAGCCCAAGTAAAAAGTAGATCCAGTTGAAGCTGCTTTCAGATCTTCCGAGGTAGATTTTCCCACTCTGGGGGCCCTTTCCAACATCCATCCTCAATCTTAACCTCTGCCACTGGAAGCACTGCTTTAAAATTTTAAATATCTATAATCAGAGCTTTAAAAATGATACAACCAAGTTTGGGTTAAAACTGCTAGAAGTCAAACTAAAATGAATATATTTCGCTACCCACCCCCACCTCACAATCTTGGCCCAAACCCTTCATGGAATACCCTTTTAAATATGATCAAGGAAACAGCCAAGGAGACATATGCAGGAAGACATCCAACTGCAACCATGGCCTCTCTTCCTAGGTTTACTCAGACTTCAGAACAATGCACCCCCATACAAGAAAATACTTTTTTTTTCTTTTATTTCTCCCATAGGACAGGAAGCAGCCAGTGCATCCACCTTCCTTAGGCAATACCCATCATGGAAAAGATCCAACTTCGAGACAAAGGAAAAGCTGAAGTGTAATTGGTACCAGCGGAGCAGACGGGCAGCGGGTCACGTTGCCACCGGTGACGTCATGCCCAGTGTCAGGGCAGTGTGGTGCGACCAGGACTGCTGACTAGTGGGGAAGACGCATGTGCATGTATGCGCGCACTAGTGCCAGCAAAAGCAGCTCTAGGAGTGCGAGTATAGACTCCGGGAAGGAAAAACTTCCTTACAGGAGCATTTCTATTGAAGCTCCTGAATCCTGTCATGTGCAGTCAGGCGCCGTAACCACTTCCCACAGTGCCTTTGCTGTCAGAAGCAACTTTGTATGGGGTGAGGGATTGTCTTTTCAATGTTCTATCACTTTCTGAATGTTGCAAGTGTAAAGTTGTGCGGTTTTCAGTAGTTACAGTTTGTATCGGTGTATCTTTTTTTCTTTTATTTGTGTGTTGGCTGGTGCGTGTTAATGAATTGCTGGCATTTCTGGGAGAGATCAATGGGAAGCATTGTGCGTCCGTCCGTATGCGAGCGTGAAAGAAAGCGTCAAAGGAGTGAGCGCCGAGAGCAACCGAGGAAACAGAAAGGGGGCGAGGGGGTCGTGGAATGTTAACTGGGGAGAGTTATGCGGGAAGGAGGGAAATACCGGCAGGCCTGTAAGGAAAAGACACTGGGAAAATGAACGAGAGCAGACGGGCGGTGGAAAGCGCCCACTGGAGACGTCTACGCCTCTACTTCCTTAGGAACAGACGCTGAAGTTTGTTACAAAAGTTTAGCGTGACATGCGAGACTGTAAATGTGATTCCAAGCTTCCCTCTCCAGAGGTTTTGAATGATGATGTTAGGGACAGAAAGAAATAGCTCAGGAAGAGAATATTGTATCCTGTATAAGTAGCCGGGTTAGGATGTTTTTTCTGCCTTCCTAGGTCTGAAAATCTCTGCAAACCCCAGCCCCACATGTGAGAGCAAAGAAACTCCCGGACGGTTGAATCTTGGTGGATTTGGTTGTTTTTCCCACCACAAGCAGCACTGGGGCTTTTTCCTTCCACCCCGTTCATTCGTCTTCCCTTAGTTTGTCCTTTGCCCCTCCCACTCCTTTCTGTGTCTCCTCCGGCCACGGCCGGTCCCTCCTCCTCCTTCCCTCCCAGGGGGACTGTGTCAAGCTCTCCTGCCGTCCAGGAAGCCGAGCCGCGCTCTTCCATGCCTGCCGGCTCAGGAAACGGCGAGATAAACCAGCTGGGAGTTTGAGGTAAGTTCCAGCTTCTTCTTTCTGATGGCTTTACGGTGAAAGGTTTTGGGTTTTTTTTGATAAATTTATTTGTGGGCTGCCCCCTCCCTTTCTCTTTAGTATTTCGAAGATTGCAGATGGTGGTAGTTGAAATTGAGCTGTTTCTTTCTTTTTCTACTGTATTCCTCACTCCCCCTCCAGGTGCTGTATTTTATGGTATCGTGCAGAGAAGCTCCTATGAGATTTCTCCCGTTCCCTGAAGCTGCTAAGGAGACTGGTTTCTTTTTCCTTCTAGGTTTGTGCCCCCCTTCCCCGGCAGGGAGGGTTATCTGGCTCTGGACATATTTTGGCTATTCTCTTTGTCCCTTATAAATCTTCCTGCACACTACAGAAAGCCTCCTGTAAGTGTCGATTTTTCCTTTTGTTTGAGGTACCTATTAAAAACTAGTTGGTGTCCTCCCCTCAATGGATCTTTGTGGGAGGGGCTTATATTTTTTATTTAAAAAAGGGACTGGACTGAGTTTGTGAGGCTTTATTTCTTTGGCTGCCTCATAATGTGAGCTGTCCTCTTTCCTTTCCTTTTTATTTTATTTTATTTTTATCCTTCCCTTGATAGGTTTTGCTCCTCATCCCCACTATGGCATCTCTGTGAAATAGTCCAATGGGACCCCCTTCCCCACCTTGCAAAATGCAAGTATGTCCTCTAAAATGAGTGCACATTGAAAACCCCCTTCCCTCACACACATTCCCGATTTTTATCCCCTTTTATTTCATCCTTGGTTTTGAGTTATTTTATTTTCCTTTCCCCAGCTGCCTTACAGGATGGTAGCAAGAAATAAAAATAAAATGAGTGGGTCACAATTTGAAGCCTCCTGGGCCCCCTCAACCCTGGGAGCAACCAGAGAGCTTCTGTTTCCCTTCTTATATACCTCTTGCCTCCTCCTAACCAGGGCAGCTCTATGGGGAGTGAAAGGAGATAGCAGTGAGCAGGTAGCTGATTCTAGCTGTATGGTCTGCATGGGAGTGGGACTGAGATGGTGCCTTCTCCATACAAGAACGCCACGCACGCACGCAGCGCTGTACAGTTAACCTACAAGAGGTAGTCAGCATACATGAGACAGTCCCTGCCCATCAGAGTCATGCTCATCGGAGCTTACAATCTAGTCAGAATAGTACATTAGTTAAAACAGTGGAGAGCATCAATCAGTTCTACGCAAGCATTAATTGGTTCTACGCAAGGTATGGTGAGGTACAGTTTGGTCTGTAGTTGGTCGGAGGTTGGGGTGAGAGGAGGAAAGAGTTAGGATCTGAATGCAACGGTGAAGAGGTGGGTCTTCAGTTTGGACTTGAGGAAAGAGTTAGGATCTGAGGAAAGAATTAGGATCTGAATGCAATGGTGAAGAGGTGGGTCTTCAGCCTGGACTTGAAGAGGGCCAGGGAGGGTGCCTGGCGCACAGATGCAGGTAGGCTGTTCCAGGCATGAGGTGCAGCAAGGTGAAAGGAATGCAGTTGGGAGTTCGCGGTGCGGGTGAAAGGCATTGATAGAAGTAATTTGTTAGCGGAATGCAAATTTCGAGAGGCGACGTAGGGAGAGATAAGAGATGAGGTATTGAGGGGCCATAGAGTGAATGCATTTATAGGTCAGCAGGAGAAGGTTGAACTGGATGTAGAGCCGGCAGGGAGCCAGTGGAGTGATTTGAAAAGAGGAGTAATATGGGCATGGCGACGCTGGCAGAAGATTAGTCAAGCAGCATGATTTTGTATAGATTGAAGGGGAAGGAGGTGGCTGACGGGAAGACCAGCAAGGAGTAGGTTGCAGTAATTGAGGCGGGAGGAGATTAAGGAGTGGATAAGCGTTTTGGTGGTGTGTGCAGAGAGGAAGGGGTGGATTTTGCCGATGTTGTAGAGAAAGAAGCGGCAGGTCTTAGCTACAAGCTGGATATGCATGGAGAAGGAGAGAGAGGTGTCAAAGATAACCCCAAGGTTGCGAGCCGAGGGAACAGGAAGGATGGTAGATCCATCCACATGGATTGAGAGAGGGGGAAGTGGGGGGGAGGAGTTAGGTGGAAAGACAAGAAGTTCAGTCTTGGCCATGTTCAGTTTCAGTCGTCGATGAGACATCCAGGCAGCGATGTCCGAAAGACAGGCGGAGATCTTGGACTGGGTTGCTGGAGAAATATTAGGTGTAGAGAGAGATATGTGAGTCATCGGCATAGAGATGGTACTGAAAGCCATGGGAGGAGATAAGCGCACCAAGGCCTTGGGTATAGAGAGAGAGAAGAGGAGGGGGCCTAAGACAGATACCTGGGGTACACTTACATGGAGCGGGGTAGGGGAGGAGGAGGAGCCACCAGAGCACACGCTAAATGAGCGATGGGAGAGGTAGGAGGAGAACCAGGATAGTACGGAGTCCTTGAAGCCAAGCGAGGAGAGGGTGATGAGGAGAAGGTCATGGTCAATGGTGTCAAAGGCAGCAGAGAGGTCAAAAAGGATGAGGATAGAATAGAGGCCCTTGGATTTAGCCAGGAAAAGGTCATTTGACTTTTGTGAGTGCCGTTTCAGTGGAGTGTAGGGGACGGAAGCTGGATTGAAGTGGGTCGAGGAGGGCCTGGGAGGTGAGGAAGTCGAGGTAGCGACGGTGGACTGCTCGTTCTAATAGTTTGGACATGAAGGGAAGGAGGGAGATGGGTCGATAGTTAGAGGGGCATGTGGGATCAAGTGAGGGTTTCTTGAGGAGGGGTGTGACCACTGTTCCCTCTAAGCTGTGCGCGTGTGCGCGTGCACACACCTCGCCGAGCGAGCGCACATACTTTACAACAGAGCGCACAAAAATTATGGCTCTGATTCTGATAGAAAACAACACAGACATCTTAAAATTTAAAAGTTATGATTGTAATTACTAGAAATTTCCTGCTTCATTTAGTAATCGTCTATTTTCATTTAATTTGATTAAAATCAGTGTGGTGTACATACTGTATTCTGATGTGTAGTCAAATTTTAAAGTATATAACTCCGAGTGTCGTTATGTGGCGCACAAAAATTTAACCTTCCTTCAAAAGCTGCACACAGCTGATATTTTATGCGCACACAGCCTACAGAAAATTAGAGGGAACATTGGGTGTGACCACAGTATGTTTGAAGTCAGCGGGGACAGTTGCAGTGGAGAATGAGAGGTTGAGGATATGAGTGATGGAGGGGGCAATGGTGAAGGGGATGGAACGCAGGAGATGGGTGGGGATGGGGTCTGAAGAGCAGGTGGTGGGTTTGGAGGAGGTCAGAAGGAGTGCAATTTCTTCCTCAGAGATCGGAGGGAAGGAGGAGAGGGTGGCAGAGGGAGTATGGGTGGGAGAGGAGAATTGGGGAGGTAGTGGGGGGGGGGGACGGAATTGGAAGGTAATCTTTTGAATTTTGTTGTGGAAGTAGTCGGCTAGGGTTTGGGCAGAAAGGGAGGGCGGGGGCAGGGGACCTTGAGGAGAGAGTTGAGGGTATTAAAGAGACGGCGAGGATCAGAGGCAAGGGAGTTGGTCAGATGGATGTAGTAATCTTGTTTGGCAAGTGCTAAGGCAGACTGGAAGGAGCCAAGCATGAATTTGAAGTGTAGAAGGTCATCCATGGAGCGGGATTTGGACCAAGCTCGTTCGGCAGAACAGGCGCAGATGTGTAGGTAACGGGTAGTGGGAGACAGTGGAGGGGAGCAACACCTTCTCCCCCCAGCCTATCCCACAACCTTGAGGATAAGACATCTGCAGTTGGGGCTTCAGGCCTAGCCAATATATGGCCCAAGGGTGCCTCCCCAGATAGGGTGCATGATCCACCCTCCTCCCTCTGCTTTACACCATAGAGGCAGGATCTCCTTGATCCCAGAAAAAGGAGCATGGGGGGGATGCATCTGTAAAACCAAGTATATGACTTCCTGTCCACCCCCTATTACAGAGTCCTATTGATACTTCCCAGTCTGAGGGGACTAGCCTGCAAGTCTCAGCCAATGTCTCTCAAGACACAAGAGGCAAGATGCTAAAACACCCCTCAACCTGTGTAGGGCATCTACTAGGCCAGAAGGAGCTTCCAAATACTCTATTCCAGAGGACATATGCTGTTTTTGGTGCTGCTAGCCCAGGCATATTTGTAGAAAGTACCTAGAAACAGCTGATAAACCACCGTCGGGCACTACCGGCAGAACTTGGGACAACTCCTGACTCAGAGGATGTCTGTGCAACTAATCACTGGGAGTTTCCCAGGCACATCCTCCGTGACACCTGTTGCAGAGGAAGGTGCACACCACTCCCTGTTCTTGTCTGGAAGACATCTCCTGGTATCCCTTCCACTTCCGCTACCACCACCATTATCATTACCGCCTTGGTCTTCAGTACCATCGCCAAAGCATTTTGGGATACTGGGGTCCTGCGTGCAAGTAAGCAAAGTGGCCAAAAGGTTCCACTGAGGGTACAGGTGCTACCCCTTTCCTCCCCAGTGCCAGTACCTCAAAGGAGGGAGGCCACTGTCACTAGGAATACCTAGACAGCCACAGGAAGTGGGAGTGGTAGAGTTGCAGTGTCACTGCTACCCGCCACCATTGCAGGCAAGCCTCCTGATTTATCCACTGCCTTAGGAGGATGCAGGAGAGGCGATAGACGTGAGCACCACTTCTCTTGGTTTTATTTACTAGTAGGAACCTCCAACCCGCCCCTTCACTGCCCATATGGGCAAGTGGAGGAGGGTGGAGTAAGACCTTGCCCCTCTGCCAGAGGTTCCAACTCTCCCATAGGTGGGCCAGGAGACAAGGAATGATGAAGGGAGCCCAAGCCCAACCTCACTCCCTGGAAAGTTAGAGTGGCTAGGCCCACCCACATCCTTTGGCCAGGAGGTGGTTTGTTCAGAGAAGTGGGACTTTTGAGTTGTTCTCCTTCTGTTCCCACACCTTTAGATGGGGGTTATATGGAAATTAGGACCCTATTTGACTTCCTACTTGGAGCCCTCGTCAACATCCCAGGTATCCTAAGGTTGCAGGGGGACAAGGAATGTGGCTTCTCATGATCTCCCCATCTGCCCTCACTCCAGAGATAGAGGAAATAGGAGCTCATTGAAGACCCAGAGATGGCTACAACAGCCCTTCTCCATAACTAGTCAGTATCGATATTTGAGTAGAACCAACCTTCCTCCAGCTCTTGGGGGCAGGGGGACAGGAGCAGGACCCCACTTACATAGATACCTGTCTTGAGGTGGGCATTTGGGAGTAAGGCTGGTGAAAGGATATGGGGCAGACTAGGTGAACCCTGAGCTGAGGGCTTAATTTCTGTCAGAATGCCCGGAATGCAGTTTTGGCACTTCTTTTCAGACTCCAGAGCAGCAGTGGTGGTCTGCTTCAGCCCTTCTCATCGAGGCAGCCTACAGGGAAGAGGAGGGGAGGTGGTCAGCCTGCAGCAGAGTAGTTGCTCTACTCTAAATCATCCCCCCTTCTGCTGTTGCTCCTGCCCCTGGTCTGTCTGCCCCTCCCCTGGCTCCTCAATTCCACTTTTATTTGTTCTAAATTGAAGTCCTGCTTCAGCCTTATTGCTCCCCACCCCCCAAGATCATTACAACACTGTCCCTCCCACAATAATCCTGTAAAAATGCATTATTGGACATTATACTTTTTAAATATTAAGCTCAGGTCGGTCTGTGCCCATGCTCCCTGCAGGTCATGGATGAGCTGATAGCCATACAAACTCAAAGAGCCATCAGGATCTATTCTTTTGACTAATGCTCTAGGTGACCACCTAGTTTTGCCCAGTGGTTGGGCGAGCCTTGCCCGAGAGGGAGTAATCCAGTCCCATTCCCCTGGGTCGCAGTAACTAGAGGTGGACAGATTGCAGCAGAGAGTGAATGAGAGAGAGAGAGCTGGAGGAAAGAGCCAAGAGCAAGCACAGAGCTGCTGTACCACCTCACTTGTCTGTCAATTTGGAAACATGTCCCTAGTGGCGCCCCAAAGTGCTTGTAGGTAGCCTCCCCCTGTGAGGGGTGAGGCTGAAGAAGGAAGAAGCCTCTGAGGAGGACAGGATCAAGGGATAGGGCAGCAAAGCTGGTCCTCATCCCAAAGATGCATTCCCAATAGTGGAGTCAGAGTGGGTGCTGTGATAGCAGACAGCTGTGGCTGGACAGGAAGGTGTACATGTTGACCAGTGCCAACGGCGGCTAGCGGGGAAGATGCATGCACACATGTGGGCAACACTAGTGCTGGCAGGAGCAGCTCCAGGAAAGTGACTGTAAACTCTGGCAAGGAAGCACTTTCTACCAGGATCGTTTCTCTTCTCTTGCATGTGCTCTAAGCCTTTGTAACCACCTCCTACAGCTCATTTTCTGCCAGGAACAGGCTTGTATGGGGTGAGGCTTTGTGTGTGTGTGTTTGTATATGTATGTGTGTGTGTGTGTATATATATTTTTTTTTCATAAATTTTCTTTTGCTTTCTTATTGTTGTATTTTTCAATAGTTAAATTTTGTATTGGTCTGTCTTTTTTTTTTTTTGGCTGGTGCCTGTTAATGGCATTTAGGACATTCTCTCTGGAGAGATGAATAAGGGCTTTGTGTGTGTTTATGTGTGTCTGTGTGAGCGTGAAAAAAGCTGTGAAGGAAAACCATGTGAGTACTGGGAGCTGCGTGGAAACAGAAAGGAGGGGGGAATAGTGTAAGGTTTAATGGGGAGAGCTGTAACATGAGGAGAGAAGTATTGGCAAGGATGATAAAGAAAAGGTGCTGGGGGAAATGAGAGCAGGGGGTGGGCAGTGGAAAGCACAGACTGCTGATACGTACTGCTGGAGGAAAATCTACGCGCCTCTGCTTCAGAGACTTGGGAGTCTTGGATACTGAAGTTTGAAACTGATGTTGTGACTCCAGGCTTTCCTCTACCCCTTGATGAGTTGTTTTAGGTGTGCTCTAGGTCTGCATTCTCAAAAGACCAGGCTTCAAAAAGGATTTAAGAGAGCATTGTGTGCCCTTTATCTGTAGGGGAGCATCAGTGTCTGAGTTATTCTCGTAGTTCTCTTTTTCAGAAAGAAAGAGCCCTCTTCAGTACATTACAGTGGAGATTAAGGCTTCATCCTTCTTTTGTCTCCCTCTCATCGGAGATTTTCAGCGTTAATGTAAAATAGGGGCCTCACTCTTGCTCTGAAAAAAAAAACAGTCTTGGGAAGAGGAGACTGTAGTTTTTAGGTAGCTGGATTACTTTGGGGTTCGTTCACAAAAACAAATCACTTTTTTTTTTGTTTTTTTTTAAACACAGGTACTATTTGTGTTTTGGGCTTCTTTAAACTGGTGATGACTGACTGCAGCAAAGACAGTGTTACAAGTTACTGCCGGTTGAATGTGCGGGTTGGCATGTTAGGCACAGGAACCAGAATGAGTCATTGGCAGTTCTCGTCTTATTTTCTATGGTGGCTTAGGGTACTGTAGAAAAAGTGTTGGAAATCGTGAAGCCTATTTTCCTGTTCTAAGTTTTCCATTCATATTTGTGGGTAGCAAGTTAAAGAGGTTTTTTTTAATGATTCCCTAAGGATGCACTTTCTGTTGAGTCAGCAGTGTAGAGATTGCTTTTGTGCTGGAGTCTGACAAGTAGGTTTTTGGGTTTTGTGTTACGCTTTTCTAACCAATTCCTGAATAAAATATTGTAGTTGCTGTGTTGGCTCTCATTAGATAAGTAAAGGTCAAAGTTATAAGCAGTGCCTTTTTTATTGGACTAACTAAACTAGCTTTGGAGAATTTTATTTGTATGAAATGAGATTGAAAAGAGACAAGGATTATGATTTCTGAAAATGCAAACAATAGATGAATGGGCTCAGTACGTTTGTGTGAACTTTTTCAAAGGCCTTTGAAAGTTAGATAGGTTAACCCAGTAAAAAGGCATTGTCTACATTTTGTTGGCTCACTGATTTCTACATATTCAAATGGACTAACCACAATACTTTGAATATACAAGTAAACCGTAGCTCAGATTGTGCCATCTGTCTGCTTTCAAAGTTTCCATAAAAGCATAATCAGTCACTTCCCTTGTGAGTAGGATGGGTGAGTTGTCAGTGGATCATACATTTCAATGTTTTTTTTTTTTATCCTGCTGAACTCTGTGGGCTGCTATGTGACGTGCTAGTTAATTATGATCTTATCCTGACTGATCCTCTAAAAACATGGGGTTAGGTATTCAAAAGCACTTATAGGATGCTTCTCACTCTTGTCCACTACTTATGTGTACCTTACCATACTCTAGTTACAGTACCCAGTTTTGTGGTGTTTTTGTCTTGATTAGATTGAAGCTCTGATGAGCAGGAGTGCATCTTGTATGTGCGCGGTGCTGCATATGCCTTTTAGTGCTATACAGATGTTTAGTAGTGGTCTATATAAGAATTTTCAGTGGCACTATTTATTTTATTTATTTTTTTTACAGTTTTTATATACCGTCTTTCTACAATTCAAGACGATTTACAGAGAACATAACACAGCAGTATATTTCAACTAATTACACAGAAACAAACATAACGAGGGTATAAGTGGTTAATATAAGTAATTTTGTCCATGGGGAGTCTTCATGTGCAAGAACTATTTACATGCTTATTTATAGGAGAGGTGGGGAGAGGTCAAAGGAGATGAATTGGGTAGGGTGTTAGAGGGAGGGTTGAGCGGGAGAGAGAGGGTGTAGAGGGAGGGCTATGGTGGTAGGGAAAAATGTTCCTGGAAGAGATGTTTTTTTAGCTTCTTCCGGAACTCAGAGTGATCAGAGCAGTTCCGTAGTTCATATGGTAGGGCATTCCATAAAGAGGGGGCATAAAGGGAGAATACCCGATTACAGGTAGTTTGATTGCATTTTCTCTTGGTAGTTGGGATAGATAGAAGGTTTTTAGTGATGGTGCGGCGTGTTCTATTGTTGTTCGAATTGGATAGGAGCGAGGAGAGGCATGGAGCTGACTCATTGGAGATGATTTTATGTATGAGGGTGATTACTTTGAATTTAACTCTGGATTGAATGGGGAGCCAGTGGAGATCGTGGAGGATTGGCGTTATGTGTGATCGTCTAGGGTTATTTGTGATGAGACGAGCTATTGTGTTCTGTGCCATTTGGATAAGTTGTATGCTGTTCTTGGGAAGGCCATGATAGATGAGATTACAGTAGTCAAAGGATGGGATGGTGAGAGCCTGGCAGACAGTGCGAAAGGAGTCGGGTTTTAGGAGAGGTTGGAGGTTCCGAAGAGTACATAGTTTTGCATATATTGTATTAGAGGTTCTTTTTATCTGTTCAGTGAATGTGAGGTTCTGATCAAGGATAAGACCAAAATATTTCACTTGATTTTTAATAGTGAGGGTGAGATCACCAAGAGTAAGGGTTGTTGGTGGAGTATAGGACGTGTTGGTAAATACTTGAAGAGCTTCGGTTTTAGATTGGTTAATTAGGAGATTATGATGCAGGAGTCAAGTCTTTAGGTTTGTGAGGCATTCGCTTATGTTGGTAAAGTTAGGGTTTGCTAAATTGAATGGAGTGAAGCACATAATGTCATCCGCATATAATTGGTAATAGATTCCATGACTTTGGAAAATCTATCAGGATAGTGTTAGATTGAGGCATGGACATTCTGTTTGTCTACAGATAGCAATATTCGGCACCAGTTTAATTTAGGACAGCATAAAGGCTTTCCTAAATAAAATAACTTTGCTATATGGATAGTGGCTGAATATGTCTGTTTGCATAACCAGTGCCAGTCAGTAGTCTATATATATATATATATATATATATATATATATATATATATATATATATAGCAGTGCTGAATATACCTAAAATATTTAAACACTATGGCTAACATCCTTAAAAAAGGTGCCTGATCGTGGTGTTTAAATATTGACCCCATAAAGTTCTAAAAGCTGCAGTAAACTGTAATTTGGAGTGCAAAGTGCATTAAGATTAATGCAGAGTTAATAGGTGTTTAATTTGTGTTTTAAAGCTATGTTAGCTTTAGCACATTTGTGCATCAGCCTATGCTATTTTAACGTAGACTAATGCAGTAAACGTTTCCCAAGATGTTTATGCAAAACACATCTTTTAATATTAAAATAGTTAGTTACACCTCAAGGTGGTGGTAAATGTTCACACTGCCTAATTTTCAGCTGCTGAAGGGAGCATGAGAGTATTTCTGCTGTTCAGACTCAGCTGTGCAGTATAGTGCTACTCCTTTTCCCCAGTGGATGCCATTGGCAGTGTGGGAGAATTTGCCCAGAGGGATGTTTTTTTGCATTGTGGGAAACATCATGGTCCACATTGGGCCTTGCGTTACTAGTGAGTTAAAGCCGATGCAATACTGGAATTAATAAGACATTGGCATTATCTGCAGTGAACCTGGGTTTAATGCTTTTTAGTACATCAGGTATTTAAGGTAGTGTTTTGCAAGAGATAATGCCTTTATTAAATCTGGCTTGGATTTGTTTTGGGAGATCTGAAATATGAATGTAGATGAGTTTGACATTTACAAATCAAGGCTCTCTTAATCTGCTTTGTGAATCTTGGTGTTTCGAGTTAAACTTTTTAAGTTTAGGGTTTTTGGTCCTAATCTTTTCCCCTTTTTTATAGGAGGAAAATGGTATTGGCAAATAGTAACTTGGGCTTAATATATGTAGCACAATATTACAGCAAATTATTTCTTCTGAAAATTGGAGCAAAAGAATACAAAATGTAAGCCTTGTTGGGTTTAATTATGCAAATAAAAGAAAAGAGTAGACAGCAATATGATGTGTATGGCTGGAGATCCTTGAAAGAGTTCAGCCAGCAAAATATAACTGAATTTCAGCATTAATGCTGTAAACTTGAATAACATTTCCCCTTATCTGTATCTAAATTAGCTTAAAATAGAGCCATGCATGCCTGTGATTATCTGAGGAGTTACTTTTAACAGCACCATAACAAGAAGAGCAGACCACCTTGAGCTCTGATAACATCAGCTCTCAGAAAGCAATCTGGGTTGAGACTGCCTAACCAAGTCATGTAAGGAAGACTTCAGCAGATGTTGCCTCCCTCAGGGAATGGTGTTAGTGGCCTAGTACCAAGATATCGGTCTAAAAGGGATGAAGGTGCCCTTTTTTTCATCTGTTAGTCAGACATCTTCTCTATTCTTATAGACTTTATTCATACAGAGATATGGGAAACCATATTAATTCTGGAGCCATAGTTAAATTTCCATATTCACTGTACCATTTAAATTCAAATGACTAATGACTTTAAAAAAAACAACAATTTTTAAAGTTGTTTCATAAGTTTTAGTAAGGTGATCTCTAGCTGTTAGGGGAATATGGCACTTTGTGGGTCATGACATGCATTTTATCTAAGTAGCCTAGTGGTTAGAGCACTGGCTTGATTACCAAGAGACCATGGTTTGATTCTCATTAGTACTCCTTTTGGCCTTCTGCAAGTCACTTAACTCTCCATTGCCTCGCAAGAAAGGCCTGGCAATCTACTTCCGGTCACACTGCCAAGAAAACCCAGTTGCTGCTAGGTCGCCAGGAATCGTCACTGACTCAACGGCACACATTGCATTTTTTCATGCCTCACAATGCACCTAAACTGAACCAGTGTCTATCAACAATGTACAGCTTGTTATGATTAATTGCAGCTTAATAATAAGGCACTTGCAAATGGAGTGTTGTTGGGCAGACGAGAACCTACCTTATCGTATGTTGTAAAGCACATGTCAATACATTTCCCAGTAATACCTTTAGATTTTCCTTGTGTCTTGCACACAAGAGGTGTGCGACGTTTGTTTGCCTTGCTACACAGTCATTGCTTATAGGTTGTATATTGTCCAGTTTCAACTATGCATTTCATCTTGTTCTTATACTTTTTCCCACTTTTTCAGCCCATGCTTCACACCCATGGGTCTACGGCCCACCCAGTCATGATTTTATTTATTTATTTATATGTTATTTTAATGGTATTTAGCTCACATCTTTTCAGGAGATGATCAAGGTGAGTTGCATGCAGGTACAGTATGCATTTCCCTGTCTCCAAAGGGCTCACAATATAAGTTTGTACCTGAAACAATGGAGGGTTAAGTGGCTTGCACAAGGCCACAAGGAGCGCCAGTGGGATTTGAACCCTGGCCTTTCTGGCTCTAAGCTACTACCCTAACCTCTAAGCAACTCTTCCACTGCAGATCAGACCAAATTTCTAGGGTGTTTTAGATAAAATTAATTTGCATGCTAATAAGCATTTACTACATGCTCTTTGTGCTATGTCCTTAACATGGGGAAAATGCGCTATTAAGCACATAAGGCATTTATGCTAAATATTTAAAAAGTTTGCCAATGACCTTTATTAATCATGACCATGCTATGTGTAGTAAAGCTCTGGTAGCAGGAGATAAATATATTATTTTGAGCATGTAAAATTTTAGTTTCTGTATGGATTTATAGTGTGCTGTTTAGACTGCTGATTCAGCATGTGAGTGGTTTTACAAACACGGGGGAAAGTATTGGTCTGGAACCTTCTACATGCACACTAAAAAGCAGAACCAGCAGGAGAGCCTCTGCCCTTCACTAACTTGGCTTCTAACAACAATCTGCTGCCTGAGACTTCAAATAATGTGCAATGCATGCAGATTAAAAATATCAGAAGTGCAAAGTTGGGTAAGACCAGTGGTCTATGAAGCCCAGCCTCCTCTCTCTGGTTTACTTGGACATACCCACTAGATTCTAAATAGAAAATAGCATTCTGTATTTTTGCCTCTGTAAGAAGCTGGAGATAGACACCCAAGGCCCTCTGGCTAAATATATTAATAGACCTGTCCTCTGGAAACATATCCAGTATTTATTTTTAAAAACTCTCTGATAGCAGATTTCATATCACCTAGTCTTGTATTGCTGGAAAGAGTAAGTAACCATCTCTTATCAGTTTGATCCATACCACCCTTAATCTGTCGTCTCCCATCCTGTGCTCAAGAACCCTAACCTGTCAAGCTTTCTTTTGTATGGGAGTCATTCTTTTCCCTTTAATGTTGTCCTTTTTTGCAGCACCTTGAGATATCGTGAGACGTGGCTACCAAACTTGCACACAATACTTCAGGTGTGGCCAGTGGATCAATACAGCAGCATAATTATAGTCTCTCTCTTTGTTCTCTGTTCCTTCCCAAGAGTTTCTGGTATTCTGTTTTGCTTTCTCATCATTGCCGCATACCGAGGTAAAGATTTCAAAGCATTGATCATAATGACTCCAAGATATGTTTGCTGAGCGGTAATTCCTGCAAAGGAAGCCAGCACAGTGTAGCTATAGTTTGCACTTAGAGACACAAAATGCCATCTGCCATTTAGATGCCCAGTTCTCTAGTCTTCCTGTAATTCTCTAGTCGGCTTGCTTTTCGACAGCATTGAATAATTGTGTCCACAAATTTGATAATCTCACTCCTTCATCTATTTTCCAGGTCATGAATAAACATGAACATAAACACTGAGCCCAGCATATATTCCTGAAGCATCTCGCTATTTACTTCTCTTCATTAGAAAAACTCTCTCTAAATCTGCTGATATTTCATGGCTTTTTCAATTCCTCCGGAATCTCTGACATGTAGCTTTTGTCAAATGGCTTTTGTAGGTCGCTGTATACTGTACTGACTGCTCATCTCCATCTGCATTCTTATCTATCCCTTCGGAAAGTCTTTTTAATAGATAGTCAAGATAAGCCATGCCTTAACAAAATCCAGGTTGGTTTTTCCCCATGTTTATCCATTTGTTCAGTGATTTTGTTTGTAACAATAATGGCAGAGGCTGTTGGTACCTTTTTGATTCTTGGTCTTCCCTCCAGGTCCTCAAGGGCCATCAACAAGTCAGGTTAAGTGCCATCGAGTCTGTGTTGGCTCATGGTACTGGATAGATGTCCTAAACTGTGTTCGGTCCTCAGTCTTGTGGCTCATTGTTGATAGAGTGGCACCCATAGCTGCTGTTATTGTATGGATCCATCTCATTGCTGGCTTTCCTTTTTTTGCATTGACCTTCTACCTTGCCAAGCATGATGTCTTTCTCCTAACGATATCTCTCTTCGCATGATGTGTCCAAAGTATGAAAGTCAAAGTCTCGTTATCTGAGCTTCTAAAGAAAGCTTAGGTTTGATCTCCTCTAGTTCTGACTGGTTTGTTCTTCAGGCAGTCCATGGTATGCATAGTATTCATCACCAGCTCCATAATTCAAATGCATTGGTTTTCTTCCTATCTTTTTCACTGTCAACTTTCGCATCCATATGATGTTATTGAAAATACCATGGCTTGGACAAGTCGAATCTTTGTATGGAGAGAGACATATCTGCTCTTGATAATCTAAGTCCTTCATAGCCATTCTGCCAAGAGCCATGTGTCGCCTCATTTCTTGAATGCTTGTTTTATCATTGATAGTTAATCCAAGTAGGTTAAAATTGTCAACTATTTCAATTTCTTCTCCATCAACAATGAATTTATTGATTTTGCCAGTTGTCAGGTTCTTTGTCCTCTTTACATTAAGATGCAGTCCCATTTTAAGACTCTGTTCCTTGATCTTGAAAAGCAAATGTTTCAGATCGTCTTCACTTTCAGCCAATATTATGGTGGTATCAGCATAGCGAAGGTTGTTGAGTCTTCTACCAGTTTTCATACCTTGGTTGTCTTCATACAGTCCTGCTTCTCTGATGATTTGTTCTGTATATAAATTAAACAGACGGGTGGGTGGGAGGGGGGAATATCAGCCTTGTACACCTTTGCTGATTTTAAACCATTCTGTTTCTCCTTGTTCTGTTTGAACTGTTACTTCTTGAGATATATATATCTATAGATACATACACATATATGTGTATATCTATATGTATCTGTATCTATCTATATCTATATATCTATCTATCTATATCTATTTATCTGTCTCTTCCTTCAATGAAAGCAGTTTACATTATGTAATCACTACAAACAGATACTGGATACATTCCCTTGTTCCCAAAGGGCTCACAATCTATGTGTATCAGAGGCAATGGAGGGTTAAGTGGCTTGCCCAAGGCCACAAGGAGTGCCTATAGGACTAGAAACTCTAGTCCCTCCAGCCTGAGATTTCTGTCCCCAGGTGGGACGTGAACCACTAGACCACTCCTCCCTCCCTTCCTTTTGATCAATGTAAAGGTTGTGCAAGAAAACTGTCAGGTGTTTTAGTATACCCATGATTCTTAATGTGGCCCAGAGTATCTCATAGTTTACTCGGTCAAAAGCCTTGCTGTAGTCAATAAAACACACACAGATTATTCTTGTGGTATTCTTTTGTCTTTTCAAGGATCCATCTCGCATTTTCTCGTTCCTCACCCTTTCCTGAACCCTGCTTGCACTAAAGCCAGTTCTCGTTCCAATTGTGGTTGCATTATCTGCTGAATGATCTTGAGTAGAATCTTTCTGGCATGTGAGATAATTTCCACAGTCAGTTGGATCATCTTTCTTTAGTATTGGTATAAACACAGATCTTTTCCAGTCAGTTGGCCATAATGTTGTCTTCCAAATTTTTTGGCAAAGCTTTGTAAGTATGGTAACAGCTTCATCTGTTTACTGTAATACTTAAATTGGAATGCCATCAATGTCCGGTGCTTTGTACTATGATAAAGCTTTCAATGCTTTCTTTCATCACCAAAGGTTCCCGATCATAACGTACAGGTTGAAACAGCTGTTAAGTTCACTCAGTCTTTATGGTATAATGACTCTGTATATTCTTTACACTTTTTCTTGATCTTCTTATCATTCAGCATGGATCCTTGAATATTTGTAGCATTAAAATTCCAACCTCGAATTGGTTCTCTAACTCTTGTAGCACTGGGAAAGCCGATCTTGTTCTTCCTGTAATAGTTTCTGATTCTATTTCCTTGCAAGTGTCACTGTAGTACTTCTTGTCTTTTCTTGCTGCACATTGGAAATATCTGTTGAGTTCTGTGATTGCCTCTCTTTCTCCTCTTGCTTTAGCTTCTCTGCATTTCTGGGCAATTTTCAGAGTGTCCTTCAGTTTAAGCAAACATACACATCCAGCATCACAGTAACTCCCCCTTCCCCTTTTAAGTCTCTGGTTCAACTGGGGTGCATCCCAGGTGTGGAATTACCTGGACTCGCTGCCACCTCCCAGTCTGGAAGGTTATCCACCGGCTGAATGTCCATGGGTGTCTCTTCAGGGACTATCTGTTCCTCATTTCCCAGCTTCATCCCCTCCTCCCACTGGGGGTCTCTTAAATCCTCCCCAAGGGAGTCTACCTCCATGGGGGTCTGGGGCAAGTCCTCGCCTCCCTTTTCACCTCCCTCCCATCCCAGGTGGTGTCAGGGATTCGGGCCCTAGGCCTCCTGACTGGAGATGGAACAGGGGTTTTGGCCCTTTCTCGGCTCCTTGGGGTTCTCGTCAGCCATTCTAGGGGTCTCCTCTTGAATGGGTCCATATCCCCAGAGCAGGGACTAGCTGGGGTCCCCTGGGACTCCAGTGGTGACAGGATGTATACCCCATCACACCCTAATGAATATGCATGAGAGACTTGCATACCTACTGCTGTTTCTATTGTATGCAAATATTTAATGCATATTCATTAGGGGTATCGTAAAAACATGGTTTCTTGGTGGCCCTCAAGGACTGGGAATGAAGACCAAGGTTACAGATCAACAAATTTTGAAATGTAATATTTCGAGGACAAGAGTCCACTTTGCATCTAACCACATTTAATTTTTCTATACCTACAGATCTAAATATTTAGACTGGATCAATCAGCTCTTTCTGGCCCTTGGTGGGCAGAAATTAGAATGGCTCCATTGTTACAAAACACTGCAGCAAAGCAGGAGACTTGGGCCCAGAGGACCATATGTCGGTATTACTGAAGCATCTAGACTGGCGTCTGGTGGCATACCAGAGTATGGAGTATAAATGTTGAAAGGAAGGGAAGTGGAAGGGGGAGTAGGCAGGGGGGTGGGGTGGGATGTGGCCCAATTAGGGGCAGAACAAATGCGTCTGAAGGGCCCTGAACAGATGGAATACAGTGTTTATATTACTTTTCATAGTGAAACCAATATTCTGGGATGATCATGGGTGAATTGAAGGTAGTGACATTAAAGATTGATGAATTGCACTTTCGAGTGAAAAGGACAAAAGTTCTGCAACACTTAAAATAAATAAATAAATGGGGGGGGGGGTGAGACAGGAGCTGATGGCTTTCTTTCAGGAAACTCATCTAAGTGCTGCAGAACATTTGAAATTGAAGAGGGATTGGACAAGAGATGTAGACATTTTGTCCTCTTATGCCAAGAGGAGTAGCCATCTTGACCCATAAACGTGTCTCTTTTGTAGAACACAGGATTATGAAAGCTGGAGAAGGATGCCCGGTGGTTAGTGGGAGAGCTGCAAGGGATTAAAGTGATGGCTTATGATCTTTATTTTTATAATGTATATACATATGTAAATAGTTGATCACTGATCATTGTAAATAGTTCATATTGTTCACTTATGTATCCTTGTTACTTTGTTCTATGTAAACAGTTGAAACACACTGCCTTGAAACGTTCTATGTAAACCGTCTTGATTTGTAGAAAGACGGTATATAAAAAATGTTAAATAAATAAAATGTATATGATCTCAGATTCTTCTCCTACCTAATGGCCAAGTTGGCTGATTGAGGATTATGTTAAACTTGTGGCAGGAGATTTAATATTACAGCAGAGCACAAAACGGACTGAAAAATCCTAGACTTCTGCCAAAGGGTTGAGGTAGTAAAGGGATTTAATTTGTGATGGGAATTAGGAATGATGGCGATCTCTACATCCATCTGAAGTGGAATATAATTTTACTCAAAAGCGCATAAAAATATGCCAGGTTAGATTACTGTATATCTTAATTTCTGAGACTGTTTTCTTTAAATTACAAGATGTAGAGATTGAGCTTGTGTTAGTCTTGGATCATTCGGCGCTATGTGTAAAACTTACATTGGGAACAGGGCAGAAAGATGTAATGTGGAAAATGAACCCAACTTTATACAGGGATAGGGAGTTCCACACACTCCTCAGGAAGATTTATGTTCAGGATAATTTGAATGGGGATGTGGATGTCATTACTCTAGTGTGTTGCAAAGGCATTTTAAGAGGCAAAATAATAGAGGTGATAAAAAGGAGAGAGACTAAGAGCTATTAATCAAAGTGCAGGAACACCTAAAGTGGCAGAGGCCATATATTATATTCTTGATATAGTATCTGAAAGAAATTTCAAGAGTTATGAAAACAGGTGGATAGTCATCAGAATGGAAACAGAGCTGGGAAACGTCTGGCTAACCAGTGCACCCAAAATCCACTAAATTCATTAATCAAATTAAGGATGGACAAGATGTACCAGAAAGGCATAGAGGAAAATTTCTTGCAAATTTATCAAGAATTATGACACTGGGCCTAGTAATGAGAGAGAATGGGACTGTTTGTCAGAAGGTGCCCTTGCTGAGGTTACCCCAATTGATAAAAGCCTATAATGGCTACTGAAATCAGAGCTGTGTTAAAACTCCTCGAACCTGCTAAAATCCCTGGCTGGATAGATTAGGTGGTGAATTCTTAACAGGCCTTAACAAGTTTTCTTGGAATCTAGGAGCCAGCTTAAACATTTAGGAGTTAGCCGCTGAGACCTCTGTCACAATGCCCCTTCCCCATCCCCAAAAAGGTGTATTGCAGCTTTTGTTTTTTAAGAGCCTAATTTGCTGTTATCTCCAGGAACAAGCAGGAATGAGTCTTCACATATGGGTATCGTCGGTACCGACGGAGCCTGCGCAGGAACGCTCCCCAGCGTCCAATAGGAAAGCTTTTGGGAGCATCCCACAGCGCCTGCATGCTGCCTTCCCGCCTTTCCCAACCGTCTCTCTCCAGTTCTTCTTTTCCGCGGAGCCAGCAGGTCGTGTTCCTGTTACTGCAGAAGAAGTTCTTTATTTTTTTTCGTTATTCTTTTGTGTCACTTCGACGTCGGACCGGTACTGCCGGTCTTTCTTTTTCTTTTTCTTTCTTCTTTAAAAAAAAAAAAAAAACTTCTGTGCATTTTCAGTTTTTGGGCCTTAGGCCTAAAAATTTTTTTCCTCCATGGAGAAGCCCGCTTCTGGGTTTAAAAAATGCACAAAATGTGGTGGTACTATTTCTGTCACTGACACCCATGACTGGTGTCTAAAGTGTTTGGGACCTGACCATTCCATCATGGATTGTGTGTCCTGTACCATGATGTCCAAGAGAGGTCGGCAGAACAGAGCAGCCAAGCTCAGTACCCTGTTTCCCTCTGATGCAGCTTCGGTAGCATCGACATCTTCCAGGGCCTCTTCTTCCTCCCATGGATCTCAGGTAACCAAGCATAAATCTGGCCGGTCCTCGAAGGGCAGATCTCCCTCTAAGCATCGAGATGCCTCTGGGCTTGCCCTCGAGGACTCCGCACCGGCAAAATTACCCCGGCGGGAAGCTCCGGCTTCCAAAGCTTTTTCTATGGGGTCACAGGTTGACATCGATGGCTCGGCCTCAACTGATCACCTGTTGCCGTGTTCTGGGGTACTGGTGGCTCCCACTGGTACTGACGGCTCCCACTGGTACTGACATCCAGACTCTGGTGGCGTCGATGGATCAGAAGATTCTGACCATGCAGCGCACCTTAACGGCTTTCATGCAGGCTGCGACGCCTCCGGTACCGCAACAATCCCTGTTACTGGTACCAGCCCCGGTACTGGCATCGCTCCCGGTACCAGTACCGATTGAATCTGCTTCGGTGTCGACTGCTACGGTACCCTGTCCTACGATGCCCATCGGTACCGAGCCGGTTCCGATTACTCCCGATGTCGATCCCACTCGGTATGGTTATCGGGCTTTACAGGAGCATCCAGACAGGCGATACTTCGATTCCTCTGAAGACTCTGAGTCTGAGGGTTCTGTAGAAGCATCGATGATACTTCCTCAGGAGTCTTCTTCACCTAAACGAAGAATGTCTCCTTCAGAAGACTTGTCTTTTCAAGACTTTGTTAGGGACGTGGCTAGGAGCCTCTCTGTCACAGTGGCCCCTGAGTCAGAACCCAGAGCCAAGGAGTTGGATATTTTACAGTATCCCAAAGCTCCTAAGGAGGCAGCTACTTTACCTGTTCATGAGATTCTGTATGATCTCATGTTGAGGATGTGGGAGACACCTCTCACCACCTCTCCTCATTCTCGCAGGTTAGACACCATGTATCGTGTCCCTCCTTGTCCAGGCTTCCACAAGACTCAGCTTTCTCACCACTCTCTTTGCACTCTTCATCTTCTTCATGGCAGACTCTACCACAATAGACACTCATCTAATCCTCCAGGGCGTGAATGCAGGACCCTGGATGCTTTTTGCCGAAGGGTTTTCCAAGCTGCTATGCTAGCTGCTAGGATCAATTCCTATAATCTTTATATGGGAATGTTTCTAAAAGAAGTCACAGATCACCTGCAGACTTTCTCCTTTCATTTCAGAGGATAAGAGACAGGAGTTTCTCACTTGGCTCAAACATGCCCAAGAGGTCTCCAAATTTTCCAACCGTGCAGCCTTTGACTCTTGAGTGTGTAAGCAGAGCTTTGGCTATTGCCATAGGGGCACGCAGAATTGCTTGGCTACAAGCTTATGATTTGGAGATCTGGGTTCAAGATCAATTAGGAAATCTCCCTTGTACAGGTGAGAACCTTTTTGGTAAGGATTGGCAAGCAAAGGCCACTCAGATGGATGCTGAAAACTCTGCTTTGGATCGACTTTCAAAGTCTACCTCTGCTCCTGTCAAGAAAAGATTGTTTAAAAAGACATTCTTTTCCAAAAAGGGAAAATACTATCCTGCTTATAAGGTCAGCAGGCATCTTCTACAGGTCGTTTTGCTGCAAAGCGTCAGCAACCATCCAAACAGGCCAAGTCAAAGGCAGCTAGACCTTCCACGGCCCAGCAGCCTCAGCCTCCTCAGGGACTTTGACTTGCAGCTAGAGAACTTAGCCTTTCTAGCTCTAGCCCCTTACCATCCCAGGAAGGTTGACTTACTTTGCTCCCAGATGGGAGCAAATCACAGCAGAGCAATGGACACTTTCCATCATAAGGGAGGGGTACAAGCTTCATTTCTTAAGCCTTCCCCCTTACACCATGGTGAAACGGTTAAATTCTCCAACATCTCTCCTCAACCTTTTAGGTCAGGAGATTGCCACCCTTCTTGCCCAAGGGGCAATAGAAGAAGTACCTCTTTTTCAACAAGGCACAGGGTTCTACTCCCCTTATTTTCTTATTCCAAAGAAGACAGGGGGCTACAGACCCATCTTAGATCTCAGAGAATTGAACAAATTTCTATTCAAGGAGAAATTCAAGATGATTTCGTTCGGTGCTCTACTTCCATACCTTCAGAGTCAGGACTGGCTTTGTTCTCTAGATCTCAAGGATGCGTACACCCATGTTCTCATCCATCCAACTCACAGAAGGTCCTTCGGTTCCTTTTTCAGGGAAAGCACTACCAGTACAGGGTGCTTCCTTTTGGTCTGGCCTCTGCACCAAGAGTGTTCACGAAATGCATGGCTGTAGTTAGCTGCATTTCTACGCACTCTAGGAATATTTGTCTTCCCATATCTGGACGACTGGGTCATTCGAGCTCCATCTCAAGCAGAGGCCAAGACTTGTCTAATCTGCACAATGCAGATTAGACAAAACATACCTTTTCTGCCAATATTTCCCAGACAGCAACTGAACTAGATATCCCCTCCAAGAAATGACCCAATCTAGAAATGCCCTCACACTGCAGTGTAGATAGTTTATGTATATAGTTAACCCAGTTATCCAAGTTTGTACTCCTGTTCAATGTAAAACCTGACAGTTTGTCGTTATGGTCGTTTTGTTATGATATAAACCGCGCTGATTCTAAATAGCGCGGTATATAAGAAACTGTAATAAATAAATAAATAAATAAATAAATGCGTGTCCTTCAGTATTTGGGACTAGTAATAAACATCCCAAAATCCAATCTCACCCCTACTTAGTCTCTCTCGAGTTTTTATAGGGGCCCTGTTGGATGCCACAACTGCAAGGGCCTATCTCGCCTAGGCCCGTTGCCTACGCTTGGTGCAGTTAGCCTCCCAAATACAGTTAAAACCCCTTTTAACTGCTCGAGAAATGTTGTAACTCTTAGGCCACATGGCATCCACTGTGCATGTGGTTCCATATGCTCGCCTGCACATGAGGGCAGCTCAATGGACTTTGTCCACCCAATGGACTCGGGCATCAGGTTGCCTGTCAGACAAAAAGCAAACTCCAGTCGCCTTTTTTGGTCTCTCCAGTGGTGGAAGTCCTCTCAAAACCTGTTGCTGGGGTGCCCTTTTCAACAGTCTCTTCCCCAAGCAACCCTTACAACAGATGCCTCTCCAATGGTTTGGGGCGCTCATCTGCAAGATCTCTCCACCCAGGGCATCTGGTCTCCACAGGAGACTTAACTACACATAAATCTCCTGGAACTCAGGGCAATTTTCTTAGCTCTCAGAGTATTCCACTCCCTGCTCAGCTACCAGACAGTCCTCATCCACACGGACAATCAAGTAGCCATGTTCTATGTAAACAAGCAGGGGGGGACTGGCTGTCTGTCGCTTTGCAATGAAGCTTTGTGACTGTGGCCCTTCGCCAGAGAGCATCAAATTCATCTTATGGCAGTGTATCTTCCAGGTGTTCAAAACTCTTGGGCAGACAGACTCAGTCGAGTTCTGCTTCCACACGAATGGTCCCTCCACAGGGACCAGATAGCCAGGAGTTTTTGAATTTGGGGAACCCCGGACATAGACCTGTTTGCAAGTCCGTGGAATGCCAAACGTCCCTGGTTCCGTTCCAGGATTCCGTGTCAGGGAGTTCAGGCCAGGGATACCTTCCTCCTTCATTGGGGTCAAGACTTCCTTTATGCCTTTCCAACCATTCCCCTAATTCCCAAGACTCTGTTCAAGCTTCAGAGAGACTGAGGGTCTATGATCCTCATAGCACCAGATTGGCCACGCCAAGTGTGGTACCCTCTACTTCTGCATATCTCTCAAGCTCCATCCCTGGAGTTAGGCTCTGCTCCAGATCTTCTCTCACAGGAAGACCGAACGTTGTGGCACCCAAACCCCCATTCTCTCCATCTCAGGGCTTGGTTGCTGAAGGCCTAGACCTTCAAGTTTTCCATCTCTCTCAGCAAGTTAGAGACATTATTCATGCTTCTAGAAAGCCTTCCACTAGACGTTCCTATGCTTTCAAATGGAAAAGATTTACCATTTGGTGTTCAGAGAAGGGTCTTAACCCTCTAGCAATACCTGTGAATTCTTTACTAGAGTATCTTCTGCATCTTTCGCATGCAGGCCTCAAAACAAATTCGGTAAGAGTCCATTTGAGTGCTATTGCAGCGTCCCTCAAGCCTCTTGATGGACAACCTGTTTCCTCTCATTCTCTTATAGCAAGATTCATGAGAGAACTTCTTTTAACTAAACCTCCCATTAGACCACCTCCAGTGGCATGGGACTTAAATCTGGTTCTTGGCCAGCTTATGAAGCCACCCTTTGAACCTTTAGCCACCACCTCCTTGAAATTTCTTTCTTGGAAAGTTATCTTTCTCATTGCAGTCACCTCAGCACGTTGCATCAGTGAGTTGCAAGCCTTGGTGGCTAACCCTCCTTATACAAGGTTCCATCATGATAAGGTAGTCCTCGGGACCAATCCACACTTTATGCCCAAAGTGGTCTCGCCTTTTCATCTGAACCAAGAGGTATACTTACCTGTCTTTTTTTCCAGGACCTCATGCATCGAGTGCAGAGAGGAATCTTCATACCTTGGATTGTAAAAGAGCTCTCGCCTTTTACTTACAAAGGACACAGCAACATAGAAAGTCTTCTCAACTCTTTGTTGCTTTTGATCCTTCCCATTTAGGACTTCCTGTTTCTAAGAGAACACTGTCCAGCTGGATTGCTCAGTGTAATTTCTTTTGCCTACCAGAGTAGGAACCTTTCTCTGGAAGGCCATGTCACAGCTCACAATGTGAGAGCCATGGCAGCCTCAATGGCTAATCTGAACTCTGTCCATCGACCAAATCTGTCGAGCGGCCACCTGGGCCTCGGTTCATACCTTCACAGCCCATTACTGTTTGGACAAGGACTCCTGCCGGGATGCCTTGTTTGGTCAGGCTGTTGTCAAACACCTGTTCCATTCCTAATCAACTCCTACCCACCTACCCTGGTTGGATGCCAGAGATCCATGGGGGGAGGTGGAGCCCTTTTCAGGGACACACAACTCTGGGGTCTCTCCCTGGCATCTGCAGCTAGGGAGTCCCCATATGTGAAGACTCATTCCTGCTTGTTCCTGGAGATAGCACAGTTACTTACCTGTAACAGGTGATCTCTGGGAACAGCAGGAATAAGTCTTCACAACCCACCCACCTCCCCTAGGAGTTGTATCTCTCTATCTATCTTTCCTTTCCTCTCTCTCTCTTTGTCTCAGCTTTAAAACTCGAACTGGAGAGAGACGGTTGGGAAAGGCGGGAAGGCAGCATGCAGGTGCTGTGGGATGCTCCCAAAAGCTTTCCTATTGGACGCTGGGGAGCGTTCCCGCGCAGGCTCCATTGGTACCGACGATATCCATATGTGAAGACTTATTCCTGCTGCTCCCAGTGATCACCTGTTACAGGTAAGTAACTGTGCTTTCCCATTTTCTATAGGACAAGAAAGCTTAATTCCCGGGCCCTTAACATGCCTTTACACACTGCCAACAGAAGGCAGTGATTCTTCTCCTCCTCCCCCCTCCCACCGCTCCCAATGAGTATGTTTTCAGCAGCACCTGAGACCAGGAGTGATGGAAGGCCTTTTTCTGGTTGGGAAGGGGCCCAAGGGCAGAGACCAATGTTCCCTCTAATTTTCTGTAGGCTGTGTGCACATAAAATATCAGCTGTGCAGCTTTTGAAGGAAGGTTAAATTTTTGTGCGCCACGAAACGACACACTGAGTTATATACTTTAAAATTTGACTACACGTCAGAATACAGTATGTACACCACATTGATTGCACTAGAAAATATTGTAGAACTTGTGAAAACCATAAATACACAACAACTTTTAAATTTTAAGATGTTTGTGGTGTTTTCTATCAGAATCAGAACCGTAATTTTTGTGCGCTCTGTTGTAAGGTATGTGCGCTCACTCGGCGAGGTGTGTGCGCGCGCACACGCGCACAGCTTAGAGGGAACAGTGGCAGAGACCCTTCCTGTTCTGCCCACAGGGATCTGATCTCCTGCAGGCAGACAGGAAGGGTCTTTGCCATGATTGAGGCATCTAGGTAGCAGGTTACCCGTGAGTATCCCATTCCCCAGTGTCAGAAGAAGAGAAGCCACAATTGCAGCAAAGACCCTTCTTGTTCTGCCCATAGGGATCCGATTGGATAGACAGGAAGGGTCTTTGCCGTGATCGTAGGGTTTTTTTTCTAATGCCAGTGGGGGATGGAATCCACATGGGCAGACTGCTGTCTGCCATGCTGCAATGTTTGGTGGGGGCCAGATCACATGTGGTTCACTCCTTTCCAGTGCCTATGCCCAAGCCAGCCTCCTTTTTTGCTTAATATATCACCATGGCCTGGTAATATGTGAAGCAAAAAAAACAAAAAAAAAACCACCTCGCAGTCCTTTTTCCCCCCCCCCCACCCTCCCCATCATCAACCAGCATGTCTCTCTCATAGCCCCCCTCCCAGCCATCATCCAGTGACTTACCTTTTTTCTTCACTCTTCCAGCACAATGAACTTTGCATGTAGTATGAGCCACCTGGTGAAGAAAACTTGCTGATCTTGCCAGACTTGTAAAAAGTGAGGTTAGAAATTTCCTCCACCACATGGCTCAAACTACATGCAGAGCTAATTGCAGTGAGACATTGGGTGATGTCTGGGGGAGGGAGGCAATCAAATCCTGGCAGTCGGGGTGCAATTCATAGTTGCCATGGTGACCTGGTGCCTGGGATTGTTGAGCCCTGTACTAGATAAACTGGTGACCCCAGCTTTGCAGGAGGTGAGTCAAGCATTGGCGAGAGGAGGAAGGGAGTTGCCATTTGTCTAAATTAGCACATGTCATATTGATCCCTAAACTGGGAAAAGATAGGAAACAGATGGGTTCTTATCACACTGTTTTGCTCCTTAATCAAGCTCTTAAAATCTTAGCAGCACTATTGGTAGATGAGCTTGACAAGATTTAACTTGATGTGATCCATGAAGACCAGGTGGGATTTGTCCCTGGAAAATATGCCTCTACCAATCCTAATGAGGGCTCTTGCTGTGTTTTATATGGTAGGCAAGATATACCACAAGAGGAGAGTTTGCTAACTCTAGATGGCAGAAAAGGCATTTGATATTTCTTGGGGTTCATGTTCTGGGTGCTTAACCAATATGAAATTCAGGGGGCTTTTGCAGATTGGCGTTCTTGTTTGTACAGAAATCCCACAGCAAACCTTGTCATTAATGGTAAGCTGATGGACCCATTTACCTTGAAAAGAGGGAACCAGGCAGGGATTCCCCCTCTCACCAATGTTGTTCTTTAGAACTCTTAGCAATTAGGATTTGCCAAGACCCCACTTTGGTAGGGATCCAGAGAGTGCAGGGCCAGCCCTAGCACTAGGCAAACTAGGTGGCCACCTAGGGTGGCAGAATTTTAGGGGCAGCACTGCAATAGACTTAACTAACAAAGGGATCGAATCTCACCCGATGCTGTTGTTGCACTGGTAATTCATAGAAACGTAGGCCATGTGGTCTTTTTCTGCTGTCATGTTTCTAAGTAGTCTGCCCTTCCATATCATCTACTACAATAGTCCCCTTTTTTCCTTTAGAGATCCTCTGTTTGTCCCAAGGTTTTTTTGTTTGTTTGTTTGTTTTTTAAGTCTGATACTGTCCCCGTCTCTACCACCTCCTCTGGGAGACTATTCCATGCATCTACCATTCTCTCCGTAAAAAAATATTTCCCCATATTACTCCTGAGTCTATCTCCTTTCACCTTCATTCTGTGGTCCCTCATAGCAGAGCTTGCATTCAGACGAAAGAGGCTCTCCTTCTGTGCGTTTATGCCACAAAGGTATTTAAATGTCTTTATCCCGCTTGTCCTCTAAAGTATACATATTAAGATCCTTAAGTCTGTCCTCATATGCTTTATAACAAAGACCATTAACTATTTTAATAGACAGTCTCTGCACAGACTCCAAACTGTTTATATCCTTTTGAAGGTGTAGTTTCCAGAATTGCACACAATACTCCAAATGAGATCGCACCAAAGACTTATACAGAGGCGCTATCACCTCCATTTTTCTGCTGGCTATTCCTCTTCCTATCCAAGCATCCTTCTAGCTTTCACTGTCGCCTTTTCTACCTTTTAAGCTATTTTAAGGTCATCGGACACAATCACGCCCAGGTCCCACTCTTCTTTTGTGGACAGAAGTACTTCACCCCTACACCATTCCCTTATATCTTTGCAGCCCAGATGCATGACCCTGAATTTTTTAGCATTAAATCTCTGCTGCCAAAATTCTAGAACATTCTTCAAGCTTAGCTAGATTCCTCCTCGTTTTATCTACTCCTTCCTGGATGTCTACTCTATTGCAGATTTTGGTATCATCTGCAAAGAGGCAAACCTTACCCAACAGTCCTTCCGCAATATCGCTAACAAAGATGCTAAAAAGAATCGGACCAAGGACAGATCTCTGTGACACACCACTGGTAACCTCTTTCTTATAAAAGTGAGCACCATTTACCTGTACCCTTTTGTTGTCTCCGAGTAGGACTGATTGAATTTCCGGGTGCATCGGCAGCATAGGGCGAGTCGTCGTCCAGCAGCACGCACACATCTCGTCTCTTTTTCAGTCAATTACCTTAAAACATAAGAGATGCCATACTGGGTCAGACCAAGGTCCATCAAGCCCGGTATCCTGTTTCCAACAGCGGCCAAACTAGGTCACAAGTACCTAGCAGTTTCCCCAAAAGACACAAGTTTCACAATGCTTGTAATGGGTCAAGCAGTGGATATTCTGGGTCCCCTTTTAAAAATGGTTTATGGACCTTTTCCTCCAGGAACTTGTCCAAACCTTTTTTTTAAACCCAGCTACACTAACAGCTTTTACTACATTCTCTGGTAGCAAATTCCAGAGTTTGATTACATGTTGGGTGAAAAAATATTTTGTCTTATTAGTCTTAAATAGATTACCCTGTTGCTTCGTTGCATGCCCCCTTGTCTGTCTTTATTTTGTTGGTGTAAACAATCGATCTATGTTCTTATGAGCTTAAAGGAAGGTGTAGGTAAGGGGTGGAACTTAAGGGGAGGGGTAGAGTTAGAATGAAATAAAGGAGTGGGACATAAGGAAAGTGGTAGAGTACAAAGAAAGGAGCAGGGCTAGAAGAGAAAAGGAGAAGAGAATGTGAGTGTATCAAGGAAGAAGGGAAGGGGGACAGTGAAAGGCCTGAGAGTGCAAAGTTGGCTAGGAGGGAAGGGAGAATGTATGGGGGTGTTGGGGTGGAGGGAAAAAAGGGTTAGTGGAAGAGGGGAGAGAGAAGTGAAAAATGGGAATAGTGCAAGAGGATGGGAGGGACAAGGAGTAGGTGCAGAAGGACAGAGGAGAGTACAGACACACACCTATCACTACAACACATATGGATACACAACCACTCCCTGACACATGCCCACCCACACTGTCCCAACACAGACACCCACACACCCTAACACATGCATGCTCATACAACCCCTCCCCCATGCACATACACGCACAGAGCCATCAAGACACAGAACAGACAACAGCACACACATACATGCATGCCCTAACACTCCCTATAACACCCACATACATGTGCATGCAGCCCCTTACAGTTGACATGACACACACACAAACACGTACTCTCCATATGCCTGATTCTGCAAATGATGGAAGCACTGTACCCTGTTAGTGTACTCTTTTCAACTTGCTGAGGAGAGAGAAGATTGAGCTCCATAAAATAATGAATAGAGTGGAACTAGTAAGCGTAGATTGGTTGTTTATTCCTTCAAGAAGTAGAAAGACTAGGGGACATGCAATAAAGCTACAACATAACACATTTAAGACTAATTGGAGAAAATATTTTTTCATTCAAGTAATCCTTGTCTGACGCAGTAGTAAAAGCTGTTAGTGTAGCTGGGTTTAAAAGAGGTGTGAACAAGTTCCTGGAGTAAAAGTCCATTAACTATTATTAAAGAGCATCGGTGCAGAAAACGCTGGAGGATTTTGGACTTTGCTCGATGACGCGTGAGGCAGCTGCTTCAGTGAACCGGCACATGTCGACCGGATCCGATCAGAGCGTCAGCAGGGTTTGTCTTAGCACCATTCAGTACCAACTTCCTCCACATCCTGGAAGTATTTTGGCGCCTGGAGGCATGCTTCCCCTCCCACCCCTGGTGTTTCAGCTCGTTCACTGCAAAGAGGACACCTCGTTGGCTGCTTGAGTGAAGGAAGCTCAGAACTGTGGCTTCCCCTGTTCCATTGACTTCGGGAGGAAGGATGCCTCTTGTCATCTTCACTGAGAGGATCTGGTGTGCACTCAAATGCGGTAGGATAGAGAGACCATTGGTGATGACTATGGATTCACTATGGGAGGCCATCTTGGCTCTAAATCAGTCCTTGGTCACCTGTGTGGATTCTATGAGGGATGATATAATGGCAGTTGAATCTTTGTTTTCTGCGTTCTCTCATGAGTGGGAGTTGCAAGCTGGGAGAGTTGCCAGCTTGGAAGGTCAAGTTGGGAGAGTTGAAAGATCTGTGTGTTTTCCAAGGCAAAGATAAAAGCATCTTGGCAAAAAAGTTGGAGCGATTGGAGAATGTTGCACAGTGTAACTTAAGACTTTTAAACGTCCCCAAATCTCCCTTGTTCTCTCCTATTGACATGGCGAGGAAGTATTTTAGGGAGGTTTTAAAATCCCTTCTGATAATTTGCCCTCCCTGGTGAGAGCACACTTTATCTCTCTATCTCTCTCTCTAAAGGTGCTTGTTCTCGTGGTGGGCAGTCTGTGGACTTGGACTTGACCATGTTTTTGGAGAGTTGGCAATCATTACGTTCTGCCCCACTCTGATTGTAGCCTTTCTCTCGAGTCTGATCAAGATATTGTATTATGATTGTTTTATAGGAATATTTATGTAGCGTTTTTGGGTTTGAAAGTTCGAATATTTCCTAATTGTTCTAGGGAGATCCAGCAGAGGAGAAGGGAGTTATTGGCTTTGCAGTCTAGAATTCTCTCTGGGGGCAAACATTTTCCGAAATTTCTTTCTAGATGTTTGTTTTTATTTTCTGATGAACAGTATATCTTTTTTTAACCCCAAACAACTCTTAGAATTCATTCATTCTATGGAGGAGATGGTGAAGCTTTGAGGAATCCTATCAGGCTGCGGCTGTTTTTCTTCTGCCTGTCTCTAGAGTTACTTTCTTTTTCTTTATCTTTTTAGTTTTCCTTTTTCTTGCCTCATTAATGGATTACATTTTCTATGGTAGTATTTTGAGGTCATTCTAATGTTACTTGAATGATGTTATATGATAAATTGCATAAAGAAAAAATTAAAAGAAACAAAGAGAGCCAGAGAAATCCACTGCTTACCCCTGGGTTAAGTAGCATGGAATCTATATACCAGGGGTACTCAAATCCAGTCCTGGAGGGCCACAAACCAGTCAGGTTTTTGGAATATCCCTAATGAATATGCATGAGAGATATTTGCATGCACTGCCTCCATTGTATTTGAATGTATCTCATGCATATTCATTAGGGACTGGTTTGCGGCCCTCCAGGACTGGATTTGAGTACCTCTGCTATATACCTTTTTGGGAACCTGAATTGGTCACCGTTGGAAACAGGATACTAGTCTTGATAGGCTTTTGGTATGACCCAGTATGGTATTTCTTATGTTCTTATGTAAAAATCTCAGACCTCCTTCTCTCTTTTTTTTTTTGTAATTACTTTGTCTTCAAATAATCTTGTGAGTGATGTAATTCCCTAGCGGAGTTATCTTGCTGGTAGCCTGTGCAATATTCTGACTTGCCCCTCACCCCCAGAGGAAATTCTATTCTATTTATTAAGGCATTTATATACTGTCCAGCTGCAATAATGCTTTCTAGGTGGTTTACAATCAGGTACTGTATATACTCCCTTGTTCCAGAAGAGCTCACAATCTACATGCATACCTAATGCAATGGGAGGGTTAAGTGGCTTGCCCAAGGCCACAAGGAGCACCTGTAGGTCTAGAGACCCCAGCCCCTCCATCCTGAGGTTGGTGTCCCTGTGTGGGAATTGAACTCATGGCCCGAGGTAACTTGTCCCAACCACTATTTTTATTTATTTGAGTTTTCTATACCGCCCCTTCCAAAGATCAGGGGCGGTTTACAGATAACAGAATATTTTACATAGAACGATGGTTTAACTTAATAACTTTTTTTGAGCGTAACCACTAGGTCACTCCTTCCTCACATGTAGCCAGGAGGACAGAACGATGGGTCTGCATGTGACATTTTTTCTTAGTATTAATGCAATTGGCTCTGGAGCATGGCAGCAGAGTTGATTTTCAATGGTCACTGATCAGAAGGAGTGTGATGGTAGTATAGCACCAGAGCTTCTCTGCAGCAGCATCTGGGAATCCAATGTGATGGGGTGGGGGTGAGGGGGGGGGGGGCACGTGAGAGGCAGGGGGCACACATGAGAGGTGGGATGGGGGGGGGGGGGGTGGCACAACTGAAGGGTTCACCTAGGGTGCTAGATGCCCTGGAGAGGAAAAGGGGAGTACCGGATCAGCCTGTTTGCAGATACTTTATGTAAGTAAACCAGAGACTTTCTATGCCATCTTTTGAATCAAATCATTGATTAGTACAGGGGTTTTGCAGGATTAAAAGTTTATTATAGTAAATCAGAGGTTCTGTGCCTGTCAGAAACTGGGATGCCTAGATAAAGCAATTCCCATTAAGCTGGATGAAGGGCAGCCTAAAACATCTGGGATTACACTTGAATTGCAGTGCTGTGTTCATCTATCAACAAAATGTTTGAGACAAGGTAGACCATATAAAAACACTGTGTGACAAGTGGAAAGACTTGTTTCTCACACTCTGTGAATATATGCAAATGCGATGTGTGCTTTTGAGTCAATGCTGACTCCTGGCGATCCAACAGCTGTTAGGTTTTTTTGTTGTTGTTAAGTGTTGTTGAGTTGGTGTCGACTCATGGCGACTCTCTGGATAGTTGTCCTAAACTGTGTTCAGCCTTCAGTCAGGCAGCTCATCATTGACAGAGTGGCACCCGTAGCTGCATTTATTGTATTGATCCATCTCCTTGCTGGCCTTCCTCTTTTTTGCATTGACCTTCTACCTTGCCAAGAAGGATGTCTTTCTCTAAAGATCTCTCTCTTTGCATGATGTGTCCAGAGTATGAAAGCTGACTCTTGTTTTAGCAGTTCAGCGGCAACGTGTGATTAGAACGCTAGCAGGATATAGAAAAACTTAGCGATTCCCCTGAAGAACCTTGAATGGCGAAACGCCTAGCGCTGGTTAGCGTCGGGAATAACAAGTGGCGAGAGCTTGGGAAGCGAATCCAACAATTGTGTTAGTGGACCGAAGTTGAAGCCCGGTCACCAGAAGCTAAGCAAAATTAGAATATTTTTTGGACTGTCTTATGCAAATGGAGAGAGAATTTTTTAAGCAATACGTTTGAAAATTGGTTGCTATATTAGAGTGGTCGTTGATGTGAAGTCCGTGACAGTGAATTAGAAGCATTTCTGTCCTGTCAACAAATACTGAGACCACGTTAGCTACCATTATAGAATGTTGGTGTATAAACACTCGATTCATAGAGGTTTTTAGCCTATGAGTGAACATACCAGTTTGTCTAATTATATTACAGAGTTTTACTGGCTTTATTGATAGTTGACAACTTTAATCTAATTGGATCAACAATTTCAATTTCTTCTCCATCAGTGATGAACTTATTGATTTTGCCAGTTGTCAGGATCTTTGTTTTCTTAACGTTAAGGTGCAGGCCAGTTTTAAGACTGTTCCTTGATCTTGAGAAGCAAATGTTTCAGACCATCTTCACTTTCAGCCAGTAATGCGCTATCATCAGCATAGCGAAAGTTGATGTCACCCATACAGTCCTACTTCTCTGATGTTTTGTTTGCATATAAATTAAACTGGTAGGGGGAAAGTATACAGCTTTGTCGTACATCTTTGCTGATTTTAAACCATTCTGTTTCTCCTTGTTCCTTTCAAACTGTTGCTTTTTGATTAATGTAAAGGTTGTGCAAGAGAACAATTGGGTGTGCTGGTATACCCATTCTTCTTAAAGTGGCCCAGAACTTCTCATGGTTTACGTAGTCAAAAGCCTTGCTGTAGTCAATAAAACACATATAGATATGCTTTTGGTATTCTTTAGCCTTTTTCAAGGATACATCTCACATCTGTGATGTCTCTCATTCCTCGCCCTTTCCTGAACCCTGCTTGAACTTCAGGCAATTCTTGTTCCAGTTATGGTTGTAGTCCATTGAAAGCCTTATCAAAGCACAAACCACCAGGCATTGATGGCATTCCCATTGAACTATTACAGCACTCTGATGCAGGAAATTTGGAAGAGAACATAATGGCCAACTGACTGGAAAAGATCTGTGTTTGGGTTTTGTTAGCTTTAGTAAAATTGGTAATGTTGCCTAAGCTGCTGTATCCCCTCCAAACAATGCCACTTGTGGATCAAACAAGTAGATGAAATAGCTTACAAAAAATTATTGGGAAATTTTTATTTGGAACACTCAAATTCCAAAAATTGGATATACAAAATCGATTCTTGAAAAATCAATGGAGGCCTGAATTGCCAGATTTGCAACTATACAGTGTTGCAGTGCTACTTCGTTGGGTGAATAATGAGTGGGGTGATGATACAAAGTATGCCCCAAGGGAATTTCCAAAAGAATGGTGTGTGCCTTCTGCATTCATCAATACCTTATACACTAGAAAAATGGGATAAGAGCAAATGGGGGAGAGAGGAGGTAGCAATTTTTGTAGCCATTTCGGATGCATGAAAGTGGTGATGGAGCAAGGGGAATGACAAAGCTTGAGCTTCACCTTTCCTCCATATGATGGGACACCCAGATTACCCATGTGGAGAGAGTATGTCATGGTTCATGTTTTGGGGAAGACAAGGCTGCAGGTTGCTCGGCCAGCTCACTAGACTTAATCAGGGAGATTTTCCATCTTGTGAACAGATCAAGACTAAGTGGCAAATTCTCAATACCTATTTCTGACAATATTTTCAGGTGAAACATTTCTGTAATACTTTAAACATGTTTAAACAAAGATGTGAATATAAGCCTTGGACAACATTTTTGAGACTACTCTCTCAATCTGCGAACCAATGGTCATAGTGGTACCAGATGGGGGTCAGGCATTTAAGTGGCAAATATCTTTTTTTTTTTTTTATTCTTTAAGTTTTCAAAAGAATTACAAGAGAAAAAATACAAAAGGTATACAGTTGAAATAAGATTTTTCCTTTATGTTCAAAGGGATGTATTAACAGCCCACCCCAACCCCAACACCAACCCCCCCCCCCCCCCCACTGATTCTGGGACAATCCCTTGGAGACTAGGAAAAAATCTATGCGCGATACCAAGTTATGAGGAGGAGAGAAAAAAGTGTATTCCTTAACAGGATAGGATGCTGCAACTGCCATATATCTACTAAGCCTAACTCTTGCATTAGTGACAGAAGAACAGGGTGTGCTTTGGGGACCTTACTAGTTCTCACAGGTCTCCTGTCTAATAAGGGGGTCTAACATGAGGTTGAAGTCTCCCCCCAGAATAGTCTGATATCTGGATACCTCTTGCACCACAGCCACTAAATAATTAAAGAAAGCAGGGCAATCTAAATTTGGGGCATACATATTGATGAAGGCCAGTTCAGTGAGGCCTATCTTGATAACAGCCATTGCCCAGTGCCCTTCGATATCGTATCTGGATTGCAGCACAATAGTGGATAAAGATTTTCTTACTAGTCTGGCTACCCCATTTTTCTTATGATTTGCAGCTGAGAAAGCCATAAGTGTAAAGGGTTTCATATCTAGTTTTAAAGACTCCCTTGCATTCAAATGTGTTTCTTGCAGAAATAGGATGTCAGCACATTCTTTGCGCCCATATAAAAATATCTGTTTTCTCTTAATGGGATTGTTAGTCTCACTGAATGTTAAGGGCATTATCTTAAAGGCAGACATAGAGACAAAATAGCACACAATAATGTACAGTTGTTACAGAAACATACCAAGTTGTAACACACATTTTTACATTGTTAATCCACATCTCTGAAGAACCCAGAAATGAAGCAGCAATAATATCCCAAGGAAAAAAACAAGAGCAGAAATACCACAACTTGACCATAGCCCTTATAAAAAATCGCCCAAAAAAGAACATGGTTCTAAATACAAAAGGCCACCAAAACCCTGGGGGGGGGGGGGGGGCTATATTGATCTCTGAACTTAGCGGGTGAGCCCAAAAAGGACAAGACGGGCACGGAGGGTAGAACCAAATGATTCACTTCTTCTCTTCTGCCAAGTAAAACTCCCTGTTCTAACAATTACCCACATCTAGTATCTCCTCCCCAAACGCCGAAGCTCTAGAACACTAGAGCAGAATGGACCCTCCCAAAGCATTGCATGGTCGCAAAAGGACAAATATAAATATATGAGGGCCAGCCTATCCTTCAATGCCCCAACTCCTTGTGATCCAACCCAAACGCCACAGGCAAAGAGAAAAAAGAGCAGTGTGACCAGAGCAATAGTCTGGAGTTGCGTCAACTCCACTACAGTTCAAATCATGATTTCATGAACTTGTATCCAGTTATGGCTCCCACATAAGGAAGATTAAAGTACTCTGCTAGCTTATATCCACTGCTGTGTGCAAAGCAGGGTCTTTCCCGCATCAACACCAGTTTTGTCTTCCAAGAAAGCATGCAACTCCCCTGGGTCGTCAAATGTCCTGGTTTGATTGTGCAGTGTGACTCTCATACGGGCAGGATAAAGCAGCCCAAAATGGGCCTGCAACTGCAGCAATTGTGAACGCAGTGCCAAAAACCTTTTTCTCCGGTCTACAGTTGCTTTTGAAAAGTCCGGAAAGAAGAGGAGTTTATGCCCTTGATATTCCAGTGGAGAGTGCAGTTTGGCTGCTTCCATGATTTGCATGACTTGCTGAAATCGCAGAACTTTTAATATGATTGGGCGTGGACGCTTGCCCGAGACCATAGACTGAGTAGGCACCCGATGGGCACGTTCGATCTCAAATGGCATAGCAAACTTGATTTTGAGCACACTCGGGATCTGTGCCTTCAGCTCCTTCAGGGACTCCCAGGATCCTGATATTATTTCTACAAGCGCGATTGCTACCTTCTTCCAGGTCCCTCTGCAATGACCGGATCAGCTTTGCTTGCTTCTTAACGGCCCTGAAATGCTCCACGTGTGTTGCAACCACGTTCTCCACCTTCTCTAGTCTCACCGTGATCGACTCCAAACTGTTTTAAGGAACAAATATCTTCCTGCATTGCAAGCAGCGAGTCTCCATTTGATTTAACCATGTTTTTTACAGTGCGAATCTCAGACAGAAGTTCCTGCAAGGTCTCGGGGTAATCTCGGATCACCGCCATTTTGTGAGGTGAGAGAGGCTCCGTTTTAGATCGTTGAGCACTAGCAATTTGTGTTCCTTGATATTCCAGACTTGTCGGTTTGGGGTCAGTCATATCTGGAGTTGACTGCTCCCAAGATAGATGGGGTCCGCTCCAATAAAAGCATCAGGAGTCGGGATTCTTAAACTATTCCTCCGGAGCAAAGCTCTTGCATGTCCATCTTGCTCAAAGTTAGGCTTCACCCTGAGTGGCAAATATCTTAATCGTTTAGCAGAGGCCTAGTCAAAGGATGTAGGGGATGAAATGGCGCCTGAAGTGCTTTCACAGTGCTTTAGTGATATTTTTAAAATCACAAGGGAAGCGACACTGCTGGAAATGCAATACAAAACATTTTATAGAACCAATATAAGCAAATGCGGGCGATCCTGGATGGGTTTGTGGGCTGACACACTCTGTACCAAATGTAAATCTAAGGAGGGGTACTTACATTCCAGAAATGAAGGTATATATCTCTTTGAGGGAGCTGTGTTGTGAGGCTCAGAGATCAAATGAGAAAGTTTGTGGGGCTCAGAGTAGATATCTGGTTTTCTGATGTTGGGATTGCTGGTCCTTTAATGGATAGGTGTCTGCCTCAAATTAAACAGAAGTTTGTTTGATTAGCCTTACTGCTAGTAAAAAGAGAGATTATATATGTGCTAAAGGATAAGAGATACAGTACCACCACTTCAAGAATGTATCAATCTCATGCATGAAACAAGTCTTAATGATTTGAAACTATGTAAGGGGAAGTGGGAGATATCTGTGGGAGAGATGCAATCAATTATAAAGAGTAACAGTAGCTCCTAGGAGGGGTGGGAAAGGGGTTTGGAATGAGGGGTTTGGGTTGGATGATTGGGAGTGAATGTGGAGGTTGAGTATTGATGGGTGTGCAGTATGAAGAAAGTGATCTTATATTGTCTGAAAGTGTGGATGTCCAACAGAGTTGCAGAATTTGTTGCCAGCAAGAAGGTTCGTGGACCCAGAGTGCATTTGGTGTGTTTCCTAAGGAGTTGGTGGGACTGCGACCAGGTGCCTCCCATTGTCTACCAAAGGATTATTTCTAGATCAGACAGTACGGGACTGAACCCTGGTGCATCCTATACATCTGGAAGGAAAATTTTGCTGTTTAATATTTTTTACTTGTGCCTTTCTTCCAGGAGTGGTAGTATTTTTGAGCTTTTAATAAAGTGATATGCAGATTCTAGAAGTATCTTACTGAAGTGCCTTTGTGATAGAAGCAGCTGTGGATAGACGTTCAGTCACATGCTACTTTGGTGTATCTTGTATTTCTATGAGTGTGTTATAGGGGAAAGTGTCTGGATATCTTCCTAGGCATCCAATGAAGTCTATGTAGAAAGTGTGCTCTTCTGACGGAGGAGGAGAAGTGGAGATAGGGGATGAATCTGGCGAGAGGCTGGGCAACAGACCAAGAGGGTAGCCTGCCAGTCTGCACCAGACAATAGGAAAGGAAAAAGAGAGAGATATACAACTAAGTACTCAACTTCTGTGCTAATTATGAGATTGGACTACTTTTTATTTTTCCTGTTTTCCTTTTGCTGTATGTTGAGTTATTAGGAGGGAATTCACTAATCAATATTTTCCATGAAAAAGGAAACTCCGTCTGGACTGAGTGAGTTTTGTCAAGAAAAGAGTGTAAGGAGTTTTGAGACCTGTCTGCCTATAAGTGGTTTGGTCCTGGTTTGCTTCCCTCTGCTCACCAGGACCCCCTTTTATTTCTTTAGCGACTGCTGGGTTTCATGTGATTTGAAGGAGCATGATAGAAAAAGAACATGGTCAGCTTAGATGGGCATTGCAGTTCTTTTCTCCTGTCATTGTCTCTGTTTTCACAGTAGATTACAGATAAGGATCACTATTAAAGATTAACCACCAGCAAGACAAATGAGATAAGAAGGCAGGAGTTAGCACCTGAACAGTGTGGTTATTTATTGTAATAATGATTAATTTTCAAAATTATATTCACTTTATTTGGTATGGAGAGGGTGTAAAATCATAGGCACTGGGTTACTGGGCCACTAAAATTTGCCTGGTTTTAGTCTGTTATGGGTCCACAGAGAGCTGGAGGAATAGAATGCTGTCTCATTCTGGAGTTCTGTTTTTTGGGAGGGGGGTGGATAAAGGTTAGATGGAATGGGGAATAGGCTTTTGCAGGGGAAGGAATGGGAGAGGAAACTGAGGAGAGTAGCCAAGAAAATCAACCACCCTACCCCATTCACACACATTAGGCATCAAAGAGGGAAAAGAACTCTAAGCTCAAAAAGCAAGGGGCTGTCCCAACAGAAAGAAATGGAGTAAAATAAACATAGACAAAAACAAGACAGTTTAAAAGGGAAAAATCATCAGCAAAAGAGACACAAAGATTATCCCCTTCCTGGGTAAATTATTTAATACATTTTGTCTGGCACCCAAGTTTCCTAAATATTATCCACCCCTACTGTAGAGATTTTATATAGTAACATAGTAATATGATGCAGATAAAGACCAGTATGGTCCATCTAGTCTGCCCAGCAAGACGGCAAGAGTAGGTGCACCTGCTGCTCCTTGCAGGTCGCCTCTCCCCATGCCTTTGTTTAGGGGTGTACCCACCGCTCCATGTAGATCCCCCCCCCCATTTGTTGAGATATAAGAGATAGTTATGTTTATTTTGATTTTATCCTGTTGCTATAAAGGGATCCACTGTGTCTGTCCCATGCCATTTTGAATTCTGGCATGGTATTTGCCCCCACCACTTCCATCGGGAGGGCATTCCAAGCATTCACCACCCTTTTAGTGAAAAAGTATTTCCTGACATTGCCTTTCAGTTTACCCCCTTGCAGCTTCATGTTCTGCCTTCTAGTTTTACAGCTTCCCTGTCTTTGGAAGAGGTTTATTTGTTCATTAATACTCTTTTAAGTATTTGAAGGTCTGAATCATATCTCTCCTGTCCCTCTTCTCCAGAGTGTACAAATTTAAGTCTTCAAGTCTCTTCTTATAAGTCTTCTGATGCAGGCTCCAAATCATTTTGGTCACCTTCTTCTGAACCGTTTCCAGACTTTTTATATCCTTTGTGATATTTGGTCTCCAAATCTGAACACAATATTCCAAGTGAGGCCTCACCAGCGACTTGTACAGTGGCATTAATACCTCCTTCCTTTCTGCTGGTAATTCCTCTTTGTATGCAACCCAGCATCTTTCTGGCTTTTGCCACCACCTTGTCGCACTGTTTTGCCACCTTGAGATCCTCGGAAATAATCACTCAGAGGTCCTTCTCCTGGTCCGTTCATACCAACCTCTTGCTCCTTATTGCGTACAATTACCATGGTTTTCTGCTTTCCAAGTGCATGACACTGCACTTCTTCATATTAAATCATAAATATGTCCCATCCTCACTCCCCAGGCATTAATTACTCTCCTACTATCCTTAGTTATGTCCCGTCTAGATTTCTGTAATTCTGCACTTGCTGGTACTCCTCAAACTCAACTCTATAGACTCCAGTTGATCCAAAATACAGCAGCCTGAATTATCAGGCATTCTACACGCCGAGACCATGTCACCCCCTTCTTTTTCAGCTCCATTGGTTCCCTCTGGAATATTGTATCTGGTACAAAATCCTTACTCTGGTTCATCAAGCTCCTTATACACACACTTCACAGTATTTGGCAGATCTCCTCCAATTTCACACCCTACACACAGTCTTTGCTCAGCACATATTAACCGTCTTCATCTTCCATCACTATCTCGTGCACATCTAGAATTCACCCACCAGTCTGCCTTTTTCCCTGGGTCCGGCCCTATGGAATTCCCTCCCCACCACTCTGATTGGAACAGACCTACGTCAAATTTAAGTCAATGCTCAAAACCCATTTGTTCTCCTCCGCTTTTGACCTTCCCTCACCCATTGTCTGACTCCACTTCTTTATCTGCTTTCTGTCTTGTTTGACTTCTCTACCTTTCCTGTCCTAAATTGTAGTTCTTTCTTTTTTCATTTTCTGGCCTGTGGCCTTATCTGTATATTTTTGTATTGTACACTGCCCTGATGTCGCAAAGGTGCGGTATATCAAATGGCTTAATAAACATAAATCTTAACTGCCAAGCATTGGACCATTCTTCCAGCTTGTGTAGATCTTTCCTCAAGTTATCCACTCCATTAGGGGAGAGTACTCTGTTGCCAATTTTTCTGTCGCCTGCAAAAAGACAGACTTTTCCATTCAGTCCTTCAGCAATATCACTCACAAATACATTGAACAGTACCGGTCCCAGGACTGAACCCTGGGGCATACCGCCAATCACTTTCCCTTCATCCGAGTGAGTTCCGTTTACCATCATCTTCTATCGTTAACCAATTTCTGATCCAGTTCACCACCTTATGACCCATCCCCAAGTTGCTGAATTTATTGATAAGCCTTCTGTGAGGAACAGTATCAAAAGCTTTGCTGAAATCTAGGTAGATCACATCCATCGCATGCCCTTGATCTAGTTCTCTGGTCACCCAGTCAAAGAACTCAATCAAATTTGTTTGGCAAGATCGTCCTTTGGTAAAACCATGTTGCCTTGGATCATGCAACCTGTTAGTTTTGCTCTTTCAGGAGGGCCTCCATTACTTTTCCCGCCACCGAGGTAAGGCTTACTGGCCTGTAGTTTGGCACTTCTTCCCGACTACCACTTTTGTGAAGAGGTACCACATCAGCTCTTCTCCAGTCCTGTGGAACTTCTCCTGTCTCTAAGGATCTATTAAAAACCTCTTTTAATGGCTCTGCTAGAACCTCTCTGAGCTCTTTCAGTATCCTGGGCTATATCTCATCCGGTCCCATAGCCTTGTCCACTTTCAGTTTTGCAAGCTGTTCTGTAAATGGTGTAGTATCTACTCCATTCCCATTTGTATATTTGTCAAACACAGGTGGTCCTTCTCCAGGATTTTCTTTAGTAAAAACAGCACAGAAGTATTTGTTTAGAATTTTCGCTTTTTCACTGTCACTTTCCACAAATCCATTCCCAACACTTTTGAGTTCTGCAATTCCACCACTGATTTTCTTCCTCTTCTGAATATACCTGAAAACGTTTTTGGCACCACACATCACATCTTTAGCCATCTTTTATTTATTTTATTTATTTATTTATTTAGCTGTATTTATATCCCGCTTTTCACCGGGTCAAAGCGGTCAAATGGGAGATACATTTAACACGAGGGGATATGACACACATACGCTAATACTTACAGGGAACATGGGCACTGGAGGGTTAAGTGGCTTGCCCAAGACCACAAGGAGTGCCTATAGGACTAGAAATCCCAGTCCCTCCGGCCTGAGATTGCTGTTCCCAGGTGGGACTTGAACCCCCGGCCCTCCGGCCTGAAGTACCTTGTCCTAACCACTAGGCCACACCTCCCACTAGGCCACTCCTCTTTTATTCTGCCTTTGATTTTGCTATCCTTATTTCTCTTTTTATCTTTTTAAATTTGATCCTCTGTTGTTTTCTGTGTTCTTCTGTTTGCGAATTCTGAATTTTGTGAAAGCTGTGTTTTTTGCCTTTATTTATGTAGCTACGTCTTTGGAGAACCAAATAGGTTTCCTTTTCCTCTTGTTTTTATTTACTTTCCTTACATATATATCTGTTGCCCCTTTTATTGCCTCCTTTATTTTAGCTCTTTGCAATTCTACTTCCTTTATTCCTTCCCACCCTGCCACTCCTCCTTCAGGTACTTGGCCATTTTACTGGTCAATGTTTTTGAAATCTAGGACTTTGAGCTTTCTGTGATGGGATTCTGCCTTGGCTTTTATCTCAAACCACACCGTGTGATGATAGCATGTTTAAATGCCCATGTTAGCAGCAGCAATCTCCATTGGTAAGCACAAAATCTAGCACCGAGCTCTCCCTGGTTGGTTCCATCACCATTTTTCTAAGTAATATATCTGGGAAGGTATCCATAATTTTTTTACTTCTTTCCAGATTTGCAGAAGGAATACTCCATTTCACACCGGGTAGATTAAAGTCACCCAATATGATCACTTCCCCTTTCATGGCTATCTTTGCAATATCAACAATCAATTTGCTATCCATTTCTTCAGTTTGAGTTGGAGGCCTGTCTACTACACCTCTTTCCAATGTCCACAGTGCTTCTTCTTTGCACTCCGTCTTACCTCCTCCTCACCATGCAAACACACACACCATCACCACTCGCACCTTGCTCCACCCCCAGAAATGTACAAATACACACACCCAACCAAAAGGCCCCCATCACCAACAACGGGCGATCGCAGAGACACCGCAAAACTAGAGCAACAAAGACACGGATAAAACTCTCCCCTCGCCAGAACACACACGACATGGATCTGCAAGGAACGCACGATAACTGTAACATCACCCTCATCAATGCTCGATCAATTCAGAACAAGACCCACATAATCTATGACATCATCAAAGACGAGCAACCAGACATCCTCTGCATAACTGAAACCTGGATCACGGACACTGATGCAGCCATATTAAACCAGCTAGGGCATCCCGGTTACAACCTGTATAACTGCCCACGAGCAAATAAAAGAGGCGGAGGAGTCCTCATAATAGCTAAAACCAACCTACAACTTGCCACAACGTACCTGGACTCAAACTCAGACATTGACATGCTTAAAGTTGAGAACCTGGCTCTATCCATCTGCCTAGTTTACAAAGCCCCCTCAACAAACCAAGAAACTCTTGCCTCGGTACTAGAAAGCATCTCTTCAACACAACCAAAGAAATTCCAAGTGATTCTAGGAGACTTAAACCTTTCATCAACAGCGACCTCCCACGCAAAAAATTTCCTGGAAGCCATGTCCCAACTGGGATTTCAACAACTAATAAACGAGCCCACTCATGACAAGGGTCACACACTCGACATGGTCTTCACTCCCATGGGTGACCAGTGCGCTATAGACAAGCCTTTGATAAAGATCAACCCAAAACCGTGGTCAGACCACCACCAAATCGATATACAGATGAAACTACCATATGTACCAAAGGACACAAAAACACGAAGAGTAATGCAACAACAAAGGAGATTCAACAAACTAAACTTGGAATACCTTATAAGTAACATTAAGACGTACATAGACCTTCAAAGCACGGATCTCGATGCGTTAACTGAAAGCTGGAGCACCGGAATACAGACCGCAGCAAACCCCAAATGGAGCAACACCCCGAACCTGACCAGACAACAATCCGAACCCTGGTACACTCAAGTCCTAGCCAAAATGAAGAGAGAACTCAGAAAGCATGAAAACAAATGGAGACGTACGAAATCTATCGAACATAGGGTGGAGTACCTCAACCTCCTCTCGAAGTACAAAGAAGAGGTGAACGCTGCGAAAAGGATGCACCACACAAACCTATTAAACAAAGCAATCAACAAACCCAGGGAACTTTTCAAGCTAGTGAAATCCCTAACGAAAACATCACAACCTGACCACCAGGATAACTCTATCGATCCACAAACGCTGGCCAACCACTACGCGAGCAAGCTGACTGCAACCCTACCCGACCCCTACAGGGTGGAGGCAAACTGGGAAACCACTGTGGAACAAGAATTGACATGGAGAAACTTCCACAGGATCGATGAGCAACAAACAAGCAACATAATAACTAGCATCAAGACCACCACCTCCCCGCTCGACCCCTGTCCCACTGCTTGGGTCAAGGCAGCAAAAAAAGACATAGTCCAACAAGTCTCACACATTGTAAACCAATCATTGCATCAAAGAATTATGCCCGACCAGCTCAAGAAATCGATAATAAGACCAGTACTAAAGAACAATAAACTCAACAAAACAGACCCAACATCTTACCGCCCCATCTCCAGCATATCCTTCTTAGCAAAAATCATCGAAAAAGCAGCCCTCATACAACTGCAAGAGCACCTGGATGAACACAACATACTTGACATGCAACAATACGGGTTCAGACGTAACCATGGGGTAGAAACACTTTTAATAGCTCTACTTAATAACCTCCACAAAGGCTTGGAAGACAGGAAGAAAACGTTCTTACTCATCTTCATTGACATCTCCGCCGCTTTTGATACTGTCCATGGTATCCTACTAAAAAAACTAGAATCGATAGGAATCTCGGGAACCACCCTTAAATGGTTCTCCTCCTATATAACGAACAGGAGTCCTTAGGTCCAATTCAATGGAGAAAAAGCAGAAGGGTTCACTCAAACGCAAGGCATTACCCCAGGGATCGGCCCTCTCGGCACTCCTCTTCAACATCTACATGCAGCCCCTCTGTAGCATTTTCAAAAAACATAATATCAATTACCATATCTATGCAGATGATATTATGCTATACACTCAACTGGACACAACTGACCCAAAGTATACCCAGATTGAATCCTGCCTGTACGAGATGTTAGCATGGCTCCTACAAAACAACATGGCAATTAACCATAAGAAAACCGAAGTAATGTATATATCAAGTAAACCGAACTTTGAACCTCCTCCGACAGTCACCCTCTGTAACAACACTTACAACACAAAAAGTGAAATCAAATATCTGGGTGTCACACTCGACAGCAAACTACAAATGGAAAAACACCTGCGAAAAACCAACAAAGCCATCTTCCGCAAGCTCAGAGTCCTACAACCACTGAGGAACTTAATCGAACCCTGTGATTTTCGGACAGTGGCGCAAGCACTCATTATGCCTCACTTAGACTACTGTAACGCCATATTACAGGGTCTGCCAAAGAAAACGCTAAATATTTTACAATTGGCCCAAAATGTGGCAGCAAGGGTCATCACACGAACCAGCATTGCTCAACACATCACACCTGTATTGATCGAGCTACATTGGCTACCTGTTGAGGCCAGGATACAATATAAAACTTTGGTAACCACATTCAAGCTCATACATGACCTAGCGCCATCATTCCTCTCAACCCTGGTCAGCAAGCAACCAACCAACAGAGAAAGGAGAACTGTCAACTCTGACAAACTTCAAGTTCCTAGTAACATCAGATCAGTAAAAGCCAGTACCAGCAATAAAGCTTTCTCATTCTCAGCCCCACGAACCTGGAATCAACTACCACACGAACTACGAGCTATAAAAGACATAAATGCTTTCAGAAAGAAACTAAAAACCCATCTCTTCAAATATCACTATAACCAGATGTAATCCAAAGTGGAATCATGTAGCTGATCTGTATAAATGTAAATATTGTTAAAGCTGTAAATATGTAAACACAACCTTGAAGTGCCTAACCCTGCGTGGTGTGACAGACCCTAAATCTATGTATATATTGTCACAATTGTTTCTGTCCTGATTTGACATCTCCCAAATTTGTAATCAAACCACTACTGATCGCTGGAAGTAGCGGTATATAAGTTTAAACTAAATAAATTAAAAAAAAAAATTATAGGGTGAGTTGTCCTCCTTTTCTACCCTATCTATCTCTTCTAAATAGATTTTAGCCAGCTATGGCTAGATCCCATTCATGCGACTCGTTGGACATTGTGGCCATTACAGAAACATAGTTTGAGTCCATTTCCACCATTAGGGCTTCCATGTCAGGAACGTTTTGGTTAGGCTTTGTGTTCATTGCTTTTCAGCATTTGTTAACTGGCTCGCCTGTATTTTGCATGGATTTTGTTCTACACGTCTTTTCCCACTCACCATTGATGTGGGGTTTAAAAGTGTGGCTGTTTCCAATGTTATGCATTTGCTGAGAGTGACATCCTGAACTTGTCGTCCTCCATCCATCACCCCCTTTTCCTATTTTAAATACCTGCCCACATACTGCCTGAATTTTTCATTTAGGATCCTTTTCCCTGTGATGGAGAGATGTAGTCCATCAGCACAGCATAGTCTCTTGTAGATCCGTTTCCCCAGTTGCCTATATATCTAAATCTTCCTTGTTTGCACCAGGTTTGGAGCCATGTATTAAAGTTGTTTATACGATGCAGACTTTCTGCCCCCTAGTCGGGGTATCATGGATGGACCACATCACACCAATTTTGAAGAAACTCCACTGGTTACCCATACAGGCCAGACTTCATTACAAGATCTTAGTCCTGACCTTCAAAGCCTTAAACAATCAGCCCCCCACATCCATCAACAAGATGATCCATACCACACCCCCTAACAGAACCAGAAGATCCACAACGGAGAACACCCTGATGATCCCAAAAGAAATGACAAAGTGCACAAAGGCAACATCCAACAGGGCCTTCACGATCTACGCACCTAAAGCCTGGAATGCCCTCCCCACAGACATGCGTGCCATCACTAACCTGACCCAATTCAGGAAGGCACTGAAGCATCACCTGTTCATAAGACACTACCCAGAAACCAGTGGTAGAAACCAGTCAGCGAGCACTCTCACCAGTCACCTAGAGCCCCCAATAACATACCCAGCAAGATAACGGTTAGCCAGCCCAACCTGGCCAGCCCCGAATAGACTACAGCAGGAAAGTATAGGCATCATTGTAAATAAACTGTAGAAAGTTACCCCAATTATATCCAAGTTTTAATCCCTGTTCACTGTAAATACTGTGCGGTCCGACTGCATGGTATAAGATTTTGTTTGATGTACACCGCACTGATATGAATAGCTCGGTATAGAAGAAAAGTTAAATAAATAAATAATAAAATAAATCACCAAGAACAGGTAGAACTTCTGAGAATGCTATAATGTTAACAATGGGCTTGAGTTTCTCTCCCAGAGTCTGAAAGTCCTTTCAAACTGCAGAGGCAGTATTTTGTCGTGAAGTGCAAGGTTCAGAACCGATGGAAACAGAGGTTTCTGTGGAAAATGAAACCAAAGATGTCAGTACTGAGTCAAGCATGGAGGGTTGGCATGGAAACCATAAACAAACCTCGTCACAGAGGGCTAGGGAACGCCCATCCCCTGAGCTAGCTCCTACCTCATCAGGGAACTGTGAACACCTGGGGGGAGGTGTGGCTCAATACAACGGGGGAAGGAAGCTAGATAAAAACCCTCTAGTAAAATATATGACAGAGACAGAGACAGACACAGACACGGGCAAAGATACGAGCAGAGACAAGGGGAGAGTCTCAGATGGAAGCTCAGTCTCCGACACGGAGAGAGACACAGCAAGCGTGGGGAAAGGTAAAAGAAATCCCAATCCTAGTTGGAGATACTCTTCAAAGGACAAGAGCTGTGTAGGACATTCAGGTCCAGGACACAGGGAGCAGTGCTTAAACGTAGGAGGCACAGAGGATTTCTATTGCTCAGGAAGCAAGGACATTTATGCTGAAAAGCAGAAAAGACAGCCACGCTGGGTTCACAAAAGGCAGACTCCAGGTAAAGTCAATTTCCCTGATTATAAATATATATCAGAAGGGGGAGAGGAGTTTTGTTTTCCGTGTGGTAGCCAAGGGAGAATCCTGAGAGGAAGTAGTGTTAAAAGCAAAGGAAGAATTCCATGTTATAAAGCTGAAGAGGGAAACGTATTACCCTTTAACTACAGAGAGCTGTTTGCACCTGAGAGCAAGCATTTAGACTCACCAAGCAGGTTGGGGGAAGGAAACCCTGTGAGTGAAAGAGAACAGTTTGCCTGGCAAAGAGAAGAACCTGTTCTAAAAGGTTTCCAGGAGGAAACTGATTGTATGCACTGGGACCCATATCAACCTCCTGAGTCAGAATATATGATGGACTGTTCTTATATGGTGGCGGATAATGTGCAGTCTCTGTGCTGAATATATTGGCTTTTACTAAGGAGAAAGAAACAGCCAAAAGAAACATTTTGGAAGGAACTGTTTATTGTTTTGGTTTTGTATAACAGCTGAAAGTAAGCAATATTTTTGTTATCACTGGAAGTATAATTTCGTTGTAAATAGTCCTTATTCTTGGTCTTCAACATCTAACCCCGGGAGGGGAAATAAATCCTAATTTCCTTAAACCACTCGTGCACAACGTGTACTCATTTTCATGGTTGGTGGACTACATTACCCAGGAGGCCTTTCTACACCTCCATTTTAAGTTTTACCACCCAAGAAACACAACTACCCACTTGCCCTACCTATGCTAATTACCTCTGGGAGGGTGAGTGGTGACAATTTCTAGCCAGATCATTTGTACCCATGTGGTTGATGACATCAATTTTGGAATGCTCACTTTCTGCACTCCAAATGATTCTTCTTAGAATGAAAACACCACAGTTATTCCATTGAATACACAACATGCTGATTTAGTAGGCCTAGGAGAAAGAGAAAAGGTGGGTGTAACACCTAATTAAAGGACATATGTCAATGTATATGATGACTATATAGGCAATGCAATCCTGGAGTGGGTGGGGTGAGGGTTAGGGTGGGTGGAAATTTAATGTCCCTGGCCAGTAGACCTTATATGAACTGATGGCACACTCCAGATATCTGATTGGTTAAAAGGCTATGCTAGTCAGAATATTCCTAAAAAATTATATTCAACATTCCTAAAAAATTATATTCAACATTTTACAATTGCCTGTTTTTGTTTTTTTTTAATACAACTTTTAAGTCTGAAAGCTTAGCTGTGTGTAGTCTCTTGGAGCTGTGATGAGCTCCATCCTGTGAAGCAGGCTTGTAACAGACAATGTTAACTGAAATATTCAAACTGAAATCCTACTATGCAAAGGTCCTGTAATCTTAAATTTTATACCTTTGCTGCAAAATTCAGTAGGAGACTTAGATAAAAGACCAGGTCTCTGCAAATCTAAAAGCAAATGTGTACATCTATTGCATTGCTAAGAAATAATGGGAAATGGTACTGGTATGTGAATGCTTAAAGGAATAGCTTAAACTTTACAACATAAAATTTAACATTTGCTATGTTTTTAAGTTAATGACAGATGCCATGAAGTGTTCCTATATATGGCAGAGAAAATTGAATGAGTGTTCCTTCTCAAGTATTAGTTTGAAATTCTTATTTACCTTCCGCTGGTAAAGGGGTCTCTTTGTCTCTTAATGATAACTGACAAATAGCTTAAAGCCAGAAAATTGTTGCTTGGCTGAACTGACCTTGGGATCATTGAAGGAATTAATACATAAATGAGGAAAAGCTGGGCTGCTGGTCAGCCCAGCCAAAATTAACATGGCTGCCGGGGAACCTCAGCCACCTCTTTCATTCCTTTGCTTAGCTGTAGCCTCGCTTGTGGTTGTGGGTGGGGAGGAGGGGAATCGCATGATGCAGGTTATCAGGCATGCATGGGGACAGTCAAATCCCGTACTTGTGGATTGACCTTGAGGGGAGGGTGCCCAGATAGGGTGAGTATGTTGAACCGATAGAACCCCCTTCACTCTCTTCTGCCTCCCAATTTTTTTATTTATTCAGGCTGTTTGAAAGTTGTAATGTTGTACCAGCTGGAAAAGGGGGGTGGATTTACCCGAGCCATGTATGAGAGGATGTGGCAAAACCTAAACAAGAAAGCTAGACTGGGAAGGCCATTAGTATTGCAGGGGCCGCAGTGCTGGATGGCAGCAGGTGAACAGCAAGCTAGTACCCCTTGGATGACTCTGGGGAGTAGAAGGGTTCAAAGTAGGGGTTGAGGGAGTAACTGCTAGTCCAGTTGGAAATGAGGTCATGGTGCATTTGGGAGCTGCTGGGGAGGGAGGGGGAGGCTGTGGCCAGCTGCCTTCTCTGTTTCACATAAAGGGGCTTTATGGTGGTGTGGGGGAGGAGTGATGACCCATAAGGCAAGTTTGTATTGTATGGATGGCTGGGGTATGGTTTAAGCATAAATAAAGCTGCAGTCTTTTGATCCCAGTGACTCTGTCTCTGGCTGTTCTTTTCAGGTCTCCTGTATTAAATTAAAAAAAAAAAGAGGTGGAGTTAGGGGAGTGCCAGCAGGTCCGGAGCTACCATTAGGTGAATTAAGCAGTTGCCCAGAGTGTTGGCCCTCCAGGGGTGCCCATTGCTGCTGTGGCTACCCTTATCTGGGGCCTGCAGTAGCGGCAATAGTTCCAAACCATGCCGTTTCTGCCCTTTCCTGACGCCAATTTCTGGTTTATGCAAACTGGAAGCTGCAGCGGAGGGGACGGAAATGGCACCATAGTAACAGAAAAGAACTGTGATGCAGCACCAGACTGTATTGGTAAATGCATCGTGGTTTGGAGCCATTGCTGCATCTGCAGGCCCCAGAGAAGGGACAGCAGTTGTGGCTGCAATGGGGGCGGAGGACCCATGGGGGGGGGCAGCAGGATGGAGGGCCCGCATACGGTGCCTCTAATCCTTGCACCACTCCTGAGTGCCAGGTGAATTCCCTCGTGCCTGTGTTAAATCTTAATGCTTGTTCAGTCGAACCACTGTAGTTTTTAAAATTTTGGTAAAAAATGCGAATGATGCTGGATGGTTTGCACATCCCTTAAGCCTTATGCTAGCTCACATTTTGCTTGCATTTAAGGGGTCCACTCCATGATGAGTGACCCTTGAGTTCCGTATCCACATTGTTCAGATGACCTGCAGTATTCAGAAGTCACACCTCTATAGGAAATCACAATGGCTGCATGCAGACAGCTGAGCAAAGGTCAGAGAGAGTGTGATTCAGCTGTGACACAGTCTCTGCCATTGCCAGATGCATGAAGCTCATTTTTACCAAATCTGAGTCACAGGTAGAATTTTTCTGAATGATCTTGGATTTCACAGCCTTATGTATGGGTTGTTAGAACTCCAACTGATTGCACAAAAGATTTTAATGGAACATTTTGTGAATGCTTGCCATTGGTTTGAACTCTTGTATATATTTCTTACTTGAAAAACCCTTTTGGTTGCATTATCTTAAGCAATCATCATATTCTTCTACTTTTGCCTAATATATGTTTTATGTATCTTTGTAGGTGAGATTCCTTTATCTTCAAGTTAAAATTGGACCCTTCTTTTTATTTTGCTGCTTTCAACCAAACATAGCATTGTATTAAAATTTTACCCATATTAAAATGTTGTTTAGTTCTATGGAGCAGTGCTCAATGTAGTATTCTTCAAAATACTGACTTGACTCAACTTGAGTCTTCTTTCTATTTATTCATCTTATGTTTCCTCACATTTTATAGCCACTTGTTCTTCAAGATTTCTTTGCTAAACAGTCAATTTTCTGAATAGAGAGAGGTGAATAATAGTGTCCCAGGGTTCTGTATTGGGACCACTACTTTTCAATTTATTTTTAAATAATCTGGAAATGAGAGAGTAAGGTGATCAAATTTGCAGATGACACAAAATCATTCAAAGTTGCTAAATCTTGAGAGGATTGTGAGAAATTCCAAAAGGCCTTGGGAGACTGGGCATCCATATGGCAAACGAAACTGAATGTGGACAAGTGTAAAGTGATGAACATAGGGTAGAGCGATCCATGTTACAGCTACACAGTGCCGGGCCCTACATTAGGAGTTTCCACCCAAGAAAAGGATTGAGACGTTATCATAGATCAGTGTTCTCCCCAGGACCCTTTGAATGGGTGCATCTTCCGGCTAACTTAACCTGATGAATTGTCAGGGCAAAATAAGGAGCAGGAGTGGAAAAATGGTTAAAGTGATTATTGTAAGTAATATGTAAATATAATATGAATGAATTAGACACTTAAATTAGTTTGAAACACTGACAAACATATCACATATGGAACTTCCTGAAAGATGACTAATTACATTGTTTGCTGCTGACTGGCTTATAGTGTGTCCCACTCAGCTATTCCTTCATGCTACCTGGCTGGAAAATATTTCTGGGAAGAACACTGTAGATAATACATGGAAATTCTCCACTCAGTGTGCATCAATGGCTAAGAAAGCAAATAGAATCCTAGGAATTATTAGGAAAGGAATGCAGAATAGTACAGAGAATATCATAATGCCTCTGTATTGCTCCATGGTGCAACTGCACCTTGAAGATTGTGTGCAATTCTTGTTAGTGTATCTATGGAATTGTTCCATATGATCGCCCTTGCCCTTCTCTGAATCTTTTCTAAAGGCGTTCATATGGAACAATTCCCCTCTGCGGAAAACCTACCTAGATTAGGGCTCTTCAGTTTGGAGAACAGATGGCTAAGGGGAGATATGACAGACATCTGTATAATGAGCGGAGTGCAACAGGTAAACACAAATCAGTTTGCAAATTTCTAAGTGCTGCATGTATGGTAGGTCTTGGGGAAGCCCAGAGGATCTTAATTTTCAGTACTAGTCTAAGGACTAGGTTTACTAAAATGTGCTACTCTGTCCTAACATGCATTAACATGTGTTATTTACTGCAGGCAAGCCCTGGCTTTAGACCTAGACAACATAGACAATTTCCTAGGGTGCTAAATTAAAACTATACCAGATACCTAGGCCAAAGGAGGAGTGTGCTCCTATTTCATTCAGGGCTAGGTGTATGTGCTTCCTAAAAGAGGCTCTATCAATGTCACATATATACAAACAGCCTTCAAAAATCTGTCTTGTCGGACACCTTTATATAAGGCTGTTACTATTCCAAGCTGCCTCAGTCAAGAGTCCATTTTAAGTTTTTTAATTAGTGATCAATCAAAGTCCATTAAAAAAATATCAGTGCTAATATTCCAACACAACATTGTGTTTTGAACTTTCAAACTGTTAATCTCTGCATCAGAGTCTGCATTGATATACTCATTCGAAATGGAGATCTCAGAATCTCAATCCGCTTTCAAAAGTAGCTGGACTGTCTCTGGCTAAAGTCCAAAAGACACAGCAGTATAGCACTATGGCCTTACTTTGTTTTTCTACTGGCTTTCCAGTCTTTAGGATCTCTGACAATCCCCCACCCACTTATCTCTGGAATCTGATGTCCGGTCTTGTCTATAGGCGCCAAAATCTTAAATCTGGCCCTGACTACAGGCCCCATGATACACACTTACACCTGTTTACTAATAGTATGTATTTAATGGTGTTAATGTTTGCTAACTTGGTGCATTGCAGCACACCTAACCCTGAATGACAAGAAATAAGAGTGCCACATTAATGCATCTGTTTACTAATTAATGTACATGTTCCAGAATAACTGACAGCAAAGTGCATTATGATATGAAGCACATTTTATATTATCAATGAATTCATATGTAGCATTCCAAAACAGGCATTTTGGTGGGATGTAGGTCATAAAGCATACAGATTTATAGAATTGTGCCCATTTTTTAGTTTGTTTTAATACTTTTCACATGAAATTTATAGTGTGGGTATATGAAACTTTGTCGTCTTTGAGAATTGTGTAAAGATGGTGTTTTCTGCAACATGTTTCCAGATTTTTTTTTTTTTTAAGAATCTTTTGATTTTTTTTTTTTTTTTTTTTTGTTCCTAATATGGGGAGGAATGTTGGTAATGTATAACACAAATTGCTTCTTTTAAAGCAGACAGACCTTATTTTTTGTTGCATTTCTACAGCAGCTACGATACCATATGGGTATGTACACTCTGGAGGAGAGGAGGGATAGGGGAGATATGATTCAGACCTTTAAATAATTAATGAACAAACAAACCTCTTCCAAAGACGGGGAAGCTGTAAAACTAGAGGGCATAACATGAAGCTGCAAGGGGGCAAATTGAAAGGCAATGTCAGGAAATACGTTTTCACTGAAAGGGTGGTGAATGCTTGGAATGCCCTCCCGATGGAGGGTGGTGGGGACAAATACAGTGACAGAATTCAAAATGGCATAGGACAGACACAGTGGATCCCTTTACAGCAACAGGATAAAATCAAAATAAACGTAACTAATTTCTCAACAAACAGGGGTGTCCTACACAGAGCGGTGGGTTCACCCCTAAACAAAGACATGGGGAGGTGTAACCTGCACGGAGCGGCAAGTGCACCTACTCTTGCCATCTTACTGGGTAGACTAGATGGACCATACTGGTCTTTATCTGCCGTCATTTACTATGTTAGCTCACATTTGTTTAAACAGCTTAAAAATGTTAGTGTGCACATACTCAATTGTACGTGCATAAACTTACAAATTATTGTACATGTAATTGATTTGCACGGGTTAGAAAGTTTCAGCACACATACAAGGTGAAATTTGGAAGCACTAAGGAGATAGAGCAGCTTTTAAACTAGATAATAGGGGAAAGCCGACAGTCGCCCAAGAGCGCATGGTTCGGAAGAATGTATCCTTGAAGGATACTACAAAAAGCAGAGAGGTTCCAAAAAAGAGTAAAGTAGCCCAAATGCCCTCGAGTATGGAGCAGACAGAACTTAAAGATCCCAAATTACCCATGTCTACCAATAGCCAAATTAATATGAATAAAATACAGTCTCTAAAATGCTTGTATGCAAATGCTAGAAGTCTACAAAACAAGATGGGAGAGTTAGAATATATAGCACTAAACGAGAGGTTAGATATGATTGGAATATCAGAGACATGGTGGAAGGAGGACAACCAGTGGGACACTGTGATACCTGGGTACAAACTATATCGAAATGATAGAGCTGATCAAATTGGTGGAGGGGTTGCGCTCTGTTAGAGAGGGCATTGAGTCAGAAAGGATTAAAGTTTTGCAAGAAACAAAATTTGCTGTAGAATCTCTATGGATTGAAATTCCATGTAAAAAGGGGAAGGCGATGGCAGTGGGGGTGTACTATCGTCCGCCTGGCCAGAATGAACAAATGGATGATGAAATGCTCAAAGAAATCAAGGAAGCTAGCAAAAGTTACAGTGCAGTAATAATAATGGGTGATTTCAATTACCCCGGCATCGACTGGGTCAGTGTCACAACAGGACATGCTAGGGAGATAAAGTTCCTAGATGAAATAAATGACTGCTTCTTGGAGCAGCTGGTTCATGAACCGACCAGAGGGGAAGCAATATTAGACCTAGTCCTTAGTGGAACACCAGATGTAGTGCAAGAGATAAGGGTGTTGGGGCCACTTGGCAATAGTGATCATAGCATGATCGCCTTTGATTTAATTAGTGGAGGAGGGATAGTAAGGAAATCCACAGTACTACCCTTTAACTTTCGAAAGGGAGACTATGATAGAATGAGGAAAACAGTTAAGAAAAAACTAAAAGGAGCAGTTGCAAAGGTTAAAGACGTACATCAAGCTTGGGTGTTGAAAAATACTATCTTGGAAGCCCAGACCAGCTGTATTCCACGCTTTAAGAAAAGTGGAAGGAAGTCCAAAAAATTGCCAGCATGGTTTAAAGCTGAGGTCAGAGAGGCTGTTGTTGCCAAAAAAGCATCTTTCAAGAAATGGAAAAAAGAGCCAAATGATGAAACCTGGAAACAGCACAAGCACTGGCAAGTCAAATGCAAGGCATTGATAAGGCAGGCAAAGAGAGAATTTGAGAAGAAGCTTGCTGCGGAAGCAAAAACGCGAAATAAAGACCTTTTCAAGTACATTCGTAGCAAAAAACCCGTGAGAGAGTCAGTTGGTCCATTAGATGATAAAGGGGTTAAAGGAGCACTAAGAGGCGACAAGGCGATAGCGGAGAGACTGAATGAATTCTTTGCTTCGGTCTTTACTGAGGAAGATGTAGGGATGTTACCCACGACTGAAGTGGTATTTAAAGGTGTGGAAGAATTGAAGGAAATATCAATACATCGGGAAGATGTCATACAACTATTAGATAAACTGAAGAGTAGCAAATCACCTGGGCCGGATGGTATACATCCAAGGGTGTTGAAAGAACTGAAATTTGAGATTGCAGACCTGCTATCAGTAATCTGTGAACTATCATTAAAATCATCTCTAATACCTGAGGATTGGAGGATCGCCAATGTAACACCAATTTTTAAAAAGGGTTCGAGGGGTGATCCGGGAAACTACAGACCGGTGAGCCTGACATCAGTACCGGGAAAAATGGTAGAAACCATCATAAAGAATAAAATTACTCAGCATATAGATAGTCATGACCTAATGGGAGACAGCCAACATGGCTTTAGACAAGGAAGATCTTGTCTTACTAATCTGTTATGTTTTTTGAAGGAGTGAATAAACAGGTGGACAAAGGTGAGTCGGTTGATATTGTGTATCTGGACTTTCAGAAAGCCTTTGACAAGGTCCCTCATGAGAGACTTTTGGCAAAACTAAAGAGTCATGGGATAGGAGGCAGTGTACTACTGTGGATCAGGAACTGGTTAAAAGATAGAAAGCAGAGGGTAGGGCTAAATGGCCAATTTTCCCAATGGAGAAAGGTGAATAGTGGTGTACCCCAGGGATCTGTGCTGGGTCCGCTGCTTTTTGACATATTCATAAATGACCTGGAAAGTGGAATAACGAGTGAGGTTATCAAATTTGCTGATGACACAAAACTATTTAAAGTTGTTAAAACCCAGGAGGATTGTGGAAAATTGCAAGAGGATCTTGATAAATTGGAAGACTGGGCATCAAAATGGCAGATGAAATTTAATGTGGAGAAGTGCAAGGTTATGCACCTAGGGAAGAACAACCCAAACTATGGTTACACGATGCAAGGTTCCACATTAGGAACCACCACCCAAGAAAAAGATTTAGGCGTCCTTGTGGATACCATGTTAAAACCCTCGGCCCAGTGTGCAGCGGCGGCCAAGAGAGCAAATAGAATGCTAGGTATGATAATGAAAGGAATGGAAAATAAAACAAAAGATATTATAATGCCTCTATATCGTTCCATGGTGAGACCGCACCTTGAATATTGTGTGCAATTCTGGTCGCCATATCTTAAAAAGGATATAGCAATTTTAGAAAAGGTTCAGAGAAGAGCCACCAAAATGGTAAAGGGGATGGAAGGCTACTCCTATGAAGAAAGGCTAAAAAGGTTGGGGCTCTTTAACCTGGAAAAGAGACGGCTGAGGGGAGATATGATAGAAGTCTATAAATTAATGAACGGAGTGGAACGGGTAAACGTAGATCGATTGTTTACCTTATCAGAATATAGAAAGACTAGGGGACATGCAATGAAGCTACAGGGTAAACTATTTAAGACTAATAAAAGAAAATATTTTTTCACTCAACGTGTAATCAAACTCTGGAATTTGTTACCGGAGGATGTAGTAAAGGCTGTTAGTGTAGCTGGGTTTAAAAAAGGTTTGGACAAGTTCCTGGAGGAAAGGTCCATAAACCATTATTAAGAAGGGACCCAGGATATCAATGCTTGAACCAATACAAGCATTGTGGAACCTGTGTCCCTTGGGGAAACTGCTAGGTACGTATGACCTAGATTGGCCACTGTTGGAAACAGAATACTGGGCTTGATGGACCTTGGTCTGACCCAGTATGGCATATCTTATGTTCTTATGTTCTTTGGACGGTTGAAAATGGGCATAGAAATGCCCGAAGCACAGAGATATCTCCAGAGCCATTTTAGAAGTCAGCTCTGGGGGCATCCCCGGCGTGAGGATGTCAGACTCTGAACGGGGGCATGACTGGGGCATTCCCAGGACCATGGAGGTGTGGTTAGGGCATTCTCATGGACCAGAACGTCTCCACCTGATTACAGAAACCTCATGGATATCTGGCGTCACATCTAACTTTAAACCAGCTCCAAGGCATGCATGGTGACAAACAAGCATCTGAAAAGTGTTCGTTTAGGCTGAAAAACATCTAATGTGTGTAGAGAGGAAAGCACTCTATCATCCCCAGTACTCGGCACAAGTTCAACTGTAGCAGTAGCAGGATAGGAACCCTTGCTGCACTGTTCCTAACCTACTACTCTGACCATTATGCTGTCTTGGATATCCATGTTCTGACAGATGGTTCTGGGAGATGTCTAAGTAGATGCCCCTGCAGACGGTCACTATCTGGCATGTCCAGATTTATGAAATGACGTTGGCACTTGGACTTGCCTGCATTTTTTTCAGACACTCATGGCTTTGACGACCCAGATTGCACTTGGATGGATCTTCAAAATTTCCCCCCACAATGTTTTTTGTATTAAGCACAAACTGGAAAAAATTCAGACATCAATCACATGCTATTTGTTTTCCGCTGTGAACATCCCAACTGAATCCCTGCTACTTTTGCTGCATTCACTTTCGGAGTTGTAGTGGCACTATGGCATATATAAATACGTTCTAGTTTTGTACCCTGCTATGTATTGGGCAACATTTTAAAGATCATCCTAGCAATACTTGCCATCTGTCAGTGGGGGGACAACACCCCCTCCCTCCCCAAATGACTTAATGGCAGCATCTTTGGAAAATCTATTGGTTGCCATTCTGTGTTTTTCGTCTAGGCATGATGGAAAGATGTTGGGAGCAGTGTTGCAAATTTCACCATGTGGAATAGGACAGGCAGTGGTGGGATTGGGCCGGTTTGGCCTGGTTCATGCAGAACGGTTCCTGCCGCAGCCTGTGTTTGCCAGACTGGACCAAACATGGCATTGAAACACTGGCACTGTAGTGGCGGGAATCCCCCCCGCCTGACATGTTTGACAGCATCAGGGGATTGCGGCATCGGGAGAAGCTCCTGATGCCTTCAAAACATTGTCAGGCGGTTCAACGGCCAGGTTGCTGCACCTCTGTGGAGGGCAGTGACCCAAGCGTATGGCTACTGCAATGCCTGCACACGAAGTGCAGCAACCCGGCTGTCATGCATGTGGGAGGACTGGGACCGAACTGGTTCTTAGTTGGTTCGGATCCCACCACTGGACAAAGACAGTGAAATGTGATGGGCTACTGGGGCCTTGCCAAGGGTAGGCATAACTCTCTTTGGTGAGCTTAGCTAAACAAGTGTGTTGGAGTCCCTCTTCATAATATAAATACATTTTAAAATACCCACGAAGGAGCCCTGCATGATTGTGACTACTGAGGGAAAACTGGCAGAGGAGAAGGCAGCAGATAAGTACTGCTAGCTAACTCCCTGCTGATTGGAGGGCAATGCAGAGGGGATAGGGTGAACAGACTGACCTCTGCAGACATTGGTGGCTCTGGTGGGCCCTCCTCTCCCCCACCAATTCTTTCTGCCAGCAGCTGCCAGCAGTGTTATACTCTGGTGTCGCTAAGTCTGAGACCATTCTCCATTGAAATTTAAGTCAGAGGCATGTCAAACATTTTGAATGGAGGTTTGTTGAGTGGAGTAAATTAATATACAGAGTTTACGATTCGCTGTGATTGTGGCAAAGCACATGGGAGAGGTGCTGCGCTCCAGAAGTCTCAGAACGTTGAGACTTTCCTTAAGAATGCCTTAGTAGATTTTAAGTTCTTAAGCAATTTTAGGTTCTTAAGCAGCATACAGGCCTTATACTAGATCCAGTAGTTAACAGGTAACGTGGAAGCCTGTAAATTGTATATATTGTTATTGTATATAGTTACCCTGTTAGCCAAGTTGTTCTCCTGTTCATATGTAAACACAAAGTACTATTGGAAATGTGTATGTTCGTTGTTTATTGTAAACCACACTGATGCTGAATAGCGCGGTATAAAAGAGACTTTAAATAAATAAATAAAATAAATAAATAAATAAGATTTAACTGGCCAATGCCCTCTAAGACTTGATCAGAATCACCTCCAAGTCCATGTCAGCAATGGTAGTAGACAGTTGGTAGCTCTGGCTCTGTGCTTAGTCAGCAGAAGCTGTCTCTGTGCTGCAGCTGGAGCAAACTCTTCTTTAAGGGACAGTTACCATTCAAGTGGACCTGGTGTCATGTTGAAAGTCCTTGGGAGACTCTCCCACACAGACCTCGGGAAGATAGACTTAGATGTGCCAGGGATGTGTACTTCTTGTGGGGCCATGCATAGGGTCTGATGTTGCCTTAGAGTGCCAGTGGGTCCAGATAGGTGCTGGTTGTCCTTTTTTCTCCCATGATTCTTTTGGAGATCAGTAATTTTCCCCCTCACCCATGAGTTCTAGTGGCCCCTTCCAAGGTACAGTTAGTTTGAGGTCTGGCTCAGACTGTTTCTCTTTCAGGCCAGTGAATTCTCAGATCCCTAGTCTAGATTGGAGAGATATTGGCTCCTCCTGTGATGTTTGAAGTAACTCTTCAGCACCTCTTTTATTTGTAAACTATTTTGTCCATGCCCTCTGCAGAGCAGGGCCAGGAGCCATTGCCATAGTGGTACCCAGGAAGGGAGGTTACTTTGACTATGGAGCCAATTCCTTGGGCCAGGGCACAAATACGCCTGCTGCAGATGCATCCACTAAGTCTTTGGTTTGCCTTTTCCCAGTTCTTCAACCAGAATGCTATTCTCCCCTGTGAGATCAAGGAGCAGTTGAGATGATGGTTGCAGTCCTACCATTTGATGGCCTGAATGTAGTTGGAAGCACTGGATTGGATGATTGTCACTTCAAATGTCAGCCTAAAGGTCTGGGATACACCCTGCCTGAGCCAATTGGCCCAGGGACTATGGTCTTCTCAGGAAGCCTCCTGGATATTCCTCCATGTAGAGTCGAGCAATTTGCCTAGCCCTGGAGGGGTTCAGGACTCTTAGTTGACAAAATAGGCCAGGTTTTCTCAGACAATGCCACAGTTCTGTGTATCTCAACAGAGTGAAACATACAGGGGCAGAATGGCTTTCAAATTTGCAAGGTTGCATTGTTGGGCAGAGGAGTATCTGATTACTCTGTTGCAGCATACATTGCAGGCTTAGAAAACATACAGGTATTCCTGTCTCTGAACGCCATGGATCCGGGTGAGGGGGAGCTCAGCCCTCATGTGTGTGATTTCATAATATAGAGATGGAGCCTTCCAGAGTTCACAGCCATTGGAGTCTAAATGTAACACCAACTTTGAAAAAAGGGTTCCAGGTTCTGACAGAGAATTTTGGAGGATTGGGGCAGAACAACAGCTCCTAGGCTGCCTGGACTGCTGTAGCCGGTGCTCGGCTTCAGCGTGTTTTTTTCTCCCTGTGCCTCAGGAAATCAGGCAGGCGGGCCCCGGGCACCCTCGTGTCGGCGGGGACTTTTACCTTTAAAAAGAGCTCTCTGCTGAAGTACCTTGTGCTGACAGAGAATTGCGGAGGATTGGGGCAGAACAACAGCTCCTAGGCTGCCTGGACTGCTGTAGCCGGTGCTTGGCTTCAGCATGTTTTTTTTCTCCTTGTGCCTCAGGAAATCGGGCAGGCGGGCCCCGGGCACCCTCCTCTCAGTGGGGACCTTGTTATATATCTGGTTTCCTGTTGTCATCGCGGAGCGTGGATCGCAGGAGCGTGGATCGAAGGAGCAGGTCTTGCTCCTTAGGCGCTCCTTCGGCAATACTGCGGCTCTGCTCTGCGGCTTGTTTTGCTCTTGGTGAAGTGATGGGGAAATGGAAGGCCAAGATTGCTGACAAGGCCCCTGCTGCTGCAGCAGGTACCGGAGAGAAACAGATTGGTCCATTGGACAGGCATTTCATACCTGTCCCCCTTGCGCAGTCTTCACCAGACGGAGTATCCCTCAATTCCAGTGGGAGATCTCCGCCTCCATTGCCTGCGCCTCTACAGTCTATGGATTTGTCAATTAGGGCTTCTGACTCCGCAAGTATAGCTAAGTTATCATCTTTGGTTTTACCTACTCCTGTACAATTGCAAACTGTGAATGTGGTGTCTGATATTTCTCCTACCTCTCCTGATGGTGACATAACATTGAAAGATATTTGGTCTGCTTTAGTAACTATTGATAAGAAAGTTTCCCCTACTTTAAATGCGCTTTGTACCTTCTCTCAAGAGGCTGTTTTAACTTTTCAGCAACTTGATGAGAGGGTTAATATTCTTGATAACGCTGTCCAGTCTTTGAATTCTCAAGTTCCTCCACTTCAGGTGGCGCATACAGTTGCAGTTAAAAATTCTTTTCGTGCATGCAACCTTAGGTTTCTTAATTTTCCTCATACTTCCTTGTTAGCTCCTAGAATACTTTTAGAAAAGTATTTCAAAGAACTTCTTAATATTCAAGAGCCAATCGTTGTTTCACAGGCTTATTATATTCTTGCTAGTAGTAAAAATGTTAATCCTCAGGAAGGGGGGATGGATGAAATTGTGCCAGTTATTTCCAATCTAACTGCGTTCTTAGAAGACTCTACTGACAATATTTCTACCCGTTCTACTTTACTAGTTACTTTTGCCTCCATCGAGGTTAAGCAGCAGATACTTCGCGCTTTCTTTAAGAAGAAATCTGTCCCCTTTTGTGGACAGTCTCTTAACATTTTTCCCGATGTATCTCGCGAGACTCAACTTCGTAGGAGGCAATTTCTGGCTCTCAAACCCAAGGTCTTGGCCCTTGGGGCCACTTTTTTTCTTCATTTCCCATGTAAGTGTTTGATTGGGTTTGAGGGGGCTTCTTATGTTTTTATGGATATAACTCATCTTGAGAAATTTGTGATTGATCGTTCAGGTGTAGGCTCTGGAGATAAGTCTGGTAATTAGATGGTAGATTCTCCAAATAGTGTAGGCTTTTAGCCTGGTTTTCTGTATAAATTTAATTTTCTTTCCTCGTTTAAATTTGTCAGCACCATTTAATGTGGACTGTATATTGTAACATGTTTCTTGTTACTTTGTATGTAATATTAACTTTAATTATTTTCCTTTTTTAATTTGGTGTATACTTCACTATAAATGCTTAATAAAAAAAAAAGAAAAAAAAAAGAAAAAAGGGTTCCAGGCATGATCTAGGAAACTAAAGGCTGGTGAGCCTGACGTCTTTGCCAGGCAAAGTGATTGATAGAAACGATTATAAAGAACAAACTTGCTGAATATTGGAGAGGAGGAAATCATGAGGCGAGTTTGAATTATAAAGAACCCTACTGGATTTTTACTCTAAATACCTTAACTCCTAGATGATTAAACCAGCAGATTTATTTTATTTATTTACATTCTCTTATATATCGCGCTATTCTGCATCAGTGCGGTTTACATTGAACAAACTGAAATTACATTGAACAGGGCATTATAACTTGGAGATAACTATTTTACAGGAAACATGGGCTATGGAGGGTTAAGTGGCTTGCCCAAGACCACAAGGAGCACCTTGTGGTATTGACTGGTATACTCTGCTTTAATTAGTTATATTTTAGTGAGGGGGATTTAATTGGCAAAATAAGAGGCCTTCTGAAAGGTGGTGCTGATCCCTTTAAACCATGAGCCAATAGTGCTAGAGACCCCATACAAAAAGTCAAAACAGAGTGTTACCTGGATAAAGAACTGGAGCTATACGAAACAGCACCCAAATGTCACAAAATCATTTCTGTCGGAAGCCGCCGACCTGAGATAGAGAGGGGAAAAACTCTCCACTCTGTGTCGGCAGTAACCGTTTTTTCAAATTTTTAATTGACATAAAGTGCTTAGAAAACTAATCATAGTGAAAACCACTTATCTGAGAGATGGGCAAGCTGGGCAGCAAGATCGAATACAGAGACATGCATGTTTCGAGCCTACAAGAGGCCCTGTCTCAAGCTGTTCAGATGAAAAAGCGCGCCCATAAGAATGCCGGCTACATCCAGGTGTATTTAAAAGGCCAAAAAACGCTCTCTGATTGGCTGCTTCCGACAGAAATGATTTTGTGACATTTGGGTGCTGTTTCGTATAGCTCCAGTTCTTTATCCAGGTAACACTCTGTTTTGACTTTTTGTATGGGATTATTTTGTGTCATCACAGTATTTAACTTTTTGGGTTTTTTTTTTTAGAATAGTGCTAGAGAGGCAGAGTTAAGTTCTTCTTTTAAAAAAAAAACCCCAAAAAGAAACAAACGCTACAGCCATCTTTTCAAGCCTAAGACGCTGAGACGTATTTAGCCAGGAGAAATTGGAAAAAAATTGAGACAGAGGAGGAATTCATGGATATTCCAGTCTTGGATAGAGATGATCAATATTTATGAAATGGAATATTGTGGCCCTGAAGCAGAATAAGAAATTCTATTCAGGACTTCCGGTTGGCAATGAGCTGAGCAGACAGGGGAAAGTTCAGCTCCGGCTCCTACACCCCGAATATCTGCAACAATTCGTAACCTAAGGGGCAATCACACAAACTTCGTCCGGCTACGCACCACAGAGACAACAGGGGAACTTTCAGCCTGATCTCAGAGCAGTGTGGCAGGAGCATGGCAGCGAAACCACAGCGACGGGAGAAGCCCCGAGCCTCGGAGGCTAAGATGGCGGAGGGGTCTCCTAAAAGCCCTAAAACAGTGGGTGACCAGACCTTGGTGGCGGAGGTCAGTGCCGCGGTGGTGCAGGCTCTGGAGGCTCAATTCCACAGCTTAACTGAACAAATCTCCACCGTCAGCCAGAGCCTCGCAGATTTTACAGGGCGCATTGAGCAGGCGGAAACCCGTATCTCTAACGTGGAGGACACCCAACATACGCTGTCAGCAAAAGTGGAGGCCCTGGAACGCATGCTGCAACAGCAGGGGGAGAAAATTGACGACCTGGAGAACCGGAGCCGTCGCAACAACCTCCGATTCATCGGGATAGAAGAAAGCATAGGAGACGGCGCAATGTTCGCATACCTGACTGCCTGGATAGCGAAGTTGATGGACGGCAAGGGGGGGACCCCATACGGCTGGAACGTGTTCACCGGCTAGGCCCCAAACGGGAGCAGGCGAGGCGTCCACGTGCGGTCATCGCACGATTTCTGGACTTCCAGCAGAAAGAGGCGGTGCTGCGGGCCGCCAGGGGAAGAAGGGCAACAACAGGGGATGCGGCACTAATCCTGGTTTTCCAGGATTACTCTGCCCTGGTGAGCCAACAGCGCCGCGCCTACACCCCGATCTGTGCACAGCTGTTGAATCGCGGAGTCCGTTTCTCCCTGCTCTACCCGGCGAGACTGCGAGTGGACCATCAAGGTCAGACCCGATTCCTGCGCTCAGTGGAAGAGGCCAACCTGTTCCTGGACGGTTTGGGCGAAACCGCAAGCACTACTAGATGAACTGCAGAGACCAGACTGGTGGGGACAGCACATGTACGGCTGGAGGAATTATTTTGAACGATAAAGGGGTAAGACCGGGCCCAGGGGCTAGAACCCGGTGGGTCCGCTCCATCCCGGAGTTGCTGATGGGACTCATGGACAGGGGCTCCTGCATTTACCCGGGGGGGGGGGGGGGGCTGACGGCCATAATCTAAAGCCGGCAGGTGATGTAGCAACTAGTAGGGGGTTAAATAGCCTGGAAGAATGGGTACAGCTACAATTAGCTACAATCCGAGGCCTAACTTCCTGACTTGTTATTTTGTTGCTTTACTGTGTTCCTCTTGATACTGTTTCAATTTATACTTGTAGCCTGAAATGTACAGGAGTTTACTTGTTGGTGGGGTTTATGGAATGGATGTTGGTGGTAAGATTTAGGGGGAGGGGGGGAGATAGGGCTACCCGGCCCATTCACCCCGGGTCCCGATGTGAGGGTGGGGGGCCCAGGGCCGTGGGCTATTATGAAGGGCTGATGCCCCCTATAGATCTGAAGGGGGAGAGGGGGGGTAATGCTGGGTGGAGCCGGACTGGGGGGAGTGTGAGGGGGTGTAGGGCTGACTGCCATAGGAAGTCTGACTGGTCCCATGTGTGGGAGAGTGGTAGGAGAGGGGGGAGGGGGGAAGGGTGGGGAGCACTGGGGGAGGGGAGGGTTTTTAGGGGACGGATCTAGGATTCTTTTAATGCTGCACCTTTGTTGGGGTCCTAGGGGGGGAGGATGGGAGGGATGGCCACTTCGCACCAAGAGGATGGGGGCACGGGGGGGCCCATTAAGAGTAGGTACGGAGGAGCCTCAGGCTGGGGGGGCTCTCTCTGGAGGATGGTTTATTATCTGCTTAAAATACTGGAGTGAATTAAACCCAGACTGAAAATCCAAACGTGGAATGTCTGTGGACTGGGGAGCCCTGTCAAAAGAGCAAAAATACTACAAGCTTTGTCAAGGCAGAAAGCGGACCTGGCCTTCCTCCAGGAGACCCACCAGACCGAAAGGGAGCATGCTAAACTGCGTAGATCCTGGGTGGGACAGGTGTGGGGGGCGCCAGCCCTGAACAAAAAAGGGGGGATAGCCATTCTGGTGCATAAGCGGATCCGCTTTGAGGTCACTAAAGAAATTGCGGACCCGACGGGGCGATTCCTACTGCTGCAGGGCCTCCTGGAGGGGAAACCTATTATCATTGGTAATGTCTATAGTCCAAATGTCTTAGACAAAGATTTATATGCTCGTTTGGCCGCCCAGGTCGAGCAACTTCCGGAGATTCCCTTGATTCTAGGGGGGGACTTTAACGGGGTGCTGGATGTGGAGCTGGACACCTCTAGGGGGGAGGGGACCCGGGAGCGGCTTCAGGGGGCCCGCGCCTTAAATGGGTTGAGGTCCAGGTTGGGCTTGGTGGACCCATGGAGACTTCTACACCCCGCCGAAAGAGATTACACCCATCAGTCCCGCGCCCATAATTCTAGTGCAAGAATAGACTACCTGTTGACCTCGCAGTGCCTGTTTGCTATGGTAGAGGAGTCGCAGATAGGACCTGCGGAAATATCCGATCATGCCCCTGTGTGGCTACAGTTGCGGTGGGGCGCTACTCGGAACCAGACGAGACTATGGCGGTTTCCTCTAGAACTTTACCGGGATTCTCAGTTTCGTCAGTTTCTACAAAAGAGATGGTGTGAATTCGAAGCCGATCACCGGGGGCATCTGGCTGATCCCGAGTTGGTCTGGGAGACGGCAAAAGTGGTCTTGCGCGGGGACATCATTGGTTATATGGCGCGTAAGCGTCGACTGATGGCGGAGCGTATTATCCATTTGGAGCGCTTGGTCACCAAACAGCGGCGGAGGTGGGCGAGTAATCCGAGTGGGACTACAAAGAAGAGACTGTGGGAACTGCAGACGATGTTGAATGAGCTCCTCCACCAGCGGGCCAAAAAATCGGTTACCTACTATAGATTCCAACTTTATTGTCACGGGGATAAACCTGGGAAACTATTGGCTCGGTGTTTACGGACTTCGCGGGGCTCCACGTTGGTGCACGCTCTGAAGGATGATCACGGGATTCTCCGCAGGGAAAACCCGGAGATTGCACGTGTTTTTCGCTCGTTCTTTCAAAAACTCTACACCGCGACGACGGGTACACACGAACACATGTCGGATTACTTGGAAGGGCTGGACCTGCCTCAGCTGTCGACTCAACAGCGACAACAACTAGACCGGCCGATCTCTGTTCAGGAGGTGCAGCAAGTTATAGACAAAGCGAGTTGTTATAAATCCCCCGGGGCAGATGGGTTAGGGGCTGAGTTCTACAAGATCTTGACGGGCTTGATTTCCCCTTTGCTGGTGGCGGTCCATACCAGGAGAGCAGAACAGGGCACGTTTCGATGGGGTAGCAATGTGGCCCACATGATCTTGATTCCGAAGCCAGGCAAGGACCCACTTTGCGCCGCTTCATATCGCCCTATCTCTCTTCTTAACTTTGACCTCAAAATCCTCGCCAAAATTCTAGCAGACAGACTGTCAGCCGTGCTGGGGCTGCTGATCCACGAATCTCAAGTGGGGTTTGTGAAAGGAAGGTACGCGGTCCGAAATTTGCGGAGGATAGTGGCTTCCCTCGAGTGGGTGCGGAATCGGAATCTAGCTTCTCTGCTCATCAGCTTTGATGCGGAGAAAGCTTTTGACAGAGTGGACTGGCACTATCTTTGGGATTTGCTGCCCCGATATGGGCTTGGGAACTCTTACTGTGCTATGGTACAAAGCCTTTATTGAGATCCGGTTGCGGCGATTTGTTGTAATGGCGTGCTCTCAGACACCTTTGCATTGCATCGGGGGACTCGACAGGGGTGTTCTCTTTCCCCGTTGCTTTTTGTCCTCTCACTGGATCCGTTTATACGAAGGGTAGAGGCTTCACGGGAGATAAGGGGGGTGCGTATACGCGCGTCAGGTTTTAAACTTTCGGCTTTCGCCGACGATCTTCTGGTGCACCTACTCGATCCCCAAGATTCACTCCCGCGTTTAATGAAAGAATTTGAGACCTTCGGCAGTTTTGCCGGACTAAGCATTAACCTCGATAAATCCGCGGCGTTGGACACAATGGGCACACTGCAGGCTAGCTGGCAGGGGCCCTTCCCCCTCAACTGGGCGGGTGGCCAGTTCAAATACCTTGGTATTATATTGACAGGTCAGCCATCACAACTCTACGAGAGTAATCTTGCTAAAATTATACAGGGCCTCCACACTCAGTTGCAAGCCTGGCGACCCCTCCCCTTGTCTTTATCGGGGAGAATCGCAGCGGTTAAGATGGTGGTTTTACCAAGGATCTTATACTGGTTACAGACACTGCCCATTTGGCTTCTGCAAAAAGACTTACAGCGGCTCGAACGAATGCTCAGCGGGTTTCTGTGGGGGGGAGCGCGTGCCCGTATTCGCTATTCCCGCCTAGTGGGACATTGGCGCCGTGGGGGGTTGGGGCTGCCGGACCTCGGGGCCTATGCTCTGGCGTGCCAGGCGCGTCATTTGGGGGACTGGCTGGGTAGGACGGAGATCTTCACCCCTCGGGGCCTAGAAGAGGCCCTTGCCGCCCCAGCGACCCTTCTCGCCCTCCTACACGTAGACAGCCGTTTTTTCCCTGACCACTTGGCGGGGAGTGTGCTGCTCACTCCGGTGTGCAGAACTTGGCGACGGCTGAACGCTTATTGGAACACGAACTGGCGAGTGTCCAGCTGGCTGCCGCTACAGGGTAATGTACTGTTTACGCCGGGATCTGATAATGCACAGTTCCGGATCTGGGTGCGGAAAGGTATTTCTAGTCTGGGGCATGTGGTTGATACTTCGGGGGGTTGTAGGAGATTTCAGAGTCTGTGTAATGATTATGCCCTTGGGGCGGGCCATCACTTCGCTTACATGCAGCTTTCACACTACATCGCCTCCCTACCGGCAGGTGAGCTGCGGGCAGAGCGCTCTGCGCAGATCTTAGAATTTTTTGACCTGGGCGGCGAAACCCAACTTTCGATTCGATCACTGAAGGCGCGGTTGGTCCCATACCGACCGTCCCCGGACTATCGGTCCGTAGAACTGGGGTGGGGGGGGGGAGTTGGGTAGAGAGATTGGACCGGGTACAATTCTGCAGGCCCTGCAGCGGATAGGGGAGTTGGCGCTGGGAGCACGCTGGAGAGAGGTGCAATACAAATCCCTTACTAGGGTGCACTTTTCCCCTAGGCGAGCCTTCCGCTCTCGTCTGGCTACGGATGGCTCATGCCCGAGGTGCTCGGAACCTATGGCACATTTGGTGCACATGTGGTGGGGATGCAGATACATTAGGCCCTACTGGACAAGAATAGCCTCCTATATGGAACGCCTCCTGGGTCAGCGGATTGCCTGGGATAACTCCCTGGTTCTCTTGGATCATCTGCGCCTCACACAACCCAAGGGTAGGTGGGAGAGATTACTGGTGCGCAAGGCCTGTTTGGTGGGGAAGGGTCCCATATTGCACAACTGGCGGGAACGTAGGGCGCCCTCGGTCTGGGAGTGGCGGAATGCCTTCCACCAAATGATGCTAATGGAGGCTCGCTACGCCCGGGGAAATGTTAAACGCTGGCCACACTTTCAGTTACTGTGGGACCCCTACCTTCAGGGCTTGAGCCCCCGGGCTAGGAATGAGGTGTTACAACTGGGTTCCTAACCTCTTAGGATAGATGCTTGCTTCTTGGAGGGACGCACGGTCCCACGTCCGCGGGGTGGAAGTGGCCAACCAGGGTGGGAGGGGGAAGGGGGGGGGGGGAGAAGGGGGAGGGCTGGGGGGTATCTAATCAAAAATTGTGCAACGCCTATGTGTTTGTTCATCCCCTGGGGGGGAGAAGAGTACCCCCCCCCCCCAGGGTGGTTGTTTGATGTATGGTTTGTGTTGATGTGAAGCGTTGTAAAATAAAGAATTTAAAAAAAAAGAAATTCTATTCAAAACACAAGAGTTATGGTCGACATTTTTGATGATCTGTGATTGAATTTTGAGTGTCTGAGAGATTAAGATTCCTTTAATATTCTATATAAGCATACATTTTTTTTTCAAAAAAGTACTTTAGTTCACTTTGTTCTTTTAACGCTGGGAGTACCGATGGTGTCAAAAGTGACCCCATTGCAAGTTTCACTACGTGTATCTCAGAAAAACTAGTTGTTCAAGAATGCAATCTTTTTATGACGTTTCACATGACAATATTCTCTTTATTATGCACCATGAGAGGAATAATTTTCATCCGCTAGGTGACCCTAGTGATGAATTGCAGCACATATTACCAGTGGGGTCATTTTTGACCCCAGTTGCTTACGGTCAGTTTGGATCGTGATACAATTTGCAGTTTTGTGAATTTTTTGATCTGACAAAGGTATTTATCATTAATTATGTATCATTAATTTTTTTATACTCTTATTTTATGAAAATTACACATTTTCTGTAATTGATATCATACGTTCTCTCATTATTTCCGATGAAATATAAAGGCTTTCAGCTCATTCATCACGATTATTGTACACCTATAGTAAAACTGCTTTGCGTTTTATTCAATTTTATCTTTATTTTAGGCTATTGTTTATGATGTCAAAACAAAAGTATTCAGCTGCCCAAGTAAGAGAAATATTGCAACGAGATGCTGACAGTGACGGCTCTGAGTCATCTGATGATGCAGCATATTCAGCAAGCGAAGAAGCATATCAGCCAAGTTTGGGCAATAAATCTGATAATGACAGTCATGATTCAGATGGCGACAGCAGTTGGTCGCCAAGTGAATGTGAGACTGATGTTGAGCCGGTAACATCGCCTGCAGCAAAGAATCAAGTTACAGGTCGGGGCAAAGGTCGAGGCTGTGCTGGACGGGGAAGAAGGCAGGAGTCCTCTGTGTCAGTATCATCTGTGAGGAATCTTAGTTGTGGTCATAGAGGAGCTAAGAGGTCATCAACAATAAGCACAAATGTTGCCATTGAAGCCTATGTATCCAAGGATGCCACATCATGGAACAGGAAACCTATAAAGCAAGCTGCTGGAAGATACGCCAAAGCTAATGTCATGCCTGTACAATAAGGTCCTACAAGATATACTGTACGAAATGTTGATGGCCCTCTCGCAGCATTCCACTTGTTCATGAGGAAGAACTTATTGAATGAAATCATGATGTGGACAAGCAAACAAGGAAGACACATTTATGACGACACCTGGAAAGATTTGACAGATGGAGAATTTCAATGTTTTCTTGGACTTCTGATCCTCTCAGGCGTGTACAAGTCACGAAATGAATCCATAGTTCAGTTGTGGAACCTTGAAGATGGTTGTTCTGTTTTCGGCAAAAATATGGCCAATAACCGTTTTCAGCAAATTTCTTGTGCTCTCAGATTTGATGTTGCAACCAACAGACGTGAACAATGAGGCATGGATAAGCTTGCTCCAATCAGACTCGTTTTTGATATCTGGGAAGCAACTCTAAGTGACGCCTTTGTTCCTGGTGAAAATGTTACCGTGGATGAGCAACTGCTTACATTTCATGGCCGTGTTCCGTTCAGACAATATATTCCCAGCAAACCTGGAAAATATGGCATGAAGCTATGGATGTTTGACAGTGCAACGTCATATGTTCTGCGTCTTCAAGTATATACAGGAAGGGAACTCGGACAAAACAGGGAACAGAATCAGGGTGAAAGGGTTGTGCTGCAGCTCACTGAAGGATTGACGTGATCTGGCAGAAATGTTACTGTTGACAATTTCTTCTGCAGTTTATCCCTGTCACGGAAATTGCTAGAAAAACAAATGACACTTTTGGGGACAATTCGAAAGAACAGAAAAGAATTACCTCCAGAATTTGTAACAGTGAAGGGCCGAGAGGTATTCACTTCACTGTTTGCCTTTCGCGATGTCGCCACTCTGGTTTCCTATTGCCCGAAGAAAGGAAAAGTGGTTGTTCTTCTGAGCAGTTTGCATGATCAAGAAGAAGTAGATAACACACGTCCAGACAAAAAAAACACACATGATCTTGGACTATAATTCTAGTAAAGGTGGAGTAGATACGGCAGAATTAAATGTTGCGCATGTATATCAGAAAATGAATGACAAGACGCTGGCCAGTGACAATCTTCTACAACATGTTGGACATCAGTGCTTTGAACGCCTTCATTGTTTGGATGTCACTAAATCAAGAATATGATATTTTCTAAGATTGAAACTTTCTATATTTATGCAAACTATTTCTTTACACTATTGAGTTTCTGTTTTATTAAATTGATATGAACTCGGGGTCTCAGACTTCTGTTGGCACTACGTTTTGGACAATGTTCTCATGTGGTGTGGCGATCTTGCATCAATGACCACCTTGTTCAAAAATAAGTTTTACTAAATTTCAACATTCAAACTCAAAAAAAAGTGCTTATCTGGATCTTCTTCAGCTTTCCCCAACATCCCGTTCTGGTGCCCTGCCTGCATTTCAGTACAGTAGGTTTCTTCAGGGGGTTCTGTACACTGAAGCACTGTCAATAGAATAATTACGTTACAACTCTTATTTTCATGCCTGAATCTCTATGAATATACCATAGCTATCTATGTGATGTTCTCCTGGCGTACCTTTTATTATGAAATTCGCTGGTTTATTCTTTACTGTTCAGCGTGTTGCCTTGAGCCTACTGGTTTCCAAAAAACGCCACGCATGCGGATTGGTATATTTCACTACTTTTAAATGCTTGTCTGGCAAAATTTCAATTAATCAACATCCTAAACCTACTGCGCATGCGGGTTGGTGTATTTCGCTGCTTTTAAATACTCATTTGACTCATTTGAAATAATCGTACGTCTTGGTATTAATGGCCCTCCCATTCATTGCTTTCATTATTTACTATATGTTTTTTATATGCATGCTCCCCAATCTGTTGTGTCATTTAAGCCACCCGGGATGACTGATTGTAGCATATAAATCCATTTTTGTTCACATATTATCAACGTTTGTTCTTTAGATTTACCTTCTCTCCCCGTGTTGATCATATCTAAGCAGAAGCAGTGTGGCTCTTCGAATTTATGATTGCTCTCTAAACAGTGTGCTACTATTGGAGCTTCCTGCATTTTACATCCTAATCTGCTACGATGTTCATTCATTCTGATCTTAAACGATCTTATAGTTTTTCCAACATATATTAAACCGCATGGACATCGAATGCAGTAGACCACAGAGCATAAATTGCACGTAGTGCTCTTCCGTAATTTATGTGACGCCATGATATTCAAAATAAATGATTTCTTCAGATATTTGACAAATGTTACAGTTTCTGCACTTTCTGTGCCCTGCTGTGTTGTTCTCCAATGGGTCAGGTATGGATCTTAATGTGGCTGGACTAAGTTTTTTTTTCTTTAAGATTTTGATGACGCCTCCAGACGCATCTAATCTTTCTATGTTGTAGTCCTGGGAGAGTACTCAGGACATTTGCATGTCGTTTAATAATGCGTTTTATTTGAAAACTATATGGGGAATATTTCGTAACTAAATTTGTTATTGTCATCTGTTTCTTTTGTATTGCAAGTCTGTAGAAGCAAATCATGATGATTAAACAAAGCTCTTCTATAAGCATTTTTTATGATGTTCTCAGGATAGCCCCTGTGTCGGAAATCTTGCTTTAACCTTCTAGATTGTGTTTTAAAATCGTTTTGATCTGAACAATTTCTGCGGTATCTTATAAATTGTGATAAAGGTAGACTGTCTCTCAATTGTTTTGGATGACCACTATTATAGTGAAGGAATGTGTTCCTGTCTGTTTTCTATAAATCGATGTAATCCATCCATTGCCACCTTTTTTAACTACCACATCTGAAAATACTATACTTTCCATATGATAAATGTAGGTAAATTGTATATTAGAGTCTAGTGCATTTAACCATTCAAAAAATTATTTTAATATATTTATCGGTCCATCCCAGAGCATAAATATATTTATATAGCGTCTCCATAATAACAAATACTTTTTATAAGGAGATGTTTCCAACCAACGATTTTCGTATGTTCTCATAAATAAATTTGCTATAGAAGGAGCGCAAGTCGCTCCCATAGCGACCCCTGATAGTTGTTGGTTTATAATGCGGTCAAACATAAAATAATTTTGAAAAATTGTTATTTTAGCTAGCTGCGATATAAATGTTATTTGTTCTGTTGACAAGTCTCCCTGATCATGTAAAGATGTTAATACCTCTTCATATGCTGCTGTCTGTGGGATACTAGTGTATAACGCTGAGACATCTAATGTGACTAAAACTATATCTGCATTGGAAGCACATGTTGAATGATCTAATATGTAAAAAGTGAGAAGTGTCTTTACTATATGATGGGATCCCTCCCATTAATGGTCTCAGAAAGGAATCAATATACATGGAAAGGGGTTCCAAAATAGTGCCCCTTGTGGATACGATTGGTCTTCCCGGGGGGTTTATCATGCTTTTATGTATTTACGGCACTAGATACAACTTTGCGACAGTAGGACCTGATGCATTTAAAAAAATTCCATTCTTTTTTTAACAACAATTTATTTTCCAAAGCCTGAAGTGTAATTGCTTTAATGTGATGTTGTATTTCCATCGTGGGATCCTTTGTTAATATTTTGTATTTGTCTGTATTTGACAATTGTCTTTGGGCTTCCATCAGATATTGCTCTCTACTCATAATCACAATGGCACCTCCTTTGTCGGCTCGCCGAATTACTATATCAGTCCGTGACTCTAAATCTTTCAGTGCTAGACTTTTGTTCTTTCGTAATTGCTTTAAAAGTTCGTCGAGATTTTTTTCTAACTCTTCAATATCCTTCAACACTAAATCTTTAAACAAATTGAGCGTCGGATGTATCGATCCTGGAGAACTCCACGTCTATTTCAACGGTAGCTGTACTTGCTGTATACGGGAATTATTCACCACTTCTGCCTCTACCTCTTGTGTTTTGGATGCAAAAAAAATTTTCTGATTTAATTTTCTTAATAAACTTTCAATATCAATTCTAAATTGAAAACGGTCAAAGTATGTCTCAGGGACAAACGATAATCCTTTTTTCAGTAAGTTTATTTGTTGTTCTGATATACGATTGCCTGAAAGATTAATTACTAATGACATTGATCTTGGGTCCTGTTGTGTATTATCTTGTGACTCATCTCTTGATGCCCTTCCTAATTTTTGTATCGGGCCTCTCCTCTCCCTCATTGTTTTCCGCATCCCACTTCTTTCTTTTTGATTATCCCTTCCGTGTCGTCTGAAAAATCCTCCTTCGATTTTTTACTAGAATCAGTGGTGCTAGTGTCTTCTGAAATTGTATCAAAGTCCACTTGTTTGCGTGTCTCTTTTGTTTTCCTTTTTAAATTCATCCACGGATATACATATCCGGATGTATAATCATTGTGATCTCGCTTCAATTTTTTTGTTTTGATTTTTTTTCACTTCTTCTTTTAATGTTTGTACTTCCTTGTTTGATTTCTTCCGAGGGCCATTAATACTAAGACGTACGATTATTTGAAATGAGTCAAATGAGTATTTAAAAACAGCGAAATACACCAAACCTTTAAAAAGGAGATAGAGCAGCTTTTAAACTAGATATTAGGGGAAAGCCGACAGTCGCCCAAGAGCGGATGGTTCGGAAGAATGTATCCTTGAAGGATACTACCAAAAGCAGAGACGTTCCACAAAAGAGTAAAGTAGTCCAAATGCCCTCAAATATGGAGCAGACACAGCTTAAAGATCCCAAATTACCCATGTCTAACAATAGCCAAATTAATATGAATAAAATACAATCTCTAAAATGCTTGTATGCAAATGCTAGAAGTCTAAAAAATAAGATGGGAGAGTTAGAATATATAGCACTAAATGAAAGGTTAGATATGATTGGAATATCAGAGACATGGTGAAAGGAGGACAACCATTGGGACACTGATACCTGGGTACAAACTATATCGTAATGATAGAGCTGATCAAATTGGTGGAGGGGTTGCTCTCTATGTTAGAGAGGGCATTGAGTCAGAAAGGATTAAAGTTTTGCCGGAAGCAAAATTTGCTGTAGAATCTATATGGATTGAAATTCCATGTAAAAGGGGGAAGGCGATGGCAGTGGGGGTGTACTATCGAGCGCCTGGCCAGAATGAACAAATGGATAAAATGATCAAAGAAATCAAGGAAGCTAACAAAAGTTACAGCGCAGTAATAATAATGGGTGATTTCAATTACCCCGGTATCGACTGGGTTAGTGTCACGTCAGGACATGCTAGGGAGATAAAGTTCCTAGATGAAATAAATGACTGCTTCTTGGAGCAGCTGGTTCATGAACCGACCAGAGGGGAAGCCATATTTGACCTAGTCCTTAGTGGAACACCAGATCCTAGTGCAAGAGATAAGGGTGTTGGGGCCACTTGGCAATAGTGATCATAGCATGATCACCTTTGATTTAATTAGTGGAGGAGGGATAGTAAGGAAATCCACAGTACTACCTTTTAACTTTTGAAAGGGAGACTATGATAAAATGAGGAAAACAGTTAAGAAAAAACTAAAAGGAGCAGTTGCAAAGGTTAGACGTACATCAAGCTTGGGTGTTGTTGAAAAATACTATCTTGGAAGCCCAGACCAGCTGTATTCCACGCTTTAAGAAAAGTGGAAGGAAGTCCAAAAAACTGCCAGCATGGTTTAAAGGTGAGGTCAGAGAGACTGTTGTTGCCAAAAAAGCATCATTTTAGGAAATGGAAAAAAGAGCCAAACGACGAAACCTGGAAACAGCACAAGCACTGGCAAGTCAAATGCAAGGCATTGATAAGGCAGGCAAAGGGAGAATTTGAGAGGAAGCTTGCTGCAGAAGCAAAAACACGAAATAAAGACCTTTTCAAGTACATTCGTAGCAAAAAACCTGTGAGAGAGTCAGTTGGTCCATTAGATGATAAAGGGGGTTAAAGGAGCATTGAGAGGCGGAGAAACTGAATGAATTCTTTGCTTCGGTCTTTACTGAGGAAGATGTAGGGATGTTACCCATGACTGAAGTGGTATTTAAAGGTGCGGAAGAATTGAAGGAAATATCGATACATCGGGAAGAAGTATTACAACTATTAGATAAACTGAAGAGTAGCAAATCACCTGGGCCGGATGGTATACATCCAAGGGTGTTTAAAGAACTGAAATATGAGATTGCAGACCTGCTATTAATAATCTGCGAACTATCCATTAAAATCATCTCTAATACCTGAAGATTGGAGGATCGCCAATGTAACACCAATTTCCTTATCGTCACTCCAGTCCAGTCCCTTTACTTCAGGGTTACGCAACCCTTCCAGCAGCTTGGCGGCTGAGCCCAACCTTTTTGGGATGGAGCGGTATAAATACCACTGGTGCCACCCACAAATTCCAGTATTCTCAGCCTCCAAGCAGCTGGAGGGTTCCGTAAGCCTAGGGCTTACTGGAGTCCTACCTTCACTTAAATTTGCTAGTTTTCGTTTTTAGCTTCTTTATTTTTATTAGGAAACTTTCTTACCTTTTGCTTTTTGTTTTTCTCTACTACTGTGTCTTTAATTTCCCTGCCGATTCTCTTCCACTCCTTCTCCCCCCCCCCCCTTGACCGGGCCGGGGATCGGAAGTGGTGCCTTTATTGCCTGCAGCAGCGAGGAGGAACAGACAGATCTCCTCTCGCTGCCGGTTCTGCCTGCACCTTCTCAGCCCTCTCTGGAGCCCTGCCTCGCGCTGAAGCCCCCCTGGTGGCTGAGCACTGGAGGCAACGCCGCGAGTGTGCTCATTCCTCTGGCCCCCCTCCCCCCCCGGAGCATCGGGGCGCGGAGGCGAGCTCCGGAGCCGTGAGCACAGTGCTTGTAGAGCGGCGGCGTCCCTTGCTGATCGGGACGCGGATTCCAGCCCCATTCCTCTTCGGCGGCGTGTTCAAGGCAGCACAGAGGGCAGATTCGCATTCCTCCATTTTGGACGCCACGTGGTCGCGGCCTACCACGTGTTGAGCCAACGGGCAGGAATCGCTGACACGGGCCTGATAAACACAGAAGACGACTCTAAACAGCAAGTACTAATCTAATTGGCTGGAGTTGGTTGCTTTCCTTTAATTTTAATTTTTAATTTTATCCTTAATTTTTAAATTTAATGTTATTTTAATTTCCTTTGTTTCCTTATTCCCTCGGGGGTTGCAGGGGAGAGCATTTGCAAAGCTTTGTGCCTCCCTCTCCCCCGCAGCGGTATTGTACAGTTTGTTTTCTGGTACAGCTTATTGCTTAGGCCTGGGCGCTTAAGCATATCCTTAGTAATCCTCCTGGAGAACATGACTGGCAAATCAAGGTGCCCACCCTGTGGCACCCGTAGGGGTACTTCATCGGAGGAGTTGTGCTGCAGTGGCTACCTCCGTGGAACAAGAAATTAGCTTGTCCATGGCCCAGGCTACTCAGGGGTCCGCTGATCCTCTGGAGAGGGAGGTAGCGTCCCAGTTCCCCCTTCCTTCACGCTCAGAAGTACATGCCCCTCCTCTGCCCCTCCCCTCTCTTCCCACTGGGGAGGGGGGGTCGGGGATCTCTTCTCCCCTGATTTCGTACTCTTGCTACATCAAGCCTATTGCATGCGCAAGCAGGGGCTGGGGGCAGGGGAAGCGGGCCTGACGGCGGAAGGCAGGGTAGCCAGACCTATGAGGGCAAGCGGTCAGGACTCAGGGATACTGCTAAAGCGCTCCAGGCTGATGAGTGAGGAACTCCTCACTTCCCTTTCCCAGGGCACGCCAGAAGAGGAGGGCTCTGAAAAGGATTTAGAGGAGGAAGAGGAGGAGCTGGAAGAGGGGGAGATCCCTGAGGAGGACCATTCTCGCATAATTAGAGTTTTTCGTCGAGAGGAGCTTCCTGCCTTAATCAATGAGTCCCTGAAAGCACTCAACATAGCCTCAGACACCCCAGCAGAGGACGAGGCATTGGAGGATCCCTTAATCCAGGCCATCAGGAGGTCCCAGAAGGTTTTCCCTGTCCACAGGGTAGTGCGTCAGATGATACAGGAGGAATGGGATCAACCAGAGTCAGGTTTAAGAGGGGTCCGAGCCATGGCTCGCCTCTACCGTCTCCCAGAGTCAGACAAAGAGCTGCTGAAGTCCCCCAGGGTAGATGCGGCGGTATCAGCAGTGACAAAGAAAACTACCATCCCAGTTGAGGACAGCGCGGCCCTGAGGGATTCCCAAGATAGAAAATTGGACACGTTCCTTAAGCAAGCCTTTGATGTGAGCGCTCTGGCCTTACAGGCCTCCGTTTCAGGTGCATGGGTGGCGCAGGCCTGTTTGAGGTGGTCGCAGCAACTCCAGGCAGCCGAGGGTTCCTCCGAGGTTGCACTAGCCAACTCTGCTAGGTTGGAATCCGGGGCAGCCTACTTGGCGGATAGTCAGTATGACCTCATCCGGAGCCTAGCCAAGAACATGGCCTCGGTGGTGGCAGCTAGACGCTATTTGTGGCTACGTAATTGGGCGGCCGATGCCTCCTCCAAGGCTCGCCTGAGCCGTCTTCCCTTTAAAGGGAAACTGTTATTTGGGAAGGACTTAGATAAGTTGGTAAAGGACCTTGGCGAATCCAAGGGTGGCAGGCTTCCGGAGGACAGGCCGAAGCAAGGGCGTCCCTTAGCCCTGGTACGTAACCAACCTAGGGATCCCCGGAGGTTTCGTCCAGCCAGTTCAAACCCCTTCCTCAAGGGTTTCGGGGAAGTAGGCAGAGGTTTTACGGCCTCCTCCTCCTCCTTGGGCCCTAGAAAACAACAATGAGATAACGGGGTTCCAGGAGGGCGGACTGCCGGTAGGCGGTCGCCTAAGGCAGTTTCTTCCCGCCTGGTCCCGGGTCACGTACGATCAATGGGTCCTGGAGGTGATCCGAGAGGGCTACTCTCTCGAATTTGCAAAGCAAATACTTCCAGCCTTTGTTCAGTCTCCTTGCGGTTCCCCAACAAAGAGGGCGGCAATAGAGGCAACGCTCTCCCGACTTATAGAGCTTGGGGCCGTGGTTCCAGTACCTCCAGACCAGTGCGGTACTGGTCGGTACTCGATTTACTTTGTGGTACCAAAGATGGAGGGGTCCTTTTGCCCGATCCTGGATCTAAAGCAGGTCAATCGCTGTCTCAGGGTGCCACACTTCCGTATGGAAACCCTGCGGTCGGTTATAGCAGCTGTAAGGGGCGGGGAGTTCCTAACGACGTTGGATCTGACAGAGGCCTATTTGCATATCCCAGTCAGAAGGTCCCATCAGCAGTTCCTGAGATTCACAGTGCCTCGAGGTCATTTTCAATTTCAGGCTCTGCCCTTCGGCCTAGCTACAGCCCCAAGGACGTTCACCAAGGTGATGGTGGTGGTAGCGGCTGCCCTACGAAAGGAGGGAATACTAGTGCACCCCTACTTGGACGACTGGCTGATCCGGGCAAAGTCAGAAGAGGAAAGTCGCTGGGCAACGGCCAGAGTGGTACAAGTCCTGGAGGAGTTGGGGTGGGTCATCAATCGCGCAAAGAGCAGGTTGATCCCCTCCCAGGAACTCGAGTATCTCGGAGCAAGGTTCGACACCAGCAGAGGCAGGGTCTTCCTGTCCAGCGTGAGGGCAAGGGACCTAAGACTCTTAGTCACACAGTTTCTGGCCAGACGGAACCCTTCAGCGTGGCATTACCTGCAATTGCTGGGAACCATGGTGGCAGCGATAGAGGTAGTCCCATGGGCCAGGGCGCACATGCGACCTTTACAGCGGTCTCTGTTGCGTCGTTGGTCTCCTCAGCATCACCCATTGTTCCTGCAGCTACCCTGCGCTCCTAGAACCAAGCAGACCCTCCACTGGTGGAGGTGCCCAAGGAATCTGGATCGCGGAATGCCCCTCGAGCCCCCGCAGTGGTTGCTGTTGACGACGGACGCCAGTCTAGCAGGCTGGGGAGCTCACTGCAAGGACCAGTTCGTCCAGGGGCGTTGGACGGCATTGGAATCTCTATGGCCCATCAACCGACTCGAATTGAGAGCCGTCGCCCTGGCGCTCAGGGCACTCGAGTCCTCAGTGCTAGGAAGAGCGATTTGCGTCCTCTCCGACAATGTCACCGCGGTGGCTTACATCAACCACCAGGGTGGCACCAGCAGTCCCGCCTTGGAGAAGGAGGCGGATGCCCTGTTCCAGTGGGCAGAAGTTCGGTTGGAAGCGCTCTCAGCACAGCACGTGGCCGGCACGGACAACATCACCGCCGATTACCTCAGCAGGTGCAAGATAGACCACGGGGAGTGGGAACTGCATCAGGAGATCTTCGACCAGATAGTAGCCCTTTTGGGGTTCCCCAGTCATGGACCTCATGGCGTGGTTCTCATCCGCCAAAGTAAGCCGATTCTTCAGCCGGCGGAAGGAAAGAATGTCCGAAGGCCTGGATGCCCTAGCTCAGAAGTGGCCCTCGGAGGATCTCCTCTACATTTTCCCCCTTTGGGCTCTGATCGGGAAAGTCCTCCAGTGGGTAGAAGCTCACCGGGGTTTGGTAATCCTCATTGCCCCGGATTGGCCTCGACGCCCCTGGTATGCGGATCTGGTGAGGTTGATCGCCGACCGGCCTTGGCGGCTTCCCTGCAGAAGGGACCTGCTGAGGCAAGGTCCGGTTCGGATGCCCCACGTGGATTGATTCTCGCTTACGGCTTGGCTATTGAAAGGGCGCGGTTCCTGAAGCACGGTTATTCGGGGGCAGTAATCGCGACCCTGTTGAGTGCTAGGAAGCGCTCAACTTGTCTCTCCTATGTAAGAGTTTGGCGCATCTTCGAGGCGTGGTGTGCGGAGCGCCGGAGGAATCCCCTGTCGGCTTCGGTCCCGGAGGTGCTGGAATTTTTGCAAGCGGGTTTTGACAAGGGCCTAGCGCACAGCTCCTTGCGAGTCCAGCTGGCGGCCATCGCTTGCTATAGGGGTAAGGTCCGCGGAAAGTCTTTAGGGGCCCACGCGGACGTTTCCAGGTTCCTAAAAGCGGTCAGACGGCTACGCCCGCAATGGAGATCGGTCATCCCCCCTTGGGACCTCAACCTGGTACTAAATGCCCTAGTCGCGGAACCCTTTGAGCCAGTGAAGAAGGCCTCCTTGAAGGATTTGACACTGAAGACAGTGTTTCTGGTCACTATTTGCTCGGCCAGATGGGTCTCCGAATTACAAGCCCTATCGTCTCGGCCCCCCTTTCTGTCTTTCCTCAAGGATAAGGTGGGCCTGTGGACGGTGCCTTCCTTCTTGCCTAAGGTTATCTCCCCCTTTCATGTCAACCAGTCGGTTATTCTCCCATCCTTTTCTGCTGAAGGGCTAGAAGGGGGGGCTAGAAGGCTCCGTCTCCTCGACGTCCACAGGGCCTTGAAGCGTTACCTCTCCCGCACGGCGCCCTTCCGGAAATCCGAACGGCTGTTCGTGCAGTTTGGAGGCCCTCACAAGGGAGAGGCGGCGGCCAAGGCTTCCATCCCCAGATGGATCAGGGAAGCGATTGCTTCCGCCTATATCCTCAAGGGGAAGCAGGTCCCAGGGGGACTGCGCGCTCACTCAACTCGGGCACAGGCCACCTCTTGGGCAGAGTTCAGCCTAGTTCCTCCTCTGGACATTTGTAGGGCAGCGACTTGGTCCTCTCTGCACTCGTTTACCAAGCACTACAGACTGGACGTGCAGAGTGCAACTGACTCCCGGTTTGCGCATGCGGTTCTGCGGTCCGGAATGGCGGATCCCGCCCTGGCTTGAACTGCTCTGGTACTTCCCAGAAGTAAAGGGACTGGACTGGAGTGACGATAAGGAAGAAGTAATTAGATCTTACCTGCTAATTAGTGTTCCTGAAGGAACGACAGTCCAGTCCCTGATCCCCCCCCTCCCGAGTTCCAGGTTGCCATTCCGGCCGATTACTCAGGTGCGGAGTTGCGGTCCGAGAGCGGGGTCAGTTCTAATTAGAGGGTTGCTGTGGAGGGAGGGCCCGGTCAGTATCAGGTAAACCGCCTCCTCCCTTGGCCCTACCTTCTTTCTACTCCTTCCTAAGAAAAAAAAAAATTTTGTTTGGGGTGTGTTAATTTCATTTAGGCTATTAATGGAAGTTTCGTTAAGTCTGCTTTTGCAGTAGATTACTGGAATTTGTGGGTGGCACCAGTGGTATTTATACCGCTCCATCCCAAAAAGGTTGGGCTCAGCCTCCAAGCTGCTGGAAGGGTTGCGTAACCCTTAAGTAAAGGGACTGGACTGTCGTTCCTTCAGGAACACTAATTAGCAGGTAAGATCTAATTACTTCTTTTAAAAAGGGTTCCAGGGGTGATCTGGGAAACTACAGACCGGTGAGCCTGACATCAGTACCGGGAAAAATGGTAGAAACCATTATAAAGAATAAAATTACTCAGCATGTAGATAGTCATGACCTAATGGGAGACAGCCAACATGGCTTTAGACAAGGAAGATCTTGTCTTACTAATCTGTTATGTTTTTTTGAAGGAGTGAATAAACAGGTTTACAAAGGTGAGTCGGTTGATATTGTGTATCTGGACTTTCAGAAAGCCTTTGACAAGGTCCCTCATCAGAGACTTTTGGCAAAACTAAAGAGTCAAGGGATAGGAGGCAGTGTACTATTGTGGATCAGGAACTGGTTAAAAGATAGAAAGCAGAGGGTAGGGCTAAATGGCCAATTTTCCCAATGGAGAAAGGTGAATAGTGGTGTACCCCAGGGATCTGTACTGCTTTTTGACATATTCATAAATGACCTGGAAAGTGGAATAACGAGTGAGGTTATCAAATATGCAGATGACACAAAACTATTTAAAGTTGTTAAAACCCAAGAGGATTGTGGAAAATTGCAAGAGGAACTTGATAAATTAGAAGACTGGGCATCAAAATGGCAGATGAAATTTAATGTGGACAAGTGCAAGGTTATGCATCTAAGGAAGAACAACCCAAACTATGGTTACACGATGCAAGGTTCCACATTAGAAACCACCGCCCAGGAAAAAGATTTAGGCGTCATTGTGGATACCATGTTAAAACCCTCAGCCCAGTGTGCAGCGGCGGCCAAGAGAGCAAATAGAATGCTAGGTACGATAAGGAAAGGAATGGAAAATAAAACAAAAGATATTATAATGCCTCTATATCGTTCCATGGTGAGACCGCACCTTGAATATTGTGTGCAATTCTGGTCGCCGTATCTTAAAAAGGATATAGCGATTTTAGAAAAGGTTCAGAGAAGAGCCACCAAAATGGTAAAGGGGATGGAAGGATACTCCTATGAAGAAAGGCTAAAAAGGTTAGGGCTCTTTAACTTGGAAAAGAGACGGCTGAGGGGAGATATGATAGAAGTCTATAAATTAATGAACGGAGTGGAACGGGTAAACGTAGATCGATTGTTTACCTTATCAGAATATAGAAAGACTAGGGGACATGCAATGAAGCTACAGGGTAAACTATTTAAGATTAATAAAATAAAATATTTTTTCACTCAACGTGTAATCAAACTCTAGAATTTGTTATCGGAGGATGTAGTAAAGGCTGTTAGTGTAGCTGGGTTTAAAAAAGGTTTGGACAAGTTCCTGGAGGAAAGGTCCATAAACCATTATTAAGAAGGGACCCAGGATATCAATGCTTGACCCAGTACAAGCTTTGTGGAACCTGTGTCTTTTGGGGAAACTGCTAGGTACTTGTGACCTAGGTTGGCCACTGTTGGAAACAGGATACTGGGCTTGATGGACCTTGGTCTGACCCAGTAAGGCATATCTTATGTTCTTATAACCCGCATGCGCAGCAGGTTTAGGATGTTGATTAATTGAAATTTTGCCAGACAAGCATTTAAAATATACCAATCCGCATGTGTGGCGTTTTTTGGAAGCCGGTAGGCTCAAGGCAACACACTGAACAGTAAAGAATAAACCAGCGAATTTCTTAAGAAAGGTACGCCAGGAGAACATCACATAGATAGCTATTCTGATATACATTCATAGAGATTAAGGCATGACAATAAGAGTTGTAATGTAATTGTTCTATTGACAGTCCTTCAGTGTACAGAACCCCCTGAAGAAACCTACTGTGGTGAAACGCAGGCAGGGCGCCAGAATGGGGCGTTGAGGAAAGCTGAAGAAGATCCAGATAAGCACTTTTTTGAGTTTCTGAATGTTGAAATTTAGTAAAACTTATTTTTGAACAAGGTGGTCATTGATGCAAGATCGGCACACCACATGAGGACATTGTCCAAAACGTAGTGTCAACAGAAGTCTGAGACCCCGAGTTCATATCAATTTAATAAAACAGAAACTCAATAGTGTAAAGAAATAGTTTGCATAAATATAGAAAGTTTCAACCTTAGAAAATATCACAGTCTTAAAGATGATTGGAGGGAGAAGCATAGTTTATATAGATAAACTTAACCCTCTGTAAACGAGACCAATTATTTAGACTAAATCAAGAATGGCAGTCCAAGTCAAAGCACAGACATCGTCTATTCCTCTTGGAATTAGGAAAGCAGCGGCTTCAGAGTAATTGCAGTGAGACTACTTCCAGCATTGATGAAGCCACTGATGCTGTTTGCAATGTCTGGATCCCAAAGAAAAGGGCAAGGTGTCACTGCTGTTCCAGAGAAAAAGACAAGAAAAGCAACATAGTTTGCACATCCTGCAAGCTCAATGTTTCCAGAGAACATTCAGAAATTGTCTGTGTCTCATGCAAATGACTGTAGTACTTTACTGTGTTCATCAAGTGCATGCAAAAACTGCTTTCATGGCAACTCTAATTCATGTAATTTTATGATAAAGCATTAAATTTCAAAACATTTAACCTTCATATAATAATTAATTCAGAATAATATTTTGTCTGTTTAGTTTAAATTTTTCATGGTTAATAATTAAAATTCGTTGTGGGATCATTTATGACCCCAACGGTATTCAGTGTGTGCAAAAAATCTCAGTAATTCCAGGGTTAATATGATCAGTGTGCTAGAAGCAGTTGATGATAGTGGCTTTAAATGAAATAGTCCAATAACTAATCGAGTAACCGGATAATTGATATTAGCAGATGTGTGGGCTCTTATATACAGGATATATTGCTATTAGGACATGATTATTGGCACCCTTATAAACAATTCAAATCAGTGTGAACAGAAGAACCACATACCCACCGTAGTAAATTAGATGCACCTGTGATCAATTGTCAGTTCTCACATGACTTGAATGAACCAATGAATGATGATGGCTCTAATGTTTAAAATGGCCACATTCACTCCCTGTTAAATTTTCATAATGGTGAAGATGAGAGCTGCCTGAAACAGTCAGAAAAGCCAATCTCTAGGCATAAGCAGGAATGTAGTCTTCACATATGGGTATCGTCGGTACCGACTGAGCCTGCGTGGGAATGCTCCCCAGCGCCCAATAGGAAAGCTTTTGGGAGCATCCCACAGTGCCTGTGTGCTGATTTCCTGCCTTTCCCAACTGTCCTTCTCCAGTTCTTCATTTTCCATGGAGCCGACAGGTCGCACATCCTGTCACCGCAGAAAAAATTCCCTCCTTATTCTTCTTTTTTGTGGTTGCGTCTGCCTTCCCTCGATGCTACACCGGTACCGCCGGTGGTTCTTTCTTTTTTTTTCAAAAAAAAAAAAAAACTACTTTCTTTCTGGAGTCTTTTCCAGTAATTTTCTCCTCAGGTGCCATGCACCATTTTGGGCACTAGGCCCAACTTTTTCCTTCAGAATGGAAAAACCCGCTTCGGGTTTCAAAAGTGTTCCAAGTGTGGCGGTACCATCTCCGTCACCGACACCCGTGAGTGGTGCCTCAAATGTTTAGGTCCTGACCACTCTATTTCAGAGTGTGTTGCCTGTGGGATGATGTTGGAAAGGGGCCGGCAAAACTGAGCTGCTAAACTTAGCACCCTTTTTTCCCTCCGTTGCAGCCTCCGTGGCATCGACGTCTTCCAGGGCTTCGTCTTCCTCCCATGGGTCTCAGCTAACTAAACAGAAATCTAGCCAGGCCTCAAAGGGTAGATCTCCTTCTAAACATTGAGATGCCTCTGGCGTTGCCCTTGAGGGACTTTCACTGGCAAAATTGCCCCAGCGGGAGACTTCGGCTTCCAAAGCACTAACGGGGCTCCAGGATGTTCTCAAGGCTTCAACCTCGGCAGAACTACTGGTGCCATGCTCTGGGGTTCCGGCCACTTCATCCGGCACCGATACCCAAGCATCGGCAGCGTCGATAGAGCAGAGATTCTTGGCTATTGAACACAGTCTGGTGGCTCTTCTCACGGCCTCGATGCCCCTGAAACAGCTTCAGAAAATTAAATCGGTACTGGCACCGACTGCATCGACATCGGCAGGTATTCTACCGGGACCAAGTCATGCGTCTATATCCGGCATCGACAAGTCGGTACCGGACCACTCCGATGCTGACTTCGATCTGTACCGGTACCGTGCCTTGCACGATCACCCAGATCAGAGATACTTCAAATCCTCGGATGAGTCTGAAAGCTCTGCTGATACCAGAGTACTTCTTCCTGAGGATTCCTCTTCTCCTCAGCGTAGGATGTCTCCACCAGAGGATATGTCCTTTCAGGATTTTATCTGAAATGTGGCTCAAGGTCTTTCCATCACAGTGGCTCCTGAAAAAGAGCCTAGGGCAAAGGAATTAGAAATCCTACAATACCCTAAAGCTCCCAAGGAGGCAGCTACCTTACCTATTCATGAGATCTTGCATGATCTTATGTTAAGGATGTGGGAAACACCTCTAACCACATCTCCTCACTCTCGAAGACTCAACACCATGTATCGAGTTCCTCCTTGTCCTGGGTTTCAGAAGACTCAATTACCACACCATTCCATGGTGGTGGAATCAGCCATGAGAAGGATAAAGAGTGCAAAAAGACATGCCTCTAATCCTCCAGGACGTGAGTGTAGGACTCTTGATGCCTTTGGATGTCAATCCTTCCAGGCTTCCATGCTTTCTGCTAGTATCAGTTCCTATATCTTGTCTATGGGAATGTTCCTTAAAGAGGTCACAGGAGATTTAGAGCTTATGAGCCCTCTCCTTCCTGATGATAAAAGGCAAGATTATCTCGCTCTTGTCAGACATGCTCAGGATGTTTCCAAGTTTGTGAATCATGCAGCCTTTGACTGCTTTGAATGCATAAGCAGAACCTCTGCCATTGCCATAGGTGCAGGGCCGGATTTACCTTGAGTGAGGCCCTACGCCAACAAAAATTGTGGGCCCCCAGCAGGGGCGGCCCAAGGGGGGTGCAGACCTCATTTGCATAAGGGGCCTCATTTGCATAAATATTTGCATAATGTTACCATATACTAACTTTTAGTAAACGTGCCTCTTAATGAGTGTATGGATAAAGAAAGACTAAAAGATTTCTACATTACTATAATCCAGTGCCAACTGCCAGACACATTAGGAACTACTACAAACACTGCCCATAGTAAACCCGCCGTATCCTAACAGCACTACCAGGACTCACAAAGCACCATACTCTACCAATCAAAAGGCAACACTGCAAATATTAAACCAATACATTTCAGAGAACAACAATACATGACCTACTGGGGAAAGAGAACAAGTGGCAATGTCAAATAGGAATTATATAAACAGAACACCTCAGCTCAGTTACACATGCAGAACATAGACCATCACCAAACAAGTAATCACAATTTAGAAATAGGAAGACAATAATTAAACTGGGAATCCCAAAAGCCAAACTTGGAATGTACAACACTGTAGAAATAAAACTATACATTAATTTGCTCTTGTACTAAACAAAGCGCAGATGTTAATGATGCACATTTACCAGAGCTGACATATTCCAATTAATAAATTCAAAATAAAGAGATATTTTTCTACCTTTTGTGCATTTTTTTCAGCTGCAATTGCTCCAGCCACTTTCTTCTGGTTTCTTCGTGTCTTCTGCTAACTCTCCATCGTCTGCTGTCCATTTGTCCTTTCTTCTCTCTTCTAGATTTTTTTCCATTCTCTCTCTACATCTGCTTTAACATACTAATCTTTCTCCTTTTGCTCTTTCCTCATTCCTATTTCATCCACTCAAATTTTACCCCTCCATCCTCAATCCCCACTTACTCTCCCAATACCCGGCCAATTGTAGATTTTTTATCCCTCCCACACAAAATATTTTTCCCTTCTCCATTTTACTCTTCCAGCCCCATCCCATTCTAATCCTCCCCCAACATCAGCTCCCTTCTAGTTCCAGCCTCACCCAGCATCCATTCCCTTCTAGTCCCTGCATCAGCCCATTTCCAGTCCTAGCCATCCATCAGCCCATTTCCAGTCCTAGCAACCCCCCAACCCAATACCAGTCCTAGCCCCCCCATCACCCCACTTACAGTCCTTAACCCCCATCACCCCATTTTCAGTCCTTAACCCCCCATCACCCCATTTTCAGTTTAAGCCCCCCCTATAACCCATTATCAGTCCTAACCCCCCATCAGCCCACTTCCAGTCCTAACCCCATCAACCCATTTCCAGTCAGCCCCCCATAGCCCATTGCCAGTCCTACCCCCCCCCCATCAGCCCACAGCCCATTACCAGTCCTAACCCCATCATCCCACCTCCAGTTTTAACCCCCAGCCCATTTCCAGTCCTAGCCCCCCATAGCCCATTACCAGACAACCCCCATCAGCCCACAGCCTATTACCAGTCTTAACCCCCCCAAAGCCCATTACCAGTTCTAACCCCCCCCAACAGCCCATTACCAGTCCTAACCCCATCAGCCCACCTCCAGTCTTAACCCCCCAGCCCATTTCCAGTCCTAGCCCCCCCCATAGCCCATTACCAGACAGCCCCCATCAGCCCACAGCCCATTACCAGTCTTAACCCCCCCCAAAGCCCATTGCCAGTTCTAAGCCCCCCCAACAGCCCACAGTCCATTACCAGTCCTAACCCCATCAGCCCACCTCTAGCCTTAACCCCCCCCCCAGCCCAGCCCAGCCCAGCCCATTTCCAGCCCCAGCCCCCCAATAGCCCATTACCAGTCCTACCCCCCCCATAGCCCATTACCAGCCCTACCCCCCCAGTCCATTTCCAGCCCCAGCCCCCCCAATAGCCCATTACCAGTCCTACCCCCCCCCCCGGCCTAAAGTAAAATTTAATTGAAAAAAAAAACCTGGTGGCTGCCGCCGCGGGGCCCCCCTCTGCTGCCGCGGGGGCCCCGTCTACAAGCTGAAGCCGTCGGGTCGGGTCGGGTCTCCCTCCCTCCCTCCCTCGCTGCAGGCTGCAGGCTGCGAGAGACGCGAAGGGAGAGCGTCTCCTCGCGTCTGTGTTAAGCCCGCAGGGGCTGATGGGAACTCCCAACAGCCCCTGCGGGCTTAACACAGACGCGAGGAGACGCTCTATCTTCGCGTCTCTCGCAGCCTGCAGGGAGGGAGGGAGAGACCCGACCCGACGCGACGCGACGGCTTCAGCTTGTAGACGGGGCCCCCGCGGCAGCAGAGGGGGCCCCGCGGCGGCAGCCACCAGGTTTTTTTTTTTTAATTGTGTTTAAAAAAAATTACCTGGTTCTTTTTTTGTGGGCCCCTGCCGGCTGTGAGCCCTACGCCATGGCGTACATGGCGTATAGGTAAATCCGGCCCTGCATAGGTGCACGTAGGATTGCCTGGCTCCAAGCATCTGACTTGGAAATTTGGGTATAGGACAAACTAGGGAATATACCTTGCACAGGAGAGAATCTCTTTTGGCAAGAATTGGCAGGAAAAAGCCAGTGAGATAGATGCTGACAATATCACTTTGTATAGATTGTCTAAATCTACAGCTGATCCTGCGAGGAAAAGATCCTCTAAGAAACCATTCTTCAGCAAGAAGAAAAAGTTTTATCCCTCCTATACCCAGCTGATACATCGTTTAGGTCAGTCTGCCCAAAAGGGACAGCAGCAACAACCTAGGCAAAGAAAGACAAAAGCAGCTAAGCCTCAACCGGCTCATCAGACTCAGCCTCCACAGGGGCTTTGACTCCTATTTAGAGAACTTTGCCTTCCTGGCCCTGAACGGCCCAGAACCCTCCACCATCCCAGGAAGGTTATGTCATTTTGCCCCCAGATGGGATCAGATAACAGCAGAAAATTGGACTCTATTGTAAGAGAGGTGTATAAACTTCCTTTCCTCAGCATGCCCTCTCCTACAATGGTAAGGCAGTTCAATTCTCAGACCTTTCTCAATGACCGGTTAGGTCAAGAGGTCACTGTGCTCCTTGCTGAAGGGTTTGTTTTTTTTCTTTTTTTCAATTTTTTATTTAAGAAATTTACAATTATAAACCAAGCAATGCTTGTACAGAAAAACACAACTGTGCAGAGAAAAAAAAATAAAGGAAATTTCTCAGCATCAAACTTAATTAACACAGTATAGTTATAGTCCACTAGAATGGGGGGAGGCGTGAGGAAAACTACCAAACGAGACCAGATAAAGCTGCGTTCCAGAAACTAGGAAATAATACAAAATACCAAGAGGGGGGGCATGATTCGGAGCATATTTCATATGACGATCAATTATCCATAGGTGATGAGGTCAGCAAATGAGATGATACAAACATGGACAGATCCTCAGGCTGAAGAAAAACATACTTATTAGCTCTGAAATAGACTATACACTTACAAGGGAAACGCAATATCATTGTAGCTCCAATAGAACGAACACCAGATCTCAAAAGCAAGAAAGCCTTACGCCTCTTTTGGGTCTCTTGGGATACATCAGGGAAAATAACAATTCTCTTACCCATAAACAATACAGAACGCTTTTTAAAATACAACTTTAACAGCCAATCCTGGTCTGAAGATAGTGCAAAAGTTACTAATAGAGTAGATACCTTAATATCAGCTTCACTTGGTGACTCTAACAAGGCGGACACATCAAGAGTGTCTGCCCTGGGATTCCCCAAATCAACCTGACCTCCAATTTTTCTCAGTGGAAGAAAATATGCCTTAACAACTGGAGGAATTAAATTATCAGGAACCAACAAAGATTCAATTAAGTATTTTTTTAAACATGTCAGCCGGAGAAATACCAGCCACCATAGGAAAATTTAAAAGGCGTATGTTGGACGCTCGAGTAGCGTTTTCCAGATTTTCCAATTTCCTTTGAGTCACAAGATTATCCCTCACAAGTGAATCAGTTATAGCCGAATTTCGAGAAACTTTTTGTTCCCCAGTATTAATCTGCTCACCCATCACAGTCAATTCTTCCTTAATACCGTCTGTAGCACTTTCCAATCTCTCCAGGCGCTGGGATGACACCACCAACTGTTGAGACACTACAACCGAAAACTGCGATATTGCCTCCCAAATAAATTCCAAAGAGAACTCTTTCGGACGCTTCAATGGAATAACTTGAGGTAACACATGAAAAGCTGAGGAAACCGGACCAGTTGAATCCCCACTCGGATGTAACAAGACCTCCGTCTCCACCACCCGCCGTCTGATCACATCTCCTGCCCCCGATACCAAGGGGGCCGCTCCGGAGCTATGATCCAGCGAGGCCCGCTCCAGCAAGGCAGCTCCAACACCATCCGGAAGTGCTGACTCACCTCCCGCGAGAGAAAGCTCCGGGGGGGGGGGGGGGGGTCAGATGCTGAGGAGGCGGTCGATCGTCCGGGGAGAGAGAGACGTCCAGGGCAAGTAGCGCCGGGTCTACCTCCACCGGTGCCACAGCACCCGCTCTAATCTCCCCCTGCTTTTGCTCCGATAGTTGCACAAAACGGTCCACAGGACCCGTGGTAACGGCAGGTACAGGCTCCGCGGGCAGGGCCTTGTGCTTGCCCTTGCGTTTAGGCATACTCCAAAGAAGCTCAAACCACCGCCATCTTGGAGGTAACCACTCCCCCCCCTGCTGAAGGGTTAATAGAAGAGGTACCGATTCCCCAACAGGGTACAGGGTTATCTCCAGGAACAAGCAGGAATGTAGTCATCACATATGGGTATCGTCGCTACCGACTGAGCCTGCGTGGGAACACTCCCCAGCATCCAATAGAAAGCTTTTGGGAGCATCCCACAGCGCCTGCGTACTGCCTTCCCGCCTTTGCCAACTGCCTCTCTCCAGTTCTTCTTTTTCCGCGGAGCCAGCAGGTCGTCGTTCCTATCACCGCAGAAGAATTCTTCTTTATTTCTTTCTTTTTTGTGGTCGCGTCTGCCTTCCTCGACGCTTTACTGGTACCGCCGGTTTTTACTTCTTATTTTCTGTCTTTAAAAAAAACCTATAATATATATATACACACACATACATACTTACACACATACATACTAGGAGTTTTCCTATTTTTTCTTCAGGTGCACGCGCCTTTTTGGGCCTTAGGCCCAAAAACGTTTTCTTACAATGGAGAAACCTGCCTCAGGTTTCAAAAAGTGCACCAAGTGTGGCGGTACCATTTCCGTCACTGACACCCATGAATGGTGTCTAAAATGTTTAGGTCCTGACCACTCCATCACGGATTGTATGTCCTGCGCCATGATGTCTAAAAGAGGTCGGCAGAACCGAGCTGCTAAGCTCAGTACCCTGTTTCCCTCTGATGCAGCTTCGGTGGCATCGACGTCTTCCAGGGCTTCCTCTTCCTCCCGTGGATCTCAGGTAACTAAACATAAATCCAGCCGGTCCTCAAAGGGTAGATCTCCTTCTAAGCATCGAGATGCCTCTGGCGTTGCCCTTGAGGATTCTGCACCGGCAAAATTGCCCCGGCGGGAGGCTTCGGCTTCCAAAGCATTATCGGGGCTCCAGGATGTTCTCGAGGCCTCGACCTCGGCAGAACTACTGGTGCCATGCTCTGGGGTACCGGTGGTCTTCTCCGGTACCAACATCCAGGCATCGGCAGTGTCGATAGACCAGAGATTCCTGGCTATTGAGTGCAGTCTGGCGGCTCTCCTTGAGGCATTGACGCCCTCGGAACCGTGACAGACAAATCCGGTCAGTACCGGCACCGGCATCGGTACCGGTACCGATAGCATCGGCATCAGTGTCTGCTTTGCCGGTATCCAGTCACCGATGCCCTCGGGTACCGATACCCCGGTTCCGATTACTCCCAGTACCGACTTCAGTCGGTACGGGTATCGGGCTCTTCAGGAGCATCCAGACAGATGGTACTTCGAGTCCTCAGAAGAATCTGAGGATTCTGATCTGTCGATGCAGGAATACTTCTCCCAGAGGAGCCCTCCTCCCCTAAGTGCAGGATGTCTCCTCCAGAGGATATTTCCTTCCAGGATTTTATCAGGGAGGTGGCTCGGGGTCTGTCCATTACTGTGACCCTCGAAACAGAGCCCAGAGCTAAGGAGTTGGAAATTTTACTATATCCCAAAACTCCTAAGGAGGCAGCTTCCTTGCCCATTCATGAGATTTTATATGATCTCATGTTAAGGATGTGGGAGACACTTCTTACCACCTCTCCTCATTCTCGCAGACTGGATACCCTGTATCGAGTCCCCCCTCCTCCTGGTTTCCAAAAGACTCAGCTTCCTCACCACTCTATTGTAGTGGAATCAGCGAGGAGAAGGATCAAGAGTGCAAAGAGGCATGCCTCTAATCCTCCAGGACGTGAGTGCAGAACCCTGGATGCTTTTGGATTTCATGTCTTCCAAGCTTCCATGCTTTCTGCCAGGATCAGTTCCTATAGTCTCTACATGGGAATGTTCCTGAAGGAGGTCACAGATGATTTAGAAGCTTTAAGTCCTATTCTTCCTGAGGATAGAAGACAGGATTTTCTCACTTTGGTCAAACATGCCCAAGATGTTTCTAAATTTGTCACCCGTGCAGCCTTTGACTGCTTTGAGTGCATAAGCAGAACCTCTGCCATTGCCATAGGTGCACGTAGAATTGCTTGGCTCCAGGCATCCGATCTGGAGCTCTGGGTACAAGACAAATTGGGAAATATCCCGTGTACTGGTGAGAACCTGTTTGGTAAAGATTGGCAGGAAAAGGCCAACGAGATGGATGCTGACAACTCCACCTTGGATAGGTTATCCAAGTCCACAGCTGATTCTGCTAGAAAGAAATCATTCAAGAAACCATTCTTTTCTAAGAAGAAAAGATATTATCCTGCTTATGCTCAGCAGGGACGTTCTGCAGGTCAGCTTGTCAGGAAAGGTCAGCAACCACCCAAACAGAAGAAAGCAAAGACTGCTAAACCTCAACCGTCTCAGCAGTCTCAGCTTCCACAAGGCCTTTGACTTACAGCTAGAGAACTTAGCCTTTCTGGCTCTCGTGGGACCAGAGCCTTCCACCATTCCAGGAAGATTATGTCAATTTGCCCCCAGATGGGGGAAGATAACAGCAGAGCATTGGACACTCTCCATCATAAAGGAGGGGTACAGGCTTCATTTTTCAAGCATGCCCCCTCCCACAGTAATAAGGCAGTTCAATTCTCCGACACCTCTCATCAACCTTTTAGATCAGGAGGTCACTATTCTTCTTGCCCAAGGGGCAATAGAAGAAGTACCCACTCCTCAACAGGGTGCGGGGTTTTACTCCCCCTATTTCCTTATCCCAAAGAAAACAGGGTGATACAGACCTATCTTGGACCTCAGAGAATTGAACAAATTCCTTGTCAAAGAGAAATTCAAGATGATTTCTCTCGGAACTCTGCTGCCATACCTTCAGAGTCAGGATTGGCTTTATTCTCTAGAGCTCAAGGATGCGTACACCCATGTTCTCATCCATCCAACCCACAGAACGTTCCTTTGGTTCCTTTTTCAAGGAAAGCTCTACCAATACAGGGTGCTTCCTTTTGGCCTGGCCTCAGCACCAAGGGTGTTCACGAAATGCATGGCTGTAGTAGCAGCATTTCTCTGCACTCTAGGGATATTCGTCTTCCCTTACTTAGACAACTGGCTCATTCGAGCCCCAACAGAGTCAGAGGCCAGAACTTCTCTAGCCTGCACAATGAGTATCCTTCAGTATTTGGGTCTGGTCATAAACATCCCAAAATCCAGTCTAACTCCCACTCAGTCTTTAGCGTTCATAGGAGCTTTTCTGGATACCAGAAAGGCAAGGACCTATCTACCCCAGGCCCGCTGCCTTCGCATGGTGCAGTTAGCTTCTCAAGAAGTGCTAAAGTCTCATCTCAATGCTCGAGAAATGTTACAACTACTAGGCTACATGGCATCCACTGTGCATGTGGTTCCCTATGCTCGCCTCCATATGAGGGCAGTCCAGTGGACCTTATCCACTCAATGGACTCAGGCATCAGGATGCCTGTCAGACAAAATAGCAAACACAAGTCACCTTATTTTGTCCCTCCAGTGGTGGAAGTCCACTCAAAACCTGTTGCTGGGGTCCCCTTTTCAACAACCCTTACCCCAAGCAACTCTCACAACAGATGATTCTCCAATGGGTTGGGGAGCTCATTTGCAAGACCTCTCTACTCAAGACACCTGGTCTCCACAAGAGTCTCATCTACATATCAATCTCTTGGAACTCAGAGCAATCTTCCTTGCTCTTCGAGTGTTCCACACCCTGCTCAGCTACAAGACAGTCCTCATTCATACGGACAATCAAGTAGCCATGTTCTATGTGAACAAGCAGGGGGGAACAGGCTCTCTGTCGCTTTGCAACGAAGCTTTGCGACTATGGGCCCTCGCCAGAGAGCATCAGATTCATCTCCTGGCAGTGTATCTTCCAGGCATACAAAACTCTTGGGCAGACAGACTCAGTCGAGTTCTGCTTCCACACGAGTGGTCTCTGCATGCAGACCAGGTGACCAAGATTTTTCAAATTTGGGGAACCCCGGACATAGACATCTTTGCAAGTCCGTGGAATGCCAAACGTCCCTGGTTCTGTTCCAGAATTCTGGCTCAGGCCAGGGGTGCTTTACTGGGGTCAGGACTTCCTGTATGCCTTTCCACCCATTCCCCTAATTCCCCAAACCCTGTTCAAGCTTCAGAGAGACAAAGGCCATATGATTCTCATAGCTCCACATTGGCCACGGCAAGTGTGGTTCCCTCTGCTTCTACATCTCTCTCAAGCTCCCTCCCTGGAGTTAGGGTCTGCTCCAGATCTCCTATCTCAGGAGGACGGAATGTTATGGCATCCCAATCCCCAGTCTCTGCATCTCAGGGCTTGGTTGCTGAAGGCCTAGATCTTCATAGTCTTAATCTCCCTCAGCAAGTAAAAGATATTCTTTTTGCTTCCAGGAAACCTTCCACAAGATGTTCTTATGCTTTCAAGTGGAAAAGGTTTACCATATGGTGTTCGCAAAAGGGTCTTAACCCCCTTGCGATACCTCTGGAATCATTGCTGGAGTATCTCCTTCATTTATCCAAAGCAGGACTTAAGACTAACTCAGTAAGAGTCCATTTGAGTGCTATTGTAGCTTCCTTTAAGCCTCTAAATGGACAGCCTATTTCTTCTCATCCTCTTATAGCAAGATTTATGAGAGGCCTTCTTCTAACTAAGCCTCCCATTAAGCCACCACCGGTGGCATGGGACTTAAACCTGGTTCTTGGGCAGCTCATGAAGCCACCTTTTGAACCTTTAGCTACTACCTCCTTGAAGTTCCTTTCTTGGAAGGTTATCTTTCTCATTACAATCACATCAGCACGTCGCATCAGTGAATTGCAAGCGCTAGTAGCTAATCCACCTTATACAAGGTTCCATCATGACAAGGTAGTCCTTAGGACTCATCCACACTTTATGCCAAAGGTGGTCTCGCCTTTTCATCTGAACCAAGCAGTCTACCTACCTGTGTTTTTTTCCAAGGCCTCATGCATCAAATGCAGAGAGGAATCCTTCATACCTTGGACTGTAAAAGAGCTTAGCTTTTTACTTAGAAAGAACACAGCAACATAGAAAGTCCTCTCAACTCTTTGTTGCTTTTGATCCTTCTCATTTGGGACTTCCAGTCTCCAAGAGAACACTGTCCAATTGGATTGCTCAGTGTATTTCCTTCGCCTATCAGAGTAAGAACCTTTCTCTGGAGTGCCATGTCACAGCTCACAATGTGAGAGCCATGGCAGCCTCAATGGCTCATCTGCACTCTGTGTCTATCGACAACATCTGTCGAGCAGCCACCTGGGCCTCAGTTCATATCTTCACAGCCTATTATTGCTTGGACAAGGACTCCCGCCGGGATGCCTTGTTTGGTCAGGCTGTTCTCCAACACCTGTTCCATACCTAATCAACTCCTACCCACCATCCCTGGTAGGATGCCAGAGATCCATGGGGGGAAGTAGAGCCCTTCGCAGGGACACTCAACTTCTGGGGCCTCTCCCTGGCATCTAAATCTAGGGAGTCCCCATATGTGATGACTACATTCCTGCTTGTTCCTGGAGATAGCATGGTTACTCACCTGTAACAGGTGATCTCCGGGAATAGCAGGAATTTAGTCCTCACAACCCACCCACCTCCCCTAGGAGTTGTATCTCTCTATCTCTTTCCCTTTCCCTCTCTCTCTCTTTGTCTCAGCTTAAAACTCAGCTGGAGAGAGGCAGTTGGGAAAGGCGGGAAGGCAGCACGCAGGCGCTGTGGGATGCTCCCAAAAGCTTTCTATTGGATGCTGGGGAGAGTTCCCGCGCAGGCTCAGTCAGTACCGACGATACCCATATGTGAGGACTAAATTCCTGCTGTTCCCGGAGATCACCTGTTACAGGTGAGTAACCATGCTTTACTCCCCCTATTTCCTTATTCCACAGAAAACAGGAGAACACAGACCCATTTTGGACCTCAGAGAATTGATCAAATTCCTGTTTGAAGAGAAGTTCAAAATGATTTCTCTAGGAACTCTGCTCCCATACCTTCAGAGTCAGGATTGGCTTTGTTCTCTAGATCTCAAGGATGCATACACTCATGTTCTCATCCATCCAACTCGCTGAAAGTTCCTTCGCTTTCTGTTTCAAGGGAAGCACTACCAATACAGGGCTCTTCCTTTTGGCCTTGGCTCTGCACCAAGGGTGTTCACAAAATGCATGGCTGTGGTGGCAGCCTTTCTCTGCACCCTGGGAATATTCGTCTTCCCTTACTTAGATGACTGGCTCATTCGAGCCCCTTCAGAGCCAGAGGCCAGGTTTGCTCGCTCTCTCGCACAATTTTCATCTTTCAGTATTTGGGACTTGTCATAAACTTCCCAAAATCCAACCTTGCTGCCACTCAATCTCTATAGTTTGTCTGGTATCTAGCAGAGCTCCTATAGACAAGGGCCTTCCTTCCACAGCCCCCCTGCCTTCGCATTGTGCAGTTAGTTTCCCAAGCAGTGCTCAACCTCACCTCACTGCTCTGGAAATGTTACAGTTGCTAGGCCACATGGCATCCACCGTGTATGTGGTTCCGTATGCTTGCCTTCATATGAGGGCAGCCCAGTGGACTTTATCCACTCTGTGGACTCGGGCGTCAGGTTGCCTGTCGGACAAAATAGCAAACTCAGATCACCTTATTTTGTCCCTGCAATGGTGGCAGTCACCCCAAAACCTTTTGGTGGGGTCTCCTTTTCAGCAACCCCCACCCCAAGCCACTCTTAACAACAGATGCTTCACAGGGGGTTGGGGAGCCCACCTGCAAGGTCTCTCTACCCAGGGTACCTGGACTCCACAGGAGGCCTATCTCCACGTCAATCTCCTGGAACTCAGAGCAATCTTCCTTTCTCTTTGAGTATTCCACACCCAGCTCAGCTACAAGACAGTCCTCTTGAACCAGGACTATCAAGTAGCCATGTTCTATGTGAACAAACGGGGCAGAACAGGCTCTCTGTCGCTCTACAACGAAGCTTTGCAACTACGGGCCTTCGCCAGAGTGCATCAGATTCATCTACTTGCGGTGTATCTTCCAGGCATTGAAAACTCTTGGGCAGACAGACTCAGTCGAGTTCTGCTTCCACACGAAAGGTCTTTCCATGCAGACCAGATGGCCAAAACTTTTCAAATTTGGGAAACCCCGGACATAGACCTCTTTGCAAGTCCGCTGAATGCCAAACTTCCCCGGTTCTGTTCCAGAATTCCGGCTCAGAGTTGTCAGGCCAGGGGTGCTTTCCTCATCCATTGGGGTCAGGACTTCCTGTATGCCTTTCCACCCATTCCCCTAATTCCCAAAACCCTGTTCAAGCTTCGGAGAGACAGAGGTCATATGATCCTCACAGCTCCACTTTGGCCACGACAAATGTGGGACCCTCTGCTCCTACATCTCTCAAGCTCCGCCTCTGGAGTTAGGATCTGCTCCAGATCTTCTTTCTTAAGCGGGCAGGATGCTGTGGCATCCCCATCCCTAGTCTCTGCATCTCAGGGCCTAGTTGCTAAAAGCCTAGAACTTCACGGTCTTAACCTTTCCCAGCAGGTAAAGGATATCCTTTATGCTTCCAGGAAGCCTTCCACAAGATGCTCTTATGCATTTAAGTGGAAAAGGTTTACCATATGTGCTTGCAGAAGGGTCTTAACCCTCTTGCGATACCTCTGGAATCATTACTGGAGTATCTCCTTCATTTATCAAATGCAGGGCTTAAGACCAATTCAGTGAGTTCATTTGAGTGCTAGTGCAGCTTCTTTCAAGCCTCTAAATGGACAACCTATTTTCTCATCCTCTCATAGCGAGAATTATGAGAGGCCTTCTTTTAACTAAGCCTCCCATTAAGCCACCACCGGTGGCAAGGGACTTAAATCTGCTTCTTGGGCAGCTCATGAAACCACCCTTTGAAACAATAGCCACTACCTCTTTGAAATTTTTTTCCTGGAAGGTCATCTTATTGCAATCACATCAGCACATAGCATCAGTGAATTGCAAGCGTTGGTGGCTGATCCTCCTTATACAAGGTTCCATCATGATAAGGTAGTCCTTAGGACTCATCCACGCTTTATGCCAAAGGTGGTGTCACCTTTTCATTTATATCAAGCGGTTTACCTTCCTGTATTATTTCCAAGGCCTCACGCCTCAAATGCTTGGTATGTGTCTTACTGGTTTCTGTCATTGCTGCATCAGTATATACACTGAAAGTTGCTCAAATCTGCCTCCACCTGCTGGCAAGGGAGCATAGCCCATTTGGGCTGGTCTAGAAGGATTCAAGGAAAGAAAATTATCAGGTATGTAAAATTCCACCTTATGTTTACTTTAAATACTACAAAACCACAAAAGGTGATGAAAAAAGAAGTCAACTCTCAACAATTTTTACTTCAGGCATCACCAGTACCTCAAACGATCGATTCCTGGTGATGTCTGAAGTAAATTGTAGAGAGTTGCTATATAAGTAATTCAATACCTGAATCCCTGACGAAGCCTGGTGGGGTGAAATAAAAGCATTTGTAGGGTATAGGCATTTGCATTTGCAAGAAGTAAGAACTCTAAGTGATTTGCTGTGAGCTGTTTGTGACTTCCACGGAGGCATTATGACTGTGTGAAACAATTGCTGCTTAACGTTCAGACGGGTATTTGTAGGAAAGAGAAGCAAATTGCTGTGAGCAGTTCAGGGCTTCTATGGAGGCTGTGTGACTGCTGTTAAACGTTCAGATAAGTAATTGGATACTATTTGAATGGTGTGTGTTAACCCTTTCTGAATGTATTTTGTTTCTCTTCTTTTCAGGAAGTAAATCAGTTGTTGGAGACTTTCAACATTAGTTTGTGAATGCAAAGAATGAATTATTAAGTAGTATATTAATTGTTGAAGATTTTCAACTTTAGTTTGTGAATGTGAAGAATAAATTGAGTAATTTAAAAAAAAAATTGGTAGAATCCCTTAAAAGTACTTTTTTTGGATATAGATGTTTTGTGACAATTCGAAATTAAAAGGGTGAGACCTGTGATGTGTAGATTTGCTGCTCAAACCTATGGTGATTCAGTTCGCCAGATGTAGGGAAAGAGCTTTCCTGAGGTCTTTTTATACCTTAATGTAATTTGAATAATTTTTGAAGTTGGGTTTGTAATTGTTTTAGTATTTGTATTTTTGGTGGCATAAAGGGTATTTGTTTTGTGTGAAGGAAATAGAACCATTTCGTATTTTTAAGTACCTAGCTCTACTGTCCTCCGAACCCTTCCATAAAGCTTATTTTGAAATACATTCTTGCCTTGTGTATTGCTGTTGTGGGTATTGGCTTTCTAGTAAGGTTAAAAAAAGAACAGCTAGGAAGCAATGTTTAAAGCACCTGTCCAAATAGTTGTAGTTCATTACTTTTCTGCAGCGAACTTGGAGATGTACGAAAATGAAAAACAAGTCACTGGAAAGAAGAGAGACGGCAAACTATACCAGTATGCTCAGTAATGTTTTAAATAAAGACCTTTTGAAGATCCAAAAATTATTTTCTCTGTTTTGAAGCCTATGTAGCATTGGACTGTATGATAATGCTGTTCTTTGTTTCGAAGGCAGTATATCAAGTTCCTGATTAAACATAAAGCAATTATCAGGCCTTAACACATTTTCTTGGAGTCCAGTACCCAGCTTCTGAGACCTAGGTCAGAGTGCTCCCCACTTCTCCCCCTACCAAAAGGTGTATCATAGGTCCTTTTTTAGGGACTGATTTACTAAGACTGCTTTCCCATTTTCCATGGGAAAAGAAAGCTTAAGTCAGGCTCTTAACATGCCATTGGTACATTGCCAACAGAAGGCAGTGATCCCCATCACCCCCAGTGACACACCCCCTCCTACCACCACTCCCAGTGACCCTTTATAGCTGTACTTGAGGCAACTTCCTTTTTTGCTTCACCTATCACCATGGGCCTTGTGATAGTCTTTCTCTGTCTTTATCATATCCTCCCTCAGCCTTTACCCAGTCTCTCTCTCGTTGATTCCTCTACTTTTGCTTTTTGCAGCTGCTGAAAAACACCATGTTTCCACTGTCTCCATTGCGATCAGCTCTCTGTAAGTTTGAGTTGTGCGGTGGAAGAGGTTTGGGCTGATCTCGTGGTCTCAAGTCCCATGAGGCTTGAAGTTGTGAGAATGGTGTGGACTTCTCCACTGCACAACTGAAGCTAACAAGAGAGCTGATCGCGGTGGGGAAGCTGGAACCAGTGTTTACTGTGGGGTGATGCTGAAAAGAAAAATATTTGGAAGTGTGAAATCCTAGGTGCTACGGTGCGATTTCTAGGTGCCATGTGACCAGTTACACAGGATTTGTCAAGCCCTGAGAGAATTTTTTTTTTAAATTTTTTAAATTAATTTATTTATCCAGATTTGTATATCACTTTCTCCTTCAATCAAAGTGGTGGGTTACACAAAATGGGTTTATATTGAAGGGATGACATGACTTACAAAGGGAAAATATTACATTAATGCCTAGTTGTGCTATCTATACATTCAACCAAAGTTAATGGAGTTCATAAGCTACTTGGCCATAAAATTCCATGAATAAGAAGGTCTTAAGGGATTTTTGAAAATCCTTTAGGTCTTTTATGGCCCGCAATTCACTGGGGAGAGAGTTCCAGAGTTTCGGCGCTGATAGTGAAATGGCTCTGCTAGAGGTAGATTGTTTTGTTTTATTGTACACAGCTGGTGGTCGTAATTTATTGATGCTGCTAGTTCATCTGGGTCGGTCATTTGTGTCTTCAGATATTAGGCAATAGAGAACAACTGCCGAGCACTGGTGTAAGATCTTGAATATGTTTGTAATGGTTTTAAACTTTGCTCATGCAACTATTGGTAACCAGTGCATTTTCTGAAGTATAGGTGTAATGTGTTTATTCTTGGCTGTGCCAGTTATGATACGGGCTACAGTGTTCTGCACCAGTTGGAGTGCATGTGTAGCCTGCTTAGGTAGTCCTTGATACAATGAGTTTCCATAGTCCAGTACTGGTGTGATGATTGCCTGGCATACAGTTCGGAAATGGTCCTGGCTGAGTAAAGGCTTGAGTCTTCTGATGAATTTTAAATGTTGGTATGCTTTTACAGCGGTTTTGCTTATGTGTGTATGAAGGTTTAAATTTCTGTCTAGGGTGATGCCTAAGTACTTTACCTCATCTTTTATTGGAATAGTGTGATTCAAGATGTTGAGGGTTTGAGGTGGTTTAAAGTTGAGATTTCTGGATATGAACATTGCATCTGTTTTATCTAGGTTGATTTTCAGGTTGCTATTTATGAGCCAATTGCTCAAGTCTTTGAGGCAATGGATCATGGAATTAAAGTCTGATTCGAGTGTGTCGATTGAAGTATAAAGCATAATGTCGTCAGCATAAAAATGATTTTGTAACATATGGCGTTTGATAATGTCATTTTTGTTTTTGTTTTTTTAAATGTGAAATTTTAGGATTAATCTGAAAAGATCATTCATATATTATAGGAGGCAGTCAACACATTGAACAACAGCTTAAAAAAAAGATTTTAGTGTCATCAGTCCTATTCTGGGTAGAATTGGTATTTAACTATAAGATTTAATATAATATTTCTTTTGGGTTCCCTTCAGGTGTGCTTTAAAAAGTCACTTGTAGCATTTCGAAATTGGAATAGACTGAACATGAAGAGCCTGAAAGCAAAGTTCAGGAAGAGTGATGTAAGTACTCTGTGACTCAATCTGGTTGATTTGTAAGTTTGTACTAGAATACAGTTCTTTACTCCTACCTTGATAAGGTTTCGGGTTAATGAACTACTGAGAGCAGGCAGAATTCTTTCTTTTTAATTCTACGTTCATGTAATTATATGATGTGCATTTCTTTATAAGCTTTTACTGCCATATAGCATGACTCCTGGAAACAGAGGTTTTGCTAACATAAATCTTAGCGCTGCTGGCATGCATAGTAAGGACGTGCATTTGTTAGCATGCATTCGGTTTGTTAGTGTGCCTTTAAATTATTTTGCATGCAGTAATTTCTTTAATGCATGATAACCTATGAATTAACTGAAGTGTAAAAGTTGTTTAATGCATGCTAAAGAATTCTAATTTGTGTTTCATTTTATTAACAAATGTTTGAAATGAACTGAAAAAGAAAAATCTGAAAACTGGGGAAAGGTCTAAAAAAGATTAAACAGTTTGTGTGTGTGCGGTCCTAATGCATAGTGACAAAATCATGCAGACTTGTTTTTACCTTCCGACTAGCCAGTGGTGCTGAGGATGCACCTCGGGCTGGTAATAGGGTTCCTGGTTGCTGGGCATGAATGTCTGGAAGGACCGAGGCAACAGGGACCATAGAATACAAAGATGCCTCCCCCATCCTGAAAGAACCCGGATTTATTTGTCATGGTGCTTCATTTCCTTTCTAAATTAAGCATTTCATTTTCCAGGTTAAAACAGAATAACTCAGTAGTTCATCTAATAATTATGTTTGATGGAGTTAGCTTTTTTTTTCAAAAACTGTAAAGTCTGAAGTGGCCAATATTTTGTGGCTCTTTGTTATTAAGTAGAGAACGGTGTTGACTTTTTGGCCCCCTTGAGATAAGAATTATTTACTGTAGTATCCCACTGAAGTATCCAGTATTGATTTCTCAAGTGAAATGTCCTACATGGCCACTTGATCCTTGTTCCTCCAGACTGCTTCAGGAACTAAAGGACTCTGTAGCGGGTGAATTTAATGAAATCATTAATGCTTAACTTGACGAGGGAGTATTCCCTTTTGAGTGAGTAATAGCTTTCTTTAACATACAGTCAAACCTCGGTTTTCATTTGCCCCGGTTTTCATATGCTTCGGTTTTCAACGTCTTTTTTGACTGAGATTTTGTCCCGGTTCTCATACATCGCTTCGGTTTTCAACGTCTTTTTTGACTGAGATTTTGTCCCAGTTCTCGTACATCGCCTCGGTTTTCGTAAAGTACAGTACTGTAAATACATACACCCTCGCGCTGCACACCGGTCTGTATACACTGCCGGAACACCCGCCCGGTCCCGGCAGCACTGCCCCCCGGACTCACCGATCGCCAGCGTGATGAGAAGCGAAAGCCAGCTGAGCACATAAATGAAACACATCCTCGAGCCTGGTCAGAGTCAGAGAGGCAAGCATTGCGCAGAGAGGAAGGCCCCGATCTCATCCACCGCCTGCCCGTTCTCTGGAGCGCCCCCTCAGGCTCGGAGGTAGCAGGGAAGAAAAGCTATCAACATAAGCAGGAGATGTTGCATGAATGTGGGAGGCAGTTCTTTTTCTTGCAGGGTACGTCTGAAGCTATATCATTAAGATTTTCTGCCATTCTGAAGCATTGAGCAGATAATGTAAAGGTATTTTAATGGACTGAATTCAATGTGATTCCGAAGAGAGCTGGGCACAGCAGCTTGTCAGGGGTGGCTAAAGCCAGATGTTAACATACTGTACTGTACAGTACTGTACTTAGCTTGCTTTCAGTGATGTTAAATGTTCATTTATCCATTTCATTCGTCATTTATATTTATTTCTCATTGTTTTCTGTATGTAAAAATATAGTTATTCTCTATAAAATGTATTTTTTGTGAATATTTTGGGTTGTCTGGAACGGATTAATTGGATTTACATTATTTCTTATGGGAAATATTGCTTCAGTTTTCATACGTTTCGGTTTTAGTCAGACTTTTTCGAACAGATTAATCATGAAAACCGAGGTTTGACTGTATACATTTTTTAAGCCTCTGATCTTTCAGATTTGGTTATCATATCTCCTGCTATTAGGGAAGGTAGTCAAGAAGGCTGTCCTGGTTCAACTTAAGGGTTTTGTTTTATGGAAGAGGACATTTTAGAGGACTATCAATGTGGCTTTTATCCAGACCACACACACAAATGTTGACTTCTGTGCCTAATATCTCATGGCAAGAACTCAATAGTGGCAGCATGTTTGTCTCAGGGTTTCTTGGTATTACTTCTGCCTTTGATACTTTAAGCCATTTTACAGTACATCTGAAGAACTTCACTGGTTACCACTGAAGGGAGAAGGCCCTAAAAATTTGAAGAGTTTGGCTAAATTACTACCATTCAGGCTAATGCAGAAACCCTGCTGTACAGCCCAGTGCTTAAAGCTCTAGCACAAGGTTTTATAGCACGGGTTTAATACTGACTCTGCACTGGAATGCAATTTTCAAATTATCCAGTGTTCAACAAGTCAGCAATAAACTGGGAAAGCAAGTCAAACATGTTATGTTGAGTGGAGGAGTGGCCTAGTGGTTGGGGCAAGGTACTTCAGGCTGGAAGGTTGGGGGTTCAAATCCCACTAGAGGACAGCAACCTTGGGCCGGAAGGACTGGGGTTTCTAGTCCCACAGGTGCTCCTTGTGGTCTTGGGCAAGCCACTTAACCCCTCCATAGCCCATGTTCCCTGTAAATAGTTATCTCCAAGTTATAATGCCCTGTTCAATGTAATTTCAGTTTGTTCAATGTAAACCGCACTGATGCAGAATAGCGCGGTATATAAGAGAATGTAAATAAATAAATAAACACACGCACACACAAGTTGGTTCAAGTTTGGCATTTATTTATTTAACCAGTTTTCTATACCGCCTTATCCTTCAATCAAAGCGGTTTGCATTATGTAATCACTACAAACAGGTACTGGATACATTCTCTTGTGCCCAAAGGGTTCACAATCTATGTGTACCTGAGGCAATGGAGGGTTAAGTGGTTTTCCCAAGGCCACAGGGAGTGTCTATAGGACTAGAAACCCCAGTCCCTCTGGCCTGAGATTGCTGTCCCCAGGTGGGTCCTAACCACTAGGCCAATCTTCTTCATACTGTGCCAGAGAAACAGGATCATCTGAGGTGAAGTTTCACACGTCACCTTAGATGATCCAGGCAACAGGGAAAGGCCTTGATGCCATTGGCACAATGTCATAAGAACATAAGATATGCCATACTGGATCAGACCAAGGTCCATCAAGCTCAGTATCCTGTTTCCAACAGTGGCCAATCTAGATAATAAGTACCTAGCAGTTTCCCCAAAAGACACAGGTTCCTCAATGCTTGTACTGGGTCAAACAGTGATATCCCGGGTCTCTTTTAATAATGGTTTATAGACCTTTCCTCCAAGAACTTGTCCAAACCTTTTTTAAACCCAGCTACACTAACAGCTCTTACTACATCTTCCGGTAACAAATTCCAGAGTTTGATTACACGTCGAGTGAAAAAATATTTTCTCTTATTAGTTTTAAATAGGTTACCCTGTAGCTTCAGTGCATGTCCCCTAGTCTTTTTATATTCTGATGACGTAAACAATCGATCTACGTTTACCCGTTCTGCTCCATTTATTTAATTTATAGATCTCTATCATATTTCCCCTCGGCCGTCTTTTTTCCAGGTTGAAGAGCCCTAACGTTTTTAACCTCTATTCATAGCAGTAGCCTTCCATCCCCTTTACCAATTTGGTGGCACTTCTCTGTACCTTTTCTAATAACGCTATATCCTTTTTAAGATACGGCGATCAGAATTGCACACAGTATTCAAGGTGCGGTCGCGCCATGGAACGATAGAGACATTATAATATCCTTTGTTTTATTTTACATTCCTTTCCTTATGATACCTAGCATTCTATTTGCTGTCTTGGCCGCCGCTGCACACTGGGCGGAGGGTTTTAACAACATGTTTTCCACAATGACACCTAAATCTTTTTCCTGGGTGGTGGTTCCTAATGTGGAACCTTGCATTGTGTAACCATAGATTGAGTTCTTTCCTAGGTGCATAACTTTGCACTTGTCCACATTAAATTTTACCTGCCATTTGTATGCCCAGTTTTCCAATTTATCAAGATCCTCTTGCAGTTTTCCACAATCCTCTTGGGTTTTAACAACTTTATATAGCTTTGTGTCATCTGCAAATTTGATAACCTCACTCGTTATTCCCTTTTCCAGGTCATTTATGAATATGTCAAAAAGCAGTGGACCCAGCACAGATCCCTGGGGTACTCCACTATTCACCTTTTTCTGTTGGGAAAATTGGCAATTTAGCCCTATCCTCTTTTAACCAGTTCCTGATCCACAATAGTACATTACCTCCTATCTCATGACTTTTTAGTTTTGCCAAAAGCCTCTGAGGACCTTGTCAAAGGCTTTTTGAAAGTCCAGATACACTATATCAACCGACTCACCTTTGTCTACCTGTTTGTTCGCACCTTCAAAAAAACATAACAGATTAGTAAGACAAGATCTTCCTTGTCTAAAGCCATGTTGACTGTCTCCCATTACGCCAGGACTATCTACATGTTCAGCAATTTTCATCTTTATGATGTTTTCTACCATTTTTCCCAGTACTGACATCAGGCTCACTGGTCTGTAGTTTCCTGGATCACCCCTGGAACCCTTTTTAAAAATTGGCGTTACATTGGCGATCCTCCAATCTTCAGGTATTACAGATGATTTTAATGATAGTTCACAGATTACTAATAGCAGCTCTGCAATCTCATATTTCAGTTCTTTCAACACCCTTGGATGTATACCATCTGGTCCAGGTGATTTGCTACTCTTCACTTTATCAAATAGTTGTAATACATCTTCCCGGTGTAGTGATTTTTCTTTCAATTCTTCTGCAGTATCACCTTTAAAATACCACTTCAGTCATGGGTAGCATACCTACATCTTCCTCAGTAAAGACCAAAGCAAAGAATTCATTCAGTCTTTCCGCTATAGCCTTGTCTCCTCTTACTGCCCCTTTTACCCCTCTATCATCTAATGGTCCAACTGACTCTCACAGGTTTTTTGTTATGAATGTACTTGAAAAAGTCTTTATTATGCATTTTTGCTTCCACAGCAAGTTTCTTCTCAAATTCTCTCTTTGCCTGCCTTATCAATGCCTTGCATTTAACTTACCAGTGCTTGTGCTGTTTCGAGTTTTCATCATTTGGCTCTTTTTTTCCATTTCCTGAAAGATGCTGTTTTTGGCAACAACAGCTTCTCTGACCTCACCTTTAAACCATGCTGGCAGTTTTTGGACTTCCTTCCACTTTTCTTAAAGCTTGGGATATAGATGGTCTGGGCTTCCAAAATAGTATTTTTAAACAACACCCAAGCTTGATGTAAGTCTTTAACCTTAGCAACTGCTCCTTTTAGTTTTTTCTTAACTATTATCCTCATTTTATCTTAGTCCCCCTTTCAAAAGTTAAGGAAATCCACATTACTACCTTTTTATCATCCCTCCACCATTAATTAAATCTTTATCTTTATCTTTATTAAAATTTGATATACCGCTATGGCAACAGCATTAAGCGGTGTACAATAAATTTGATTAGCACCACAATCCAAGAAACAGAACGCCAAAATTAAGACAGGAAAGAGGGTTTAGAAAGAGTGAACAAATCACACTAAGACACTTAACAATAACTCATAATAAGTTGCACATAACTCATGTTAACAATTAACATCAAATCATAACAATCATAAGGAGAAATGTATTTCTGTACCCTGGTTTGGTTAATATCAAAGTGGACAAACACGGACAGTACTTGGGCTAAACACACAAACAAAACCAATTAGGGGGAAGTTTCAGGGGGAAGATCAAAAGCTTTCTGGAAAAGGTAGGTTTTGAGTAGCGATTTAAACTGGGGATAGGATGGTTCTAGACGCAGTGAGGTGGGTAACATATTCCAGCATGATGGGCCAAGGAAAAACCAAGCTGAATGCTGCGTCCACTCCAGACGGGCTTGTGAAGGTGAAGGAAGAGATAGACGGTTAGTTCAAGTGGAACGAAGTAACCGGTGGGGAGTATAGCGTGAGATACAGTCTGCCAGGTAACGAGGAGTACAGGTGTAAATGGTCCGGTGAAGGAGAATCAAAAACTTGTAGTGAAAGCGAATTTGGAGAGGAAGCCAGTGTAAACGGAGTAAAACAGGAGTGATGTGATCATATCTACTGGAGAAAGTAACAAGGCGAGCTGCAGTATTCTGAATGCGTTGTAACCGTTGAAGACAATAATTGGGAAGATTGGCCAGAGACATTGCAGTAGTCCAGTCTATTGATTACAAGGGCAATGACCAGAGTAATTAGAGCGCTAGAAGGCAAAACAAATCGGACGGCCCGGATTTGCCGTAAAGCAGAGAAAGAACAACGGGAAACCTTAGAAATATGCTCAGAGAAAGTTAAAGAAGAGTCAAGAGTCACACCCAGATATCGAACAGAAGAGGTAAGGGGAATGCTAGATGATCCAATAGAAGGTGCAAGAGTGGGGCATGTACTACTGAGGAAAACCCACATTGCCGAGGATTTTGCTGGATTAAGATGGAGAAAGTTTTCCGATAACCAGGAGGCAATGTGGGAAAGACATAGGTTCAGCTGTGTAATGTCAGGGGAAAGGGGTGATGTGTGGAATAAAAGAACTATATCATCTGCATATAGGTATGATGAAATCGAATATTGTTGAATAATCAGGGGCAGGGGGGCAAGAAAGATGTTAAACAGAGGAGAAAGCACCAAGCCTTGTGGGACACCACAAGTGAGTGGGAAGATGGCTGAAGATTGACCATCTGCATGAACTGAGAAGGAGCGGGATGAAAGGAAAGAATGAAACCAAGACCAGACAGAACCATGAAGACCAATATCAGAGAGCTGAGAAAGAAGTGTATGGTGGTCAACTAAATCGAATGCTGCAGATAAATCGAGGGATACGAGAAGAGTGATGTCACCACGATCGTGAGATGTATGTAATTCGTTGAGTAAAGCCAGAAGCACAGTCTCAGTGCTGTGTCCCTGGCGGAATCCCGCCTGACGGGGGTGGAGAGTGTTGATAGCCTCAACGTGGGAACTGAGTTGGGTAAAGGCACACCATTCAAGATGTTTGGCGAGAAATGGCAGGACGCCATTGTGAGAGTATGGATGGGTCTAAGGACACCATGGGATGGGTCTAAGGACGCCATTGTGAGAGTATGGATGGGTCTAAGGACGCCATGGGATGGGTCTAAGGACGCCAGTGTGAGAGTATGGATGGGTCTAAGGATGGTTGTTTTAGTAGCGGGCGGAGGATTGCTGATTTCCAAGATGATGGGAAGTGACCAGAGGAAAGGCTAGAATTGATAATAGTGGTGATAACTGGGACTAGTTCTAGGGAAGGCTCCAGGAGCCATCTAGAGGGAACAGGATCGAGAGTGCAAGTAGTTTTCCTTGCAGTGGATAGAAATGTAAGCACTTCCGCCGCAAGGACAGACTGGAAGGATGACCAAGTATGAGTATATACAGGTTCAACAGGAGCAGAGCTGGATATTGGGAAAACAGTTAAGGGAGGTAGAGAGGAGGTAGGGGCCACAGCAGGTGGGGAGGGAAGGGGGGGAAAGGGGGGGAAAGGGGGAGGGGGAGGCGGAGTGATAAAAGATGAGCGAAGAGTTAGCACCTTATTAGAGAAAAAAGCAGCAAGAGATTGAGGGTCTGGAGCTACAGGAACCTTAGAATCGCCAGTTTTAGTGGATGATAACGTCCGCAGGATGTTAAAGAGTTGGCGGGAGGAGCTAGCTGCCGCCGTAATTTGAGCTGAGTAGAAAGCTGATCGGGCAGATTGAATAGCCAAGCGATATTCAGAGGACAAATGTTTAAAACGGAGGTGGAGCTCAGGTGAGGGGTGGCGGGTCCAGTGACGTTGTGCCTGGCGTAACTGGGAGCGTAAGATACGTAAAGTGGGGTGATACCAAGGAGAAGAAGGCGCTCGAGGGGGCCCAGAGATAGGGCGAAGGGGTGCTAGACTATCAAGGGACTGTGACAGAAGAGAGTCCCAAGAGAGGGTGCTAGACTATCAAGGGACTGTGACAGAAGAGAGTCCCATGCTATGGTCACTATTGCCAAGTGGCCTCAACACTCTTATCTCTTGCACCAGATCTGGTGTTCCACTAAGGACTAGGTCCAAAATGGCTTCCCCTCTGGTTGGTTCATGAACCAGCTGCTCCAAGAAGCAGTCATTTATTTCATCTAGAAACTTTATCTCCTTGTCGGGCCTGGTGCTCCTCCCCTGGACACCAATACTCCCCCCCCCCCTCACCCCGACAGAAACAAAAACACTAGTGGTCCTGATTTATTTTATCTGCCCTTCTCCCTTTCAAACAAATCTCTGGTGGCCTTCATTCCCTACCTGCCCACTCAATCAAAAAACTCCCTGGTGGCCCAATGGCCCCAATTTCCCTCACCCACCCAAAAAAAATCCCCATGAACCCCTTCAAGTACCTTTAATCATGAGAGATGAGCATGCCCACACATTCCTGCTTCTATGTCGCCATCTTGTAAACTGGCAGCACCTGGCCATGTGCAGTGCATGCTGGGATGCACTGAATGGGGTCAGACTGCCATATAAGGCCAAAAAGACCTTATTTGGCAAAGTAATGTCTCCTATGTTGCATCTTGGGACACATGAGCTGTCCCAGGACGCAACAGGGGAATCGCTCTGCCATAGAAGGCCTTTTTTAGTTTATATGGCAGTCTGAACTTCTCCTGTGCCTCCCTGCATGCACTGTGCAGGACCAGGCACCACCATTGTATAAGATGAAGGCACAGGGGTAGGAGAATTTGGGCAACACTCCCACCCTATGATTGAAGGTACTTGGAAGGGAGTGGGGAGGTTTGGAACCACTAAGCCACCAGGGAATTTTTTTTGATTGGGTGGGTGGGTGGGTAGATCAGTCTACTGGGCCCCCCAAGGTTTTTGTTTCTGTTGGGAGGGGGGGGGGGATCAGAACCTCCCCAGCATTGTACTCACAACATCAACTTCCACATATATGCTGATGACATAATGCTCTATGCTCCATTTACAACCTCTAACCCAACAAATAAACATCTATCAGCATGCTTCACTGAAGTATCCAACTGGCTACAGGAAAACAACCTATCCATTAACATAAAGAAAACCGAAGCTCTCATAGTAACAAAGGACCCAGACTTCACGCCACCTACACAACTCAACATGGGAACCACACAAATTCAAATACAACCACAAATCAGATATCTAGGCATTATCATAGACCAAGCTCTTATGCTCAAGCAACAAATCACTAAAACCGCCAGAACTATATTCCACAAAGCTAAAACAGTAGAACGTCTCAGACCTCTCCTCGAACCTCAGGACTTCAGGACAGTAATGCAAGCTATGACACTCCCACATCTGGACTACTGCAACGTAATTTACCACGGGCTACCTGCCGCACAGACCAACCCCCATCGAACTGCCTTGAACACCACAGCAAGGATTATTCAGAAAGCAAAGAAACGAGACCTACACATACTTCCCCTCAAAGCAAGAATTAAATACAAATCCATTCTACTCACTCACAAAGCCATCCACCAAACCTCCCAGCTCAGCACCCTGCTGCCCCATCCAGCCCACAACAAACCAACTAGACAAACCTCCAGCAACTCCCTCACCATCCCCCACAAACGAACCAAATGCACTCAACGGACCTGCAACAGAGCCTTTGAACTTTATGTTCCGTCCCTCTGGATTTCTCTGCCTAATCACATCAGGAACAACGGTGATCTCTTGTCATTTAAAAAACTAAAAACCATCCTATTCCAAGAATATCTCAAAACAGAAACAAACTCCCACCACTGACTGCACCACATTCCCCTAACCCATCCATCATGAACACATGATCAAAAACTGTGTTACTTTGTCCATGTCTATGTCCATCTTTTGTCGAAATCATCAATGTTTGTCCACCTGGTGATGGCCCTACCCCTATATCTGATTATCCCCCCCCCCCCTTCTTGTGTTACACCGCTTTGACCCGGTGAAAAGCGGGATATAAATACAGTTAAATAAATAAAAATAAATAAAATTGTACCAATAGCATTGAGGGCTTTCCCTGATGCCTAGATAATCTGAATTGAAGTGTCAAACTCCTCACCTCAGGTGATATTTTTGCTCCCAGCTGGATCTTTATGCCTGCCCGAAGCTGGCATGAATATCTAGCGTTAAAAAAAAACTGCACTAAGTTTCAACGCAGTTGCTTATATCGAGCGCAATTAATTATATAGCGATTTGCATATCAGGTGCTCAGTAATTTAGCGTGGTGGTTTTTTTTGGCATTTTTCCAGCGCTAGCTTGTTTTCTGCACCAGAGAGCAAGTCTAGCATGGGAAAAGTGCCAGAAAAATGCTGCGCTAAGCTTTTCTGCATCTGCCCCTTTGTCTTTGTTTCTTTTCTTCATGTGGTGTCTGCAGTAAAGCATGCCCCTTTGCCTGTTAACTGTGATTAAAGACTCCCCCCCCCCCCACCTTTGCTGCTCTAAGAATATGGAACTCTTCCCCTGTGAGTATTTGGACTGGATAGAAGTTTGTGCTTCTGGAGAACATTAAAGCCTATTTATTTATTACCATGTCTTGATTTGTTTTAACTGAATGTTTTACTTTGTATGTACCTCATGTTTACTTATGTGTATTTTAGCCTGTTGATTTTATAAACTGCCTTAAACTGCTTCAACTGAAATCACAAACTATAAATCTTAAATAAAATATAATTTCCTTTCTGAAGATAAATTAATACTGAAATATAAATGTTCTTTCTTCTTCTTGCCCTTTGAGCATCCATCTTCAATTCTTTGTGTGTACCATAAAACCTGGAAAAAGACTGTCTATGTAGCAAAGAGTTGCTTTTTCCTGAGGCTGCTGTTTAAATTTCTGAACCCCTAGAGAAGTATGCAAAGTATGAACTGTTCACATACAGTATCTGATACGTATTTCTTTAAAAGGGGAGATCATCTGCAACATTTGAGATCAGTTGTTCGTAGACTATTGCTTAAATGTTAAATATGACTAGATCAAATAAATCCAGCCAGGCAGGAGTGGCTCTATAATGAGGCAAAGTGAGGCGGCTGCCACAGGCGGCAAAGCTTTGAGGGCGGCAAAAATGCCTCCAAAACAACTGCCTCACTTCGCCCTCAAAAATTAAAAACAAAACAAAACCAAAAAACCCCAAGTGCACAAGTTTCTGCCGCTGCCGAGTCCGCTTCTTGGAAGCAGCAGACTGGCTCTTTTCTGTGGCAGCCGCGGCTCCTGCCTCTTATAGCCGCGACTGTGCTACTGCTAGCGATTAGTCAGTTTCAACAAAATTTCAAACCGGTGTGGAGCCTTTCTGCCACCTCTGTGAAGGAATCCGTGCAACTGCGTCCCGCCCCCAAAGGAAGTAAGGGTATTAAGCACCCTAGACACAACTTCAGCCTGGCGCCCCTCTCACAATTAGCATTTAGACCGCTAGCGATTACCCCCCCGCCAAACCCCCCCCTGTGGTTATTAAAACCTATTGTAATCATTTTGATACCATCCCTCCCAGAAAAATCCTGTACACATGCATATTTGGACATTGCACTGTTTAAATATAAAACTTTGTTTTGTAAATTATATACATAATGATGGAGATTTCAGCAAGCCACTTACAAGAGTACGTGGACTATTTGCATATTGCCCATTCTTCCTGCAGTTGAAACTACACACTGAAGACAGAGTTTTTGGCTGCCATGACCCATTGCTTTGCTTCAACTGTAGCTGCTTTTTGCTGCCCCCCCCCCCCCACCCAAGAAGCTGGTGTCCTAGGCAGCTGCTTAGTTTGTCCTATGTTGGAAACAGGATACTGGGCTTGATGGATCTTTTTGGCATGACCCAATATGGGCTGCATTATGTTCTTAAATAACAAAGCCATACATTTTTTTTAACTCCTCTTCAGTGCAACGTATGGGGTATCTTTCCTAAACTAGCTTGTGTTTTCACGTGAAATGTTATCAAGGCAACTGAAGCTTTGTTGTTGTCCATAGTTCCCCAGTATTTATCTAATGTTACCTCATTTTAGATACCTAAATTCCCGTGACCCCGGATAACATAAGAACATAAGATATGCCATACTGGGTCAGACCAAGGTCCATCAAGCCCAGTATTCTGTTTCCAACAGTGGCCAATCTAGGTCATATGTACCTAGCAGTTTCCCAATGGAAACAATAGCACATCTCCCTGCTCTTTGCTCGTGAGCTTCCTTCTCTCCCCACTTATTTCAGGTATGAAGACGGCCACAGCAGTCAGGGTCGGGCCTGTGATTGCTCGCTGACTCGCCAGTCCCTGGGTGTAGGTCACTGTGGATATCCAGAGGAAGGGGGAGCAGTCCTGTTTCTGTGACCCCATTTGGGATCTTGACTCACCAGGGCACTTTAGCTGAATCTTTAGCCTTTATATTCCCCCCTCCCCCCGATTTTGATAATTAAGTTCAGCAGTGAAGAACACCAGACTGCGGCAAGATGGCACCCTTAGGCGGGAAGGGTGAGGCTGTCAGGATCTAATGTTTTGCTTTAGCTGTGCTGCTCTTTGCTGCCCCTGAGAAGCTGCTGCTGTAGGCCACCACTTAGTCTTGCCTAATGGTTGGGCTGTCTCTGCAATTTAGTTTGCGAACCACTGGTATATCTATGCCTTTGGCAGACTTTCAGGTTGAAATTAAAGGGGTTGAAGAGTTTGTGGGAACAGTTCTTGTCACATTCTCACTCGGCCCTCTGTGCTGTTCAACAGGGTCACAATTTTGTCTTCTGAATTTGGAAAAAAAATGCATTTTGAGTAAGTTAACCAAAAGCACAGCTCTGTTTGGTCTCCCTACTTGCTACATCGGTGCCCCCAATGTATGTGGTGCTACCTATTAAGGTGGTGCTAGTCTATTTCCAGACTCTCCTGGGGTTTTGTGTGAAACAAGAGAAAATATGCCAGACGTATAATAAACTGAATGAACTACCTTTACTTGCATTTCATTTTCACACACTGATGTTATGAATTATGATGCAACAATGTATGCCTTCGGATCAGTGCTGCCTCTTGGTCACCCAGCAGCTCCTGTGTTTTCTTGGCGGTGTGACCAGAAGTAGATTGCCAGGCCTTTCTGCCAAGGCAAAGGAGAGTTAAGAGACTTGCCCAAGGCCAGAAGGAGTGCTAGTGGGAATTGAACCCTGGTCTCCTGGTTACCAAGCCAGTACTCTAACCATGAGGTGGCTACTCCACTCCCGTGAATTATGCTGAGCACCATTTTTTTTGTATTTGTAGCTAGCCCCTGAGGAAAAGCAGTTAAACATGCCGTTGCTGCATTTCAATGTGTAATGCACACTCAAGCAAACCTGTTGCTTCTCGGTCATTTGTTCTCCTGATGGCAGAATCATTAACTGTCACAAGAATTTACTCTCGTTTGGAGGGTATGCTGCCCAAACATTTTTAGCAAGCACAACTGACAGGTTTTATATGATGGTGTAGATTTTGTTTTTACTTTGCTTATTTATTTTTTTAAGGCTTCTTATTTATTTATTTACATTCTCTTATATACCGTGCTATTCTGCATCGGTGCGGTTTACTTTGAACAAACTGATATTACATTGAACAGGGCATTATAACTTGGAGATAACCCTCCATAGCCCATGTTCCCTGTAAAATAGTTAAGTGGCTTGCCCAAGACCACAAGGAGCACCTGTGGGACTAAAAACCTCAGTCCTTCCGGCCCAAGGTTGCTGTCCTCTAGTGGGATTTGAACCCCCGACCTTCCGGCCTGAAGTGCCTTGCCCCAACCACTAGGCCACTCCTCCACTCCACTTCCTATATGTTTTATGCCATCATATCGAGGTATGGTATGGTACTTCATGTGGTGAAGCCTTAATCTAAAACTCGTGTGACTGATAGGCTAAAATGCACAGCTTGCATTACTCATGGCATTTGTGTCAACTTGAATTTGTATGCCCAAATAGCTCTCCTGAACAATGGATGCATGCTCTCGTCATATCAGACCAGTGGGATACAACAAAGCGTTCTGCTTTCATGTGTGTGTGATGGGAGGATATTGCCGATATGGTCACTTAGTGTAATGATATCCGGAGGAATCTGTGATGCATGGAACCAGAGAACAAGACTGAAGATAGTAGTGCCCTGTGCTCACTCAGTTTTCCTCAAATTGTGAGTGAGAACATGATACTTCTGACAAATAAATACAGTCAAGTCATTTCTCTTCCACTAAGTACAAATATTATAGGGTTTGGCGCGCAGAGATGTGAACTTTGAGGGCTTTGGCTTGAATCATCTGTAAACCATTCATCGTGCAACAGTTTCTGATCTTTGCTGGGCTCAAATTTTAGGGGGTGGCAGCCAAAATATGTTTTGTACTAGTGTAAAACAGTTAACCTGAAACTTTTTTTTTTTTTTTTGAGGAGGGAGGCATTTTTCCATATTTAGCATATATAGAATACTTAGAACATTTTTAAAGTACATAAATCGACTATACATGCATTAAATCGTAGGTATTCATGCATACAAGTGATTTGTGTTTACTTTAAATTTTTAGGTGCTCAAATGAACTGAATGCACACTTATGAATGCACAGCTATGTCAAATTTTATAAGCTCTTTCAGGCAAGGAAGTTTGTCACAGTGTTACCTTGTGTGGCCCTGTTTGGTGCTTGCAGTTCCTCAGCACATCTACTGTTTATAGCCTGAAATTATAACACATACTGCTGTAGTCGGGCTATTTGCCTTCTGGCAGAGTGTATTATGATCACAGATCTAAGATTTATAAAGTGGGGGGGAATAGTGAAGCTCCCAATAGTATCTCATTTGTCTTCTCGATCTAGTAAATCCTGCCCACTGATGAGTTTCTAGGTTATGAGCCATTAATAATTTTCACCCCATATCAAGTATAGTTCTGAAAAAAAATTTCCAAGACACTTTTTTGATGATTCAGTTTAAATCTAGTCTCTGCTGCACTTTTCCTAGTCATGTTTTCCCTTAAATATGGTTTCCCAACACCACCCTAAGAGTGTTGTCTTTGCTATATGCCCATACTTCTACCTGGATATTGGGCAGTTTTGAAAAAACACCAAAACACATTTTCATGGGTAAAACATTATTTTACCTGCAGCAGTGAATTTTAAATAAATTACCTTCCAAGTGATTATGCTATGAACTTACTTGCCTTTGGGGAAACGTAAGCATAATTCAGAAGATTTGGGGGAACAGCTTTTTATAAATACCATGCCGCGTCACAACCTGAAGATGCCGTGAAACACATTGTTGAAGGGAATTTTGTTCTGTTTGAGACTACAGTTTTGTATAGTGCTCTAATATAGAGGACAGGATGGTGAAAATTTTAAAAACTTTATAGCCAATGTGTTTTATTTTTGCGTTGGGGGTGGAGGGAGGAGGGATGGTACAAAGAGGTAGTTCCCTTTAAGTCTGAAGATAACTGAGGTCTGCTTTACCCAATATGCAACAGAGCTGCCATATGGAGTTGTAGGGAGAAGCTGGCCAGTGGTCGTATAACACAATCTAGATTTTACCTTGAGTTACTGAGTTTTGGCTGGGAGGTTAAAAAAAAAATCTTCACACATTTGTAAAGCAGTTTGTGTGTGTGTGTGTTTAAACTGTTGAAAATTTTAAAAACTACTTTTGGCATGGGAAATACAAAACAAATCTGAAACCAAAACTCACTGTGGATATTTCCATTGCCCTGAAATGTTAAAAATGTTTTAACAGGAAATCCTTATTCAAGGTCTGAGAATATTAGGTTAGTGCACTATGTCCTGTGACAGAACCGAAGGACTAAAAAGATAAGCAGAATATAAAACATTTCATTTAAAGATGAAGAGCCTGGTTTATTGGAGTGTGTTCATGTAAGGGAAGTTAATTCAAGCAAACCCTTAAGTCTCCATGCATTTTTAAGCTAATGTTTTATTGCAACTCAAAATCCAAGGGGTATAGCCGTAGCAGCTTCCTTTTTTATATTGGAGCCGTGGCTCCATTGACTTCAGTGGGGCTGCGGCTCTGATATAGCACGGAAGCCGCAACCGCTGCATAGCAAACATACCCCCAAATGTTTTCAAAGGTGATTTTTTTTTTTGTTTTTGTTTTGTTTAAAAGAAATCAGCTAGGAGTTTGGTTCTGGGTCAGGCATTTTTAAGACAGAATCTTGAGCTTGTTTAGTAACAAGTGGGGAAAGCATGTAAGGAATGGCTTGTATGTTTCAGCATTACCTCTGTGTGCATGTGTGCATGCTGACCCATCTGTATTGGCAGTGCTTGTATGTGTGTGTGTACATCAGGGGTCTCAAACTCAAATTGCTTTGAGGGCAAATGAGGACCTGTAAAGTAACCCGCGGGCTGCATCGTTGGAACTTTTTTTTACAATGGGAAAAAAAGTCAATAAAGTCAACATAATAAGAACAGAGTGCTGACTCAGTGCCCAGAGGGGGAGTTTACCTTTTGTTCTCTTCAGAGTCACCCACCGGATGTCTCACGTCTCCGCCGGATGGATCAGCTTCCCGCTCGGGCCATGTGGAATGCAGGACCCCTCATGTGTTCCACCTCCTCGTGGTAATGGCCGCAGCCATCCAGGGACCGAAAATCACCCTCAGGCAGCCAAATCTCAGGGCCAGAACAATAGCAACATGCCAGCCTCTCCTGCATTCCATCTGCACCCAATAGCACTTTTTTAATACGGGTGAATTTCGCCGTTAAACCGGGCTCTCGGATCCCTCCATCAGCTCATTTCCGATCCCAGCCCCCCATCAGAACATTTCTAGTCCTTTCCTAGCCCCACCATCAGCCATGTCAAATCCTAGCTCCCCTCCACTCAGCCCATTTCCAATCCAAGCCCCCCATGAGCCTTCTTCCAGTTCTAGCCCCTCCATGAGTCCATTTCAATCCAAGCCCCCACCACAGCCCATTTCCAATCTTAGCTCCCCCCCAACAGCCCATTTCCTGTCCTAGCTCCCCCCCTACTCACCACATTTCCAGTCCTAGCTCCCTCCCCTCACAGCCCATTCCCCATCACTATTTGCAGTTCAAGCCCCCCTTCCACTCCGCCCATTTCCATTCCAAGCCCCCTCCCCATCAGCTATTTGCAGTTCAAGCCTCCCTTCCACTCAGCCCATTTCCATTCCAAGCCCCCGTCCACATCAGCTATTTGCAGTTCAAGCCTCCCCTTCCACTCAGCCCATTTCCAGTCCTAACAACCCCCCAACCCATTACCAGTCCTAGTCCCCCATAGCCCATTACCAGTCCTAACCCCCCATCACCCCATTTTCAGTCTTAGCCCCCCTCATAGCCCATTACCAGTCATAACCCCCCATCATCCCACTTCCAGTCTTAGCCCCCCTATAGCCCATTACCAATCCTAACCCCCCCATCAGCCCACAGCCCATTACCAGTCCTAACCCCATCAGCCCACCTCGAGTCCTAACCCCCCATCTGCCCACCTCGAGTCCTAACCCCCCATCTGCCCATTTTGAGTCCTAGCCCATTTCGAGTCCTAGCCCATTACCAGTCCTAACCCCCACATCACCCCATTTTCAGTCTTGGCTCCCCCCCCATAACCCATTACCCGTCCTAACCCCTCCATCAGCCCACAACCCATTACCAATCCTAACCCCCCTTTCCTCCATCAGCCCAGGGAAAGTTTAAAAAAAAACTGGCTGGCTGCTGCCGCTGCCACCATGGCAGCGGCAGCATCGAGTGTCCTGCAGCCTCCCCTCTGCCCGGCAGAGCCCTCCCTGCATCATTCCCTTTGGCGCAGCTTTCAGAGCCGCGAAGAGAGAGTTTCTCCCTTGTGGCTCTGTTAAGCCTGCCGGGGCTGATGGGAAATCCCATCAGCCCCGGCAGACTTAATAGAGTTACGAAAGGGAAATTCTCCCTTTGCGGCTCTGAAAGCCGCACCAAAGGGACTGATACAGGGAGGGAGGCTCTGATGGGCAGAGGGGAGGCTGCGGGACACTCGATTCTGCTGCTGCCGTGGCAGCAGCAGCAGCCAGCCAGCCATGCTTTGTGGGCCACACCGCGGGCTGCGTGTTGGAGAGACCCCTGGTGTACATTCTCTGTTTTGTATGTTTATTTCTGTGTCTCTGATCAGGAGAGGAGATGAGATGACAAGGCTGTTAGATGCAATTTCATAGTCACGATGTTAGAGTGACTCTTTCATAGTCGCTACGTTACTGTGACTCAGTGTGTTGTATTTTGCAGCTCTTGGAACTGCTTTTCCTAATGGAATTCATTGAGGCATTTTTGTGAAGTATAGGGGCTTCATTTCTTCCTTCCAGCACGCGAAGAAACTTGTACAGCACAGGGATTTTCACTGGTTCACCTCCTGGGTTTCTTTGATTAAAGCAGTGCTCCACTCTGCCAAAAGGCTAGATCCTCCCCATAGTTTTTACTAGTTTCATAGGAAGCAGGAAGGGTGGGCTCACTCACATGGGGGGAGGATTACTGAACTACTGATAGAGGTTTTAAACTCAGAAAAATATCTAGACATGATGGCCTTTTTTCTAGCGTCCAGACATTTAATGTATAAATGAGCAAAATCCTGATAAAGCCAGACCGTTGCTAATTCTGAGCACATCTGACCCCACCCCTACTCCTCCAAACTTTGGACCCTAAGTAAGTTCCTAGTTTGGCAGTGCCTTAATGTAGCCCCACCCATGACAACAGATACTAGTTTGAAGTACATATAGCAACCAATAAGAAAGCAGTATTGTTCAGTTAGCTTTCATAGCACAAATAACAATGAAAATGAAATACGTGAATATTTTAAAATGCAGTATATCACAGCTAGGGAATTATTTGTAATCCCTGTGTATCTGGTGTTAATATGTTTGTGTGTGTTGTGTATGCTGTACATATTGTGGGAGTGGGGCAGTTTTGGGGGACATAGTTGTGGGGAGGTGGTTCTGGGCGTAGGAGCTAGTTTGCAGGAGGATGGCACAGTTGTGGAAGAGGATATTTTTTTTAAGGGTAGGGCAATTTGCAGGGTGCTGTTACAGTAGTGTGAGTGATTTTTGGGGTGGAAGCAGTTTGAGGTGGTGGGGCAGATGGCAAGATAGTAGGATAATTGCAGGAGGTAGTTTTTGGGGATGGGGGAGTTTGTGGTGGTTTAGGGGTATGGGCCATGAAAGAGGTGGTGAAGCAGCTGCATGGAGAGGTAGTTATAGTGCAGTTTGTGGGGTGGCAGGATAATTATGAAGAAGGTTTTTTTTAAAGGGGTGGGGCATTTTGTGGAATGGTCAGGTAGTTGCATGGGATAGTTTCTGGAGGTGAGGCAATTTGCAGGATTGTGGGGTAGTTTTCAGGAGTGGGGCAGCTGCAAGGAGTATTTTGTTTGTGGGGTGATGAGGCAGCTACATGGAGGTAGTTTGTGGGGTTGGCACAATGTTGAGTAGTGGGGCAATTTTGGGGTCATAGGGCAGTTGCAAGGGACTACCTTTTATGGGTGGGGCAGTGTAGAAGATAGAGGGGCAGTTGCATGGGTGTAGGTTTTGGGGTTGGGGTAGTTTGCAAAGGGGCAATTTTGCGGGTCGGGTTTGTGGAGTAGTTTTTGTGGGTGGAGCCAGTTAGTGGATGGTGAGGCAGTTGTGTGGAAGAGTTTTTTTGTTTTTTTTAAATTTTTTTTGAGGGGGTAGGGCATTTGATAAGTTTGTTGCAAGTGAGTATTTTTTGGGTTGAGGATACTATGCGGGTGTGGGATAGTTGTGGCGGCAGTTTGGGTGGTTGGGAGATTAGAGAAGAGGGAGAGACAGTTCAAAGGGAAGAATTCCCTAATTGCTATGTTTCACACTATGTAAGTTTTGATGCTACAGAAGCTGGAACTCCCCCCCCCCCCCTCTCCTCATAAAATGCACTGGTCAGTTTCTTTTTTTGGGAGTGGGATGTGGCTATTATCTCCAGGAACAAGCAGGAATGAGTCTTCACATATGGGTACGTCAGTACCGATGGAGCCTGCGCGTGTATTCTCCCCAGCGTCCAAAAAGAAAGCTTTTGGGAGCATCCCACGCGCATGCGCGCTGCCTTCCTGCCCATTCACTTCCCTCTCATCAGTTTTCCGTTTTCCACGGAGCCGGCAGGACGTATTCCTGTCACCGCAGAAAATTCTTCTTTTTATTCTTAGTTTTTTGTGGTCGCGTCTGCCTTCCCTCGACACCACCGGTGCTTTTCTTTCTTTTTTCTAAAGAATTTCTTCTTTTCTTCAGAAATGTTTCCTGTTTAGTGTCTGACGGTTTCTAGGCTACTAGGACTCTATCTTTCCATTATGGAAAAGCCAGCCACTACCCTTAAGAAATGCTCAAAGTGTGGCGGTACAGATATATTTTCAGATACCCATACTTGGTGTCTAAAATGTTTGGGTCTTGACCATTGCCCACTGGAGTGTCTTTCCTGCTGGAGCTCAAACTGAAGAAATCTTCAGAATCGAGCACAACTCGATACCCAGTTCACATCACACTCGATGTCACCAGCTAGAATATCTCCACAGGATCAGGTAACCAAACAAAAGTCTGTAAAGACTAGCCAGTCCTCGAGTGGTAGATCTCCTTCCCAGTATCGAGATGGCTCTGGCCTTGCCGTCGAGGACATTTTGGCAATAAAGCCCCAGCAGGAGTCTTCGGGCTCCAAAGCATTAACGGGGCTTCAGGTTGTTCCCGGGGTTCTTACCTCAATGAACATACCTGGGCCATGCTCAGTGGTTGTGGCCGCTTCGAGCGGTACCGACACCCCGCATCAGCTATGGTGATGGATGAAAAACTCCTCACCGAGGATCACAGTCTAGTGCTCTTGGCTACTTCGGTACCGCTAGAGTTGCTGCAGACTGTTCCTCCAGTATCGGTATCGGCACCAGTACCGGTATCGACATGGGCATCGGTGTCGGTACCGTCCATGCTTTCTTCGACAGACTTGCTTCCTTCGATGCCGAGCCTGGAATCGATCTCTAGCATGGATGATTCGGTACCGACTCGTCTCTGTACCAACCTCGGGGGGTACCGAAGACATTGCTTTAAGGAAAGTCCGATGCTTCATCCTTTCAGGTCTTCCGATCCTGATGACTGGGATGAATCCATCGGTACCAAGGCTGAATCTTCAACAAGTCTAGCCTTTACCCCTCATTTTAGAGGGTGGTCCTCAGGGGAGATTTCTTTTCAAGCTTTTCTGCTTGATATGGCAAAGTTACTTGCCATTTCTATACCTGGTAAAGAATCCATGCCAGGGGATTCAGAGACCCTGCAGTCCCCCTGGATTCCAAAGGAGGTGATCATGCTTCCTTTGCATCAGATCTTACAAGATCTACTTTTAAGGATGTGGGAAACTCCTTTAACGGTATCACCACATTCTAAGACACTTGACTCCATGTACAAGGTGACATCTTCTCCAGGTTTTCAAAAGACTCAACTTCCTCATCATTCTATTGTTGTAGAATTAGCAATGAGGCATATTAAGAGTGCAAAGAAGCACTCTTCTTATCCGCCAGGTCGTGAGTCTAGAACTTTAGATGCCTTTGGACGTTGATGCTTCCAGGCATCCATGCTTTCAGCAAGAATTATCTCGTATATTTTCTATATGGGATTATCTCTTGAAGAGGTCACAAAGAACTTAAAGCTTTTGAACCCTTTTCTTCAAGAACATAAAAGAGCAGACTTTTTCATATTAGTCAGTCATGCTCAAAATGTCTCTAAATTCCTTAATCGTGCTTCCCTGGACTGTTTTGAGTCTATTAGCAGAACCTCTGCTATAGCCATAGGAGCACGACGCATGGCCTGGCTCCAAGCTTCAGACTTGGACAAATGGGTACAAGAAAAGCTGGGAAATACTCCATGTACTGGTGAAAATCTCTTTAACAAGGATGCTTTATTTCAAGCTAATCAGTTAAACACTGATATTGTTGCTTTCAGAGGATTGTCAAAACTTTCCTCTACCCCAGCTAGTAAAAAATCTCCTAACAATCTTTATTCCCCTAAGGGGAAAAAGTTTTATTCATCTTCTACCCATCATGCAGATGTTTCCAAAGAAGGGCAACATCATACCAGGCTAAGAAAACCAAAGTCTCAACAGGCTCAGCAAACTCAGCAGTCGCAGGGTTTCTGATTCTTTATTTCATTAAATCTTTTTTCCTGTTGAGTTTTAGAACCACTACTTCTTAACTACAGAAGCATTTACAGTTCTTCTCATCCTTATTGAGAGGTCAGTGATACACTGCTTTAATCCTCCACTTTAGGCATGTCTCTCTTGCTAAGAGCAGTCCATCCTTTCAGCTTTTAGAGCTATTGAGGATAATCATGCCCTACAGGTAACAAGTTTCTCCTCTCCTTTTAAAAGTAAACAGAGGAGTTACAACTACTTACAAGGTATGCTATGCCCTTCACCTTGGCAGTTGTCCTGTACGAGAATATCTCATACTTTTCACTGCAGGGGAGCTTTACCCTTTTCAGAGACTTACCAAATTGTAAGTCTTCCCAACTCTGTTTTATTTCTATCCCTCTTAGTTGAGATTTTCAATCTAAGAGTGATACTATTTGACTGGAGGGCTTACCTTTAAGCCATAGGATTGTCCCCAATACCTACTCCAGTAAGTAATTTCCATACAGAGTTTCTCCCCTCTGCAATCTTTCAAATATTTCTTTTAAGACAGCTTATCAGACCATAAGTGAGAGTTTATCACTTCTAATTCGGTCTGTCGGTCTTTTTCCAATCTATAGGACCTAACCTCTTCTGCTGCCTTAATAACACATAATTCCAAGAGAGGTTCTAAAACCTACTTGGACAATTTATCGTTGCAGGCAACCAGCCTGTCTGCTATTCTTAGCCATCTTCAGTTCTTTGGCTCCCACAGAATAGATTAGGTTGCACACTGGTAATTAAACAATCAGATCTCACCTGGGCAACCTACAACATGCTCTCTGCAATTCTACAAAAAGCTCTGCAACTATGGGCCTCTGCCAGAGAGCGTCGGAGCCATTCCTGGTGGGTAACTTCCAGATGGTTGAAAGGCTTGCCCAGTCATGCTCCCACATGACCGGGGTTTTTAACTACTATTACCATCTTCCTTAAAATTTCCTTTTAGGGAAAATGAACCAGGGTTTAGATCACGTGAAAGCATAAAGAATTGCTTAATTCCCTGAGTTGTTCCACATCTCCAGTGGAACTCTTCCAACAGGGATGCATTTCTTTTCACTGCAGTCTGTCCTTGTCTAGTGCATTCCTTCTAATTCCCAATACTTCATTGAAGCTTATGCTGAACAAAGAACGCATTATACTCGTATTGCCGTCATAGATGGGCAAATATGGTATTCCTTTTTATTGCGTCTTTTTCTCCACACTGAAGTTATAGAAGGATCCAGACTTGTTGTCTTAAGACTAAGGTTTTCTCTGCACCCCTTCACGTAGATCTCTATTTCTGGTTATTCAAAGTCGACAATTTTAAAGAGATCTAGACCTATCCTTCTGACCAGGAACATTCCACTGGTTTCCATGTAACCTTCTTCATGGTTCTTCCACGTATAGCCAGTAAGGGGTTCTCTGTCCATATTTTCAAGCAGGTCTTACCCCTTCTTGTTTATAAGTGAGTCTCTCTTATATGTGTGTGTGTGTATACACACACACACACACACATATATATATATATATATATATATAAATACACATACCTCACTCTGAAAGATTTGTTACTGTCCATATTAATGCTGTTCCAGCATGCCATTGGCTTTTAAATGGACAACCAATTTTTATGGTAATCACAAACTACCTTCTTTTACTGTAACCTCTCCGGTTACATTACATCTGAAGCTCTCCATGTAAAGTCATCCTAAGTGACATCACTTAGGGAAGACATTGCTGATCTTCAAGAAATTGGAGGCTACACCGCCTACTACAAATGTTTTTCTTTCTTTCATTTGGATAGAGGGGTCTCAAAGACCCATCCTTTTTCTGCAAACCAGTCAGATTTATCTCCTCTCTTTTCTAGAGCCTTTTTCTGCTCCAAGGACAAAGAACTTCAAACGTTGGCCTACCGAAGCTTTAGCTTCTCATCCAAAGTCCAACCTCATTAAACTCTCCCAGTTTTTTCTTCTGGGATTAGTTCTAGCCTTTTAGGCTTCTGACCTCTGCCTGTATTGCGAAATTTATTTTCCTCTACTTCTCAGTAAGGTATTTTCTTTGAGGATAATGTACTGGTTTCTAGCACCAGACCATTAGTCTCAACAAATACTTTTGCAATACTTTTGACTAAGGTCCACATTAGAAAATTGGAATCCAATTTTCACTAACATTTCTGATCTACACAAGGACTCCTCTCTAGACGCCTTGTTTAGTCAAGCTGTTCCACAGCACACCCTTTTTAGTTCAACTCCTACCCTCCATCCCTTGGATGCCTCAGGTTCTGGGAAATAGCATGGCCCATCGACAAGATTTGCAACATGCTGGGACCTCCTCTAGGCATCTCTAGCTTGGGAGTCCCCATATGTGAAGACTCATTCCTGCTTGTTCCTGGAGATAGCACAGTTACTTACCTGTAACAGGTGATCTCTGGGAACAGCAGGAATAAGTCTTCACAACCCACCCACCTCCCCTAGGAGTTGTGTGTGTCTCTCTCTCTCTCTCTCTCTCTCTAATTTGTCTACTTCCCTCCTTCGGTCTCAGCTACAAACCCAACTGATGAGAGGGAAGTGAATGGGCGGAAAGGCAGCGCGCATGCGCGTGGGATGCTCCCAAAAGCTTTCCCGCGCAGGCTCCGTCGGTACCGACGTACCCATATGTGAAGACTTATTCCTGTTGTTCCCAGAGATCACCTGTTACAGGTAAGTAACTGTGCTTTCTCTGCAAGCCTCAGTCCTATTTGGCCCATGTTTGAACTTATCTTTTTACCAGTTTTCTCATGTGTCAAATTTGAGCCGGTTCTGTTAAATATTTGGAGAGTTAATTTGCCCTCAGACAAACGGATGGACAGACAGTTAAACACTTTCTTGACTCTTTTTATATAATTATTTCCCATTTCTGTTGGATGGAAAGAAAACAGAAGTAGTGGTTAGTGCTTAAGGTAGTGGTTACCAATCTGTGATCTGCAGACCCCTGTGGGTCTCTAAGACATAAATGAGAGGCTGGTGAAGATTGATAGGGGCTGGCTATGGGGGGATAGAGAGAGACTGATGAGAACTGTGAGGATTGCCTTGGCACCAAGATGAGGAAGTCAAGGACATTGGTGGGGATGAACTGTGGGCCCTGAACATTTTGGAGGTTGTTAAGGGGTTCACACAGCCAAAAAGATTGCCAGCCTTTGGCATAAGGCATACACTAGCTTCTCACAGTTAATAAGGTTGTGCGAGACTATAGTAGTACAGATAGTAGGGAATTATTGTAATGTTAATTGGCTGTCGCAACTGCATACTTTAGATAATATATTTTGCTTAATCTTTTAGTGATTCTGCCTCTAAATCATTATTCCCAGTATCTTATTTATTAAGATACTTCCCAGTCTGTGTCCATGGGAGAAGGGCAAATGAGGTCCTAAATAAATTTGTACTGACATTTAAAGCTTCTGTAAACTTAAAAGGTGTGTGGTGCATATTTTTCTTTGATAGTTATTACTTCTGCCTTTACAACTTGCCTGTATATGTCTATTTAGAAATAATTTGGTGAATATTTAATTTTCTATATTTTTTTACGTGCACCTTTCAGTATGAAAGCTTTTACCCACCCTTTTCCTACTGTCAGTGATTTGGAATTTCTGCTTAAATATTGCAATTCTAGGCAGAGTACAAGAATGAATTAAACTCATATACAGCCTAAATCTCATGATGATAAATAATTAAGCTTTGGAACCTGCTGCTAAAGGATGTGATAAAAGTGGGTTTAAAAAGTTTGTACAAATTCCTGGAGGAAAAGCCCATAAACTGTTAAGGTAGAAAGAGAGAAAACATACTTATTCGCTGAGATAAACAGTGCATGGAACTAGCTACTTTTAGGATATCCACCAATGCTGGATCACTCAACAGGAGGATTTAATCACTAGTATGCTATTTAATTCCCAGAGAAAGAGCTCAGAAAAAATTATTTTTGTTGGAATTTTTCTTCAGTTGAAACTAGCTCAACTTTAGCCAGTCCAGTATCTGCCCATTTCAATCTCCAGGAACAAGCAGGAAGTCGGTCTTCACATATGAGTGAGATCGGCACGGACTGAGCCTGGCGAGGGAACACTCCCCAGCATCCAATAAGAATGCTTTTGGGAGCGTTTCTCCTTGTATGCGTGGCTGCCTTCCTGCCTTTCCTCCTGGTTTCCTCAGTCTTTTTTTTTTTTTTTCTGCAGAGCCATTGTGACCTTGTTCCTATCAGCTTCAATATTTTTTCGCTAGTACCGTCAAAGTACTTAGGTTGCCTTCCCGTTGACCAACTCAATTCTCCGTCTATTCCGGTTCCCTTTTTTAAATTTTATTTTACATAATTTTTACTTTATTTTCTGTTTTTTCACAAACTTTGTTTGAGGCCTATGGCCTCATCGAGCACCATTGCCCAGTTTGATTTTTGCCTCCGTATTATTCCCTAATATGGAGAAGCCCCGTAGTGGTTTCAAAAAATGCTCCTCGTGTTCCAGCACAATTTGTATCACTGATGAGCATTCCTGATGCCTAAAATGTTTAGGCCCTGACCATGATATTGATTCTTGTCCATCCTATTGCTACATGACTCGAGGTAGAAAGAACCAGAACAAACGGAAGGCTAAGCTGGTTCCTACAGACTCGGCTCCTTTGGTGCATTGACGCCTTCAAAGTCTTCCCATGCATTCAAGTCCTCACCAGCAAAGGAGAAGCATTGCTCGGAGTCACCAGTGCTTAAGAAAAAGAAGTCATCAGCCTCAGCATCGAGGTCCTTGACTTCTAGGTCGGTGTCTGTTTCGGACACCGAGCATCAGCACCGGCACCATCATTCATCATATTCCAATGCAGACTGTCCATCGAAACAACTCCAGCAGGAGGTGTCATCCTCCAAAGCCACACAGGGGTTTGGGGATACCCCCGAGGTTCAATCTTTGGTGGAGCCCCCCATACTGTCATCGGGAGTTGTGGCCCACACAGCATTGTCTGGAGCCACTCCTCCCCTGGTACAGTCATTGGATGACTGTATCATCGCCATGGAGCACAGCATCGCTAAACTCTTAGCTGCAGTAATGCCGATGACATTGAATGCTCCACAGTCGGCACAGGTTCCGACGATGCTGATGATGGCCACAGAGCTTGGCATGCTTATGCAGGCATCCCCTGTATCACACAGCTCCATGGAGCAGCTGATACCAAAGCCCTCTGCATCACTGTGTCCGATATCTTCTACATCGAAACAGCAAAGCTCTGAGCAGCGAAGGTATCAAACATCTCAGAAAGATTATTTTGATTTCCTTCCGGATTCTGATTCTGAAGAGGCCTTTGAGGTGGAATCCATTGATTCCAATACCCATAGAGAGGTGCCTTCTAATTCATCGCCACCTTATGAACGTCTACATTTGCCATCTGAGACCATGTCCTTTAAGATTTTATTAAGGACATGGTGGCAGCTCTCGCTGTTTCAGTGGCTACGCAAATGGAACTGAGAGCTGAGGAGCTCGATATTATCCAATAACCATTGGCGCCGAAGGAGGCTGCTATCCTCCCAGTGCATAACATCTAATGGCTCTGATGTGGGAGGCCCCCATGTCAACCCCTGTGGTGAGTAAGAGGCTTGATACCCTTTATAGGGTCCCTCCCTCCCCAGGTTTCCAGAAGCCACAACTCTCCCACCACTCCATGGGTGTGGAGTCCGTCATGAGGAGGATAAAAAGCCAGAAAAATTACTTCTTAGTGCCCCCTGGGAGAGAGGTCAGGACCCTGGATGCATTTGGAAGGAAGGTATTCCAAACTACCATGCTAGCCTCTAGGATATATGTGTGTTATAGGCATGTTTTTCTCAAAGATGTCTTGAAAGACTTGTCAGAGTTTACCACCCTGCTGCCCCCTGACAAGCAGGCAGCTCATCAGGTCTTGGTAACGTATGCCCAGAATATATCACGCTTTTAACAAGAACAACATTTGATACATTTGAGGCCAGTAGCAGATCTGCTGCATTCTGCATTGGGGCTAGGAGAATGGCATGGCTCCAAGCATCTGACCTGGAACAGTGGGTCCAAGACAAGTTAATCAACATTCCCTGTAATGGTGAAAACCTCTTTGGTTGGAGGTGGAGGGAGAAGGCAGGTCGATAGAAACTGATGACCTCACCATGAAGAGCCTTTCAAGGAAGAAAGCAGACTCTTCTAAGAAGAAGATTACCACTAAGAAGAAGACTACCACTAAGAAACCTTTCTTCCCTAAGAAGAAAAGGTTTTATCCTCCATATCATTCCTATTCTGGCTACTCTGCCCCACAACAGCAACAGACAGCAGGGCCAGAAACAGGTCAGTAAACCCAAGGTTTCCAAATCACAGCCTGCAGCTACTACTCAACCTCCTCGGAGTTGATGACTGCTTCAAAAAGAGCATGACCAATTCTCCCATAATTTTTCCTCTTCCTCCTATGATCCCAGGAAAACTGGTGCATTTTGCACACCATTGGATCAACATCACTTCCGAGCACTGGACTTTACATCTAGTCAATCGGGGCCTACAGCTGTAATTCCAGGATCTTCTTCCCACTCACTTTGTGGGACAACCCTCCTTTGAATCTCCTTCACTCCTTGCTTCAGCAGGAAATTCTCTCACTGCTGAGACAAGGGGCTATAAAGGAGGTTCCCCCATCTTAGCAGGGCCTGGAATTCTACTCGCGATACTTCCTAATTCCAAAAGGGACGGGAGGTCACAGGCTTATATTAGATCTCTGAAATCAACAAATTTCTCGTCAAGGAGAAATTCAAGATTTCTCTAGGCACTTTTCTGCCATATCAACAAAAAAAAAGATTGGTTATGCTCTCTGGATCTGAAAAATCCTTATACACACATCCTGATCCACCCAGATTACAATAAATTTCTCAAGTTCATTTTTCAGAACAACCACTACCAGTACAGAGTCCTGCCATTCAGACTGGCCTCAGCACCCAGAGTCTTCATAAAGTGTTTGGCTGTTGTCGCAACCTACCTTTGAACTTGGGGGATATTTCTGTTCCCCTACTTAGACGACTGGCTGCTAAGGGCAGATACCGAAGTTACCTGTGCCCTAAATCAAACCATCCATTTCCTCCAGGAGTTAGGTTTCATAATAAATTATCCAAAATCACATCTCATGCCAACGCAGGACCACAAGTTCATAGGAGCTCGATTAGACACGGTAAGAAGCAGGGCGTTTTGCCAGAGGACAGACACCTCCGTCTCATTGCCTTAGCCACACAGGTCCAGCAACAATCTCCAATTACAGCCAGAACATTTCTATGCCTCTTATGCCACATGGCTTCCACAGTCTATGTCGTGCCCCATGCCTGTCTAAATATGAGGATCAGGCTCTCTCTCACAACAGGTTGCCTATCCGACCTCATTTAACATCACTCCGCAAATGAGAGAGGCCCTTAAGTGATGGTGGTGTACACCACATAACCTGGCCTTAGGGTCACCTTTTCAGAAGTCTGCACCACAGTATACCCTAATGACCAATGCATCAAAACTAAGCTGGAGAGCCTATCTCAATGGCCTTACAACACAAGGCCTTTGGTCTGCTTAAGAAATGCTTCTCCAGATCAGTCTCCTAGAGCTCAGGACGGTCTTCAATGCCATCAGATTCTTCTCTTCCCAACTCAAGGGACAGTCTCTTCTCATACAGAAGGACAACCAGGTGATTATGTTTTATATAAACAGGCAAGGGGATCAGGCTCTCGGGCCCTATGTATGGAAGCCATTCGCCTTTGGAACTGGGCAGTTCCTTAAGGAATTCACCTTCATGCAGTATACCTTCCAGGAGCAGAGAATCACTTAGCTGACAGACTAAGCTGGATCCTCCATCTATATGAGCCTTTTTGTTTCTCCAATCAATGCCCAACTACCTCATTTCTGCTCGAGGATTCCATCCCCTCACAGGGAGATATGGGATGCTTTCCTCATCCATTGGGGACAGAATCTCCTCTATGCTTTCCCTACCTTTCAACTCATAGCAAAAACACTCTTCAAACTCCAGGCTGACCGGGGACAAATGATTCTCATTGCCCTTTACTGGCCCAGACAACCGTGGTTTCCTCTGTTTCTTCAACTTGTTCAAGCACCTCCCCTCAGGCTCAGTTATTCACCAACCCTACTGTCTCAGAAACAGGAGACCCTTCTGCACCCAAGCCTCAAGATGGCATGGAGGCTGAGCTCTTTATTCTCTCGCTCTTGGGGGCACCTGCAATACATCTTCTTGGAGATCTAGCTTCAAGAAAATATTCAACCAGACATTCTAACACTTTTAAATGGTGCAGGTTTTCCATTTGATGTTCTCATAAAACACTAGATCCTTTTGTATGTCTCATTCTGGACTCCATTACCTGCTCCATTTGTCCTCCTCCTCTGACCTTAAGACCAACGCAGTGCGAGTACATTTATCTGCCATTAAGGCCTCCTACCATACTTTAGAGATCCCACCCTATCTCTGCATATTTCTTAGTAGCCAGATTTATTCATGGTCTTCTGACCAAGCCACTTTTCCATCCACTTCCCGCACCATGGGATCTAAATGTTCTTGCATAGCTCATGTGCAGTCCTTTTGAACCAATGGTTTCAGTTTCTTTAAAGTTTGTAAGGTGGAAGCTTCTTTTTCTCATCGCAGATATTTCAGCTTGAAGAATTGGTGAACAAGCTTTAGTGAGCTATGCTCCCTATACCACTTTTCACCATGACAAGGTGGTCTTTCGCACACATCCTAAATTCTTGCAGAAGATCGTCACCACCTTCCACCTGAATCAATCTATTTTGCTACCAATATTCTTTCCAAGACCTCGCACCTCCCCGGCTGAGGCCAGACTTCATACCCTAGATTGCAAGAGGGCATTGGCATTTTATCTAGATGGTACTAAGGACTATTGCCAATCCTTTCAGTTGTTTGTCTCTTTTGACCAAAGTCATCTATGGACATCATTATCCAAAAGAACACTTTTGAACTGGCTAGCATATTGCATTTCCTTCACTTATTCACAGACCTGGCTGTCTCTTCCACACTGTGTGATGGCTCATAACGTCAGAGCCATGACTACTACTGTAGCTAATCTCTGGCTGTCCCTATCTCAGAGATCTGCCATGTGGCAACATGGTCTTCCCTGCATACCTGTGCAGGGCACTATTGCCTGGACAAAAACTCCAGCGCTCATGCTCAATTTGGACAAGCTGTTCTGCCTAAACTTTTTCCAATTTTAGACAACTTGCCCACCGCCCATCTGATGACCTCATGAGGAATGCTGTGAATGGGCCAAGTCTGTCAGATTCCTGCTGCAACCTCTAGCTGCACCAGGATTCTTCTCTTGCTTTGTTGTCTTAGGCTAGGGAGTCCTATACGTGAAGACTGAATTCATGGCTGTTCCTGGAGATAGTGTAATTACTTTAGCTTGAGTTTGCATACTAGTAGTTTGTGATTTATACCACAGTCATCTTCAGGTTTTGTCTTTGTTGATGTTAGAGAGCTTTTCCATCGTTGACTTCCATAGATGTAGTCAATTAGATTTTTGTACAATCCATTGGGTGACGTCTATATATTAAGTCGCCGTTTGTGTTGCTAAAAGAAGATGCTCTAATGTGAAGAGCTTAAATTCATGGAAAAATAGGAATTTTTTAAAGGAAAAAACCAACTTTAAAGCAGACTTTTTTGTAGAAGAGATGCATTTAAACCAAGTTCATGAAATTGTTGTGTGTCTTAAGAGAGGACAGTTGTCTTGGACATGAATGTAGAAGTGCCCAAGAAAGTTAAAGTTGGTATCAATCCATCTGTAGTGTATCAATCAGATATTGTGTGGCAGGAAAAAATAGATATAAGTATGTTGTGAACCATGTTCGCTTTCTCTAAATATCTACTAATTCCAGCTGACCCACCATATTAAACAAGGCTGTTTTTTTTTTTTACACTACCCCATTTGGCCCCTCTTGAATTATCCAAGTGAGGATTAGCAGTGACATTGAAAATTTCCCCCATTACTATGAAGCTTACACTATATTTGTGTATCACCTCTTCTAATTCTTCAAAGAATTTTCCTTGATCAGGTTTGGTGCCTACAATATAACACCCTCTAATAAAACATTCAACATAAGATACCACCCATGTACCCGATACATGAGTAACCACCACCTTTAGGGATCCCGATATTAAATTCTTTGATCTACATGGTAAGTGAATCTGCTGTTTTGCGAATTGCATGGTCTGAGCATTCACTTATAGAATTTTACCTGAGGTAAAAAGTGAAACCATTATGCCGACCTGTGTAAATGTAAATAATAGAGAACTGTGTAAATGCCGACCTGTGTAAATGTAATTAATAGAGAACTGTAATTATGTAAATATTGTAAACCTAATTTTTGAAGTGTCTAACCCTGCATGTTGTGCCTAACCCTAAATCTATGTATATATGATCCAATTTTTCCTGTCTTGATTTGACATATCCCACATTTGTAATCAAACCGCTGCTGATCGCTGGAAGTAGCGGTATATAAGTGTAAACTAAATAAATAAATAAATAAAATAAAAATTCAGTATGTACCTGGATAAAAAAGAGATGGGCTTAAAATTTTGGAGACTGAATTACTCCTTATTGAAGAATAAAAATTGCACTGTGAACATGAAAAGCTATTTAAGAATACTTTGAATTTAATAAGGTGGGGGAGACCTCTATGTGCATCATCTGGGATAGTATGAAGACATTCGTGAGGGGGCACTTAATCATGTGCTCGACCAACTCCAGGTCACCATGGCGACTGAAAACGGACCTGGTGCTTGGAATTCAGAACCCATGTGCACTGGTGCTGTCTGCCTAGGAGCTGGGCTGCTTCACAGCTGAGATCAGCAGAATCTACATGTGAGGATCCCATCCCCTGCAGGCAGAAGGGCTACTAGACCGGCAGAGTCTGCGGGAGATGGGATCCCAGCAGGCTGACAACCTGGTCTCGGCCGCAATCGCGTCCTTTTGCAGCCCTATGGTCCGTGAGAGATGGGATTCCCATGGGAAGAAGGGCTGCAAATGGTTACAATCATGGCCGTGATTTGTAGAGTCTGCCCATGGTGATCCCATCTCCTGCGGGCAGTCTCTGCGAGTCTTAGTCATGATCGGACCATTTTGCTGTCCTTCTGCCTGCTGGAGATGGGATCCCCGAGGGCAGAAGGGCTGAAAAAGGCTGGGATTGTGTCAGAAGTGCTGCTGGAGCCTGAAAAAAAAGTTAAGAGGTGGGGATTTTGTTGCATTGATAGCTATAAGAAATTTAAAGGGGCGGTGTGGTTTTTTTTGTTTTTTTTTTTTGTTTTTTTTAAATAGTGAGAGCCCAGTATTCAAAGGCATTTACACAATTGCAAACCTTGTAAATGCTGATCTACGTGATATCCAGCTTATTAGTACCACTGAATATCCATGGGTGCCACTACTACATGCTCTTATGCTAACCGATTAGCATCCAGGCATGTTGGGGGTGTTCCAGGGTGGCACCCATCGTTAACTGGGCAGCAGTTAGATTGAGCTGCTGCCTGGTTAGCAACATGCGGTGAAAGTCGGGTATAGAAAAGTCTGTCCTAACTACTACAGAAGTTAACCGGGCAGTGGCTGAATATTGTCACTACCCGGTTAGCTTTGTGATAATCCAGGCAACCTGGATAATCGGTGTCCGAGCCGCGATATAGCACTATCTGGGTTTAAAGTTCTGCTGGTGCTGAATATTGGGCATTGTGGGGGTGTGGATTTGGATGGCAAGAGGTGTGAGTGCAAGGGGGGAGGGAGAAAGGGAGAGAGTCTGAGAAGGGAAGCAGAGATTTGAGGTGGGGGAGAGACAATAGGAGAGGGGTTAGAGATGGGGGGAAGGGAATGGTGCAAGCAGTTGGAGGGTAAAGAGATGAATGCATGGGAAGTAAATTGTACAGTGTGTATGTGCAAATGGTGCAGCCCTTTTCCACCACACACATGCAGGCATGTTGCCTCCACATCCCCCCAACACACCATCTCTGCACCCACTCCCCCCACAGGTGTAGCTTAAAGAATCAGTGAAGGTGGTGAAGAAGGGAGGAGGAGTGGACCTACCGCCTTCTGTTGGCATTGTGCAGTAGCCCATTAAGAGCCTGATTTATTAAGCTTTTTCCCATAGAAAATGGGGAAAACAGTAAGTCAGGCCTTAAAACCTAAAAAAGTAACTGTGATTCAACTTTTTGGGGGGTGGGGGCATGCACTGTGACCTAGGTTTCAGTGGCCAACTCCTAGATTTTTAGGCCGACTCCTAGATTACAAGAAAATTTGTCAAGGCTTGACCTAATCACAATAGCGACCTTTATAAAAAAAAAAAAAAGCTGAAAAATTAAAAAATTAGTGAGTAGTTTAGGGTGAAGCTGAAGGTGTTTAAAAAAAAAAAAAAAAAAAGAACAGAAGTGGAGAAAGAATCCTCAGGGATGGAAAAGAGTTGAGGGGGTTAAGTGGGAGCTGGCTGGCCTGCAAATGAAGGAAATAGCTTTTCAGCTTCAGCGTTTATGATAAATGCATTTTCACTTTGGAAATCAGACAAGACAACTGGTGGCATAAACATAAGGTCCAGGTGAAGAAACAGATGGTGTTCAAAATTAAGATGGCCTCTAGTCAAGTAGTAGAAGACTGCAGAAATCAGGAATATGTTCAGGCAATAATATTCTACTCCATATCTGAAAGAAGTGGCAGGAGAGGACATGGAGGTAGGGCCAGCACTGGCATTAAGCAAACTAGGTGGTTGCCTAGAGTGCCAGTTCTCTGGAGGTGCCCATTGCCGCTGCTGTTGTCCCTCACTGAGACTTACAGCCCTGCGGTGCTTAACTGCAAGCTTCAACACCACTGGGCTGTCTGCTTCTGCCTCTACTGATGGCCAATTTCCTGTTCACATGGGGGTGGAAGCCGCTTTCACCCCCATGCAAACGGGAAGTCGTCTTCTGCCTCTACTGATGGCAGACAGCCCTGTGGTGTTGAAATTCACAGGTAAGTGCCATGGGGCTGTTTCAAGCCGTTGCTGCTGCTGTAGATCCCAGTGAGGGGCAATAGCAGTGGCAGTGAGGGGTGGTTGGCTGGGGTGGGGAGGGGAGCAAGGGTTGAGGTTTGCTTAGAGCACCTCATCTCATTACGCTGGCCCTGAATGGAGGTGGCAAAGGTTTTAGCTGGATGCTCATCCCCATGACTTAGCCAGGAAGACCATTGATAATTATTTACAGGTGCAAAAATGAAACTTATAAGGAAAAACAACCCCTTCCTACAGTAAAATATGGTAGACGTTCCATAATGCTGTGGGGTTGTTTTACTGCCTCAGGAACTGGAGGCCTGGAACATATATATTTTTTTTAATTTATGAAATTTCAATTTTAACGCAAGATATACACTTGTTACACAAAAAGAATGTATAAAGGAAATTACAAAGCCCATAAAGCATAAAGGGCATAAATCCCCTATCTTATACATTGAATAAGAAATTAACATTCACTAGCCCACAAAATGAGGAGCGGGGAAGACGTAAATCAAGGAACAGTTTCAGGGAATAAGACACAAAACTACTGCAGACTACATTATTCCCAGACCTAATATTCCACCAAGATTAAAGGGGGAGCATAGGGAACAACCCAAACTGCTAAATTGGAGCAACACTTTTTTACCGGCTATGAACTGGGTTAGATGTGAGGGCTCAAAGAAAGTATGACTAATACCCTGATATTTTAATGAACATCTACATGGATATTGCAAAAAGAAAAGCCCACCAAGCTGCAAAACCTGAGGACGAAGCAAAAGAAACTGTTGCCGACGTTTGAGTGGATTTAGAGACATCTGGAAACATCCTAATTATACCCCCCATAAAAGGCTCATTCCTAGCTTTAAAATATAATTTCATAAGAAAATCTCGATCAGGCTCAAATGCTAAAGTCAGCAGCAGTGTCGCCCTCGGGACATAGCCCGGATCTGTAGTCTCCAGAAACCCAGTCAGATCCAATGAGTCCATAGGAGGAGAATGTGCAGGTGAGGAAACTCCATGGGTCTTGCACTTGGCTGTTGGCAAGTAGAAAATCCTAGCCAAAGGGGGAACAGATTTACAAAGGAATTTTCAAGATAGAAGTTGCCTAGGAATTAAATAAATCCTTCGGCGAAGCAACTGGAACATGAGGAAAGTTTAACAAGCACAGATTTCTCTTCCTAACCAAGTTCTCTAACATCTCTATCTTCCCATGGATAGCAGACAGATCTTTCATAACAGTACCAGAGATGGAAACAACTTCTTCAACTTTAGTTTCCAACTGGGCCACCCTGGAAGAAATACAGGCAACCTCATGCTTCTGCTGGCTAATAGACCGAGCCAAGAAGGGAAGAGCTTCATGGAGGGCAGCAAAGTGAGATACAGAGGAAGATTCCAGCGCCTGTAGACCTTCCCATAGGAAATACAAAGTAACAGTAACAAGGCGAACAAGGACAGATTTGGCAGGTTCCCCTTCCTGAATACCGGTAGAAGACATTAAACGATCACCCAGTCCAGCCACTGTGTCCACTGCCGTCAAAGGCTCTCCAATATCAGTTGAACTCACCTTCATGCCAGCTGGCCCCACAGCTGCAACAGCCGCCTCTGCGGGACTCCCCACTAACACCAACATGCCGGCCATGAGTCTCTCCATACTCCGAGACTCTGCCTCTGTTGCTCCCGCATTGTGTACTGTAGGCTGAGCTGGCAGGTCCGGACATCTGTGCTAAGTGTGACCTGTAGTTCAGAGGGGCATGGCAGTCCTCCTTCCGCCTCCATCGCCCCCAGCGAACTCTGCTCCGGAAGAGAAACTGTACCAGCCGGCCTCACCAAAGCGTTGAGAGGATCCTTAGCCGCCGACGCACTCTTGGGTAAGTGTCAAGGCTTGGCCTTCCGCTTATGAGACATTAGAATTAAAGAAGTAACTAGCAAAAGGAAAAGAACTGCAGAGATCAACAGTCAGTGGCTATCACGTGTCCGCCATATTGCCAGGTCATATTGAGGTCTGGAACATATTAAAGGGACTGTTCCAAGTTCCTCTCCCGGGCAGTCTGATGGCTTTGAGTCAACGGCTTGGGTAGCCATGGCCGGCATTGGGGCCTGATGCCAAGCCTGGCTGCAGTCCTCTGACCTCGAGCAATGGGTCCAAGACAAGCTGCTCAACATCCCCTGCACCGGGGAGAACCTGTTCGGCAAACCCATGGCTGACAAAGAGGCTGAGATCAAAGCCGATGTTGTGTCCCACCAGAGGCTCTCTAGGAAGACCTCATCCCATCCCTGCAAAAAAACATCAGGGAAGAGGCCTCTTTTCCAGAGGAAAAAGGAGTCCTTTGGGCAGTCACCAATATCAGCCCTTCTCAGGAAAGCAGCAGGCGCCTCACCCCAAGAGGCAAGGGCACGGGGCTCTGAAGACAAAAGCACCTAAGCCCCAGACCTCAGCTCCCACCCAGCCTGGGGAGAGCTTTTGACTCCCAGGCCAGGGCCTCTCCTCCTCCAGGAGACCTTCACCAGCCCACAGGGGGCGCCTGATGCTCTTTGCCCACAGATGGACTACAATCACCTCAAACCAATGGGTGCTGCAGGTGGTCAGGGAGGGATACCTCCTCCACCTACAGCAGATTCCACCCAGGTTCTTCCCCAGATTGCTGGTGCGACCCTTCTTTCACCAGACCCTGCTGCTCATAGAGCTCGCAGGTCTTCTCAGAGACAACACAGTAGAGCCTTTACCCAAATACCTATGGGGCAAAGGCTTCTTCTCCAGGTACTTTCTCCTCCCAAAGAGGACGGGGGGCCTCAGGCCCATCCTAGACCTGTGAAACTTAAACATGTTTCTGGTGAGGGAGAATTTCAAGATGCTTTTCCTTGGCGTACTGCTGCCTTACCTCTGCCAGGGAGACTGGCTGGGCTCCTTGGACCTAAAAGACGCATACACACACATCCTAATCCACCCCTCCCACAGGCAGTACCTAAGGTTTGTGGTAGGAGGAGAACACTACCAGTACAAGGTGCTACCTTTTGGCCTCACATCCTTGCCAAGGATGCGAGGCCAAAAGGGTCTTCACGAAATGCCTAGCAGTGTTAACTGCCCATCTGTGTCTGCAAGGGGCCTTTGTCTTTCCCTACCGAGACAACTGGCTTATCGGAGGCAGTACAGCTGCAGAGGCCAGCCAGGCCACAGGGCACACAACCCTCCTGCTGCAGCACCTGGGATTCATCATCAACTACCCCAAATTCCACCTTTCTCCTGCCCACAGTCTGAAGTTCATAGGTGCTCAATGTGACACATTACAGGCCAAGGCCATCCTCCCCAGGGAGAGGGAAGAATGCCTCAGACAGCTAGCAGTAGAAGTTCAACATCACCGGTCAGTGCCAGCTTGTCATATCCTCTGTCTGCTGTGCCATATGTCCTCCACGGTCCACGTGACACCACTGGCCCACTTACACACGTGGGCAGCTCAGTGGTGCCTCTGCTTTCAGTGGACGCAAGTCATGGGAAAACTATGGGACAGGATCAGGGTAACCTGCCAGCTGGCAGAGTCCCTTGACTGGAGGCAACTTCCCTGCCTTGATGCCCTTCCAGGTACCAGTGTCCGAGAGGACCCTGATCACAGACGATTCCCTCCTAAGTTGGGGGCACACTGCAGGGGTAGAACACACAAAGCAATTGGTCCCAGGCAGAATCTCTGCTACAGATCAATCTTCAGGAGCTCAGGACAATCTTTCTGGCCCACAGTTGTTTCACCACTGCCTGCGACACCAATCTGTACTAATTCATACTGACAACCAAGTCATCATGTTTTACGTGAACAAGCAAGGGGGGGAGGGCATGGGGTCATACTCCCTCTGCCAGGAAGCAGTGACCCTCCTTTCCTTTGCAATTTGCAACAACATGCTCCTGCAGGAGATTCATCTCCCGGGCCAGGACAACCTCCTGCTGACAGGCTGAGCAAGATTCTCCATCCACACGAGTGGCGCCTGAACCCTAGAGTTGCTGCCCAGCTCTTCCACCTCTGGGGCAGGCCCGTGGTGGACCTATTCACCATCCCAGACAACACCCAGCTGCCCTGCTTCTGCTCGCGACAGCCACACCCAGAGAGGGTGGCGGTGGATCCTTCCTGATTCCGTGGATGGAAGGCCGCCTCTATGCCTTTCCGCCAATCCCTCTGGTCACCAAGACCCTTTTCAAGGTCCAGTATAAGGGGGCATCATGAATACTAATCGCCCTCAGGTGGCCCAGACAGCTGCTGTCCTTGTCAGTGACACTCCTGATCCTACGGGATGTGCCCTAGGCATCCTGTCCCCGGAAGGGGGCTCTCTCCTGCACACCAATCTGGGGTCTCTGACACTAACAGCGTGGCTTTTGAGAGGATAACATTGTCCCCTTTCAACCTTCCAAAGGAGGTTGTGGAGGTCTTGCTAGCCTCTCGAAAGCCCTCCACCAGGCGAGCTTATGCCTTTAAATGGTGAAGATTCTCAGTATGGTGTGTGGAGAGATAGAATAACCCGTTCTCCTGCCAGATGCAATTAGTGCTCCGGTACCTGCTGCATCTTTTGCACACCAGGCTAAGGTCTAACTCCATGAAAGTGTGCCTGAGCACAGTAGCTGCACACCACCACCCTATCAAGGGGAAAACCCCTCTCAGGTCAGCCCCTGGTCTCTCGGTTCCTCTGGGGCCTCCTGTTGTCTAAGCCCCCTGTCCGCCCTCTGGCGACGGAGTGGGACCTCAACGTGGTGCTCTCACAGCGCACTAGACTGCCATTTGAGCCGCTAGCAACTTGCCATCTGTGGTATATTTCATGGAAGGTTGCCTTCCTGGTGGCCCTCATGTCCGCTTGAAGAGTAAGCAAATACCCCATATTCCTCCCAAAGGTGGTATCTCCTTTCCACCTCAACCTGGAGGTGGTTCTTCCCACGGCCTCATGCCGATCAGGAGGAAATTATAATGTTGCGGAGAGCAACAGGATTTGAACCCTGGCTTCCCTGGCTCTCAGCCCACTGCTCTAATCACTAAGCTGCTACTTCACTGTTTTTAAATAGTTTTAAAATTTATTTATTTATTTAACTATTTCTTTTATACCGCCCCTTCCAGAGATCAAGGGCGGTTTACATATAACAGGTTAACAGTCTTGTACACAGTTTGTATACATTTTACATAGAACAATAGAATTCAACTATTTACATTGAACAGTAATATAAACTTTGTAGGTATTAAAACAAACACATCTAACTTTTTACAAATGTATATTTACAGTGTGTGGTGTGTGTGTTGTGTGGGTCAGATATTGGTGTAGGTGTTGGAATTTAGTTCCTTTTTATGTCGTCTTGGGGCGTGTGTGTGGAGGGGGGGCAGGCTTGTGTTTACATTGTTTGGATTAAGGGAGTTTGTGCATGTGTGACCACGTTTGTTGTGGAGCTAGCTTTGGGGTAGTAGGGGACTTCGAAGTGTTCAGTGAACAGGTAGGTCTTTAATTCTTTTCTGAATTGGAAGAGGTCTCTTATGGTACGAAGTTCAATGGGGAGGTCGTTCCAGAGTGTAGGAGCAGCGAATGAGAATGCTCTAGAGCTAGTGGTGTTCTTAGTTTTGCGGATGGTTTTTGGTATGATGAGAGAGTGGGCTGCGTTTTGTCTGAGGGTCCTTGTCGAGGTTGGAGATTGCAGTGATGTAGATAGGTGTGAGGGAGTTATGTCGTTTATGAGTTTATAGGTTGTTAGGATAATTTTATATTTAATTCGGCTGTTAATAGGGAGCCAGTGGAGGTCTAGCAGTATAGGGGTTACGTGATCTGTTAGGCGAGCTTTAGCAATCACTTTAGCACAGATGTTTTGTGCTCTTTGAAGAAGGTATGTGCTTTTTTGCGGGAGGCCTATTAGGAGACTATTGCAATAGTTGAAGTGAGGGGTGATCAGTGTACCTACTACGGATCTAAAGTCTGGTGTTTCTAGGAGTGGCCTTAGGTGTTGAATTGTTTTGAGTTTATAGAAAATGGTTTTTACTGTTTGTTTTATGTGTGGTAGCATGGTGAGAGTGTGGTCTATTATTACTCCTAAGTATTTTACCTGTTTCTGACAGGTACGGAGGTTTTGTTGATAGTGATTGTTTCCGGGTAGGTGTTCTCAGTCATAGATGATCTTGTCACAAACATTGCCTCGGTTTTTTTTGAAGTTTATGCTGAGGTGGTTAGTTTCCATCCAGGAGGAGGTCTCAGCCATGCATTTGGATAGCGGGTCATATGTAGGGTTTTTTATGGTTATGGGGATAGCTAGCATGATGTCATCGGCGTATATAAAGTGATTAATCTTGTGTTTTTTAAATATGTTAGTTATCGGTTGCAGGTACAAGTTAAATAGGAGGGCTGATAGGGCTGATCCTTGGGGTATTCCCTGTCCTTGGGGGAATGTTTCTGATGCTTGTTGGTCAATTTGGACGCGTATTAATCGGTGTGAAATGTAGGATTTGAACCAGTTAAGGACAATCCCGCCTATTCCTAGGTTTTCTAGTCTGTTGATCAGTGTCAGGTGATTAATGTTATCGAATGCGGCTGAGATATCTATAAATAGGAGTAGGTAGCCATGTTGTTTGTCATCTGTGCCCTTGATGAGGAAGTCCATAAGAGTGATTAGGAGGGTTTCTACTCCATGGAATGGGCGGAAACCAAATTGGTGTGAGTCAAGGGGTTTGTATTCATCAATGTGTTCCTGTAACTGAATTTGAATTGTTTTCTCTATAATTTTGGCTATGAACGGAATGCTGGCTATGGGTCTGTAGGAGTTCGGATCTTTTGAATCGAGCTTATTATTCTTTATTATTGGTCGGAGTGTAGTGAGTTTTAGGGCATCAGGCACTATGCCCTGTGAAAGGGATTGGTTAACTATGTGTTGTAGATTTATCGCCAGTTCTTCTTTTGCACACTTAATCCATGAAACGGGGCATGGGTCGAGTGGGGAGGTGGTGGTGTTTATCATTGTTATGATTTTGAGAAGTTGTTTTTGTTCTACCAACTGGAAACTTGTCCATTCATTTGTGGTTTTCGTGTTTGATAATAAAGGAGTTGGGGTAGTGGTCTTGTTTTTTAGTTTTTCTGCAAAATGTTTTGCTAGTGTTTGTATGTTAATTGCTTGTTGTTTAGGTTCGCTGTTATTAGTTTTGGTTAATGTTTTTACTATCGCGAATAACTCCCTTGGGCGGTTGATGGATGAGTTTATTACTTTAGAGTGGTAGTCTCTTTTGATTTGTTAATTGCGTTTTTGTATTCTATGAGTAGGAGCATGTATTGGGATTTTTTTTCATCAGATTTTAGTTTTCTCCATCTCTTTTCTTGTCTCCTCAGTTGTTTTTTTTAGTTTTGTCAGCTCTTTCGTGAACCATTTTTCTGTCTTTTTTGTTTGTTTGTGTAAGACTTGTGTGTGGACAGCTGCTTTTTGAATAGTTAGGTTCCAATTTGATATGGTTGAGTTGATGTCTGGTGTGGTTGTGTCTAGTTTGGGTAGTACTTTGTCGAGGAATGTGTCTTTGTCAAAGTGTTTGAAGCGTGATATATGCGGGGTTGTGCTCCCATTATTTTTTGGGACTTGTGCCGATAGCTGGATTGTGATTAGATGGTGGTCTGACCAGGGTACTTCGGTTATACTCGGGGTGGTATGTAGTAGATGACTGTAGAGTGAGGCTGGGAGGAAAATTACGTCAAGTATGTTACCTTTTTTGTGTGTAGGAGCTTGTATTATCTGTGTGAACCCCATTTGTGACATGGCATCTATGAAGTTATCTGATTGGGAATGGTTCAGTGATGGAAGGTTCAAGTCACCAAGGAGTATAAATGGTTTGTTTTGTGATGCTGTGCATGCAAGTTCTAGGATAGGGGTGAGATTTTTTTGATCAGATGAGGGGGGTCTGTAGATGAGGGTGAGAGCCATGGTTTTATTTTCTATGTTAACAATGTCCATTCCATCTATATTATTTAGGTTTGTAAGGGTGAATTTTAAGTCATTTTTGGTGAGGATCAGTACACCCCCTCCTCTTTTTATGTTCCGTTGGCAATTGAATATGTCATATTGATATGTGGTTAGTTGGTTTAGTAGTATTGTGTCTGTAGGTGAGAGCCATGTTTCAGTAATACAGATAATGTCAGGGGAGGTATCGTTAATTATGTCATTAATTATTGGTATTTTATTTCTTATTGATCGGATGTTTATTAGGATGAGTTGTATTTTGGTGTTTGTAGAGTCATTTTGGTCTATTTTATCGCTTATGGGTTGTTGCTTTATTTGGATGAGTCGGTGATGGCGTTTGTGTGAGGTGTGGCGCGAATGGTGATTGTGAGAGTTTGTGTATGTGGAACTGTATGTTGGATTCTGGTACTGATTGTAGGTGATTGGGAAATTATTATAAGGGTTCCGGTTATGATTGTGGATGATTGGGATGTTTTTGTATGGACCTTGGTTGGTTTTGTAAGTGTATATATGTTGAGTTAGGAGGGTTATTAAGAAGAGAGTGAAAAGGAGATTTATAATCCTAGTAGGAGACATTGTGTTCATTTTATGAGGTAATGGGAAGAGTGTTAGGGAAGTAAATGGAGGGATGGAGCTTATTACTGGTAACTGTGTCTCAGGCTGACAGTGCAGGGAGGATACTTACTACTGGCAACAGTATCTCACAATAACAGTTCAAGAAAAGGTAATTACCACTGGCAGGAGTATCTCACAGTAATTACTACTAGCAGTGATTACTACTGGTAATAGTATCTCACAATGGTTACTACTGACAATGATTACTACTGGTAACAGTATCTCACAATGATTACTACTGGCTACAGTATCTCACAATGATTATTACTGGCTACAGTATCTCACAATGATTACTACTGGCTATAGTATCTCACAATGTTTACTACTGGCTACAGTATCTCACAATGATTACTACTGTTTTAGTTGTTGAATACGTGTTGGATTAATTGGATTAATTCTTTGGATTAATTAATTGGATTAATTCTTTGGAGCATGGTTTCTTTTTATGCAATATATTTGAGCCAGAGTACTCTAGTATTTTATTCTTCTCTGTAATTATTTTTGTTTGTTTCTTTTGTTTGCACCCATGGGTATGCCAATTTCTGGCAGGCCACCTCTCTGAGGAGATAGAATTCTGACTTCTTTTGAATTCAAAATGATTTTTTTTTTGTGTTTGGAAAAGCCCCATAGCAATCTATTTTGCGTGTCCATGGTTTCAAAATAAGCTGTAAAGTTGCAACATGTTCAAATTTGTGTTTGAAAAAAAGGAAAGGAAAGGATGTAACATTGCAGAGTTCTCCCGAAAAAACATTACATTGTAAAATTTTCTAGATTAGATAAAGGTACAAAGCCAAAAAATAACTGATATTTTCTAAGTGATCAACATGTTCTTGTCTGGTTGAAACAATACACATTAAAACTGGCAGCAGTCTCATTGGAAATCCCTTCTGTACAGATCATCAACTCTGGGTCAGCCCATTTGTAACTTTGGTTTCTCTACATCCCCTCACTACCCTTCCCCCCCCCCCCAATCCCCTTACTGCTCCATCCATTTCCAAATTTGCCTGTTATTCTTAGATGATCCTCTGATCCACCACGACTGGGTCCCTAAACAATGCCGAGGAACAATATCAGATCAGCAAAAATAATCTCTCCCCCCCCCCCAAATAGATCCAAAGCACATATATATATCCTGCTTAGCTGCCGTTTATTAATTGCTTACAGGTCCGTTTTGTTGAGTTATTTCTGCTAGTGTGCACTGTCAGCGTCTCCCAGACCTTGGAAAGGGAAGCCTGGTGTTGAAGGAAAGAAAGCAGCTCGATATCCTCAATTTCTCAGTGGTAGTACTGTGACGACTCCAGCTGCCGGGCCTAAATGAGGCCCCAGCAGATGACTGACTGAATTCAAAAGAAGTCAGAATTCTGTCTCCTCAGAGAGGTGGCCTGCCAGAAACTGAGATACCAATGGGTCTGAACAAAAGAAAGAGAGAAAAATAATTACAAAGAAGAATAAAATACTATTCGTACAAGAACAGAGTGCTATGGCTCATATGGTGCATAAAAAGAAATCAATCCAATAATATATGAACAAATGACTGACAAACCAAGCCATTCTCCTGAGCTTCAAAACAGAATAGCTAGAAAATTGCCCTGTTCCCACCACTTGTCTACCACATTTAACCAATGTGTGCATTGAAACGCCATTATCCAGTGCTCTTTATAACCACCTCACCCAGCCCAGCAACTGATGCACTTGTGATTGTCCCACTGTGAAAAACATGGGTTCTGAACTGTTTGGCCTCTAAATCCATTGCAGCTATGGCTTGCCTTGTCACCAATGGTACTGATATATCATAAGAGAAAGGGACTTTTCAGCCTGCAATAAGTGCCCTTCCTCCACTTGGGAAAATGTCCATGTAGGCTTAGAGATTCTGGATCAAAGAGGTGATAGAACCCTCCACTCAACACAAAGCTTAAATCATTACCTCTGGCCATCTGATTTAGTCTTTTGACATGCACCTTCAATTTGACCTGTGCATCAAACTCTATTCCAGTCGTAGTTTCTCCCGATTCCTACCCATTAAATTCAACTGTCCTGCTATCTCCTGCCTTGTTCAACCCCCTTCTGGCACCCAGAACATTTCTTCCCTGGAGCTCAGATGCTGGTGAGGATTGCACTGCTACCAACTGTTCATGCCAGTGCTCCCCCTCCCCCCTTTCCTTCACCACACTGCATTAATTTTCTGTCTGCTAGCTGGACTGATTACTGCGAACCCTGGCAACCCTGTCTGTGGGTGCTCACATGCTGACACTCACTGTTCTGTCTCTCCCAGTGTGTGGGAGGTTCCCCTCCCTTTATAGCCAATGGTGCACGTCACCTTAAGCCTGACCACCTCTAGTCATGGTCTCTCTTAATGGAATGTGCCCAGTTAAGGCCTTGGATGACAAGTCTATGTTCCTCCTAGATTGTGCCTCTGATATCCCTTCAGAGTCCGAAGGTAACTGGTGGGGAAGGCCCATGTTCAGCTGATCCTGGTTCACCAGCTTTTATGCTTTCCTTTCTAAACTGCTTCAGCCTTCACTCCGAGTTTGCATGACAGCACTGAATATATGTATAAGGTGGTCATTGCCATCACCTATACATACAGGGGCAATATTCAGCCACTATACTTATACTGTAGCTAAGTGGTTTTACTTAGGACTGCTTTTTCGCAGGCCTTAATTAAATCACATCTAGACTCCAGTGTATCACTGCTATCCATATGCTACCATGGCTGTTGGAGATTTTCATTGCACAGTCCAGCTGAAAAGCCACAGATAGGTGACTTTACATTATCATATAAGTGTATAGTATAAGCCTTTTTGAATATTCACCTGATTATATGTTCAGTTTTCTGATATATGGGGAACATTTTATATTGGTGCGGCCTCTGGGTTCCCCCGAGTGCAGTCTTGTGAGGGGCAGGCTGAGAGTGGAAGCCCTGTTCGATTGCCTATATATAGCTAAGCATCCCCAGTGAAGGGTGCCCACTGGAGATGGGGGATCAACTGGGATCTGTCCAAGATCTGGACTGTGACTTGGATTCAGATGTCTCAGTTCTGGGCTCTCCTTTGGAGGATTGTGAAGAGGCCGGTGTTATCTGCCAAGGCTTCATCCACCTTGAACTCGGCTCTTGCTCCAGACATGGAGCAGGAGCCGAAGGTTCATCCACTCCTAGGGGTGCAGAAATCCACTACTGTCTTCCCGTTCCCTGATGTGATCAGACATGATCCGGTCAGAGTGGGATTCCTCCAACTCCCCCACCTAAGGAACTAAGAGCATATAAGATGTACGCTCTCTCGGACAAGGAGTGCATTGTGTGGTTGATATTCACAAGGTAGATGCACAGGTCATAGCAGTTACCAGACGGACCACCATTCCTGTGGAAGGTGGATCAGCCTTAAAGGATAATCTAGACCATAAGGTGAATTCATTGTTGAAGAACCAGTTCGCTGTGGTGGCTGCCATTCTTCATTTGGCGGTATATGCAGGCCTAATGCTTTGAGCCCTGCTCCAGTGGATTCAGTATCTTCTGCCAGATGATACTACTCCTCTTTTGGAGTCTGTTAGGGTCTTCCTTTCTGATGTCATGAATGACCTTGTATGTCTAGCAGTCAGGGATAGTGCCCTGTTGATGGTGACATGGCATTGGATTTGGCTCTGACCCTGGGCAGCAGACACATCTTCCAATTCCCAGTTGACTCAACTGGTTTTTAAAGGGACACTTCTTTCTGGGGCTGATTTGGAGAAGTTTGTGTGAAGGACCTGGGTGAGACAAAAACTTACTGCCTTCCAGAGGACAAGTACAAGGGGCTGTTAGTCTCCGCTTGCTCCTCACAGGTGCTGGTCTGGCTCCTAGGGGTCGTGGAATTCCCATTGCTACCAGTCTGGAAAGCCTTTCTTCTCCTCTGCTTCTGGCCTTCTGGCTTGTTCTCTGTCCTTTCATGGAGCATGTGGGTCCAGGGATGCTGTCCCATCCAGAGGAGGATCCTCCTGGGCTGCACAGTGAAGGTTTGAGGGCTCATTCCCTGGTTCCTCTGGTTGGGGGCAGGCTTTGCCTCTTCTTTCAAGAATTGGCCCAGGTCACCAAGGATCATTGGGTGCTAGAAACCATTCAGTACGGCTTTGTCCTGGAATGCAAAGAGCCGATCCCAGACACTTTCGTCATCTCTCCTTGTGGGTCAGCCAACAAAAGTGCTACTGTGCGGCTCACTTTGGACAAGTTGCAACTCCTGAAGGCAGTGGTGTCCATTTCCCTGGATTATTGGGGTAAGGGCAGTTATTCCATCTATTTTGTGGAGCCGAAAAAGGATGGCTCATTCCAGCCCATTCTGGACCTCAAGGATGTCAATGAGCACTTGTGCATCCTGTACTTTTGGATGGAGACTTTGCAATCATGATTAAAGCAGTGTGCTGAGGGGAGTTCCTGGTATCTCTGGATTTGGCTGAGGCATATTTTCATATCCCGATCCGGAAGGATCAGCAAAGGTATCTGCATTTTGCCATGCTTGGTGCTCACTTTCATTTTACTTCCCTCCCATTTGGACTCTCCATTGCCCCAAGGACATTCTCCAAGGTCATAATGGTGTCTGTGGCACTACGGTACAAAGGGATTTTTGTGCACCCATATCTGGAGTACTGTCTCATCCAAGCCAGTTTAACTTCAGAGGATAGCGACTTGAGTGGTGTCCTTCTTGGTAAGCTTCAGCTGGGTGATGGGGAAAGAGCCAGTTGTTGTATTCCCAGTCCCTGGAATTCCTGGGTGCACCTTTCAATACTAGAGTGGGCAGAGTCTTCCTGCCAAAGGAGAAAGCCAAAAGGTTATCGGATTGCCTGGTGCTGTTCTGTTTGCTGCTGGCTCCCACAGTCCAGGATTATCTTCAGCTCCTTGGATTGATGGCAGCAACAATTGAGATGGTGCCATGGGCACATGCTGAATGCGACCACTCCAACAGTCCTTGCTGACTCAGTGGTCCCTGAGGTCTCAGGAGTTCAAGCTCAGGCTCCTGCTGCCAGTGGTGGCACAAGGGTTTCTGCTGCCTTAGGCAGACCCTCCATACCGCTGCCCCCCAAAAGACTGTGCCTCAGACCAGACCAGCCCACTATGCTCCTCCCACCTTGTGCTGAAATGGCAGCAGCTGTACTGCCACTTCAGCACTGCGTCAAGCCTTAAATTGCCTGCGCGCATTCGTACTCACAGCCTTCCATTTCTGCCCACCCCCTCTGATGCAACTTTCTTGGAAGGAAAGCAGGAGTGGCAGGCCAGAACTGTGTGCACATGTGCTGGCATTTTAAAGCCCACCACAACACTGAAGCAACAGTTCAGCTGCCACTTCCCAAAGAATTTGATTAGCAATGCTGCCCACCAAGATCTGCCACCCTACATGATTGCCTAGTTTGACTATTGGGCGGGCTGGCCCAGCCCTGCCTGTTCTCGATTATGGTGAAGGCTAGCCTGCGGTGGTGGCAGCAGAAGCACTGTCATCTAAGGAAGAGCCTGCTGCTTGATGACTACTCATGGATCCTTTTGACCACTGATGCCAGTCTCTCGAGCTGGGGAGCAAGGAATGTTCTTGTGGAGCATGATGAAAGTTTTGGTTATACTTATATGGTTTTAATTATTAAGAATTAGACAATAATTTATAATGAGATGCTATTAAGTAATAGTTTTTTTGAGAAAATCATTTATTGGTGTAAGAGAATCTTGTAAAGTACTTTCCTAGATTTAATAATAGTAGTAACTAAATATTAAAGGAAGTTTAGCCATCCTGAGGTCTCTCCCTTAAAATAACAGCCTTAAAATAATAGCTTTAGCTTTAGAGTCATTGCATCCTCTTTGAGGTTAATAAAAGCAGTATCTGCTTCTGTCAAGTATATCCAGGCAGCAGATGTTTATAAGGAGCCATTTCTGCGGCATATTCCTGCCTGGCTTGAATTTGTGATGAGTAACGATTATGGTCAAGTCTGTTTGGAAGGACTGAGCTGTGGTGGTATGATATTCTGCCTCTCTGGTGTTATAATGAACCTTTCCTCTTGTCTCTTCTATTACTTTGACTATCACTATCTCTTACTCTGTCCTATCTTATTAATGGCGTTCTTTTCATATTTTCAGTATCATTTATGTAATATTGTAAACCGCTCTGATGCTTTGGCCGGAGCGGTATATCAAATGTAATAAACATAAATATTATTTAAGTTTAAAATAACACAGGTACACTAAAAAAATTTTTTTTAAACTGCCTCTAATGTTTCGATTGATTTTTACGTTTTTTGGTGTGCTGAATCCAAATCTGGTAACCAATTTGCTCCATCACGTACAGATTTTTTGCTACATTGGGTTAGCAGTTTGAGGTGAACGTTTCAGATTGAGTGCGATCGAGATAAAAGTTTCTTGGATGAATTCTTTATACTAATTGTTTAGTAGTTATTCAAATAAGAATAAAGAAAATTGTAACAAGGCAGCACATAAGAATAGAGTAATGTCAACAAAACACACTGTGATGGTAGCAAAATTGTCTGCACTTAAAACAGCCACATACATGTGCACAAACATTGAGCATATAAGAGCGAGGTTAGACACAAAGCAAAGCAAAGAAATGTGCAAAAAATGTTGTACAGGTATGTATGTAAGAATAGAAAACGCAAACCGCACCATTGCAATACATGAAGACAAACACCCGATGGTGTGAAAATAAAATTCTAATAAATGAGATCCGACACTGTGGTAATAACTAGCAAATTTTTATTTCAAAGTTTAGTAAAAACACGATATTTGTCAACACAGTTTAGATTTTAAAGTCATTCTTGGGTCAATCAATCTCCTGGTGGGCCCGTTTCTTCTTCCCCCGAATGCTTCTCTTGGTGCGCTGCTTGGCGTATTTTTCATCTGGGGTTTCCCGCAGCAGCAACCAGCAGAAATCAGCCATCATAGTGGTGTTCCATCTTCCTTGGTACCTTCTCTCTGCGTCCTTGATGTCCTGGTGAAACCTTTTACCTTGTTCTTCACTGTACGCCCCCAAGTTTTCGGGAAAGTAGTTCACATGGGAGTGCAAGAAATGGACTTCAGCCTTGTTCTTTGAAGGCATTGAGCATCCTGGCAACAATATCCTTATAGTTCTCATCCCCAACTATTCCCCAAGAATTTGAGAACAACATCCTTGAAGGAATCCCAGGCTTCTTTTTCCTTCTCAGACATCGTTTCAGCGAATGCTCCATCTGAAATGAGTTTCCTTATATCAGGGCCAACAAACACTCCTTCCTTTAGCTTTGCTTCAGAAAGTCGGGGGAACTTTGAGCAAAGGTACCGAAAGCACTCACCATCTTTTGGAAGGGACTTGATGAATTGCTTAATGAGACCCAACTTAATGTGGAGAGGTGGTAATAGAATTTTATCACGAGGTACCAAGCTCTCATGAAGAACATTTTTCTCACTGGGTCTCGAATTGGCCAGTCTTTTTTCCCCCAGTGTAGGTCGCGGGCCCGGCTATCCCACAAGCAAAGGAAGCAGGGATATTTGGTGAAACCGGATTGCTGCCCTAATAGCATGGATAGAATTTTAAAGTCTCCACAAATCATCCACTTATGCTCATCATAACGAATCTTCTGAAGAATCAGGGCCAAATTCTCATATTTTTCTTGGAGAATTGAGCAATAGGAACTGAAGCGAATGTGTTGCCATTATGAAGAAGAACACCTTTTATGCTGTCTTTTGACGAATCAATGAACAGCCGCCATTCAGCAGGATCATACTTGAGTTTAAACTTTTCCATCACTCCGTATATATCGTTGCAAAATACCAAATCTTCCTCTTTGCTGAAATACTTCAAAAATTGTGTCTCGCGGTTGCGGTACCAATAAAAAGTTGTTCCTGGTGACAATAGATTTTTCTGTTTAAGCCGAGAACCTAGCAGTTGGGCAGCATCTTTTGGGAGTCTTAAATCCTGGACTAAATCATTCAATTCAGCTTGAGAGAAAAGTTCAGGGAGCAGCTTCATTTCCTACTTGGTTTCCTGCCTGATTGGTTCCTGGACCCGTGTTGCTTCAGCACCCGATTGGTTGATTGCTGGGAGGAGGGCCATAAGTACTCGGCTCCGACGCGGGACGGTGAGCAGCTTCATTTCCTACTTGGTTTCCTGCCTGATTGGTTCCTGGACCCGTGTTGCTTCAGCACCCGATTGGTTGATTGCTGGGAGGAGGGCCATAAGTACTCGGCTCCGACGCGGGACGGTGAGCAGCTTCATTTCCTACTTGGTTTCCTGCCTGATTGGTTCCTGGACCCGTGTTGCTTCAGCACCCGATTGGTTGATTGCTGGGAGGAGGGCCATAAGTACTCGGCTCCGACGCGGGATGGTGAGCAGCTTCATTTCCTACTTGGTTTCCTGCCTGATTGGTTCCTGGACCCGTGTTGCTTCAGCACCCGATTGGTTGATTGCTGGGAGGAGGGCCATAAGTACTCGGCTCCGACGCGGGACGCGGAGCGGACGCGCGTCCTTGGTGCGCGTCCTTGGTGCGCGTCTAAAGGGGCAGGCACGCCCCTTTGGTGCCCCTTCGGTGCTTGAGGTGCCGAGGGTGGCTCCTTAGGATGGGAAAGAGAAGAAAGCACTATCCTCAACCTGACCAGACAAAAGCAGTTAAGGTGGTGGGCCCTATGGATGCTCACATTCGGGTGGAATCTGCTGTGTCTGCTGGGGGACGTTTACCAACAACCCCGAGTAACATGTCAAGTGTGAGTACTGTCTCCTCTACCCCTTCGCCCATACTGGGTTTAGCTCAGCCCTGTCAGGAGTTGGATGTAGTTGCTAATAAGCTTCCTCTGTCGGATGTTAAGCAGATAGAGGGAGCTGGCTGTGATGTGCTTCCTGGTTCCTTTTTACAGCTGGAACCTGCCTCGGGAGTATTTCCTCTTCCACTTCCGTCTGTTATTTCTTTCCCTTCTATGGGGCAGCCCTTGTCCCCTCCATCTGATGTTTCTATTAAAGATGTTTGGGTAATGTTATCTCGTATGGAGGTGGCTTTGGGTGTGTCACTACAGAAGGTTGCTACATTTTCTAGAGAAACGGTTACTAAGTTGGCTGACCATGATGCTCGTTTGGTGGAATTGGAAAGAGGGGTCAATTTGCATACTGATCAATTGGCCTCTCATCAAGCTGTTTCAGCTAAATTTATTCAAGATTTTTCCTCTTTGCATCAACAAGATGAAATGTTGGAAAATTTAATGCGTTCTAAGAATCTTCGATTGTTAAATTTTCCCAAAACTCATTATTTATCCCCTTTAATTTTGTTTCATAAGTACCTTAAAGATATTTTATTAATTAATGATGGGAGTGATATGTTGATCTCTCAAATTTACTATGTCCCTAAAGGGAGGGTGATAAGAGATGTAGATCAGGTGGGGGATTTACCTTAACAAGTTGTTTCTTCTACACTAGATGTTTCAAAGTTTTTGGAATCATCCTCGGATGAAATTTCTACCAGGGATACATTATTAGTTACTTTTGTATTATATACAGATAAGGAGAGAGTTTTGAGGTTGTATTTTAAGCATAAATCTGTGAAATTCTGTGGTCAGCCTATTCAAATATTTCCTGATGTTTCTAGGACTACACAAGTGCGACGCAAAGCCTTTTTGCAGTTGCGATCGCAAGTGGTGTCCTTGGGAGCTTCGTTTCATCTTAGGTTTCCCTGTAAATGTCAGGTGATATATCAAGGCAATCGTTTTGTGTTTTCTGAGGTGGAACACTTGCAGAATTTTCTTAAAGATAAATAATGGAATTTATTTTTTGATTCTTCTGACAAAGTATATTGAGCTCATGATTGTATTCCAGGTCCAGTTTGTTAGTAGTTCCTTTTGTATAGTGTGCTCCTTAATGTGGACTAATTGTTACCTTGTTTTTCCTAATAATGGTATTGTTATACTGTTATGGTGATATTTTCCTTGTAATTTTTTCAAATCTTATAAATAAAGAATTAAAAAAAAAAAAGAAAAGTTCAGGTTTCGGATCTGGTTCAGTTTCAAACTCAGAAGTACTGGACTCATCGGGAAAAGCCATCTGATGAGTCTCATCATGATCAGAACCGTCCACACAAATATGATCCAAAGATTTTGGTGGTTCAGGCACAGGTACTTCGTTGCTATGAGGCATAGGGCTAATTGCTGAGGGAAGGTTGGGGTAACTTATTACATTCTTATTTTTTAAGTTGTATCCCTTCACAATGCAAGAGCAAAAATAGCAGTCACTGCTGTGGTCTCTTTGTTCACGCCACATCATAGGTATTCCGAAACGAAATGCTTGTTTTTTACCTTTCATCCATAAGCGTAGATCTTCCTCACATGTCTTGCACACTTTGTGAGGAGCCCACGGTTTGTCTTGATCGCCTAACTTCAAACCGAAATAGGCGAAATATACTTTTTTAATAAATGCAGAAATGTTCCTCTGCCGCTTTTTCACGGTATATTCCCCACAAATAAAACAAAAACTGTCTGGAGAGTTGACGCAACCTCTGGCTCTGTGAGCCATCACAAATACACAGCACTGCAAACTACAACTGTAGTGAACCACTTCGGAATAAAGCTGGATTACGACTGAGCAAACAAAAGGTAATAATGAACTTGCAAGAAACTGAAATTTGACAGGAACGTTCATGTCGCAACCACCGTGTTTGAGCGAGCGAACGAGGTGAGGCGAACAGGAAAGAACATGCGCCAGCGCGAGTACTGGATTTAGCCCCCCGCCTCCCAATTGTCCTGTTAATGTATAAAATGAATACAAAACACTCTAAAATATCATGAGGGAGTGTTTCTAGTTAGTTAACCATTACAACCTCTATTTTGGGCCAAGAAAATAAACTGCAGTCGGCTAAAAAAAATTATGTGAACATTCCTTATATGGGTAAGAAATCTAATTTTGCAAGAAAACGTGACTTGATGGAACATTTTGACTATTTTTCCTGGATTCAGCACCCCAAAATCTATAGGAATCAGTTGCAAAAGTGGAGGCAGTTTTTTGGTAGTGTACCTGTGTAATTGATAAATACTGAGAGTTTTTGCACATACCATGACCATCGTGAACCTCACTTCTAAGCCAGGAAGGGTGCTCCTCCACTACTTGGAGGTTACGAATTCTTTTCACAAGTCTGACCATCTTTGTGCTGTTTGCTGTCCCTGCGCAAAGGTGTTGTGGCCACTAAGTCTATATTGGAGCACTGGATTAAGGAGGTCATTGACTGTGTATGTGTTCCCAAGGGTTTGCGTGCCCATTCTACTTGAGCACAAGCAGTCTCGTGGGTGGAGCGGAACTCAGAAGCCCTTGCAGACATTTGTTGGGTGGCAATATGGGCATTGCTTTCTGCTTTTGTCAAGCATTACTGCTTGGATATCCAAGCTTTGGCAGACACAGCCTTTGGCTCTAAAGTTTTGCGAGCTGCTGTGTCTTCCTGCCCAGTGGAAGAGCATCTTTGGTACATCCTATTTGTCTGGATTAGTCTAGTAGGACAATATGAAAGGTGACATTTTATTCACCATATAATGTCTTTTCCTCGAGTCGCCTTTTTATTCTTTCCTGTACGTAGTTCTCTGTTTGATTACTCATTGTTAGCCATGTTGAGGTTGTGTGAGGCTTGCCATGTTCTCCCATATGCTTTGGAACAAATACTGAAGAGACCTCTGGTGGCTGAGGCAGATAGAAGCATGGGAGTGATATCATTGAAACCTGGGCTATTCATTAGTTCTTTGTCTCCACTAATCTGCTGGTAGGGCAACACAAACCAATTGTCTGGTCTGGTCTAGCAGGACTTAAGGAAAGGACATTATCTGGTAAGTAAAATGTCACCTTTCAGTGAAGATTAATCAAAATCTGTGATTTTGATAATAAATACCACAACATCACCTTTAGATCCTTGTCCAGTTAGGTGGATAAAAATAAGTGCAATTATAATAAAGTACCTGCATCAGTTAGTATTGCTATTATTTGTCTAGGGAATGATGCCAGATGATTTGAAACAAGCTTCCATCTGTCCTATACTTAAGAAGTGTGGGTTAGATGCAGGGCTGGTCCGTCCACTAGGCAGGCTAGGTGGCTGCATAGGGCAGCTGGTGCAGGGGGGGACTGCAGTGAAATATATGACCAGTCACGCTGCCCCCCATCTGCCGCTGATTCCATCTCAGGAGGAGGCGGTGGGCTGCTGCAGTATTTCTAAAAGTGACTTCTTTTTGCTGCTGCTTTCTTACCTGTGGCTGCAAAATGCTGTCCCTTTTAGAAATGCTGCCGCTGCCCATCTCTCCCTCCCGAGATGGAATCAGCGGCAGCTGGTGGGGGAGTGGAAAACTGCTTGCACACATTTAACACCTGCCAACTTGTATGGATGGATTTCCCAAGAAATAGTTCTCTTATTTTGAAACTGCAAGTGTGTATATAAGTGCAAATCCATCCCAGCTCCACCCATAGGAATGCCGCCTCTGGGTAGACTTTTGTCTGTGTAAACCCACAGTAGGCACATACAAGGTAAGCAATTCTGTTAAGGTCCCTTTCTGTGGGTAAAGCATTGCATTAGCCATGCAAGTGATTCTGAGAATTCTCTCCTACCATTTTAGAGAGTAAATGCAGCAATTGTCCAGCAAGCAGTGTCTGTCTTTGCATATATGCAAGCAGTCTTTGTCTTCTGCATAGTCATTTAGTTATCAGTAGTGTTGTGATTATCTGGCTTGGAAGGTAGAAAGACTTGTTAAACTACAAACTCAGTTTTGAAAAGCAAATAATATAATATTTATTAATGCATCTTTTTTCTGTGGCAGGATTTACTCTTGCCTAGCTCCAAGCAACAGCATTTTGTGTCTTCACACATTTGTGTATCTTTCACATCCTGCTGTTTAAAAAATACAATGCTTATTTCACCGATTTTTGCACCATGTTCTATACTTTTGATGTGAAAAAATAATTATAAAAATATTCAAAAAGCAATATCTCCATTGCCAGTCTTAATATCCCTTGATGCAGTAATTGTTGAAAGTGTCCTATTCAGTAATGTCATAAGTCATTTTAGGATAAATGCATTTTCTCATTCTTAAAAGCAGAGTAACATAATATCTTTCAAGTCAATTGGGAGTTGTCTGTGTACTGCAGTCTTCAAGTCTTGCCCCATATTTTCTATTGAATTCGGGGATGGGCTTTAACTGGGTTACTTGAGGACATTCACTTTATTTTTGCTGTCACTTCATTTTCATTTTTGCTTTTATTTTTATTTTTTTTTTAAACTTTGGATCATAATTGCTGTGAAACAGAATCTTTCCTCTAGTTTCCAGCTCTGTGGCAGACTTGGAACGGGTTTCCTCCGAGATGTGCCTGTACTGTGCAGCATCCATCTTTCCCTCGATTTTCACATGCCTCCCTGTCTTGCTGCAGTAAAGCATCCTCACAACATAATGCTGCCAATACCATGCTTTACTCTAGGGCTAGGGTTAGCAGGGGGAAATACTTTGTTTCTTTTATGGCATGTATATTGCTTGGCATTAAAGAGCAATACGTTCTTCTTTGGTCTCATCATACTACAAAATCTCCCACATGCATACAGTATTCCCCTAAGGGTCTCTCCAAAGATATTATGCGAAACGTCATGTGGTTTCCTTCTTGACATCTTCCCATAGTGGCCATATTTGTAGAGTAACTTTGAAAATGTAGAAGAGTTAACAATTTTCAGTTCTCCATAATCCTTTTAAAGTAATGTTAAGCTGAATAATGATCTTTCTCAGCAGTCATCTTAACCCATGACTACTGACTTTGGAGCAATGGCCTGCCCAATGTATATCTTTCAATAACTTTGTTCCATAGATTTTTTCGCAGCTCTGTAGAGCTGGTACCTGTGGCCTGTCCTGAATGTAAGCTTGAACCATGCAACATGGCTACATGCAAGAGAACTCTCTGCTGAGACCTGCTCTCATCCAGAGACACTACTACTGGTCCTAGCATTTGCAGCAATGTTTGAACCTGCATACTAGCATCTTTTTTACCATGGACCTTTGTTTGGAGAAAGGACCAACTGACAACTATTACCTGATTTGCTGAAGATGACACACAGTATCTGCGACCAATTAATCCTCGTGCTGTGACAAGAAAGCCAGGTCAAAGAATTATACGCTGGACACAGAGGAATGCGCCACTTTTAGACTGAGACTTATGAGCACTTGCAGATACTTTTGGGCACTTTTAGAGACTTTGCTCCCTGACAATTGCAGCTTGCTCTCAGCATTCTGGCAGTCCTGCTTTCTCTGCCATTTTCACAAGCAGTTTGGGTCATGTTGTGGAGTAATAAATTACTATGAAAATTAAAGAAAATTACTCCAATGAAACAACCTTATAGCAGAAAGACTCGGAGGGTTCACACTTGTTATTTTGAATCTATTGCACGGAAGTTGTCTCAGACTTCACGGCTATAGTTAACTGGGTTTTCTGGAATTCTTTATAAACACCAGCTTAGCCTTAGTACATCAATGACATTTTCCGGCTTTTTGTATAAAGTGTCCAAATACCCTCTCTCCTCCTGTGTATCAAATTTGTCTAAAATTGACTGTAATTGCACTCGTGCTTAAACACTTAAATTCACTTGGGACTCGTACTTAACTTTAGGAGTCTTCCAATAAATCTTATTCATGTAAATCTTCTCAATTGAATCTTGTGCACCCGACGCCTCACTTTCAACGTTGAGAACAGCGTTTCACTCAATGAATGAGGTTCTTCAGGGAATTTTTCAGTAGTGCATATAGTCCAGAGATTTAACCAGCTAGGACGTGTGGTCTAGGCAGCTTCCTCTAACGGACATTAGAACTTGCAATTCATTTTTGGCAGCCTACGGCTGTTTCTAACTTCTTTCCGCAGAGCTTCTCTGGACGGAAAGAAGTTAGAAACAGCCGTAGGCTGCCAAAAATGAATTGCAAGTTCTAATGTCCGTTAGAGGAAGCTTCCTAGACCACACGTCCTAGCTGGTTAAATCTCTGGACTATATGCACTACTGAAAAATTCCCTGAAGAACCTCATTCATTGAGTGAAACGCTGTTCTCAACGTTGAAAGTGAGGCGTCGGGTGCACAAGATTCAATTGAGAAGATTTACATGAATAAGATTTATTGGAAGACTCCTAAAGTTAAGTACGAGTCCCAAGTGAATTTAAGTGTTTAAGCACGAGTGCAATTACAGTCAATTTTAGACAAATTTGATACACAGGAGGAGAGAGGGTATTTGGACACTTTATATAAAAAAAAAGCCAGAAAATGTCATTGATGTACTAAGGCTAAGCTGGTGTTTATAAAGAATTCCAGAAAACCCAGTTAACTATAGCCGTGAAGTCTGAGACAACTTCCGTGCAATAGATTCAAAATAACAAGTGTGAACCCTCCGAGTCTTTCTGCTATAAGGTTGTTTCATTGGAGTAATTTTCTTTAATTCTCTGCCATTTTCTGCACATCATGTGCTTTGCTTGCCAGCGAGCCTCTTTCTAAAAGACAGTGTGCAAGGGCAAGGATTAACCTAGGGAAAGAGTGAATCTCTCCCACAGACCAAAGTTCTGTGTTTTCATATGGCAGCCGCACACCTGCAGCCTGCATTGGACCACTGCCATCCTTTGGACTTAATGCCTTTCTGAAGATGACTTCTTGAACCCTGCTATAGTTGTCCTGGCAAAACTAAGGTACTGGTCTGAATTCTCCTGGGGGTGGGCTTAGCCAGACACACAGCTAATTTTCTGTATGTCTGAATGCAGAGTGAATCTGTGATTTTGGTTGCTAAAACAGTGATTTATTATCTTGGTAATTGTAATCATAGGGCTGCATAACTTGCTACCTCATAATTCTAATTTATTCTGTATCTGCATTATTTTTCTATCAGCAATAAAGTCTAATTTATATATAAACACAGAGTTAGTTTCTTTTATCTCACGTGGTTCATTTGCCAGATAGACCTATAGAATCTTGGGAAAAGTGGGAAGTAGCATTTTAACCCCTGGACCAATCGAGTATATATATATTTTTTTGCTATTGACAATCCTTACAGCTCCATGTTTGGTGTTTCAAATATATTGCATGCAACAGAAACTGCTAGATTCTTCAGTCTTCATTCAGGAGTATTTGAATTGACTCAACTGCTGTGATTGGGCATGGGTTGATTCTAATGAAATTTATTATGGGCTGCCTTTAGGGAATTTTTGGAAACAGGTGTGAAGACATCTATGGTTAGGACTTTCTTATTTTGAGCTAGTTTTTGAATATTTCTATAACTGGTTTTTCATGTTGAAAGTATAGGGATATGTTTACTAATTGGTGGTAGTGGTTTCCGTGCGATATCTAAGCCGTGACCCCATTAAATTCAATGGGGTCACGGCTCCGATATCGCATGGAAGCTGCTACCGCCGATTAGTAAACACACCCCACAGTGTGTTGTGTAAATCAGTGAATAAAGTCCTAATCTTTTTGAATTGTTCATTTCTACCCTTCTGCTGTCTTAAAAAATAAATAAATTCAAAGATGTGAACACTTTTAAAAGACCTTGTAAGTCCGGTGATCTGTATGCCTATTTTGGGCACTTCGCTATGAGATATATTTAGGTAGGGTGAATAAGAAATACATAAGATTTAAAATAAAATAACTTAATTTGATATGTAGTGGGAGCCAATAAAACCTTAGGAATTACTATGAAAGGAAGGAAGACTAAAACTGAGAAACATAGAAATATGACAACAGAAAAAGACCACATGGCCTATCTAGTCTGTCCTTCCATATGAACAACTACAACAGTCCCTTTTTTCCTTTAGAGATCCTCTGTTTGTCCCATGCTTTTTTTTAATGCAGTTACTGTCCTCATCTCCACCACCTCCACTGGGAGACTATTCCACGGATCCACCACTCTTCCGTAAAGAAATATTTCCGCATATCACTCCTGAATCTATCCCCCTTCACCCTCATCCCATGTCCCCTCGTAGCAGAACTTACTTTCAATTGAAAGAGGCTCTCCCCCTGAACATTTATGCCATGGAGGTATTTAAACATCTCAATCATATCACCTCTATCCCGCCTTTCCTCTAAGGTGTACATATTAAGATCCTTAAGTCTGTCCTCATATGCTTTATAATGAAGACCACTAACCATTTTAGTAGCCACCCTCTGCACTGACTCCATCCTGTTCACATCCTTTTGAAGGTGTGGTCTCCAGAATTGCACACTATACTCCAAATGAGGTTGCACCAAAAACTTATACAGAGGCACTATCACCTCCTTTTTTCTGCTAGCCATTCCTCTCCGTATGCACCCGAGCATCCTTCTAGCTTTTGCCATTGCCTTTTCTACCTGTTTAGCTACTTTAAGATCATCAGACACGACCACGCCTAGGTCCCGCTCTTCTTTAGTGGACAAAAGTACTTCACCCCCTATACTATATTGCTCCCTTGGATTTCTGCAGCCCAAATGCATGACCTTACATTTTTTAACATTAAATCCCAGCTTCCAAATTCTAGACCATTCTTCAAGCTTAGCTAGATCCCCCCCCTCATGTTATCTATACCTTCCTGGGTGGCTACTCTATTGCAGATTTTGGTATCATCCGCAAAGAGGCAAACCTTACCCGACAGCCCTTCTGCTATATCACTAACAAAGATGTTAAAAAGAATCGGACCAAGGACAGATCCCTGGAGCACACCACTGGTAACATCCTTCTCCTCAGAGTGAGCTCCATTTACCTGTACTCTTTGTCGCCTCCCACCCAACCAATTTCTAACCCAAGCAGTAACTTTAGGGTCCATCCGTAGGGTGCTCAGTTTGTTTATAAGTCGCCTGTCAGGATCAGTGTCAAAGGCTTTCCTGAAATCTAAATACACCACATCTAGGGCTCTCCCTTGGTCCAACTCCCTGGTCACCCAGTCAAAGAAATCAATCAGATTTGTCTGACAAGATCTGCCTCTGGTGAATCCATGCTGCCTCGGATCTGGTAATCTGCTGGACTCCAGAAACCTCACTATTTTCTCTTTCAGCAGTGTTTCCAATAATTTACTCACCACCGAAGTTAAACTAACCTGTAGTTTTCAACCACATCCTTACTTCCACTTTTGTGTAAAGGCACCACATGAGCCTCTCTCCAGTCCTTTGGCACCACTCCCGACTCTAACGAGGCATGGAAAAGGTCAGTCAGTGGAGCTGCTAGAACGTTCCCAAGTTCCCTCAGTATTCTAGGGTGTATCCCATCCAGTCCCATCGATTTGTCTACTTTAAGTTGAGCTAGTTTCTCATGAACACAGTCTTCTGAAAATTGTTCAAGATGTCCCTCGCTTCTTTTCCTGTTTGTGGGTGTTTTCTGAGGTCCTGCTCACGGTTCTTTATCTGTGAACACAGAACAGAACAATTTGTTAAGCAATTCCGCTTTATCCTCATCAGCTTCTACATATTCCTCCCCTTCACCCTTGCATCTGACAATACCACTTTTGCCGTTCCTCGTCTCACTAACATATCTGAAAAATGTCTTATCCCCCCATTTTATTGCATTGGCTATATCCTCCTCTTTTTGAATCTTTGCTTTCCTGACTACTTTGTTAGCTTCTCTAAGTTTTTCCAAATATGGATGCCTGTCTTCCTCTCTCTGTGATTTCTTGTATTTCATAAAGGCCTCCCTCTTTTTCTTCACTTTTTCAGCTACATCTTTCGAAAGCCATAGTGGTCTCCTTTTCCTTTTACCTTTATTTACCATTTTAACAAAAAGGTTGGTTGCCCTTAAAATATCTCCTTTCAGTTTTGACCACTGTTTTTCTACATCCCCCAGCTGTTCCCATCCCGCTAACGACTCCCTGAGGTATTGGCCCATCTTGGCAAAGTTAGTTTTCCTAAAGTCTAAGACCCTTACTTTTGAATGGATTCTAACAGCCATAGTCCTAATACTGAACCACACCCTCTGGTGATCACTGGATGCAAAATGATCTCCCACTATAACATCAGAAACACTTTCACCATTGGTAAGCACCAAATCCTGTATGGCCCCTTCATGTGTGGGGTCTGTTACCAATTGCCTGAATAGTTCTCCCTGTAGAGAATCCAGGATCTCTTTACTTCTTGATGATACTGCAGCAGGAATGCACCAATCAACATCTGGCATATTGAAATCCCCTATCAGTAGCGCTTCCCCTTTCCTAGCAATGCTGCATATGTCTTCAATTAACCCTCTTGTGAGGGAGGTCTTTATATCATGCCGATGCAAATAGATTTCTCTTTCCCTCTTTCTAGTTTAACCCACAATGCCTCCTCTCTCCCTTTTAAGCTTTGTAATTCCAAAGCTTTAATATTATTTTTTACATATAGTGCCATGCCTCCTCCCCTTCTTCCTCCCCTGTCCTTTCTGAATAAAGTATATCCAGGTATAGTTACATCCCAGTCATGGTTTTCTGTGAACCATGTTTCTGTAACTGCATTTATACACAGTTTTTCATATGTTACCCCTGTTACCCATTTTCATAAAGGTATTTACCCTGGAGGCTTTCACTTACCTGGGGGCTTTCTTCACCCATCCCCAGCAAATCTAGTTTAAAGCCCTCTTCAATAGATTAGCTAGTCTACTACTGAAGATGCGTTGACCTTTCTTGGACAGATGGATGCCATCTCTGCTCTGCACCCTTGGAACAGCATCCCATGGTCTATGAAACCAAAACGCTCTCGATGACACCATCCACGCAGCCATGCATTCATCTCCAGGATGTGAGCGTCTCTGCCTTGGCCTTTACCCTCAACAGGGAGGATTGAAGAGAGCACCACCTGTGCACCTAACTGCTTCACCCTCTGTCCCAGAGCCATGAAGTCACTCTTGATACACTCAGAGGGATACCTGGCAGTATCATTTGTTCCGACATGGATTAGCAACATTGGGTAATAGTCAGTGGGCTTGATGAGTCTTCGCAAACTCTCCGTAACATCTTGGATTTTGGCACCAGGCAGACAGCATACCTCTCTGGACATCAAGCCTGGTTGGCAGATGGACACCTCAGTACCCCTCAGAAGAGAGTCACCAACCACTGCTACCCTTCGCTTTCTAGTGGTCACAGATTCTGCAACTTTGGGATATTTGAGCTCTTGTTCTTCCATTTCCAGGGATGCTTGACCTCCATCACGTCCATGGCTGCATAGTGGTTCTCCAATTCAAGAGCTGGAGAAGTTGGATTGATGATTCTGCAGGCTCTGGTGACTTGTGTCCAACCTTCGTCATTCTGTCGGCACCCTTCTTCTCCTCTGCTGGAGAGCTTGGTTGCTGCAAGAAGCATATCGTCAATGTACTTCTCACTGTCTTGAATGCTCCTCAGCCTTGCCACCTCCTCTCTGAGTTCCTCCACTTGTTTTCTCAGAGCTTCAGCATGCAGGCACTCTTCAACTGGCATTGGGACCTCTGTTTGGAGAGAGACAGAAGCTGTAATGGGGGCAACAGCTTTAGCGATTTGATTTTTCCCAGCCATTTTTCTGTTCATGGAGCTTAGGTATCTGTTAAAGCAAAAGAGAGAGATCTACCAGAGAGGTTTGGAGAAGTTTCTGTAAGAAGTCCATAAACCAGTATTAATCAAGTAGTAGACTTGGGGAAGGCCACTGCTTATCCTTCGGTGTAAACAGTGTGGAATCTGTCTATTCTTCTGGATCTTGCCAGGTACTTGTAACCTGCATTGCTCAGTTTGAAATAGAGTATGATGGAGCTTTGATGGACCTTTGGTCTGACCCAGTATGGCAGCTTTTTATGTTTGTATGTGTATCAAGCATGGTCCAATACCATAATTCAGCAATTAATAAAAAATGAATCATAATTTTAAAAGTTTGATTTTTATGATTTTATGAAATGCCAAATAATTCTCTAAAAGACTATATGACAATGATCTCAAATATTCTATTTTTCCCAGAGAATAGTACAGAATTCTAAAAGCAAGGGATGGGAAAATATCTACTGTACATGAATGTAACTTATCCTGAGCTACTTCTGAAAAAGGCATGAGCTGACTACAAAATCCCTTCCCTTCTCCATGCTGATCCTGTTAACTATCCATATATTCTGATATACATGATGTTTGAAAAAAACATGACCCCCTTTTTTAAATGTGGGAATTCAGTGAACTGGTATATGGGAATTGCTTTGAAAATTATCCCAGGGGACAGGCAGTCAGGAACAGCTCTGAATGTTTCTCTCGGAATGGAGCCATATCACATCAGACTTCAGGGTTCTCAAGGTCATCAGAGAAGTGTACACACTGGAGTTTACAGAGACACTTCAAGATGTTTTTGTGGAGTCGTCTTGCAGCTCTCTGGCAGAGAGAGTAGCGGTCAAGAAGACTTTTCAGTGACTCCTGCAGTAACCCAGATGCCTTTAAGTAGAGCAGATAGAGTTGAAAGATTCCAAATTACCTGTCAATTGATAGACCAGATTAATATGAACAGAATACAACCTCTGAAATGCATGTATGCAAATGCTAGCAATCTTAAAAATAAGATGGGATACTTAGACTGCATAGTATTAAATGAAAGGCTAGATATAATTAGCATCTCAGCAATCTAGTGGAAGGAGGACAACCAATGGGACACCGTGATGCCTGGGTAGAAATTATATCACAGTGATCGAGTAGATCAAATTGGTGAAAGGTTTGTGCTATGTTAGAGAGTGCATTGAGTCACACTATAAAGGTTTTGCAGAAAACAAAATACTCTGTAGAATCTCTATGGATAGAAATTCCATATAAAAAAGTGCAGGCAAGAGCAGTAGGGGTTTACTACCATCCACCTGGCCAGAATGGACCAGGTGGGTGATGTAGCTTTTGTTAGTGTCCCTGATTTCTTTTAGCATTTCAACACAGTAGTAATGGGTGATTTCAATTACCCCAGTATCGACTGGGACAGTATTGCATCAGGACATGTTAGTGAGAGTTTCTAGATGAAATAAATGACTGCTTCATGGAACAGCTGGTTCATGAACAAACATGACAGGAAGCTAATTTAGACCTAGTCCGTAGTGGAACACAGGATCTGGTGCAAGAGATAACGGTATTAGGGTTACTTGGCAAGAGTCATTATGATCACATTTGATTTAATAAATGGAGGGAGGACAGCAAGGAAATCCCCGTGGCACTAGCATTTAACTTTCAAAAGGGAGACTATGATAAAATTAAGAAAATGGTTAAGAAAAAAACTAAAAGGAGCAGTGGCAATGGTTAAAGGTTTACATCAAGCATGGGTGGTGGTTAGAAATGCTATCTTGGACACCCAGACCAGATCTTTTCCATGCTTCAAGAAAGGTGGAATGAAGGCCAGGCAACTGACGACATAGTTTAAAGGTGTAGCCAAAAAAGTATCATTCAGGAAATGGAAAAAGGATGCAAATGACAAAAACAGGAAACAGCATAAACACTAGCTAGTTAGATGCAAGGCAGACAAAGAGAAAATTTGAAAAGAAGCTTGCCATGGAAGCAAAAATATATAATAAAAACTTTCTCAAGTACATTTGTAGCAAAAAAACAGAGTCAGAGTCGGTTGGATCATTAGATGACAGAGGGTTAAAAGGAGGTGCTAAGGGAGGAGAAGATCATAGCAGAGAGACTGAACAAATGAATTATTTGCTTCAGTCTTTACTGAAGAAGGTTTAGAGAAGTTACCCATGCCTGAAATGGTATTTAAAGGTGATATATTGGAGGAATTGAAACAAATCTCTATAAACCAGGAAGATGTAATGCATCTATTTGATAAACTAAGACTAGCAAATCACCTGCACTGGATGGTATACATCTCAGGGTTCTAAATGAACTGAAATATGAGATTACTGACCTATTTCTTCCTGGTTTATAGAGATTTGTTTCAATTCCTCTGATAAATAACTTTTAAATACCATTTCAGGCATGGGTAACTTCCCTAAATCAGGAGTGGAGGGAGTAGTCTAATGGCACTGGCATGGAAACTAAGAGACCAGGGTTTGATTCCCACTAGCACTTCTTGTGGCCTTGGTCAAGTCACAACCCTCAATTGCTGCAGAAAAACCCCTAGTTATCAATGTCCCTGTTTAATCTACATAACCAAGTTTAAGTTACAATGTAAACCGCTTTGACTGAAATGATAAAGTGGTATAAAAAAACCTGCTAAATAATTTTAATAATAGTACTATTCATTCATCCATCCATCCATCCATCCATCATACCTGAGGATTGGAGTGTGGCCAATCTAATGCCAAATTTTAAAAGGGTTCCCGGGGTGATCCAGGAAATTCTCCAGGACCTAGCAGGAATCAGTCCTCACATATGGGTGACGGTGCCGACGGAGCCCCCGTGCGGAGCATTTCCCCAGCTTTCAAAGAAAGCCTTTGGGAATGCAGCATGCCTGCGCGGTCCCCTTCCCGCCCAAGGGTGCCATCTTGCTCAGTCTTTATTTTTCCGCGGAGCCTGACGGACGTGAGTTCGTGTCACCCGGGAAAAGTTGATTTTTTTTCTGCGATATTCGCGTTGTCTTATCTGGTTCGATGCCGGTTCCCCTTCCCGCCTGGGCTCGGTACACCGATATCGAGTCCGGAGTTTTGGTTTTCTGTTTTTGTCCTTCGTGACTAGCGTTCGCACTCTTTTTGTGTTTTTCACTGGCAGCCTGGTCTTTTGACCTTGCAGGGGCCCTTTTTCCCCCGATGGCTGCCAGCAGGTTCAAAAAGTGTGATCGGTGCAAGAAACTTATGTCTCTCACCGACACACATGACTGCTGCCTCTGATGCCTCAAGCCCGACCATGACCCGCTGGCCTGTGGCCCATGCGGCAAAATGTCGTCGAAGGCGCTTCGGAGCCGTCAGCATCAACGTGAGAGAATTTTCTCTGACTCCGCGTCCGGCCTAGCCCAGACTTCGTCAGAGGCCTCGACATCTCGGGAGTCCGACCCCGAGCGCGGTCAGGGTTCCTCTGAAACGGAGTCTCCCTCCTGGGAGCAACGAAGGAAGAAAAAGCTCACAAGGGTGGCGTCGGTGGAGGCTCCTGGTTCCTCGAGGGCCAGGTCGCGTAGCCCTGACCGCCGCCCTGGGCTCTCGGAGTCGACGAGGCCTTTCAAGCTACCTCATGTGCAGCCGGAGTCCCCGAGTCACGTAAGTGCAGTTGTTCTCATAGACTCTCCTCCGGGGTAGCCGACATCGGGCCCGATGCCGTCGGGGACTGCTGAGTCTCCTGAGCTTGGACTCAGGTTGACGGCCTTGGAGAGCAGCTAGGCTGCCTTCATGGAGCAGCTGCGGGTGCTGATCGCCGGTCTGACCGGTGCATCTGCCCCGACCACCGGGACCTCGACGTCTAAGTCGACCCCGGAGACCGAGCCAATCCTCGAGTCAATGAAGTCTCGAGTCGATCCTCGGTCAATGTCCACCTCGACCTCCTCTGCGGGGCCGAGGTCATTGACGCTGATACCCTTGGCGTTGGGGCGGATGACACTGAGGCTCACACGGCCAAAGCCGCTCAATTCGTCGGAGGAGGAGTGGGAGACGGAGGACGAGGATTCCGCGGACACCTTCCGTCAGACTCACTGGAGTCCGAGCCTCGGAGACGGTCACCCCCGGAGGATACCCAGTTCTCGGACTTCGTGAGGGACATGGCCAAGGCCTTGGCCTTCCCTGCAGACGCCGAGGAGGAGCCTCGAGCCAAGGAGCTTGATGCTCTCCAGTATGACTTTCCTCCGAAGAAAGCCTTTACTCTACCGGTTCCTCCGATGCTGGAACAGCTGCTCTTCCGTATGTGGAAGGCACCGGCCTCGACGCCGGTTCTTAGCGAACGGGTCAATTCCATTTATCGAGTCCATAAGAGCCCTGGGTTCCAAAAGGCGCAGCTACCGCACCACTCCATGGTTGTGGAATCGGCCATGCATCGTCTGAAGAGTCAGAAGAATGCACTCTTTGGTGCTCCCCAGCCGGGATGCCCAGAACCTGGATGCCCTCGGTAGAAAGTGCTTCCAGGGCTCTATGCTCTCTTGCCGTGTCCAGACCTACCAGCTGTACATGGGCATGTACCTACGAGACCTGGCAAAGGAGATTGCCGGGTTCTCAGCTGGCCTCTCCGAGGAATATTTGCAGAGGTTCAAGGCTTTGTCAACAGGTATTCGAGAGTGCTCGAAGTTTATCTCTCGAGCAGCCTATGATGGCATCGAGGCTTCGGCCTGGGTAGCCGCGGCCGACATCATTGCACGCCATCAGCCCTGGCTACAGTCATCAGACCTGGAGTCATGGGTGCAGGACAAGTTGGTCGATGTCCCCTGCCGAGGTGAAAACCTCTTTGGTAAGCTCATGACTGAGAAGGCTGCGTAAATCGAGACTGAGACTCTCACCAGGACAAGGCTGTCCAGGAAGACTTCGGCCCCTTCTCAGAAAAAGGGCTTGGGGAAGAAGCACTTTTTCCCGAGGAAGGGTGCTGCCTACAAATCCTACCCTCAATATCAGGCCTCTCCAGCTCCCCAACAGGGCCAGCATGCCAAGGGGCAGGGGCATGGGCCCCGTAGGCAGAAGACCCCCAAGCCGCCAGCTCTGGCTCCTGCACAGCAGGGAGCGGGGTTTTGACTCCCACAGCATAGCCTCATTTCCAGGAACAAGCAGGATTGAGTCTTCACATATGGGTACGTCGGTACCGACGGAGTCTGCGCGGGAACGCTTCCCAGCGTCCAATCAAGAGCTTTTGGAAGCATCCCAGCATGCCTGCGTGCTGCCTTCCCGCCTTTCCCAACTGCCTCTCCTCAGTTTTCGTTTTTCCGCGGAGCCGGCAGGACGTCCTCCTGTCACCGCAGAAAATTCTTGGTTTTATTTTTTAGTTTTCTTGTGGTCGCAGCTGTCTTCCCGACGCCACCGGTACCGCCGGTGTTTTTCTTTTCTTTTCTTGAAAAATTTTCCTTTTCCACGGGATATTTTTTCTTCATAGTGTCCCACGCTCTCTTAGGCCTTTTAGGCCTCTTCTTTTTCCTTCATGGAACCGCCAGCCACTTTCTCCAAGAAATGTTCACACTGTGGCGGTACAACTTTATTTTTAGACCCTCAAAGTCTGTGTCTAACCTGCTTGGATCCTGACAACAGTTTGGTGAGAAGAGGTCTTCAACATTGAGGTTCCCTCGGTACACGGTTGCCCTCCAACTTCGGGGCACCGTCCCCTTCTTCTTCCACACAGGATCAGGTAACCCACAAACAGTCTGTTAATACTAGCCAGTCCTCGAGTGGTAGGTCTCATGCACAGCATGAAGACGGCTCCGGCCTTGTCCTCGAGGGCCCACTGGCTTCAAAACCCCAGCGGGAGTCTTCGGTCTCCAAAGCAGATAAGGGGTTTCAGGTTGTTCCTGAGGTTCACCCCTCACAGAACATACCTCAGCCATGTCCGGTGGTGGCATCCGCTTCGAGCGGTACCGGTACCCCGGCATTGGCACTGGTGTTGGATGAAACACTCCTTACCAGGGATCGTCATCTGGCGTCCTCGGTGCCTTCGGGACCGGTGGATACACTCCAGACTGACTTTCCATTATCGGTACCAGCACCGATACTACCACCGCCGTCGGTACCCTCCAGACGTGCATCGATAGACTCGCTTCCTTCAATGCCGAGTCTGGAATCGATCTCCAGTCTGGAGGACTGGGTACCGACTCGCCTTGGTACCGGCTCTTGGCGGTACCGAAGGCTCGGTTCCGATGATTCGGATCCACAACTCTGTTCCTTCGAGGCCGATTGAGTTGCCACTGGTTGACCTTCCTTCACCGGTGTCAGACACGGTACCGAAATCAGTACCGACGACCTCATTACCTTTACAGTCGGTGCCTTCCATGCTTCGCTTATCAGGCTCTCTGCCCTCGATGCCGAGTTTGGAATCGATCTCTAGTCTAGAAGACTCGGTACCAATAGGTTTTGGTACCGACATCGATCGATACCGGTGCTTCGGTACCGAGGATACTGGCCGGAGGGTTTCGGTCACCTCGGTACCGATTGAACTGTCACCGATGGCTATTTATTTATTTAGCTGTATTTGTATCCCGCTTTTCACCGGGTCAAAGCGGCGTTACATAGAAAGGGGGGGGGGGGAATTTACGTATAAGGGTGGGGCCATCACCGGGGAGGCTACATTGATGATTTTAACATAAGATATAGGACAGACTTTGGACATGGTCAGGTTAGTATAGTTTGAGTTAGTTGGTCATGGTCGGTGAGATCAGATGTTATTTTGCTTTTTGGTGGGTGTCATGTTGAGGTATTCCTGAAACAAGATGGTTTTCAGCTGTTTTCGAAAGGATGGTAGATCGGTGGTGTTTCTGAGACAGATCGGTAGAGAGTTCCATAGGGATGGTGCATACAGTTCAAAGGCTCGATTGCAGGTCCGTTGAGAGCATTTGGTTCTTTTGTGAGGGATGGTGAGGGAGTTGCTGGAGGCTTGTCTGGTAGATCTGCCATGAGCTGGATGGAACAGTAGGGTGTGAAGTTGGGAATTTGGTGTTTGATGTATGGCTTTGTGGGTGAGTAGGATGGCTTTGTATTTAGTCCTTGCCTCAAGGGGGAGTATGTGTAAGTCTTTCAAAATCGGGGTGATGTGGTCGGTCTTCTTTGCTCCCTGAATGATTCTCGCTGTGGTGTTCAATGCTGTTTTGAGGGGGTTCGTCTGTGTGGCTGGAAGGCCGTGGTATAATATATTACAATAATCCAGATGTGGGAGCGTCATGGCTTGCATTACAGTTCGGAAGTCTTGATGTTCGAGAAGGGGTCTGAGACGTTGGACTGTCCTTGCTTTGTGGAATATAGTTCCGGCGGTTTTGGTGATTTGTTGCTGTAAGGTGAGGGCTTGGTCGATAATAATGCCCAGGTACCTTATTTGCGGTTGTATCTGAATTTTTGTGGTACCTATGTGGAGGTGTGTAGGTGGCGTAAAGTCTGGGTCTTTTGTGACTATGAGGGCTTCCATCTTCTTTATGTTGATGGATAGGTTGTTTGCTTGCAACCAGTTGGACACCTCTGTGAAGCATGTTGATAGTTGGGTGTTTGTTGGGTTCGTGGTTGTTATGGGAGCGTAGAGCATGATATCATCAGCATAAATGTGAAAGCTGATGTTGTGAGTGCGTATGACTGAGCAGAGCAGAGCAGACTACTCCGATGTCTTTGTCGGGCTCGACTCAGACATCGGTACCGGTATTGACATCGGTACCGGTATCCACAGTAGCATCGTGGCCAACTCCTGCCATGCTTTTTTCAACAGGATCACTCCATTCTATACCAAGCTTGGAGTCGATACCTGACATGGACAATGTGGTAAGGACGGTTGCTGCTCCTGATACCCAGTACCAGCAACCATCCCTTAAGCATTCCACACTGCACTGTGCAGGATCTTCTATTCCTATATATTTGGATACCTCTGTGGGTGCTCAGGCTAGTTCTTTAAATCTAACCTGTCCAACAGAGATTCCTGTTGGGGGATCCCTCTTTTCAGAGTTTCCTCCTGGATATAGCAAGATCCCTTGCCATTCCTATCCCAGGACATGATCCTGCACAAGGCTCTCTTTCTACCAAAGCAAAGGGGAACATAATGCTTCCTTTGCATCATTCCTTGCAGGATCTCCTTCTAGGAATGTGGGAAACACCTTTCAGGGTACCCCCACCTCCCAGGGCAACTGATCTGTTATATCAGGTGCCCCCCTCTCCAGGGTTTCAAAAGACTCAACTTCCTCATCATTCCATAGTAGTGCAATCAGCAATGAGGCGGCTAAAGAGTAAGAAAAAGCACTCTTCCTATTCTCCAGGTCGTGAGTCTAAAACAGTAGATGACTTTGGACGTCAAACCTTCCAGACATCTATGCTTTCTGCAAGAATTCTCTCATATATTTTTTATATGAGTCTTTCTCTTGAGGAGGTCACAAAGCAATTGCATCTTTTGTCTCCTTTCCTTTCAGATTCCAGGAGTACAGACTATTCCTCACTGCTTAAGCATATCCAGAATATCTCTTGGTTTCTTTCTCGTGCTTCCCTAGACTCTTTTGAGTCTGTTAGTAGGACTTCTGCTATAGCTATAGGGGCACGACGTAGAGCCTGGCTCCAAGCTTCAGACTTGGACAAATGGGCACAACAAAGGCTGGGACATACTCCTTGCACTGGAGAAAATCTTTTCAACAAGGAGTCTTTACGTCGGGTTACTCAGTTGTCCACTGATTTACCTGTTCCTAAGGGTTGTTTTACCCCTTCCTCTGTCCCAGTAGGTAGGAAATGTCCTACCAAACTTTCTTCCCACAGGAGAAGAAGGTTTTATTCATCATTTGCCCATCATACAGATGTTCCCCAACAGAGGAAGCATCGTCCTGGTCTGAAGAATCCAACCTCTCACCAGGCTTAGCAAACCCAGCACCTGCAGGGTTTCTGATCATTCATCATCAGATGCTTGTGACTCTTGGGGTTAGAATCTACAGTTGCTTCTTCTCAATAGAGGCAATCCACCGCTTTATTCTAACCCCTACACATGGATCTTTTTCCAAAAGATATCCATTTTTTCTATATTTCTTTGAGCTGTCAGGATGTTCATGCCTATAAGTCACAGGTTTCTCCTCTTTTTCCTGCCAGGGAAAGAGGTCTAACCACTATCAAATGATAGTTCCTGTGCCAGCATGTATTTTCCTTTCTATAGACTTCCTACTTCGTAAGTCTTCAGCTCCATTCTCTTCACCCTCTTACCAAGTTTTTCCCCTGTAAGAGGGAATTACTTACTGGGAGGCTTTTTCTTCAGCCTCTCTACTTTTCTCACGTTCCAGTGCGGAGTTTACCTCCTCTGCTCAATCTTGCTTTGGGGCAGCTCATCAGAAATGTGCAGAGTTTCCTACTCCTGGTCTGTCTGTTCTTTCTGTTTTTGAACAGTAAGATTCTTTCTGCTGTCTTGCTAACAGCTGCCTATGCAGGAGCTTTAATGTTTGGACCACTGGTTCTTGTCCACAAACAACCAGATTGTCCTCCACTAACATTCTGTCTAGTCTTAGTAGTGGCTCTAAGTCAGTGCTTCATCTCTCTTGGAGATCATCTCACTACAAGCTTTCTAGATTGTCTTCTATTCTGCCATCTTCTTTTTCCTGAGTTTGGCAGCATAGTTGGCAGAGATACTGGCTCTCTAACAGCCAGTTCTATCTCCTCATTCTCCTGCATCATGCTCTCTGCAATCTACAGAGAAGCTTTCCACTATGGGCCCTTGCTAGAGAGCATGTTTTTTTTTCCTCCAACAGCTATCCTAGCTGGTTAGAAAAGGCTTTTCAGTCATGTCTCCCATGACTAGAAGGTTCTCCCTTCTTTTACTGTCTCCTTTTTTGATATAAAGGACATAAGCCTTCTCTTACCTGAAAGCTCAAGGAGTTGCCAGTTCCCTTCTTTGGTCCATAGTATTCCCAATCGTGGATATGCTCGTCCTCATGGTAAGAACGCATGATACCTTTGCCCTTAAGCAGGTCAACATGGTATCTCATCTCTAGGCGTCTTCTGTCTACTTACCATGCTAGAGTCCTGGAAGACTCGGGACTTGCTGGCTGCACTTTGACATTATCCTTTGTTTTTCACGTAACAGTCCTGGTTATTTTTCACTAACTAGCATTCTTGCAGATCATGACCAGGAGGAATAGATTCTCTATATGTCTTCTCAAGTAGGTTCCACCCCCTTGTTAGATGAATCTTTCCTCTCCACATATCCTATGTGATCACTGTGCTGTAGGCATCTCTGTCTGTTTAATTGCAGACACCCATATGTAGGCCTACATATCCATATTTATTTTTTGTGTGTTTTTTATGCCCTGCCATATCTCACTATAGATATATTCTATATGTCTGTATATCTATATCTATCTATCTATCTATCTATCTATCTATCTATCTATACGTATCTGTTGAGATTTTATTACAGATAGATATGTATCCACATACTTATCTATCTCACTGTCTATCCTCATATACCTATATGATTCTGACAGAGGGGCTTTACCCATACCTATGCTATCTAGCAGGTTTGGGGTTCTACACACACAACCACTCCTGTGGTAGTCAACAATTTTTATACCATAACCTAACGGTTTAGGTACCTCTGAAGCTCTCTGTGCCCAATATCTCTCCTAGCTTACCCCAGTTAGGAGAGACATTGTGGATCTTCAGTTAACTACAGGCTTTAACGCCTCAGGTATTTGTCCTCTCTTTTTGGGATACAAGGAGTTCCCACACCCTTTCTCCCCACAAGGACTGTGCCTGTTTGTCCAAATCGGTTAGCCTTCTCTTTTTGCTTCTAAGAGTGACTCACTCTGCCTCCAAAAGAGCTAAGGTTTTTCTCATAAAGCCTTCCGCCGAAGGCCCACCGTTTTTTGGACTACCCCAGTTTCCCTACTGGGGATACCTGTTACCTTTCAAGATTCTGACCTCCACTGGTTTTCCTACAGGATTATTACCTCCACTTACAGTGAGGGTCCTCTTCAAGGTTCCTCTACTAGGTTTCCCAGTAGATCCATGAACCTCCATACTTCTCTGAAATCCTGTCAGGGGAGGTCCATATTGCAATATCCTTTGCAATATTATTGATGACCATCATCATCCACACATGGACTCCATCTCTGCAGTCCTATGCTAGGTTAGCTGTTCCACAGCATCCTTCTTTCTTCAACTCTTACCCTCCATCCTCAGGATGCCTGGTGTTCTGGGAGATAGCATGTTCCAGCCCATGAAGTGCTGGGACTCCAGGCATCTCAGCTTGGGAGTCCCCATATGTGAAGACCCATTCCTGCTTGTTCCTGGAGATAGCACAGTTACTTACCTGTAACAGGTGATCTCTGGGAACAGCAGGAATAAGTCTTCACAACCCTCCCACCTCCCCAGGAGTTGTATCTCTATCTATCTTTCCTTTCCTCTCTCTCTCTCTTTGTCTTAGCTTTAAAACTTAACTGAGGAGAGGCAGTTGGGAAAGGCGGGAAGGCAGCACGCAGGTGTGCTGGGATGCTTCCAAAAGCTCTTGATTGGACACTGGGAAGCGTTCCCGCGCAGACTCAGTCGGTACCGACGTACCCATATGTGAAGACTTATTCCTGCTGTTCCCAGAGATCACCTGTTTCAGGTAAGTAACTGTGCTTTCTCCACAGCTGGCTCCACTCAGCACAGGAGGTCGGCTGACCCTGTACGCCTACAGGTGGCCAGCCATCACAGGGGATCCCTGGGTCCTCAGCTTAGTCCAAAAGGGCTATATGCTCCACTTCCACCAGATACCCCCCTCCTACTTTCCAGGGGAGCCTCCAAGACTCCCTCTACACAGAAGCCTCCTCCTTCAGGAGCTGGCAAGTCTTCTAAAGGAACAGGCGGTGGAACCGGTGCCTCACCACCTGGAAGGGCGAGGCTTCTACTCCAGGGACTTTCTGGTACCAAAAAGGACAGGAGGCCTCCGGCCTATCCTAGACTTGCAAAACCTAAACAAGTTTCTGGAGAGGGAAAAGTTCAAGATACTTACCCTTGGGATACTGCTGCCCTACCTCCAGCAGGGAGATTGGCTATGCTCCTTAGACCTAAAGGATGCTTATACCCACATTCTCATCCATCCAGACCACAGACAATATCTCAGATTTGTGGTGGGAGGAAACCATTTTCAGTACAGAGTACTTCCATTTGGCCTAACGTTTGCCCCCAGGGTTTTCACCAAATGCCTGGCGGTGGTGGCGACCTATCTCAGAAATCTGGGAATCTTTGTCTTCCCATACCTGGACGACTGGCTCATCAGAGGTCAGTCTCTCCAGGAGGCCAGACAAGCCTCCCTTCACACTGTCTCGCTTTGTCATCAACTACACAAAGTCCACTTTGCTCCCCTCACAGAACCTAGAGTTTATAGGGGCAAGATTAGACACCCTACAGGCAAGAGCTTACTTGCCCAAGGACAGGGCCCACAGGCTGATGGACTTGGCCAGCCAGTTCCAAAGCAATTCTCAGGTCTCCGCCAGACACTTCCTGCGGCTCTTGGGTCACATGGCATCCACGGTACATGTGACCCCGAATGCCCATCTGCACATGCGAGCAGCTCAATGGTGCCTCAGAGCTCAGTGGGCGCAAGCCACAGGCGATCTCCGAGACAGAGTAAAGGTGTCCAAACCACTCTTGGACTCCTTACAGTGGTGGCTAAATCTCCCAAACCTTCTCAGGGGGGTACCCTTTCAGGCCCCAGCACACACAAGGGTGCTGACGACCGATGCTTCCTTAAAGGGCTGGGGTGCACATTGCCAGGGCACATGCACTCAAGGCCTCTGGTCTCCTCGGGAAGCCACACAGCAGATCAATCTTTTGGAGCTGCGGGCTATTCATTTGGCTCTGCAGACTTTTTCTCATGCCCTCTCTCACGAGTCTGTCATAGTTCAGACAGACAATCAGGTGGCAATGTTCTATGTGAACAAGCAAAGGGGCACAGGGTCCAGACTCCTGTGTCAGGAGGCGCAGGCCCTTTGCTCCTTTGCAGTCAAACAAGGCATGTTTCTCAAAGCAGTTTATTTACCTGGTCAGGAGAACTTCTTGGCAGACAAACTAAGCAGGATTCTCCAGCCTCACGAATGGCAGTTGAATCCACTGGTGGTCCAGCAGATCTTTCCACGATGGGGGCTTCCATCCATCGATCTCTTTGCAAGTCCACTGAACCATCAGCTGCCCAGGTTTTGCTTCAGACAGCGGCATCCCCTGAGAATGGCAGCAGATACGTTTCTGATCTCTTGGTCTACGGGCCTCCTGTATGCGTTTCCCCTCACGCCCCTGGTGGCCCGAACTCTGTTCAAGATTCTGCGGGACAAGGCCTCGGTCATTCTGGTAGCTCCCAGATGGCCAAGGCAGCCGTGGTTTCCACGTCTTCCGCAGTTGGCAGTGGAAAATCCATTCCCTCTGGGGTTGCAACCCGATCTCCTGTCTCAGGATCAGGGTTCCCTTCTGCACCCCAATCTCAGATGCCTCAATCTGATGGCCTGGCTGCTGAAAGGATAGTGCTAGCTCCCTTACTTCTACCTAGGGAAGTTGAGGTGGTCTTGGCCTCGAGGAGGCAATCCACCAGAAAGTCCTATGCACTCAAGTGGTGCATGTTCTCAGTGTGGTGTGCTCAGCACAATGAAGATCCTTTCTCCCGCCTTGTGCCAGTAGTGCTACAATACCTACTTCACCTGACAGACCTAGGCCTTAAGTCCAACTCTGTTCGTGTCCACCTCAGTGCTCTTTCAGCACACCACTCACCGGTGGAGGGACAGTCTTTGTCGGTTCACCCCTTGGTGTCCCGCTTCCTCAGAGGCCTGCTTTTGCTCTCAAGCCTCCGATTCGTCCACTTACCACTGAGTGAGATTTGAACGTGATCTTGCAACAACTTACTCGCCCACCGTTTGAGCTGATGGCTACTTGCCATTTACGCTTCCTTTCTTGGAAGGCGCTCTTCCTGGTAGCTCTTACCTCGGCTAGACGTGTGAATGAACTACAAGCTCTGGTTTCTGATAGACCGTATACACGGTTCTATAGGAACAGGGTGGTCCTACGGACCCATCCGAAGTTCCTTCCAAAAGTGGTCTCCTCTTTCCACCTCAACCAGGAAGTGATTCTTCCGACATTCTTTCCCAGGCCACATACCAGCCGGGCTGAGACAGCCTTGCATACTCTGGACTGTAAGAGGGCGTTGTCCTTTTAAATTGAATGTACGCGGGAGCATCGAAGGGCTACTCAGCTCTTTGTCTCCTTTGACTCTAATAAATTGGGGTTACCTGTCTCCAAGCGTATGTTGTCCACTTGAGTAGCAGATTGTATCGCCGGGGCGTACAAGGCAGCCGACCTTCCCTTGCAGGGTCGCGTCACGGCCCACCGTGTCAGGGCGAAAGCCGCGTCAGTAGCTCATCTCCGCTCTATTCTGTTGGCAGACATCTGTCGGGCCGCTACTTGGTCTTCATGCCAGACTTTTGCAGCCCACTACTGCCTCAAGAGAAAGTCCTGAAGGGACAGTGCTTTCGGACAGGCGGTACTCCGTAATCTCTTTGAGGTTTAGGCAACTCCTATCCTCCGGCCCTTGTGTTGGGCTACCGTACGGTGGCGTTCTCAGAGAATATTCTTATCACAGATGCTGAGGCTCTTGAGAGGGAGCCATTTTTTCAGCTTTGGGTTCCCGATAGCCTAGAGCTGGGGAGTCCCATATGTGAGAACTGACTTCCTGCTTGGTCCTGGAGAAAGAGTGGTTACTCATCTGTAACAGGTGTTCTCCAGGAGCAGCAGGAATCAGTCCTCATGACCCTCCCTCTTCCCCTGGAGTTGCAGTCATATACTTTATTTTGATTTTTGCTGTCTTTTAGCTATGTCATCAGACTGAGCAAGATGGCACCCTTGGGCGGGAAGGGGACCGCGCCGGCGCGCTGCATTTCGAAAGGCTTTCTTTGAAAGCTGGGGAAATGCTCCGCACGGGGTGCTCAGTCGGCGCCGACGTCACCCATATGTGAGGACTGATTCCTGCTGCTCCTGGAGAACACCTGTTACAGGTGAGTAACTACTCTCTACAGACCAGTCAGCCTGACATCAGTTCCAGGCAAAATGGTAGAAATCACAGAGGACAAGAGAGAGGTAGGCTGGCTGCATGCAGTTCTTTTCCCCCGCGCCCCCCCCCCAACGTCATTACTGGACAAATAGGGACTTTAAAGGCCTGTGCTGCAGGCATACACCACCTCTCACTCGTTGGATGCCTCGGAGACCTTGGGTCAAGGTGATCGCAGACCTATTGGGAGGGATATCGCAGCAGTGCACTTCTTCAGGCACAAGGGACAAGGGAAATGTAGGCTGGCTGCACGAGGCTCCTTTCCCCTGCCACCTCCAATGTCACTACTGGACAAACAGGGACTTTAAAGACCTGTGCTTCAGGCACAACTGCACCTAAAGGCCTCAACAGAGGGCCCTTAGGTGTGGCCCTTAAGTGTGGAACACAATATGGAAGAAAAAAAGCCTGTAACCATCCCAACAGTAAGTTATACATAATATATACGCTATCAAACAAGATAAAATGGAGATGAAGCAAAGTATGATTGTCATCTGTGCATTAAGCACAATCCTCATAAGAACATGATATGCCATGCTGGGTCTCAAAACAAGGTCCATCAAGCATAGTATCCTGTTTCCAACAGTGGCCAATCTAGGTCATAAGTGCCTAGCAGTTTCCCCAAAAGACACAGGTTCCACAATGCTTGTAGTGGGTCAAGCAGTGATATCCCGGTCCCTTTTAATAATGGTTTATGGACATTTCCTCCAGGAACTTGTCCAAACCTTTTTTAAACCCAGCTACACTAACAGCTTTTACTACATCCTTCGGTAACAAATTCCAGAGTTCAATTACAAGTTAAGTGAAAATATTTTCTCTTATTAGTTTTAAATAGGTTACCCTGTAGCTTCATTGCATGCCCCTTTGTTTACGCCATCAAAATATAGAAAGACTATCGATCTACATTTACATGTTCCACTCCATTCATTAATTTATAGACCTCTATCATATCTCCCCTCAGTCGTCTCTTTTCCAGGTTGAAGAGCCATAACCTTTTTAGCCTCTCTTCATAGGGGTATCCTTCTATCCTCCTTACCATTTTGGTGGCTCTTCTCTGTACCTTTTCTAATAACACTATATCCTTTTTATGATACGGCAACCAGACTTGCACAAAATATGCAAGGTGCGGTCACACCATGGAACGATACAGAGGCATTATAATATTCTTTGTTTTATTTTCCATTCCTTTCCTTATGATACCTAGCATTCCATTTGCTCTCTTGGCCACCGCTGCACACTGGGCGAAGGGTTTTAACATGTTATCCATGATGACACCTACATATTTTTCCTGGATGGTGGTTCCTAATGTGTAATCGTGCATCGTGTAACTATAGTTTGGGTTGTTCTTTCCTAGATGCATAACTTTGCACTTGTCCACATTTATTTATTTATTTATTTAGTATACATTTGTATACCGCTACTTCCAGCGATCAGCAGCGGTTTGATTACAGATTGGAAATTGTCAAATCATGACAGGAAATTTTTGAGGTATAAACACATTGATTAGACAGGAAAGCACAGCACACAGAGAACTATTTTACAGGGAACATGGGCTATGGAGGGTTAAGTGGCTTGCCCAAGACCACAAGGAGCACCTGTGGGACTAGAAACCCCAGTCCTTCCGGCCCAAGGTTGCTGTCCTCTAGTGGGATTTGAACCCCCGACCTTCCGGCTTGAAGTACCTTGCCCCAACCACTAGGCCACTCCTCCACATTAAATTTCATCTGCCATTTGGATGCCCAGTTTTACAATTTATCAAGATTCTCTTGCAATTTTTCATAGTTCTCATGGATTTTAACAACTTTAAATAGTTTTGTGTCATCTGCAAATTTAATAACCTCACTTGTTCCCATTTCCAGGTCATTTATGAATATGTTAAAAAGCAGCAGACCCAGCACAGATCTCTGGGGTACTCCACTATTCACCTTTCTCCATTGGGAAAATTGGTTATTTAGCCCTATCCTCAATTTCTATCTTTTAACCAGTTCCTGATCCACAATAGTACACTGCCTCCTATCCCATGACTTTTTAGTTTTGCCAAAAGTCTCTGATGATGGACCTTGTCAAAGGCTTTCTTAAAGTCCATATACACTATATCAACCGACTCGCCTTTGTCTACCTGTTTATTCACACCTTCAAAAAAACATAACAGATTAGTAAAACAAGATCTTCCTTGTCTAAAGCCATGTGGGTGTCTCCCATTAAGCCATGGCTATCTATATGTTCAGTAATTTTGTTTTTTATTATGGTTTCCACCATTTTTTCCCAGTACTGACGTCAAGCTCACTGGTCTGTAGTTTCCAAGATCACCCCTGGAACCCTTTTTAAAAATTTATTTTATTTATTTATTTATTTATTTATTTATTTATTTATTTATCTGTATTTATATCCCGCTTTTCACCGGGTCAAAGCGGTCAATTGGGGGATACATTTAACACGAGGGGATATGAGACACATACACTAATACTTACAGGGAACATGGGCAATGGAGGGTTAAGTGGCTTGCCCAAGACCACAAAAATTGGTATTAAAAATTGGTATTAAACTGGTCATTCTCCAATCTTCAGGTATTAGATGATTTTAATGATTGTTGACAGATTACTAATAGCAGGACTGCAATCTCATATTTCAATTCTTTCAACACCCTTGGATGTATACTATCCAGTCCAGGTGATTTGCTACTCTTCAGTTTATCAAACAGTTGTAATACATCTTCCGGGTGTATCAATATCTCTTTCAATTCTTCTGCAGTATCACCTTTAAGTACTACTTCAGTCATGGGTAACATCCCTACATCTTCCTCAGTAAAGACCAAAGCAAAGAATTCATTCACTCTCTCCGCTATCGCCTTGTCTCCTCTTAGTGCCCCTTTTACCCCTCTATCATCTAATGGTCCAACTGACTCTCTCATAGGTCTTTTGCTACAATTGTACTTGAAAAAGTCTTTATTACATGTTTTTGCTGCTATGGCAAGTTTCTTCTTGAATTCTCTCTTTGCCTGCCTTATCAGTGGCTTGCATCTAACTTGCCAGTGCTTGTGCTGTTTCCAGTTTTCATTTTTTGGCTCTTTTTTCCATTTCCTGAAAGATGCTTTTTTGGCAACAGCCTCTCTGACCTCCCCTTTAAACCATGCTGGCAGTTTTTTGGACTTTCTTCCACTTTTCTTAAAGCATGGAATACAGCTGGTCTGGGCTTCCAAGATAGTATTTTTAAACACCCAAACTTTATGTAAGTCTTTAACCTTTAACCCATGGTCTGATCATCTAATGATCAACTTCAGTTTAACCCAGTCCCCACATACAACTACAGATAAAACTGAACACAATGCAGCTCACTTTTTCAAGAGATTTGACAAGGATGCATTCTTATAAGAAATTCTTCCCAAGCTCAACCTGATACAGCAGACATTGACACAATGATAATAAGTGGAACACAACCATAAGCAAAGCTGCCAGATTTGATCATACTAGACCTAACAAGACACAAAGCCAATCACAAGCATGGTACAATGCAGAGCTAAGAGATATCAAACAAAAACAAAGAAAATTGGATCGACAGTGGAAACTGCAAAATCAACACAAATGAAAACTGCATACATTAACATCCTGAAAACATACTGGGAATGAATCAACCTCGCCAAGAAGGACCACCACACGAACCTTATAATGAAATCCCTAAACCTCCCAAGAGAACTCTTTGACATTGTAAAAACTCTCACAAGACCACAAAACTCAGATAGCACCAATAACTTCATCAACCCTCAATTGTTTGCAAACCATTTCAAGAACAAACTTCAGCTGCAGAATCCGGATGCAACCCTTGAGACCATTAACAACAATCCCCCCACTCTGACCCGGGAAGAATTTTCAGTTCCTACCAAAGATCAACTGGAGTACATTATCACCTCACTCGATACAACCACAGCCCTTATAGATCCATGTCCACTCAGTTGGATAAAGTTAACCCATTCAGAAACCTCGCACATGCTCCTAAAAATGGTTAGCCTATCGCTAATGCAGGGACACATCCCCAAAGGCCTAAAAAGAGCATCTATTCAACCTATATTAAAACAAAACTCCCTAGACAAATCAAACCCTGAATCTTACAGACCAATTTCCAGTCTCCCATTCATATGAAAAATCATTCGAAAAATAGTCCATAGACCATTACAAGTTTACATAGACCTACACGCCCCGCTAGACCTCAACAACATGGATTTAGATCTTTCCATGGTATAGAATCATTAGTAATTTATTTACTGGACAAACTCATAAAAGATATTGACATCAAAGTCATTCATTCATCCTGATATTCCTGGATATAGCTTCAGCTATGCGATACTGTTAACCAGATTACAACAAATTGGAATTGGTGGAACTTCCCTCTGATGGTTCAAATTTTATCTAATGGACCACTCTCCAAAAGTCAAGATTGGCCAATCCTCATCAAAGCCATACTGCCAAACCCAAGGACTTCCTCAAGGTTCAACTCTATCAGCACTTTTATTTAACATCTATGTGCAACTGATATGCAACATACTCCAGAGACATAAGGTTTACTACCATATCTATGCAGATATTATCATGTTTTATCTTCAAAATAACACAACTAAACACAGTACCCACCACATAACGTCATGCCTCTAAGATATCTCAAAATGGCTCACAATGCACAATCTCAGAATAAACTACAAGAAGACAGATTCTGTTTGTAACAAAAGACACAAACTTCAACCCACCCCCATATCTGAAAATCAAAGCAGCTTTGATAGAAGTGAAAAAGAAAGTAAGATACCTCAGCGTACTCATAGACCAAAAACTAACGTTCACATCACACATCAACAGAACAACCCATGCAATCTATAACAAACTAAAAATGCATCAATTAAGGCCTCTCCTTTCAAACAGTGACTATAGAACTGTGCTTCAAGAAATAATTACTCTACATTTTGACTTCTGTAATGCTATACTACAGGGTCTTAATAAACAAGCACTCCATCAACTCCAAATAGTTCAAGATAATGTAGCAAATGTACTCGTTAATCTCCCAAAATCCAAACATATAACCCTCATACTATACAAACTACACTGGCTACCTGTAGAGAGCAGAATAAAGTATAAATTCCTAATGGTAATATTCAAAGCACTACATAGCTTAACTTCCACACACCTCAGCTCACTAATAAACATCACACTCAACAATAGCGAAAGAAGGAGAGAGACCCAAAACACACTTATCTTTCCGACGGAGTTCAGAATAGTGAATCAGAAAACAAGTAACAGAGCATTTACGTTCTATGCACCAATGCTCTGGAATTCGCTTCCAGATAAACTAAGGAACACAGACTTATTTATTCACCGGGTATCTTGACAGATAACTGTGGAATCAAACGCTGATCCTACATAAGTTAGAAAACCAAGACTCCTATATGTAGCCCTAGCACACCTCTGTAAATAGTTACTTGAATATTTATATTATAATAGCTGATTGTACTGCATTAATGTAGCCTCTTTACCCCAATTCATTGTTCTTCTGAGTTGCACCTAATTTTATATGTATGCTGGTTTGTTCCATTGTAAACTGCTTTGATTTTTTGATAAGGCGGTATAGAGAAAAAAAAGACAGACTGACAGGCTGAATGAACATGTAGATAGTCTTGGTTTAACGGGAGAAAGTAACCATGGATTTAGCCAAGGAAAGTCTTCTCTCATTAATCTATTGTATATTTTGAAGGTGTGGATAAACAGATCAAGGTCAGCTGATTGATATAGAGTATCTGGATTTTCAGAAAGTCTGACATGGCCCCTCATGAGAGAATATTGGGGATCTCCAGGAACAAGCAGGAATGAGTATTCACATATGGGTACATCGGTACTGACGGAGTCTGCGCAGGAACGCTTCCCAGCGTCCAATCAAAGAGCTTTTGGAAGCATCCCACCACGCCTGCGTGCTGCCTTCTCGCCTTTCCCAACTGCCTCTCCTCAGTTATCGTTTTTCCGCGGAGCCGGCAGGACGTTCTCCTGTCACCGCAGAAAATTCTTGTTTCATTTCTTTAGTTTTCTTGTGGTCGCGGCTGTTTTCCCGACGCCACAGGTACCGCCGGTGTTTTCTTTTCTTTTCTTATAAAATCTTCCTTTTTCGAGGAATATTTTTTCTTTATAGTGTCTTAGGCCTTTTAGGCCTCTTCTTTTTCCTTCATGGAACCGCCAGCCACTTTCTTCAAGAAATGTTCAAACTGTGGCGGTACAACTTTATTTTTAGACCCTCGAAGTCGGTGTCTAACCTGCTTGGGTCCTGACAACTGTTTGGTGAGAAGAGGTCTTCAATATCGAGGTTCCCTCGATACACGGTTTCCCTCCAGCTTCGGGGCACCGTCCCCTTCTTCTTCTACACAGGATCAGGTAACCCACAAACAGTCTGTTAAGACTAGCCAGCCCTCGCGTGGTAGGTCTCATGCACAGCATGTAGACGGCTCCGGCCTTGCCCTCGAGGGCCCACTGGCTTCAAAACCCCGGCGGGAGTCTTCGGTCTCCAAAGCACATAAGGGGTTTCAGGTTGTTCCTGGGGTTCAACCCTCACAGAACATACCTGAGCCGTGTCCGGTGGTGGCATCCACTTCGAGCGGTACCGATACCCCGACATCGGCACTGGTGTTGGATGAAATACTCCTCACCAGGGATGGTCATCTGGCGTCCTCGGTGCCTTCGGGGACCGGTGGATACACTCCAGACTGACTTTTCATTATCGGTACCAGCACCGATACTACCACCGACGTCGGTACCCTCCAGACGTGCATCAATAGCCTCGCTTCCTTTGATGCCGAGTCTGGAATCGATCTCCAGTCTGGAGGACTGTGTACCGACTCGCCTTGGTACCGGCTCTCGGTGGTACCGAAGGCTCGGTTCCGATGATTCGGATCCGCAACTCTCGGTTCCCCCGAGGCCGATTGAGTTGCCACTAGCTGACCTTCACTCACCGGTATCAGACACGGTACCACAGTCGGTACCGATGTCCTCATTACCCTTACGGTCGGTGCCTTCCATGCTTCGCTTATCGATGCCGAGTTTAGAATCGCTCTCTAGTCTGGAAGACTCGGTACCAATACACTTTGGTACCGACACCGATCGATACCGGTGGCTCGGTACCGAGGATAGCACCCGGAGGTTTTCGGGTACCGATGGAACTGTCACCGATGACTGCTCCGATGTCTTTGTCGAGCTCGACTTCAACATCAGTACCGGTATTTGCATCGGTACCGGTATCCACAGTAGCATCGTGGCCAACTCCTACCATGCTTTTTTCAACAGGATCGCTCCCTTCTATGCCAAGCTTGGAGTCGATACCTGGCATGGACAATGTGGTAATGACGGTCGCTGCTCCTGACAGCTGGTACCGGCGACCATCCTTTAAGCATTCCACACTGCACTGTGCAGGATCTTCTATTCCTATGTATCTGGATAGCTCTGTCGGTGCTCAGGCTAGTTCTTCAGATCTAACCTGTCCAAGGGAAAATACTGTTGGGGAACCCTCTTTTCAGAGTTTCCTCCTGGATATAGGAAGATCTCTTGCCATTCCTATCCCAGGACATGATCCTGCACAGGACCCTCTTTCTACCAAAGCAAAGGAGAACATAATGCTTCCTTTGCATCATTCCTTGCCGAATCTCCTTCTAGGAATGTAGGAAACACCTTTAAGGGTACCCCCACCTTCCAGAGCAGCTGATCTCTTATATCAGGTGCCCCCCTCTCCAGGGTTTCAAAAGACTCAACTTCCTCATCATTCCATAGTTGTGGAATCAGCAATGAGGCAGGTAAAGAGCAAGAAAAAGCACTCTTCTTATCCGCCAGGTCGTGAGTCTAAGATACTTGATGCCTTTGGACGTCAAACCTTCCAGACATCTATGCTTTCTGCAAGAATTCTCTCATATATTTTCTATATGAGTCTATCTCTTGAGGAGGTCACAAAGCAATTACATCTTTTGACTCCTTCCCTTCCAGAGTCCAGGAGTGCAGACTATTCTTCACTGCTCAAGCATCTCCAGAATATCTCTTGGTTTCTTACTTGTGCTTCCCTAGACTCTTTTGAGTCTGTTAGCAGGACTTCTGCTATAACTATAGGGGCACGACGTAGAGCCTGGCTCCAAGCTTCAGGCTTGGACAAATGGGCACAGCACAGACTGGGACATACTCCTTGCACTGGAGACAATCTTTTCAACAAGGAGCTTTTACGTCAGGTTACTCAGTTCTCCACTGACTTACCTGTTCCTAGGGGCTGTTCTGCACCTTCTTCTGTCCCAGTAGGTAGGAAATGTCCTGCCAAACTTTCTTCCCATAGGAGAAGAAGGTTTTATGCATCATCTGCCCATCATACACATGTTCCCAAACAGGGGAAGCATCGTCCTGGTCTGCAGAGTTCAACCTCTCATCAGGCTCAGCAAACCCAGCAACCACAGGGTATCTCCAGGAACAAGCAGGAATGAGTCTTCACATATGGGTACGTCGGTACCGACGGAGCTCGCGCGGGAACGCTCCCCAGCATCCAATCAGAAAGCTTTTGGGAGCATCCCTCAGCGCCTGCGTGCTGCCTTCCCGCCTTTCCAACTGTCTCCTCAGTTTTCGTTTTTCCGCGGAGCCGGCAGGACGTCGTCCTGTCACCGCAGAAAATTTTTTTAATTCTTTAATTCTTTTTTCTTGTGGTCGCGGCTGTTTCCCCGCCTCCACCGGTACCGCCGGTGGGTTTTTTCTTTTCTTTTTCTCAAACTCAGGGAGAGTTTTCCCTCAGTTTCTGTCTTAAATTTTTGGGCCTGTAGGCCTCTCCATCATGGAGCCTTCTTCTCCTAAGTAGTGCCTTAACTGTGGAAATACAGTTTTCTTTTTAGACTCCAATAACTGGTGTCTAACCTGTTTGGGTCCTGACCCTTTTCCTCCGGAGCCATTAGGCTACAATTTTATGAGAAGAGATTTTCCATTTCGAGTTTCCCTCGATACCGCGTTCCCTTCCAGTGTCAGGGCACCGACCATTTCTTCTCTACAGGATCAGGTAACCCACAAACAGTCTGTTAAGACTAGCCAATCCTTGAGTGGTAGGTCTCATGCCAAGCATGATGATGGCTCCGGCCTTGCCCTCAAGACCCTATTGGCTTTAAAACCCCGGCGGGAGTCTTCGGTCTCCAAAGCCTTTCAGGGGTTTCAGGTTGTTCCTGGGGCTCACCCCTCACAGAACATACCTGAGCCATGCTCGGTGGTGGCATCCGCTTCGAGCGGTACCGATACCCCGACATTGGCACTGGTGTTGAGCGATTCATCCCTCGCCAGGGATCGTCATCTGGCGTTCTCGGTACCTTCGGGACCGATCGATACGTCCCAGATTGACTTTCTAGTATTGGCAGCACCGCCAATACGACCACCGATGTCGGTGTCCTCTAGACATGCATCGATAGACTCTCTTCCTTCGATGCCAAGTCTGGAATCGATATCTAGTCTGGAAGACTGGGTACCGACGTGTCTCGGAACCGACGCTTACCGATTCCGGTTGCGCGGTACCGAGGATGCTCACCAAGAGTTGTCGGTTACCTCGGTACCGCTTGCGCAGCCTCCGCTGACTGCTTCGATGTCGCTATCGCCTTCGATTCCGGCTCAGCTTCCAGTATCGGTATCGGTGCCGGTACCGGCAGTAACATCGGCACCAGCTCCTTCCATGCATTTTTCACCAGGGTTGCTCCTCTCTATTCCTAGTTTGGAGTCGATACCTGGCATGGACGATGCAGTACCGACAGATGCAGGTCATAACCGCTGGTACCAGTATTCATCCATAAAGGATCCTTTTCTGCACCGGACAAGTACATCCTCCGGTGCCCAGGCTACTCCTTCAAGTCTAGCCTGTCCAGGGATGGTTCCCATTGGAGATCCTTCTTTTCAGAATTTTCTCCTTGACATGGCAACATTCCTTGCTATTCCTATCCCTGCCTATGATCCTACACAAGGCTCTTCTGGGGAAAAGGAAAATATAATGCTTCCTTTACATCATTCTTTGCAGGATCTTCTTCTGAAAATATGGGAAACACCTTTGAGGGTTTCCTCACCTTCTAAAGCAACTGATCTTTTGTATCAGGTGCCCCCTCCTCCAGGGTTTCAAAAGACTCAACTTCCATATCATTCTATTGTGGTAGAATCAGCAATGAGGAAGGTGAAAAGTAAGAAGAAGCACTCTTCTTACCCACCAGGTCGTGAGTCTAGAACACTAGATACCTTTGGACGTCAAACCTTCCAGACATCTATGCTATCAACAAGGATTCTCTCATATATTTTTTATATGAGTCTATCCCTTCAGGAGGTTACAAAGCAGTTGCCTCTTCTAACTCCCTTTCTTTCAGAGCCCAAGACTGCAGACTATTCCTCACTACTTAGTCATAGTCAAAATATCTCTTGGTTTCTTACTCGTGCTTCTCTAGACTCTTTTGAGTCTGTTAGCAGGACCTCTGCTATAGCCATAGGGGCACGACGTAGAGCCTGGCTCCAAGCTTCAGACTTAAGCAGATGGGCACAACAAAGACTGGGTAATACTCCTTGCACTGGGGAAAATCTCTTCAATAAGGAGTCTTTACATCAGGTTGTTCAGTGGTCCACTGACTTCCCTGTTTCTGGAGGCTATTCTAAGCCTTCTCCTCCCCCAGTAGGTAGGAAATGCCCTACCAAACCTTCTTTCCCTAGGAGAAGGTTTCACTCTTCTCCTGTCCATCATACAGATGTTCCCAAGCAGGGGAAACCTCGCCCTGGTCTGAAGAATCCAAACTCTAGCCAGGCTGAACAAACCCAGCAACCATAGGGTCCTGAAGTTTACAACCTACAGTTGACTTCTTCTCAGTAGAAGTTTTTTCATTATTTTTTCATTCAAAACTCTACACATGGATTCCTTTTCTCAGGACATCCATTTGCTCCTAGGTATGCTGAGCTGTCAGGATATTCATGTCTATGGGTCACAGGTTTCTCCTCTTCTTCCTACCAAGAAGAGAGGTTTAACAACTATCCCATGATAGTTTTCTGTTCCAACATGAATTTTTTCCTTCCACAGACTTACCATATGGTAAGTCACCCTTCAGCTCCTGTTTCTCTACCCTCTTATCCAGGGTTTCCCCTGAAAGAATGGTACCATACCACTGCAGGGCTTCTTTAGCCTTTCTAGTCATTTCTTTCATTCCAGTGTGGAGTTTTTTCTCTTGAATAAACTCCCTTCTTTTCTCTGGGCAGCTCATCAGACAGGGACAGGAATTTCTCCTCTTATTCTGTCTGCTCTCTCTGTTTTACACAGAAAGATTCTCTCTGCTGTCTTATTCAGCAGCTGCCCATGCAGGAGTTCCAGTGATTGGACTACTGGTACTTTTCCACAAGTTTCCAGTCTTGTCTTCCACTACTTTCTGTCTGGCCTTAGTAGTGATTCCAAGATAGTGCTTTCATCTATCTTGGATAAGCCTAATCACTTCAGGCTTATCACACTATCTTCTTTTCTTGCCATCTCCAATTCCTTTGGATTTGGTAGCATAGTTGACGTGCAGCTGGTTTTTTCCAACAGCCATTTTTATTTCCCAATTCTCCTGCATAATGCTCTCTGCAATCTTACAGAGAAGCTTTCTACTATGGGCCCTTGCTAGAGAGCATGGGGTTTTGTCTCTGATGACTATCCTATATGGTTGGAAAAGGCTTCCTCAGTCATTTTCCATGACTGTGAGGGTTCTCCACACCCTACTATCTCCTGTTATAATACAGGACATAAGCCTTTTCTACGTGAACGTCTAAAGAGTTCTCCAATTCCTACAAGGAATATGCTCTTTTTTCTTTGCAGCTTGTCCTCATGGTATCCTACTCCTTCATGGACAGCACATATTTAACTAATAACGCATGATACCCCTTTGTGTCCCTCCAGTGGGTCAACCTGGTATCTCATCCTATGCGTTTTCTGTCCATTTACCATGCGAGAGTTCTACAGGACTCAGGACTTGCTGTTTACAGACTGATATTATCCTCTGTTTTTTCACGCAACCATCCTGGTTATTTCACTGGATAGCATTCCTGCACCATCTTCGCCAGGGGGAATAGATTCTCTATATATCTTCTCAAGTAGGTTCCACCTTCTTGTTGTTAGATGAATCTTTCCTCTTCACATTTCCCATGTGACTGTTCTTATGGGCATATCTCTATCTGCTTAATTGCAGACATTTATCTTTAGACATATATACTCATGTATGTATATATCTCTATATACTTCTCTATAGATACATATGTCTGTAAGCTGCATGTACATATGTTATGCCCCTCCAGATCTCACTATAGACATATATATATATATAATGTGTGTGTGTGTGTATATACACACACATCTCTATATATATGTGTATCTGTCGAGATGCTTCCTTATAGGTAGATATGTATTTACATACTTATCTCTCTAACTGTCTATGCTTATAAAGGTTTTACCTTCCTATAGGTTCCAGACAGTGGGCTTGCATATGTTCATACTGTCCCACAGTATGTCTGGGGTATTATGCAAACAACCACTACTGTGGTACTGACAGCTCCTACCTTAACCCTAGGTTTAGGTATCCCTGAAGCTCCATGCTTCACTATCTTTCCTATCTCTCAACAGATAGGAAAGACAGGGTGGATCTTCAGTAGATCTGAAGTTTCAGCCCTTCAGACATCTGTCCTCCTTGGGAATATGGGCTTTTTTCCATACCCCTTCTTCCCTCCAAGACTGGGCTAGTTGTCCAAATCAGTCAGTCTTCCTCTTTTGTTCTTAAATTTTACTAACTCTGTATCCAAAAGAGTTCCCAGCTTTTTTCCATAAAGCTTCCACTAAAGACCTGACGTTTTTGTACTACCCCAGTTGACACCTGGGTCACCTGTCAATTCCAGATTTGGACCTTCGCCTTCACTTCAGTGAAGTCACCTTGAAGATTCCTCTACTGGATCTCCAGTAGACTCCATCAGCCTCTCTACTTCCTGCAATACAGCAGGTGAGGTCCATATTGTGATTGTTCATGTCAATATTTCTCATGATAATTATCATACATACAGGGACTCCTTACCTATAGTCCTTAGGTTAGCTATTTTCCTACAGCTCCTCTCTTTTCAACTCCTACCCTCCATCCTCAGCATGCCTGGCCATATGAGGTGTAGCATGTTCTAATCCTCAACATGCTAGGGCTCCAGGCATCTTAGCTTGGGAGTCCCCCATATGTGAAGACTCATTCCTGCTTGTTCCTGGAGATAGCACAGTTACTTACCTGTAACAGGTGATCTCTGGGAACAGCAGGAATAAGTCTGTACAACCCACCCACCTCCCCCTAGGAGTTGTATCTCTCTAGCTTCCTTTCCTCTTTCTCTCTTTTTGTCTCAGCTATAAAACTCAACTGAGGAGAGACAGTTGGAAAGGCGGGAAGGCAGCACACAGGCGCTGAGGGATGCTCCCAAAAACTTTCTGATTGGACGCTGGGTAGCGTTCCCGCGCGAGCTCCGTCGGTACCGACATACCCATATGTGAAGACTTATTCCTGCTGTTCCCAGAGATCACCTGTTACAGGTAAGTAACTGTGCTTTCTGATCAATTCATCAGATGCTTGTGACTCTGGGGATTACAATCTGCAGTTGCTTCTTCTCATTAGAAACAATCCACTGCTGTCATTCTAAATCCTAAACGTGGATCTCTTCCCGAAAGACATCCATTCTTTCTATGTTCTATGAGCTGTCAGGATGTTCATGCTTCTAGGTCACAGGGTTTTCCTCTTTTTCCTTCTAGGGAAAGAGATCTATCCACTATCAAATGATAGTTTCCTGTGCCAGCATGTCTTTTTTCCTTTCTATAAACTTACTACTTTGTAAGTTTTCTTCAGCCCCATTCTCTTTACCCTCTTACCAGGGTTTTTCCTCTGTAAGAGAGGTATTGCTTCACTGGAGGGCTTTTTCTTCAGCCTCTCTAGTTTTCTTACTTTTCCAGTGCGGAGTTCTCTGAGTTGACTCCTCTTTTTCAATCTTGCTTTGAAGCAGTTCATCAGACACGTCCAGAGTTTTCTACTCTTGTTTTGTCTGTTCTTACTGTTTTTAAACAGTACCATTCTCCTGCTTTCTGGCAAGCAGCTGCCAATGCAGGAGCCTTAATGTTTCGGCCACTTGTTCTTGTCCACCAGCAACCAGATTTGTCCTCCACTAACATTCTGTCTGGTCTTAGTAGTGGCTCCAAGTCAGTGCTGTCATCTGTCTTGGAAATTTTTTCACTACAAGCTTGCTGGATTGTCTTCTCTTTCTGCCATCTCCATTCCCCTGGTTTTGGCAGCATAGTTGACATAGAACTGGCTGCAGAAGAGCCAGTAGCTATCTCCTCATTCTCCTGCATCATGCTCTCTGCAATTCTACAGAGAAGCTCTCCACTATGGGACCTTGCTAGAGAGCATGGGGGGGCTTTTTCTCCAACAGCTATACTAGATGGTTGAAAAAGGCTTTTTCAGTCATATCTCCCATGACTAGAAAAGTTCTCCTTTTTAATATAAAGGACATAGGCCTCCTCTTACGTGAAAGCTTAAGGAGTTGCTAATTCCCTGCTTTGGTCCATAGTATTTCCAATAGGGAATATGTTTTCTCCTTCCAGCTCGTCCTCATGGTAAGAAGACATGATACCTTTTTGCCCTTAAGCAGGTCAGCATGGTATCTCATTCCTTTGCGTCTTCTATTCACTTACCATGCTAGAATTCTAGAATACTCGGGACTTGCAGGCTGCAGACTGATATCATCCTCTTCTTTTCACGTAACCATCCTGGTTATTCTACTACCTAGCATCCCTGTAGCCATAACCAGTGGGAATTGATTGTCTATATGTCTTCTCAAGTAGGTTCCACCTTCTTGTTGTTAGATGAATCTTTCCTCTCCACATTTTCCTTTGTGAATACCTTTTGTAGGCATATCTCTGCTTCTTTGCAGACTTCCATATAGAGGTGTATATATATATATTCATACCTATAGCACACATCTTACAGATGTCTGTCTATCATGTGTGAGTATTTTATGCCCTTCACATCTCACTATAGATATATTCTCATATATCTATATGTTATAATATATATGTATCTGTCGAGATATTTTGCTATCGGTAGATATATATTCTGCTTTATCTACCTGACTGTCGAGGCTCATATAGCTATATGATTCTGACAGATGGGCTTTACCCATACTTATGCTATATAGCATGTTTTGGGGTCCTACACTCACAACCACTTTGGTGGTAGTTAACATCTACCATAACTTAAGGTTAGGTACCTCTGAAGCTCTCCATGTTCCAATATCTCTCCCAGCTGACTTCAGTTAGGAGAGACATTGCGGATCTTCAGCTACTCACAGGCTCTAAAGCCTCCGGTGTTTGTCCTTTCTTTTGGGATACAAGGGGTTCCCATACCCTTTCTCCCCACAAGGACTGGGCCTGTTGGTCCAAATCGGTTAGCCTTTCTCTTTTTGTTCCTAAGAGTGAGCCACTCTGCTGCCAAAAGAGTTGGGCTTTTATCATAAAGCCTTCCGCTGAAGGCCCACCGTTTTTGTACTACCCCAGTTTTTTCTACTGGGGTTCCCTGTTACCTTTCAGGGTTCTGACCTCCATTGCTTTTCCTACAGGTTTACTACTTCCACTTACAGTGAGGTCCTTCTCTAGGTTCCTCTACTGGGTTCCCCAGTAGATTCCATGAACCTCCATACTTCTCTGAAGTCCTGTTAGGGGAGGTCCATATTGCAATATTTTTTCTTTGCAATATCATTGATGACAATTATCGTCCACACATGGACTCCTTGTCTGCAATCCTATGCTAGGTTAACTGTTCCACAGCACCTTTCTCTCTTCAACTCCTACCTTCCATCCTCAGGATGCCTGGTGTTGTGGGGGATAGCATGTTCCAACCTATGACATGCTGGGACTCCAGGCATCTCAGCTTGGGAGTCCCCATATGTGAAGACTCATTCCTGCTTGTTCCTGGGGATAGCACAGTTACTTACCTGTAACAGGTGATCTCTGGGAACAGCAGGAATAAGTCTTCACAACCCACCCACCTCCCCAGGAGTTGTAGCTCTATCTATCTTTCCTTTCCTCTCTCTCTCTCTTTGTCTCAGCTTTAAAACTTAACTGAGGAGAGGCAGTTGGGAAAGGCGGGAAGGCAGCACGCAGGCGTGGTGGGATGCTTCCAAAAGCTCTTTGATTGGACGCTGGGAAGCGTTCCCGCGCAGACTCCGTCGGTACCAATGTACCCATATGTGAAGACTCATTCCTGCTGTTCCCAGAGATCACCTGTTACAGGTAAGTAACTGTGCTAAACTAAAAAGTCATGGGATAGAAGGCAGTATACTATTATGGATTAGGAGCTGGTTAAAAGAAAACAGAGTGGGGCTAAATGACCAATGTTTTTCATTGGTGAAAGGTGAATAGTGAAGTACTCCAGGGATCTGTGCTAGACCCACTGCTTTATAACATATTCATAAATGACCTGGAAATGGAAATAATGAGTGAGGCGATCAAACTTGAGGATGGCACAAAATTATTTAATTGTTAAAACAAAGGGATTGTGAAAAATTGCAAGAGGACCTTGAAAAATTGGGAGACTGGGCGTCCAAATGGCAGATGGAATTTAATGTGGACAAGCGCAAAGTTACAGTATGCCCTTAGGGAAGGACAACCCAAACTACATGAAGTGAGTTTTCTCATTAGGAACCACCACCCAATAAAAATAAACAGACAACTTGTAACAGGGCATTCTCCAGATTAGCACCAACAATATGGAACTCTTTACCACTAAATCTCAAGATGACTACAGCTATAAGACTTCCACAAGAAACTAAAAACATCTATTCTCTGAACATTATGGACGTATTACATAGCTCAGAATGAACCTCATGGACAATTAACATTGTTACCCCCAAAGCTTATTCCTACTCCGTTTGTTGCCCTTGTTGTAATGCAACCTTTGAGTTGCGTTATAATGTAAACCACTTTGACTTAATGATAAAGCAGTATAAAACCTATTAAATAAATGAATATAGGAGACATTGTGGATAATGCAGTGCAATCGTAAATCCCCTCCACAGTGAGCGCCGCATGCAAACCAAAGGCAAATCAACCCACACAGAGACACTGTAACAACCCCGACCTTCCTTTCTGAGGAATACTTCCATATTCCAGTCAGGGAACAGCATCAGTGGTCTTGCCAGGACCCACACCGCCCCTCCCCCTCCCTTTATTTTCTTTGCCGTACCTGCACCAGCACTACCCACCAAGGAAACCCAACTGATGTCTCTCCGAATGCATGAAAACAGAGGATAGTGCAAAACTGATCATGTCCAAATGTCCTCAGCTCCAGAGTCTGTCCTGCAACAGTGGTCGCTGACCAAGTATTGCTCACTGCGGAGGGACTTTACAATCATACTGTACATTGAAATCCTCTGCCAAGTGTGCAGTAGCAGCCAAGAAAGCAAATAGAAGCTAGGAATCATAACGAAAGGCATGGAGAATAAAACTAAGAATATTATAATGCCTCTGTATCACTCCATTGTGTGACTGCGCCTTGATTATTGCGTGCAAATCTGGTTGCAATATCATAAAAATAGTGGAATTAGAAAAGATACAGGGAAGAGCCACCAAAATAATAAAGAGAATGGAAGGGATACCCCTGAGGAAAGGCTTAAAAGCAATAGTTCCCAAACTTGGGATTGGGATCCCATTTGTGGGTCACAAAAACATGGCCCTTTCCCATCTCTCTGGACTCACTGTGTCCTATGTAAAGTCACCAGTCAGCATGTGGTCTGTGAGCCAGTGAACATTCATAGGTCTCCTGGGTAAGCTTCCCATTAGATTGGAAACCCATGCTGAGTACCGAGGTCTGTAAACACAAATTGCATACTGACACAAGGGATCCTGTGCTGATTGCTGCTGCTGACACTACTGTTGCTGCTGCCTTCCTGCTTTAGATGAGTGAAGGGAGGAGAAGGAGGCTGGAGATCTGACAGTTTGATTTCATCATCATCTGGGGTTATGTGAATTTTCAGTTGTTAAATAAAATGGGGTCATATGGGATAAAAGCTTGAAAAGCACTTAAACGTTTAGGGCTGTTCAACTTGGAAAAGAGACGGTTGAGGGGCGATATGATAGAAGTCTATAATTTAATCAAAGGTGTAGAAGGGTGCATGTAGATCAGTTGTTCATTCTTTCAAAAAGTGGAAAGATTAGGGGACATGCAATGAAGCTACAGTGTAGCACATTTAAGACTAACCGTAGAAAATATTTTTTCTCTCAATACGTAATCAAACTCTGGAATTTGTTACCAGAGGATTTAGTAAAAGCTGATCTCCAGGAACAAGCAGGAATGAGTCTTCACATATGGGTACGTCGGTACCGACGGAGCCTGCGCAGGAACGCTCCCCAGCGTCCAATCAGAAAGCTTTTGGGAGCATCCCTCAGCGCCTGCATGCTGCCTTCCCGCCTTTCCAACTGTCTCTCCTCAGTTTTCGTTTTTCCGCGAAGCCGGCAGGACGTCCTCCTGTCACCGCAGAAAATTTTTTCTTTTTAATTCTTTAATTCTTTGTTTTCTTGTGGTTGCGGCTGTCTCCCCGACTCCACCAGTACCGCCAGTGTTTTTTCTTTTCTTTTTCTAAAATTCAGGGAATTTTTTTCCCTCAGTTTCTGTTTAAACTTTTTGGGCCTTTAAGGCCTCTCCATTATGGAGCTGCCACCTTCTTTTCCTAAGAAGTGCCTTAACTGTGGCAGTACAGTTTTGTTTTTAGACTCCAAGAACTGGTGTCTAACCTGTTTGGGTCCTGACCATTTTCCTCCGGAGCCATTAGGCTACAATGTTATGAGAAGAGATTTTCCATTTCGAGTTTCCCTCGATACCGAGTTCCCTTCCAGTTTCAGGGCACCGACCACTTCTTCTCTACTGGATCAGGTAACCCACAAACAGTCTGTTAAGACTAGCCAATCCTTGAGTGGTAGGTCTCATGCACAGCATGATGACGGCTCCGGCCTTGCCCCCGGCGGGAGTCTTCGGTCTCCAAAGCCTTTCAGGGGTTTCAGGTTGTTCCTGGGGCTCACCCCTCACAGAACATACCTGAACCATGCTCGGTGGTGGTATCTGCTTCGAGCAGTACCGATACCCCGGCATTGGCACTGGTGTTGAGCGATCCACTCCACACCAGGGATCATCATCTGGCTTTCTCGGTACCTTCGGGACCGATCGATACGTCCCAGACTGACTTTCCAGTATCGGCATCACCGCCGATACTACCACCGACGTCGGTACCTTCTAGACATGCATCGATAGACTCGCTTCCTTCGATGCCGAGTCTGGAATTGATTTCTAGTCTGGAAGACTGGGAACCGACACTTACCAGTTCCGGATGCTCGGTACCGAGGGTAACTACCAAAGGCCTTTGGTTACCTCGGTACCGCTTGAGCAGCCTCCGATGACTGCTTCGATGTCGGTATCGCCTTCGATTCCAGCACAGCTACCGGTGTCGGTGCCGGTACCTGTGGTAACATCGGGGCCAGCTCCTTCCGTGCTTTTTTCACCAGGGTCGCTCCTTTCTATACCTAGTTTGGAATCGATACCTGGCATGGACGATGCAGTACTGACTGTTTCAGGTCATGACCTCCAGTACCAGCATCCATCCCTTAGGGATCCTTTTCTGCACCGGGCAGCAAGTAGATCCTCCGGTGCCCAGGCTAGTTCTTCAGGTCTAGCCTGTCCAGGGACGGTTCCCGTTGGAGATCCTTCTTTTCAGAATTTTCTCCTGGATATAGCAACATCCCTTGCTATTCCTATCCCTGGCTATGATCCTACGCAAGGCTCTCTTTCTTCTGGAGAAAAGGAAAATATAATGCTTCCTTCACATCATTCCTTGCAGGATCTTCTTCTAAGAATGTGGGAAGCACCTTTAAGGGTTTCCTCACCTTCTAGAGCAACTGATCTTCTGTATCAGGTGCCCCCCTCTCCAGGGTTTCAAAAGACTCAACTTCCCCATCATTCCATTGCAGTGGAATCGGCAATGAGGAAGGTAAAAAGCAAGAAGAAGCATTCTTCTTACCTGCCAGGTCGTGAATCTAGAACACTGGATGCCTTTGGACGTCAAACCTTCCAAACATCTATGCTATCAACAAGGATTCTCTCATATATTTTTTATATGAGTCTATCCCTTCAGGAGGTCACAAAGAAATTATCTCTTTTGACTCCTTTTCTATCAGAGCCCAAGGCTGCAGACTATTCCTTACTTCTTAGTCATAGCCAAAATATCTCTTGGTTTCTTTCTCGTGCTTCCCTAGACTCTTTTGAGTCTGTTAGCAGAACCTCTGCTATAGCCATAGGGGCACGACATAGAGCCTGGCTCCAAGCTTCAGACTTGAACAGATGGGCACAACAAAGACTGGGTAATACTCCTTGCACTGGAGAAAATCTCTTCAATAAGGAGTCTTTACATCAGGTTGCTCAGTGCTCCACTGACTTCCCTGTTTCTGAAGGCGATCCTAAGCCTTCTCCTTCCCCAGTAGGTAGGAAATGCCCTACCAAACCTTCTTTCCCTAGGAGAAAGAGGTTTTACTCTTCTCCTGCCCATCATTCAGATGTTCCCAAACACGGGAAGCCTCGTCCTGGTCTGAAGAATCCAAACTCTAGCCAGGCTGAATAAACACAGCAAACATTGGGTTCTGCTTAATCTCTTTATAGCCTACAGTTATCTTCTTTTCAGCAGAAGTTTCTCACTGTTTTTCATTCAAAACTCTACACATGGATTCCTGTTCTGAGGACATCCAGTTGCTCTTAGGTATGCTGAGCTGTCAGGATATTCATGTCTATAGGTCACAGGTTTTTTCCTCCTCTTCCTGCCAAGAAGAGAGGTTTAACAACTATCCCATGATAGTTTTTCTGTACCGACATGAATTTTTTCCTTCCACAGACTTACCATATGGTAAGTCACCCTTCAGCTCCTGTTTCTCTACCCTCTTCTCCAGGGTTTCCCCTGTAAGAGTGGTACCATACCACTGGAAGGCTTTCTTAGCCTTTCTAATCTTCTTTCCATTCCAGTGTGGAGTTTTTTCTCTTGAGTAAACTCCCTTCTTTTGTCTGGGCAGCTCATCAGACAGAGACAGGATGTTCTCCTCTTGTTCTGTCTGTTCTCTCTGTTTTACATAGAAAGATTCTCTCTGCTGTCCTATTCAGCAGCTGCCCATGCAGGAGTTCCAGTGATTGGACTACTGGTACTTTTCCACAAGTTCCAGTCTTGTCTTCCACTACTTTCTGTCTGGCCTTAGTAGTGCTTCCAAGATAGTGATAAGGATTATCCAAGACAGATGAAGCACTATCTTCTGCCATCTCCAATTCCTGGGATTTGGCAGCATAGTTGAAGTGGCAGCTGGTTTTTTCCAACAGCCAGTTTTATTTCCCAATTCTCCTGCATAATGCTCTCTGCAATCCTACAGAGAAGCTTTCCACTATGGGCCCTGGCTAGAGAGCATGGGGTTTTTTCTTTAATGACTATCCTATATGGTTGAAAAAGGCTTCCTCAGTCATTCCCCATGACTGTGAGGGTTCTTTACACCCTTCTATCTCCTTTTAAAATAAAGGACATAAGCCTTCCCTACGTGACAATCTAAAGAGTTGTCCAATTCCTACAGGGATTATGCTCTTTTTTTCTTGCAACTTGTCCTCATGGTATCCTAATCCTTCATGGACAGCACATATTTCACTAAAAAACGCATGATACCCCTTTTTGTCCCTCAAGTGGGTCAACCTGGTATCTCATCCTATGTGTTTTTCTGTCCATTTACCATGCGAGAGTTCTACCGGACTCAGGACTTGCTGTTTACAGACTGATGATATCCTCTGTTTTTTCACGCAACCATCCTGGTTATTTCACTGGATAGCATTCCTGCACCATCTTAACCAGGGGGAATAGATTCTCTATATATCTTCTCAAGTAGGTTCCACCTTCTTGTTATTGGATGAATCTTTCCTCTTCACAGCTCCATGTGAATGTTCTTATAGGCATATCTCTGTCTGCTTACTTGCAGACATTTATCTTAGACCTATATGTTCATGTATGTATATATATCTATATACATCCCTATAGATACATATGTCGGTCAGCTGCGTGTGCATATGTTATGCCCCTCTAGATCTCACTATAAACATATATATATATATATATGTGTGTGTGTCTGTTGAGATGCTTCCTCATAGGTAGATATGTATTTACATACTTATCTCTCTGTCTATGCTCTTAAAGGTTTTTCCTTCCTATATGTTCCAGACAGTGGGCTTTGCACATGTTCATACTGTTCCTCAGTATGTTTGGGGTATTATGCACACAACTACTGCTGTGGTACTGACAACTCCTACCATAACCCTAGGTTCAGGTATCCCTGAAGCTCCATACTCCAATATCTTCCTACCTCTCTCCAGTTAGGAATGACATGGTGGATCTTCAGTAGATCTGAGGTTTCAACTCCTCAGACATCTGTCCTTTCTTTGGGAATACGGGGTTTTTCCCATGCCCCTTCTTCCCTCAAGGACTAGGCCAGTTTGTCCAAATCGGTCAGTCTTCCTCTTTTGCTCCTAACTGTGAATTACTCTGTAGCGAAAAGAGTTTTCAGCTTTTTCCATAAAGCTTCCCACTAAAGACCTACCGTTTTTGTACTACCCCAGTTGAATCCTGGGGTCACCTGTCACTTCCAGATTTTGACCTTCACCTTCACTCCAGTGAGGTCATCTTGAAGATTCCTCTACTGGATCCCCAGTAGACTCCATCAGCCTCTCTACTTCCTGCAATCCAGTAGGTGAGGTCCATATTGTGATTGTTCATTTCAATATATTTCATGATGATTATCATACATACAAGGACTCCTTGCCTGTAGTCCTCTCTTAAGTTAGCTGTTTTCTACAGCTCCTCTCTTTTTCAACTCCTACCCTCCATCCTCAGGATGCCTGGCCATATGAGGTGTAGCATGTTTCAATCTCCAACATGCTAGGGCTCCAGGCATCTTAGCTTGGGAGTCCCCATATGTGAAGACTCATTCCTGCTTGTTCCTGGAGATAGCACAGTTACTTACCTGTAACAGGTGATCTCTGGGAACAGCAGGAATAAGTCTTCACAACCCACCCACCTCCCTTAGGAGTTGTATCTCTCTATCTTTCCTTTCCTCTCTCTCTTTGTCTCAGCTATAAAACTTAACTGAGGGGAGACAGTTGGAAAAGCGGGAAGGCAGCACACAGGCGCTGAGGGATGCTCCCAAAAGCTTTCTGATTGGACGCTGGGGAGCGTTCCCGCGCAGGCTCCGTCGGTACCGGCATACCCATATGTGAAGACTTATTCCTGCTGTTCCCAGAGATCACCTGTTACAGGTAAGTAACTGTGCTTTACTGTAGCTGGGTTTAAAAGAGGTTTGGACAAGTTCCTTGAGGAAAAGTCCATAAAACATTATTAAAGAGGACCAGGGAAATCCACTGCTGATTCCTGTGTACCTTTTTAGAAACCTGACAGGTACTTGTGACATGGATTGGCCACCGTTGGAAATGGGATACTGGGCTTGATGGATCCTTGGTCTGACCTCGTATGCCATATCTTATATTCTTATACCTGTGCCCTCTGACGAGCAAGGTCAGGGATTGCATTCCATTTACTTCATGGTGCTATGCCATTTAGTTGGTCATCATTTTGGTCCAGCAAGGAGAGTTTCTGACCTCCATGAACCTTTCCAATACTTCTAGTCAGGAAGCAACATCAGTGGTTCCCTCTTCTGTGTTCTAGGTCGCCATTTCTAGTTTGGGCTCTGCCCTTTAGTCTAGCTATGGCACACTGCACCTTCTCGAAGGACATGGTGGTAGTGGTAGCCTTTCTGCACAGTCAGGGCATTCGGGTGCTCCTGTACTCAAAAGACTGACTGATTCAATTTGACTCCATCGAGGACTGCAGTTTGGACAAGACTCGAGTAATATGGTGGCTGGAAAGACTGTGTTGGGAGCAGTTTAGTGCTCTCTTAGAACTTGAAGTATCTGGGGGCTCACTTCAACACCTGCTTAGGCAAGGTGTTTCTTACTCCAGAGAGGCTGGTCAAACTGTGGCCTCAGCTCAGGAGTTTCTGCTCTCAGGCAGATCTCATTGCCTGAAGACTACCTGCAACTCCTGGGGCTGATTATATTGACTTTGAAACTGGTGCCTTGGGCCAGAGCACATATGCCCTTTTGGCAAGGCCATTTTCTGTCTGACCGTTCTCGCAAATTTGGAGCAGGTACAAATATTAGCACACAAAGCATATGTGTAAATATCAGTTCTGCCCTTGCTCTCCTTAAACTCCTCCACTGAACACACCTACTCTAAAGTCACATACAAGTACATACCTAATTGAACTGCACATGAGGTAATTTTTTTAAAATTATTTATTTATTGAATTTTAAACAAAACAGCAAGAACAATATTACAATCTTGGTGAAAGAAAATAGAGTAAATAGGTGAAAAACCATAGGAAATATCAATAAACATCAGATCCTAACAACTCCATGTAGTCTACATGCTGGAGGGAGGAGAAAGGAAATACAAACCAGAGCAGGAGTACTCTGGAGAGTATAATTAAATCAAACTATATATCAAACACAAGAGGAACCAAATGGCCCCGAAGTGCCCTGGACATATTCAAAATGAGAGGAAGAGAATACAATTATTCTGGGACTTCTATGGAAGAAAGTCTGGCATTAATAAAGGTACCCAAATCGTTTGGATTGGTAAAAACATATGTCACAGAATTAATAATAACCTGCAAGGAAATGTCAAAAAGAAGCCGCTTCTGGGTCTCACTGGTTAAATCAGGAAACAGCGATATGGTGAGGCCAAGGAAAGTATCCAAACACTTCTTAAAGAACATCTTTAAGAGCCAATCTTTATCTGAGACTAACGCACATTGTACCAATAATGTTGAAAGAACACAAGATTCTCCTCCGGTGTCTTCGAGCAAGCCAGAAACATTCAGAACGTCAAAGTCCACATTAGACACAACTGCTGGGGCCTCAGTGCTCTTCTTCCCACGAGGGAGATAATATACCTTATTTAAAGGTGGTATCAGTTCTGAAGGGACTTTTAGAATCTCCTGCAAGTACCTTTTAAACATATTAAGAGCAGTAATACCGGACAGTTTTGGAAAATTTAAGACACGCAGATTAGCAGCCCTAGAAGCATTTTCCAATACTTCTAGCTTATATTTAATTGCCTCTTTGTCTTTAGATAAAGCCGAAGACATGTCAGAAACGGTTTCCAACTGAGAGCCAAGATCTTTTGTCTGGGTTTTCATCTGATCACAGACACAGCCACAGCCACATCAATATTACCAGCGTTCTTCTGAATGTTAGCCACATTCTCTTGGACCCGAGAGGATAAAGCGGAAGTCTGAGAGTGAATCACCATGGAGAGAGTCGCAATGGCCTCCCAAATAGACTCCAAAGTGAAAACTTTAGGGCGAGCCAAGAGGGGTAAGTCTGTTGATGGAGTGGATACAAACTGAGGAGGTAACCTTCCGTCCAGAAAAGGAGTCACCAGAGCCTCTGCCGTTGAAATTTGTACCCAAAGCCTCCCCGAAGTTCTCAGGGGTCGACAGAGCCAAACCACCAGCAAGCTCCCCATCTGCAGCGCTAACAGTCCCCTCTCCAGGAGACAACGGTGTCGCAGCAGCCGGGGGTGGATCCAAAGCAGCTGGGCACAGCGGCGACATCCTCTGCACAGGAGAAAGAGAAGTTTCACCGTCCGACGGAAGCGCAAGTGCCTCCACACTTGGCTCAACCAAGCCGGCTCGAATCTCCTGCCGATGGTCCAGGGGTAACTGAATGAAACGGTCCATTGGACCAAGAATTGGTAGTTGGGACTCAGAGGGGAAAGCCCTCAACTTTCCTTTGCGCTTAGACATCTGATTGTAAGAAACGCTTAGCGGCCATCTTGGAAAGTCTCTGCCCTGTGAGGTAATTTTATAAGAGATCTTTGTGCATGGTATATATGCAAGAAATCCTTTATAAAAATATCTCCTTAAAGTATTTCTCATGGAATGATTTGCTAAAAATTGTAAAATTCTGTCTGAGTAATGAAAAATGTTACAATGATTATTTTATGTTTAAACAGAATATGCAGAATTTTCAGAATTTTAAAATACTGTGCAGAATTTCATGAAGAGTACATGTTTGTGTGCCTGGAAAATTGAGGAGGGGTAAGAATCCAGTGACTATCATTTCTTAGAAGTGGTCATTTGTTAACTATGGGTAGGGAACAGAATATGAGTAAGGTCAGTGAATAATCTCCTTAATAAAGCGGCATTATGTCTGGAACAGTTTCCTACATGTTAGACGTTTTGATATTGTAAGTAGTTTTTCCATATGTAATATACCAAAAGTAACTAAAAAAAAATGTTAAACACTTTGGACTTTGCAAACTTTAAATTCAATGTAAACTCCAAAATGCAAAGTACCAATGATGATGATTTTCAGAGTTGCCAACTGTATTTAAAGCTTAACTGTTATTCCCTCTGAGCTTAAAAATCTTCACGGTTAAAGTAGTAGTATGCCTACTTGTACACTCATCATTGCTCAAGAAGGATAGTTGTACTTTCATTATATACCTGTAGTTTGTACAAAGAATGCAAAACCATGGGCAGCAGTGTCTCAAAGGAAAAATAAACTCTGCTAGTACTTATCTGAAATGTTGAAGTTGGTAGAGTGCCTCAAGTGTGCCCATACACATGATATCAAAAGGCTAACCTGGCCGATAGGTTTTGCCCATTCAGAATGGACTCAAAATGATGTTTAAAAAACTATAGGCACAAATCTAACTTTCACTTACTGTTTTCTGATAGTCATAGTATCTGAATGACTGTCAAAGATGTTGGCGCATGCAATCTAGAGGTAAGGCTAGCCCATCTGTTAAAAGCACTGTCAGACAATAGTGATATATTGTAAAAACTAATTTAAAACAAACAAGGTCATAAAAAGCATCCCCACTTAATAGTAGAGTTTAGTCCATGTGGCTCAAGTGGGTTCCAATTAAAAATATAAGATTGTTCCCATTGTAATAACCACTGTGCTGAGTTTACATACCCCCATCCCTAGAGTGGCCTAATGATTAAAAAAATGAAGATCAATGATAGTGAGAAGTTGACGACAATAGGAAACCAAAGACTCTGTCAAACATTTTTTTCAGCTAGAACAGCAATGTTCTATTATTCTTTTTTAAATTTGTCAAAGTCTTCCTAATATATAAACCTTGCGGGGACATAGAATCATGTAAATAATCCCTTCAGAGTTGGTCAGTTCTAGATGAGTGAAAATGAATCCCTTTTGGGGATGCTGGAAAGTAGTGATATCCATAGCAGGTCGACAGACCATACAGTGGCCACACTTAAAATGACCACACTTATCCATTGGGCATTAGTGACACGAATAATGTGCAGCATGCAACAAGTAATAAAGATTTTGTCTTCTGAGAAAAGCGAATCTGGGAGGTCTTGGAAAAATGTCATGTAACTGGACTATTTCCCATTGACAATTTTGCGAAATAAGACAAAAAAAAACAATGAAAAATAACTGAGATCATATCCAAGATTATTTATTTTAGTAAATTTCTGACCCATTTTCAATACTGTCGTTGATGTGACCTTTTCATGGAAGGATACTGGATAGGGATGTGCATTAGTTTAGTGCGCTTTCAGTTTGTTAGTGTGCCTTATATCAATTGAATATGCACTAAATTACTAAATGTAATGTGAACTGATAGCACATTTTACTTGGTCAATTAGTGCCTATTAAATCAATTTAGTGCACTCTAAAACTTACTTATTAAAATGAATATGTGAAACTGACATACCCCAAAATCGGGAAAAATTCATTAAAAAAAGAAAACTAAGTAATAATTTTTTGCCTATGCACATCCCTAATATTAGGCCTGTTTTTCACATGCCTTTCTTCGTAGTTTCATATCAAAGAGAGGAACATTGTAGAAAACTTGATCATTATGTGCATCAGGAATTGAGACTCTTGGTGTCACTTCCTTGTTTCAAAGTGCCTAAAAATCCAAAAAGTGTATAATAACATTGGTTGGCATCCTTAGGTAGTTACTGTAGATTGGTGCTTGCTACTATTCTGTTGCAGGCTTCACTGAACCAATTTTGTTTTACATTTTTGGTCTGGAATAACTTTAGATGTCCTTGTGTGCCTTTTTCTGAACTACATAATTTGTGTGCTCCTTATGCACAGCTGGAACACATCCTCCAAGTCAAATGTAGCTGTAAATCTATACTGATAAATCCAAGCAAGAAAAAATGTGATATAGCTTTATGTAGTGCGAGTTGACCCCTTTGAAATCCATCACTCCCTTGTCAGAAGGCTTATGTCTGCATATATGTGAGGATACATTGCAGCTGCAGACAGGAAATGCCCTCGTCTGTAACCTCGTCTCCCAAGAAAAATCAAAGCGCCCATTAAAGAGGAGGGAAAAAAAAATCTGCTGTGAGACCAGTTCGAAGAGAAGGTAGAAGTATAATAAAGTCTCTTGGTTTTAACATGGCAGCTACGTATACATAAATGATCCACTTTATAAATAAATATGAGAACCCCAAGCTGAATATAATTTGAACTCTGCAACTTCATGCATAATTGTTTTTTGGGGGGAAGGAAGTGGATAATATAAGTTTGCACTCAAAACGTTCTTCAGTTCTGGAACCTATTGGTTTTCATTTGTGGTCACTCTCAGGGATTTTCCTTTTTTTAACTGCATTTTAAATCCTTGTTAATTAGCCCAGCAGCTGCTCTGTGACACTGACTGCAATGCCATCTGGAACACAGTCCTTTAAACTAGCCATTAGAAAGCCACTATAGAGCAATATGTAAGACTCGCCTCCCTGAGGATCTATGGCCTATGGAGCTTCAGCACCCTGAGACTTCTCTACCCTGGTGAGCAGAAATTGGGGATTAAACTTGGAGCTCCCACACAGCCCAGCACTGGCTCTACATTCTTTCATTCTTTCCCTGAGAACTGCCTCTTTTATTGTATAAAAAAAGAAAAGTTGGCAAAGCTTGTGGAGCATAGCTTAGGGAATTCTTTAGAATCTCTGCACATAGATATGTGTCTGCATGTGTCATTGTCTCGGTGTATATTTCAGACCTGGGAAGAGAGAAGCACTTTAAATGAAACAGTTTCCAAGCATTCTATTTTGGAAAGAATAATAAAATGTCAAATGTGGTTCTGCATTTAAATCTCAGGGTGCCACTGTAAAGAGCAATGGGTATTGTTGCTTTGCTCCACCACTAGAAGGCTTTATATATTAAATAGGAGCAAACTACAAGGTTCAGTCACTAGGTGTTACTATACATTGCAACAATTAAGAAAATTCTCCAGGACCAAGCAGGAAGTCAGTCCTTGCATATAGGTGATGTCAGCGCCGACGGAGCCCCCGTGCGGAGCATTTCCCCAGCTTTCAAAGAAAACCTTTGGGAATGCAGCACGCATGCGCGGTCCCCTTCCCGCCCAAGGGAGCCATCTTGCTCAGTCTTTCTTTTTCCATGGAGCCCAACGGACGTGAGTTTGTGTCACCTGGGAAAAGTAGATTTTTTTTGGCTATTTTGGCTTTTTCTGTTCTGGTTCGACGCTGATTCCCTTTCCTGCCTGGGCTTGGTACACCGGTATCGAGTCCAGAGTTTTGATTTTCGGTTTTTGTCCTTTGTGACTAGCGTTCGCGCTCTTTTTGTGTTTTCACTGGTAGCCCGGTCTTTGACCTTGCAGGGGCCCTTTTTCCCCCGATGGCTGCAAGCGCAGGTTCAAAAAGTGTGATCGGTGCAAGAAACATCTCTCACCGACACACATGACTGCTGCCTCTGTTGCCTCGGGCCTGACCTTGACCCGCTGGCCTGTGGCCCATGCGGTAAAATGCCGTTGAAGGCGCATAGGAGCAGTCAGCATCAACATGAGATTTTTCTCTCACTCCGCGTCCGGCCGCGCCCGGACTTCATCAGAGGCCTTGACATCTCAAGACTCTGACCCCGAGCACCGTCGGGGTTCCTCTGAGAGGGAGTTTCCCATCCGGGAGCACAGAAGGAAGAAGAAGCTTGTGAAGGCGTCATCGGTGGAGGCTCCTGGATCCTTGAGGGCCAGGTCGCATAGCCCTGACCACCGCCCCGGGCTCTCAGAGTCGGAGAGGCCGTCCAAGTTACCTCATGTGGAGCCGGAGTCCCTGAGTCACGTAAGTGCAGTTGTCCACGTGGACTCTCCTCCGGAGGAGCCGACGTCAGGCCCAACGCCGTCTGGTCCCGAGTCGGGGGCTACTGAGTCGCCTGAGCTTGGACTCAGGTTGACGGCCTTGGAGAGCAGTTTGGCTGCCTTCATGGAACAGCAGCGGGTGCTGATCGCCGGTCTGACCGGTGCATCTGCCCCGACCACCGGGACCTCGACGTCCAAGTCAACCCCAGAGACCGAGCCAATCCTCGAGTCAATGAAGTCTCGAGTCGATCCTCGGTCAAGGTCCCCCTCGACCTCCCGTGCCGGGGCTGAGTTCGTCGACGCCGATACCCTCAGCATCGGGGCGGGTGGCACTGAGGCCCACACGGCCGGAGCCGCTCGATTCTTCCTTGGAGGAGTCGGCGTGGGAGATGGAGGACGAGGAGTCCCCGGACACCTTCCGGACCCGGTGCGTCCCTTCGGACGCACCGGAGTCTGAGGTTCAGAGACGGTCCCCTCCCGGAGTATACCTGGTTCTCGGACTTCGTGAGGGACATGGCCAAAGCCTTGGCCTTCCCTGCAGATGCTGAGGAGGAGCCTCGAGCCGAAGAGCTCAACGCCCTCCAGTATGACTTTCCTCCGAAGGAAGCTTTTACTGTACCGGTTCCTCTGATGCTGGAACGGCTGCTCTTCCGTATGTGGGAGGCACCGGCCTTGATGCCGGTTCTTAGCAAACGGGTCAATTCCATTTATCGAGTTCGTAAGAACCCTGGGTTCCAAAAGGCGCAGCTACTGCACAACTCCATGGTTGTGGAATCGGCCATGCACCGCCTGAAGTGTCAGAAGATGTACTCCTCGGTGCCCCCCTGGTCGGGAGGCCTGGAACCTGGATGCCCTCGGTAGAAAGTGCTTCCAAGGCTCTATGCTGTCTTGCCGTGTCCAGACCTACCAGCTGTACATGGGCATGTTACCTACAAGACCTGGCAAAGGAGATTGCTGGGTTCTCAGGTGGCCTCTCCAAGGAACCTTTGCAGAAGTTCAAGGCTTTGTCAACAGGGATCCGAGAGTGCTCGAAGTTTATCTCTCAAGCAGCCTATGATGGCTTCGAGGCTTCGGCCCGGGTAGCTGCGGCCGGCATCTGTGCACGCCATCAGGCCTGGCTACAGTCATCGGACCTGGAGTCATGGGTGCAGGACAAGTTGGTCGATGTCCCCTGCCGAGGTGAAAACCATTTCGGTAAGCCCATGACAGAAAAGGCTGCGGAAATCGAGACTGAGACTCTCACCAGGACAAGGCTGTCCAGGAAGACTTCTGCCCCTTCTCAGAAAAAGGGCTTGGGGAAGAAGCACTTTTTCCCGAGGAAGGGTGCTGCCTACAAATCCTACCCTCAATATCAGGCCTCCCCAACAGGGCCAGCAGGCCAAGGGGCAGGGGCATTGCCCCCCCATAGGCAGAAGACCCCCCCAAGCTGCAAGCTCCAGCTCCTGCACAGCAGGGAGCGGGGTTTTGACTCCCATAGCATAGCCTCTTCTCCACAGCTGGCTCCACTCAGCACAGAGGTTGGCTGACCCTGTACGCCTACAGGTGGCCAGCCATCACAGGGGATACCTGGGTCCTCAGCATAGTCCAAAAGGGCTATATGCTCCACTTCCACCAGCTACCCCCCTCCTAGTTTCCAGGGGAGCCTCCAGGACTCCCTCTGCACAGAAACCTCCTCCTTCAGGAGTTGGCAAGTCTTTTAAAGGAACAAGCAGTGGAACCGGTGCCTCACCACCTGGAAGGGCAAGGCTTCTACTCCAGGTACTTCCTGGTACCAAAAAGGACAGGAGGCCTCTGGCCTATCCTAGACTTGTGAAACCTAAACACGTTTCTGGAGAGGGAAAAGTTCAAGATGCTTATCCTTGGGATACTGCTGCCCTACCTCCAGCAGGGAGACTGGCTATGCTCCTTAGACCTAAAGGATGCTTATACTCACATCCTCATTCATCCAGACCACCGACAATATCTCAGATTTGTGGTTGGAGGAAATCATTTTCAGTACAGAGTACTTCCCTTTGGCCTAATGTCCGCCCCCATGGTTTTTACCAAATGCCTGGCGGTGGTGGCGGCCTATCTCAGGTATCGGGGAATTTTTGTTTTCCCATACCTGGACGACTGGCTAATCAGGGGCCAGTCTCTCCAGGAGGCCAGACAAAGCCACTCTTCGCACTCTCTCTTCTATTTTCGAGGGTTCAGGAGGTTGGGCAAATGTCTCTCCATATGCATATTGTGCATGCTTAGACCTGCACAAGCATGCATGTTCTAGCTACCCATATAGCTTCAGCTCCTGAACCACAGCATTTCACACTTTGCCCACTGCATTTGGTTGTGTACATGGTTGAGCCATGCGGTGGAGGAAGATCAGGCTGATCTTGTGGTAGGGGAAGTGTGAAATGTAATGTTTCAGGAACTGCAGCTAGGCAGAATTGGTGAACGAAAATGACTAGATGAAAGAAGAGGTTGGGAATGAGAGAGAGAAACCTGGGGGAATTTGAGAGAGAGACTGTGTGAAGACTGGGGGGAGGATGGCGAGATCAACAGAGACTGAATGAAGCCTGGTTTTGGGGGTCATGGGAGAGAGAAACTGTAGGGAGGGGGTTGGCTATGAGAGTGAAAGAGATGCACTCATGTAGCCCCCTTGATATAAATACACTCTGACGCTTCAATGAGAGATGTATATCAACCCCTCACATGTCATATTCTGCAAATTGGTGAAATACACCATTTTATTGCACTACAAGTGTACTCTGTCCTCAGTTTTTCTTTCATTTCAAATTTGATTCTGTTCTGTTAAGTTTTCAGGTATTTTATCTCCAGATGGACAGAGAGATGTTTTTGACCCCTTGTATATAATTTCTTTCCAATATTTCATTGGATTGGAAAGTATAAAACCAAATTAAAATATAAGTTGCAATGAACATTCCTTTGCTTCTGTTGAACATTTAATTTTGTTGATGCCTTTCTGTATGTATATTTATTTATTTGTTTGTTGGTTTGTTTTTATATACCATGCTTTTTCAGATCAGTGTGGTTTACATATAACACATGAACAATAAACTGGTTAACATAGAACAGGTTACATGGAACAAATTTACATCAACTTGGCATTAGCATGAACGGTTAATAGTAAACATTATAACATCAACAGGTTTGTATAGGACAGTTTAAGTTGGATAGGATATATTGTATAGGATATATAGTATATTGTGACACTAAAATTTACAATTGCTGCATTCAAATGGGGAATTTCAGTATACTATTTTTAGGTTTCTTTATCAGATGGTCAACAGTTTGGTATGATTGTTGTTCATAGGCCTTTGTTATTTGAGTAAGAACTTTGAAAGAATGTGAACTAGTGACACAGATGAACTCTTGATTAATACCATACTAATAATGCTGGCTATGCTGTTGAGCACTCCTCATAAACGCTGTTTATAGTCGACTTAGGATTTGTTTGTTCACAGGTCAGATTAGTTCATGGCTCCTTTTGTTTGTATTGAAACTTGGTGAAGATGTTAAGAGTTGAAAAAAAATCTTTATCCCATAGCTTTTGTTCAGTGTGTGTTTGTTTGTTGTTTTTTTAACTCATTTTCACACAAAAAAACTGCATGGGAAAAAGCTCTGGTTAAAAAGCCAAACACTTCTTATACCTATACCATCCCAAATGTCTCTTTTCCAGCACAAGGAGAAAAATGCCGGCTATCCCCATTTATATGATTGGGATTTTGCTGTATAGTGGCCATGCTTAACATGTAGGATCTCCATGACCCATAGCATGTACAACCATCCTGATAATCATGATACACCAAAATGTATATAGTTTTGTCATGCATTAATGACCCTGTACATAGTTAATCCTGTTACCTCTCTTCTCCCCTCCCCTGTTCGAGTATTCTTGTATATTGTTTGTTCGTTCTATGTACAATGTTGAGTTTCAATGTAAACCGCTCTGAAGGACAGAGCGGTATAAAAAAATGGTTAAATAAAAAAATAAACAAAGATAAGAGGTATTTATTTAACACATTTGGTTATAGAAATGAAATGAAGTACTATTTTCTAGGGAGTGGAAGAGTAGCCTAGTGGTTAGAACACTGGCTTGGTAACCAAGCAAGCAACCAGGGTTCGATTCCCACTAGCACTCCTTGTGGCCTTGGGCAAGTCACTTAACCCTCCATTGCCTCGGAAGAAAGGCCTGGCAATCTACTTCCGGTGACACTGCCAAGAAAACCCAGGAGCTTCTGGGTCGCCAGGAGTCAGGACTGACTTGAAGGCACACATTGCATTTTGCATACTATTTTCTAAAATATTTTGATGCTTTTTTTCTGCATGCAGAAATATACTTGACTGAAAACCGAATTCCTGTCTCATTTGAATTTTGCTTGGGCTAAGTTTTTGTTTGTCAGTTAAGGAGCAATGCATGGGGACATGATATTAATCATGATTAAGTTAATACTGCACTTTTATCGCCGAGTCTGTATCTCTATGTGGTGTATTTCTCTTGTCGTAGATCATCCTGAGTTGAGTTGAAACACTGATTTAAAAAGTTTGAATGCAGAAGAAGCATTACTGTATTTCTGAAGATTGTTTAGTAGCACAGACATAGTTTCCTATCTTTCCTAATTTAATTAGCCAGTCTTTGACTTTGAAAGCTGATCAGAGATGGCTTTTAGGGTTTTGCTTTATGCTCCTTTTTGGTGCATGATCAGGAATGATTCTTTAAACCACACACATGATTTCCAACCCAAAAGCTGTCTAAAAATATCCTTAAATAGTAAAACTCCTACATTTTAGTTGTTTCCTTTTTCAAACTTGGATATTAACCCAAAATATTTGAACTATGATGAAAGGATATAGTTGTGGTGGTAATGAATTTTATAGACCAGAATTTTTCAGTGTTTACCTAGGAAGGTTTTCCAGCAGACTGGCTGCTGCAGGAATGATTTCATAAGGTTTTGCTGGGAGTTGTTTTTTTTCTTTTTTTTTCTTTTTTTTCTTGGAACCATGGGTTTCTAACAACTCCCGCTTTCCCAGTAATTGCAATGTGCATTTATTGTTTACAGGGAGGTACAGTATGAGTAAATAGTAATTGCTCAGTGAGTTAGACCAAGCAATTTTAGGCTCTCTGATTATGAACCCCAGACACCTATAACAGTAATTAACACTGACTAGCTAAGTACAAGACTTCAGATACTTAACATAGAACACAATTAGGAGTGAATAACTACTTCATGACATAAGAGCACAGAATGCATAAATCATTAGTCTGGCTAGTGTACAGGAGGGGTGGGAGAGGTTGTCTGAGGCCTAAGTTACTGTTGTCTTTCCAGAGATAAATGTGTGTTCACTGCAGAGTTAAAAAAGAAAGGCCCTTACAGACAGGAGTTTGGCATCTGCTGTTCATTTGCGCTTATTCTTTGTGTTCTGTTTGATATTATAGTCATTCTCATCAAGCATCCCATAGCTATAAAGTGAACTTTAGCATGTGGTTTAAATTCTTTTCCAAACAGCCAAACATTGTTTTTCAGTTTGATATGACAGTGTGCATATTTTTGCCATTCTCCTTTGTCATTTATAATTTGCAGTAACATCAAAACATTTTCTGAGTAGCAAAATCACTGGGGTGTGTGTTTGAGGTTTTTTGTTGATTTTAATTTGCATATTGCATAGTTAAGGACTTTTTGCCTTCACAAGTGTGTGTTTCATAATCCATGCACCTTCGCAAGCAGGGTTGGTTGCTCCGGTTCTGGTGTGTCACCAATGCCAAGTTAGGGCTGCCTGGCAGCAGTCCTCCTGGACGGGGGCACAAAGACACCACATCTCCATGACGTGAGTAGAAACGACCGCGCAAGGTCTTACCACTGGCAGGAGAGGAGAGGGACTGGCCCTGGAAAATAAAAATTATAGCTGGTACAAATGTCTTCGCTCTGTGGGGTGAATAGGCAATAACCAGGTAAAGGTGGTACGTACTTATCCTGCCAGACCTGTCCAGACAGTAGGTTATGCTCCCCAGTCGGCAGGTGGAGGCAGACCAGAGCAACTTTCATTGATATCAGCACTTGTATATTTGCTAGTGCACTAAGAGAAGCAAGTATTGTCTGCCTCCAGCAGGTGGCAAGGGGTTGTGGACTGGTGCAGTACTGCAGGTAAGCCTTTCTTCCCAGCCCCGATCATGGTCTTTTGGCCCGTGTGCTTGAGACCTTGCCCCAGTGTTTGGGCATAACCAAACTCTGATCATTGTCTCCTGGCTGTTGTCCCAGTGTCCAGTGCTGTTACCCATGGGTGCCAGAACTCTGGTGAACTGGAGAGTGGACAGGAGGACTTCACGGGGTCCTTGAGTGGGTTTGTAAGTCTGGCTTAGCTGCCATTCCTTCTCACTGTCCTGTTTCTTCATATTCTACTTATTTTCCCCCTATTTTTAAATGTTGTCCTGTTTGTCTCTCTTTGCTTCTTGAATAAAGCAGCTTCAAAAAGGAAAACCATCTTTTAGGCAACCAGGCTTTCCAGGCCTGTGCAGGAGGCCTTTAATGGGTTTCTACTTGACAGCCTGACAGGTGCAGGGATTCTTTTACTGACTAGATCTCCTTTCTCATTGTGGTTTTCTTTTTCTGTTGGAGTTTTTTCTTTGACTGTGTTTGAGCTCGGCCGCAATGCCATGTGCACGGAGGTGTGCTGCTTCCAACTCCCATCGAGGGAGCTCCACAGCCGGTGCTTTCTCACTTGAGTGCAGTATCGAAGCCTTGGGGCACATTTTTCTGGCGATATCAGGACTGCCATGGGAGCCCAGAGCTCGATGTCTAATGCTGATTTTATTGCCTCTACTGCATCTTCCATGGTTTTCCCACTGGCGGGAACAGTGGCCATTCTGGATGACCAGAGGTCCTAGCTGAAGGGGAGTATGGTGAGATAATTGGAGGCTGAAGCCAGCAGCCATCAAAGGGTCCTCTGGGGTTTCAGGACCCTTTCTGATACACAGCATAAAATTGTGTTATGCTTGTGTGAATGATTCTTGGTAGTAGAGGTCTGAACTGTTTGCATTTAGATATGTTGATAGCATAACACAGGTGTCTAGTTTTAAATAGCAGGCAAGAAGGGGTGGTTTAAACTTACAATGGATGTACAGTTTAGCATTAGGGCTTCTAAAACAAATTTAAAAGTATGTAGGGTGAGTTCTGTTTTGCCACCTCAGTGAATCCACTCTGCATGACCACTGCAGTAAAAGCTCAGTATCGAAAGACTTTGCTGTGGCATAGTTTCTTTCCATCTGAAGAGTTTGTGGGAATGTATCATGCTGGGTAATATCGGTGAACTGAGCATGCACTGGCCATCAGACTTCACTGATATAATACCGCTAATGGGAAGAAGGTGTTAAGTTAGAAGTGCATCAGAAGGGTTCTTAGATATATGGTTTATCTGATGTACCGCCTTTCAAACAAAGTAATCAAAATGGTTTACAATTGTAAAACAAAATCAGATACAAAAGAACTATAACATGTAAACAGAAAAGACAAAAAAAAAGGATGGCCTTTGGGTTGGAAGGCAAATGTTTTGCAGAGGAGCCCCTGGGACTCTTTGGGGAGGAGTGGCTCTGGTGGGTATTGCTGTGTTGCTGGTGGCTTTTCTTCCTGTTTCCTGGTTGGCCCGGAATTTGTCTGGTCTGCAGCTCTGTGGCATGCTGGCTGAATTTTGACGCCTGCTGTAGAGATTTGCTCCAGGAATTTTTATTTTGCCGTGTTCTTGTGCCAGAGATAGCATACTTGAACATGGTTTCACAGAATGTTTGGCACTGGGAGCATGGCAAAAGTGAGGTCTTTGGAGTGAATTTCTGCAGCAGGACTTCACTCGTGTATTTTTAATCATTTTCTCCTGTTATTCTGTTTCTGTCTTAGCAGATTGTAAGCTCTGTGGAGCTGGGATGATCTTTTGTGTATTTTTAAAGTGCTGAGTATGCCTAGTAGTGCTATATAAATGATAAGTAGTAGTAGTACTAGTAGTAATTCTCAACCAGCTTTGAGTTGTAGCTCCTAAAACAGCTCACAGGATGTTTTCAGTCTCTGGTAGCTGGAGGTCTGAGGCCCTGACTTCACCTATGAGGGATAGAGGCCCTTTGGCAGCAAGGGGTTAATCACCCCTGCCCTTCATTTTTGCTTCTCCATTTTCTAAGAGCCTAGTCCTCTTCTCCCCAGCCTCCTCTAGGGGGAGGCTGGAGAAAAGGAGGACTCTGTCTATGTTTGTTGAGTCACCAGATGGAAGGGGAGTGTCCCCTGGTGGAAGGAGAGGATCTGTCTGTGATCCGTCTTTATTACAGGGTGGACCTTTTCACTCCTATTCAGGATAACATGACTGCTTGCTCAAATTCCCATGACTGCTCTATTCAGTAGAGTCCCCTCCAGTGAAAGTGGGATCCTATTTTAGAGGGATTTAAGCCTCTCTCCAGCTTCCTTCCCCTCCCAGAGACTTTGCAAAAGCTCATGTTCGTTCAGTGGGAGACACCAGAACTGGGTTGAAGGGCACTAAGTGCCTGGCTTAGCTGTATCCTTTACCGTAAGGAGAGAGTGAACAGCTTTTCAGGGTCCTTAAGGTGAATGCCCTAGTCACAGCAGAGATGAAGTGCACGCCCATGCTGTTGGAAGGTGGCAATGTCCTGAAGAAGATTCTTGTTAGGAGGATGGAAGCCTTTCTCAAGAATGCCTTTGACTTCAGCCTTGGGTACTCAGGCAGTCCTTTGTGTGGGTGTGGTGGTCCAAACACTTACCCTGGATCCAGAAATTGCTGGACAACCCAGAGGTAGAAAGATTGGAGTTTGGAGTGTAATCTGTGGTGGATTCTCTTTACGACTTGATCAGGATCTCTAAACCCATGATGGTGGTTGTGGTAGCCTGAAGATGATTCTGGCTCTACAATTGGCCTGCTGATGGTTCATCCAAGGTACAGCTGAGCAGTCTCCCCCATTTAAGGGCAGGTTGCTCTTTGTGGAGGACCTGTAGAAATTTGTGAAAACCTTGGGAAGACTTGCTCACAGAGGCCTCCAGAAGATAGGGCCAGAGATAACCAAGGGTTCCTCATATAGGGCTCAGCAGGGAGAGTGGGCATCAAAATGCAAATGCAGAATGCAAATGTCCCATGCAGGGATACCACCTGACTCTCTGGTCTCCCTGCTTCCAGCTGTTCAAAAAGCACCTACCTCTTCCTGAGAAAATCAAGGGGGAATTAGCTTGGTTGCTAGAAACTTGGTCTTATGGGTGGGATGCCTATGGAAGCACTAGATTGGGTGATAGTCTCCACAAATGCTAGCTTGCTTGACTGGAGGGCAGAATTCTGGTTGATCAACAGACTCGAGGAGAGGGTGATCTGCCTGGTTCTGGAGAGGTTTCAGTCCCTTCTGGAGAGCAAAGCAGTCAGAATGTTCTTAGACAGTGTCACAGCAGTAGCATATGTCAGCAAGCAAGCCAGCACCCATGGTGGCCACAGAGATGGTGCAGGCTCATCTTGTGACTGTCAGCAGCCTACATAGCAAGTGTTAATGTGCAGGCTGACATCTTGAGTTGGAACACTGTGGATCTCAGTGAGTGGGAACTAAGCCCTTATGCGGTTGACCTCATCGTGCAGAGGTGGGGCCTGCCAGTGTCTGAGCTGCAGGAAAGAGAAAAAGAAGAACCGATTGCCAATTAGCGCTTCTATAGAGGATACTGAGCAGGAAAATGAGCACCTCCCTGCTCAGCAATGGTCATTTAACTCAAAGCACTGAAAATGCACCTGCACCTTGTATCTTAGCATTAAGATCAAGATTATGAGCAGTGCATCCCATCATCTGCTGCAAACCTATGAGGTAAGGCAATACTTCCCTTTATATAAAGTTTTTCAGATATACAGCACTCTTTTGGGAATTCTATCCTACAACTTGCATCAGAAGGGTCTGTCCTTGCTCCCCTACTCTTTAATGTTTTTCTAGCCCCTCTTGCTCTCATAATTCAACAGTTCGGTATCTCTGCGTATTACTACGTGGATGATATAATTCTTTTGCACCACACTGATTCCCTCACCCCCGATATCTCCCCCCTTAACCTATGTCTCACCGCTGTCGCATCTTGGTTCACTTCTAATTTCCTTCATGTAAATCCAGCCAAGTCTTTTGCTATTTGGTTCATGCTTGGGAGCCCTCCCCCCACTTGTGCTCCCTCCTTCTCCTCCCAGCCCATTCCTCTTGTTTCTTCCCTCCGGTATTTAGGCGTTATTCTTGATTCCTCCCTCTCATTTAAGGAACATATCTCCTCAGTTGTCCAGCGTTCCTTTCTCTCTTAAGCAGCTTCGGGCCGTGCGCCCTTTTCTCTCTTCTTTTGCCTTGACTTCACTCCTACTTTCCCTTGTAATGTCCCGTCTCGATTACTGTAATGTTTCCTTAGCAGGTCTACCACAATCCCAACTCTCCCGTCTTCAGCGTATTCAGAATACCGCGGTTCGTCTATTGACTCATGCTTCTCGATATGACCACGTCACCCCCCCTTCTTATGCACCAACATTGGTTACCTGTTTCATTTCGCATTTAGTATAAGATCCTTACGTTTGCACATAGGGTAATTCACACAGGCACCCCTCTCTACCTTGCAGACCATATTCACTTCCGTACTCCTCACTGTCTGCTCTGTTCCATTCACATCAACCGCATGTCTCTTCCCTCCCCTTCACAGGCTCACCTTGAATCCACCTGTTCCTCAGCCTTTTACTTCCTAGGGCCTAGGCTTTGGAACTCGCTCCCCCCTTCCCCTCCGCTCAGAACAGTCCTATAAGTCCTTTAAAACGCAACTCAAAACGTATCTGTTTAGATTGGCGTTTGACCCCCCCCCCCCCCCGTCTTTGTCCCCCTCTCCCCTTCCTTGACAATGTATTTCTAAGCAATTTGCTTTCCTGTTTTTTCTCTCTTCCTTCTCTATTACTTTTATTTTAAATGGCGTTCCTTTCCTGTTTCCACGCAGCCTGTATTTTTTAACGATTGTAAACCGCTCAGATGCCTATGGTGTTGGGCGGTATAAAAATGTTTAATAAACATAAACAACTTAATCACATAATGGAGAAGAAACAGATTACAGTGACCTATTACTCTTACTTATTGCAACCCATGCTTTTACTCACTAAGTGCGGACTCTATTCCAGTTATCCAGAACTACAACTATGGTACGACAGACATGACATATATTACAGGCTTAACAGCAGAAGCGGTCATAACTATGCTAGACTTGATCCGCATACCGAGGAACAATACACAGCTTCATAATCTTCCATCATCATATTTATTCACACAAGATATGACCCTTAGATGTGAACTAATTAATGTATGATCTGCAAGGAACAAAATACCAATCATCATAGGTTTCATTTTGATTAACAAACTTGACATTTTATTCATCCCAGAATCATGGTGGTTCTCTACTGACATGGTACTACTAAATCAGCTCAAACTACCAGGCTTCACTATATATAATTGCCCAAGAGAAAGCAGAAGCAGTGGTGGGTATTTATCATAGTAAAGGAAGAACTCAAGCTCTCACCCACATCAGTTGACAGCATTGATGAATTAGACATTCTCTCATTAGAAAATAAATAAATGAAGCTTTGCTTACTCTACAGGTCACCCACCTCTGATCCACAGGACCTAGCAAGCATCCTGGAAGTAGTATGTTCAGATACGTCAATAAACAAGCAGTTCCCACATTAGGGGACTTTAACCTTGCATCCATCTCTAATACTCATGCCCAATCATTCCTTCGATTCTATGTACCACAAACTCTTGATTACAAGACTGCAGCAGATTGGTATTGATGGAACTGTGCTACTCTGGTTTAAATCTTACTTAACAGATTGAATGCAGCAGGTAAAAATAGGGCAAGATACATCAACTCCATACGAGCAATTGCAGGGAATCCCACAAGGCTTGACCCTTTCAGCATTACTATTCAATATATATCTAAAACCAGTCTGCAACATCTTCAAGAGACACAACATATATTACCACATTTATGCCGATGATGTGATGGTATACATGCCATATAATAGAAATCCTAATCTCAAGCAGATTGTCACCTGCATTGAGGAAGTTACCTAATGGTTATCATCCCACAATTTGTCAATAAACTACAAGACTGAAGTCCTTTTTATTACAAAAGAAAAATATATTTTATTCCACCATCTAACTATAAAAATAGGAGATGCAGTGTTGCAAATCAAGCAGGGTGTCGGGTACTTTGGAATAACACTGGACTCCAAATTCAACCTATCCTCACACGTTGCTAAAATAACCAGAGTTATCTATAACAAGATAAAGATAATGCAACACCTGAGGCCTCTAGTAGATCCCCAGGACTTCCGAATTGCATTACAAGCTATGACATTCCCTACTTTGACTTTTGCAACAGCATCTTGCAGGGTCTTTAAAAGCAAGCCATAAACCAGCTCTTGATGGCCCTGCACATTGCGGCATGAATCATCCAGAAGGCACCGAGATATGACTGTATTACACCAATCTTACACTCATTACACTGGCTTCCAGTAGCCAACAGAGTCTAATTCAAAATACTAACCATCACTTTCAAGGCATTGTGCAATTTAACAGCCACACAACTAGAATCACTCTTACAAATGATACCAAATAACAGAGAAAGAAGAACCAACTTGCAAAATACACTAAGAATACCCACTGAATTCAGAAAGAGTAACCAGTTGACATGCCGGAGAGCATTCTCATTCTATGCACTGAAACTTTGGAATTCCCTCCCCGACTCACTAAGAAGCACATCGGACCTCACATCCTTTCATAAGCAACTCAAAACTCACCTATTTATGGTGCACTTTGGAAAGGACCTTGACCCCCCCTCCCCCAAATACCAACACAATATGATTCCTCGGTCCCCAAATTCTTTTAATTCCCACCCTTGTCATTTCTTCCCTGTTAATGTACATACTTGTGCTTATGTGATCACCCAGCTAATTTCTATGCTTACTCTACCTGATGATTCCCTCCATATCCCCATCACTATGTAAATAATCTGAGCTTGTTTGCCGCCTCCTATGCTTGATACTACAAATGTTTCCATTTTATACCTCTTAGTTGATGTTAACTAAGTTACATGTAAATTAATGCTTCTAGTTCATGTTAAACAAGTTCCATGTAAGTCTTGTTCTTTGTAAACCGCTTTATTATTTATTTATTTATTACAATTTCTTATATACCGCGCTATTTAGCATCAGCGCGGTTTACATTATAACTGAACGACCACAACACAAGCTGTCAGGTTTTACATGGAACAGGAATACAAACTTGGATAACGGTTGATTTTAATAAAAAAGTGGTATAGAAAAACAAATAAAAATCTATCCAGTAATGCCAAGGTGAAAAACTTTCAGCTACAGGAGGAATTTTCAGGTGGTGGACTTAGATGCTCTTTTTCAGGAGTGGCCCCTGAAAGGGCTCCTGTATAGCTTACCCCCATGGCCCTGGGTGAGCTGACTTCAGCACAGAATGCAGTCTCACCCAAGCTTGGTCATTCTAGTTGTGCCAGACTGGCCATGCAGGCCATGGTTCACAAATCTTTTAAGTCCATTGGCAGGGTTCTCTCTATTGTTGGTCACAGCTTACCTCAGAAGTGCAGGACAGGATACTGTGTAGCAGCCCTCTTTTAATAAGTGTTATAGCCCTCCCCCCCCTCCCCAACACCCTCCCCCCCCTGGGATAATCATAGCTTTATAGGTACTTACACATCTTAAAGGAAAGGAGGTGCTCTCAGGTGCAGCTTGTTATCCAAATCAGTCATACACTAAGGAGCTGAGATTAATTAAGCTTCAGGTGAACAAGGTATATTAAAACATATTAGGTACAATTTTATTAGTATAAGTATCCATAGCAACCCTTAGTAAGTAAAGAACTTAAAGATCTAAACACAAGCTTAAAACTAAGATGCAGACAGCAGTCCAGCAGCAAGATGGGGGCTTTCCAGTCTTTTGCATTGAGTGTCACATGTATGATTCTCTCCAGGAGAGGTCTTACGTGTGCACTAGGTGCAAGGAGCTCTTTGCTCTCAGGGAACGAGTCCGTTCTCTAGAGGCTAGAGTAGCAGACTTGGAAGACATATAAGAAAGACAGAGAGGTACACAGATGAGACCTACAGGGATATAGTCCTGAAGTCCCACCTCCAGTTTGGCAGCATCCCTGTTGCCATGGAGGAGAGAGGTCACGTGACAGGAGAGCATCACCCTGGTGTGGCAGGAAGTGATCCTGTAAGTAGGACCTGTCCTTCAGGTGATGTAAAACCCTCTCGCACCGAGGAAGTTTCTCCTGGGCCATGTGCCCATGAGGGAAGGGATAGGACAGCGTTATAGTTGGTGATTCGATCATTAGGCATGTAGATAGCTGGGTGGCTGGTGGACGTGAGGATCGCCTGGTAACCCTGCCTGGTGCGAAGGTAGCGGACCTCATGCGCTATCTAGATAAGGTCTTAGAAAGTGCTGGGGGAGGAGTCTGCTGTCTTGGTACATGTCGGTATCAATGACATAGAAAAATGTGGTAGGGAGGTTATGGAGGCTAAATTTAGTTTTTTAGGTAGGAAGTTGAAATCCAGAACTTCCAGGGTAGCGTTCTCCGAAATGCTTCCCATTCTTCGCGCAGGACCCAAAAGGCAGACAGAGCTCCGGAGTCTCAATGCGTGGATGAGACAATGGTGCGGAGATGAGGGTTTTGGATTTGTTAGGAACTGGGGAATATTCTGGGGAAAGGAGGGGCTCTTCCGAAGGGATGGGCTTCACCTTAACAGGGATGGAACCAGGCTGCTGGCATTAATCTTTAAAAAGGAGAGAGAGCAGTTTTTAATCTAGATAATAGGGGAAAACCGACAGTCACACAAGAGCGCATCATTCAGAACAATGTATCCTTGAAGGATACTACCAAAATCAGAGAGGTTCCAAAAAAGAGTAAAGTAGCCCAGATGCCCTCGAGTACGGAACAGACAGAGCTTAAAAATCCCAATTTACCCATGCCTACCAATAGCCAAATTAATATGAATAAAATACAGTCTCTAAAATGCTTGTATGCAAATGCTAGAAGTCTAAAAAATAAGATGGGAGAGTTAGAATATATAGCACTAAATGAGAGGTTAGATATGATTGGAATCTCAGAGACATGGTGGAAAGAGGACAACCAGTGGGACACTGATACCTGAGTATAAACTATATCGTAATGATAGAGCTGATCAAATTGGTAAAGGGGTTGCGCTCTGTTAGAGAGGGCATTGAGTCAGAAAAGATTAAAGTTTTGCAGGAAACAAAATTTGCTGTAGAATCTCTATGGATTGAAGTTCCATGTAAAAAGGGGAAGGCGATGGCAGTGGGGGTGTACTATTGACCACCTGGCCAGAATGAATAAATGGATGATGACATGCTCAAAGAAATCAAGGAAGCTAACAAAAGTTACAGCACAGTAATAACTATGGGTGATTTCAGTTACCCTGGTATCGACTGGGTCAGTGTCACGGCAGGACATGCTAGGGAGATAAAGTTCCTAGATGAAATAAATGACTGCTTCTTGGAGCAGCTGGTTCATGAACCGACCAGAGGGGAAGCCATATAGGACCTAGTCCTTAGTGGAACACCAGATCTGGTGCAAAAGATAAAGGTGCTGGGGGCTCTTGGCAATAGTGAATATAGCATGATTGCGTTTGATTTAATTAGTGGAGGAGGGATGGATAGGAAATCCACAGTACTACCTTTTAACTTTCAAAAGGGAGACTATGATAAAATGAGGAAAATAATTAAGAAAAAACTAAAAGGAGCAGTTGCAAAGGTTAAAGACTTACATCAAGCTTTGGTGGTGTTGAAAAATACTTTCTTGGAAGCCCAGACCAGCTGTATCCCACACTTTAAAAAAAGTGGAAGGTTAGTCCAAAAAACTGGCAGCATGGTTTAAAGGTGAGGTCAGAGAGGCTGCTGTTGCCAAAAAAGCATTTTTTCAGGAAATGGAAAAAAGAGCCAAACGACGAAACCTGGAAACAGTACAAGCACTGGCAAGCTAAATGCAAGGCATTTAGGAGTGGAGGAGTGGCCTAGTGGTTGGGGCAAGGTACTTCAGGCCGGAAGGTCGGGGGTTCAAATCCCACTAGAGGACAGCAACTTTGGGCCGGAAGGACTGGGGTTTCTAGTCCCACAGGTGCTCCTTGTGGTCTTGGGCAAGCCACTTAACCCTCCATAGCCCATGTTCCCTGTAAAATAGCTATCTCCAAGTTATAATGCCCTGTTCAATGTAATTTCAGTTTGTTCAATGTAAACTGCACTGATGCAGAATAGCGTGGTATATAAGAGAATTACAATAAAATAAATAAATAAATAAAATAAGGCAGGCAAAGGGAGAATTTCAGAACACGTTTGCTGCGGAAGCAAAAACGCGTCATAAAGACTTTTTCAAGTACATTTGCAGAAGAAAACCTGTGAGAGTCAGTTGGTTCATTAGATGATAGAGAGGTTAAAGGGGCACTAAGAAGGGACAAGGCGATAGCAAAGAATTCATTCAATCTCTCTGCTTCGGTCTTTACTGAGGAAGATGTAGGGATGCTACCCATGACTGAAGTGGTATTTAAAGGTGCGGAAGAATTGAAGGAAATACCGAAACATCGGGAAGATATATTACAACTATTAGATAAACTGAAGAGTAGCAAATCACCTGGGCCGGATGATATGCATACAAGGGTGTTGAAAGAACTGAAATGTGAGATTGCAGACCTGCTATTAGTAATCTGTGAACTATCATTAAAAGCATCTATAATACCTGAAGATTGGAGGATGGCCAGTGTAACGCCAATTTTTAAAAAGGGTTCCAGGGGTGTTCCGAGAAACTACAGACCAATGAGCCTGACGTCAGTACCGGGAAAAATGGTAGAAACTATCCTAAAGAACAAAATTGCTTAACATGTAGATAGTCATGGCTTAATGGGAGACAGGCAACATGGCTTTAGACAAGGAAGATCTTGTCTTACTAATCTGTTATGTTTTTTTGAAGGTGTGAATAAACAGGTAGACAAAGGTGAGTCGGTTGATATAGTGTATTTGGCCTTTCAGAAAGCCTTTGACAAGGTCCCTCATCAGAGAGTTTTGGCAAAACTAAAGAATCATGGGATAGGAGGCAGTGTACTATTGTGGATCAGGAACTGGTTAAAAGATAGAAAGCAGAGGGTAGGGCTAAATGGCCAATTTTCCCAATGGAGAAAGGTGAATAGTGGAGTACCCCAGGGTTCTGTGCTGGGTCCCCTGCTTTTTGAATATTCATAAATGACCTGGAAAAGAGAATAACGAGTGAGGTTATCAAATTTGCAGATGACACAAAACTAGTTAAAGTTGCTAAAACCCTAGAGGATTGTGGAAAATTGCAAGAGGATCTTGATAAATTGGAAGACTGGGCATTAAAATGGCAGATGAAATTTAATGTAGACAAGTGCAAAGTTATGCTCCTAGGGAAGAACAACCCAAACTATGGTTACACGATGCAAGGTTCCATATTAGGAACCACCACCCAGGTAAAAGATTTAGACGTCATTGTGGATAATATGTTAAAACCCTCCGCCCAGTGTGCAGCAGCAGCGGCCAAGAGAGCAAATAGAATGCTAGGTATCATAAGGAAAGGAATGGAAAATAAAACAAAAGATATTATAATGCCTCTATATTATTTCATGGTGAGACCGCACCTTGAATATTGTGTGCAATTCTGGTTGCCGTATCTTAAAAAGAATATAGCGTTATTAGAAAAGGTTCAGAGAAGAGCCACCAAAATGGTAAAGGGGATGGAAGGATACCCCTATGTAGAAAGGCTAAAAAGGTTAGGGCTCTTTAACCTGGAAAAGAGATGGCTGAGGGGAGATATGATAGAAGTCTATAAATTAATGAATGGAGTGGAACGGGTAAACATAGATTGTTTACGTTATCAGAATATAGAAAGAGTAGGGGACATGTAATGAAGCTACATTGTAAACTATTTAAGACTAATAAAAGAAAATATTTTTTAACTCAATGTGTAATCAAACTCTGGAATTTGTTACTGAAGGATGTAGTAAAGGCTGGTAGTGTAGCTGGGTTTAAAAAAGGTTTGGACAAGTTCCTGGAGGAAAGGTCCATAAACCATTATTAAGAAGGGACCCAGGATATCAATGCTTGACCCAATAGAAGCATTGCAGAACCTGTATCTTTTGGGGAAACTGCTAGGTATGTGTGACCTAGATTGGCCACTGTTGGAAACAGGATACTGGGCTTGGTTTGACCCAGTATGGCATATCTTATGTTCTTATTGTTACCTTAGGAGAGAGGACATCTATAGCAGAATCTCCTGGTCATGCAGGCTCCTGTTCCCTTCTTGCTTAGACCTGGTCCTTGAGAGGCATAAGCTGTCTAAGAAAAGCTACTCTAGAGTGTGTACTATATGAGGCTCTGGAGGATATTCAGAGGTGTGTTCCTTTCAGGTTCTGGATGTCTGGAAGGTGGACATGGTATGAAGGACAAAATGCAAACTGTTTGGTTTGGACCAGGGTTTAGCTCTAAATTCTCTCAAGATTCAGGTGGTGGCCCTTGCGTGCTTCTTGGGGGCATGTTTAGTTAGTGTACTTACTGGCCCATCCTTACGTGCTCTGCTTCCTTGAGAATGAAGCGGATTCATCCATTTGAATACCCATTTCTCTGGTGTCGAAGGTGCTGAAACGTCCCCTCCCCTTGGAGCCCCTGGTGATAGCCTTTCACAAGGATTTGATTCTGAAGGTGATGTTACTTTTGGCTGTGGGTGTTAGAGCTACGGATGTGGTTCTGCAGAGAGCCTTTTTCGGTCACTTCAACAGCATCTCTCTCTCACTCTCACTCTCACAACAGCTCTGTCCTTTCATCTTAATTAGTCTGTGATCCTACCCCTCTTCCTTTAGATTGCCTCCCCGATGCATCTGTTGGACATGAGGAGGGCACTTAGTGAAGTATCTGAAGCTTATTAATTCCTTCCATCAGTCGGGACCATCTCTTTGTCCTCTCTTTCCCACTGGATTAAGAAGGCTATTAGTTGTACATTCTATGTAAAAAAAAAAAAAAAAGCATGATGGAGGGAGTTGGAGTGCACTCAACTAGGGCACAAGCCACCTCTTGGTTGGAGTCCACTTTGGTGTCTCCAGAGTACATCTGTAAGCAGGAGAGCAGTTTTGTATAGAGCATAGTCTTCCTCCTGCTCTGGGTTTTAAGAACCTAAGATATGCCATACAATTTAGGATAGCTATCCAGAGGGTCGCCATGAGTCGACTGCAACTCGACGGCACTTAACAACAATAAGAACAACAACAAGATATGCCATAATTGGATCAGACCAAGGTCCATCCTCTAGTAACGAATTCCAGAGTTGAGTGAAAAAAATATTTTCTCCTATTAATCTCAAATGGGTTATATTGTAGCTTCATTGCATGTCCCTTAGTCTTTCTACTTTTTGAAGGAGTAAACAACCGATCTACATTTACCCAATCCACTCTATTCATTATCTTGTAGATTTCTATCATATTTCCCCTCAGCTATTTTTTTCCATGTTGAATTATGGTGCTGTTGAAGAATACTGTATATACCATGGACTACCTGAAGAACAAACCAGTCAGTACTAGAGGAGATCAAACCAAAGCTTTCTTTAGAAGCTCAGATGAAAAGACTTCAACTTTCATACTTTGGACACATCATGCGAAGAGAGAGATCATTGGAGAAAGGTTGAAAGTCAATGCAAGAGAGGAAGGCCAGCAATGAGATGGATTGATAACAATAACAGCAGCTATGGATTCCACTCTATCAACAACAAGCTGCCTGAAGACAGAACACAGTTTGACAGTTATCCAGAGAGTCGCCATGAATGGACACTGACTCAATGACACTTATCATCATCATATCTCCCCTCAGCCATCTTTTTTCCATGTTGAAGAGCCCTAACCTTTTAAGCCTTTCCTCATAGGGGTATCCTTCTATTCCCCTTTACCACTTTGGCGGCTCTTCTCTGTACCTTTTCTAATTCCACTATATCTTTTTTTAAGATATGGCGATCAGAATTGCACACAATATTCAAGGTGAGATTGCATGAAGGACCAATACAAAGGCATTACTAATATCCTTGGTTTTATTCTCCTGACTACTTAGATATGTCACACCTTCTGGACTGGTCTAGCAGCATCATAGAGGAGAAATTTTCCATATTTGTTAATTTCCTTTCCTTGAACCCTGCTAGACCAGTCCTGGAAGTGCCCTGGAAGACTGTACCTACAGGTTGGGATTCCTGCTGCCTTTTAACTGCATTTCAGTTTCTGTGACTGATGCAGAATCAAGTACGAAAAGAGCCCATGTAGAAAGTTTTTTTTTTCCAAGTTTTTCAGTCTTGCTTTCTGCTTGGGAAATGTTGTACTGGCTTCTGTCCGTGCTACATGAGTGTCTATGTAAGTGATGACATCATTGAAAGTTGCTCTGCTCTGTGTTCACCTGCTTACTGGGGAGCATAACCCACACATCTGGACTGGTCTAGCAGGATTCAAGGAAAGTAAATTAGCAGATATGGAAATCTTAGATTTTATTCGGGTTCATGGGGTTAAGGTAAGTGTAGAGTAAAGCAGGATAAAAGAACAAGCAAATCAGTCATAACAATGTAGCAGAATACAACAGAAACACCTTTTATAGGCTTAGAAACTTAAATTTCACTCCATAGTTTCAATAGAAACAATTGTTACATAGTGTGATAACGTAGCCTGGCCAATGTGTGAGTCGGTAAGTGAAAAGGTCTTGCTGCCGGGAACCTGATAAGTCTATTCTTCACTGAAGTACAAATGTCCTGGATCACAAGATGTCTCTGGTTTTAAGGATCCTCTCCCATGCTGCCGGCTATAATGTCCTTCTGTCCCTTATTATACCTAGCACTGGAAGCAAATTAAAGCACAGTTTAGCTTGCTAGAGACTATTATATTTACTATGCTAGCTGTTCACTGGTTCTCTAGAGCGAGTGTTTTTCTCTGATGGATTCAGAGCATTTTTGCCATTTCATGGCTCACAATGGATATCTCATGGGCAGGCTGCTTCCACGCTGTTCTTCCACACAGACTGCTTTTTTTCAGGGACTTTTGCTGATCTCTGGGCAGCCTGTCTGCCTCAGCAGCCGCTCTGGGTCTCACTCCAGCCAGTCCCTCTTCACTGGTCCTCGACACTCTGCTGGGTACCTGCAATGTGCAACTCGGTTTCCAGCTCCAGCCTCAGCCTCGCTTGTTCTGGGCTCTGGTCACTGTCTGGTTCTTTCTCTCTTCTTTATGGTCACTCTGTTTCTAGGCTCTTGGATCTCTCTTGCTGCCTCACAGCTTGCAGTTTGGTTTAATTTGGAACCCAGCAGAGAACTTGTAGTTTAAATTTAATAGTCACTCAGGGCCTAGCATCAGCAAAGTACTTTTAGTTTAAATTTAAAACACAGAAGAGAGCTTTCTGGTTAAATTTAGAACCCAGCAGAGAGCTTGTAGTTTAAATTTCATAATAACTTAGAGCCTAGCAGCAGCAAAGAGCTATAATTTAAAATTTAAAATCACAAAACTGGAAGCGTGTCCAAACCTTCTGACAGCTCCAAAGATCTTCCAATCTGCAGACCCTTCTCTTCCACCTTTCTCCCATCCGCAGCAGCCTGAACAGAAGGTGCAGAAGCTGACAACTCTCTCACCGGTACAGAGCCCTCTTCGCTCCCAACCGCCGACGAGCATCGAACAGCCCTGGCAGGAAGCACACTGGAAACCGGATCTCTGCTTCCAGGTTGAGGAGGGGGTGAGCGAAGCTCCGGCGACAACCACACCCCTGATGCACTCAGAGCCGAGGACTCCAAAACCACTGGCTCAGCCGAAGACGTTGCTCCATTTCCCGGCAAGGTAAAGCCGCATGCCGCAAGCGTATTCTGCCCCGTCGCTCCAGATACAGGCGCCCCCAAGGGTAAGGAAGCCTGTTTTCTCTTTCGGCGCCCCATCTCAAAAACGCACGCCGAAACGGCAAACAGGACTCAAAGACCGCGGAGCCGCTTACCACCGAAGAAGCTCTGACGCCATCTTGGACACGCTTCCAGTTTTGCGAGGGTTGATTAAGCCACCTCAGGTAGATATGGAAGCACTGTGGGACGCTGTTGCTACTGTTAATACTTCCCTTATGGCTGTTGTTGGTGCTTAAACTTCCTGCAGATAATTTGCCTCCAATTGTTAGAGCACAATATCTAACAGTAGGTGGCGGTTCTGGTGGGCTAGCCTCTGGGAGCCCGGCAGTGGGGATTGGGGATCTCACCGCATTTTTGGAGGACTCCCTGGAGGTAGTAACAGGCCGTACTACCTTACTTGTGACCTTAGCTTTGGAGCTTGATAAATCTTTAATTCTTCGGGTGTATTTTAGGAATTTCAGTTGTAACTTCCTTGGATCTAAAGTTTCCAGATTTATCTCATGCTACTCAGGTGAGGAGAAAATAATTTTTGGGCTTGCGCTCTAGAGTTCTTTCCCTGGGAGCTAGTTTTCAGTTAAGATTTCCTTCTCGTTGTAGAATTTCCTATGATGGTAAAGTTTTCTTATTCTTTGAACCAAGGCAGCTGCTTGATTTTCTGTTAGCTAGGGAAGGAATGGAGGCGCAAATAGCGACCATTCCGGCTGATGCTTAAGTCTCTGTTCTGTAATGTATTTTGTATTTTTCCTTTGTTGTTAGTTTCCTGTGGCTTCTCCAATTTTGCCTAGTGTTTGTGGTCGAAAATGATGAAGTATACGGAATTTTTTTTGTGGTGTATTAGTTTTTTCTTTATTGTTTTAGGATGATGTATATTTTCATCTTTCTTATTTCATTCTTGTTATGCATGAATGTTAAAATTTAATAAAAAATGTAAATGATACAATTTTAAATCAAATAAGAATATAGCTTACCTCAGCAGCACAGGACAGGGTACTGTGTAGCAGCCCTCTTTTAATAAGTGTTATTTCCCTCCCTCTCTCCGCACACCCACCCACCCCTGGGATAATCGTAGCTTTATAGGTACTTACACATCTTAAAAGACAGGGGGTGCTCTCAGGTGCAGCTCATAACCCAAATCAGTCATACACTAAGGACCTGAGATTAATTAAGCTTCAGGTGAACAAGGTATATTAAACGTATTAGGTACAGTTTTATTAGTATAAATATCCATAGCAACCCTTAGGAAGTAAAGAACTTAAAGATCTAAACAAAAACTTAAAACTAAAGATGTAGACAGCAGTCCAGCAGCGAGATGGGGCCTTTCCAATCTTTTGCATTGAGTGTCACATGTATGATTTTCTCCCAGTTGATGAGAGGTCTTACGTGTGCACTAGGTGCAAGGAGCTCTTTGCTCTCAGGGAACAAGTCCGTTCTCTAGAGGCTAGAGTAGCAGACTTGGAAAACATAAGAAAGACAGAGAGGTACATAGACAAGACCTACAGGGATATAGTCCTGAAGTCCCACCTCCAGTCTGGCAGCATCCCTGTTGCCATGGAGGAGAGAGGTCATGTGACAGGAGAGCATCACCCTGGTGTGGCAGGAAGTGATCCTGTAACTAGGACCTGTCCTCCAGGTGATGTAAAACCCTCTCGCACCGAGGAAGTTTCTCCAGGGCCATGTGCCCATGAGGGAAGGGTTAGGACAGCCGTTATAGTTGGTGATTCGATCATTAGGCATGTAGATAGCTGGGTGGCTGGTGGACATGAGGATCGCCTGGTAACATGCCTGCCTGGTGAGAAGGTAGCGGACCTCACGCGCCACCTAGATAAGGTCTTAGACCGTGTGATGATCACTGCTGTTCACATGGGCACCCACTCGAATTTTTAACATGTTATCTCCATTGGTGAGCACTAAATCCAGCTTCAAGCTTTCCCTTGTTGATTCCATCACCATTTGTCTAAGTAATGCATCTTGGAAGACATCCAGAAATTTTTTACTGCTTTCCAGATTTTCAGAAGGAATACTCCAATCCACATTGGGTAGATTAAAGTCACCCAATATGATCACTTCCCCCTTCATGGCTATCTTTGCAGTATCAATAATCAATTCACTATCCATTTCTTCGGTTTGAGTTGGAGGTCTGTAGACTACACCAGTACAGATACCTGTGCCATCTCCTCTTTCCAACACAATCCACAGTGCTTCTTTTTTTCCTCACATCCTTTGCATTTCAGCAGCATTAATATTTCTTTTGACATATAGGGCTACTTCTCCTGGCTACATGGGTGGAGCAAGAGCATCCAGAGCAGAAGAGAGTGCAGCATTATAGGAAGCTACTGCCTCATTAACAGATTCAGATTACATACTGGAGGAAAGAAGTGATGAGACAATGGAGGAGAGAGCCAACAGGTCAATAGCATGAAGATTTCTTAAGAACTTGGAGGAGACAGGGCAAGGTTGAGGCAGTGAGTGATGAAGAGTGAAGCTTAGCAGGTGATAGTCCGATAAGGGAAGAAGTGAGGTACAAAATTTGAGAGCAAGCAATTAGAGAAGAATACAAGGTCAAGGCTGTGGCCTTGTTGGTGAGTAGGGGCAGTAGAATAAAGCTGGAGGTTGAATGATGAGGTAAGGCAGAAGAGCTTTAAAGCATAAGGGTCAGAGTGGTTATCAACATGAATGTTAAAATCTCCAAGAATAAGAGAGGAGGAAGATGAATCCAGAACTAAGGAAAGCCATGAATCAAAGTCTGAGAGAAAGGTAGAGAAAGGTAGAGGTGGACTTGTCAGAAGATTGATTAAATAACAGTTAATCCGAGCCCTGTTGTCTCTTGAATGGTCAGTTTTAGTGTCTCACATTAGTTAATTGAAGTACAAGAGCGAACCATTTTGTTTAAGGTTATGGTTATTGGCTAAAACTTTTCTGAATTCTTCAGTCTTGCTTATGCTTCGGAAGTATTATACTGGCTTTTCTGAGGGTTGCACCAGTGATGACTCTGAAAGTTGCTCTAGTCTGACTCTATCTGCTGGCTTACAGAGCATAACCACCTCATTTGGACTGGTCTAGCAGGGTTCAAGGGAGGAAAATGATCAGCTTTATATGTTTAATTTTAGAAGACTCGTGGAGTAATTTTATAAGGAGGTGCGTGCTTTCACTGCGAGGATGCACAGGGTGAAGTTTGGGTAGAGCATGGGCACCTACTTATCTTTATAAAATAAAGATAAGTAGGTGCCCATGCTCTACCCAAACTTGGAGAGGAGGAGTGGCCTAGTGGTTAGGGCAAGGTACTTCAGTCCGGAAGGTCGGGGGTTCAAATCCCACTAGAGGACAGCAACCTTGGTCCGGAAGGACTGGGTTTTCTAGTCCCACAGGTGCTCCTTGTGGTCTTGGGCAAGCCACTTCACCCTCCATAGCCCATGTTCCCTGTAAAATAGTTATCTCCAAGTTATGATGCCCTGTTCAATGTAATTTCAGTTTGTTCAATGTAAACCGCACTGATGCAGAATGTAAATAAAATAAATAAATAATAAAATACTAATGCAAGTGGTTGCAAATGTGTGTAATTTAAGGTGTGACCATTTATACCAGCCCTAAAGCTGGCATAAATGCTTCTGCCTAGATTTCTTAAATGCAGATAAATCATATTATTTTATAATTTACACAGACAACTTTGTGTCCCACTGTTGCTCTGGTGAAACTCTACCCCATGCATTCCCACAATAGAAGCATGCACCATCACATTTACACGTTGACAGAAAGAGGCATAGTGTGAACTTATGCGCATAAGTGGCAAAAATACCCCCATTTGTGTGTGTTCTTGCCCCCTATACTGCCTTTAGTTCTTGGGATATACTATCTCCGCATGCACTGGTTCTTATAAATTACTTAGTAGACATATAGAAACTGAGAAAAGTGGCAGCAGATAAAGACCATACAGCCTATCCACTATCCTATCCATACAAATAACTAAGCTCTTCAATCCCTTCTTTTCCCTTAGACATCATCTGTGCTTTCTTAAATTCAGAAACGGTCGTCTTTGTACCACCTCCACTGGGGGGGGGGGGCGGTGTCTATTCCATGCATCCATCACTATTTCCATAAAGAAATATTTCCTATGATTACTTTGAATCTATCTTTTTAATGTACATTACCAAGTTTGTTACACTGTAAACCGCTTTGGCTGAAATGACAAAGCGGTATAAAAAACCTGTTAAATATCCACTTTAATCTTCATCCTATGTCTCCTCATTCCAGGGCTTCCTTTTAATTGAAAGAGGCTTTCCTGTGCATTTATGCCACAGAAGTATTTAAACATTTCTGTCGTGTTTCCCCTCTACAGCCTTTCTTCCAAAGTATAAATATTGAGATCTTTGTCTGCGCCCATATGCTCTATGATGACTACTGACCATTTTAGTAGCTGCCTTCTGTATAGACTCCATCCTGTTTATAACCTTTTGAAGGCGTGGTCTCCAGAATTGCACACAATACTCCAAATGAGATCTCGCCAGAGACATACAGTGGCACTATCACCTCTTCCTGCTGGCTATTCCTCTCCATATGCACCCAAGCATCCTTCTGGCTTTAGCTGACAGCTTTTCTACCTATTTGGCCAACTGAAGATCATAAGAAATGATCATCTCAAGGTCTCGTTCTTCTTTCATGGACAGAAGTGCTTCACACCCTGTACTGTACCCGCTCCCTTGGATTATTTTTCAGCTCAAGTGCATGATCCTGGATGGAATAGAATGGGTAAACATAGATTGGTTGTTTAATCCAAAAGGTAGAAAAATTAAGAGACACGCAGTGAAGCTGCAATGTGTTACATTAAAACATAAGATATGCCATACTGGATCAGACCACGGTCCATTAAGCCCCCCAGTATCTTGTTTGCAACAATAACCAATCTAGGTCACAAATATCTGTCAGGTTCCCAAAAAGCTACAGTTTCCATGTTGTTCATCCTGGGGTAAGCAGTGGATTTCCTTGGTTCTCTTTAATAATAGTTTATGGTCTTTTCCTCCAGGAACTTGTCCAAACCTTTTTTTAATCCCAGCTATACTAACATCCTCTGGCAATTAATTCCAGAGTTTGTTTACGCATTGAGTGAAAAAATATTTTCTGCTATTAGTCAAATGGGCTACATTATAGCATCATTGTATGTCCCCTAGTCTTTCTACTTTTTGAAGGACTAAACAACTGATCTATGTTTATCCGTTCTACTCCATTCATTAGTTTATAGACCTCTATCATATCTCCCCTCAGCCATTTGTTTTCCAAGTTGAAGAGCTTTAACCTTTTAAGCCTTTCCTCATAGGAGTATCCTTCCATCCTTTTTATCATTTTGGTGGCTCTTCTCTGGATCTTTCCTATTCTGCTATATCCTTTTTAAGATATGCTGCCCAGAATTGCACTCAATATTCAAGGTGTGGTCGCACCATGGAACGATACTGAGGCATTATAACATCCTTTGTTTTATTCTCCATTCCTTTCCTTATGATTCCTAACATTTTATTTGATTTCTTGGCCACTGCTCGCCACTGGGCAGAGGGTTTCAATGTGTATTATCCATGATGACGCCTAAATCCTTTTCCTGAGTGATAGTTCCTAATGTGGAACCTTGCATTGTGGAACCATAGTTTGGATTGTTCCCTAAGTGCGTAACTTTGCATTTGTCCACGTTAAATTCCATCTGCCATTTAGACATAGTCTTCCAATTTATGAAGGCTCATCTTGCAATTTTTCATAATCCTCTTGTATTTTAAAAACTCTGAATAATTGTCTGCAAATTTGATCACCTCATTCGTTATTCCCATCTCCATGTCATTTATGAATATGTTAAAAATCAGCGGGTCCACTAATCGGAGAAACTTTCTTTTTTTTACTCGGCGCATAATCAATCCCTGGAAATCATTACCAGAGGATGTAGTAAAAGCTGTTAGTGTAGCTGTCTATAAAAGAGTTTTGGATAGGTTGCTGGAGGAAAAGTCCATAAAACATTATTAAAGTGGATTGGTAAAATCCACTGCTTACCTCTGGGACAAGCAGCATGAATCTGTATATCTTTTGGGAACCTGGCAGATACTTGTGACCTGGATTGGCCACTGTTGGAAACAGGATACTGGGCTTGGAAGACCCAATAAGGCATATCTTATGTTCTCAAGTTATGTTTATTATTTAACAAGGTTTTTTTATACTGCATTTAGTCAAAGCAGTTTACATTGTAACTTAAATTTGGTAATGTACATTAAATGGGGGCATTGATAACTTGGATTATACATTAACTTCGTTCTAAGGCAATGGAGAGTTAAGAGACTTGCCCATATCTACACCATAATAGGTGTCTATCCTATTGCAGATTTTGGTATCATCTACAAAGAGGCAAACCTTACCCAACAGCCCCTCAGCAATAGCACTTACAAAACATGTTAAGACTCTTTGGACCAAGAACTAATCCCTGCCGCACATCCCTGATAACGTCCTTGTCCTCAGAGTGAATTCCATTTATCAGTAGACTCAACCAATGTCTAACCCAGTCAGTTATTTACTTGAGGGTACATCCCTGGGGTACTCATTTTATATGTCTGTGCATAAACCACGCCAAGGGCTTTGTTGAAATCTAAGTCTAAGTTGAAAATTTAAATCAAAGTTGAAATCACCTTATGCCATTAATGATGTCCTAGACTTACAAGCCTAAGCTAATGTTGACTATTACTCCCAAGTTGGTTTCCCTGTTCAATGTATAACATTCTGTTGCAATGTAAACCGCTTCGACCGCAGGATAAAGCAGTATAGAAAAACTGTACACCACATCTAGCACACTCCCTTGGTCAAACCATATGGTCACCCAGTCAAAGAAATTAATCAGTTTCATCTGATAAGCCCTGCCTCTAGTAAAACCATGCTACCTCACATCCTTCAATCCATTGGATTCCAGAAACATCACTTTCTTCTGTTTTAGAAGTGTATCCATTAATTTATTCACCCCAGTGGTCAGATTAACCAACCTGTAGCTCAGATGACAAGACTTTGACTTTCATACTTTGGACACATCATGCAAAGAGAAAAATCATTAGAGAAAGACAATGCTTGGCAAAGTAGAAGGTTAATGCAAAAGAAGAAGTAGAAGCTAAATAAATAAATAAGAAGGCCAGCAATGAGATGGATCGATACAATAACAATAGCTATGGGTGCCACTATATCAACAATGAGCCGCCTGGCTGAAGACCGAACACAGTTTAGGTCAACTATCCAGAGGATCGTCGTGAGTTGACACAGACTTGATGGCACTTAACAACAACAGTTCCAAACCTCCTGACTAATTCATTTGTGTAGAGGGACTGCATGCATCCTTCTCCAGTGCTCTGGGACCACTCCTGATTCTAAAAAGCATTGAAAAAGTCAGATAGCAGATTTGCCAGAGCTACTCTGAGTTCTTTCAATGCTTTCATATGCATTCCATCCTGCCCTAACGTTTTGTCTACTATTAGTTTAGCTGGCTCATCACAACTAGTCTTCTGATAACACAGGTACACTACCAAAAAACTGCCTCCAGTTTTGCAACTGATTCCTATAGATTTTGGGGTGCTGAATCCAGGAAAAATAGCCAAAATGTTCCATCACGTCACGTTTTCTTGCAAAATTAGATTTCTTACCCATATAAGGAATGCTCACATAATTTCTTTTTAGCCGACTGCAGTTTATTTTCTTGGCCCAAAATAGAGGCTGTAATGGTTAACTAACTAGAAACACTCCCTCATGATATTTTAGAGTGTTTTGTATTCATTTTATACATTAACAGGACAATTGGGAGGCGGGGGGCTAAATCCAGTACTCGCGCTGGCGCATGTTCTTTCCTGTTCGCCTCGCCTCGTTCGCTCGCTCAAACACGGTGGTTGCGACATGAACGTTCCTGTCAAATTTCAGTTTCTTGCAAGTTCATTATTACCTTTTGTTTGCTCAGTCGTAATCCAGCTTTATTCCGAAGTGGTTCACTACAGTTGTAGTTTGCAGTGCTGTGTATTTGTGATGGCTCACAGAGCCAGAGGTTGCGTCAACTCTCCGGACAGTTTTTGTTTTATTTGTGGGGGATATACCGTGAAAAAGCGGCAGAGGAACATTTCTGCATTTATTAAAAAAGTATATTTCGCCTATTTCGGTTTGAAGTTAGGCGATCAAGACAAACCGTGGGCTCCTCACAAAGTGTGCAAGACATGTGAGGAAGATCTACGCTTATGGATGAAAGGTAAAAAACAAGCATTTCGTTTCGGAATACCTATGATGTGGCGTGAACAAAGAGACCACAGCAGTGACTGCTATTTTTGCTCTTGCATTGTGAAGGGATACAACTTAAAAAATAAGAACGTAATAAGTTACCCCAACCTTCCCTCAGCAATTAGGCCTATGCCTCATAGCAACGAAGTACCTGTGCCTGAACCACCAAAATCTTTGGATCATATTTGTGTGGACGGTTCTGATCATGATGAGACTCATCAGATGGCTTTTCCCGATGAGTCCAGTACTTCCGAGTTTGAAACTGAACCAGATCTGAAACCTGAACTTTTCTCTCAAGCTGAATTGAATGATTTAGTCCGGGATTTAGGACTCCCAAAAGATGCTGCCCAACTGCTAGGTTCTCGGCTTAAACAGAAAAATCTATTGTCACCAGGAACAACTTTTTATTGGTACCGCAACCGCGAGACACAATTTTTGAAGTATTTCAGCAAAGAGGAAGATTTGGTATTTTGCAACGATATATACGGAGTGATGGAAAAGTTTAAACTCAAGTATGATCCTGCTGAATGGCGGCTGTTCATTGATTCGTCAAAAGACAGCATAAAAGGTGTTCTTCTTCATAATGGCAACACATTCGCTTCAGTTCCTATTGCTCACTCTGTTATTCTCCAAGAAAAATACGAGAATTTGGCCCTGATTCTTCAGAAGATTCGTTATGATGAGCATAAGTGGATGATTTGTGGAGACTTTAAAATTCTATCCATGCTATTAGGGCAGCAATCCGGTTTCACCAAATATCCCTGCTTCCTTTGCTTGTGGGATAGCCGGGCCCGCGACCTACCCTGGGGGAAAAAAGACTGGCCAATTCGGGAGTATTTGAGACCCGGTGAGAAAAATGTTCTTCATGAGAGCTTGGTACCTCGTGATAAAATTCTATTACCACCTCTCCACATTAAGTTGGGTCTGATTAAGCAATTCATCAAGTCCCTTCCAAAAGATGGTGAGTGCTTTCGGTACCTTTGCTCAAAGTTCCCCCGACTTTCTGAAGCAAAGCTAAAGGAAGGAGTGTTTGTTGGCCCTGATATAAGGAAACTCATTTCAGATGGAGCATTCGCTGAAACGATGTCTGAGAAGGAAAAAGAAGCCTGGGATTCCTTCAAGGATGTTGTTCTCAAATTCTTGGGGAACAGGCGGGATGAGAACTATAAGCATATTGTTGCCAGGATGCTCAATGCCTTCAAAGAACAAGGCTGTAACATGACCCTGAAAGTCCATTTCTTGCACTCCCATGTGAACTACTTTCCCGAAAACTTGGGGGCGTACAGTGAAGAATAAGGTGAAAGGTTTCACCAGGACATCAAGGACGCAGAGAGAAGGTACCAAGGAAGATGGAACACCACTATGATGGCTGATTTCTGCTGGTTGCTGCTGCGGGAAACCCCAGATGAAAAATACGCCAAGCAGCGCACCAAGAGAAGCATTCGGGGGAAGAAGAAACGGGCCCACCAGGAGATTGATTGACCCAAGAATGACTTTAAAATCTAAACTGTGTTGACAAATATCGTGTTTTTACTAAACTTTGAAATAAAAATTTGCTAGTTATTACCACAGTGTCGGATCTCATTTATTAGAATTTTATTTTCACACCATCGGGTGTTTGTCTTCATGTATTGCAATGGTGCGGTTTGCGTTTTCTATTCTTACATACATACCTGTACAACATTTTTTGCACATTTCTTTGCTTTGCTTTGTGTCTAACCTCGCTCTTATATGCTCAATGTTTGTGCACATGTATGTGGCTGTTTTAAGTGCAGACAATTTTGCTACCATCACAGTGTGTTTTGTTGACATTACTCTATTCTTATGTGCTGCCTTGTTACAATTTTCTTTATTCTTATTTGAATAACTACTAAACAATTAGTATAAAGAATTCATCCAAGAAACTTTTATCTCGATCGCACTCAATCTGAAACATTCACCTCAAACTGCTAACCCAATGTAGCAAAAAATCTGTACGTGGTGGAGCAAATTGGTTACCAGATTTGGATTCAGCGCACCAAAAAACGTAAAAATCAATCGAAACATTAGAGGCAGTTTAAAAAAAAATTTTTTTAGTGTACCTGTGTAATCATTGAAAATCTGCCTCATTTCCATTCCTATTTATGTGTGTTTGCTGAGGTTCTATTCGTGACCTTACATCCGTGAACAGAAATATTTGTTAAGCAATTCCACATTATCCTCATCAGCTTCTGCATATTCCTCTCCTTCACCCTTGAGTCTGACAATACCAGTTTTGAACTGTCCCCACCCTCACCCCAACCCCATTTTATTTATTTATTTATACGTCTTTTCTATACCGCCACTTCCAGAGATCAGTGGCGGTTTACAGGTAACATAAACTTTAATAGTAGAATACTATTATTTTACATAGAACAGATTTAGAACAAAGAACATTCAACTATTAAATGTAACTCTAATACAAAAAGATAACAGGAGAAGTAGGAACGTTTGAAACTGGGTATGCATTAGTTAATGTTTCAAAACATAATATGTCAACATTAAAGGGATTATTTACATTAGCGATAAGCAAATTGCATTCAAGAGTAAGATTAATCTAGGTGAGCAATGTGGATGTGAGGGAAGATTTTATGCCTTGTCTAGGTATTACTATTACTGCCTGTCATTTTACTGTATTGACTATTTTTCTTCCACTTGTATCTTTGCTGTTCTATGTTCCCAACTTCTCTCATAGTTTGACCAAATATTGGTGTTTGACTTCCTCTTTTTGTGATCTCTTATATTTTGTGAAGGCCACCCTTTTTTTTTCTTACCTTATCAGCTGTATCTTTCGAGAGCCATAGTGGCATCCTTTTCCTTTTACTTGTATTTACTTCCATAACAAAAATGTATGTTTGTCCTTCATCCCTCAGTTGTTCCCATCCAGTAAACAGCTCCTTGAGATATTCCCACCATCCTGACAAAGTTAGTTTTCCTAAAGTCCAGGGCCATCACTTTTGAAAGAACCATCTCAGCACTTCTCCTAATATTGGACCACACCATTCAATTACTACTAGATTCAAGATGATCATCCACTATAACATCAGAAACATCTCCCCATTCGTAAGCACCAGGTCTAGTATGACTCCTTCCTTGCTGGGTTCCATTACCAGTTGCTGGAATAGTTCTATTTGTCATACAAACCACAATAAGATCTGGTGTAAAAGAGTTCTTATAAATGTTCAATCTATTTCTGGTTTTTATGCAGTCTTAAGATCGTACAATGTGAGTCTCGTGGATTTACATCATTCATGGGAATTTGATCCTGATCTGCAACAAAGTGGCGTAAATTGGAACATTTTTTGAAATTCCATTTTATGTTCAATGATGTCATGGCTTATTGACCAGTGTGGACTCCTTTAAGAATGCAAAGAGCTAATCTTCTAAATTCCAACTCTTGTTGGCATTGCTCTTCATCAGTATGGACACTATCTCATATGCTTTACAAATGTGTTCTGTTAAAGGATTTTTGGGAGGGTGCATGGTCTTTCATTAGTGGTATTTTTAGTTTGGATATTAGCCTATTGCTGCAAATTGTTTTGTTTCGTTCCCTTAGTTCCTGATGGGCTCACTAAATATGAGGAAAGCTATTCAACATGCTTATGTCATTGGTAGTGCAGCATATATTATATAATTGGAAAAGTGTATTTTATTTAAATGTAACCTTTTGGTGGAATTCAGTGTGTACGGTTCAGAAGTTAGAAGGTGCTGCTTCTATTCAATGTAACAGCATGTTTGTTTATTTTATTTGTTTATTTAGCTGTTCTTCTAACTGCTTTTTGCTGGGTCAAAGTGGTGTACATAAAACATTAAGATACATTGGATGCATGGAACAGTAACTTATGTACATGTGAATTCTTACTTACATATATTGACTATATGGAACTTATGTACAAGTGTTTGTAACCTATATACACAATTGTCGATACAGAAAATTGTGTGAAAGCAGCAGAGGTGAGTGGTGTAAAGGTTGGCGTTAAAAGCTGAAATAATTTACCCCCATTATGATCAATGTACTATCTGCTGCTTAATTTTTGTTAAGCTCTGTCTGTGGTAGTTTTGCTTTTTTTTTTTTTTACTATTATATATTTGCTGTAATATGTACATTTTTGATGATGTATTATTGTAATTGAAAATGCAAAAATAAGTTTAAAAAAAAATAGTTCTCCCTGTGGAGATTCTGTGATCGCCTTACTTCTAGACGACATCACATCAGGGATGGAGTGCTCTAGTTCTTACAGTGCTTAGTGAGTTTGTGAACCATAGGTATAATAATGAGTGATTAATTCTTGCCATGATGCCCGCATTTAATTGAAATCGGTCTCTCTCTATGCATTAAAAAAGGTATAGATTAAGCAATTCCATTTTTCTCGAGACACTACAAGTAAAAAAAAGTAGGAATAAGATTATGAAGTCAGTGTGAAATAGTAAATGAAACCTTGTTTCCATAATACAATTAATTGGCTAATTAGAATTAAGTGCTTAAATAATTGAGTAACAAGTAAACCACCCTGCGGGATATATCCACAGGAATAGTTCGGGCATCCTGCCCTATATAAAAAATCCTAAAGATTTTGAGTTTGGTCTTCACCATAAGTTAGTGGGAACTCATCCTGCCACAGTTGAAAGAAAATTCAGAGGATCTATGAAGTAGTAATTGATGCTCATACCTAAATACTTTTATGTTGATATGCTTTGTTTTCTTTATATTTATGCAACTTTTGCTGCTACTTTCATTTTGTTATTGGAGCACATGTTTAAGATTGTCTTCTGCCAATGCAGCATGCTTCAGCTTGATGTTTTGGATCATTGTCATTTTTGGTATCCTTGTTCCTTAGAGGTATTAGTCTGTTATTACTATTACTGCCTGTCATTTGTATAGTGTTACAAGGCATACGCAGCGCTATACAGACACATGTAAAAGGCGGTCCCTTCTATCAGAGCTTACAATCTAGTCAAGACAGACAACTCAACAGCTAAGGACAAGGAGAAACAGACCAAGTGGATCAGGATCCAAAATCAGACTCTGAGGTGAGTTTTCAGCCTGGATTTGAAAAGGACCAGTGATGAAACCTGACGCAGAGACTCTGGTAGTTTGTTCCAGGTGTAAGGAGCATCAAGGAGGGGTGTAGGGAGAGATAAGAGAGGAAAGGTAGTAAGGAGCAGTAGAATGAGTGCACTTATAGGTCAATAGGACATTAGTGACGCCAATGCATGCTGTGATACTCTGCTCTTCTGGCAAACTCCTCCTATCTGTGCCCTTCTCTTCTATTGCTAACTCCAGACTTCGCTCCTTTTACCTTGCTGCACCTCACGCCTGGAACAAATTACCTGAGTCTGTACGCCAGGCACCTTCTCTTACCCTCTTCATATCCAGGCTGAAAACTCACCTCTTTGCTGCTGCTTTTGGATCTTGACTCACCTGATTTCCTTTTTCTTTCTTTTCCCCCTTGTTTTATCCCAGCCTACACCTTCTGTGTTGTCTGTCTTGACTAGATTGTAAGCTCTTTGAGCAGGGGCTGTCTCTTACATGTCTGTGCAGCGCTGCATATGACTTGTAGCGCTATACAAATGCTCAGTAGTTGTAGTAGTAGTGATTTTAATTTTTCTCTGAAGTTTTCCAGTGAGGAGTTGCTATCTTTCTCCTATTCTTCTGGCTGCTTTATTGGTAGGACTCTGTAAGCAATGATTTTCACTGTACAATATTTTGATGTGTTTCAAGGCACTGCATATACAAGGATGGACTGGAGTTCACATTTAAAAAAAACATTATGGTCTTGAAAAAAGCAAGCATATGCATCTTTTTGTAGTATTCAATCACTGGAATGTTTTCACTTAGTACACAACAAATCATACATCACTTGTTAAAATAAATGTTTCCTATGTCAGATAAAAAAATGGATGGAAAAGGAGTCTGTTTCATGCTTAGATACATAATGTTTTTGGGTACCAAGCAATAAAAAAAAATGGGACAGGGCTAGCAATATCACAGCAAAAGAATGGATGCAGTACTGTATCCATAAACATAAGAAGACGAGTTTTGCAGCAAATGTTACTATCCTGCAGAATTGTTGTGAAGTCTGCTTGCGGCGATATCTACGTTAAAAATATCTATTCATTGCCACTTTTTAGCTGTGGTCAAAGATTTGTTCTGTGTTGATAATGGCCTTTGCATGTTACGCATGTAAGGCCATGATGGAATAGGGAGGACTAGGGAGAAACCCTTCCATCACTTTTGCTGATACAGGGCTTCCCCATGTTTGCCCAATTGAAAAGATAGACCGGAAGATCATGGATGATAAGAGGCCCAGCTAGGAGACTGCCTCAGCTGTTTTCAGTGTTTATCCAAGCTGGGCTTTGAGGTGATGTAGGAGGTGGGTGGGTAGATTCTCGAAGAATGCCTTTGTGTAATGTTTAACCCATGTACTTTTTAAACTTGTGAGGGACCAGAGGCTTGAAACTCAGAAGGAATATGTATTACCTTTATCTTCAGGAACAAGCAGGAATGTAGTCTTCGCATATGGGTATCGTCGGTACCGACAGAGCCTGCGCGGGAAAGCTCCCCAGCGTCCAATAGGAAAGCTTTTGGAAGCATCCCACAGCGCCTGCGTGCTGCCTTCCCGCCTTTCCCAACTGTCCCTCTCCAGTTCTTTGTTTTCCACGGAGCCGACAGGTCGCACATCCTGTCACCACAGAAAAAATTCCCTCCTTATTCTTCTTTTTTGTGGTCGCGTCTGCCTTCCCTCGATGCTACACCGGTACTGCCGGTTCTTCTTTCTTTTTAAAAAAAAAAATCGTTCCTTCTGGAGTCTTTCCAGTAATTTTCTCCTCAGGTTTCACGTGCCATTTTGGGCACTAGGCCCAACTTTTTCCTTCAGAATGGAAAAACCCGCTTCGGGTTTTAAAAAGTGTTCTAAGTATGGCAGTACTATCTCCGTCACCGACACCCATGAGTGGTGCCTCAAATGTTTAGGTCCTGACCACTCTATTTCAGAGTGTGTTGCCTGTGGGATGATGTCAAAAAGGGGCCGGCAAAACCGAGCTGCTAAACTTAGCACCCTTTTTCCCTCCGATGCAGCCTCCATGGTATCGACGTCTTCCAGGGCTTCGTCTTCCTCCCATGGATCTCAGGTAACTAAACATAAATCTAGCTGGTCCTCAAAGGGTAGATCTCCTTCTAAAAATCGAGATGCCTCTGGCGTTGCCCTTGAGGGACTTTCACCGGCAAAATTGCCCCGGCAGGAGGCTTCGGCTTCCAAAGCCCTAACGGGGCTACAGGATGTTCTTGAGGCTTCAACCTCGGCAGAACTACTGGTGCCATGCTTTGGGTTCCGGACGCTTCATCCGGCACCGATACCCAAGCATCGGCAGCGTCGATAGACTAGAGATTCTTGGCTATTGAACACAGTCTGGCGGCTCTTCTCACGGCCTCGATGCCCCTGAAACCGCTTCAGACAATTCAACCGGTACCGGCACCGACTGCATCGACATCACCAGGTATTCTACCGGGACCGAGTCATGCATCTCTATCTGGCATCGACAAGTCGGTACCAGACCACTCCGATGCCGAGTTCGATCGGTACCGGTACAGTGCCTTGCACGATCACCTGGATTGGAACTACTTCGAATTCTTGGATGAGTCTGAAGACTCTGAAAGCTCTGCCGATACCAGAGTACTTCTTCCTGAGGCTTCCTCTTCTCCTCAGCGTAGGATGTCTCCACCAGAGGATATGTCCTTTCAGGATTTTATCCGAGATGTGGCCCAAGGTCTTTCCATCACAGTGGCTCCTGAAAAGAGCCTAGGCCAAAGAAATTAGAAATCCTACAATACCCTAAAGCTTCCAAGGAGGCAGCTACCTTACCTATTCATGAGATCTTGCATGATCTTATGTTAAGGATGTGGGAAACACCTCTGACCACATCTCCTCACTCTCGAAGACTCGACACCATGTATCGAGTTCCTCCTTGTCCTGTGTTTCAGAAGATTCAATTACCACACCATTCCATGGTGGTGGAATCAGCCATGAGACGGATAAAGAGTGCAAAAAGGCATGCATCTAATTCTCCAGGACGTGAGTGTAGGACTCTTGACGCCTTTGGACATCAATCCTTCCAGGCTTCCATGCTTTCTGTTAGGATCAGTTCTTATATCTTGTATATGGGAATGTTCCTTAAAGAGGTCACAGGAGATTTAGAGCTTATGAGCCCCCTCCTTCCTGATGATTAAAGGTAAGATTATCTCACTCTTGTCAAACATGCTCAGGATGTTTCCAAGTTTGTGAATCGTGCAGCCTTTGACTGCTTTGAATGCATAAGCAGAACCTCTGCCATTGCCATAGGTGAATGTAGGATTGCCTGGCTCTAGGCATCTGACTTGGAAATTTGGGTACAGTACAAACTAGTGAATATACCCTGCACAGGAGAGAATCTCTTTGGCAAGAATTGGCAGGAAAAAGCTAATGAGATAGATCCTGACAATATCATTTTGGATAGATCGTCTAAATCTACAGCTGATCCTGCGAGGAAAAGATCCTTTAAGAAACCATTCTTCAGCAAGAAGAAAAAGTTTTATCCCTCCTATACCCAGCAAGGCACATCGTTTAGGTCAGTCTGCCCAAAAGGGACAGCAGCAACAACCTAGGCAAAGAAAGACAAAAGCAGCTAAGCCTCAACCAGCTCAGCAGACTAGGAGTCAAAGCCCCTGTGGAGTCCGATCTAGAGAACTTTGCCTTCCTGGCCCTGAATGGCCCAGAACCCTCCACCATCCCAGGAAGGTTATGTCATTTTGCCCCCAGAATGGGGTCAGATAACAGCAGAAAATTGGACTATTTTAAGAGAGGGGTACAAGCTTCATTTCCTCAGCATGCCCCCTCCTTCAATGGTAAGACAGTTCAATTCTCAGTCCTCTCTCAACAACCGGTTAGGTCAAGAGGTCACTGTGCTCCTTGCCCAAGGGGCAATAGAAGAGCTACCCATTCTCCAATGGGGTACAGTGTTTTACTCCCCCTATTTCCTTATTCCAAAGAAAACTGGAGGACACAGACCCATTTTAGACCTCAGAGAATTGAACAAATTCCTGTTCAGAGAGAAGTTCAAAATGTTTTCTCTAGGAACTCTGCTGCCATACCTTCAGAGTCAAATTGGCTTTGTTCTCTAGATTTCAAGGATGCGTACACTCATGTTTTCATCCATCCAACACACCGAAAGTTCCTTCGCTTTCTGTTTCAAGGGAAGCACTACCAATACAGGGTTCTTCCTTTTGGCCTGGCCTCTGCACCAAGGGTGTTCACAAAATGCATGGCTGTGGTGGCAGCATTTCTCCGTACCCTGGGAATATTCGTTTTCCATTTCTTAGACGACTGGCTCATTCGAGCCCCTTCAGAGCCAGAGGCCAGGGTTGCTCTCTCTCGCACAATGCGCATACTTCAGTATTTGGGATTTGTCATAAACTTCCCAACATCCATTCTTGCTCCCACTCAATCCCTAGAGTTTGTAGGAGCTCTTCTGGATACCAGATAGACAAGGGCCTTCCTTCTACAGCCCCGCTGTCTTTGCATTGTGCAGATAGCTTCCCAAGCAGTGTTAAAGCTTCACCTCACTGCTCGGGAAATGTTACAGTTGCTAGGCCACATGGCATCCACCGTGCATGTGGTTCCTTATGCTCGCCTCCATATGAGGGCAGCCCAGTGGACTTTATCCACTCAGTGGACTCAGGCGTCAGTTTGCCTGTCAGACAAAATAGCAAACTCAGATCGCCTTATTTTGTCCCACCAATGGTGGCAGTCACCCCAAAACCTTTTGGTGGGGTCTCTTTTTCAGCAACCTCCACCCCAAGCCACTCTAACAGATGCTTCACAGGTTTGTTGGGGAGCCCACCTGCAAGTCCTCTCTACCCAGGGTACCTGGACTCCACAGGAGGCCTATTTCCACATCAGTCTCCTGGAACTCAGAGCAATCTTCCTTGCTCTTCGAGCATTCCACACCCACCTTAGCTACAGGATAGTCCTAGTTCAAACAGACAAAGTAGCCATGTTCTATGTGAACAAGCAGGGCGCAACGGGCTCTTTGCAACTATGGGTTCTCGCCAGAGAGCATCAGATTCATCTCCTTGCGGTGCATCTTCCAGGCATTCAAAACTCTTGGGCAGACACTCGGTCAAGTTCTGCTTCCACACGAATGGTCTCTCCATGCAGACCAGGTGGCCAAAACTTTTCAAATTTGGGGATCCCCGGACATAAACCTCTTTGCAAGTCTGCTGAATGCCAAACTTCCCCGGTTCTGTTCCAGAATTCCGGCTCAGGTTTGTCAGGCCAGGGATGTTTTCATCCTCCATTGGGGTCAGGACTTCCTGTATGCCTTTCCACCCATTCCCCTAATTCCCAAAACCCTGCTCAAGCTTCAGAGAGACAGAGGTCATATGAGTCTCATAGCTCCATATTGGCCACGGCAAATGTGGTACCATCTGCTCCTACATCTCTCTCAAGCTCCGCCTCTGGAGTTACGATTTGCTCCTGATCTCCTTTCTCAAGAGGACGGGATGCTGTGGCATCCCAATCCCCAGTCTCTGCATCTCAGGACCTGGTTGCTGAAAGCCTAGAACTTCACCGTCTTAACCTTTCCCAGCAGATAAAGGATATCCTTTATGCTTCCAGGAAGCCTTCCACAAGACGCTCTTATGCATTTAAGTGGAAAAGGTTTACCATATGGTGCTCACAGAAGGATCTTAACCCTCTTGCGATACCTCTGGAATCATTACTGGAGTATTTCCTTCATTTATCAAATGTAGGGCTTAAGACCAATTCAGTGAGAGTTGATTTGCATGCTAGTGCAGCTTCTTTCAAGCCTCTAAATGGACAACCTATTTCCTCCCATCCTCTCATAATGAGATTTATGAGAGGCCTTCTTTTAACTAAGCCTCCCATTAAGCCACTACCGATGGCATGGGACTTAAATCTGGTTCTTGGGAAGCTCATGAAACAGCCCTTTGAACCATTAGCCACTACCTCTTTGAAATTCCTTTCCTGGAAGGTCATCTTTCTCTTTGCAATCACATCAGCACGTCGCATCAGTGAATTGCAAGTGTTGGTGGCTGATCCTCCTTATACAAGGTTCCATCATGATAAGGTAGTCCTTAGGACTCATCCACACTTTATGCCAAAGGTGGTGTCACCTTTTCATTTAAACCAAGCGGTTTAACTTCCTGTATTGTTTCCAAGGCCTCACGCCTCAAATGGAGAAAGGAATCTTCATACTTTGGACTGTAAAAGAGCTTTGGCCTTTTACTTGCAAATGATACAGCAACATAGAAAGTCCTCTCAACTCTTTGTTGCATTTGATCCTAGTCATTTGGGACTTCCAGTCTCCAAAAGGACACTGTCCAGCTGGATTGCACAGTGTATATCTTTTGCCTATGAGAGTGAAAACCTTCCACTAGAGGGCCATGTCACAGCTCACAATGTGAGAGCCATGGCAGCCTCTTTGGCTCATCTTCACTCTGTGTCTATCGACGACATCTGTCGAGCAGCTACTTGGGCTTTGGTTCATACCTTCACAGCCCATTACTGCTTAGACAAGGACTCCCACCGGGATGTCTTGTTTGGTCAGGCTGTTCTTCAACACCTGTTCCATACTTAATCAACTCCTACCCACCATCCCTGGTAGGATGCCAGAGATTCATGGGGGGAAGTGGAGCACTTTCACAAGGGTACACAACTTCTGGGGCCTTCTCCCTGGCATCTGCAGCCAGGGAGTCCCTATTTGTGAAGACTACATTCCTGCTTGTTCCTGGAGATAGCATAGTTACTCACCTGTAACAGGTGATCTCCGGGAACAGCAGGAATTTAGTCTTCACAACCCACCCACCTCCCCTAGGAGTTGTACCTCTCTATCTCTCTGTCTTTCTCTCTTTCCCTTTCTCTTTTGTCTCAGCTTTAAACTCAACTGGAGAGGGACAGTTGGGAAAGGCGGGAAGGCAGTACGCAGGTGCTGTGGGATGCTCCCAAAAGCTTTCCTATTGGGCGCTGGTGAGCGTTCCCGCGCAGGCTCCGTCGGTACCGACGATATCCATATGTGAAGACTAAATTCCTGCTGTTCCCTGAGATCACCTGTTACATGTGAGTAACTATGCTTTATTTAGGAATTAGAATTACTTTTGCAAATTGAATTGCCAACATACGGTATAGGCAGTGTATTTGCTCATTAGAGAGGTAATTTTATAGTGTTTTTTTCACACGTATATGCTTCTATATATGCATAAAGGGCCTCTTATAAAAGTACCTTGTGTAAAATTACATAATGTGTTATTAGGCATGTACTTGCATGCTGCTTTAGAACAGGTGTGTTCAGGAAAGGTGTTTGGTGGAATATGGATGGAGCTGCAATTTATAGCTTACTTTATAAGCAAACATGCATGTAGATGTGCTCCTGTGTAGCCACAAGTGTTTGCTGCTTCACTCTAGCAGTTGTTTCTGTTGGATTTGTGCTAGTATTTTATAGACCTCATCACCTATGTACCTTTATAAAATAGGCTAAAAATAGGTGTCTACATGCTCTTGAAACACAGGCAACACCCTCCCCCCAAATTCTTAAAATTTTACAATATTGCTATTAAATATCGCTAGAATGAATAAGCAAAACCATGAGTTTCTAGTTAGCTGAGCCAGTTTATGGTATACTTCCATCTTGGGTATTCAAGTTGCTTAAGGTACTTGTTTCTGGTCATCTGGAATCATTTTATTTTTCATATGAAAGCTGAAGCATAAGCAAGCTCAGAATTCAACAATATTATGTATTTGTTCTTTTCCAACCAAGTTTGCTAAGACCCCCACATGGACAGGTTTACAGACTCTACTCCCCCAGCTTTTCATAGAAAAGTTTGTTTTTTTGTATGGAAGATTACTATAGTCTAATGGCTGACTTCAGACAGATCAAATAAACAAATCTATGTTTCATGAGCAGCCCTTGCTAATAACTGCAAATCCCTAGATTCAGTGTGTAGCAAATGAATGATAAAGCAAACGTAATCCATAGAAAACCTGTAATTTACTGGGCCTAGGAACTGGGACAGGGTATCTGTGAAGGTGCTTAATATTAGTTTAGATTTAGCTCATGCCTTTTCAGTACTAATTCAAGATAGTTATATTCAGGTACAGCAGGGATTTCCCTGTCCCCAGTAATCCATGTGTTATAAAATTACCCTGAGCTTGAGTGCTCAGCATTCTAATACATGTGCTGAAAAAATCTTTTACTCCAGGTGCAGTAAACTAATGGTATGCAGCTACTACTATTAGTAATAATTTGTATAGTGCTACAAGGCATACACAATGCTGTACAGAGACATTTAAGAGCCAGTCGCTGCTCATTAGAGCTTAGTCTAGTCAAGACAGACAACATAACTACTGGGGACTAGGATATATCTAGAGGAAATAAGGTAACACATAGGAGGTGAACAGGAGACTATGGGGTTCAGGATCCAAAAGCAGTCTTGGTGTGTTTTTATCCTGGGTTTGAATAGAGCCAGAGGTGGAGCCTGACGTACTGACTGAAGTAGTTTATTCTAGGCATAAGGGGCAGCAAGGTGGAAAGAACAGTCTTGAGTTGGTAGTGGGAGAAAAGGGCAGAGATAGTAGGGCTCTTTCTGAAAAATGGAGTTGCCAAGGAGGAGTCTAGGGAGAGATAAGAGAGGAAAGGTAGTGAGGAGTAGCAGAATGAGTACATTTATAGGTCAGTAGGAGAAGTTTGAACTGGGTGTGGAAAAGTGTTCACTGACAGAAAAAGCAGTGGTAATCTGCAACTGTTTGCTAATTGGGAGTATGTCTCCCTCCCTCCCTTAGGGTGCACGCACAAGTGGGGATTGGTTCACGCACTGACAGGAAGGGTATATTTCCAGAGCAATAGCAGTGCTTGCCTCAATGGAGGCACCATATAGACTAAACAGTTGGAGGGGATGAACTTTAGATGATTAGAGTCCCCTTGCATCTGATGAAGTTCACTTGTCCTTAAAAGCTCATGCCTCAATAAATTGGTTAGTCTTTAAGATTCAACCAAACAAGCCATCAGCATCATTTTAATATTATCTCCTTTTTTGCTTCCTTATTTTCCCTTTTTTCACTTTTTATACTTTTGTGCTTTTTTAATATTTGGGAAAATAACAATAGTGTATATTTATTTATTTTATTTATTTAGCTGTATTTATATTCCGCTTTTCACCGAGTCAAAGCGGTCAATTGGGGGATACATTTAACACGAGGGGATATGACACACATACATTAATACTTACAGGGAACATGGGCAATGGAGGGTTAAGTGGCTTGCCCAAGACCACAAGGAGTGCCTATAGGACTAGAAATCCCAGTCCCTCCGGCCTGAGATTGCTGTCCCCAGGTGGGACTTGAACCCCCGGCCCTCCGGCCTGAAGTACCCTGTCCTAACCACTAGACCACCACTCCCTCTATATAATATGTAATATCTGTATAATATGTAATATGTGTATAATATGTTTAAAAAATGGGAAGAGACCTCTGTGCAGTCCCATCATTTAAATTTTAGGCCATTTATTTAGGCCTTGGGCACGCGTCCTCATTGGTCATAAAAACCCCTTTAAGCTTCCTAATTTTATTTTTTAATGTTCCTCATAACAGTTAACAATTCGTCATAACAGACTTTAACAGTTCCAACTCACCTGAGCGTATCTACCAGTCAGTGTTACACTCGACGTAGCCGCGTTTCACAACCAAGCTGCTTCAGGAGTGTATCCAACAAGCTTCATTTTGTACGCTTTTCTTCACACAACAAAACATGCTGAGCTGGATTCAAAAATATTTAATTCAAAGCTAATTTAGAGTCAGCATTGAATTAAGCTTTATCGGCGGCATCATTGACATGAGCGCCATTGGTGAAGCTTAATTCAATGCTGGAGTGTAGGAGTAGCCTCATGTTTAGAGAAGCAGGCCGAAAATCAGGGAAGTCGGGGTTCAAATCCCACTGACACTCCTTGTGATCCAGCGCAAGTTACTTAACCCTCCAGTGCCTCAGGCACAAACTTACACTAGATAGCCCGTAGGGTTTACAATCTATCTGAATGTTGTAATACAGTGTGTACTTTGTGTCGCCATCACCTCTGCCCCAAACCAAACACGTCGTCTTTACTCTGTTCTTAGGTCCCTCACAATACTTCAATCAGATCCCAAAATAGTAACCGCTCAGTCAGTTACCTCCTGCTTCTCAGCTTGCATCTTTCTTTAGCACCAAGATTCTGGACCTTAGAGCACCTTTACCGTACTGTCCTCTGCCTATCACTTCTTCCCTGCCTCCCTCCCTACCACGTGTTGTGATGGGGCCCGTGGTTAGAGCCCTTTAACCCTTATACAGGCGGTTGCCTAGGGTCTATAAGACAAGTAAACTGCTCTGGCTGTGTAAATGAAAGAGTCTCTCAGAGCAAATTGAATGAAAAATAAGATGGGTTTTATTCCCCGTCCCGCTCGGACTATCAACAAGAACAGAAACTTCAGGTGTGAGCGAAGAAACAAAAATAGTGGCAAACATATTCTTTAGTTTACATGCACAAAGTTCTCTTTGTCATTTAATCAAACAGCAGGGCTGCATTTATAACAGATACTACAATCCATGGGAGAGGGATCTTGAAGGCTGCTGCCATCTTCCCATACCATGCTTTCTCCAGCACTTCCCAAACTCCCTGTGTCAGAGTCCTCTTGTATACAGCATTCAGACACTGCGTCTTGTGACAACTCACTAGGGCATTCAATGGAGGCTCTTCTCCCTTCGGGTTTATACCTCCCTGGCTTGTAGTAGCTTCTACCTGGGCTTGCCTCCCAGAACAACCGCTCTGAATCTCCTTGCTTCGTGTGGTTATAGTCAGGACCGCGCCCTTGGCACTTATAGGTTTTAAACCCCTCACTGTAAGCGTATGGAGGTTTCTTTCTATCTGTAGGAATTGCCTTGGTGCTTGGCTCCCTGTATCTTTTTACTCTAGCCTCCCAGGCGGGTTGTGCAGAAGTGAAATTGGTCCTAGCTTTGCAGCTATTTCTTATGGTGTACATATGCTTGGAGTTCCCATCCCCCAACACTTTCCTTTTAAACTGACCTGTGCTTAAAGCTGGCACATACCGGTCTCCTGTGTAGTGGGACACTCCTGGCTTCTCTTTAAGGCTAACTCGGGTAGCAGGTTTTCTCCCCGTACAGCTTGCCTTAAACCTCTGTTCCTGAGTGCTGGAGCTCTCTTCACTTCCTGGTTCTCCGTGAGAAACGTTTTCTCCCAACACTCCTCTGGGGTTTCTGCTCAGCTGATTGTAGCCACACCTCCTGCTACTCTCTCCCCGGCTTCTGCCGTGCTCCTGAGTTGTATCATGCCTTTCTCTCCCTCTGCCTTCCTTCCACTGACTGGAACCCTGTCTTATGTAATCCCCAGCCCTGCACGTGACGTGGGGATTTGCAATCAGGTGTTCCTGACAAGCTTTCTGTTTGTTACGCAGTAACAATTTCCTTTGCTCAACTGTTTCAGTGTGCCTAGTGCTCCTTTCCAATGCTGAATCTGAGGTAAGCCTTTCTTTTACCTGCACTTCCATGGGCTGTGTACGCTCTGCTGCATCAGTGTCTCTCAACTTTCACATACTTGGGGTTCATTCCACCCCCTCACCACCTCAGAACTTATTAAACTCATCTCCTCCTCCAAGAAAACTTGCTGTTCTCTTGATCCTATACCTTCTTCCTGGCTACTTACAACTTCTCTCGCTCTTATCCCTTCCATCCTCACTATGATCAATACAAGTCTTTCTGTCGGTATCTTTCATCACTCTTGGAAGCACTCCCTTGTACATCCTAGTCTGAAAAAAACTTTCCTTGATCCTCTTACTCCTGCACACTATCGCCCTGTCTCTAACCTCTCTTTTCTCTCTAAGATACTTGAAAAAACAGTCTTCTCTCAGCTTTCCCATCACATGGATTCTACACACTTTCTTCACCCCCGTCATTCAGGTTTTCACCCGGGTCATAGTTTGGAAACTGTCCTTCTTGCCTTTCTTAATGAACTACACGTGGCGCATGATCATGGTGATTTCTCGGTGGCAGTGTCTCTTGATCTTTCTGCAGCTTTTTATCTGGTTGACCACTCTCCTCCTTTCTCACCTATAGGAAGCCGGACTCTGTAGCACAGTATATCACTGGTTTCACTCTGATCTTTTCTCTTGCTCCTACACTGTTCTCTCTCTTTCCCTCCCACACTGTTCTCTCTCTTTCCCTCCCAACAGTCTCCTCCGAACCTTTCCCCCTATCCTGTGGTGTCCTTCAAGGGTCTGTACTAGCTCCCCTTCTTTTTAATATCTTCTTGTCACCCCTGGCTCTTCTAGTTCAACAATTTGGGATTTCTGCCTTCTATTACGCTGATGATCTCGTTCTTTTGCACCATACCTCCTCCCTTCATCCTGATCTCTCTCCTCTCAATTCCTGTCTCTCTGCTGTAACTGGTTGGCTCACCTCTAACTGTGTTCACCTAAACATCACCAAAACACCACTATGTGGTTCACTCACAGCAGTCCCTCTCCACCGATGGCTTCCTCTTTCCCTGGTTTTCCTATACCTGTGGTGTCCAGTTTTCGGTATCTTGGGGTTTTCTTTGACTCTCATCTCTTTCTGGGACCATATCTCTCACATCACCAAGACTTCAATCTTCTTCCTTCGCCAGATCCGCACATTTCGGCCCTTTCTCCCACTCCAGGCACTTACCACCCTCATGTTGTCTCTTGTCATGTCCCGTATCGATTTTTGTAATTCAGTTTTCCTCGGTCTGCCACAATCCCAACTTCATAGACTACAACGAATCCAGAACACGGCTGCACGGATCATTTCACACTCTGCACTCCGCGATCATGTTACACCTCTATTAATTCACCTCCACTGGCTCCCCATTGACTTTTGCATGCGTTTCAAACTCCTCACCCTAGTCCATCAAGTCCTCCACACACACACACACACACACACACACACACACACAGATAGACACAGACAGACGCGCAGATCTCATCCAATTTTATACTCCTGGTCGTTCTCTCCGGTCACTACACATAAATCGTCGTCACCTCCCTTCCCCCTCCCGCGCTCACCTCCAGTCCACCCGCACTTCTGCTTTCTTTTTCATCAGACCTGCACTTTGGAACTCCCTACCCACCTCACTCACTTGAACAACACTACAGTACTTTCAAAACTCACCTGAAAACCCATCTTTTCTCTAATGCCTTTGACCTCCCCTCTCCTTTTGTGTGATCTTACCCCTTACCATTCCCCTTTTTTTTTCTTGGTTTTCTCTTTTATTTAGTGTGCTTGTCTGTCCTCTATACCAGGCATGTCCAACTTCAAACAGGTTGTGATCTACTTTTTCCAGCCAAAAGTGCCGGTGATCTACCACCATGAAAATTAAGTTTCAAATTAGTTTCAAATTAAATTGTAACCCAATAAAGTTGGAGGATTCCCCCCCCCCCCATGTTTAATGAACCTTCTGTCATTTACTTGGATGTTATCAGCTGTTAAGAAAATTAAGCAAAAACAAAACAGACGAAGATCCAGTAAGAACTGCGAGGGGAAATGGAAAGTACATTTTTTCTTAGTTTTATTGAGTAATAACTTTCTTTAACTGTCTTAATAACTTTCTTTAACTTTTATTGAGTAATTTGTGTTAAATTTAGGTTGAGTATTGATCCAGGCTGATTTTCAACAATCTTTAATATTTTGCTCTTGCTCATTAGTGAGACGTCTGAGCCTGCATTTCATCCACCAGCTTTTTTGAAGTTGGGTGAATATTGCGTGAGGGCCAGTCTCAGGGAATCCTGGAGATATTCATCTGTCATGTTGGAACGTTGTGTACTCTGTCATTTTCAGATGGGAAAACGCAGATTCACACAAATAAGTTGAACCGAAACAGGAGTGTACAGCTTCACCTTATCTTCTCAAGTTGGGAAATTTGTCTCTAGGCACTAGCTTCCAAAACGATTCTTGCTCAGCACGGGTCTTGAGAAAAATGTCATTTTTAAGGGTTAATATTTTGTTTTCAAGAGATGGCTTCTTCAATGAGTAATTTTTACTGATGATAGCTGCAGTTTCTTTAATGTCCACATCTACTTTGAATGGGTATGACAAGTACTCCACAACTGTTCCAATTTTTTGGAAGTCACAGAATCTATTTTCAAATTCCTGGATAACAGAACAGATTTCTGTCACATACTTCTCGTTCTGAAAAACAAAATTTGGATATTGTCCCAGATGGTCCTGCATATTAGGAAAATGATCAAAAGTGTTGTTTGCAAGGTCAGTCATCATTAGCTCAAATTTGCTCTTGTAGGATGAAACTGTACTCATCTCGCCAATGCATTTGTTTTTACCTTGTAGTTCAAGGTTCATATCACTTAGTTTGCCTGTAAAGTCAGCGAGAAATGCCAGATCACATAGCCACTCCTCATCTTCCAACTCTGCTTGGTCATCTCCCCTCTCCTTCAAAAAACTTCTTATTTCATTCAGCAAATCACGAAATCTTTGCAGAAATTTATGCCTACTTAGCCACCTTACATCTGTGTGCAAAATGATGCCCCTTCATCAAGAGTAAGATTGAAAAGCCGTCTTTGAAGTGATCTTCCACGAACTGAATTTACAATTTTGAAAGTGATGTCCATGACAGTCTTTGTAGTGAGTCTCTTGCTTGCCAAAACTTGCTGGTGAATGATGCAGTGGTAAGAAAGGAAATCTGGGAAGTCGTCATGCTGTCTACAGAGGGCTATGAAACCGTTAACCTCACCTGTCATTGCTCTTGCTCCTTCAGTAGTGATGGAAAAAAGTCTATGCAATGGAAGATTACACTTTGTCACAAAAGAATGGAAAGAACTGAATATTTTCTGACCAGTAGTTCTCCCTTTTAAAGAAATCATTCCAAGTAGTTCTTCTTTAACACTGAAGTCTTCAAAAACCATCTGGATAAAGACTAGTAACTGGGCTATGTCTCTTATGTCTGTAGATTCATCCAGTTGGATTGAGAAAGCAACACAATTTGAAACATCCTCCAACAATTGTTCAGTTGTGTCTCCACACATCTTTTCTGTTTGCCTCATGACGGTTTCTTGACAATTGTACATCTTGAATAGCAGCTATGATCTCTTTCTTATTTTTAAATCCTTCAAAAAGATTGTCAGCTGCTTCAAGGAAACAATCTTTTACAAATTCCCCTTCATTGAAAGGTTTGCATTTCTTTGCGATCAAGTTGCTGACCTTGAAGGATGCTATGGTTGCAATGACCGAATGTGACCTTGGCTTCACCATCAACTGTTGCTGAGTAGCCAATTTCGATTTAAGTTCTTTGAACTTCAGTATACGAATGTCACTTTTGGGTGGAAAATCAACATCAAACTTATTGCTATGCAGAGCCTTATGACATTACAGATTACCCTTTTTGGGCAAGGATACTGGGGCATTACAAATTAGACAACAACACTTGTCTTTCACCATGATGAAGAAGTAATCCATTTCCCATTCATCATGAAAGTGGTAGGTTTTGCTCTTCTTTGGAACACTCATCTTCATTATACTGGGGTGGCTGAATGTAAGAAGGCCAAATCTGCTAAGTTAGTATAAACACTGGCTGAATCTGGTTCAAAACTGTCACTGTCTCAAAGTATTAAAGATCAACAGGAACTGAAGACCTCAGGATGTTGTGCAATACAAGAACTGGAGATGCCAAACCCACACATGCAGTTCTAAAAGTAAAAATAAGAATTCATCATACTGGCACCAATAAAACAATCATAAAAAAACCCTCAAACACCTGTCCAGCAAACCAGATAAAATCAAATACCGCCAAACAAGTTCAAATACCACCACACGCGATTTAATAAATTCTGCACACAGTGTAGAAATCAACCCAAAGGCAAGGCGAAATAAAATTGCAGAGGCAAGCAAACGTCAGTGGTTTGAACTAATTTGAAGGCAAGGCATAGGCAAGTTAGAACAAAATTGGAAAAGCCCGCCAAAATCACCAAATTCTTGACACTTTGTTGTGTCTGCCCGAAAACGTTTAATGAAAGCGAACTATAAAGTGACCAACGACCAGCACACAACACAACTAATATGGTAAGTGTATTCAGGTAAAGCCCAGGTGAATGGATATCGCCCGGTATATAACACGCTTCTAAGGGGTGTTGGGGCGGGGGCAGGAATGGGTGATTCTGAGAGGCAGGAGACCAGGTATGACGCTGGGCCTGTGGCATCTCGTCACGGGGTGCGGGCGGCGGCCCCCTGGAGTACCCACAAACTATTGGCACAAAAGCAACAAGCGCCCCCAATACACCTTCAGGCAAGATTCCCGCAGGCAGGGAAAAAAGACAGGCAAAGGATCAGCAGAGGCAGCAAGCCCTTGGCAGATGACCTGCTGGCACGAGCTCCCCCCTAGCGACGGGGCGAGCTGCTGGAGCCAAGTGGGGCTGGCGATCTACCTCTGACCCCTCCGCGATCTACAGGTAGATCTACCTGTTGGACATGCCTGCTCTATACTATCCTGTCATTATTGTAACTTCTTTTCCTCTTTTACGGCCATTGGCCTTTTCTTTATAATTTGATTATTGTAAACAGCTTTGTTGTAACTATGAATGGTGGTATATCAAATAAATAAACATTTAAAGAATGGAATATAAGCACTGGGGGGACTTCATTTCAAGCAAGACAGTTCTGTGGCTTCTACTATAAGTTGCCTGAAAGCTCTTAGGAAGGGGTTATTATTTATTATGTAACGTTTATTTCTGCTTAAGTTACTGGTCTATTATTTTGTAGCTGTATGTAGAAGGGGATTTTTTTTGTTGTAGAAAAGCCTTTTTGTTAAGGTTTCTTTTTCTTTCCTCTAGCCTTCAAGCTCAAAGAGGGAAAGCACTTTGATGCCTCTGCACTAGTGAAGTGTTAGATCCTTCCATTCCTACCCCATCTCCCTCCCTCCCTCCCTCCCTCCCATCCACTCCATATGAAACACTCACTAATTAACTGGTGGATTAAGATAGAGGTGTTTGCTTTGGGTTGGAAGGGAAAATCTATGAAGTAAATAATTCCTTGTTTGGATATCTGCTAAAAGTAAACAATTCCTTCTCTTTCAAAGATCTTTGATTAATGTGCTCTCTGTAGAATTACCTAGACCAGTGCTTTTCAAACTTTTATCCCTTGTGACCCCTGATGATGAATCAAACTGGCCGATCTCCAGACCTCTTCCCCTCCCTCCCATTCACCTAAAGCAGGAAGGCAGTAGCAACAGTCAGCACAGTGTCAGTATGTGTTTACAGACCCCAGTACGCAGCATGGGTTTCCAGCCTAACCGGAAGTTTACCCAGGAGTTCACTGGCTCACAGGCCACATTCTGACTGGCGACTTGGCATAGGTCTCAGTTGAAGTCCATAGAGATGGGGAAATGACCATGTTTCTGTGACCCCATTTGGGGTCTCGACCCTATGTTTGGTAACCATTGACCTAAACTATAACTTCGGGGACACACACATCAGATTTTAGTAGCTTGAAGGGATAAACTGTTCCATACCCCAACAACAGGTGAGCAAGCAAGCCTGACTGCACACTAGTAATCAAAACAGTGGTGATAAATCTCACATAAGAGGCTAGTTGCTTTTTATGTTGAAGAACAGCTGAGGAAAATGTAGAGACTTTGGTAGGTCTTTTTTTTTCTCTTCCTTCAGTAGGTATCAAAGCTTCTATAATTGAACTCTGTCTGGGAAAATCATGTTGCAAAAACAGTTGCCTGGCTAAAGCTTCTGCTTCCATTCAGACAGCTTAAGCCCAAGTGAAGGACTTTTTCTTGTGCAAAATGCCTGCAAGTTGAATCTTCCATGAACTAAGTGGAGGAACTGAGAGGTGGCAAGGCTGAGAAATATTCACAACAGTTACATTGATGAAATGATTTTTAAGGCAACTCCAACTGAGGTGAAGATGGTATGGTACAGAAAAAATACAGCTGGCTACAGGTCACCAGAGCCTGCAGAACTGATACGCCAACTCCACTGTACCTCGAACTGAAAAACTGGTATGCAGTTCTGGAAGTGAAGGAGGCCAGAACATCCCAGAACAGGAGGAATCAGAGCTCAAAAACCCTAAAATTACCAAATCAGTGGCCACAAGGAAACAAAGGGTCCTTCTCAGGGGTACAGAGACATCCATCTGCAGACCAGACATGATGTCCTGGGAGGTGTGTTGTCTGCCAGTTGCCAAAATCTTGGATGTTACGAAGAGTTTGCTGAGATTCATCCGGCCTACTGACTATTATGTGATGCTGCTCATCCATGTTGGCACATGGTATTGCTAGGTATGCCTCCAAGTGTTTCAAGGGTGATGTCATGATATTGGGAGAGAAGGTGAAGGAGGTGGTTGTTGCCTCAATACTCCTTGTTGAAGGAAAAGAGTGAGGCAGAGTGGCTTGCATCCTAGAGATGAATGCATGGCTGCTTGGATGGGGGTCATCAAGAGTGTTTAGGTTTCCTGGACCATGGGATGATTTTCCAAGGACTGCTAAGCAGAGATGGTGTTCACCTGTCAAAGAAAGGTCAAAGTGGCTTCTGCAGAAGACTGGCTAATCTGCTGAAGAGTGGTTTAAACTAGGCTCATCAGGGATGCAGTGAACAAAGCCTCCAAATAACTCAAAACACTCGGATAAATAAAACATTAACTATCTCTGTAGAAATGGGGAAAAAGGATAACATCTGGAAAGTGCTGTGTACTAATGCCCATAGTAAGGGAAAGAAGATTCTGGATCTAGAGACTATAATGGAAGAGGCTGACTTGGATTTAGGAGTGGTCATAGAGAGAGAGAGTTTACGGAGAACTATGACACTGATATAATAATTTATTCAGGAAGGACAGGGTAGGAAGAAAGAGATAAGGAGTGGCACTATATGTTAAAAATAAATAAATAAATACTAAAGCAACAGAATATACAGGGCTTATGAGGCAAGGAGGAGGCACACTGGGTTAATCTGGAGAGAGGGAGTAGAACATCCATTTATATTGGTATGATTATACAGACCTCCTTTCATAGGTAGATGTGGATAGAGATTTAATTGAAGACGTCCTTATCTTGCTTGACCAGTCCAGACAGGTAGGTTAAGTTCCCCATCCAGCAGGTGGAGGCAAACTGGAGCAACTTTTAATGATGTCTTCATTTGGTATATCCTCTGGTGCAAGGTCTGAGAGAAGTCAGTTTTGTCTGCCTCCAGCAGGTGGCAAGATGCTACAGTAGTGCAGATAGGCCTGTTTCTCCCTGGCCCAGACTATGGTCCTGTGGCCTATGTGCTTCATAACAGTAGGCCCAATGTTTGCTTGGAGTTCCAGTATGCCCCTATCTGCTTGAACCAACAGCTTGCCATTTGCCTAGTCCTCTATCTACATGCTGAGGATCTTTGATTTTTTTTTCTTAATTTGTTTCTTTCCCCACTGAATTGAATGGACTGTATTTGACTCTTTGCTGCTTTCGATAAAGTAGTTCTAAATTTAAAAAAAAAAAAAGCCTGCCTCCTTCTCTGGTAGCTAGGTCTCTCAGGCCTTTGGGGGGCAACTGGGGCAGCCTTTTTCAGATTTTCCCCAGCTGGCCTGACGGGTGCTGGGATTCCCTTTTTTTTGAGTTCTTTTTTCATAATGGTTTTTAGTCTTTGATGGTCCTTTTTTATGTTTTCCTCCTTATGGCCATTGCAGTGTTTAATCATGGCCTGATGTATCTTGTGTCCTTTATTGATCTTTTTCCCTGGGTGCTGTAAAATTGTTTTGGAATATATTATTTTGGCATATTTGCCTAAACACCCTCCCCCCTCGTATGGGGGACCTAGGGCCAGATGTCATGTGTAGTACCTCGGCGTGTTCCCACCAGTGGGGTACCATAGCCATTCTGAATGGCAGCGTAGTCTCTGTGGGGGGGAAAGGAGGCTTGGTGGGGTGGCCGCAACCATAACCCCATTGCAAGTCCTCCAGGGCCCTTCTTTCACCTGGCTTATGCAGAAGCATCTGTAATAGCTCAAGGCTGTTTTCAAACCTTATTAGCTGCATGGCAGCCTCCTTTGCCAGGTATCCAAAGTCCAGACCTCTCCTACGGGGGGGCCCGGGACCCTCGAGCACCTTTGTTAGTGATTACAAGGGGCTATGTGCTCCCACTTTGCTCTGCTCTTCTGTTCATCTGAGAGGCCCAGCCTTACCCCCTGTGAGGGTTGTCTGGGATGCAGAAGAGGAATCCTCTTTTTCTACAGAGGGTGAGTCTGAGGAGGAAAGGATGCTTTCTCTACTGGATGGTAAAGATCCTCTGTGACCCACCTCTCCCACGGAGAGGACATTCTTGTTATAATTAGGAATACTATAATGGCTTTATGTATTGTCAAGCCTGCTCTTATACAAGCTTTGGAAGCAAACTCTAATTTGGGAGGAATCCGGTCTTGCCTCCACTTGAATCTATTTGACAGCTTATAGTCTCCCAGTGGGAAACCCTAGGTAGTGGCTTGAAGGTCTTGTCCTTTATCGGTTGTACCCTCTCTCTCAGGACGAGTTGTATCTGCTTTTTGGGCTCCCTCAGGTGGTTGCCTGTGTCTGGTCTGTAATGAAATGCACAACCATCCCAGTTGAAGGGAGCATTGCACTCTAGGAGTCTCACGATATGAGAATAAAGACCATCTTTAAGAATTTCCTTACAACCTCTGCCTTAAGCTCTTCAGCACATTATCTGCAGGCTTGGTGGCCTGGGCCCTCTTGTACAGGGTCCAGCAGCTGATGGACAGCCCAGAGACTGAATTTGAGTCTGGAGCTGTGTATGTGGTGGATGCCCCCTGACTTGAACAGGATCTCCTCCAAATCCACGGCAGCAGTGGTAGATTGAGCTCAGCACTTAGTTGGCTGATGCTACCATCAAGTTACAGCTGAGCATATTCCCTTTCAAGAGCAGGTTGCTCTTTTGGAAGCACCTGGAGAAGTTGGTGAAAGTCCTTGGAGAGGTTTGCCCTCAAAGGCTCCCAGAAGACAGGCCTAGGAATTCTAAGAGTTCTTCTTGCAGGGCCCTATGTGGATCATGTTGACACCCTCAGAAAGCTAGGAGTCTGGACAAGACCTACTCTTTTGTTTAGGAGTCTGTCCAAAAAGGATTAGCCTTTTCGGAGCTCACAGCTCTCTTGAAACTCAGCTTCAGCACACTTTTGGAGCTAGTAAGCCCCTGCTTTGCGATCTGGTGGGTCTCTTGTGAGATACAGCTGGTTGGTGGCAAGGCTCCAGCTGTCAGACCAATGGATCCTCGGTCAAGGTTATGCACGGCAGTTCACAAAGTTTCTTCATGACACCTTTGTGAAATCTCCTTATGACTCCCCACTCAAGCGAGCAGTGATTGAGGAAATTCTTCACATCTCATGCAGTTGCACACTTCTACCCATTGCTCTTTGGAGAGCAGGGTCAGGGACCTTATTCAATCTATTTCTTGGTACCCAAGAAAGGAGGTGGTTGTTTGAGTATTTTGTACCTGAAGGCAGTCAATGCCAGACTCTGAGATCCTCATTTTTGCATGGAGATCATCAGGTCAGTCATTGCATCAGTCTGGCAAGGGGAGTTTCTAACTCTTTTGGATCTCACCAAGGCGTACTTTCACATTACTATCTGGGAGCAACACAAGAGATTTCTTTGCTTCTGTGTCCTGGACCACTCTTTCCAGTTCTGGGCTTTACCTTTTGGCCGGCCATGGTTTCTTGCACTTTTTCAAAGGTCGTGGTGGCGACGGCGGCAGCAGCAGTGTTCTTGCACAAGCAAGGGCTCTGGATTCACCAGGATTTGGATGATTGCCTGATTTGTTCAGACTCTTGGAAGAGGTCCAGGGACGAGACAGCCCTGGTGATACATTGGCTATAGAGACTGTGTTTTGTTGATCACTATCCCAAGAGAGGGCTGGTTTCTTCCCAGGATTTGGAGTATCTCGGGACTCTGTTCAGCATTCTCCTGGGTTGAATGTTCCTCATGCGGGAGAGGTTATTTGGGTTGGAGAACCAGCTCAGAGGGTTCTGTGCTCAGTCAGTCCTCTAAGCCTGGGGCTACCTCCAACTCCTAGGGTCCATAGTTTCAACCTTAAAGCTAGTCCTTTGGGCCAGGGTGCAAACATGCTCATTCCAGAGACAACTGTCTCCCTTGTTCTCCCTGTTTGCAGTTTGTATGGTATTTGCAGTCTTGCCATGTGGTGATTGGGATGTCCTTGAAAGCACCAAGCTGGGTAACAGTCACCATGGATGCCAGCCTAAAAGGTTGAGGAGCTCACTGTCTGTTTGCTGAGGAGGCCTCCTGGTCAATGTACCAGTTTGGAGACCAGTGTGTTCTGCCCGGTGCTACTGATGTTCTAGCCTCTCCTGGCAGGCCAAGTGGTCCATTGGTTCTTGCCAGAGCAGTGGCATAGGTCAACAAGCCAAGTGAGTTTGACAGTCTGGAGGATTTTAAGAACATAAGATATGTAATACTGGGTCAGAACAAAGTTCCATCAAGCCCAGTATCCTGTTTCTAACGGTAGTCCATCCAGGTCACAAGTCCCTGTCAGGTTCCGAAAAGGTAGACAGATTCCATACTGCTTATCCCAGGGGTAAGCAGTAGATTTCTGTAGTCCACTTTAATAATGGTTTATGGACTTCTCCTCCAGGAACTTGTCCAAACCTCTCTTAAACCCAGCTATACTAACAGCTTTTACTACATCCTCTGGCAATGAATTCCGGAGTTTGATTATGCATGGAGTGAAAAAATATTTTCTTTGATTTAGTCTTAAATGTGCTACACTCCAGCTTCATTGTGTATCTCCTAGTTTTTCTACTTCTTAAAGAAGTAAAGAACCAATCTACGCTTACCTGTTCACTCCACTCATTATTTTATAGACCTCAGCCATCTCTGTTCCAGGCTGAAGAGTCCTAACCTTTTAAGCTTTTCCTCGTAGGGGTATCCTTCCATCCCCTTTATCATTTTGGTCACTCTTCTCTGTGCCTTTTCTAATTCCCCTATATCCTTTTTAAGATATAGCGACTAGAATGGCACACAATATTCAAAGTGCGGTCGCATTATGGAGCAATATAGAGGCATTATAATATTCTTGGTTTTATTCTCCATTCCTTTCCTTATTATTCCTAGTATTCTATTTGCTTTCTTGGACCTCTGTTACAGCATACTGTGCAGAGGGTTTCAACCAGACCATCATCCTGTCATCCTTTAGAGAGTTGACTCTTTGGGTGGACCCTACTTTGCTTCTGGTGGACATGAGGAGGGGGTTAATTACTTGGAGAATAATAATTCCTTCTGTTGATGGGATTATCTCTTAGACCTTTCTTTGGACCACTGAAGGGAACAATCAGCAGCCAAGTCCTTGATTTGCCCACTGGATTGAGGAGGCTATTGGTTCATCATATTTTTCATCTGGAAAGCACATTCTGGAGGGAGTCAAGGAGCTCACTCCATTAGGGCACAGGTCTCCTGGACGGAGTCTGCCTTAGTGTCCAGAGGACATCTGTAAGGCAGCAGCTGTGTCATCTCAGCACTACAGCTTGTATGTGGGAGCTGGAGCAGATGGCGCTTTGGCAGTGCCATTCTGTCCAGAACGTTGACTCCATGGGTACATGCCATCTGTCTGGACTAGTCTAGCAGTATAAGGAAGGAGAAATTTTACATAACTGATCATTTTTGTCATTGAATTTTGCTAGACCAGACCAGGACCCATTCTGAAAGACTTTTCCTACTGTTTTGGGAATCCTGCTGCCTCTTGATTGCATGGTCAAATTCAGGGCCTGAAGAAGAATCTCTTATAGTAAGAGAGCCAAATACATGTTCCTATTGACTATGCCAAATTCTGGTGGTTGAATGATGATGATTATAGCTTCTGAGTTTTCAGTCTTACTTAATGCTTTGGAAGTGTCATTCTAGCTTCTCTGTGCTGCACCAGAGGAAATATCAAGCAATTGGCATCACTGGAAGTTACTCTGCTGGCTAGGGAGCATAACCCACTCATCTGAACAGGTCTAGCAAGGTTCAAGAAAAGAATATAATCTGGTATGTATAATTTTTTCATTCACAATATTGCTCTGAAAGGAGACATGCAGTTGAATGTTGATTATATTATGCTGGATATTGATTAGGACATCCTTGCTGTTTAATCTAGAAGTTAGGAGATTCTGGAGTCTCTACAGAGAGAGCTATTCCAGCAACTTGTAAAGGACCCATGTAGGAAAGGGCCATACTGGACCCGCTGCTTACAAATAACGAGAGTGGATGATCATCTTGTATCCAGTGATAATTGAACAATGTAGTTTGATATTAGGATAAGGGTAGAGATGGTTCATTAAAAAATGAGGGTCCTGGACTTGAGGAAGACTAACTTTGTCAAGATGGGAGAATACTTCAAGAAGTTGTTAGATGAGTAGGAATAGCTGGGGGATATCTATCGTGGAGATATCACGGTGGTGGTCTCTCTCAATCTCTCCTCAGCCTTTGAGCTCATTGACCATGTCACTCTTCTGGCCCAATTGCGCAACTTTGGGCTTTGAGGCACAGTCCTTCGCTGTTTTTGCTCTTTTCTTTCACAGCGGTCCTTATCAGTTTCTTCAGGTAACCTATCTTCTTCCTCTTCACCCCTCCTCTGTGGTGTCCAAGTTTGTGAATTGTGCAGCCTTTGACTGCTTTGAATGCATAAGCAGAACCTCTGCTATTGCCATAGGTGCACATAGAATTGCCTGGTTCCAGGCATCTGACTTGGAAATCTGGGTACAGGACAAACTAAGGAATATACCTTGCACAGGAGAAAATTTCTTTGGCAAGAATTGGCAGAAAAAATGAGATAGATGCTGACAATATCACATTGGATAGATTGTCTAAATCTACAGCTGATCCTGCGAGAAAAAGATCCTCTAAGAAACCATTCTTAAGCAAGAAGAAAAAGTTTTATTCCTCCTATACCCAGCAGGGACATCATTTCGGTCAGTCTGCCCAAAAGGAACAGCAGCAACAACCTAGGCAATAAAGGAAGCCAAAAGCAGCTAAGCCTCAACCAGCTCAGCAGACTCAGCCTCCACAGGGGCTTTGACGCCTGGCTAGAGAACTTTGCCTTCCTGGCCCTGAATGGTCCAGAACCCTCCACCATTCCAGGAAGGTTATGTCATTTTGCCCCCAGATGGGGTCAGATAACAGCAGAAAATTGAGCTCTATTGTAAGAGAGGGGTACAAGCTTCATTTCCTCAGCATGCCCCCTCCTACAGTAGTAAGACAGTTCAAGTCTCAGACCTCTCTCAGCGACCAGTTAGGTCAAGAAGTCACTATGCTATGCTCTATGCTCAGGGGGCAATAGCAGAGGTACCCATTCCCCAATGGGGTACAGGGTTTTACTCCCCCTATTTCCTTATTCCAAAGAAAACAGGACAGACCCATTCTAGACTTCAGAGACTTGAACAAATTCCTGTTCAGAGAGAAGTTCAAAATCATTTCTCTAGGAACTCTGCTGCCATACCTTCAGAGTCAGGATTGGCTTTGTTCTCCAGATCTCAAGGATGCGTACACTCATGTTCTCATCCATCCAACTCACTAAAAGTTCCTTCGATTCCTGTTTCAAGGGAAGCACTACCAATACAGGGTTCTTCCTTTTGGCCTGGCTTCTGCACCAAGGGTGTTCACAAAATGCATGGCTGTGGTAGCAGCATTTCTCTGCACCCTGGGAATATTTGTCTTCCTTTACTTAGACGACTGGCTCATTCGAGCCCCTTCAGAGCCAGAGGCCAGGATGGCTCTGTCTCGCACAATATGCATCCTTCATTATTTGGGACTTGTCATAAACTTCCCAAAGTCCAACCTTGCTCCCACTCAATCCCTAGAGATTATAGGAGCTCTTCTGGATACCAGACAGACAAGGGCCTTCCTTCCAGAGCCCCGCTGCCTTCGCATGGTGCAGCTAGCTTCCCAAGCAGTGCTAAAACCTCACCTCACTGCTCGGGAAATGCTACAGTTGCTAGGCTACATGGCATCCACCGTGCATGTGGTTCCTTATGCTCGCCTCCATATGAGGGCAGCCCAGTGGACTTTATCCACTCAGTGGACTCAGGCCTCAGTTTGCCTGTCAGACAAAATAGCAAATTCAGATCGCCTTATTTTGTCCCTCCAATGGTGGTAGTCCCCCAAAAACCACCAGGTGGGGTCTCCTTTTCAGCAACCTCCACCCCAAGCCACTCTAACAACAGATGCTTCTCAGGTGGGTTGGGGTGCCCACCTGCATGGCCTTTCTACCCAGGGTACCTGGACTCCACAGGACGCTTATCTCCACATCAACCTCCTGGAGCTCAGAGCAAACTTCCTTGCTCTTCGAGTATTTCACAGCCAGCTTAGCTACAAGACAGTCCTAGTTCAAACGGACAATCAGGTAGCCATGTTCTATGTGAACAAGCAGGGCGGAACAGGCTCTCTGTCGCTGTGCAACGAAGCTTTGCGACTATGGGCCCTCGCCAGAGAACATCAGATTCATCTCCTTGAGGTGTATCTTCCAGGCATTCAAAACTCTTGGGCAGACAAACTCAGTTGAGTTCTGCTTCCACACGAATAGTCTCTCCATGCACACCAGGTGGCCCAAATCTTTCAAATTTGGAGAACCCCGGACATAGACCTCTTTGCAAGTCTGCTGAATGCCAAATTTCCCCGTTTCTGTTCCAGAATTCCGGCTCGGGGTTGTCAAGCCAGGGATGCTTTCCTCCTTCATTGGGGTCAGGACATCCTGTATGCCTTTCCACCCATTCCCCTAATTCCCAAAACCCTGTTCAAGCTTCAGAGAGACAGAGGTCATATGATCCTCATAGCTCCACGTTGCCCTCGGCAACCGTGGTACCCTCTGGTCCTACGTCTCTCTCAAGCTCCGCCTCTGGAGTTAGGATCTGCTCCAGATCTTTTTTCTCAAGAGGATGGGATGCTGTGGCATCCCAATCCCCAGTCTCTGCATCTCAGGGCCTGGTTGCTGAAAGCCTAGAACTTCACGGTCTTAACCTTTCCTAGCAGGTAAAGGATATCCTTCATGCTTCCAGGAAGCCTTCCACAAGATGCTCTTATGCATTTAGGTGGAAAAGGTTTACCATATGGTGCTTGCAGAAGGGTCCTAACCCTCTTGCGATACCTCTGGAATCATTACTGGAGTATCTCCTTCATTTATCAAATGCAGGGCTTAAGAGCAATTCAGTGAGAGTCCATTTGAGTGTTATTGCAGCTTCTTTCAAGCCTCTAAATGGACAACCTATTTCCTCTCATCCACTCATAGCGAGATTTATGAGAGGCCTTCTTTTAGCTAAGCCTCCCATTAAGCCACCACCGGTGGCATGGGACTTAAATCTGGTTCTTGGGCAGCTCATGAAACCACCCTTTGAACCATTAGCCACTACCTCTTTGAAATTCCTTTCCTGGAAGGTCATCTTTCTTATTGCAATCACATCAGCGCGTCACATCAGTGAATTGCAAGCGTTGTTGGCTGATCCTCCTTATACAAGGTTCCATCATGATAAGGTAGTCCTTAGGACTGATCCACACTTTATGCCAAAGGTGGTGTCGCCCTTTCATTTAAACCAAGCAGTTTACCTTCCTGTATTCTTTCCAAGGCCTCACGCCTCAAATGCAGAAAGGAATCTTCATACTTTGGACTGTAAAAGAGCTTTGGCCTTTTACTTGCAAAGGACACAGCAACATAGAAAGTTCTCTCAACTCTTTGTTGCTTTTGATCCTAGTCATTTGGGATGTCCAGTCTCCAAAAGGACACTGTCCAACTGGATTGCAAAGTGTATATCTTTTGCCTATGAGAGCAAGAACCTTCCTCTTGAAGGCCATGTCACAGCTCACAATGTGAGAGCCATGGCAGCCTCAATGGTTCATCTTCACTCTTTGCCTATCGACGACATCTGTCGAGCAGCTACTTGGGCTTCGGTTCATACCTTGTAGTGTAAACCGCTCTGATGCTTCGGCCTGAGCGGTATATCAAATGTAATAATAAACATAAACATACCTTCACAGCCCATTACTGCTTAGACAAGGACTCCTGCTTGGATGCCTTGTTTGGTCAGGCTGTTCTTAAACACCTGTTCCGCACTTAATCAACTCCTACCCATCAAGCGGGATATAAAACCTGTTTAAATAAATAAATAAATATGTGAAGAGAACATTCCTGCTTGTTCTTGAGATAGAATAGTTACTCACCTGTAACAGGTGATCTCCGGCAACAGCAGGAATTTAGTTTTCACAACCCACCCACCTCCCCTAGGAGTTGTATCTCTCTTTCTCTCTTTCCCTTTCTCTTTTGTCTCAGCTATATACTCAACTGGAGAGGGATAGTTGGGAAAGGCGGGAAGGCAGCACACAGGCGCTGTGGGATGCTCCCAAAAGCTTTCCTTTTGGACACTGGGGAGCATTCCCGCACAGGTTCCGTCGGTGCCGACGATACCCATATGTGAAGACTAAATTCCTGCTGTTCCCGGAGATCACCTGTTACAGGTGAGTAACTATGCTTTCTGGAATGCAGAGGATTTTCAGACTTGAAGGCAATATGGTTTTACTAGAGGCTGGTCTTGTAAGATGAAACTGATTAATTTATTTGGATGACCAAAAGAGCTGGACTGCAGAAGAGTACTAGATGTAAGTAAAGTTCAGCAAAGCCTTTGAAACAGTTCCGCATAGATGACTTATAAATAGAATATCCTAGGAATGGACACTAAAGTGATGGGCTGGGATTAGATATTGGTTGAGTGGGGGGTAACAAAGGTACTGGTAAATGGACATTACCAGTGTTGTGCAGCAGGGATTGGTATTTGGTCTTTATATGAGCTGTCGTAAGATTTGCCACTGTGCAGATTATACCAAAATGTACAATAGGGTAGTAGACACCCAGGAAATGTGTAGATAATTTGAGGATCGATCTAGCAATGCTTGATAAATGGTCAAGAATTTGTCATTAAGATGTAATGCTAATATATATATATTTTGGCTATACATTTGGGCTGAAAAAATCTAAAGGGAGGGGGAAGTATTTCTGCCCAAAAAAGAATAGAACATGAGGATGAGTTTTTTTTTCTGATAATCTTAAGATGTCCCAGTGTGTAGAAAAGATGACACTGAAAGCCAGAAATATGCTTAGGTGCATACGGAGAGGAATGGCCAGGAAGAAAGAGGAGATGATAGTGCCTCTGTATAAATTCCTTTTGAGACTGGATGATATACATTCCAGGATACTGAAGGAGCTCAGAGAGGTTCTGGCAGAGCCTTTAAAGGATATTTTAATAGATCCTTGGACACTGGAGAGGTTCTGCAGGACTGGAGAATGGCTGATGTGGTATCTCTTCGCAAAAGTGGTAATAGGGAAGAGATGACAAACTAAGCTGGTAAGCCTTACCTCAGTGGCAGGAAAAGTGTGTACTTTCTAGAAACCGAAGCAACATGGTTTTTCTAAAGGACGATCATGCCAAAGAAATTTGATTGAGTTCTTTGACTGGATGACCAGAGAACTAGATCAAGGGCATGTGATGGATGTGATCCACCTAGGTTTTGGCAAATCTTTGATACTGTTCCTCATAGGAGGCTTATCAATAGACTGAGCAGCCTGGGGATGGTGAACTAGCTCATAAATCAGTTGATTGACCAATGACAGAAAGTGGTGGTAAATGGAATTCTTTCAGAAGAAAGGAAGGTGAGTACTGGTCTGCCCCAGGGATCTGTCCTGGGACCGGTACTGTTCAATGTATTTATGAGTGATATTGCTGAAGGATTGAAGGGAAAAGTCTGCTTTTTTGCAGATGTGAAAATTTGCAACAGAGTAAACTCCTCTGAGGGAGTGGACAACATGAGGAAAGATCTACAAAAGCTGAAAGAATGATCTAATACTTGACAGTTAAGATTTAATGTGAAGAAATGCAGAGTCGTGCACTTGGGATGCAGAAATCCAAGGGAATTGTATGTGATAGGGGGCAAGAGGTTGGTGTGCATGGACCAGAAGAAGGACCTCAGAGTAATTGTTTCTGAGGATTTGAAGGTGGCAAAATAGTGTAACAAGACGGTGGCCAAAGCCAGAAGGATGCTGAGTTGTTGTATACAGAGAGAGGAATAAACAGAAAGGAGGAGGTATTAATGTCCCTATACAAGTTGTTGGTGAAGCCTCACTTGGAGTATTGTGAACATGTTTGGAGACCATACAGTTGTGGTCAACATTATCGTCACCCTTGCATTTTAGGTATGTTGTGTACAATATCTTGAGAAATAATTGAAAATATTCCAACTGTATGTCAGAATATTTTAACAGTATTTTCAAAGGTATACAACAAATAAAAGATATCTGTGCAACTTAGACATAGTAATTTGCCCTGCTGGAGGACCTATGACCTTCGACCCAGACCTAGTTTTCTGACACTAGGTTGCACATTTCGCTCCAAAATACCTTGGTGGTCCTCTGATTTCATGAGTGGAGGAGTGGCCTAGTGGTTGGGGCAAGGTACTTCAGGCCGGAAGGTCAGGGGTTCAAATCCCACTAGAGGACAGCAACCTTGGGCCGGAAGGACTGGGGTTTCTAGTCCCACAGGTGCTCCTTGAGGTCTTGGGCAAGCCACTTCACCCTCTATAGCCCATGTTCCCTGTAAAATAATTATCTCCAAGTTATAATGCCCTGTTCAATGTAATTTCAGTTTGTTCAATGTAAACCGCCTTGATGATATGAAAGGCGGGGTATAAGAAATGTTAAATAAATAAATAAATGATTCCTTTAATACATTCCAGGCCTCCAGTTCCTGAGGCAGCAAAACAGCCCCACAATATTATGGAATCTCAACCATATGTAACTGTAGGAAGGATGTTTTTTTCCTTATAAGCTTCATTTCCTCACCTGTAAATGTATCGCTGATCTGCATTGCCAAAGAACTCAAGTTTGATTTCATCTGTCCACAGAACATTTTCCCAGAAGGTTTGTGGTTTCTCAAGGTGGGTTTGGGCAAAAATCAGGAGTGCCTTATTATGTCTGTCTTTGAGCAGTGGGGTCCTCCTTGGCCTTCACCTATGAAGTCCTTTGTTTACTGCGCGGCATATGGAGCCAGGTCAGCCTTAAGCTCTTTGGATGTTGTACAGGGTGTTTTTCCAACAGTTCGCACTAACCTTCGAAGACGTTTTATATTAATCTTCCTCTTCCCATCACGTCTCAAAGTTTTTTTGGAGGGAAGTCAGAAGCGACAGGCCATGTGTGCAGAAGCACATGGCCTGATGGTGCCGCCAAGCCGAACCACACCCCCCCCCCCCCACCTGCAATACTGGAATCAGCCAAAAATCCATCCACCAAACGTACCACATCCCACAATAAATCTTTTTATGCTCTTGTCGGAGCCAACCGAGGGAGGGCTGGAATTGTATAACCAACCCCCTCCAGACGGTAGCCTCCTTTTATTATTTTTTATCGCCCCATAGGTAAATCACAATCACTTATCTTCAACGAGATTCTTATCCTCTTATCTCCTCCCGTAAAAAATCTTATTCATGTCCAAAGAGTAGCTGCCATAAATGAAGCTGCACGACGTGCACGTTTCGGATAGACTCCTGTATCAAGTGCAAAATACTTCTTTTATCTTGGCAACAAAAACGCCGTCTAATCATTATGCCCTATATCTCAATTCATGATAGTGTGGGATAAACAGAGAGGATCTTTAAGGGAAAAGAAGGAATTGTACAGCTTAGTAGATGGTATTGAAGGGTATACTGGATAGGCTGTATGGTCTTTATTTGTCATCATTTTTCTGTATATTTCTGTGACAGAGTAAGTGGTAGTGGAACCTAGCTTGCTGCTCTAACCATTAGGCAGCTGCTTCACTTGCAGTGGTGCTCCTAGGTGGCTGCTTTATGATAAATTTAACTGTAAGTAACTATTCTTCATTTCTAATACAATCTGTCATGAGAGGATTCCATTTCTTGGAATATTGAATTTATTTTAGTTTTATTGATCATGTAGTTCTGATATGCATACCTATTTCAGTTTGAATGGCAAACAATGATGTCTATAACTCTGTATAACAACTAATAAAAGGCCTCTCCAGTACTAGGAAGTTAAAAAAAATTACAAAATGCTAAACTCAAGACATACTAAACTCAAGACATCAAGAAATGCTAAACTCAAGACAAACAAAAGACCTCACTGACTTCCGAAAAAGATTAAAGACATTCCTTTTCAAGGAACACTATGATCATTCCCAACATCGGTCCCCTACCTCAAGCCAAAAAAGCACCTTAACACCATCCCTTACCTGCCTCCCTGATTCAAGCATCATTCAACTGTCCCTTCAACCTCGCCCTTCAAGTCATATTTAAACACTACAGCACATAATCCACTCAGACCAAATTATAGTTACTCTGTTATTGTACGTAGTTAATTGTTTAATGTACCTTATTCTGTTAATTGTAAACTGCCTTGATTACCAGTTAGGGCGGTATATAAGAATGTGAAATAAATAAATACTACACAAAGGGAAACAAATGATAAATTTTAATTGTTCAATGCACTGGGGCTATTACCACTACCCCTTATCTTCACTTTGTGCTCGTGTTTAAAATCAGAACCACCATACCTCTGTTTCTTCCCCCATGAATATGGCGTACAACGTCCTGTAGCTTGCAGCAGTCATTTGCTTAGACTGCATATCTATGATATGGCTAACGAATAAGCCAACCTGAGGTGTTACAGATTTTTGGACATTATGGCAATATAAATGCTTGCACATGTGCATGAATATTTGTTTTTAAGTTGCAAGTAACAAAAATGTCTTTAAAACTATCCAGTGAACAAATTGAAGTCAGAATGGAACTAATGGCTGAGTATTAAGGAGAGAGACAGTTCTAAAATTGTTATACTAAGTTCCGCTTTACTGAGGTCCCTGCTTTCTTTCTTTTTTATTGTTGAGCAGTGTGTTGAACAGTTAAAATTGTATCACTTTTTTGATGAAGAGTCTTTTGAGTTTAGCAGTCTATAATTCCAGCACACTAAGCAAGATTTAAATTTGATAGGAAAAGAGAACCGTTTCCTGTGATTTTTTTCTGTAACTGCTATGGTGATGACCACACGCTGTAGATTGACTTGATCCTCCGTTTTTTCCTGTGTTACCTTGGCTTCAGTGTCGCCACTTGGCATGAATGTCTATTCATTTTGGTTTGTTGCAGTTTTACTAAATGATAGTTTCTAGTTTTACTTCCACTTTTCTATGGAATTTTCAGTTCTTTCACATAAAAACAAAGTTTATGTGACGCTGTGCATTTGAGATGCTCTGGGGAAAAGAAGATTCTGCAGAACCCCGACAAACTGACAGAATTAAGAAACAGATCCCTGTTTTCTCTTTAGAAATGTGCAACAATATACCCAGTGCTCCTGAGCTGGGGGAGGGGGCGGGGCACGAACACCTCATTCCATTTAATATTTACAGGGATATAACCTCAAAAGCTTAGCAGGAAAATAGAGATGAAAACAAGATGGCCAATGATGGAGAAAGGTAAGTGAAAGCTGTGACCATGAATATGTGGAGGAGAAGAGCATAAGATTTGCCAGACTGGGTCAAACCAAAGGCCCATCAAGTCCAGTATTCTGTTTCCATCAGTGGCAATCCAGGGTATAAGTACCTAGCAGGATGCCACAACATAGACAGATTCCCCCAGTCCCTTTAATCATGGTTTATGGATTTTTCCTCCAAGAACTTGCCAAACCTTTTTTTAAACCCGGCTACACTAACAACTTTTCCTACATCCTCTGGCAATGAATTCCAGAGCTTAATTACACACTGAGTGAAAAACACATTTTCTTTGGTTTGTCTTAAATGGTCCACTTAGATTCACTGCACACACTCCAGTCTTATTTACTCATTCTGCTCCACTCATTTTATAGATATCTATCATATGCCCTAACCTTTTAGGTCTTTCCTCATAGGGTATCTTATCTACTTTATCATTTTGGTGACTCTTCTATGTATTTTTCTAAATCTGCTACATCTTTAAGATGGGGCAACCAGAACTACACACAATACTCGAGATGTTATTGCTCCATGGAGCAGTTCAAAGGCAATATGATATCCTTTTATTCTTCATTCCTTTTCTTGTAATTCCTAACATTCTATTAGATGTCTTAGATGGCTGGGGGGGGGGGGGGCGGACGCGGACGCTATGAGGGTTTGTTTGTTTTTTTGCTTTGTGTATTGCCAGGCTGTGGTGGTATGAAGCAAAAATGGAAGTTGAATAAGGTATAGCTGTAAAGGGTCACCAATATGTTGTTGACAGCGTACTCATTGGGGATGGTGGGAGGAGGAGAAGGGTCACTGTCTTCTATTGGAATTGTGGAATAGCACACAGGCCCTTTGAAAAGGAGCTACAATATACATGTTGGGGAGTGGGGAGGGGGGCGGCAGCACTGTGACAAAGGTTTCAGGACCAGCTCCTAAATGTTTAAGCTAGTTTCTAGATCCTAAGAAAATTTGTCAGGGCCCATCTTGTCCTCTTGCAATTTTTCACAATGATCTTGTGATTTAACAACTTCGAATAATTTTGTGTCATCTGCAAATTTGTTCATCTTGTTGCCATTTCCAGATCATTCATAAACTACTACTGCTACTAATCATTTATATAATGCTATTGGGTATATGCAGCACTGTACACATAACACATAACAGTTTGTCTCTATCTACAGAGTTCACAATCTATTAAGAAAGACAAACAAAATAAACAGGGGACTAGGGTGATTCTTCACAGGAATGAACAAAAGTGTAGACCGGAAAATAAGGGGTCAGAATGCAAAAGAAGCTTCAAAGAGATGAATTGTTTTTTAAGCCTGGATTTGAATAGGACCAGAGACTGAGCCTGGTCCTGACAAGTAGTGTATTCCAGGCATATGGGTACGGTAAGGTGGAAAGACTGGAGCTTGGAGTTGGCATGAGAAGAGAGGCACATACTATAGGAGTGATTTGCTTGATGAATGGAGAGGTAATGAGGAGCTGCAGAATGAATACATTGTGTAGGTCAGTAGGAGAAATCTTAACTGTATGCAGAAACGGATAGGGAGCCAATGAAGTGATTTGAGAAGAGGGGTTATGCGAGTATAGTTACCTTGGTGGATGATTAGCTATACAAATGATGGTGAATAGTTGTAGTTTCTGAGATGCCGATTATAAATGCCGGTTCAATCAGTGCTATATATTCTACCTCTCCCATCTTATTTTTTAAACTTGTATCATTTGTATACAGGCATTTCAAAGTATATGTTTTGTTCATATTGAAAATCTGCTTGTTAGGGGTAACTTGTAATTTTTCAACTCTGTTTACTAAAAGGCACTTGGATTGCTTTTTACTTCTACTTCAAAGATCAGACTCGTTCTCCGAGAGCCAGGAGCTCTTTACACAGTGTACATGTATGACTTCTCAACAACTAGACCAGTGGTTCTCAACCATTTTTGTACCGTGACCCCTTTTACCATTGGTCAACTTGTGGTGACCCCCAATGATAAAATCAAATGAGTCTCTCTTCCTTTACCGTTAACACATTGTCGCTGTAATCACCAACAACATCCTTACCATCCCCTATGAACGAACAAAATATAATCAACGAACCTGCAACAGAGCTTTTGAACTATACGCACCCTCCCTCTGGAACTCATTACCGAGCCAAATCAGAAACACTGGTGATCTATCTGCATTCCGGAAACAACTAAAAACCATCCTCTTTCATGAATACCTTGGACCAGAAACAGACAACCTTCACTGACAACCCACAGTCCTTCTGCCAAATCCCCAAAATACCCTATAAGAGACTCATGTCTATTGTCTAAGTCTTTACTATCTGTTTGGATCGTCAATGTTGGCCCCCCCGGTGATGGCTCCCCCCCCCTCTCTATAATGATTACTGTCCACCCACACCCTCTTTGTTAAACTGCTTTGACCCGGTGAAAAGCGGTATATAAATGCAGTTAAATAAATAAAATAAATAAATAAAATCATTTGTTGAATTATTAATATATTATAGGCCTTTGCAATATGTTTTTATTTATAAAATTTACTTATTTAAACCACAATAATTAATCACAATAACAAGTAAAAATATTTGATTTCAAAATTATGATGATTTTGTAGTCAAATCACTAATATGAAATAAAATTATTTTTTCTACCTTTGTCTGACCAATTTATTCTCTGATCATGCCGGTCCCGATCTGAGGCTTCTGTTTTCCTGTCTTCTCTTAGCTCTCTTTCTGTGGTCTATGGTCCATCTGCCATTTCTTATCTCTTCTTTCGTTTTCTTCACTTCTTTCTATCAGCCTGTTTCCAGTCCCAGTAACCCTCCCCAGTATCAGCCCCTTTCCAGTCCTCACTCTCAGTACCTTCCAATGTCAACTTGCATTCCCATGACTGCCACTGGTGTCCATTCCCTTCCAGTCCCCCTCCTTCCCCACTGACCAGTCCCTTCTAGTACAAATACCATGGCAGCCCCTCTCAGATCCACTCCCTTCCAGTTCCATCCTCCCATCCCCTTGTATCAGCCCATTTGTAGCCTTAGTCCCCAGTTTTCTTCCAGGGCCAGCAGCTCTATCCTCCCCTCCCCACAATCAGCCCATTCCCAGTCGAAGCCCCCCAATCAGCTCACTTCCAGTGCTAGCTTCCCCTAATCAGCCCATTACCACTCCTACCCCCCCATCAGCCCATTACCAGTCCTAGCCTCCTCTAATCAGCCCATTTCCAGTTCTAACCTCCCCGATCAGCTCATTTCCAATACTAGCCCCCCATTCATTCAGCACATTATCAGTCCATTCCCAGTCCTAGCTTTCCCTAATCAACCCATTACCAGTCCTAGCCCCCCCATCTGCCCATTATAATCCTAACCCACACTGTCTCTCCCCTCTGTCCATTATTTATCCCCATCTGTCCATTATGTCCCCGTCTCTTCCCTTTGTCCATGTCAGCCCCCCTCCATCCCTCCCTCCATCAATGTCAGCCACCCCTCCCTCCATCTCTCCATGTCAGCCCCCCTCCCCCTCTCTCCATGTCAGCCCCCCTGTCCATGTCAGCCCCCCTTCCTCCATCCATCCCTCCATGTCAGTCCTCCCTCTGTCCATGTCAGCCCCCTCCCTCCATCCATCAATGTCAGCCACCTCCCTCCCCTCCCCCCTCTCTGTCAGCCCTTTCTCCCCTCCCCCTTTCTCCATGTCAGCCCCCTCCCTCCATCCATCCATGTCAGCCCCCTCCCTCCATCCATCAATGTCAGCCCTCCCCTCCCTCCATCCATGTCAGCCCTCCCTCCCTCCGTCAATGTCAGCCACCTCCCTCGCCTCCCCCCTCTCTGTCAGCCCTCTCTCCCCTCCCCCATCTCTCCATGTCAGCCCTCCCTCCATGTCAGCCCCCCTGTCCATGTCAGCCCTCCATCCATCCCTCCATGTCAGCCCTCCCTCTGTTCATGTCAGCCCCCTCCCTCCATGTCAGCCCCCTCCATCCATCCCTCCCACCCTCCATGTCAGTCCCCCTCCGTCCATGTTATTCCCGTGCTCTCCCTCCCTCCCATGTCAGCCCTCCTCTCCCTCCCTCCCTCCATCCAACCATGTCAGCCCACCTCTCCTCCCTCCCTCCATCCATCCAGGTCAGCCCCCCTGTCCACGACAGCCCCCCTCCCTCCATGCATCCCTTCATGTCAGCCCTGTTGCAGATTACCTGCCCCCTCCTCCCCTCTCCCTGTCTGCCTGCTACTGCCCTGTTCTTCTGCAGCCGCGGTTCCCTGTCTCTTAGGGAACTGCAGCTGTGCCTGCGAAACCATTGCAGAGCCTTCCCATCTCTCGGCAGGCTCCGTGCTGCATTGTCCCGCCTCCAAAAGAAGTGGTAAATAACTTCCTTTGGAGGCGGGTCAATGCTGCACGGAGCCCGTCAAGAGACAGGAAGGCTCAGCAACGGTTTTACAGGCATAGCTGCGGATCTCCAGGAACAAGCAGGAATGAGTCTTTACATATGGGTACGTCGGTACCGATGGAGCCTGCACGGGAATGCTCCCCAGCATCCAATCAGAAAGCTTTTGGGAGCATCCCTCGCGCCTGCGCGGTGACTTCCCGCCTTTCCCACTGCCTCTCTTCAGTTTTTGTTTTTCCGCGGAGCCAACAGGACATCGTCCTGTCACCGCAGAAACTTTTTTCTTTAAAAATACTTATTTTCTTGTGGTCGCGGCTGTTTTTCCCGCCGATACCGGTACCGCCGGTGCTTTATTTTCTTTTTCAAAACTTAGAGAAATATTTCTCCTCAGTTTTTTTGTTTAACTTTTTTGGGCCTACCAGGCCTTTTCCAACATGGAGCCGCCTTCTCCTAAGAAGTGCCTTCACTGTGGAAAATTAGTTTTCTTTTTAGACTCCAATACTTGGTGTCTAACCTGTTTGGGTCCTGACCCTTTTTCCCCTGATACCTCAGGCTATTTTATTGGGAGAAGACCTTCCCTTTTTTGTTTCCCTCGATGCCGTTTTTCCTCCTGAAGTGAGGACACCAGTTTATTCTTCTCTCCAGGATCAGGTAACCCACAAACAGTCTGTTAAGACTAGCCAATTCTTGAAGGGTAAGTCTCATGCCCAGCATGATGACAGCTCCGGCTTTACCCTCAAGACCTCATTGGCAATAAAACCTCGGCGGGAGTCTTCGGGCTCCAAAGCATTTACGGGGTTTCAGGTTTGTCCTGGGGCTCACCCCTCACAGAACATACCTGGGCCGTGCCAGGGGGTGGCATCCGCTTCGAGCGGTACCGATAACCCGGCATCGGTGTCGAGTGCTGCACTCTTCACCAGGGATCGTCATCGAGCATCCTCGCTACCTTCGGGTCCGAGCGATACGACTCAAATTGACTTTCCTATATCACAGCCATGCTCGGGGTTGGTACCGGCTTCGAGCGGTACCGATACCCCGGCAGCGGCATCGGTGTCGAGTGTTCCACTCTTCACCTGGGATCGTCATCTGGTATCCTCGGTACCTTCGGGGCCGATCGATACGTCCCAGATTGACTGTCCTGTATCTTCGCCATGCTCGGGGTTGGTATCGGCTTCGAGCGGTACCGATACCCCGACATTGGTGCCGGGATTGAGAGTGCCTCCCTTCACCGGGCATCGTTTTCGGACGTCCTCGCTACCTTCGGTACCGATCGATGCGACTCCGATTAACCTTCCTGTATCGGCATCCCCGATACCACAAACAACGTCGGTACTTTCTAGACATGTATCGATGGACTCGCTCGCTTCGATGCTGAGTCTGGAATCGATATCCAGTCTAGATGATTTGATACCGACGTGCTTCGGAACCGATCCATATCGTTTACGGCTTCGCAGTACCGAGGATATTCATCAAGGCTCTTGGCTTACCTCGGTACCGCTTCAGCAGCCCCCGAATACTGCTTCGATGACATTATTGTCCCCGATACCGATACCGGTGTCGGGGTCGATTCCTGCAGTTCCGTCGGTGCCATCGATCCTTTCTATGCCTAGTTTGGAATCGATACCAGGCACTTACGATGCAGTACTAACTGCTTCAAATCAGAAACTCTCAGGATCACTGTCCATCGAGCAGGATTCTTTTTCTGCACCAGTCCAGTATCTCTTCTGGTGCTCAAGCTGCTCCTTCAACCTCAGCTTGCCCAGGATTAGTTCCTATTGGAAATCCTTCTTTTCAGGAGTTTCTCCTTGACATGGCAACCTTTCTTGCCATTCCTATTCCTGGTTTTTCTCTTGACCAAGATCCTGTAGAAAAGGAAAATATAATGCTTCCTTTACATCATTCTTTACAGGATCTTCTTCTGAGGATATGGGAATCACCGTTGAGGGTTCCCTTGCCTTCTACAGCCATAGACATTCTGTATCAGGTACCTCCCTCTCCAGGGTTTCAGAAAAACCAACTTCCACATCATTCCTTGGTAGTGGAATCAGCATTGAGGAAGGTAAGAAGTAAGAAGCATTCTTCTTATCCGCCAGGTCGTGCATCTAAAGCACTTGATGCCTTTGGACGTCAAACCTTCCAAACTTCTATGCTGGCTTCAAGAATTATTTCATATATTTTCTATATGAGTCTGACACTTCAGGAGGTCACAGAGAAATTATCTCTTGTCTCCTTTTCTATCAGATCCTAAGGCCTCTGACTATTCCTTGCTTCTTAATCATAGCAGGAATATCTCTTGGTTCCTTTCTCGTGCTTCTCTAGACTCTTTTGAGTCTGTCAGCAGACCCTCTGCTATTGCCATTGGAGCACGTCATACAGCCTGGCTGCAAGCTTCTGACTTGAGCAGATGGGCACAACATACACTGGGTAATTCTCCTTGTACTGGAGAAAATCTCTTCAATAAAGAGGCTTTACATCAGGTTGCTCATTGCTCCACTGACTTTCCTAGTTCTGGAAACCATCCTAAGCCTTCTTTTTCCCCAGGACGTAGGAAATGTCCTACCAAACCTTCTTTCCCTAAGAAAAGAAAGTTTCACCCTTCTTCTGCCCATCCTCTTGATGTACCCAAGCAAGGGACATCTCATCCTAGTCTGAAGTCTCCAGACTCTAACCAGGCTAATCATAGCCAGCAACCATAGGTTCCTGTATGTTGCAATTCTACAGTTAACTTCTTACCAGAAGTTATTCTTCAAACTCTACACTGGTTTTTCTTTTCCGTATGCTAAGCTGTTAGGATATTTTTGTCCATGGGTTACAGAATTCTCCCTTTTTATCATAAAGGGAGATTACAATTATCCCATGAGAGTTTCTGTCCCCACATGGACATTTTTTCCTTCAGCTGACTTACCATATGGTACGTCACCTACCAACCCCCACTCTTCCAGGGTTTCCCCTGCTCGAGTTGGTACCATACTGAAACACTTCTCTTCTTTCCAGTGTAGATTTTCTACTATCCTTCAATGCATGCTCTGAACAACTCATCAGACAGGGACGGAAATATCCCCGCTCCCTCTGTCTGTTTTTCTCCCTGTTTTTATACAGGGGGATCCCCCTTTTTTCTTTGTTCAGTTGCTGCACATACAGAAGTTCCAGTGCTTACTTTAAAGTTTCTTGCAAGCTACTTTCATTATCTTGCATAATACTATTCATTGCAGGTTATCTTCTTCTAGCCATATCCTTGCCTAGGATGTGGCAGCACTTCTGACTGCTGTCAGTTATCTCATCATTTTCCTGCACAATGCTCTCTGCAATCTTCAGAGAAGCTTTCTACTATGGGCCCTTGCTGTAGAGCATTCATCTTTGTCTCTGAGGGTTTTTTCCATATAATAGAAAAAGCTTTATATAGTCATTCCATGGCTATGTAGGTTCTTTCTACCCTCTTGTCTCCTTTTGTGATACAGAAGACAAGCTTTTTCTGCGTGAATGTCCATGGAGTTCCCAATCTGGCAGGAATTTACCCCTTTTTTCCTTGCAGCTTGGTATTTTTTCTACTCCACTTGGACAACGCATACTCTTTTACTATACATGATACCTCTGAGTCCCTTAACTGGGTCATCCAGGTATCTTAGTCCATGCGTTTCCTTGTCCTTTGGACATGTCAGTGTCCTCCAGTACTCCTGACATGCTCTTACCAGACTGCTATTATCCTCTGTTTTTCACGCAACCATACTGGTTATCCACTAAAATGCATTCCTGCACCACGGAAATAGATTCTCTATATATCTTCAGGTGGGTTTTTTTTTTACCCCCTTATTATTAGATGAATCTTTTCCCTTCACATTCCCCATGTGAATGCTTTTCTGGGGCTCCGTTGCAGGCATATTTTATTTATTTATTTATTATTTATTTATTACAGGCTCTTATATACCGCTCTATTCAGCATCAGCGCGGTTTACAATATAACAACATACCATAATGAACAAACTGTTTGGTTTTACAGAGAACAAGGTCAGAGAACTTGGATAAAACATGGGAAGTCATTACTGCAACTATTTACAAGAGTATTTACAAGTATACATGACAGGATTTGTTCTTAGTTTGGGTAGTGATCAAGATTGGTTAGTTGGTTAAGTAATAATGGGGGAAGAGGTGGGATTTGAGTGCCTTTCTAAAAAGGGATAGATCAGTGATAGCACGAATTTCTGGGGGTAGAGCGTTCCAGCATTTAGGGGCATAGAATCTGAAAGCCCTGTTGGATGTCACTGATAGGCATTTTGTCGCTGCTTTAGGGATGATTAGAATATTTGTTGATATCGTTCTCCTGGATCTGTTGGGTGGAGCGGCCTGAATGAGGTCTATTAGAGAGGAGGAGGTGATGCTTTTAGTGGCCTTAAAGGTTAGTAATAATGTTTTGAACAATATTCTGCCATGTATGGGGAGCCAGTGGAGGTGCTCTAGGATGGGTGTTACATGGTCCCTTCTTGATGCTCCGTAGAGGACTCTAGCAGCGGTGTTCATGGCGAGTTGCAGAGGGTTTAATGTGGAGTGTGGGAGGCCTTGAAGAATGGCATTGGCATAGTCAAGGTGTGGTAAGGTTAAGGCTTGAAATATAGTTCTGAAGTCATCAGGATCAAGCAGGGGGCGAAGATGTCGAAGAGTCCGGATCTTGAGGTAGATTGCCCTGACTACGTTGGATATGTGTAGTTTCAGATCCATGCGTTGGTCAAAAGTGACTCCAAGGTAACGAATGGAAGGTTTTGATTGGAGCTCGGCTTCTTTCACCTTTATATGGGATGGGGGGGAGAAAAGTGGGTCCCTGGTGATGAAGAGAACCTCGGTCTTTTTATGTTGAATTCGGAGGTTCTGGGATTGCAGCCATTCGGATACTGCATCAAAACATTTAGCTAGCGGGGAAAGGTCCATGTGAACTGTGGAGAAAGGCATGTATAGGAGGATGTCATCTGCGTATATCAAGCATTCAACCTTGAAGGACTTGATGATATTGCAAACCGGTTGTATGTATATATTGAAAAAGAGTGAGGATAGGGATGATCCTTGCGGTACGCCTTGCTTTTGGTGGTAAGGTGTAGATGTTGCGGTCCCTGAGGTAACGTACTGCCATCTCTGATCGAGGTATGACTTGCACCACTCTAGGGCAGTGTTATTGATGCCTTTTTCTTTTAGTCGCGCTATTAACAGATCGTGATGTACAGAGTCAAAAGCCGCAGCAATGTCTAAGAAGATAAGAGCAAAGCCTTGGCGGATGTTATCAATGCCTGTGATGATGTTGTTGCAGAGAGTGGTAAGGAGGGTTTCAACACCGTGGAACTCTCTGAAGCCATGTTGGCAGTGGTCCAGAGGGGAGACGGTGTCAATGTGGTCCTGTAACTGTCTTTGAGCTTCCTTTTCAATTATTTTAGCTAGTAGGGGTATGCTAGCTATGGGTCTATAAGATTCAACCTTTTGTGGGTCGAGTTTATGGTTTTTCAAGAGGGGTCTTATGGATGTTCTCTTGAGGGCTGGTGGGAAGGAGCCGGTTGTAAAGGATAAATTAATCATTTTAGTGATGATGGGGCTGAGATCTTGGCGTAGTTCCTTTATCCAGTGGGCTGGGCAAGGGTCAGTTTGTGCAGTAGTCGTGTTAAGAGCAGCGATGGTGTCCTCAACATGTTTTCTGGATGGTGTGGAGAACATGGATAGGTTTGATATGCATATGGTGACTTGAGAAGAGATAGTTGCAATGTTGTTGGTTTGAAGCAACTTGGATTGCAGGAAATCGGCGAAAGCTTGGGGATGAATGGGTTCAGGATGTTTTGGTGAAGGTTCTTTAGATAAGGTTTTGACTAAGTTGAAAAGATCGCGTGGTTTATTTAGTGATCTTTTCAGCGTATCGGTATGGAATTGTTATATCCTCAGACTTATAACCATACATATTTTTATAATCTGTGTGGGCATAAGCCATGCCCATCTATATCTATATATCTATATATCTATATATATATATATAATATATATATATATATATATATATATATCTCACATATTGGACATATCCACACATATATATATAGATATGTATGTATCTTCATGTTTATAGATATATATATCTATACCTACCTATTGGGAGATGTCCATAGGATGCTAAGTATTACCTTCTACCTCCCTAACTGTCTGTGCTATAAAGCTTTTACCTTCTTAAGGGTCCAGACAGTCAACTTGCCTTTTTTCATCTGGCTCAGTAACTGGGAGCGGTTATACACACAATTGCTGCTGTGACGTTAACAGCTTCTATTTTTGTTATAGATCTCCCTATCTATGAAGTATCAAACTTCTATGTCTTCCTAGCTCTTACCAACTAGGAAAGACGGTGTACATCTTCAGTATTTATGAGTACACTTCTGTTTTCCTTGGGAATAGGGGTTTTTTCCATACCCTCTCTTCCTTTCCGGACTGGGCTAATTCTCCAGTTCGGTCAGTCTTCTTCTTTTGGTTCTCAATGATAATAACTCTGTACCTAAAAGAGTTCTCAGCTTTTTCCCATAAAGCTTTCCATTGAAGACCTGCCGTTCTTCTCCTGCCCCAGTTGACACCTGGGTCACCTGCCCATTCCAGATTTGGAACTTCATCCTCACTGCTGTGAAGTTACCTTGAAGATTCCGCTACTGCATCTACAGCACACTCCATCACAGTTCTACTTCCTACAATCCAGTAGGTAAGTCCTATGTTGTACTGGTTCATTAAATATTTTAATGATACTTGACATACATTCTAAAGACTCATCTCCCCTGTAGTCTTTAGATTTGCTGTTCCTTGCAGCTCTTCTCTATTCAACTCCTACCCCCCATCCCTCCGGGGATGCAGGGGATCCAGGCTTGGAAAATGCCGTCCTGTCCAGGGATGCGCATTGTAGGGATTCTCCCCTGGCACCCACAGCTAGGGAGTCCCCATATGTGAAGACTCATTCCTGCTTGTTCCTGGAGATAGCACAGTTACTTACCTGTAACAGGTGATCTCTGGGAACAGCAGAAATTAGTCTTCACAACCCACCCACCTCCCCTAGGAGTTGTATCTATCTATTTCCTTTCCTCTGTCTCTCCTTTCTGTCTCAGCTATGAAACTCAACTGAAGAGAGGCAGTGGGAAAGGCGGGAAGTCACCGCGCAGGCGCGAGGGATGCTCCCAAAAGCTTTCTGATTGGATGCTGGGGAGCATTCCCGTGCAGGCTCCGTCGGTACCGACGTACCCATATGTGAAGACTAATTCCTGCTGTTCCCAGAGATCACCTGTTACAGGTAAGTAACTGTGCTTTCCCTAAGAGGCATGGAGCCGCAGCTGCAATAGAAGGGAAGCGGTGAGTTTGCCGCTGCCAAGAAGCAGACTCGGTAGCAGCAGCAACTTGTGCGCTTTTCTTTTTTTTTTTTAACGGCGGAGTGAGGCGACCTCCGCTAAATCCTGTGGCGACCCCCGTGTTGAGAACCGCTGAACTAGACGATGATTATAGATGTAGCACTCAATGCAAAAGAATGGATAGCCCCCATCTTGCTGCTAGACTGTCGTCTGCATCTTTGTATTAGTGAGTTTTAGTTTAGAGGAGTTTTGGTTAGAGCACTGGTTTTATAATCATGAGTCCAGAGTTAGATTCCCACTAGTACTCTTTATGGCCTTGGGCAAGTCACTTATCCCTCTATAGCCTTGGATGAAAGGCCTGGCAATCTACTTCCGGTCATACTGCCAAGAATTTTTTGGTATTATGTTTAGTGCTTTTATTTTGTATTTGCTTCCCAGTGAACTGCTACTGATTTGTTAAGGGTTAATCACTTGCTGATGAAAATACACTGTGGTGTCAAATTTCACTCCCTTAATAGGGATAACTAACTATAAATTAAGGGATGTGCATGGGGTGGGTGAAGAAAACTACCTACCTGTCTGCTTTCTTTTAAGACTGTAAGGGCCCACCTAATTCTAATAAAATTATTTTAAAGCTCAAAAGTAAGCTAAGAAATAAATTCCTTATCTATCTAGACCAGTCCAGAGAGGCGTGGATTATACTCCCCATCCAGCAGGTGGAGGCAGACTTGAGCAACTTTCAATAAAGTCCTCACTTCGTAGATATCATTGTTAGTTTCTGCCTCCAGCAGGTGGCAAGGTATGTGGACTATTGCAGCAGTACAGATATGCCTGAGTGTCCTGGTTCACACTATGCTGCAGAGGTTGAAGTATTGAATCCCGAAGGGTCCAGTGCTGCTCAGACTAAGGGTATGCCCTTGATTCCTTAAGCTGACAGCTGCCCAGAATCTAGCCCTGCATTCCATGGGTTACGAGTGCTTTGTGGGCCTAAAGAGGAGCAGAAGACCCCACGGGGTCCCTGATGGGAGGGGTTGGTAAGTTGGGCCCAGGTCTCCTTTCTTCTTGCTGTCCTTATCTGCCTACCCTAGCTTTAATCTGAAATTTTTAGATCTTTCTGTATTTATTTTTCTGTGCCTTTTTTCCCATTGATTTCAATGGGAAGTCTTTGGCTCTGCTGCTTTAAATAAAGCAGCTTTGAATTAAAAAAAATAGGCTTTTTTGGCAGCTGGGCCTCTCAGGCTTGTGAGGACCTTTGTGGCTTCTCTGTTGAGATTTCCCTGGTCAACCTGACAGGCCTTGGAATCCCCTTTACGGGACTCTTTTCGCTGCAGCTCTGTTGGGGGGGTTTTTCGATGCATTTTTTCATGTTTTTATTTCTGTCAGCACTGCTGCTGTTTTTAGCCATTTGGCCCAATGCAGCCTGCGGCCCCTAGCGGTTTTTTAACTATGACTGCTGTTTTTTGCCCCCGATGTGGCTGCAAGGCCTGGAGCATATTGTTTTGGACATTCTGGGACACCTGCCCAATGATTGAGAAAGGGGCGCTAGTGGTAACTAGGAATGTAGACCTGTTATGGTGCATTCAGCAGTCAACCAATGTGCTGTGCTGTCGTTTTCCCTCAACCCTTCCTATGATCTTGCTGAACTATCTAGATATGTGACAGAACCATAACTGGGAACAAGGTTTGTCCTGTGAAGTTCCCAGAAAGACTCCTTACTGTGTTGTGGATTTGCCAAGCATTTAACCTTGGGGTCAGTGGGTCCTTTTTGAGGGAATGCAGTGTTTGCTGCTCAGTGTGGTGGAGGCTGTGTGCAGTTATGCATTTGCTGGTGGGCTGTATGGTGCCTGGTTCCACCACAAAACTGGGAAAACACCAGGAGCAATGATGAATTTGTAGAGGGGAAGCCTCAAGCTGAAAATAGCCCAATGCTTGCTGAGTCATGTTGAAGGCCAGCCCTAGAGGACGAAATGATAGCACCGATTTGTCGTAATAGCCAAGACTTGTACTGGGTCTGGTGCAGATTGTCTGCAAAGACGTAGAGAGATTGAAGAGAGTCTGAGCAGCAGAGGCAGGACTTTCTTTACTTTGTCCAGTTCTGTTGCCCTTTGCTTTTTTTCTTCGGCTTCCTTCTTGGGCGTAAGGTACTACTACCACAGGACGGGAGGGAAAGGGGGTGGGTGATGACTGAGGGGTAGATCTGGTCAATGAATGAGAGTGTGTGGGTTAGGACACTGGATAAGAGTGGTGTGGAGGAGGGCCTTGGGGCCAAACCCTGCTCTACCTGAAGTAATAAGGGGTTAGGGTTGAGTCTGGGCCTCGGGGAAAGATAAGTGAGGGAATATGGGAGCGTGTGAATGTAGTGATGAGTTTGAGAGAGGAGCAGGAGGGAGGAAGAGATGGGAGTAGACCAGCGTATCCTCTGCAGTATGCTTTTCAAGAGCAGATTGACAGTTTTGGGAGAGTAGCACATAGGCTGGGAGCAGTGTGGCGCCCTAACGGGATGCCTGTAATTGGGGTCGGTGTGGGGGTTGGGGTGGAAAGAAAGGAGAGGGGGGAAAGGGAAAGTTGAACTGTGCAATGTCACTGGTTGGTTTGTATTTTGTTTTGATTGTTAAGTTTTTTAATAAAAATGATTGAAACTAAACTGTTGGATAGCAAAGCTGACCTATGGCTGGCAAGGAATAGAGTACAGGATAATGATTATGGGTAAGGTGAACATTGCCATGATCAATGTTGATGGATTGCACTTTCCTGTCAAATAGAAAACATTTGGTAGCATGGTGGTGTTCCGTGGCACAGATAGCACTGCTGTCTTCTCAAAAAATGTCTAACTGACAATGTAGAAGACAGCAGCCGGTTTGGAAGAGTGGAAAACCGGCACAGTGCGAAACAAATCCCCTTGAGAAAACATTAGAGTGAAACGCACCAGCGCAAAGGTTGGCGTTGGGGAAGTATAGCTCAATCAGATAAGTACCACTCCTGATTTTTTGAGTCTGTAATACATCTTAGTGGGAAAATATCTGTCTGGAGCCAAGCACTATTAATATAACATAAGCAACGTAAACGGGTCATTGATGCAAATGTGAGCACTGGGTTTGAGTTTTACTTTAAAGCCCAACAAATAAGCTCCGTCTTAGTCTGAGACCTGGTTGCATAGTAATCTATACCTCATATGGTGAAGAGTGGAGCGTTTGTTTTACGTTACTGAATGCTGCTTTGTTGGCTGCTGAAAAAGGATCTTTCTATATTTCGGTCAGCTGCCTTCAAATTTCTATGGAGGGGAAAGCCAGCGCACATTATCTGGGACAAGCAAACGGCAGAGGAGTTTGGGATTTTTCATTCTAGGTCTATATAATTTGGCTTGCACTTGAGTAGCCCAATGGAAGAAGATCATTGGATGACTAGGACTGATACATCCTTTGTCTCCTGTATTTGTGCTGCATTGTTAACAATGGTAGTCAGAGCTTGGAAGCCTCCAAGGAAGAGTTGGAGATTGAGCATGGAAATCTGTGTGCTTCCTTTTGTGGAGAATACTGATTTTTTTCTTCTCCTCCTGGGCTAAACAACCAAACTGCCCAAGAGTGGGCAGGTAGACAGCGCAACAGTCTATGACTTTGTAAAAAAGGATGAGTGTAATAACATGATCCTTTGTATAACTCCAGGCCAGACATGGCTTACCATTCTAGCAAGTCTATGCTTTTTTCACAAATGCAATGTTATGCAGCTGCTATGCACTGGAGTCTCAAGAGGTTGGAACAGGAAGGGAGGCTTATGGATATGTTGAGTGTGATGGGCATAGCAAGAAACTTGATCTCACATTGGTGTTCAATGTGTTATAATGAGCCAGCCTAGTACTTGCATGGAAAGTTGGGCTATAGAATGATTGGTTGAGGATGTGCATGCCACTGCATGAGAAATGCCATTCAGGTTGCTCCATCATAGTTATAGTGACAACAAAGAAGCACCACAAAATGAGATTGGAGTCTTATTATGAATGTATGAGATGTAAGGATGGGAGGGCAAAGGACATTTACTGGAAGGGTGTCTGTGTGGCAGTAACATAGTGCACGGGCACCCTGCTGTCCTGTCAGAGGAAGGTGGTGTTGCTCAGAGACCTCACAGAGCTAGGAATGATGGATGAGGGGCACAGAGTTTATTACATTGCCTCTGCTGCTGGCTCACAAGTGTGTACTGCTGATGTGGATGAATGAAAACCCACCTACTGTGGCCTCATGGTAGAACAAGTTGGCTGAACAGATGTTTGAACAAATGTTGATCCTGATAGACAGTTGCACAAGCCCAGCAGTATAAGAGAAAAACATATTAGCTTGTCATGCCTTATTTTGAGGTTCTGCACACCAACACATAAGACATTGACTAAAGGGGGATACTCAGTAGATTGGGACCCTGCAGGAGGGAAGGGGATGAGGGGTAGGGGTTGAAGAGAATCTATGAAATATATGGTGGAGGGCCCGGGGGAGGAAAGTAGTTTGGGTGAAAAGGGGAAAAATGTGCATTGCAAAAGTATGCAGATATACAGGGAGAGAGGTTTCTGGTCCCTTATCCACTGCTTTCCTTTGTTTTCTCCCTTTTTGTTTTTGATCTTATTCTTGGAGCTTGTTTGCAATGTTACTAGAGCAGCCAGTTTGGTCTTTTGGTTTACTTGTGTGCTATTGTTCATAGCAAGTAGCGTTTACTTGTGTACAATAAGATTTTCAAACAAACCTAGTTCATTTTTTTCAGCAGATCTGTGTTTAATGCCTTTCTAAACACATTATCCTCCTCAGTTGCCTGGCAGTAGTTTATTTGTGTTTTTGCTATACTGCCTTTAATAAAACCTCAGCACTGCATATTGAGGAAGACCAATCTTTCTATTAGAAATATCTCTGCATTCAACAGCTATTACACTTCATTTTGTTTTAGAATTCTCTTAATGTAGCATGCACTGATGGGTCAGACTCTAGACAACCGTACTGAGCAACGTAACACAGGTAGGGTGAGGAATAGAAAACACATGGCTATCCAAGACTACAAAGATGCACAAAAGTTTTAGGATGCTTTAACAGGTTAGGGTTTTTTTTCCCATCAGCATAGTTTCTAATCTGTGTGGTTGATCAGGGAAGGAGAAGCTGGGTAGTTACAGTTCCACAGGAAGAAGGGAAGGGGGTCTGAGTCACTACACAGTGGTGATACCGGATGGCCAGAATAAGAGTGCATGCATCCTCCAGCTCATCCAAGTAGCCTACTAGTTAGAGAAGTGGGGAAACCAGGATTCAGATTCCAGTGATGCTCCTTTTGACCTTGGTCAAGTCGCTGAACTCTCCATTGCCTTGGGTTCAAAATTAAATTGTAATCCCTCTGGGATTACACTGTACCTGAATGTACGTCACCTTAAACTTCTACTGAAAAAGGTGAGAGCTAAATTTAAATATACCCACACTAGTAAGTAGCATTTTTTTTCTTTTGTGTGGACATATTGTTATGAATAATGATGGTAATTTGTGAATATTCATTGAGTGATAATATTCTGCCAATTTACATATTGGCACACATTGCATTTTGCATTTGATAAAGTGTGGGGGGGTGGAATAGGAGAAGATGTTTTATTATTTTTTAAATTTTAATCATTTATTTATTTAATTGTTTAGCTATGCTTTTATACTGCTTTTCACTGGGTCAAAGCAGTTTACATTAAACAACAAGAGATAAACAGATCATAACATATTTACAGGGTGTTATACATTCAACATGGTCTCAATTTATTTACAGTCCTGATTGGGTAAGCATCAGGATTTCCTAACTTATTTATAATTCTTCATATGTCGGCCACAAATTTATCTTGTGTACATCATAATCCTGCGTTCATTGGATGTTGCTTTGGTCTGTGCCAAAGTGTTCTCTGAATAAGTGGACCTTTATTTGTTTCCGAAAGGAGGAGAGGTCCTTCTTCCGGATTTTGTTTGGAGTTCCATAGGGACGGGGCATAGAGGTCAAATGCACAGGCACATGTTTGATGATTGTGTTTTGTCCTTGCATGTGGTATGGTCAGATCATTGTCTGCTTTGTGGATCTCCCAGAGTTTGGTTGTGGTAGGAGGGTGTGTAGATATGATGTTTGTTGTTGGTGTAGTGCTTTGTGAATCAGTAGTAAGGATTTATACTTGATCCGAGATTCCAGTGGAGGATGTGGAGATGCTTCAGTATTGGAGTGATGTGGTCATACTACTTTGCCCTTTGCATGATCCTAACATCGAAAACTAACCTCACGAGCTAAAAAACAATTTACCAAGCTCCAAAATACAATAAAATAAAATGAAAAAGTGAACCAAATACAAGGAATGTGTATCCCCAAAACTCCTAGTTTTTTTGTCGGACAAACGTCCTCTTGCCGAAGCTACCATCCGTGAAGCTACAGCAAAAGAGAAAAAATGTCCATTTTAATCAAAATGCAGTCAAGGGGATAGACCGGTAAACTCACCCGGACAAAAACCCCAATATCACTTATCTGCAAATTTTGGCGAGGACGCTGAGATTGTTGATGTATGCACGACACAGTCCTGCGTTTCGGGTATTTAAATTTCATACACCCTGCTTCAGGTAAACTTGCAATCACTCAACAAAAACGCATGGGCTCCAATTCCCCTCCCCCCACACCCCCTGAAACAAAAAAGGATCTGGTGGCCCTGCAGCCCTAATCCCCCACCCTCGAAACAATAAAAGAACCTGGAGGTCCAGTAGAACCTAACTCCCGAACCCATCCCAATACCTTTAAATGTAGTGGGGTATGAGTGTTGCCCACATGCTCCTGCACTGCCATCGGAGTTGTGGGATGCTCTCTTGTTAACAATTACTGATGTATCTTTAGCTTTTCCCCAAATCCTTATCGCAGGAGATTTTAACCTTCACGTCAATGCTCCCACTTCGTCTAGGGAGCACGCTTTTCTCACTCTTCTCCACGATTTATCCCTCGTACAGCATGTTACTCTTCCTACTCACCAGGCAAGTCACACTCTCGACTTACTCTTGACACCCTCCTCTTCTTATCTTTCACTCTCTAATATTAGCGCTACACCTCTTCCCTGGTCAGACCACGTTTGTCTTGCGGTTACTTGTTTCAGTTCAGGAGATTCTCTCTCCTCCTCTCCCTCTCCCTCTCCCTTGTCCCCGCCGGAATGGCTATTACGTGTCCTTACCCCTCTCACACTTCAGCAGTTTCCCGCAGCAGCTGACCTCCTGCCTTCAGACTTCTCTTTGCTTTCTCCCAATTCTCAGGCAGCCCTCTGGTCCTCTACTCTTTCCACCACTCTTGATCGTATAGCCCTTCTACGCTCCCGCTCTTCCCGGCGTCGACCCTTGCATCCTTGGTATCACAGTGGTCTCCGACTCCTCCGGACTCATCTTTGTAGAGCGGAACGGCTATGGCATAAGTCCCCCTCTCCAACTACTTTAGCAATCTTTAACTCTCATCACTCTTTCTATCGTTCCAAAGTACACTCTGCTAAGCACTCTTATTTCTCTAATGCGATCTCCAATGCCCCGAACCAGACTAGGCACCTCTACTCCGTTTTCCAATCTCTTACCTCTCTACATGCTCCACTATCCCACTCCTCAGCCCCTTCTCTTCCCCCTCCGTCACAACTCGCTTCCTTTTTCAGCGACAAGGTTACGTCTTTGAGAGCGTCCTTACCCTCCTGTCCTGCTCCCATTGATTCTCCCCCCCCCCTGCTCCCTCCCCTCCACCTACTTCCCGACTTTCTCACTTCTGGGCCTCATTTGACCCAATCACTGCTCCCGAACTTCTCCACCTCATATCTTCCTCTAAGAAAACGTTCTGCCCACTTGATCCTATTCCTTCCTCTTGGCTTCTTACCCCTTCCCTGGGATTTCTTCCCTACATTCTCACTATGTTCAATTCAAGCCTCTCTACAGGGACCTTTCCTAGACCCTGGAAGCATGCTCTGATACGCCCCATTCTTAAGACCTCTTCACTAGATCCCTTAGTTCCCGCTCACTATCGTCCTGTTTCTAACCTTCCTTTTCTATCTAAACTCTTAGAGAAATTTTGTTTTTGCACAGCTCTCCCACCACCTCGACTCTACTAACTTCCTTCAACCTCGTCAGTCTGGGTTCCGTCAGGGTCACAGTGTTGAAACCATTGTTTTAGCTTTCACGAATGCGTTACATGTAGCACGTGACCGTGGTGACATCTCGGTGGCGGTTGCTCTGGATCTTTCAGCTGCTTTTGATTTGGTTGATCACTCCCCCCTCCTTCACCGTCGATGGGATGCAGGTTTCTGTAGTATAGTGCACCGCTGGTTCCATTCTTTTCTTTCTTCCCGGTCTTGTGCGGTTCTTTCTTCTTCCTCTTCCACCCCCCCTTCAGATCCTCACCATCTTCCCTGTGGGGTTCCTCAGGGCTCTGTTCTTGCCCCCCTTCTTTTCAACCTTTTCTTGGCTCCTCTCACTTCTCTGATACAGCAGTTTGGTATATCCACTTTTTTCTATGCGGACGATATTCTCTTACTTCATCATACTTCTCCCTCCTGCCCAGATCTCTCACTATTGGACTCCTGCCTCGCAGCTGTAGCAAACTGGCTGACGCTCAACTGCCTACACTTAAATCTCACTAAAACTATTGCTATTTGGTTTTCTCACAGCAGCCCTCCCCCTTCAATGGCCCCCTCTTTTTCCGGTTCTCCTGTACCTTTGGTCTCCACTTTTCGCTATCTTGGTGTGCACTTTGACTCTGACTTATCTTTACACACTCACATTTCCCACATTACTAAAACATCTTTCTTCTTCCTTCGCCAAATTCGTTCCATCTGCCCTTTTCTTTCCCCTTCAGCCCTTGTCACACTGGTGCTTTCTTTAATCATGTCCCGTGTGGACTTTGCCAACTCTCTATTCATTGGTCTTCCAAAAAAACAACTAACCCGACTTCAACGAATTCAGAGCACTGCCACACGCCTTGTCACACACACCTCCCCCGGGACCACATAACCCCTCTATTATTTCATCTTCACTGGTTGCCTGTCACTTTCCGTGCCACATTCAAACTACTGACTTTGGTACATAAAGCCTTCCACACAAGCACTCCGCAATACTTAACAGACCTCCTCTTCTTTCACTCTCCCAGACATACCCCTCGTTCTTTTCATCTCAATCGCCTTACCCTCCCCTCCGCTTCTCGCGCTCACTTGCAGTCTACCCGTTCCTCTGCCTTCTTTTTCGCTGGTCCCGCCCTCTGGAATGCCCTTCCCCCCCCCCCTCCCTCCATCTAGAACAGTGGTTCTCAACCTTTTTTGTACCGTGACCCCGTTTACCATTGGTCAACTTGTGGTGACCCCCAATGATAAAATCAAATGCGTCTCTCTTCCTTTACCGTTAACGCATTGTCGCTGTAATCATTTGTTGAATTATTAATATATTATAGGCCTTTGCAATATGTTTTTATTTATAAAATACTTATTTAAACCACAATAATTAATCACAACAACAAGTAACAATATTTGATTTCAAAATTATGATGATTTTGTAGTCAAATCACTAATATAAAATAAAATTATTTTTTCTACCTTTGTTGTCTGACCAATTTATTCTCTGATCATGCTGGTCCCAATCTGAGGCTTCTGCTTTCCTGTTTTCTCTTAGCTCTCTTTCTGTGGTCTATGGTCCGTCTGCCATTTCTTATCTCTTCTTTCATTTTCTTCACTTCTTTCCATCAGCCTATTTCCAGTCCCAGTAACCCTCCCCAGTATCAGCCCCTTTCCAGTCCTCACTCCCAGTACCTTCCAATGTCAACTTGCATTCCCATGACTGCCGCTGGTGTCCATTCCCTTCCAGTCCCCCTCCTTCCCCACTGACCAGTCCCTTCTAGTACAAATACCATGGCAGCCCCTCTCAGATCCACTCCCTTCCTGTTCCATTCTTGTTTCCCCTCATATCAGCCCATTTGTAGCCTTAGCCCCCAGTTTTCTTCCAGGGCCAGCAGCCCTATCCTCCCCTCCCCACAATCAGCCCATTCCCAGTCAAAGCCCCCCAATCAGCTCACTTCCAGTGCTAATCCCCCCTCAACCCCATTACCAGTGCTAGCCTCCCCTAATCAGCCCAATACCAGTCCTACCCCCATCAGCTCATTACCAGTCCTAGCCTCCCCTAATCACCTCATTTCCAGTGCTAGTCCCCCCCTTAACCCCATTACCAGTGCTAGGCTCCCCTAATCAGCCCATTACCAGTCCTACCCCCCCCCCCCATCACCAGTCCTATCCCCCAATCAGCCCATTACCAGTTATACCCCCCTATCAGCCCATTACCAGTCCCAACCCCCCCCTTGATCAGTCCATTCCCAGTCCTAGCCTTCCCTAATCAACCCATTACCAGTCCTAGCCCCCTCCCATCTGCCCATTACCAGTGCTAGCTCCCCCATCAGCCCATTATAATCCTAACCCGCACTGTCTCTCGCCTCTGTCCAGCATTTATCCCCTGTCTGTCCAGTATGTCCCCATCTCTCCCTTTTGTGCATGCCAGCCCCCCTCCCTCCCTCCCTGCATGTCAGCCCCCCTCTGTCCATGTCAGCCTCCCTCCCTCCCTCCCTCCATGTCAGCCCCCATCCTTCCATCTGTCCATGTCAGCCCCCTCCCTCCCTCCCTCCATGTCAGCCCCCCTGTCCATGTCAGCCTCCCTCCATGTCAGTCCCCCCTCTATCCATGTATGCCCCCTCCCTCCCTCCATCTATCCCTCCCTCCCTCCATGTCAGCTCCCTTCCTCCATGTCAGCTCCCCTCCCTCCATCCATCCAAATCAGCTCCCTGCCTCCATGTCAGCCCCCTCCCTCCGTCCATGTCAGCTCCCCTCCCTCCCTCCATGTCAGCTCCCCTCCCTCCATCCATCCATATCAGCTCTCTCCCTCCATCCATATCAGCTCCCTCCATCCATCCATATTAGCTCCCTCCCTCCATGTCAGCCCCCCTCCCTCCATCCATATCAGCTCCCTCCATGTCAGCCCCCCTCCCTCCATCCCTCCATGTCAGCCCCCTCCCTCCATCCATCCATATCAGCTCCCTCCCTCCATGTCAGCCCCCCCTCCATCCATCCATATCAGCCCCCCCTCCATCCATCCATATCAGCTCTCTCCCTCCATGTCAGCCCTCCCTCCATCCATCCATATCAGCTCCCTCCCTCCATGTCCGCCCACTCCCTCCATCCCTCCCTGTCAGCCCCCTCCATCCATCCATATCAGCTCTCTCCCTCCATCCATCCATATCAGCTCCCTCCCTCCATGTCTGCCACTTCCCTCCCTCCATGTCAGCCCCCTCCCTCCATCCATATCAGCTCCCTCCATGCCAGCCCCCCTCCTTCCATCCCTCCATGTCAGCCCCCTCCCTCCATGTCAGCCCCTTCCCTCCCTCCATCCATCCATATCAGCTCCCTCCCTCCATGTCAGCCCCCCTCCCTCCATCCATATCAGCCCCCCCTCCCTCCATCCATATCAGCCCCCCTCCCTCCATGTCAGCTCCCTCCCGCCATGTCGGCCCCCCCCCTGTCCATGTCGATGTCTGCCTCCCTTCTAAGGTAGCCGCGGCTCCCTGCCACCTAGCGAACCGCGGCTGTGCCTAGAAAATCATTGCGGAGCCCTTCCTGTCTCGACGGGCTCCGTGCAGCATTGTCCCGCCTCCAAAGGAAGTGGTAAACAACTTCCTTTAGAGGCGGGACAATGCTGCACGGAGCCCGTCGAGACAGGAAGGGCTCCGCAATGATTTTACAAGCACAGCCGCGGTTCCCTAAGAGGCAGGGAGCCGCGGCTACAGAAGAAGGAGTCAGTGAGTTTGCCGCTGCCAAGAAGCGGACTCGGCAGCGGCAGCAACTTCTGCGCATTTACATTTTTTTTTTAACGAGGCGACCCCCGCTAAATCCTGTGGCGACCCCCGTGGGGGTCGCGACCCACAGGTTGAGAACCGCTGGTCTAGAACCTCAATACATTACATTCAAACAAAATTTAAAAACCCACCTGTTCTCTTTAGCTTTTAATGTTCCCTCCCCTTTTGTGTGATCTATACTCTCCCCCACCTCCTGTTTCCCCCTAGGCTCATCCTTCACCTACGTTTTGTCTTGTTCTTCTTAATTCTTCTACTATCCTGTAAGATATTGTACATTTCTTTTCCTTTCGTTGGCTATTAACCTTCTTTTATTGAATTTTATTGTACACCGCCTTGGTTATTGTAGAAAGGCAGTTTTTATCAAATGAAATAAACATAAACAAACATAAATATAAACATCTTGCAAAATGGTGGCACCTAGACCCACACAATGCAACCTGGGATGCACCAGGCAGGGTCAAAATGCCAAACAAGGCTAAGAATGCCTTATATGGCAGAGTAACCTCCTGGGTTGTGTCTTGGGATGCACAACGCGGGGCTAGCTATTCCAGGATGATCCTGTTTATCCGGGACAGCATGCCAAACTTGCGCCAACTCCTGTGTGCATATGTTTGGCTTGCTCTCCCAGTTTAATGCTGACTTTTCTTTTTTTTTAATGCTAGTCTATAGTGTCACTTGTAGAGGCGATTGCAGTATTAGTTTTAGAGAAGGTATTGAACAGTGTGACCTTGTACTTCAGGGCCCGATGTCTTAAGTTGAAATGTTAAGTTGACTATGCTTTCTGCATCTCCTCATGCTGTATTTTTGTCCCGCAGTAAGCTTGCCTCTATCTACCCACATCTGATTGCACTATATAACTTGCCTTAGGCAGCAATGGCCATATTGTAACAATTGTAGGTTAATCAAATGAAACCACCAAGCCTATTATTCCTCCCTGTTGCAGGACTGCACAGATTACTTGATCTCTGGCTTTACCTTCATTTCCTCTGATACTGGGACATCTGCTTATTCCATGTTTTATTTTTCTTTGTAATTTTACTCTTTGCCTTGATCATTGCTAGATGGGATTTTTTTTTCAGGCGTTCACCAGCCTTTCTGTGAAGTATTATATCCTTCTGTTACTCTTAAATCTTTTTCCCTTGAGCCTCGTAAAACATGACTATTAAGTAAGATAGACCTAATGGTCTTTTTTTTTTTTATACTATCCAGTTTATCCATTTTCATACCTGATGCAATGCCATAGGACTTAGTTTATATGTAGTTGTTCTGTTACTACTTTGCCACTAGGGATCCTCAGGGCTTAACCCAGATTTGGAGTTCTGCTCAGACTTACTAACCACCATGTATTTGACTGGCCTCATGATTTTTGTTAAGGAAGGCCAGCGGTCAACAGGAACAGAAAACCATGCAGTGTGTGCGCCAGTTTCTGCTGACTAGTGATCCTCGGGCCAAGATTCCCTCCTTCGCCCTGTGGAACTTTTCATCAGAGCTACATATCCCTGCATTCAGCATGCAGTGAAGTAAACCCAGGTCTGGTTTAATCTGTATTCAAAGTCTGGAACCATTTGGCAGTGTGGCACCCCACATCTGCCACATGGTATAGTTTGCCTGTTTGATTTTTTTTGTTTGTTTTGAGGTGGGGCAAGAAGTAGGATGGTCAGAATGCTGGGTTGGCAAATGGAGCCTTAAACAACGAGAACTGACTTCATGCGTCACAATGAACATACATGTACAATGAAAATCTACACCGCTCCCAAAATGCTCACCCTCTGTTGCCTTATAAGCCTGGAAGTAAAATGCATTAAAACAGCCTTCCATGCATCCACACATCTTATCCCACCCACAACAGCCAAATTGAGAAATATATTTCAGAATTTTTTTAAAATGAAGTATAAAACCTATGAATAGTTTGGTTGGATACGTGTTCCCTCCTTCCCTCCTTGTACTTCTGTAGCATTCCTAAACTCTGATGTAACCAGTCACCTTGAGAAGTACACACCAAGTAAATTGACCCCCACTTGGGTTACATTGTGTTTATTCACATGATAAAATAAATTCAGCAGTGCTGTTTCCTTCTGTTGGGTAACTCATTTCAAAGAAGGGGGGGGGGAGCGGAGAAGAATTTTGCATTTACTCACACCTTTTCAGTAGTAGCACCAAGGAGCTGACATAAGAGCTTTGTGCTCAGTGTTGTGAAAAGGCACAGATTGGGGGATGGGTATGAAGAATTGCAAAGCCTATGATTATATCCATTAGAGCATTATCAGATGATTATTAACAAATGGAAGGTGTATGATACCGCCAAGACGGTTTAGATCAAGCTGTTTCTCTGGATAAAGCAGGGGGATGCAGGCATACTCTAGGTGCTGTCCACCATCAGTGCCTGTGTGCGCGGCTCTCCCCGAGCTCAGAAGTCCTTTGGACTTCTCTAAGCATGTGTGCTGCTTCCCGCCTTGCCGCCCCGCTCTGAGCTGCCTCAGTCTGTGTTTACCGCTCAGCGAGTGCCCATGGCTCCCCCTCCTTCATTAGTCGTCATGCTTCGTTTTCTTTTCTTTATTCCCACTTTCAATTTCTCTGTGTTTTTGTCTCCTGCTCCCTGGCATTTTTTTTTAAAGGGGGCCCCCCTTTTGCCCAACTTTTCTTTTGAGCTGCTTGTGGAGGGTTTCCTCATTCACCACAGCGCTTTAAAAAAAAAAAAAAAGTAAGCATTGAAAGAACAGACAACAGGCTGTTAAAAAACAAACAAACAAACAACTTGTGTGCTGTCAGCCCTCCATCCACCTGCTGCACTATGACTTCTGTCTGCTCTTGCCTCATCCCCTCTCCCATTGGGCCCAGACAAGGCACGATCAGGACCTGAAGAAGTCACCGTGCATCTGGAGGCAAACCCCCTGCCAGTGCCACTTTTTAAAAAAAAAAAATCTGCCCAGAGCCTAAAAACTCAGACAAGAGGCCAGACTTCATCTCCTCCTAGCCTGTCCTCTGCTGATCACCCCGTGAGGCTGGATACACCAGTAAGTCAAAAACATAAGTCTAAGTCGAAGCATTATCGCAAGAGCGACCCCTGCCAGTGCTCAGCTTCAAGGAGTCGCTGCTCCACAAGCGTAAATCAGAGGGTGAGTCATCGGTGACCTCCTCCCTCACTTCAAGAAACCGAAATGTCACATACCCATCTTCTATAGCTCATATGCTGGAGGATGCGTCCTTCAGTTATGCCATTTCGTCCAGGACAGTGCTGCTCTGCTAGGAGCTGCACCTCTGACTGAATCCTCGCCATCCAAAGAGATTCCTTCCTACCAGCCTACTGCCTCCCCATGGCCACCATCCCTTGTGGACTGCCGAAATCTTGCTCCTTTGGGGGACAACAGCTACTCGGCAGTAAGTTCATCCCATTCCCATCTGTGGAATACAAAGCCCTCCCTCTTAGGCGATATTGAAGACTTACTATCGCCAGTAATGGAGCAGGAACCTCCTAACAATTTCTCTTACTCAGAATTTCTCTGGAAGCTATCTAGAGTACTGGCGCTTAGTGACTCTCAGACTCCCCCCACTAACAAGAAGGACTTTCAATCCCTGGATCCAAGATGGCGGCAGGCAGCACCTAGGCTCCAGTGCTTTGTTCTTGATGGGGCAGAAGAGAAAGGCAAAGCTCGGTGTGCTACCCCAGGCCACCGTGCTGACCTTGACTCCGGTTTCTGGTCTTTTGGATGCCTTTGCCTTTGTTCGATGCCAGGAGCCGCAGCCAGCATCGGGGGATGGAAGCTCAGCTGGAGGACGCTTGGGGCTGGGTAGATCAGTATCTGTCTCAAGCAGTGATCTCATGCCCCCGGAAGCACAGCGGTCTCTGAAGCAGTTGTGCTCGGGACTGACTTGTGGAGGTGTGGAGACGCTGGACTCTCCGGAGTTGGGAGTTGCTGTGTCCTTGCTGGGGTTGCTTCACGAAACATGGCAGATGGTGATGTTCGCCTGCAGGGTTAACAATCTGGGCTGGCTCCTGAGAATGGAGGCTGTGCCGCAGTGTCTGGAGATGGTGTCGGGAAGTCCCCCTCGGACCTGCAGACCAATGCAGTGAAGCCAATCATACAGCATGGGGTTGGAGTATCCTTTCCTTTACAGCGTCCTGACCAATTCACCCTGGAGGCTATCTGGTTAGCCATTAATCAACTTGGAGAGGCTCTCACGAATCGGATAGTTGGGATTCAATGACAAGTTGCTTCTAACGCTGAAGGTTTGGCAGAATCGGTGCAGGATTTGGGTTTGATAAAGAATAGTGTGGAAGATGTGACTGTGGAGTGGAGGAGTGGCCTAGTGGTTGGGGCAAGGTACTTCAGGCTGGAAGGTCTGGGGTTCAAATTCCACTAGTGGACAGCAACCTTGGGCTGGAAGGACTGGGGTTTCTAGTCCCACAGGTGCTCCTTGTGGTCTTGGGCAAGCCACTTAACCCTCCATAGCCCATGTTCCCTGTAAAATAGTTATCTCCAAGTTATAATGCCCTGTTCAATATAATTTCAGTTTGTTCAATGTAAACCGCACTGATGCAGAATAGCGCGGTATATAAGAGAATGTAAAATAATAATAAAATAAAATAAAATAAAAACTGTAAGGACCCAGCGTTTGGAGACTTTATCTGATATGTTTATAAAAAACTAATCATTTGAAAGCTAGGTTGGAGCAATTAAACAATTATACTAAACTTGCTAATCTTTGTTTGATTAATTTTCCTTGCTCACCTGCTAGCTCAGCTAAGGAAATGTTTAAACAATACTTAGTGGAAATTCTGGGAGTCCCAGCAGATTCATGCCCCCCTATAGTACAAATTTATTACCTTCCAAGGGGCCAGAAGTCCTTGGCTAATGCTGAGGCTACTAGGCTTGAACAATTTGATGTGTTAAATGCCTCAGAATTGTTAGAAACATCAGATACCTCTAGTGTTAGGCCTGCAACCTGTTTAGAAACTTTTCCTCTAGTTTCTGACTGAGAATGGCGCTTAAGGCTGTATTTTAGGAAAAGAAACTTTGTTTAAAGGATGCCTTGTTCAGATTTTTCCAGACCTGGCTGAGGAAACCCGCCGTCGCAGGAAAGAGTTTCTGGTACCGTGCCCACGGGTTCTTCAGCTTGGGGGGTTGTATTTTCTTAAGTATCCATGTAAATGATTGGTGAAATTGCAAGGTAATTCCTTTGTTTTTCTTTATCCTTCTCAATTGATTTCCTTTTTGAATTCTAAGGGCTCTTTGGGGGGGGGAAGGGCAAATGAGCTGGTCTATCCATTTATTACATTTATGTATTTCTGTTGCGAGTGATTTAACTTGTAATGTTATTTTGAAAATTTCCCCAAAAAAATAAAGGGATTTTCGATCCATCTTGTAGACTTGTAGTGAACCCAAGGAGGTCCTCACTATACAGGTCCCTCAGGTCTGGCAGGATCTTTTTGAATCTGTCTGGAGAACGCCGGCATCAGGGCACGCCACGTCTTGTCACCTTTATCTTAAATACACAGTGCTGCCCGCACCGGGGATCCAACATCAGCAGCTCCCTCATCAGTCTGTCGTCTCTGAGGCTGTCCTCAAGAAGGCTAAGTCTGCCAAGGCTTCTGCCCAAACTGCACTAGGAAAATATCAGCGAATTTTAGACTCAGTAAGAAGGAAAACCTTTCAGAGTGGGATGAGAATACTAGCCCACCAACTTCAGATGCTTCAATACCATCATGATCTTCTTTCGCAGAGGCTGGACCCAGTTCCCTGTCAGCTCCAGAGTGTCAGACTCTTCAAGACAATCTGCAGGAGTCCCTCTACCACATCATTTGTTCTATCTATGATGCTTTTGATTCAGCAGCCTGAACCACAGCTATGTCCATCTTTCCTCATCACACGGCGTGGCTCTAAGTTTCCAGTCTCTGGGAAGATCTTCATGATTGGTTGATGGACACTCTGCAACAGCTCACCACTCGGCTGCTGATTTCTCTACAAGCCTTCACTTACAACATCCTGTGCTTGTTGGGACACATGGCAGCCTCAGTTCTGATTGCATCCCTTTATATGCGACCTCTCCAGTGGCACCTCACTCAACATGAATCAGCATACTCGGCCCCTTTGCTTCCAGGTTCCCCTCTCCAGACCAGATTGTCAGTTGCACCAGTCTCTTCAGTGGTGGACCCTTCCATCCAGCCTGATGGTAGGCATCCTTTTCTTTAACCACCACACCAACTTACTCTAAACACAGATCAGGTCTCCAGCCTTGTATCTCTGTTGCTAGTTTTGTTGCTGATATAGAATTTAACTATTGGCTATACATTCATTTTTGGGAATATTCTGATTGCCTATATTGCTTGTGTAGCCCTTAAATCAGATTTCTAAGTGTGCCCTCAGTTTATGTAAGTTCTACTGGCCAAGGACACTTAGGTTCTCGCCCACCCTACCCCTCACCCCACCTACCCCAGGGCTGCATTGCCTATATAGCGGTCACATACATTGTCATCTATCCTTTTAATTTAATGTTAAGCCCACCTTTTCTTTTCTTCTTCCCCTTCTAGGACCGCTTAATCAGCATGTCGTGTATTCAGTGCAGTAACTGTGGGTGGTGCCTTCATTCTGAGAAGAATCATTTGGAACCTAAGAGCTTGTCCTATATGCCTCAAATTAGCTGCCATGCATAATGAATTGACTCTACTAAGGGAAGAACTAGCTGCAATGAAATGCACCTCTTCTAGGATACAAACCAAACAAAGTCCACCACCACTCCCACAAAGAATAAAACATCCCGGGAACAAATGGATCACAGTGGACTCGGGTAGATTGCGACCTGTAACGCAGAGACACCCTGTACATCATGAGATATCTCTGCATAATGCCTTCTCTGCTTTGGTTAATGAGGATGCCCAAACCATGGAAACTGAAGGGCCCTTAAATGACAGTCAATGCCCAGTCTTCTGATAATCAATATTAATAAACCCTTCTCCAGTGAATCCAATTATATCAGAAACAAAAATCCACCGTTAAAAGTCCCACAGTCATTAAATTCTTTTTGTCGGAGTACACCGAGGGAGGAATGAAACTTATACACATCCACACCTGTCGTTAAACTCCTTTTATTCATAAATAGGTTCACCTTATGATATCATCATTGCACACAGTACTTATCTGAAACTGGTCGTCAATAAAGTCCCAGTCAAAACGCTATTAAAATGTCCACACCATTGTCACTCTTCACAAATTTCACACGACGTGCACGTTTCGGGAAACTAGTCCCTGTCTCAAGTGCTTGTATCAGCCATGTTACTATGCAACTGTGCCAAAACGCCGTCCCGCGACTTACATGAGGACTCCATTTGAATCTAATTGGCTGAACCGTTACACTTCAAAGGAGAACTCGCCAATGAGAACGGGGAACACCCCACTCACAGGGGAATCCCAGATATCATTGGCTAAACTTGACAAACGCAATCTCATGATGTCATCAAAAGCTTTCATAGAAGGCTGACCCAATCAATTTCCTGATTAAGTCCAGTGGGATGCACGGTACTCAAATTAAATATCCACCTCTGCTCCAGCCATTGAAGTCTATCACCGCCGCGTGGATCCTGAGGAACTTGATCTATGATCGTCCAATGCAGGTCTTCAGATAAGTGCTGACAAGTCACACAATGTTCAACCATTGGTGCTGTTAATCTCCAGGAACAAGCAGGAATGAGTCTTTACACGTGGGAGCCCGCACGGGAATGCTCCCCAGCATCCAATCAGAAAGCTTTTGGGAGCATACCCCGCGCCTGCGCGGTGGCTTCCCGCCCTTCCTACTGTCTCTCCCCAGTTTTTCATTTTCCGCGGAGCAGGCAGGACGTCCCTCCTGCCACCGCAGAAATTTTTTCCTTTTTCTGTAGTCGCGGCTTTCCCGCCGACGGTGGCACTTCCGTGCCCCTTTTCTTTCTTTCTTTTAATTACTTTCGTTTAATTTTCATCGCCCCCTCCGGGCGCTGAGGCTTACCGGGCTTGCAGCATGGAGCCTTCTTCCCCCCAGCCTCACTGCGGGGACTTAATTTTCCACTTGGACTCCAATGCCGGGTGCCTCTCCTGTTTGGGGCCTGACCCTTTTTTCCCGGATTCCCTGGGCTACAGTGTCGGGAGAAGACCCTCCCTCTTTCGGGTATCCCTCGACGACGTCTTCGCGCCCAAGGCGCGGTCGTCGGGTGGTTCTTCTCTCCAGGATCAGGTAACCACACAACAGTCTGTTAAGACTAGCTGAGTCTTGAGGGGTGAGTCTCATGCGCGGCATGGCGACGGCTCCGGCCAACCCCTCAAGTCCTCCTTGGCTGATATACCCCGGCGGGAGTCCTCGGGCTCCAAAGCATTTACGGGGTTTCGGGATGTTCCTGAGGTTCACTCCTCACAGAACATTCCCGAGCCATGCCCGAGGGAGGTACCCGCTTCGAGCGGTGCCGATTCCCCGGCATCGGCGTCGGCGTCGAGTGTTCCACTCTTCGCCAGGGATCGTCAGCTGGTGTCCTCGGCGCCTTCGGGGCCGATCGACTCGACCGGGTCTGACCTCCCTACATCCAAGCCATGCTCGGGCGTGGTAGCCGCTCCGGGCGGTACTGAGCCCCCGGCATCGGCGTCGGTGTCGAGCGCTCCACTCCTCATCGAGGATCGTCGGCTGCTGTCCTCGGCGCCTCCGGGGCCGATCGACTCGGTCCAGTCTGGCGTTCCTCCATCCCTGCCATGCACGTGGGCGGTACCCGCTTCGGGCGGTACCGACCCCTCGGCATCGGTGTCGAGCGTTCCGCTCCTCACCGGGGATTGCAGCTGCGGTCCTCGGTGCCTCCGGGGCCGACCGACTTGCGCCGGTATGGCATTCTTACGGGGGTGGTATCCGCTTTGGGCAGTGCCGACCCGTCGGCGTCGAGTGACCCGCTCCCCACCGGGGATCACCAGCTGCTGCCCTCAGCGCCTCGGGGGCCGATCGACTCGACACTGTCTGACGGCCCTATGTTCAGGTCATGTGCGGAGGTAGTACCCGCTTCGAGCGCGCGGGCGTCGGTTGTTCCGCCCTGCGCCAGGGATGGTCATCTGGCCTCCCTCCCCTCGGGGCCGCTCGCTTCGACCCGCGCCGGGTCGCCGGTATCCCAGCCCTGCACAAGGGTGGAACCGGGTTCGAGTGGCGCCGCTCCACCGGCGACGGCAGGGGCGTCGAGCACGAGGGACCGCCATCGACCTTCCCCGGGGACCTCGGGGTATGTCGACCAGCGCACGGGCGACTCCCCGGCATCGACGTGGCCGTCGAGGGCCCCGCCCTTTCCTAGAGAAGGGGCCTCAGGGTCTTCGACCGCTTTAACCCAATCTGGATCTGCGCCGCCCCGCAACGGTACACCGACGTCGGTGCAGGGGCTTTGCACTCCCCCCCCCCCCCTGCAGGGGCTCGTCGTCGGGTGACCTGGGTCCCCTCGGGGACGGGCCGTATGCCCCGGAAGGACTTCTCTCCGGGTCGGACGGGTTCGAGAGGGAGCCCGACATCGGGCAGTGCCTGCCGATCGACATCGGCACCGGCGTCAGATTACCCCCTCTCCACCGAGCTCCGCCCTCGGGGACCCCTGAGGCTTGCGGCACCGATCGGCACGGTTCCGATCCACGCTCCGGGATCTCCACCACCGGCACGGTCGCCCCCGCCGGGGCCCTCTAGAAGGGAGTCGACCTCCTCGCTCGGTTCGATGCCCAGCCTGGAGTCGGTGTCCAGCCTTGAAAGCCTGGATACTACACGTCTCGGGATCGGCCCCTGTCCCCTCCCTCGACGCAGAACGGAGACCGCTGGCCCCTGCCCTCCGGCGGCCGCGGAACCGCTTCGATCGCCGGGAGCAGTGCCACCCCCGGGTTCGGGGCCGAGGCCGATTCCTGCGGCGCCGTCGGTGCCATCGACCCCTTCGATGCCTAGCTTGGAATCAATTCCAGGAGCCGACGACGCCATGTGGACTGCCCCGATCTGGGTCGGTTGGTCCCCTCCTCTGCCCAGCGGGCATCGGCCTGAGCGGCCTCTGTGTGCCCTGGCAGCCCCTCCCACCATAACTCCTCCGGCAGAGCCACCTTTTCAGGATTTCCTCCTTGACATGGCAGACTTGCTGGCCATCCCTACCCCAGACCCGAGCCCGGGCCCTGCGGAACAGGCAGCCGTGATGCTTCCTCTGCATCCCTCCCTGCAGGATCTCCTGCTGGGGGCTTGGCGGTCGCCTTTGAGGGTTCCGGCACCGTTGACTGCGATGCAGGCTTTGTACCGGGTGCCTCCGTCCCCGGGTTTTCGGCAGCACCAGCTTCCACATCGGTCCATTGTGGTGGAATCGGCACTGAGGAAGGCCGGAAGCAAGGAGAAGCATGCTTCTCGCCCTCCAGGCCGCGCCTCAAAGACGCTAGATATTCTAGGACGTCAAGCCTTCCAGACGTCTATGCTGACGGCCAGAATTATTTCATATATATTTTATATGAGCCTGTCGCTCCGGGAGGTCACCGAGAGGTTGTCTCGGTTATCCCTCTTCGTATCTGCAACCAAGGCCTTTGAATATTCCCTGCTTCTTTATCACTGCAGGAATATCTCCGGGTTCCTTTCTCGTGCTTCGCTGGACTCCTTCCAGTCGGTCAGCAGAGCCTCTGCTGTTGCCATTAGAGCACGCCGTACAGCATGGTTGCAGGCGTCCGAGTTGTGTAGACGGGCACAGCACAACCTGGGTAATTCTCCCTGCGACGGAGATCACCTCTTCAATAGCGAAGCCTTGCGTTAGATCGCACAGTGCTTCGCTAACCTTCCCAGAGCTAGCTGCCAGCCTAGGGCCCGGCCCCCCGGCGGTGGTAAACGCCTCTCCAGACCCCCCTTCCCTAGGAAGAGGAAATATCAGCCCTCCGCCCACCCTCCAGGCGCGCCCAAGCAAGGGACCTCTCACCCCGGGTTGATGCCCCCGGGCCCGCGCCAGGACTCTCATACTAAGCATTTTTAGGCTCAGGCGGGCGGCTGCCTGCACTTAACCCTCTTATCGGAAGTTTAAAAATTGAGCTCTACTCTGGGGCTCGTTCTGTCGACAAATGGTTCGGAGGTTTATCTAGGGGTTCAGGTATTCTCCTTCCGTTTGGAAGGGAGACCACCTCTACTCCGTGATAGCTATGGCCCACGGCCAACCTACTTACCCTTCGGTACGTCTCCGAACCCTTCTCAGCCAGTATCCCCCTGCTGATTGCTTCCGTACCGGAATAGTCCCCCAATGCTTGCCAGGACTATACCCTCCTGTCCCCCGTTTGTGCGGGGGGCGAGTTTTCTGCGTGCAGGTCCTGGGGACACATATAGGGCCTCCAGCCCCTGTGGCGTTCTACCGGACTGATGCTATCCTCCGTCCCCCACGCTACCGCGCTGTTGGTTCGCCGATCTGCCCTTGTCCTCCGGGATGGATCCCTTTACTGACGGATCTTGCTGCCACCTTCCCAGGTGGACGTTCTGTGGATCAATGGCAGATCCGCCTTACCAGGGTGCTGCTCAGGGAGGTAGGCCCCTCGGCATACCTGCGTTAGTACCGGAGTGGGCGTCCTCATGCCCACCGGCTTAGATATACTAGATATCACCTGCGCGATAGGCGCATATTGGGGGGATGCCCACAGTACCTGTGTTCTACCGCCTAATTTCCCTATGGCCGGTCCTCCGGCCCCCCCCCCTCCGGGGTCCGGCCAGTCTGCCTGCCTATTCCTCGATCGGGCCGCGGACTGGTGGTACTCTACTACTGTGAAGTCTACAGCTCCCTTTCAGTTTGGTCCTCCTCCCGGGGTTCGGACCCTTGTCTCCCTATTTCTCGCTAGGGTAGCCTGTGTACCCCTTCTGCTCCGGGGTACACCCCTACTCTTCTCCGGAATGGGCTCTCTGGTTCGGCCAGTCTTCTACTGAGTTCTGGACTCTACTCCCAAGGGAGTGCTCAGCTTTGCACTAAGCCTCCTGGAAGACCTGCCGTCCTTCTCCTGACCCAGCTGACGCCTGGATCTCCTAGCCTTCCGGATTTGGAACTTCCTCCTCGCTGCGGCGATGTTTCCTTGACGACTTCGCTACTGCGTCTACGGTGCCTTCATCACAGGTCTGCTTCCGACAACCCGGTAGGTAAGCTCTACAGGGTTCTAAACCATTAATTCATTAAAACTTAATGGCCGGTAAGCTCTATATGGTACTAGGTCATTTACTCATTAAATGCTTACTGATACTATTTATGCATCCCTCTGACTACTCTTCCTGTAGCCTGGGTATTTTTTTGCTGTATCTTAATGATACCTGTTCTGCACTCTAAGTACTTCCCTCTGCAGTCTTTAGATTCGCTGTTCCTCTATTCAACTCCTGCCCTCCATCCCTCAGGGGATGCCGGGGATTCAGGCTGGGCAAATGCCATCCCGTCCTGGGCTGCGCTTATGGGATCTCCCCGAGCATCCTTAGCTAGGGAGTCCCCACGTGTGAAGACTCATTCCTGCTTGTTCCTGGAGATAGCACAGTTACTTACCTGTAACAGGTGATCTCCGGAACAGCAGGAATTAGTCTTCACAACCCGCCCACCTCCCCTAGGAGTTGTATCTTTTCTCTCTATTCCTTCCTCTCCTCTCTTTCCGGCTCAGCTATGAAACTCAACTGGGGAGAGGCAGTAGGAAGGGCGGGAAGCCACCGCGCAGGCGCGGGGTATGCTCCCAAAGGCTTTCTGATTGGATGCTGGGGAGCATTCCCGTGCGGGCTCCGTCGGCGACGTCTCCCACGTGTGAAGACTAATTCCTGCTGTTCCGGAGATCACCTGTTACAGGTAAGTAACTGTGCTATATCTGCTGGCGTATACGAGACGCATGTTCTGTAATCTTTTTTTGATGGGGCGACTCGTTCTGCCCACATACAGTACATCACATGGACATTGCAGAATATAAACAACATAGGATGACAGACAATTTGTTGTCCAACGACGGACATATTCTCAAGCCGTAGTAGGATGCTGCCATACTGATCCCGAAACCGTCGCTGAACAATCACGCCTTGATTCCACTTTTCTTGTGTGGACAGAAGTACTTCAACCCTATACTATTTCACACTCTTGGATTGCTGCAGCCCAAATGCATGACCTTGCATTTTTTAACATTAAATCTCAGCTGCCAAATTCTAGACCATTCTTCAAGCTTAGCGAGATCCCTCTGCATGTTATCTACACCTTCCTGGGTGTTTACTGTATTGCAGGTTTTGGTATCCTCCACCAAGAGCCAAACCTTACCCAACAGCCCTTCTGCAATATCTCAAAAAAAAGATGTTAAAAAGAATCGGACCAAGGATATATTGCAGCTGCCTCACTTCTGCTCCTTTTTGAATCTTCATAGTTTATTTTTGGTGGCCTGCTTTGGAATGTTTTTTAACACTGCGCTTGCCTGCTTTGAAACCATATGAGGCAGCTCAGAGCGGAGCGGGAAGTGGCGTGCATACTTAGAATTTCTTCCAAAGGACTTCTCTGAGCTCGGGGAGAGCTGGGCATGCAGGCACTGTCGGTTGACAGCACCTAGAATCTGTATACATATAACCCCCGTTACAAGTAAGCAACTATGCATTCTCTTCAGTGACCGAGCAAGGAGAAGACTGATCAGAGAGCCAACCAAAAAGCTACATGCCTCCATGGCACAAATATGATCAAAGTGTGCACATGACCACAAATATTCCAAGCACTACAAAAATCTGGCCTGTATAGTAATGTGGCACTAAAGAAGCAGTTACTCAAAGGCCACCTTTAGTCCTTTTTGAAGTATTGAAAGGAACACTCGGACTGTAGCAGCGAGGCAAACATTTTGCGGTCTGACCTAACTAAAATAGAACTGTCTGGTCTGAATGCAAGGCTTTGTTTGATGCCAACCCAACACAGCATATCACCTGGAAAATGATCCCTTACTGTTATGGGGCTGTTTCTCATTAGCAGGGGCGGGGGCACTTGTCAGGACAGAGAGGACAATGAGGGGAGAAGCTTGCTATTCTGAAGAGGAGGAAAAGAGGGGTGAGAAACTTTCTTTCTAGAATTACCCTGCGCCCTTAGAACCATGATTCTTGTTGAATTATAGGCTTTGGGCAAGTCATTTAACCCTCCATTGCCTTGGAAGAAAGGCCTGGCAATCTACTTCCGGTCACACTGCCAAGAAAACCCAGGAGTCAGCATTGACTCGAAGGCTCACATTGCATTTGCATAGGAGTGTCAGCATGGAGTCATCACTGTCAGCTCCCAGGTGGCATCATTACAAAGTGCCTGCCTGCACATACAGTATAAGCTCTGAGGGAGCTGCGGTTTGTGTCTGAAAGGGTATGGCCAGAGGGGAGCACCTGAGGAACACAGAATGTTTGGGAAGTGAGCAGAATGAGAAAGAGGAAAGCCAGAGTTAAAATTTCTGCAGCACAACTTCCTCTGACTAATGGCTAGACACCTACAGCCCCTCCAGTCTTTGGAGGATGTTGCAAGTACTTTTTGGCAGCCAGTGACCCAGGAATATCATAAAATTCTAATGAAGGGACTATCCCACCTTGGCAATTACTTCTGCTTTGGAGCCCCCTTGCACCATTTCTCCCTTATTGGGGGTCTGTTCAAGGATCTCCTTCCTTTAATATCATTAGCGGTTTATTTAATTTAATTGTGTTTATTTTCGTTTATAAACCACCTATCAAATTCACTTTAGTTTTCCAGTACAGCATGTTCACCATCCAGTTCAAAAGGGGGGAGGGAGTGTCCTCTTCCCCCGGGTTGTATTTCTCCTTGCTGGGTTAGAGGGTCAGGGGAGTGAGTCCCCTAAGGTGCTTTATAGGAATATTTCTTTGCTGGAAATTTGGAAGATAGCTTCCAGGACTGAGACAATGCTCCAAGGAGCTGTGGTACAATTTTGTGTGTTTTCTAGACAAATTGCTGTTAAAATAGATGATCGGGAAATAATACTGGATTGATTGGCGTCTCGAGTGGTTGCATATGGTTCCCAGCAATTATCTTTGTGAGCTACTAAAACCGCTGAAATGAAAGATGGTTTGGGCATTCATTGCAAGTTGGAGTTTAAAAATCTGGCTAGGGCTTGTAATTTGGGATGTCTTAATTTTCCTAAGACCCACTTATTACCCGTTTTAGACTTATTCAAACTATGTATGAGAGATGTTCATAAATTACTGAAGTGGGAGTCTGTGGACATTTCAAAGATGTATTATGTATCTGGAAATACTAGTGGGCTCTGAACAAGAGAAGAGGGTAGATGCTCTAACATCTACTGGAAGTGCTGGATTGTCAGATTTCTTCAGATCTTCTTGTGAAAACTATTTAGGAGTGTATAAAGAAGACTAGGGCACAATATAAATATATAAAGGAGCTTCAGACCAGGGGGGTTGAAAACACAACAATCTGGCAAACAAACGCCACTAACAAGGCAATAACCACCTCACCCCTTCGGGTGTCATTCATAGGCCTCAAATGTGTTTAACCATTTTTTTAAATGCTGTAAACTAGGCCCCTCAGTCAGCAAACATGAACACTCCGTTAGTGCTGGATAAATGTCGACTCAAGTTTCGCCCTACAATTTCCAATCGGACTGCATCAGAACAAGACTACCAAGGACAAGTCGTCTTTATGCACTCCTAAATATTTTTCAAGTTGAAGGGTTGCACATTGTAACTCATATGTATCCCTTTTTCTTCCTCACTTTCTCTGGGGCCCTTGTTTTTGGGTGGCATTCTAGTGAGTGGGGATTTTGTGGATTTTGTATGTTGAGCATAAGGCAAAGCAGTGATTTTTGTGGATGTATCATTCTTTTACGAGAGATGAGCAAAGTGCTGTTTCCATTGACATTACATGAAGAAAATACCAAATGGACGCTTATGGGACCTGTCCTCTTGTCGCTGCTCTTTTCGCCTACTCTTGAGTTTCATGAGCACTTAGATGGCAATTGGCTGTCATGCAACCAGCCCAGATTCCCACCACTGAATATACAGCAAACAGTAACACTGGTTGTTGGTGATGGAGAGAGTTTCATCATGCAGAGCTCTGAGGCACACTTTTGACCTAATTTTGAAAGTAGTTTGAAACCCCCCCCCCCCCCCCAATATTTTACAGAGCATTTTGTTGAAGCTGATGCTCTTGAGTGTGGGGAAGTTCATTATGCTCGCCTTTTAATTTAAAGGTGGCTAATAATTCAGATAGGTGCCTGCTACAAAGCAATTCAGAGTGGCACGTTGCATTAGCTCCCCACCCAACCCCTACCTATAAAGGTTCATGGAACTGAAGAGCTGCGGAGCAACATCAGCAGTGAGAACATGAGTGGGTGCTGCTCCTTCTGAACCCCCACTGAGACACACCCCTGGATCCTCATATCAAGAACAATGGCAGTAATGTAGGCATGGGCTCCCATTGCTTGGCCTACTCTCTCCCCTTCAAATTCCTCACTTCCCCAGTTTGAAAGAGAAAAACTTTTGGTGAAGCAAAAATCAGCTATGAAGCAAACATGAAAAATCTTGACATCTTGGCAGAATGCTACAGAAAACAATTTTCCATACATCTGTAGGCTTTAATGCGCTGTTTCATGAAGTGCAGTAAGGCACAGCTATGTTTACAGTTGCATGAACATTTAATATATAATATTAAATTCTTACTTCCTAGCTTATGACCTTGGAGTTAGTGGTGATATTTTCCAGCAGCAAGAGATTTGTATACCAGGATGTGTGGTGGTAACTGATAAAGGTCTATTAAATTGGCTGTCTTCCATTTTACAGTTGAGTCCATTACAATAGCTTTTATTAACTAGTAATAACTAGAAATAACTTTTTTTATGCTGGTTTTTTTAATACTTGGTTTAACATGAACATTCAGTGCAATGAGACATTGTAGTACAACGTGAATAGTGCTGAAGGTTGGGTATAGAATATAGATTTTTTTTTTCGACTTCTGGAAGTCCCATGTCTGATATCCTGGTATGCTTTACTCATAGTATAAGCTTATAGTGGTTACCCAAGCCCCATATCTATCTCTATCTAACCCCACTGCTGCCAATTTCTCTTTCTGCTTCTAATCTTAATTTGTTTAGTGTGGTTTCTTTACATTCCCTTAGAATTCTATAATTCTACCACATTGAGTTTTGTGACGTATTTTGGGACATGTGTGTGCAAGATATCCAGAAACCAAACATAACCCTATAAAAACAAATCTTTCTTTACTTATTTTAATAGCTTGTTTTAAACTGAAAATTTTAAGAAATAAAACTGGTAGTAGAAAGATGCAGCTTTTCTTTTTGCCTCAATGGAATTGGACAATTGAATGCATGGTTAAGGGTCTATGGGGTTATTTTACTTTGATTAGTTGATTTTAAATATGTAATAATCTGTGTAGAGCAGGGGTCTCAAACTCAAATTGCTTTGAGGGCCAAATGAGGACTTGTAGAGTAACCCGGGGGCCGCACAAGACGCAGGCCTCATTTGCATAAGGGCATCATTTGCATAAGGGCATCATTTGCATAAATATTTGCATAATGTTACCATACACTAACTTTGAGTAAACATGCCTCTTAATGAGTGTATGGATAAAGAAAGACTAAAAGATTTCTACATTACTATAAACCAGTGCCAACCGCCAGGCACATTAGGAACTACTAGAAACACTGCTCATTTAGAACCCATAGCAAACCTGCCATGTCCTAACAGCACTACCAGGACTCACAAAGCACCATACCCTAACTATCAAAAGGCAACACTGCAAATATTAAATCAACACATTTCAGAGAATAACAATACATGACCTACTCGGGAAAGAGAACAAGTGGCAATGTCAAATAGGAATTACATAAACAGAATACCTCAGCTCAGTTACACATGCAGAACATACACCATCACCAAACAAGGAATCACAATTTAGAAACAGGAAGACAATTAAACTGGGAACCCCAAAAGCCAAACTTAGAATGTACAACACTGTAGAAATAAAACTATACATTGATTTCCTCTTGTATTAAATAAAGTGCAGACGTTAAAGATGCACATTTCCAAGAGCTGACATATTTCAGTTAATAAATTCAAAATAAAGAGATATTTTTCTACCTTTTGTGCATTGTTTTTTCAGTTACAATTGTTCCAGCCACTTTCTTCTGGTTTCTTTGTGTCTTCTGCTAACTCTCCATCGTCTGCTGTCCATTTGTCCTTTCTTCTTTCCCAGTTTTTTTCCATTCTCTCTACATCTGCTTTAACATACTAATCATTCTCCTTTTGCTCTTTCCTCATTCCTATTTCATCCACTCAAATTTTACCCCTCCATCCTCAATCCCCACTTACTCTCCCAATACCCGGCCAATTGTAGATTTTTCTTCCCTCCCACACAAAATATATTTCCCCTCTCCATTTCACTCTCCCAGCCCCATCCCATTCTAATCGTCCCCCAACATCAACTCCCTTCTAGCTCCTGCCCCACCCAGCATCCGCTCCCTTCTAGTCCCCGCATCATCAGCCCATTTCCAGTCCTAGCTCCCTCCCCTCACAGCCCATTTCCTTTCCAAGCCCCCCTCCCCATCAGCCCATTTCCATTCCAAGCCCCCTTCCACTCAGCCCATTACCATTCCAAGACCCTGTCCCCATCAGCTATTTGCAGTTCAAGCTCCCCCTTCTACTCGGCCCATTTCCAGTCATAGCACCCCCCCCAGTCCATTACCAGTTCTAGCCCCACCCCCCCATAGCCCATTATCGGTCCTAAGCCCTCCAACAGCCCACTTCCAGGCCTAACCCTTCCATCGCCCCATCTTCATTCTTAGCCCCCCCAATCAGACCACCTCCAGTCCTAACCCCCATCTGTCCATTACCAGTACTATCCCCCCATCACCCCATTTCCAGTCCTACCCCCCCAGCAGCCCACATCAAGTCCTGCTCCCCCCCAGCAGCCCACATCAAGTCCTGCTCCCCCCCCAGCAGCCCACATCAAGTCCTGCTCCCCCCCCAGCAGCCCACATCAATCCTGCTCCCCCCCCCAGCAGCCCACATCAAGTCCTGCTCCCCCCCCAGCAGCCCACATCAAGTCCTGCTCCCCCCTCCAGCAGCCCACATCAATCCTGCTCCCCCCCCAGCAGCCCACATCAATCCTGCTCCCCCCCCCCAGCAGCCCACATCAATCCTGCTCCCCCCCCATCTGCCAACATCAATCATGCTACCCCCCCCAGAAGCCCAAATCAATCCTGCTCCCCCCCCAGCAGCCCACATCAATCCTGCTCCCCCCCCCCGGGAAACTTAAACTTTAGAAAACAGCTGGCTGCTGCTCCTGCCGCTGCCGCGGCGGTAGCAGCAATACCGCATGTCCCGCGCCCCCCCCCCTGCCTGTTAGTTCTTCTCTGCTTCGGCTTTCAGAGCCGCGAAGGGAGAGCTTCTCCCTCGTGACTCTGTTAAGCCCGCTGGGGCTTATGGGAAATTTCCCATCTGCCCCGGCGAGCTTAACAGAGTCGCGAGGGAGAAGCTCTCCCTTCACGGCTCTGAAAGCCGAAGCAGAGAAGAACTGACAGGCAAACAGGAAGGGATCGCGGGGGCGGGGGGGCCCGCGGGACATGCGGTATTGCTGCTATTGCCGCTATTGCCGGGCAGATGGGAAGGGGCCGCGGGACAGTTGATTCTGCCGCTGCCACGGCAGCGGCAGCAGAAGCCGGGTTTTTTTTTCCCCTGTGTATCGCGGGCCGCACAAAGGTCTCTCGCGGGCCGCGTGTTTGAGACCCCTGGTGTAGAGGTATATCCTGTGTCCACCTTCCTTATTGCAGAGTCTTGTGCCACTTCTGTAACCAGACGCCCCTCATAAAAATTTAATACAGTGATTAAAAGGTTGGTGACCCTGCTGACCCTTTAACTACATTAGTAGATTTATTTATTTATTATTACATTCTCTTATATACCGCGCTATTCTGCATCAGTGCGGTTTACATTGAACAAACTGAAATTACATTGAACAGGGCATTATAACTTGGAGAGAACTATTTTACAGGGAACATGGGCTATGGAGGGTTAAGTGGCTTGCCCAAGACCACAAGGAGCACCTGTGGGACTAGAAACCCCAGTCCTTCCGGCCCAAGGTTGCTGTCCTCTAGTGGGATTTGAACCCCCGACCTTCCGGCCTGAAGTACCTTGCCCCAACCACTAGGCCACTCCTCCACTGTGGCCTAGTGGTTGGGGCAAGGTAATGGATCACTAAAGTTACTCTGTCCCCTGTGACAGGTGTGGAACACATGGTGTCTTCAGCTCCTCTGTCCGCAGAAAGGAATAAAAGTAAACAAAACATGGGGTTTGATTTACTATACGTTTTTGCTATAGATCCAGAATGGGGGGAAATAAAGCCTTAGTAATATAGGATTGAGGAGTACTATAAACATCTAACTCAGTTTTTTGTTTTGTTTTTTAAAGCTTTTATTTATAAGTTTTGCAAATTAACAATAATACAAGAGAACATAAGCAATACTATAGCAGCTACCCCTACTCCCCCCTCCCCTCCGTGGTTCCATAGATGTAGAGACAATAATTTACATACAGTTAAAGTAAATAAAGGTGATTTCACACTATATGCATAATGTAATCATCTAAGGCTTCCAGATAAGGTCACACTGTGCAGCTCTCAAGGTATGTCTGCAATAGGTTGCTTCATATTTCCAATAGAGAGAGACTACATTCCACCAGTAATGACCATCTAGGTCAGTGGTGGTCTGCCAATGAGTTATAACTAACTTCAGAGCAATACTGATGACTGAGAGCAGGAAGATCTGCTAAGGAACAATATACCACAATACATAATGTAATGGGTGCCCACACTCCCAGGTAATCTTGAATCCATTCCCAGACATACTGCCAGAAGGGACGAAGGTTTGGACAGTCAAATAGAAGTTGAAAAGGGTTCTGATATCCAAGTCCTGCATCGGTTACTCGCATTTGTCTTCCATTTTGTAAGGAGCACCGCAGTTATGAGGGCACGGTAGGCTATAAAATAAAGAGAGAGAATATTAGAGGCCAATCCCAGGGGTTGTATAAGCCAGGAACTCCAAAACATTTGCCATTGCCAGGGCGCAGCTAGCTCCCTGATCTTGGACTTCAGCTGAGCTCTGAACCCAACCTAGGCTGAGGACATTTAGCCTGAAAGGCAGCATAGAACTGCGAGGCTGCTTTTAGAGAGACTTCAGTGAATGTAACCATATGTGCAACCTTCTAGTCGTCCAAAAGATGCGGTAGAAAAGCAGCAGCTTTCACCATACAGTGGCGAAGCTGTAGCCATTGGAAAAAAAACAGCATCACGGCAGTTGGAATTCCCGCTGCAGTTCTAGAAAAGATTTTAGGCCTGCATCAGTCAGGAGCTGGCCTAGAGTCCAAATACCAGCCAAATGGTTGGCCTTGGATTTTCAACTTGGGATTGTACTACATAGGGTGGTGGTTGGATCTTAGATGACCTTCAGGAAGCACATGCGCCAAGTTTTTGAAAAGCAGACTGCGTAGAAAGAATAACTGGAGATAGTTACGTGTTTGAATAAGTTGCAGTGTAATGTTCTAGTTTTGTTCGATGTAAACCGCTTTGATGTTGCTGAAAGGTGGTATATAAAACTGTTCAATAAATAAATAAATAAAATAAATAAATGTTTCATGGGCAATAATGACATATAAATAAACATATATAAACATGCCTATCAGTAAATCTATGGGATTGGAGGACACCATATATCTTTCCAGTGCAACCAAGTCAGACGGTTAGCCCCCCTGGGGCAGGTAACCCAGAAGGAGCCTTGTTTAAGAAGGAAAGAGTAATGATACTGCTTGATGTCTGGTAGCTGGACCCCCCCCCCCCCCCAACACACACACATTCTTTAGGGAGTTTGTTTCCAGGCTGCTATAGGTGGAGGTTTACTTTTCCACAAGAAGGTTATAAAAAGATTTTTGATCCCCCTTTAGAAAGAGTCAGGAGAAAAGATAAGGGATCATGCTGAGAAGATAATTGACTTTGGGGACAAGCATCATCTTTATGGTTTCAAGCCACCCCCACCAGGACAAATATAAAGGAGACCTCCATGAGGTAAGGGTCTGGATCATAGCTAAGCAGTTAGCAACATTATGTTGCAGTGTTTCTGCCAGGGTGGAATAGAAGTGCACCCCCATTTATTTAACCTAAGAATCTACCCACTGGAAAGGAAAGGTGCTAAGATCAGTTTCCGTGACTTGATTATTTAAGGGGAATGCTACTGACAGACCAGTTGATCTTCTAGCCTGACAGGCAGAACTAGCTTTCAATCAAAGCAAGGACATGTATGGACAGCAAGCTCAATAAATAACAGCAAATCATCCACATACTTGGAGAGCTTTATATAGGCAGCACCCATGCACACACTGTTTAATATCCAGAGATTGGCGTATAAGAAGCGCCATAGGCTCCAATGCTAAGTTAAAAAGCAAAGGGGATAAAGGGCAACCTTATCAGGTTCCAGAAAATAGCGAAAACGCAGGGGACAATACACTATTAGCCAATATCTGGGTGGATAGGCGTGAGTATAATGTGGATGAATCCGTCGCCCAAACCGAATCATCACAGTGATTGGAAAAGAAAAGACCATTCAGGCTTATCAAAGGCCTTTTTGGCATTGAGAGTGAATCCTACTAACAAAGCATCAAGATTTTGGGTGAGCGCAAATACGTTGCAAAGTAACCGCACGTTATCTGTGATGGATCTGCCACCTACGAATCCACACTGATCAGTATGAATAAGGATCGGGATAGCCTTGTTTAAATGATTGGCTAGAAACTTAGCGTAAACTTTGTAATCTGTGTTGAGAAGGGAGATAGAGCGATAACTTTCTACTTTCTGAGGGTCTCTGTCTGGCTTAGGATGGACCCACTAGATTGGCATCAGCAAATGTCTGAGGGAGCTGTTGGGATAAAAGATAGAAGTAGGTCAGTATGCGTGGCGTCAGCTCTGCACTGAAGGTTTGATAGAACTCTAATGGCAGGCCATCCGGGGTCAGTGGCCTTTACAAAGGCATCTGCTGCAGTGCCTCCAGGACCTCTGGCAGCTGAAGGGAGGCATCTAATTCACAGCTGGAAAGTGGAATAACGAGTGAGGTTATCAAATTTACAGATGACACAAAACTATTTAAATTTGTTAAAACCCAAGAGGATTGTGGAAAATTGCAAGAGGATCTTGATAAATTGAAAGACTGGGCATCAAATGGCAGATGAAATTTAATGTGGACAAGTGCAAAGTTATGCACCTAGGAAAGAATAACCCAAACTATGGTTACACGATGCAAGGTTCCACATTAGGAACCACCACCCAGGAAAAAGATTTAGGCGTCATTGTGGATAGCATGTTAAAACCCTCGGCCCAGTGTGCAGCGGCAGCCAAGAGAGCAAATAGAATGCTAGGTATCATAAGGAAAGGAATGGAAAATAAAACAAAAGATATTATAATGCCTCTATATCGTTCCATGGTGAGACTGCACCTTAAATATTGTGTGCAATTCTGGTCGCCGTATCTTAAAAAGGATATAGCGTTATTAGAAAAGGTTCAGAGAAGAGCTACCAAAATGGTAAAGGGAATGGAAGGATACTCCTATGAAGAAAGGCTAAAAAGGTTAGGGCTCTTTAACCTGGAAAAGAGACGGCTGAGGGGAGATATGATAGAAGTCTATAAATTAATGAATGGAGTGGAACGGGTAAACGTAGATCGATTGTTTACCTTATCAGAATATAGAAAGACTAGGGGACATGCAATGAAGCTACAGGGTAAACTATTTAAGACTAATAAAAGAAAATATTTTTTCACTCAATGTGTAATCAAACTCTGGAATTTGTTACCGGAGGATGTAGTAAAGGCTGTTAGTGTAGCTGGGTTTAAAAAAGGTTTGGACAAGTTCCTGGAGGAAAGGTCCATAAACCATTATTAAGAAGGGACCCAGGATATCAATGCTTGACCTAGTACAAGCATTGCGGAACCTGTGTCTATTGGGGAAACTGCTAGGTACGTATGACCTAGATTGGCCACTGTTGGAAACAGGATACTGGGCTTGATGAACCTTGGTCTGACCCAGTATGGCATATCTTATGTTCTTAGCTTAAGATGGAGTGAGGACAGTTTGTTAACAGACCTCAGTAGTTGACAGAAGGCTTCAGGGGAAGAGAGTGTTTCAGTGGCATAGAGATGGCTATAAAATTCCTGGAAGTGACGTAAAATTTCAGACTCTTGAATGAGCAGCTGGTCAGCATCTCCGCAGAGGGCTGCTATACACGTAACATTTTTACAGGTTTTCAAGGTATGAGCAAGTAGCTTTCCCGCTTTATTGCTCTCAGCATAGTAATGACTATTGCTAAGAGTAGCAAGTTGGTTAGCCTCCTGACTGAGAGTCATATTGTACTGATAGCGGAGTTTTTGAAGACTTAAAAGAATAGCAGGATCAGACCGCCGCATGAGGATCTCCTCTCCCTCTTTAATCTCTACATTCATATGCTGTAATTCTGTCTTGCATTGCTTGGCTGCATGAGTGGCATAGCTCGTGATAGTGGCCCGTAATAAGACCTTAAAGGTCTCCCACCAGGCCCATCCCGGTATAGCATCAGGAAGGTTCAATTAAAAAAAAAAATCAATAGCCTTCTGAACGGTGACTAAAAATTGATCATCACACAGGAGCATTTTGTTGAATTTCCCAGCAGGAGGGGTATCTGTGTGGCAGGGGACCTGCAAGTCCAATATGATGATAGAATGATCAATGAACTTACTGTGATGATCTGGTTTGGGCGACGAATTCATCCACATTATATACCATGGATAGTTGCCAACAGGTGATTAGGGATCAGAGTCTTGGATATTAGGAAAAAATCAATCCGTGAGTAAGAATAGTAGGGGAGAGAGAAGTAGGATGCAAAAACTGCCAAGAATCTGCAAGCCTGGTGTCGTCTGTTAGGGCCTGGAGCTCTTTGCAGGGCTTTCTTCAGTTTGTGCAAAGCTACAGATGCATGGTCAAATAGGTCAAGAACTAAATTGAAGTCACTTTCTGCAACTGTGGGAAGCGGGGTCACTTCTGTGATCTCACGTGCGAAAGCATGAAAAAAAAAAACCTAGCAGTCGGAAGTCGAGGCATAGATGTTGAGAAGCACAAACTTCCAGGTGCCTAATGTAAACTGCTTTGACCAGTGGATAAAGTGGTATAGAAAAATTGTTAAATAATTGGAGAGTGGCTTTTGCCCAGCATCCCTCAGAATCAGCTCTGGTCTGAACAGTGAGGGCCTTTCGAACCAGAATCGGGACCCGTTCTTTTTCCCAAGAGCTGGGGGCAGACAACAAGGGAAAATATTTCCCCTTCTAACTTCTGTGATTCAGCTAGTGTCAGATGTGTCACCTGTAAGAATATAATATCCACCACTGCATTCTGGAATTGAAGGAGAATTTTCTTTTGCTTAATAAGTTTATTGATGCCTTTGATGTTTAAGGACAGTAACTTTAGTACAGATGCCATAGCATTATAACCTGTTTAAGGCCTAATGGGAAAGACAATCTAGGATTCCAAACAGAGTAAAGGATATCATAAGAACGCCCACAGCCAATGAGCCCATTATATATCAAGAACTGAAAGCATGAGAACTTACATTAATATCGCTGCCTGAGAATCGGGGGGGGGGGGGGGGGGGGAAAAAAAAAAAGGAGGACCATGCCTCCACTCCTAGGTGAGCCAGACAATTAAGGAATCAAGAGGTAGCCCCAGAACTATACAAACAACAACCCTTCCCTCCCCCACCACTCTGTCATAGAAAAGAACAAAAAAGGAAACTATAAAGATATGGTAGTAACATGTTCCATTGTAATGACACAAATTAGAAATAGTCACTTCCAGAGTGAAAGAAACTAAATTCAAAAAGCAAAAAATTCACTTTACTACAATTATAAACTTGACTAGATATCAAATGCCAGTAACATCCCTTTCACAGGCATTAAAAGAGGAGAAAAAGGCCTCAGAATACACGGATCAGGCTAGAGCATCAAAGCAAACATATGCCTTCATCCATAACATCAATAGCCAGAAAAAAATCTTCTTCAAAGATATTTACAATATTCTCAATTTTCATTAACATTTTTCAGTTCAACATGTTTCTGGTTTCGGCACTTGATATACCGCGCTTTACTTGTGCATCAGAGCAGTTTACATGTATGTATACTAACAGGTACTTTTTATTCCCTTGTCCCCAAAGGGCTCACAATCTAAGTATACCTGAGGCAATGGAGGGTTAAGTGGCTTGCCCAAGGCCACAAGGAGTGGTCATGGGACTAGAGACCCCAGTCCCTCCGGCCTGAGGTTGCTTTTCCCCATGCGGGAATTGAACCCCGGCCCTCCAGCCTGAGGTAACCTGTCCCAACTACTGAGCCACTCCTCCCTCTTGTTAGGTTAGTCAAGCTCTCTTCTAAAGCATGTCATTCAAAAACTTATCTGAGGCAGTCTCACGCTCACATTTAGATATCCGGGACTTCAAACACCATCCTGACGCCAAAACTCCTGTCGACTAAGCGTTTTGCATAGCGCTTTTTCAAGGGGTCCCACAAAAATATAGAATGCTGTAGAAGAGAGCAGAGAAAACCTGTGTTAAAGGAAGATTTTCCAAAGCTGTTACTGACAGACCCGTTTCCTATTGAGTAACCCAAAACCATAGAATGTAGAGCCATACTTTCCACTGTTAGATAAACAATAACTCTCTGAGAACAGCAGCCCATATAAAAAGTTCTTACCCATAAATAAACAGAGGAAACAGAACTCCTTTTACCTCAACTGACTGCCACTCTCATTCTGCATGCTCAGCAGTTCCTAAAACACCGCGCATGAGCAGTACCTAAATAGTAAAACCCGCAGAAATCTAATTGAATCGCACATAGCAAAACAAACGAAACTTCACCAAAAAAGAGCAGAAGGGCATCATCACCCATCAAAAGATCGATTTAACACTGAAAATTCTCCAATTACATATATACAGAACAACAAAACAACAAAACCTCCCTCCCATCAGATACACAAATGCTAGTCAATTTGAGAGTTCAAACCTTTAGGATATACAGTATCTAAATGAAAAATCCATTTTTGCTCTCTGAAAAAGGTATTGTTCTCTGGTGCGCTTACCTATACCTGTCCATATTTGCCGACCTTGCATGTTTTTGTATTGATCAAACACATGTATTGATCAAACACAAGGAAGCTAACAATAGTTACAGCGCGGTAATAATAATGGGCGATTTCAATTACCCCGGTATCGACTGGGTCAGTGTTACGGCAGGACATGCTAGGGAGATAAAGTTCCTAGATGACATAAATGACTGCTTCTTGGAGCAGCTGGTTCATGAACTGACCAGAGGGGAAGCCATATTAGACCTAGTCCTTAGTTGAACACCAGATCTAGTGCAAGAGATAAGGGTGTTGGGGCCACTTGGCAATAGTGATCATAGCATGATCGCCTTTGATTTAATTAGTGGAGGAGGGATAGTAAGGAAATCCACAATATTACCTTTTAACTTTCGAAAGGGAGACTATGAAAAAATGAGGAAAATAGTTAAGAAAAAACTAAAAGGAGCAGTTGCAAAGGTTAAAGACTTACATCAAGCTTGGGTGTTGTTGAAAAATGCTATCATGGAAGCCCAGACCAGCTGTATTCCACGCTTTAAGAAAAGTGGAAGGAAGTCCAAAAAACTACCAGCATGGTTTAAAGGTGAGGTCAGAGAGGCTGTTGCCAAAAAGTATCTTTCAGGAAATGGAAAAAAGAGCCAAACGATGAAACCTGGAAACAGCACAAGCACTGGCAGGTCAAATGCAAGGCATTGATAAAGAAGGCAAAGGGAGAATTTGAGAAGAAGCTTGCTGCGGAAGCAAAAACGCGAAATAAAGATTTTTTTCAAGTACATTCGTAGCAAAAAAACCTGTGAGAGTCAGTTGGACCATTAGATGATAGAGGAGTTAAAGGGGGCACTAAGAGGCGACGAGGCGATAGAGAGACTGAATGAATTCTTTGCTTCGGTCTTTACTGAGGAAGATGTAGGGATGTTACCCATGACTGAAGTGGTATTTAAAGGTGCGGAAGAATTGAAGGAAATATCGATACATCGGGAAGATGTATTACAACTATTAGATAAACTGAAGAGTAGCAAATCACCTGGGCCAGATGGTATACATCCAAGGGTGTTGAAAGAACTGAAATATGAGATTGCAGACCTGCTATTAGTAATCTGTGAACTATCATTAAAATCATCTCTAATACCTGAAGATTGGCGGATCGCCAATGTAACACCAATTTTTAAAAAGGTTTACAGGGGTGATCCGGGAAACTACAGACCGATGAGCCTCACGTCAGTACCGGGAAAAATGGTAGAAACCATCATAAAGAATAAAATTACTCAGCATGTAGATAGTCATGGCCTAATGGGAGACAGCCAACATGGCTTTAGACAAGGAAGATCTTGTCTTACTAATCTGTTATGTTTTTTTGAAAGTGTGAATAAACAGGTGGACAAAGGTGAGTCGGTTGCTATAGTGTATCTGGACTTTCAGAAAGCCTTTGACAAGGTCCCTCATCAGAGACTTTTGGCAAAACTAAAGAGTCATGGGATAGGAGGCAGTGTACTACTGTGGATCAGGAACTGGTTAAAATATAGAAAGCAGAGGATTGGGCTAAATGGCCAATTTTCCCAATGGAGAAAGGTGAATAGTGGTGTACCCCAGGGATCTGTGCTGGGTCCGCTGCTTTTTGACATATTCATAAATGACCTGGAAAGTGGAATAACGAGTGAGGTTATCAAATTTGCAGATGACACAAAACTATTTAAAGTTGTTAAAACCCAAGAGGATTGTGGAAAATTGCAAGAGAACCTTTTTATTTATTTATCAGTTTCTTCTATACCGCCCCTTCCAGAGATTAGGGGTGGTTTACATTGAACAGTGAACAGAAAATTTGTATACTTCTGTATACTTTACAAGGAACAATGTTTTAACTATATAAAAGTGTAATTACAGGGAACATATTTTTGAACGTTAGCTGGAACCTTGATAAATTGGAAGACTGGGCATAAAAATGGCAGATGAAATTTAATGTGGACAAGTGCAAAGTTATGCACCTAGGGAAGAACAACCCAAACTATGGTTACACGATGCAAGATTCCACATTAGGAACCACCACCCAGGAAAAAGATTTAGGCGTCATTGTGGATAACATGTTAAAACCCTCGGCCCAGTGTGCAGCGGCAGCCAAGAGAGAAAATAGAATGCTAGGTATCATAAGGAAAGGAATGGAAAATAAAACAAAAGGTATTATAATGCCTCTATACCGTTCCATGGTGAGACCGCACCTTGAATATTGTGTGCAATTCTGGTCGCTGTATCTTAAAAAGGATATAGCGTTATTAGAAAAGGTTCAGAGAAGAGCTACCAAAATGGTAAAGGGGATGGAAGGATACTCCTATGAAGAAGGGCTAAAAAGGTTAGGGCTCTTTAACCTGGAAAAGAGACGGCTGAGGGGAGATATGATAGAAGTCTATAAATTAATGAACGGAGTGGAACGGGTAAACGTAGATCGACTCTTTACGTTATCAGAATATAGAAAGATTAGGGGACATGCAATGAAGCTACAGGGTAAATTATTTAAGACTAATATAAGAAAATATTTTTTCACTCAACGTGTAATCAAACTCTGGAATTTGTTACCGGAGTATGTAGTAAAGGCTGTTAGTGTAGTTGGGTTTAAAAAAGGTTTGGACAAGTTCCTGGAGGAAATGTCCATAAACCATTATTAAGAAGGGACCCAGGATATCAATGCTTGACCCAGTTCAAGCATTGCAGAACCTGTGTCTTTTGGGGAAACTGCTATGACCTAGATTGGCCACTGTTGTAAACAGGATACTGGGCTTGATGGACCTTGGTCTGACCCAGAATGGCATATCTTATGTTCTTATGTTATGTTCTTATGACCTTTCTCCTTACAATGCTGGACAATTGGAGCCTCTAATCTCCCACATTGCAAACAACTTTTATGCTCTCCCATATGTAGCTTAAAAGGTTGCGTGGTCTGACCAATATATAGCATATCACAAGGACATCTAATCACATAGACCACAAAACAGGAATCGCATGTAGTGTTGCAACGCAGTCAGTGCTTCCGACCTCCATAGATCAACACACTTACAGTTTCAGTAATCTCACAGATTGAACATTGACCACATGGTCTATGCCCAATATCAGTCTCTACCATCGCATCTGATCTTCGGAGCACACTAGGACTGAACAAATCTCTCAGATTTCAATTACGGGAACATACACAGCGGGGGGTGACATTTTGCAAACCTGGAATCACTCTGGTCACCTGAAAACACCGCTGAATGATTCATTGTAACTGATAGCTGAGCGGAGAAAAATTAGTTATCAGATGCACATATTCATTACCTCTACTAGAATTTTCTTTAATATGAGTAGATAACCATTCTCTATGACTAAATTTAGCGCGTTTAAAGGCCTTATCAATAATTACACCAGGATATCTCCTCATTAAAAAAGGCCTTTCTCAACTACAATGTCTACAATGCTGGAACAGTTACGACGATATCAAATGAATTGAGAAAAAGGAAGCCCTTTTCGCAATCTTTGGGGGTGAGCATTTGAAAAATGCAAATAAGTATTCCTATCCGTGTTCTTTCGATACACAGAGCTACCCCATTCCAAATCCTGTCTCATCGCCCTTACATCTAAAAATGCAATCTCATTAGCATGATAATTAAGGATGAACTGAATCTTAGGGTGAAGGCTGTTCAACCACTAATGAAACTCCAACAATTCCTCAAGAGACCCATCCCACACCAAAAACCATCGTCAATATATCGACGCCATACTTTTACATGGGAGGAAAACGGGGAATCTGTTAGCCATTGATGCTGAAAATGAACACCTGTTACAGGTGAGTAACTACGCTTAAGAGCTTAAGTATTTTCAAAGAAGCAATTCACTCTGGTAGGGATCAATGAAGAAAAGTCATAACTTGCAACATATTAAATTACTTTGACACTTGTTCTAGTGATAGTTTTCTCTTTCAGAACTACGGGAGGGTAGAATGTGATGTTGTGTACTTTTATTCTGTGTACAGCATTGTGAAACACATGCATCCTTTAGGGACTTTACTAGCTTTTGGATGTGTCAAATATATCCATACCCTTTCTCCTGGGGCCAAACTGGCATGGTGTCATATTTCAGATAATGGGACAGAATAGGTTAATGGAATTGAGCCATATGCCTGAGCAGTCTGTTCTCTGCAATTTTAGTCAGATTATAGTAACATAGTAAATGACAGTAAATGTTAACATTGGATTTGATACTTTTTTTTTCAAGAAGATTAATAATTACGGTTGTTGAACAGCTCCCCCATTGAAAACAAAAAGTGGAGAGATCTTTATTTTAGATAATTGATTAAAAGTGGAATTTCTTCTTAACTATTCCTGGGGTATAAAGAGATGAGGGACATGGACTTGTTTATCTGTAGATGGACATAGACACCACTCTCACTAGGGAAGGATAAGCTGTTTGAGTAATATCCTCAAACCATCAATAGGTTAGTGTGTTTCTATTAATTCCTAATATATTCTGTTGTATTGAATTATGATTATTATATATTTGGTATTTTTGTAAGGATTCTATACTTGGATTTATAGAAATAATGGCCAACAGATACACTGCAGATGAAAGTCCATTAAAAATGGTATCTTAATACATTTGTTGGCTAATTCTTAATGTGCTTCATTCATCAGATCAATGCAAAAGTCTAAATGAAAAAAGTAAATAAAATGTCATTTTATTGGACTGATACAATAGACTGTTGGTCTCCACTTTGGGCCTCTGTAAATCTGTTTGGTCTATAAGATGCTACCAACCTCTGCATTTTTGTTACTACAAACTAACGCAGCCCTGGAGGTTTTATTGGGCTATCAGTTAAAACTTATTTATTCTTTATTTCTATGTAGATAGTTTTTTATTTTTAAATAAAATTAAATCCATCCGAGAAAGTGTATTTAGTTGAGCAGTGATGGCCACTCTGTTGGTATTTTTCTAGGTGATGAGGGTTCTTCTGAACAATACTATATTTATTTATTGAAAAGAATTTCTATACCGCCTTCTCCTGTAATCAAGGCGGTCTACACAGCAAACAATTGAAGAATACTGACTTTTTGTGTGTGCATGCAGTGATAACCAGTGAATGCGTGTGTGTGTAGGGTGGCATTGATTCGTGGTGGGCTATTTACAGCGTGCGCTATTTTACAATACTATGTACATGAATGATAAGGGAGGTGGGGTTGGTCTGGAGTTCTGGTTGGCGGGCAGGTTATGTGATGTCACCGTAGTGTTCGATGAAGAGGGTCGTCTTGAGCTATTTCCGAAAGTCCTTGATGTCTGTCATCGATCGTAGGTCATCAGGGAGGGTGTTCCAAATTGCAGGTGTAGCCAGAGATAGAGCTCGTTTTGCTGTGTCGTTGTGTACCTTGGTGACGTCTTTTGGTGTATTGATGAGGTTGGAGGTCTTGTGCTGCTGTCGGATTGTATGAGTGGTTGTAGGCTGAGTACTGAGTCTGTTATTTGATTTTGAATATGTTTGACTGTCTTATATCTGATGCGGGAGCTGATATATAAGTAAACTGAGCAGCCTGAAGTCACCCTTTTCTATGCCTGACTCAGTCCTGCTTGTCAATGTAAAAAACAGTTTCTTACCTGTGATGGGTATTTTTCTGTAGACAGCAGGATTGATCAGGCACACAATTCCTCTCGAGGGTTGCATTCATTTTTGAGCTATGGACTTAAGGGGACTAAGGGGATTGCTGTATGCGGGAAGGTCTTCACATACTAAGAACTTTGCACTTAGGTCTGAGATCTGGGAGAGATGTTAAGTCCCAGTGCTGTCAGATGATGTCACCCAGTTATGTGCTTGATCAATCCTGCAGTCTATAGAAAAATGCCTGTTACAGGTGAGAAACAAAGCTTTCATCTACCAGGGAATATGGGTAACAGAAATAATAGGAAAGGTGACTAGTATAGCAGCAGGCGTGAGGTGCGACCAGCACACAGCAGTTGTTCACATGGCTTGCAGATGTTTGATGCTATTAACTGAGACCTGGTTATTGTACTACATCAAACCATTGTCCTTGAGAGATGCAAACTAGCCTTTAAAATAACTCAAATATCCAAATCGACCACAGATTAAAGCTGCTGAATGCAAAGAAGTCTCCTGAATATTCACCGTAGATATCCTGGAAACTTCGAAAGAAAGGCCTGGCAATCTACTTCCGGTCACACTGCCAAGAAAACCCAGGAGCTGCTGGGTCTCCAGGAGTCAGCCTTGACTCGAAGGCACACATTGCATTGCATCCTGGAAACTAGAATGTTTTGCAGAACTCAAGGGCTTGTGCTTGATGCAGTTAGAATATGCATATTGGACAAAATCAAGTAAGTTGGTAGATTAAGAGCACAGACTTTCCTCTCTTGCATTTAGAGGATAATTTTATAATAGCCTTTCTGTGTGTTAAGCCACTAAAGTTCCTATTTTGAGGCTATTTCTTTTAAAGTCATGTTGGTGCCTATGTGCCTCTTTAGGGTCCGAAATTGTTCCTAGTTTAAATTTGTGGACATTTATGCCTGCTCGAGAGAAAGTGTAAATGTTTGCACCTATTTTATAAATGTAGTGGGCTCTCCATCAAGTGGGGTGAGGGTAACTCCAGAGGCCGTACAAAAGTAATTTATTTAGTGGCACCTGTGTCTTTTGTGGGGAAAAATCTCATATAAAATTTGCTCACAGCATACAAAGCACAAGCATAGGACCCTGATGGAATGGGGGAGGGGGGGATATCTTTCAAGGCCCAAGCTGGTGGAAAAATAATAGAACAGGCAAATAAATCAGAGAGACTCGGACACTTTATATAAAAATGCTTTTTAATAGCTAATCCCCTTAAAAATTAATAGTCATAAATAAATCTAGATAAATACAAAAAACAACTTACACAGTCCAAGCACTGAAAAATATGTTGGTCTAGAGCAGGGGTCTGCAACCTTTAAGACGTAAAGAGCCACTTGGACCCGTTTCCGAAGGGAAAAAAAAACCTGGGAGCCGCAAAACCATTGCGACATTTAAAACAAATCTAACACTGCATATATTGTTTCTTACCGTAATGCTATATACGACCCCCTACTTTTCCTGTTAAAATATAGGTGTTTGGCCTATACTCGCCGTATAAGACTACCACTCTTCCTTCACACACCAAAAAAAAAAACGCCAGAAAATATCACAACAACAAGTAACAATATTTGATTTCAAAATTATGATGATTTTGTAGTCAAATCACTAATATGAAATAAAATTATTTTTTCTACCTTTGTTGTCTGACCAATTTATTCTTTGATCATGCTGGTCCCGATCTGAGGCTTCTGCTTTCCTGTCTTCTCTTAGCTCTCTTTCTGTGGTCTATGGTCCATCTGCCATTTCTTATCTCTTCTTTCGTTTTCTTCACTTCTTTCCATCAGCCTATTTCCAGTCCCAGTAACCCTCCCCAATATCAGCCCCTTTCCAGTCCTCACTCCCAGTACCTTCCAGTGCTAATCCCCCCTCAACCCCATTACCAGTGCTAGCCTCCCCTAATCAGCCCAATACCAGTCCTACCCCCCATCAGCTCATTACCAGTCCTAGCCTCCCCTAATCAGCTCATTTCCAGGGCTCGTCCCCTCAACCCCATTACCAGTGCTCCATCCCCCCATGTCAGCCCCCTCCCTCCCTCCATCCATATCAGCTCCCGCCCTCCCTGTCAGCCCCCTCCATCACCCCATGTCAGCCCCCCTCCCTCCATCCATATCAGTCCCTCCCTCCATGTCAGCCCCCTCCATGTCAGCCCCCTCCATCCCTCCATGTCAGCCCCTTCCCTCCCTCCATGTCAGCCCCCTCCATCCCTCCATGTCAGCCCCCCTCCCTCCATCCATATCAGCTCCCTCCCTCCATGTCAGCCCCCTCCATCCCTCCATGTCAGCCCCCCTCCCTCCATCCATATCAGCTCCCTCCCTCCATGTCAGCCCCCCTCCCTCCATCCATATCAGCTCCCTCCCTCCCATGTCAGCCCCCTCCCTCCATCCATCCATGTCAGACCCCTCCATCCATCCATATCAGCTCTCTCCCTCCATCCATCCATATCAGCTCCCTCCCTACATGTCAGCCCCCCTCCCTCCATCCATCCATATCTGCTCCCTCCCTCCATGTCAGCCCCCCTCCCTCCTCCATCCATATCAGCTCCCTCCCTCCATGTCAGCCCCCCTCCATCCCTCCATGGCTGCCCCCCTCCCTCCTCCATCCATATCAGCTCCCTCCCTCCCTCCATGTCAGCCCCCTCCATCCCTCCATGTCAGCCCCCCTCCCTCCATCCATATCAGCTCCCTCCCTCCATGTCAGCCCCCCTCCCTCCATGTCAGCCCCCTCCATCCCTCCATGTCAGCCCCCCTCCCTCCATCCATATCAGCTCTCTCCCTCCATGTCAGCCCCCTCCCTCCATGTCAGCCCCCTCCCTCCCTCCATCCATATCAGCTCCCTCCCTCCATGTCAGCCCCCTCCATCCCTCCATGTCAGCCCCCCTCCCTCCATCCATATCAGCTCCCTCCCTCCATGTCAGCCCCCTCCATCCCTCCAGCCATGTCACCCCCATCCCTCCATGTCAGCCCCTTCCCTCCCTCCCTCCATGTCAGCCCCTCCATCCCTCCATGTCAGCCCCTCCCTCCCTCCATATCAGCTCCCTCCCTCCATGTCATCCCCCCTCCATCCCTCCATGTCAGCCCCCCTCCCTCCATCCATATCTGCTCCCTCCCTCCATGTCAGCCCCCCCTCCCTCCATCCATCCATATCTGCTCCCTCCCTCCATGTCAGCCCCCCGCCCTCCATCCATATCAGCGCCCGCCCTCCATGGCAGCCCCCTCCATCCCTCCATGTCAGCCCCCCTCCCTCCATCCATCCATATCTGCTCCCTCCCTCCATGTCAGCCCCTCCCTCCATCCATATCAGCTCCCTCCCTCCCTCCATGTCAGCCCCCTCCATCCCTCCATGTCAGCCCCCCCTCCTCCATCCATATCAGCTCCATCCCTCCATGTCAGCCCCCTCCCTCCCTCCATCCATATCAGCTCCCACCCACCATGTCAGCCCCCCATCCCTCCATGTCAGCCCCCCCCTCCCTCCATCCATATCAGCTCTCTCCCTCCATGTCAGCCCCCTCCATCCCTCCATGTCAGCCCCCCTCCCTCCATCCATATCAGCTCCCTCCCTCCGTCAGCCCCCCGCCCTCCATCCATCCATATCAGCTCCCTCCTCCATGTCAGCCCCCCCTCCCTCCATGTCAGCCCCCCTCCCTCCATCCATATCTGCTCCCTCCCTCCATGTCAGCCCCCCTCCCTCCATGTCAGCCCCCCCCTCCCTCCATCCATCCATATCTGCTCCCTCCCTCCATGTCAGCCCCCCTCCCTCCATCCATCCATATCTGCTCCCTCCCTCCATGTCAGCCCCTCCCTCCATCCATATCAGCTCCCTCCCTCCCTCCATGTCAGCCCCCCCTCCCTCCATCCATCCATATCTGCTCCCTCCCTCCATGTCAGCCCCCCTCCCTCCATCCATCCATATCTGCTCCCTCCCTCCATGTCAGCCCCCTCCCTCCATCCATATCAGCTCCCTCCCTCCATGTCAGCCCCCTCCCTCCATCCATCCATCCATATCAGCCCCCTCCATCCCTCCATGTCAGCCCCCTCCATCCCTCCATGTCAGCCCCCTCCCTCCATCCATATCCGCTCCCTCCCTCCATGTCAGACCCCTCCTCCCTCCATCCATCCATGTCAGCCCCCCTCCCTCCATCCATATCAGCTCCCTCCCTCCATGACAGCCCCCCTCCCTCCATCCATCCATATCAGCTCCCTCCCTCCATGTCAGCCCCCCTCCCTCCCTCCATGTCAGCTCCCCTCCCTTCTTCTGCAGCCGCGGCTCCCTGCCTCTTACGGAACCGCGGCTGTGCTTTTAAAATCATCTCGGAGCCCTTCCTGTCTTGACGGGCTCCGTGCAGCATTGTCCCGCCTCCAAACTTCCGACGTCTCGCTTGGCTCCAGGCTTCTAACCTAGAACCCTGGGTTGTAGAAGGCCTCAGGAATCTGCCCTGTACCGGTGAGAACTTATTTGGGGAAGACTGGCAGATTAAAGCTGCTCAAATGGATGCAGAAAATGCCATTCTAGATAGACTTTCCAAGTCTACTTCTACCCCTACCAAAAAGAAGCCTTTTAAAAGGCCTTACTATAAAAAGACCAGATTTCCCACAAATACTGGCCAGCAATCTGCTCAGCCTCGCCTTGCGGCTAAGCGTCAACAATCTAAGCAGGTAAAGTCAAAGCCTGCAGTGTCTGCTACATCCCAGCAGGCTCAACCCCCTCAGGGGTTTTGACTTCCCTCTAGAGAACTTGCCGTTTCTGGCTCTAGCACAGCCAGAGCCCCTCACCATTCCTGGAAGGCTAGCTCACTTTGCTCCCAGATGGGAGCAAATAACATCAGAGCAATGGACCCTCTCTATTATCCGAGAAGGCTACAAACTTCATTTCTCCAGCCTTCCTCCCCATACCATGGTGAGGCAATTCAGTTCTCCCCCATCTCTTCTGACCCTGTTGGGTCAGGAAGTCTCTTCTCTTCTTGCCCAAGGGGCAATAGAGGAGGTTCCTCCTCCACAACAGGGGTTAGGTTTCTACTCCCCTTACTTTCTCATAACAAAGAAGACAGGGGGCTTCAGACCTATCCTAGATCTGAGAGAATTGAACAGGTTTCTATTCAAGGAGAAATTCAAAATGCTCTCTCTGGGCCTTCTCCTTCCATACCTTCAGAGTCAAGATTGGCTTTGTTCTCTAGATCTCAAGGATGCGTACACTCATATACTCATCCATCCATCCCACAGAAAGTATCCAAGATTTCTGTTCCAGGGAAAACATTTCCAGTACAGAGTACTACCCTTCGGTCTGGCCTCTGCTCCAAGAGTATTCACAAAATGCATGGCAGTCGTTGCCGCATTTCTCAGAGGCATGGGAATCTTTGTCTTCCCATATCTGGACGACTGGCTCATCCGAGCTCCATCTCAATCAGAAGCCCAGTTTTCTCTGGACCGCACAAGGCGTATTCTTCAATATCTGGGACTTGTGGTAAACATTCCCAAGTCCCAACTCATCCCTACTCAGTCCCTGGAATTCATAGGGGCCCAGTTGGACTCCACCACTGCAAGGGCCTACCTCCCTCTGGTCCGAGGCCAAAGGCTAATAAGCTTGGCCTCCCAGGCTCAGTCCAGAAGTCACTTGTCAGCCAAAGAAATGCTGCAACTTCTCGGCCACATGGCCTCCACGGTTCATGTGGTACCTTATGCTCGTCTCCATATGAGAGCAGCTCAATGGACATTGGCCACCCAGTGGTCTCAAGCATCGGGACTGCTGTCAGACCAGGTACTCACCTCAAAACGTCTGTTTTGGTCTCTCCAGTGGTGGACATCCTCCAAAAATCTGTTGTTGGGGACCCCCTTCCAACCTTCGTTGCCCCAAGCAACCCTCACAACAGATGCCTCCCAAACAGGGTGGGGAGCTCATCTTCAACATCTCTCCACTCAGGGAATCTGGTCTCCCCAAGAGACCACCCTTCATATCAATCTTCTGGAACTGCGAGCAATCTTCCTTGCCCTCACAGTCTTCCATACCCTCCTTGCCAACCTGACTGTCCTAGTTCAGACAATCAGGTGGCCATGTTTTATATCAACAAACAAGGAGGGACGGGCTCTCTGTCGCTTTGCAACGAAGCTCTCAGATTATGGGCCTTCGCCAGAGAGCACCAAATTCATCTTCTGGCAGTATATCTTCCAGGAGTTCAAAACTCTCGGGCAGACAGACTCAGTCGAGTTCTGCTCCCACACGAATGGTCCCTACATATGCACCAAATACGCAGAATCTTTCAGGAATGGGGGACCCCGGACATAGACCTCTTTGCAAGTCCGTGGAATGCCAAACTTCCCCGGTTCTGTTCCAGGACTCCGTGTCAGGGAGCTCAGGCCAACGATGCCTTTCTCCTGCATTGGGGTCAGGAATTCCTGTACGCTTTTCCACCCATTCCTTTGATTCCCAAGACTCTGTTCAAACTTCAGAGGGATCACGGATCCATGATCCTCATTGCTCCACGCTGGCCACGCCAAGTGTGGTTCCCTCTCCTTCTACAGCTCTCCCAGGGCTCCTCCCTGGACCTGGGAGCTGCACCAGACCTTCTGTCTCAGGAGCAGGGGACTTTGTGGCATCCAAACCCCAAGTCCCTACATCTCCGAGCTTGGTTACTGAAGGCTTAAGCCTTCAAGAGTTTAATCTTTCTCAACCAGTGAAAGATATCCTTTATGCCTCTAGGAAACCCTCTACCAGGCGTTCCTATGCTTTCAAATGGAAACGTTTTTCCATTTGGTGTGCTCAACAGGGTCTTGACCTTCTGGCACTTCCTTTGAATTCTCTACTAGACTATCTCCTGCATCTTTCCAATGCAGGCCTCAAGACGAATTCAGTACGAGTCCATTTAAGTGCTATTACAGCATCCTTAAAACCTATAAATGGACAATCTGTTTCCTCTCATCCTCTTATTGCAAGATTCATGAGAGGCCTAACCCTCACTAAGCCTCCCATCCGGCCTCCTCCGGTAGCATGGGACTTGAATTTAGTTCTGGGTCAACTTATGAAGCCACCCTTTGAACCATTGGTATCTACCTCCCTGAAATTTCTTTCTTGGAAGGTCCTTTTCCTTATTGCAGTCACTTCGGCTCGCCGCATCAGTGAACTGCAAGCTTTGGTGGCAAATCCACCTTATACCAGATTTCATCATGATAAGGTGGTCCTTAGGACGAATCCCCACTTTATGCCTAAAGTGGTCTCGCCTTTTCATCTTAATCAAGAGGTATATCTACCTGTCTTTTTTCCGGCTCCTCATGCATCCAGTGCAGAGAGGAACCTTCATACTCTTGACTGTAAAAGAGCTCTCGCCTTTTACCTTAATAGAACTCAGCCACATCGAAAGTCTTCCCAGCTTTTCGTGGCTTTTGATCCTTCTCATTTGGGACTTCCAGTCACCAAACGCACACTTTCCAACTGGATTGCTCAGTGTATTCCTTTGCTTACCAGAGTAAGAACATTTCTCTGGAAGGCCATGTCACGGCTCACAATGTGAGAGCCATGGCCACTTCTATGGCTCATCTCCACTCTGTATCCATAGATCAGATCTGTCGAGCAGCCACTTGGGCCTCGGTGCATACCTTCACAGCCCATTACTGCTTGGACAAGGACTCCCGCCGGGATGCCTTGTTTGGTCAGGCTGTCCTCAAACACCTGTTCCATACTTAAACAACTCCTGCCCACCTTCCCAGAATGGATGCCTGAGATCCATCCGAAGATGGTTACCCTTGGAGGGGGATCTCCCAGGCATCTCAGCTAGGGAGTCCCCATATGTGATGACTTATTCCTGCTTGTTCCTAGAGATAGCACAGTTACTTACCTGTAACAGGTGATCTCTGGGAACAGCAGGAATTAGTCATCACAACCCACCCACCTCCCCTAGGAGTTGTCTCTCTATTCCTCTATCTTCCTGTCCTCTCTCTCTATTGTCTCAGCTTTAAACTCGAACTGAGGAGAGCTGGTCAGGAAGGCGGGAAGGCAGCGCACATGTGCAGTGGGAGGCCCCAAAAGCTTTTCATTTGAAAAGCTGGGGAGCTTTCCCGCGCAGGCTCCGTCGGTACCGACGTACCCATATGTGATGACTAATTCCTGCTGTTCCCAGAGATCACCTGTTACAGGTAAGTAACTGTGCTTTTTGTGCTTACAGTCCTGGAACTGAAAACTAGTCTCTCTATCCTCATCTCTTCGTTGTATTGAAAGTTAATTTAGTGCACACAGTTCTCAGCTTTTCCTGGTATTTGCTAAGCAAGGCCTGTCTGTATGGCAAGACCAAAACTTCCTCTCCATAATGACTATTCCCCTTGGAAAAGTGAATGAAAACAGGGGATATACTGGATCTTTGTTCCCCCTCCCCTCCCCCCCGAAAACCCCCTCAAAATTGGTTAAAAAATCCAAACTAACCCTTTGGTTGATTTGTGCAAGGAGCACTAGGTATTTGGCCCCACACTCCAACACTGGAGGACTCTGAGGTAACAAGAGATACACCCCCATTGGCCTCACTCATCCACTGAGGAAGTCTGTCTAGACGTTCTAGACTCTGAGCACTCCTCCCTTGAGTCCTGGGCTTCTGTTGCCTGGCTTCTTCAACACATGCGCACATCCCTTTTGAACTTTCCTTTTCCTCTGAGTTGTACTTCCAACTCTCTCCTTTTGTTTAAGCCTGGCAGGCTTATAGGAATTAGTCTTGTATTGACAACAGAGTTAACGATCCAGGATGTACTCACCCAGTCTGTGCCCCTGCCCTTTATGGACACCAACAGCCTCTCCTCTCTGCTTCTTGGACTCCTTAAGGACAGGTGGCTAGAAAGGATGGGAGATGTTCCGTCCAACTGCAACTATGAATAATGATATCATCCATATAGGCAACAGCATACTCTTGATGAGGGCGCAGGACTTGATCCATAAGTCTCTGGCAAGTGGCTGCGGCGCCGTGGAGGCCGAAGGGCATCCTCCTAAATTGGAATAGGCCAATCGGGGTGCTGAAGGCGGTCTTCGGCCGAGATTCCCTCGTCAGTGGAATCTGCCAGTACCCTTTTGTCATGTCCAGAGTGGTCAAATACTGGGCTTGCCCCAAACGATCCAGTAGCTCCTCGATCCTGGGCATCGGGTAAGCATCGAATACCGAGATGGCATTTACTTGTCTGAAGTCTATACAGAATCGTAGAGTACCATCAGGTTTTGAAACAAGCACTATTGGCCTGCACCACGGGCTTCGTGACTCTTCGATGATACCCATCTCCATCATTTCATGAACTTGCGCCACCACCTCCTGCTTCTTAGCCTCTGGTAGCCTGTAGGGTTGCTGTCTGACGACCTTCCCATGTGGGGTCACAACCTCAAGCGCTACCAGTTGGGTCTCTCCAGGGATTGGCGTTAGAACATCTGGAAACTTCGCCACTAGTCTGGCCAGTTCCTGCCTTTGAATCAGGGATAGTTCTTCACCCATTTGAGGTTCTAAGTTCCTCCTCCTCCAGTCTGTCACTTGGGGTCCAAGGTCTTCCTCCATCCTCTCTTCACAGGTGGCTGTCAGACCTTTCATGTCGGTGCGTCCGGTGGACCCAAACCCATCGGCTCCCCGTCCTGTGGCAGTCAACATGGGGACCTCTTCCAGTGGGGAAAATCCTACCCTCTCGCATACCAGCTGTGCAATCCTGTCTCCTGGGAAGTTTTCATCACCAAAATTAAAGAGTAATACCTTGATGCTCCCTCTATAGTCAGGATCGATGACCCCAGCACCAATGTCCAGAAAGTGTTTCAGTGCTAGACCGGAATGAGGGGCTATCTGGCCATAGCATCCGATTGGCATCTCCATCTGCAGGCTGGTATCAATGAGAGCTTTACCGTGCCTGGGTACTACTCCATTTATGGCGCTGCACAGATCATATCCCGCTGCTTGAGGAGTGGCTCTACTGGGACTCTGGGCTTTCTCGGATACCCTAGAAAATTTGAATACAAACTTCTGTTTAACGGGGGAACGGCCTTCCAGGGGTTTTTCCCCTGGGTTCTTGCTCTGCTTTTGGGGCTTCTCAAACAGAGGACTAGGGACCACAGTTACCATCCCATCCACCTTCTGTCTGAGTCCCTTCTCCATCCCTTTTCTAAATTGGGGCCAGTCTCTTCCTAATACTAGGTCATGGGGGAGATTCGGGAGCTCTGCCACGGGGATTTCCTTTTGTACCCCTAACCCTTTTATCACTACCTTTATATATGGGGTAGAAAGAGGCAGCCCCATGGATGCATCTAATTTAGAGTGATACAACCACTAAGGAAAATACTTGAGCCCAGTGATTTTCGGTCAGTAGCACAAGCCCTCATAATGCCACACCTAGACTATTGTAATGCCATCCTTCAAGGTCTGCCTAAAAAATCACTAAATATACTTCAGATGGCCCAAAACGTGACGGCCAGGATCATAATGGGAGCAGGCATTACTGAACACATTACCCCCATCCTGATAGAACTACATTGGCTCCCAATTGCAGCTAGGATACAATACAAGATGTTAGTGACCACCTTCAAACTAATAAACAACATATCCCCATCATTCCTATCATCACTTATCAGCACGCAACCTACAAATAGGGACAGAAGAACTATCAACTCGGGCAACCTACAAGTCCCCACCAACTTCAGAACAGTGAAAACAAGTACGAGTCGTAGAGCGTTCTCATTCTCTGCACCAACTATTTGGAATCACCTCCCGTGTGAGCTGCGTTTAACCAAAGACATCACCAAATTCAGGAAGGAGCTAAAAACTCACCTATTCCGATGTCATTACAATCAGCTATGACCATCAACTGAGAGAGTATTCAAAACTGCTATATGTATAATTATGTAAATATGTATATATAGATGTAAGAATGTATAAGTCACCCCCTAAGACGCTATATGTATATATAGATGTAAGAATGTATAAGTCACCCCCTAAGACGCTAACCATGTGTGCTGTGACCCCAGTTCTTTGTTCATACCACCCCCCCCCAGTCTTGATTGACAATCCCCGAACATGAATCAAACCGCTGCTGATCGCTGGAAGTAGCGGTATATAAATTTGCAGTAAATAAAAAATAAATAAATAAATAAAATAATTTGGACTCTACCCTCTGGTCTCCTCGGGGCCGACTCATCCTGAGCTCCAATTGCTCGTCAAAGCCTCCATGATACCATGCTTTGGTCGGCGCCCGAGTCGAGCAGAGCATTGGTACTGATCCCCTGGATGTTAACAGCTAAGAGGAAACCCTTTCTCAGATGTTTCACATTAGCACCCATCAATCCTATGTGGGCTTTGCACCCCCTCTGTAGGTGTCCCATCTTCCCACAACGATAGCATTTTTCCTCAACCCACTTTTCCTTCTGAACAGGCATACTAGTTTTCCCATATTCTACATTGTTCCCTTGTCTCTTTTCTGATTGACCAAAACTGGCCTCTGCCCCTGCTTTTGGAGCTCCCCCTTTTGGATGACGAGCTAATTCAGCTTCTAAATAGTGCTCAGTCAGAAGGGTTGCCTCTCCTGTGCTCTGGCAGTTTTGCTGTATCAGAAAAGATTGTATGTCCTTAGGAACTGCAGCCATAAACTGTTCCAGTACTATTGTATCCACCACCATGTCAACAGTTTTTCCCTCTGGGACCAACCACTTTAAGGCTAAGCCTCTTATCCTTTGGCTTAAGGCCTTATGTGTTTCTCCAGCTTTCAGAGACGTGGCTCTGAACATGCGGTGATATAGCATTTTGGTTAAACCTAAGCGATCTCTTATGGCATTTTTCACTTCAGAATAATTTGTGGCTAGGGCAGCCGGCATGGCCCTATAGGCAGCCAATGCTTCCCCTGTTAAAGAGGTGGCTAGCCTTACAGCCCATTGCTCAACTGGCCATCCTATAGCAAATGCGACTCTTTCAAAAGACTAAATAGTCATCAATGTCATCCTCTACAGAACGTTTGCCAAAAGACAATGTCTCACTTGTTTGTGGTCCTACCATACAAACATTCTGTGGCACTATTAGTTCTGGCTGGGCTGGCAAACCTCAAGCTCCTGCTCGCTGGTTGGCAATCAGTGCCTCTACCAAGTCTAGCACTGGCTTCTGCTGTGCTTATAAAGCAGCTGCTGCTTGCTCTTGCGCTTGTTGGGCCATCTCTTGCTGTCTCTGGAACTGTAGGGTCATCCATTGGATCAGCTCCTTGGGCTCCATCTCAGTGACTACCTGCAAGAGAAAAGAGAAAAACACCAAGCGCGGTACCACGCTACAGCTCTAATGTGCTCTTTTTATCTGGACGCTTTCACATTTCCTCCCCCTTTACTCTGATCCAGGCTGACCCCCTACTAGGTACCTTTTACCTGGGTCAGGTGCTGACTCTGGCCTTAAAAAGGAAGGGTGTCTCCATGGAACCGCTCCGTCGTCCTGGTCGACCTTGCCAGTGAATCCCAGTGAAGCTCGCAACCCAGATCTCCGCTCTTGTTTTGTAAATCCTGTGGCTGTATATCCTGATGCAGGCAACAAGATCCGTACAACTACGCCACTGTCACGCCCTTGCCCCTTGCCTCTGGCTTAGAGGGGCGAGGTAACGGAGAACTTCTCTTGGTGAGCTCAATAAACTAGCTTTTCCTCAGGTGGATTCTGGGACATGTAGTTTGGCTCTTAAGAAGAAGTGTAGTGGTCCGATGTTAAGGCAAATGACAGAATTTATTTTAAAGTAAAGGTTCAAGTAAACTGTACACAGGAATTTTGTCCATTCAGGATTGCTTGCAACAGAGCATTTTAGATCAGTATAACTGCTTCACAGTCTTTTAAACACATGCAGCTGGTTAACAACATTGCTCAGTCTTAGAGAGACAGCTCTGCTCAGCAAGGTAAAAATACTTCTTTTTAACCTTGTGTTTGTGAAGCACTTAATAGCAAAAGAAAAACTCAGTTCCTCTGAAACAATCTCTTCTTTCCCTCCTTCCTTTCAGGATAGGTTTTAAACTCAAAATAAGAAAACAAGTAACAAACATTCACAAGCTTTCTCTTCAGCATGACTCAGCACTTTCCTGAGAAATGCAAACACATGGAGTTTTCTTCAAACCCAATTCCTGGCTCAATTCCAGTTACCTGCTTCTAGGAGACTTTCTCATTCAATGCTAGCCTTTAGCATAATGATTCCGTGCTTGTAGCTTGACACAGGGCACAGTCCATGGGGAAATCTAGATCTTGCAATTCCTCCCCTGCCAACTCAATCTGCATATCCTCTGGTGTTAGGGCAGTGTCCTGTTCTGAGCTCTGGACACAATGCTCAGAATACAGCCTCCCTGGGGGTTCTAATGTCTCTCCTGAGCTCAACTCTCCCTGATAAAGACAGTCAGTACCTGAAGCACTGGGCAGTTCTCCCTGGTTGTGCTCGCTACGGTTCCTTGTCTCCTTCCAGCCTCTCTGGAACAGCTCTCTGTATTCCTCTCTGGGTTCTCTTCTGGAGATCTGCAGGTGCTCCTGGTTCCACTCCTGATTTCTCTGAATCCTCTGAGTCTTCCGAACCTCCTGAGACCTCTGCCTACCCAGAGCTTCTTCCTTCCTCTGAGTTTCTCCTTTCCTCTGAGCTTCCCCTTTCCTCTGCTTTAGCAGGGGTTTATATTTCCCTCTCCAGGGCTCCAGTCCTTCCTCCACTCCTCCCAGGTGATTGTAATCACCTCTCAAGCCTGCACCTATGTCATAGGAGTTAGGGTGTGGCTGCCTGAACTTTCTCTCCCTCAGGTTTCTTTCTCTATGAGGGGCCTGAAATCCATGTCCTGCAGGGATTTCTCCTTTCTCTAAGTTAAAGTCATTGGCCTTTTCTATACTCATAGGCTCAAAACAGGCTTCCTTGTCACAAGCTTCATTATGAGTTCCCTAGTCTTTCTACTTTTTGAAGGAATAAGCAATTGATCTATGTTTACCCATTCCACCAAAGCAACTCCTGCAATGTGGGGGGTGGGGGGGGGGAGGGCACCTGGCAGGAAGGGAACCCACACAGCAGCAGTAAGGCAATGCAGCAAACTTATTTTATCATGTTTGCCGCACTGCCTCTGCTCTTGTAAGTTTGCAGCAGCCCCAGCAATTGTTACCTGCCAGGCTGAAGCCTCGCAATGCGGTTGTTATCACAAGACTTTGGCCTGGCAGGTAACAGCTGCTGGGACTGCTGCAAACTTAAAAAGAGCGGAGGCAGCATGTTCAGTAATTTTGTTCTTTATAATGGTTTTCTAACATTTTTCCCAGTACTGACATCAGGCTCACCAGTCTGTAGTTTCCTGGATCACCCCTGGAACCCTTTTTAAAAATTGGCATTACATTGCCCATTCGCCAATCTTCAGGTGTTACAGATGATTTTAATGATAGTCTGCAATCTCATATTTCAGTTCTTTCAACGCCTTTGGATGTATACCATCCGGTCCAGGTGATTTGCTACTCTTCATTTTATCAAATAGTTGTACTACATCTTCCCGGTGTATCAATATTTTTTTCAATTCTTTTGTGGCATCACCTTTAAATATCATTTCAGTCATAGGTAACATCCCTACATCTTCCCCAGTAAAGACTGAAGAATTCATTCAGTCTCCCCATTATGGCCTTGTCCCCTCTTACTGCTCCTTTTATCCCAAAATCATCTAATGGTCTAACTGACACTGTCACAATTTTTTTTTGCTATGAATGTACTTGAAAAAGTCTTTATTATGCATTTTTGCTTCCATAGCAAGCTTCTTCTCAAATTCTCTTTGCATGCCTTATCAATGCCTTGCATCTAACTTGCCATTGTTTAAGTTGTTTCCAGTTTTCATCATTTGGCTCCTTTTCCATTTCCTGAAAGATGCTTTTTTGGCAACAACCTCTCTGACCTCACCTTTAAACCATGCTGCCAGTTTTTTGGACTTCCTTCTACTTTTTTTTTTAAAGAGTGGAATACAGCTGGTCTGGGCTTCAAAGATTGTATTTTTAAACAACACCTATGCTTGATGTTAAACTTTAACCTTTACAACTGCTCCTTTTAGTTTTTTCTTAACAGTTTTCCTCATTTTATCATAGTTTCCCTTTTGATAATTAAAAGGTAGTACTGTGGATTTCCTTACTGTCCTTCCTCCATTTATTAAATCAAGCGTTGGTAAAAGGAATCCTGGAAACATTCATGAGCTGGAATAAATTGCAGTTGAAGAGTGGGAGAAACCACCAGCAGACAGATATATGAAACTTATAGATGGCTACAAGAAATGTTTGGAGGCTGTCATCACTTCCAAGGGTTGTGCAACCAAATATTTCTGAAGAGAGGGGTCATTAATCCTGTCCGGGTTATATTTTGATTGTTTTTTCTCAGAAATTACTATGTCTAAGTTGCACAGGCATCAAACTGCTTCTTATTTACTGGATCAGCTCTGGACTTAACAGACATAACTTATAATGTTACAGGCCGTTTACTAGATACAGAAATTTCCTCTGATGTAAAGATTATCCAAAGGTCAGTTTGAACCAGTCAAATCTTCCAAGGTGTCAGATTTAAGGCATATACAATTCACAATGTTTAATTTGGCAGCAAGTTCTATGAGGCTTTTAGATCTGGTTCAAGAGCTGGTGGAGAAAGTTAGAGGAAGTTTTTGGAAAATGCATAACGACTCTGACTTAACTTGTCTAAAGGTCTATCTCCAGGAACAAGCAGGAATGAGTCTTCACATATGGGTACGTCGGTACCGACGGAGCCTGCACGGGAACGCTCCCCAGCATCCAATCAGAAAGCTTTTGGGAGCATCCCACAGCACCTGCATGCTGCCTTCCTGCCTTTCCAACTGTCTCTCCTCAGTTGTTTTTCCGCAGAGCCAGCAGGTCGTGTTCCTGTCACCGCAGAAGAATTTCCTTATTTTTTCTTTATTTCTTTTCTGTCACGTCTGCCTTATTCGACGCTGTACCGGTACCGCCGGTCGTTGTTCTTTTCTTTTTAAAAAAACAAAACAAAAAACCTTTTTTCCATTTATTTTCTTCAGGTGCACTTCAGTTTTGGGCCTTAGGCACAAAACCTTTTTCCTTAAATATGGAAAAGCCTGCCTCAGGATTTAAGAAGTGCACAAAATGTGGCGGTACTATCTCAGTCACCGACACCCATGACTGGTGTCTAAAATGTTTAGGCCCTGACCATTCCATTACAGATTGTGTGTCCTGTTCTATGATGTCTAAGAGAGGTCGACAGAACAGAGCTGCCAAGCTCAGTGCCCTGTTTCCCTCTGATGCAGCTTCGGTAGCATCGACGTCTTCCAGGGCTGCGTCTTCCTCACATGGATCTCAGATAACTAAACATAAATCCAGCTGGTCCTCGAAGGGCAAATCTCCTTCTAAGCATCGAGATGCCTCGGGCCTTGCCCTCGAGGATTCTGCACTGGCAAAATTACCCCGGCGGGAGGCTTCGGCCTCTAAAGCAACATCATCGGGGTTCCAGGATGATCTCGATGGCGTGGCCTCGACAGATCTCCTGGTGTCATGCTCTGGGGTACCGGTGGCTTCCACCGGTATCGACTTCCAGGCATTGGTGGCGTCGATGGATCAGAGGATTCTATCCATCGAACGCAGTCTGGCGGCTTTCCTTGTGGCATCGACGCCCGTGGTACCGCAACAGACTACTCAGCCGGTACCGGCTCTGGCATCGCCATCGGCACCGATCCCAGTACCGGTGGCGTTGACATCGGCATCGGTGTCCGCTATGCCGGTACTCTGCCCTCTTCAGCCCTCCGGTACCGATACCCCGGTACCGGTGAATCTCCAGGAACAAGCAGGAATGAGTCTTCACGTATGGGTATGTCGGTACCGACGGAGTCCGCTCGGGAGTGCTTCCCAGGGTCCAATCAGAAAGCTTTTGGAAGCATCCCAACACACCTGCGTGCTGCCTTCCCAACTGCCTCTCCTCAGTTTTCGTTTTTCCGTGGAGCCGGCAGGATGTCCTCCTGTCACCGCAGAAAATTCTTCTTTTATTTTTTAGTTTTCTTATGGTCGCGGCTGCCTTCCCCGACGCCACTGGTACCGCCAGTGTTTCTTTTTTCTTTTCTTGTAAAATTTTTCCTTTTTAAGGAATATTTTTCTTCCTTAGTGTCACGGTTTCTCAGGCCTTCTAGGCCTCTCCATTTCCTTCATGGAACCGCCAGCCATTTTCCCCAAGAAATGTACAAACTGTGGCGGTACAACTTTATTTTTAGACACTCACAATTGGTGTCTAACCTGCTTGGGTCCTGACCTTTTTCCTCCGGAGCCCTCGGGCAATAATATTGTGAGAAGAAGTTTTCAACATCGCGTCATTGACATGCAGTCCCCCTCCAACTTCAGGCACCGACTGTATCTTCTTCTCCACAGGATCAGGTAACCCAAAAACAGTCTGTTAAGACGAGCCAGTCCTCGAGCGGCAGTTCTCATGCACAGCATAGAGATGCCTCCGGCCTTGTCCTCGAGAATCCACTGGTTTCAGAACCCCGGTGGGAGTCTTCGGCCTCAAGCCTGTGTGGGGTTTCAGGTTGTTCCTGAGGTTCACCCCTCACAGAACATACCTGAGCCATGCCTGGTGGTGGCATCCGCTTCGAGCGGTACCGATACCCCGGCATCGGCACTGGTGTTGGATGAAACATTCCTCACCAGGGATCGTCGTCTGGCGTCCTCAGTACCTGCGGGCCTGGTGGATATGCTCCAGACCGACATTCCAGTATCGGTACCGACACCGATACTAGTACCGACATCGGTACCCTCCAGACGTGCATCGATAGACTCGCTTCCTTCGATGCCGAGTCTGGAATCGATCTCCAGTCTGGAGGACTGGGTACCGACTCGCCTTGATACCGACTCCCGTCGGTACCGAAGGCTCGGTTCCGATACTTCGAATCCACAGCTCTCGGTTCCTCCGATACCGTTATAGTTGCCACCGGCTGGCCTTCATCCACCGGTATCAGATACGGTACCGAAGTCGGTACCGATATCCACATTACCATTGCTGTCGGTACCTTCCATGCTTCCCTTATCAGGCTTGCTTCCCTCGATGCCGAGTTTGGAATCGATCCCTAGCATGGACGATCTGTTACCGACTGTCGCTGGGTCCTGATCTACAGTACCAGCGACCACCATCTAGGGATCCCATACTGCACCATTCAGGATCTTCTATTTCTATATACTTAGATAGATCCCTCAGTGCCAACGCTAGGTCTTCATCAGATCTAGCCTATCCAAGGGAAGTTCCCTCTGGGGATCCTTCTTTCCAGACTTTCCTCTTGGATATGGCAAAATCACTTGCCATTCCTATTCCTGGACCAGATCCTACACATGGGAATGCAGAATACCTCTCTGTTCCTAGCAAAGCAAAGGAGAACATAATGCTTCCTTTGCATCATTCTTTGCAGGATCTCCTTCTACGAATGTGGGAAGCTTCTTTAAAGGTACCCCCACCTTCCAGAGCAACTGATCTTCTATATCAGGTGCCCACCTCTCCAGGTTTTCAAAAGACTCAACTTCCTCATCATTCCATTGTGGTAGAATCAGCAATGAGGCGAGTGAAGAGTAATAAAAAGCACTCTTCTTGTCCGCCAGGTCGTGAGTCTAAGACACTAGATGCCTTTGGACGTCAAACCTTCCAGACATCCATGCTTTCAGCAAGAATTCTCTCATATATATTTTATTATGGGTCTATCTCTTGAAGAGGTCACAAAGCAATTACATCTTTTGACTCCTTTTCTTCAAGAGCCCAGGTGTACAGACTATTCCTCACTGGTTAGTTATACTCAAAATATCTCTAGGTTTCTTACTCGTGCTACCCTAGACTCCTTTGAGTCTGTTAGCAGGACTTCTGCTATAGCTATAGGGGCACGACGTAGAGCCTGGCTTCAAGCTTCAGACTTGGACAAATGGGCACAAGAAAGACTGGGAAATACCCCTTGCACTGGAGAAAATCTCTTCAACAAGGAGTCTTTACTCCAGGTTACTCAGTTATCTACTGACTTTCCTTTTTCCAGAGGCTGTTCTATGCCTTCTTCTTTCCCAGTAGGTAGGAAATGTCCTACCAAACTTTCTTCCCCTAGGGGGAGAAGATTTTACCCATCTGTCCATCATACAGATGTTCCCAAACAGGGGAAACATCGCCCTAGTCTGAAGAATCCACAACCTCAACAGGGTCAACAAACCCAGAAGTCGCAGGGTTTCAAATAGATCATTGTCCCTCTTGGTTGGGGGTTAGGGTGGCAGTCTGCTTCTTTTCACTTGAAGAATCTGCACTAATTTTTATCCTAACCTACCTTGATATCTCTTCATGAAACATCTTTCCTCTAACTCTAAGAGTCTTTATGATGATCATGCCCATCATTAACACATTTTCCTCTTCCTCTTGGAGGAAAGAGAGGTAGCAACTATCAACAGACAGTTGTTTCCCTGTACTGGCATGTATCATCTCATCTATCCGAGACCACCTCCATAGTCGGTCTCTTACAACTCTCTCTTACCTCCCTCTTACTACAACATTTGTTTTGTAAGAGTGGCTCTTTAAATGGATACCCTTATGGTCCTCTACCTCTTCTACCGGGGGATTCTCCCTTCTGGAGTTGTCTCCCCCCTTTGTTACCTTAGAGCAGCTCATCAGACAATAGGGACTCCTATCATGTCTGTTGTTTTCTTTTTCCCAGTCTAAAAAGGAGCAGGGAAAAGAACTTTTCAATGCTGTTCTGGTAGTTGCTGCAGATACAGCAATTCCTAGTGGTTAAACCACTGGTTTTGTTCACTACAGGACCAGGGATTCCCCTCCACTAGCAATCCTCTTCGCCTCAGTGCTAAGTCCCAAACAGGTTATCAACCTTGTTTGGGAAACCCTATTATCACAGTCTGGTTGGTTAACTTCTATTCTTCGCCCCCTTGTCCTTGGCAGAATAGCTGGTTACCTGCTGGTTTTTCACAGCCAGTTTTTTTCTTCTAACCAACCTGCAGCATGCTCTCTGCATCTCTACAGAGTAGCTTTGCACTATGGGCCCTTGCTAGAGAGCATTAGTATCTTGCCTAGCAGATAACCCCAGATGGTTAGGGGGGGTTCCCCCAGTCATGTTCATGTCTGGCAGGTATTCCCTACCCTTACCATCTCATTTTAAATCTCTTTTGAGGCATACGCCTCAGGCCTTTCATTATGTGAAAAACTTAAGGAGGGCCAAATCCCTAGCTTGGCCCATATCTCCTTGGGTCTTCTCGTCAAAGGTAAATTTCTTCAATGGCAGCTAGAGGACGCCTAATACCCATCTTGCCCTCATAGGTGGGTCACTAGGGTATCTTCCTCCAGAGGCGTCCTCTCTCCATTCTCCATACTGCAATTCTGGAGATACCTGGACTTCCTGTCTGCAGACTGAAGTTATCCTCTGCCATTTTCATGTAGGCCATCCTGGTTATTCAAGAGCTCAAATTCTGCAGGGAATTCAGACTTCTTCTTGTCAGGGAGACCTCTCCTCTGACTCTGCCAGTCATAACCAGGAAAAGAGGATTCTCTATGTATCTATTCAAGCAGGTATCAACCGTCTTGCTGTCAGATAAATCTTTCTCTCTCCCTATATCCCTAGGGGGGATGAGGTTTTATGGACATCTCTCCATCCTTATACCTGGAGACATGTGTCTATATGCCTGCCTATAGATATATAGATATATATAGATATAGATAGATAGATAGATATACTTATCTATATCTATCAGTGTGTCTTCTGCCCATACATATCTCTTATAGTTATATACCCTCTAGGTGTATATATTTAAATATATATATATATATATATATATATATATATATACACACACATATATATGTTCATAGATATAATGAGATATATTTTTAGATAGATCTGTATCCATGTACTTATCTATCTGTCTGTCAGGTTCAGATATTCCTACATTCCTATATAAGCCTGACAGATGGGCACTACCTCTATCAATGCTGTGCCAGCATTCTTAGAGGGCTACAGCTATATCCATTTCCTGTGGTAATTAACAACTTTTTTCCTTACCATAACCTTTCAGGTTAGGTACCCTGAAGCTCTCCATGTACCTTTTTTCTTTCCTAATTGACCACATTTAGGAAAGGCATTGCGGAGCTTCAGTTGTTCTAAGCTTAAGCTTTCTTTATAGTACCTTCTGTGTCTCCGCTGAAGCTCTACCTCTTATGCTACCCCAGTTTTCCCCTGGGGCTATTTCTCACCCTGAAGGGTTCTGGCCTCCACTTGTTTTTTATTCTACTTATTACCTCTACTTCTCAGTGAAGTACCCCTTGAGCACATTCACTGGCTCTCCCATCAGATCCAGATGTAGCTCAGTGTACTTGTGCAATGCCAACAAGGGAGGCCCAGATTACAATCTTTCATTACTAAAAGCCCTCGATACAGGGTCTTCCCCTTTGAAGCCCTGTTCTAACCAGCTGTTCCACAGCTCCTTTTCTATATTCAACTCCTACCCCCCATCCCCAGGATGCCTGAGGTCCTGAGGAATAGCATGGCTCTTTCTAGACTTGCCACAGGCTAAGACTCCCTTCGGGCATCTGAGCTTGGTAGTCCCCATATGTGAAGACTCATTCCTGCTTGTTCCTGGAGATAGCACAGTTACTTACCTGTAACAGGTGATCCCTGGGAACAGCAGGAATAAGTCTTCACAACCCACCCACCTCCCCTAGGAGTTGCATTTCTCTATCTCTATCTTTCCCTTCCTTGCTCTCTCTCTTTGTCTCAGCTTTCGCCCGATTTATTTTTATGCACATGTCCCTGCTCATCTCGCAACGCTACTATTGACTGAGCACCCTGACTACCCTGAAGGCAACGCGATAAGAGCTTCCCCGGTTTATCCCCAAAACGGTAAAGTTGATATCTATAATACAGAAAGGATTTCTTCGCTGTCTGATGAAGCAATTCGTTGAAAGACAACTGCGTTTCCCAAAGTACTCTTATTGGCCGCAGTGGGAGCCCCCACACTTCGCCGCCGGGCTTTCACTACCTGTTTCTCCAACTGCACAATCCGTGCCGTCAATACCTTTCGCTTCCGCGCCACATAGGCAATTATTTCACCACGCAGAACCACCTTAGCTGTTTCCCAAAGCAACTCCGGCTCAGCCTGATGACACTCATGGTGAGCCAAAAACTCCTGCCAACACTGCCCCAAATAACTGCGAAATTCACCATCCACATACAGGCCCATAGGGAACCACCATATTCTTTCCGGGCCGTCCAGATCACCCCACAGAAGATCCACTCATACTGGCGCATGATCTGACACCTCGGTAGGGCCTATTTGTGCGTCTCCAATCTGCACAAAGAGCCGCTCCGAAACCAGCACATAGTCAATTCTAGCACTCGAACCATGGGCTCTCGATTGATGAGTGAAGTCTCTCTCCAACAGATGTAATAACCTCCAAGGGTCTACCAGTCCCACACGGCGCCGGAAATCCTGCAGCACTTTGGTAGTCGGAGCTCGCAATCGCTCCCCTCCACCCCCAGATGTATCCATCTCAATATCCAACACCCCATTCAGATCACCAGCCAAAATCAAAGGGATGTCCAGCAATTGTTCAATTTTGGAGGCCAAACGGGCATACAGCTCCCGGTCTAGTATATTTGGGCTATATAAATTACACAACACCGCTGTCTGCCCTTCCAGATGGCCAGACAGCAGAATATATCTACCCGCTGAGTCTACATATTCCTTCACACATTCAAAGCGAACCCTTTTGTGAATCAGAATGACCACTCCACCTTTTTTCCCGGCAGCCGGGGCACCCCTCACTTGCCCCACCCAAGGTCTTTGCAGTTTAGCATGTTCCTCAGCGGTCTGGTGGGTTTCTTGCAAAAAGGCAATATCACAGTTTAACCTAGCTAGGGCCTGCAACACTTTATATCTTTTAATAGGGTTACCTAATCCGCAGACATTCCAGGAAATAACCATCAGTCTGGAGTGCGAAACACAGCAAGTTGCCCGATATGACAAAGACATTCAAGATGGACCCCTCCAGCCTGAAGTCCACCCCTAAACAATACTATACTCCCGTAGTCAACTCCCAAAATAAAACAACGGTTTTGCTCTATCCCCAACCCCTCTCACTCACATATGTTCCCCTTCCCTATACCCTCCCTACCCAGCCCTACCTCCTCCCCCATTCTAGTCCTCTAACCTTAAGACTCTCTCTCCCAACCTCTCCAGAGAAAGCCCCACTGAGCGCGACCAGCACCCCCTGCCACCCCAATACTTTAATCCCTCACACCTAACCCCGGGTCCTCCCCCCCTGCAAGCTGTAACCAGGGAGAGCCCGGCTCCGTCGCTACACCACAAGAGCCCAGGACCCCCAGAACACACACACACAAAACAAAAAAAAAAAGGGGGGGGGGAGAGCCGCCAGAGGAACCCCCGACAGCTACCTCACCCAGAGCACAGCAGCAAAGCTAAGCCCTGCCGGCATCCTTTTAGGGAACAGCAATATAGCAATCACCATGTTCACCCGTGTCAGTACAACAGGTACCCCTTGTCAACCTATCTACCTATGAGAGCGGCCTGGCCAAGCTCTACCAGGCCCATAACTGGCGGACTCATAAAAACAGCTCCCACGCTTCCCCGAGCTCCCTCTTCTAACACAGGCCAAATCTGACCTGCCAGTCCTTCCAGCCGCCAATGTTATGTGGCAGTCAGGCTCAGTGTTCCTAGGGGAATCGAGTCCACCACGAGGCAGGAGTCAGCACAGTCATATTATCATTAGGGGGACACCGAAGCTGCTATCTCCCGACCAACAAGCTGATTCACATAGGGCTTGGCCTCTGCAGCTGTTTCAAAGGCTCGATGCACTCCTTCATGCATCACATGCAACCTGGCAGGATACTGAACAGAGAATCGGATCCCGGCACTGATGAGCTGCTCACACAGGGGGCACATTCTCTGCGCTTTTGACTCAGCACAATAGAGTAGTCCTGCGCTATCCAGATTTTAGCATTATTGTGCACAACTTCCCCCTTCTGTCGGGCAGCCTGCAAAATCGTTTCCTTCTGGGGAAAGTGTAAGAATTTTGCAAGCACGATCCTTGGGCGATGCTCTCGGGCCTGCTTATTGCCCCCACGATGCACTCTCTCGATGTGCAATTTGTCTCCAAGTCCTGCATCTCCCAGCAACTGCAGTATCAGTGCCTCCAGGTAGCCTCTTAAATCTTTGTCTGCCACTGATTCGGGAATCCCCATGAACTGTAAGTTGTTTCGTCGCGACCGGTTCTCCAGGTCGTCAATTTTGGCCTCTTGCAAACGCGCTTGAGATTTCAGGCCTGCCACCTCTCTGGCCAGCACTTCAACCCTTTCCTCTGCCTGTCCAAGGCGATCTTCGGCCTCCCGGAGTCTATTCCCCAACGTATCAACCGAGGCCTGGAGCCCATCCATCTTGTCGTGTAGAGCTGCAAACTGAGAGGACAGAGCCGCTGCTACAGCCACCGACATTTCATCTAGAAACGCGGGAGATTTTGGCGAGCTCGGCGCCGCAGCCGGCTCCGCCATCTTACTGGTGCCAGCCACTCGCTCTCTATCTCTTCAGGCCGTTTTCACCGCTGTCGCCATGCCGCTCACCGTCAGCACCAATTTTAAGCACTACGGGCACTTCAGCACAGTTCGGATGGGAATGCAGCTGTATTCCACAGCTTCAGACGGTACTATTTCGCCTGTTTGGGCTAGGGGTACCGGAGCGCACGCAGGATGCGACCTCTACCCTGTCCGCATCACGTGACCTCTCCAGATTCTTTCTTATTATTTTTATATACCGTGCTCTTTAAAATCAGCACGGTTCACAGATAACAATTTGTGCAGAACAGGTACACCATTAAGCACTTACATTGAACTGGGTATCGAACTTGGGTTTCAACTAGGGCAACTATATACAACTATCTACAGTTATCTACAGTATGTATGAGTTGTCTGTCATTCACAAGTTCTTGGTAGCATGTGAGATGGATGAGGTTGAGAGATTACTGGGATGAGAGTAGTGCAAGAGAAAGAGGTGATGCTTTAGTGCTTTTATGAATTGGATAAGGTCTGTTATGGTCCTAATGGAGGTTGGGAGTGCATTCCAACATATGGGGGCATAGAATTTGAAGGCCAGGTTTTTTGTTGCCTGGGTGCATTTTGTTATCTCTATTGGGATTTTTAAAGTATTGGCGGCAAAAGACCTCACTCTGTTGACTGGGGTGGGTTGGAGGAGGTCTGTTAAGGATGTGGAAGATATATTATTGATAGCCTTGTAGGTCATAAGGATTATTTTATAGGTGAGCCGGCAGTAGATTGGTAGCCAATGTAAGTCCTTAAGGATCGGGGTGATGTGGTCCCCTCTAGCAGCACCATGCAGGACGTGTGCAGCAGTGTTCATTGCCAGCTGAAGAGGGTTTAGAGTGTTTTTAGGTAGGCCATACAGGATTGGATTGGCATAGTCGAAATGGGGGGTTACAAGGGCCTGAAAATTGGTCTGAAGTCGTCTGGTTGCAGCAGGGGACGGAGATGTCATAGGGTTTTTATTTTGTGGTAGATTTGTTTGATGGTATTGCTGATGTGGGATTTGAAGTCGAGTTGTTGGTCTAATGTAACGCCCAGGTAGCGGATGCATGGTCTACTAGGGAGCTCAGCGTCTCTTGTCTTTAAGGTCGGTGGTGGTGAGAAGGATCGGTTTCTAGTAACGAACAGGACGTCAGTCTTGCCAAAGTTAATCTTGAGGCTCTGTGCGTGGAGCCAGTCGGTTATTGCATTGAAGCATTTCACCAGTGGGGAAAAATCCGGATTCTCGATCGAGAATGGGGTGAAGAGTAGAACATCATCCGTGTAGATAAGGCATGATATGTTGAATGAACGGATTATTTCGCATATGGGTTGCATGTAAATGTTGAATAGGAGAGCGGAGAGTGAGGAGCCCTGGGGAACACCATGTTCTTGTTGGAAAGGCTCGGAAATTGTGGAGCCTGTTCGCACCTGCTGCCATCTGTCCATGAGATAGGATTTGCACCAACTCCAGGCTGTTCCATTAATTCCCTTATCTTCGAGCCGTATTAGGAGTTGTTCATGGTTTACAGAGTCAAATGTGGCATCTGTAGTACCTGAAGATTGGCGAATGGGCAATGTATTGCCAGTTTTTAAAAAGAGTTCCAGGGATGATCCGGAAAATTACAGGCCGGTGAGCCTGACATCAGTATTGGGCAAAGCAGTAGAAACCATTATAAAGAACAAAATTACCGAACATGTAGGTAGTCATGGTTTAATGGGAGAAAGCCAACATTGCTTTAGCCATGGAAGGTCTTGTCTTACTAGTCTGTTTTATTTTTTTTGAAGATATGAATAAACAGGTAGACAAAGGTGAGCTGGTTGATACACTATATCTTGTTTTTCAGAAGGCCTTTGACAAAGTCCCTCATGAGACACTCTTGGTGAACTTAAAAAGTCATGGGATAGGAGGCAGTGTGCTATTGGTGGATCAGGAGCGTGTTAAAAGGTAGAAAGCAGAGGGTAGGGCTGAATGGTCAATTTTCCCAATGGAGAAAGTTGAATAGTGGAATACCCCAGAGATCTGTACAGGGTCCGCTGCTTTTTAACATCTTCGTTAATGACCTGGGAATAATAAGTGAGGTAGTCAAATTTGCAGATGACACAAAATTATTCAAAGTTATTAAAACCCAAGAGGATTGTGAAAAATTACAAGAGGACCTTAATAAATTGGATTTTCAAATAGCAGATGAAATTTAATGTGGACAAGTGCAAAGTTATGCATCTAGGAAAGAAAAACTAAAACTATGGTTACATGATGCAAGGTTCCACATTAGGAACCACCACCCAGGAAAAAGATTTAGGAGTCATCGTAGATAGAATGTTGAAACCCTCCGCCCACTGTGCATCGGCGGTCAGGAAAGCAAATAACATGCTAGGAATCATAAAGAAAGGAATGGAGATAAAACCAAGGATATTATAATACCCCTGTATCAATCCATATTGCGGCTGCATCTTGAATATTGTGTACAATTGTGATCGCTGTATTTTAAAAAGGACATAGCAGAAAAGGTACAGAGAAGAGCCATCAAAATGGTCAAGGGGATGGAAGGATACCCTTATGAAGAGAGGCTTAAAAGATTAATGGAGATATAATAGAGGTCTATAAATTAATGAATGGAGTGGAATGGGTAAACCTAAATCGATTCTTTATGGCATCAAAAAGTAGAAAGACTAGGGGATAAGCAATTAAGCTATTTAAGACTAATAAGAGAAAATATTTTTTCACTCAACGTGTAATAAAACTCTGGAATTTGTTACTGGAGGATGTAGTAAAGGCTGTTAGTGTAGCTGGGTTTAAAAACGTTTGGACAAGTTCCCGGAGGAAAGGTCCATAAAGCCTTGTTAAAGAGGACCCATGCAATCCACTGCTTGCCCCAATACAAGCATTATGGAACCTGTGTGTCTTTGGGAAACTGCTGGGTACTTGCGACCTGGATTGGCCACTATTGATGGACCTTGGTCTGACCCAGTATGGCATTTCTTATGTTCTTATGACTCTTGAGAATCACACAAACTCAACCATCAGCGTGTATTTTTACACTTTTAAGTGTTTTTGAAGTGGTGGTATTGGACTGATCATACTGGGTCAGATCCAGGGCCAGCCCATCCACTAGACGAGCTAGGCAGCTGGCCTGGAAGGGCTGTCCCCCCCCCCTCCAGTTGTCACTGATTCCGTTTGGGAGGTGAAGCAGGCAGCAGCAGTAGTAGTTCACAAGTTATGTTCTACACAACAGGAGTTTTGGTCCCAAGCATTTGGGATGATGATGAAATTCCAGAATAATGGGAACCCAGATCAGGTGATACGTTAAGCATGAAAGCCTGCTTCTAATGTCAGTCATGACCTATTGTTTCTTAATTCTCAGAGGAAGGTGGCACTGCATCTAACTTGTCTTACCCTATTCAATGCAATCCCGATACATTAGGGATTTGATTTTATCTCATTGGGACATTTTGCAAGTGCATCCAATATTTAGGAATCTTCCTGTTTTCCTTCCGTAGAGGTAGGAATTTATGGGATCTTTTGGTGCATTCCCATTCTCATAGTAGATCTGGGATGATGCTTGAATCTGGGGGCTACAGGCGGTGCGACCAATGCGTGGTGTGTACCGTTAGCGTGGAACGTACTAGTTTTAAACATCCGACTAAGGGGTTTGTCCATAGTCTACGGGATTCCACCACTTGTCACACGATTGGTATGACTTATGTGGTGATCTGTGCATGTTCATTATTATATATTGGACAAATGCCACGTCCATTTAAGTTTGAATGATAGAGTATTTATCAGCTATCTGACGTGGGGTGGAATCAACCCCCTTGGTTCCTCATTGGCAGGTGATGGGACATATTCTGCAGGAGTTTTGATGCTTCATCCTAGAGAGAGTAAATGGGGAGGGTGGTGGTGATATGCAACGGCGATTGTCTCTGTGAAAAACACTATATTTTTAGGTGGGACAGTTTATCACCGCATGGTTTAAATACACAAATAGAATGGTGTTGGTTCTGTTGATTGTTTCAGAGAGTATAAAGGGGAGGTTGCATGGTGCATGCATTGACGTTTTTTGACAGAGCTTGTTGCCTTCACAGTCATGTGGGAAAGTTGTAACAGTTTTTAAAGGGCATTTTTTATTCTGAGCCTGTTCCCAGTCTGTTCGTGATATGTTTGTTATAGAGTTCCTGAAGAAGCTTGTGCGGCAAAACTGTTCATAGTTGGAATGATAGTGGTTATGGAGTACGAAGCATGGAATATGGAGTGATCATGGAGAATTAAAGGGAAAAGTGAAGTTGGGCAATGTGGTTTGCTGCAGCATGGAGTGCGATCTGAATGTGCTGGAAATAACACCTGCTCGATGTTATCTTGATGTGATCTTCTCAAGATACTTTTGAGGTACTCTAAAACATTTATCTGAGAGAAGGTAATAAAATATCAGCCCTGCTGGGGTTCCCACTGGAGTTGTAGGCAGTTCAAAGTTGGGCATTGAGAGGGGCTTTGGATTTTGGGTTGTTGGAGCATACTTTGGAAGACACTCTAATACACTGGAGGAGTAAGAAGAGTAAAGGGGATATGATATCTTCCTGTTGAGAGGAATGTCGAGAAGAGATTCAAGAGGAGTTTTCAGATGTCCCTGGAACAATGTTTGTTTCAACAGCTCTTGGTGGGATATGTGGGGTAGTTAATTTTAATGTATAGTTTGGTGTTAAATAAATTAATTTTGTGGCTGTTTTGCTCATGTATGTGTGCAAGTGTGAAAAAGATGTGTGTATGAGTGATAAATGAGTGTATGATTGAAGACTGGATTGGGCTGATGTGTTTTAAATTGTACTGGATTATGTATAGACAATTGGTGCACATTTGGTATTTATGATAAAGATGATATGATGTATAATAAAATATTTATATAACTTAACTATTTTAATTAATAAATCAGGATATATGTGCAGGAAATATATTAAAAAAATATACAGAGATAGGTAGTTTTGAGTTGTAGTTTCATACCTTTATAGGAGTCCTATATTATTGAACAGAGGATATTAAGAGGAAATGGCCTTTTAAGGCTTATGGTTACATGGTATTTATGTTTTGGATGTTCTGTACACAGCAGGCCCCCAGAATCTGGGCTTATCTTCAGCTCCTCAGATTGATGGCGGCAACCACAGAGATGGTCCCGTGGGTGCATGATCACATGCAGCCACTCCAGTGGTCCTTGTTGGCTTGATGGTCCCTGAGTTCTCAAGAGTTCAAGCACAGGCTTCTGCTCACATTGAGGGTGAGGTCCGACTGTGATGGTGGCAGCAACCCTGCCATCTGAGAAAGGGTATACCACTGGATGATTTTTTTCTGAGTCCTGTTGACAACGAATGCCGAGACCATAGAGCTCAGGGTCATTGGAACTACAGGGAAGTGTGTGGTCCATCAACTACCTCAAGGGTGGGACATCAGGTTGGCTCTTCCGTGTTTCTGGCTCCTGGTCAAGGGCCAGGTGGTTCAAGTGTTTTCAGACAATGCCATGGCGGTGGCTTATGCCAATCAGCAGGGCATCACAAGAAGCACCAGAGTAGCCCTGGAGATGGATCTCCTTTTTGCTTGGATGGAGAAGAACCTTCTAGTCTTGTCAGCTCATCACATTACTGGAGTGGACAATATGGAAGCAGACAACCTCTGCCGGCACTCTGAATCCCGATGAGTGGGAATTGAGTCGAGGCGTTTCAGTTGATTCTGCATCACTGGTGTCACCCTGAAATCTATCTGATGGCAACTCATTCCATTGTCAAAGCGTGCCACTTCTTCAGTCACCACACAGAGATTGGGGGTCAGAGGGCATCGATGCCCTGACCCAGCCTCAGCCCAGTTGGCGGTTGCTGTATGTGTTTCCTCCGTGGCCCCTGGTGCAGTGTGTGATTTAGCATAATACAGTGCCTTCTGGGTAGGATTGTTCTGATAGCACCAGATTACCTGCAAAGAGTGTGGTTAGGAGACCTGATGTGACTCCTTCAGGTGCCTCCTTTTTGGCTGCCTCTATCTTGGAGGCTATTACAGCAGGGACCAATCATCCTGGAGGATCTGGCTCCCTTCTCGCTTATTGCATGACTCTTGAAAGGAGACTGCTAGCGCGTAAGGGCTAATCTCCAGTAGTAATCTCTACCATACATGGTGCCCAGAGGAGGTCTACCAAGCTAGCATATGTACAGATATGGTGCCTCTTTGAGCACTGTTGTGGTATGTGGCACTTGGCCTCTCACTTAGCTCTCGAAAGGTTCAAGTGGCAGCTTTGGCCTGTTTCTATGGTCTGGTGACGGGCATGTCCTTGGCCTTGCATCTGGATGTCTCACTTTTTCTCCAAGGGGTTTGATGTCTGCGTATTCATCTTCGGTCTGTGATCCCTTCCTGGGATCTGTATCTGGTGCTCAGTGCCCTGAGGGTGGCCTCCTTTGAATCTTTGAAGCATATTACCTTGAAGGTTTTGATGATTGAGACTGTAGTCTTGGTCGCAATTTGTTTTGCAAGGCAGATCTCCGTGCTGCAGGCTGTGGCTTCCTGAGAACCTTATCTGTCCTTTTCAATTGAGACCATTTCCATTTGGCCTGTGCCTGCCTTCCTTGCCTAAAATGCTGTCTCCCTTTCACATGAACCAGGTGGTTTGCCTGCCCTCCTCCTCTAAGGACCAGTGTCAGGGGAAGGATAAGGATCCTCACCTTGTGAATGTCTGGAGGGTTCTTCACCATTACTCAGCAGTTACAAATCCCTTCTGTAAGTCGGACCATCTTTTTGCGCTGTTTGTTGGCCCGCACAAGGGTGGAGCAGCAGCCAAGTCAACTTTTGGGTGCTGGATTAAGGAGGCTATTGCCTCAGCTTATCTGTTATGGAGCCAGCTGGTTATGGAGGGTCTGCATGCTCATTCTGCCCAAGTGCAAGTGTTCTTGTGGACAGAGGGGAGGTCGGTAGCCCCTGCAGACATTTGTTGGGCACAATGTGGACATCACTTTCCACTTTTGTCAAGCATTACCACTTGGATGGCCATGCGCTGGTGGACATGGCCATTGGCTCAAGAGTTTTGCAAGCTGCTGTGTCTAATTCCCACCCAGTAGTGTTGTAGCATTGGTACATCCCACTTGTATGGATTGGTCTAGCAGGACAACTTGGAAGGTGACTGAATTAGATTTCAGTAAAGCCTTTGACGCTGTTCCTCACAGGCGACTTATAAACAAACTGAGCACTCTAGGGATGGACCCTAAAGTTACTGCTTGGGTTACAAATTGGTTGGGTGGGAGGCGACAAAGAGTACAAGTAAATGGAGCTCACTCTGAGGAGAAGGATGTTACCAGTGGTGTGCCCCAGGGATCTGTCCTTGGTCCGATTCTTTTTAACATCTTTGTTAGTGATATAGCGGAAGGGCTGTCGGGTAAGGTTTGCCTCTTTGCAGATGATACCAAAATCTGCAATAGAGTAGACACCCAGGAAGGTGTAGATAACATGAGGAGGGATCTAGCTAAGCTTGAAGAATGGTCTAGAATTTGGCAGCTGGGATTTAATGTTAAAAAATGTAAGGTCATGCATTTGGGCTGCAGCAATCCAAGGGAGCAATACAGTATAGGAGGTGAAGTACCTTTGTCCACTAAAGAAGAGCGGGACCTAGGCGTGGTTGTGTCTGATGATCTTAAAGTAGCTAAACAGGTAGAAAAGGCGACGGCAAAAGCTAGGAGGATGCTTGGGTGCATACGGAGAGGAATGTCTAGCAGAAAAAAGGAGGTGATAATGCCTCTCTATAAGTCTTTGGTGCGACCTCATTTGGAGTATAGTGTGCAATTCTGGAGACCTCACCTTCAAAAGGATGTGAACAGGGTGGAGTCGGTGCAGAGGGTGGCTACTAAAATGATTAGTGGGCTTCATTTTAAAGCATATGAGGACAGACTTAAGGATCTTAATATGTACACTTTAGAGGAAAGGTGGGATAGAGGTGATATGATTGAGATGTTTAAATACCTCCGTGGCATAAATGTTCAGGGAGAGAGGCTCTTTCAATTGAAAGCAAGTTCTGCTACGAGGGGACATGGGATGAGGGTGAAGGGAGATAGATTCAGGAGTGATATGCGGAAATATTTCTTTACAGAAAGAGTAGTGGATCCATGGAATAGTCTCCCAGTGGAGGTGGTAGAGATGAGGACAGTAACTGAATTCAAAAAAGTATGGGACCAACACAGAGGATCTCTAAAGGTAAAAAGTGGACTGTTGTAGTTGTTGATATGGAAGGACAGACTAGATAGGCCATGTGGTCTTTTTCTGTCATCATGTTTCTAATTCTTTGCTTTGGTCTTTTCTGAGGAAGATGTAGGGATGTTACCCATGACTGAAGTGGTATTTAAAGGTGCGGAAGAATTGAAGGAAATATTGATACATCGGGAAGATGTATTACAACTATTAGATAAACTGAAGAGTAGCAAATCACCTGGGCCGGATGGTATACAATCCAAGGGTGTTGAAAGAACTGAAATATGAGATTACAGACCTGCTATTAGTAATCTGAATTTTCATTAAAATCATCTGTAATACCTGAAGTTTGGAGGATCGCCAATGTAACGCCAATTTTTAAAAAGGGTTCCAGGGGTGATCCGGGAAACTACAGACCGGTGAGCCTGACGTCAGTACCAGGAAAAATGGTAGAAACCATCATAAAGAAAAAAATGACTCAGCAGGTAGATAGTCATGGCCTAATGGGAGACAGCCAACATGGCTTTAGGCAAGGAAGATCTTGTCTTACTAATCTGTTATGTATTTTGGAAGGTGTGAATAAACATTTGGACAAAGTTGACTCAGTTGATATAATGTATCTGGACTTTCAGAAAGCCTTTGACAAGGTTCCTCATCAGAGACTTTTGGCAAAACTGAAGTCATGGGATAGGAGGCAGTGTACCATTGTGGATCAGGAAGTGGTTAAAAGATAGAAAGCATAGGGTAGGGCTAAATGGCCAATTTTCCCAATGGAGAAAGGTGAATAGTGGGGTACCCCAGGGATCTCTGCTGTGACCGCTGCTTTTTGACATAGTAACATAGTAACTAAGTAAATGATGGCAGATAATCATAAATGACCTGGAAAAGGGAATAACGAGTGAGGTTATCAAATTTGCAGTTGACACAAAACTATTTAAAGTTTTTAAAACCCAAGAGGATTGTGGAAAATTGCAAGAGGATCTTGATAAATTGGAAGACTGGGCATCAAAATGGCAGATGAAATTTAATGTGGACACGTGCAAAGTTATGCACCTAGGGAAGAACAACCCAAACTATGGTTACACGATGCAAGGTTCCACATTAGGAACCACCACCCAGGAAAAAGATTTAGGCGTCATTGTGGATAACATGTTAAAACCCAGTGTGCAGCAGCAGCCAAGAGAGCAAACAGAATGCTAGGTATCATAAGGAAAGGAATGTAAAATAAAACAAAAGATGATATAATGCCTCTATATCGTTCCATGGTGAGACCGCACCTTGAATATTGTGTGCAATTCTGGTCGCCGTATCTTAAAAAGGATATAGCGTTATTAGAAAAGGTTCAGAGAAGAGCCACCAAAATGGTAAAGGGGATGGAAGGATACTCCTATGAAGAAAGGCTAAAAAGGTTAGGGCTCTTTAACCTGGAAAAGAGACAGCTGAGGGGAGATATGATAGAAGTCTATAAATTAATGAACGGAGTGGAACGGGTAGACGTAGATCGATTGTTTACGTTATCAGAATATAGAAAGACTAGGGGACATGCAGTGAAGCTACAGGGTAAACTATTTAAGACTAATAAAAAAAATATATGTTTTTTCACTCAACGTATAATCAAGCTCTGGCATTTGTTAACGGAGGTTGTAGTAAAGGCTGTTAGTGTAGCTGGGTTTAAAAAAGGTTTGGACAAGTTCCTGGAGGAAAGATCCATAAACCATTATTGAGAAGGGACCCAGGATATCAATGCTTGACCCAGTACAAGCATTGTGGAACCTGTGTTTTTTGGGGAAACTGCTAGGTACGTATGACCTAGATTGGCCACTGTTGGAAACAGGGATACTGGGCTTGATGGGCCTTGGTCTGACCCAGTATGGCATATGTTATGTTCTTATATTCTTATTTTTACTGTACCAGATAATGTCCTTTCTTGAGTTCTGCTATACCAGTCCAGGCCCTTCCCCTGGAACCTTTTGCTCTATTCTACTGCTATGGTACCCTTGTGTCCGCCATGATTCTATATTTGGCTCTGCGGGCTCATCTTCTACTGACAGCATTCTAGTTCCTCCTTCCTATATATAGTTCTCTACTGTTTACTCATTGTTGCCTACATTGAGGTTGTGTGAGACTTTCTCTCTATCTCCCATTTGCTTTGGGATGAATACTGAGGGGACCTCTGGTGGCTGAGGCAGATAGAGCCACAGGAGTCATGTCATTCAAACCTGGGCTTTTCATTGGTTCTTTGTCTCCACCAATCTGCTAGTAGGGGAACACAGCCCACTTGTCTGGACTGGTCTGACAGGACTCAAGGAAAGAACATTATCTGGTAAGTAAAATGTCACCTTATCCCCTACTCTGTTTTCTATCTGTCAACCAGTTTCCAATCCACAATAGGACATTGCCTCCTATGCCATGACTTTTTAATTTCCTTGAGAGTCTCAGATGTGGGACTTGTCAGACACTTTCTGAAAATCTAAATACTGTATACTATATCAACTGGCTCATCTTTATCCACATGTTTATTAATGCCTTCTGTGAAATAGAGCAGATTGGTGACTTCCCTTGGCTATATCCATGTTGACTTTGTCCTCTTAAACCATGCAGGGCTGGTCCCCTACAGATTTGCAAGCATGTTAGTACAGGGCCCTGTTAAACAGCAGGCCCTACATCAACCTCATGCTGGGCAGACGCGTACCATGCCCAGTGCTGAGTTCCAACTTACTGTCACTGCTAGCCCAGCCCTCCAGCCTCACCTTCACTACGGTGCCGGCTCCACACAAATAGGAGGAGTAGGTCTTTCTTTTAGCACTCCACTTTTCTGCTATGAATCTTCGTACAACTCCCCAACATCCCCGTGTGTGTGCCATCACACGCAGATTCACAGCAGAGGAGAAATGGTGATTTTATCACCCAGCTGCTGTAGCTAAAAGCTGGTGCACTCTGTCCTTTTCCACATGCTTTTTGGACACGCCATAGAACTACAGCAGGAAGGGTCACCACTTCCAGAAAGGCCTCAGAAGCAGCCTGGGAGGAGTAGAGTGTTACCCACAGAAATAGAGAAAGGAGTATTAAGTTTAATTATCAAACTTTTATGGGGAAATGAAGGAGCCTACAGACCTAAGAGTTAATTGAGGGAGCAGAAGGCTGAAGGCTTGCTTAGGGTGCCTACTATGCTTGCACTAGCCTTGGATAAATCCAGATTTCACTGGGATCTAAAATTTGTATGAACTTGAGTATAAATTTTTTGAGAACAGACTGTTAACCCTGTACTTATCTTGTCTTATGTTCTGAATATGCCCTTACATTTTGTACTATTTACAAACCTTTGTATATACATTGTCATGTTGAACCTCTGTATTAGCTCTATGCACATTTATTTAAAAAAGGAAGATATGCAGGCTTAACAGATTTCCTCATTTTATTTGTATTGCATTTGAAGCAGATTTTCACATCAGTTTTAAATTCATTTTGTTTGATTTTTTTTTAAAGCAGTTTCAAACTAGATTCAAAATCTATTTTCTAATAAAGATACATAAAGACAGTGTTTACTCTTCTGCATTATTTGTGAGGAATGAGTTTGGTACTAGTGAACTTTACAAACTTCACTGTTAACTGTACTAAAAATCTCATGATTCTGATAGAATTACACCTGACTGTAGTTGACAGGATGGGTATATTTGTCATCCTCATTCTAACATATCTTATGTTCATATGTTGTCTTTTTCTTTCAAAAGAGACCTCAGTTATGTCTGCATGGCAACTTGAAAGTAAGCTGTGTGCACAGAAATGCAAAGTGTTTCCTATTGATATATAAACTAGCTGAAAGGGCCCATCGAAAATGACGGCCTCACATGGCTTCACTAATATACACTGAGATGCCAACACTTCTGGTACTATTACTACCACTACTATAACTCTAATCTCCAGGAACAAGCAGGAATGTAGTCTTCACATGTGGGTATTGTCGGTACCGACAGAGCCTGCGCGGGAACGCTCCCCAGCATCCAATTAGGAAGCTTTTGGGAGCATCCCACAGCACCTGCGTGCTGCCTTCCCGCCTTTCCCAACTGCGCCTCTCCAGTTCTTCATTTTCCGCGGAGCCAGCAGGTCGTCGTTCCTGTCACCGCAGAAAATTCTTCCTTTTTACTTTCTTTTTTTGTGGTCGCGTCTGCCTTCCTCGACGCTTACCAGTACCACCGTTTTTTCTTTCTTTATTTCTGTTCGAAAAAAAAAAGATATTTAGTGCTCTTTCTTATTTTTCCCAGGTGCACGCGCCATTTTGGGCCTTAGGCCCAAAATTTTTTCCTACAATGGAGAAATCTGCTTCAGGTTTCAAAAAGTGCACCAAATGTGGCGGTACCATCTCCGTCACCGACACCCATGACTGGTGTCTGAAATGTTTAGGTCCTGACCACTCCATCACAGATTGTATGTCCTGTGCCATGATGTCTAAAAGAGGTCAGCAGAACCAAGCTGCTAAGCTCAGTACTCTGTTTCCCTCAGATGCAGCTTCAGTGGCATCGATGTCTTCCAGGGCTTCCTCTTCCTCCCGTGGATCTCAGGTAACTAAACATAAGCCCAGCCGGTCCTCAAAGGGTAGATCTCCCTCTAAGCACTGAGATGCCTCGGCGTTGCCCTTGAGGATTCTGCACTGGCAAAATTGCCCCCGGCAGGAGGCTTCGGCTTCCAAAGCATTATCGGGGCTCCAGGACATTCTCGAGGCTTCGACCTCGGCAGAACTACTGGTGCCATGCTCTGGGGTACCCGCTGTCTTCTCCGGTACCGACATCCAGGCATCGGCAGCGTCGATAGACCAGAGGTTTCTGGCTATTGAACGCAGTCTGGCGGCTCTCCTTGCGGCATCAACACCCTCGGAACTGCGTAAGACAATCCAGCTGGTACCGGCACCAGTATCGGTGCTGGTACCAATAGCATCGACATCGACATTGGTGTCCGCATTACTGGCACCCAGTTACCCGATGCCCTCCGGTACCGATACACCGGTACTGATTCCCCCCGGTACCGACTTTGGTCGGTATGGGTATTGGGCTCTACAAGAGCATCCGGACAGAAGGTACTTCGAGTCCTCAGAGGAATCTGAAGATTCCGATAGTTCTGTCGATATCGGAGCACTTCTTCCAGAGGAGCCCTCCTCCCGTAAACGCAGGATGTCTCCTCCAGAGGATATCTCCTTCCAGGATTTCATCAGGGAGGTGGCTCGGGGTCTCTCCATTACTGTGGCTCCTGAAACAGAGCCCAGAGCAAAGGAGCTGGACGTTTTGCAATATCTCAAAGCTCCTAAGGAGGCAGCTACTTTGCCCATCCATGAGATCTTGCATGATCTCATGCTCAGAATGTGGGAGACCCCTCTTACCACCTCTCCTCATTCTCGTAGACTTGACACTATGTATCGAGTCCCTCCTTGTCCTGGTTTCCAGAAAACTCAGCTCCCTCACCACTCTATTGTGGTGGAGTCAGCTATGAGAAGGATCAGGAGTGCAAAGAGAGGCATGCCTCTAATCCCCCAGGACATGAGTACAGAACTTTGGATGCTTTTGGATGTCGTACCTTCCAAGCTTCCATGCTTTCTGCCAGGATCAGTTCCTATATTTTATATATGGGAATGTTCCTGAAGGAAATCACAGGAGATTTAGAGGTTTTGAGTCCTCTTCTTCCTGAGGATAGAAGACAGGATTTTCTCACATTGGTCAAACATGCCCAGGATGTTTCCAAATTTGTCAACCGTGCAGCTTTTGACTATTTTGAGTGCATAAGCAGAACCTCTGCCATAGGTGCACGTAGAATTGCCTGGCTCCAGGCATATGATTTGGAGCTCTGGGTACAAGACAAATTGGGCAATATTAATTGTACTGGTGAGAACCTGTTTGGCAAAAATTGGCAGGAAAGGGCCAAAGAGTTGGATGCTGACAACTCCACCTTGGATAGATTAAAGGGTACAGCTGATCCTACAAGAAAGAAATCTTTCAAAAAAACATTCTTTTCCAAAAAGAAAAGGTTTAATCCTGCTTATTCCCAGCAGGGACGCTCTGCAGGTCAACCTGTCCGGAAGGGTCAGCAACCATCCAAGCAAAGAAAAGCAAAGACTGCTAAGCATCAACCGCCTCAGCAGTCTCAGCCTCCACAAGGCATTTGACTTGCATCTAGAGAACTTAGCCTTCCTGGCTCTGAATGGACCAGAGCCTTCCACCATTCCAGGAAGGTTACGTCACTTTGCCCCAAGATGGGGGCAGATAACAGCAGAGCATAGGACACTCTCCATCATAAAAGAGGAGTACAAGCACAGTAGTAAAACAGTTCAATTCTCAGACCTCTCTCATCAACCTGTTAGATCAAGAGGTCACCATACTTCTTGCTCAAGGGGCAATAGAAGAAGTACCCATTCATCAACTGTGTACAGGGTCTTACTCCCCCAATTTCCTTATCCCAAAGAAAACGGGGATACAGACCTATCTTGGACCTCAGAGAATTGAACAAATTCCTGTTCAAAGAGAAATTCAAGATGATTTCTCTAGGAACTCTGCTGCCATACCTTCAGAGTCAGGATTGGCTTTGTTCTCTAGATCTCAAGGATGCGTTGTGATAAGGAAGCTTATCATAGCTCAGGTAGGAGCTATAGAAAAGATGATGTGACTCTGAACAAGCAACCTGTCAGTTCTGGTAGAAGTAAGAAAACAGAGTTTTCACATAAAAGACTACCAGTCCCAGAATGCACCAGGTTTCCAGCAGCCATGAGGGAGGCTGAAGTGAGAAAACGTGTGTGCAATCAAGAGAGCTATGAGGTAGTCCCTAAGCACTCATCTCAAAGGGCAGGACCTGATTCAACACAGCTGCGCTGTGTTAGGGAGGAGCACACATTAGAACAGAATAAGAATAGAGCTTATTCTTCAGATAACAGCTTCAGGGAGAGCTTCAGCAACGGCTACAAGCTCCAGCCCAGCTACAGGTTTAAGCATCACCTGGAGAAACAGAAGCCAAGCCAAGCAGATAGAGAAAGAAGGAAACTCTCTGGAAGGAAGAGAAGAAAGGCCATTGGAAGGTCTGGGAGAATCCAAGGCAGTACCTATACTGGGAGGTATTCCAAATGCCAGCAGAGTCCATTGGACTGGAGTCAGCCAGAGGAATGGAATGGCAGAGATAGGAATCACCAGTGGCTACCTGGAAGAGAGAAGACTGCACGTGGAAGGGACTTTCAGACCAAGGCCAGAAGGTATGTGAGAGGAGATCCAGTGTCCAGGGATCAAGATTGGAAGGCTGGACATCAGAATTGGATTACATACTGGCCAGGCTATACAGAGAGGAATTATGATAGCAGGAGAGGCTCAGGTATGAACACTGATCCAGACCCTATCTATAATAGAGAATGGCAGCAAGGGAATAAGCATTCTCATGATAGTGCCTTAATGAAAGACTCGTCTGTGCCAATGTATGATAGTGACCCTATGCTGATTGATGAAGGGGGAGATACAGCAGATAAAACTATTCATTACATGGACTGTTCTCTATCTAAATGCTATTGCTAGCTTTCTGTGAGCAAACACATCAGCCATCACAAAGAAACCTAACTTTGTTCTTTATTTCCACTGCAAACAGCTCTTAAAGCAGGATTTGGGTTCACACAGTAGCAGCCAGCCAGCTAAAGGGTTTCAGCTGGTCAATTGATAGTAATTAAAGCAGCACCTGATTGTGTGTGTGAGCAAGGGAGAATCACTGCTGGGATCTGCGTGGAAAATAAGCAGAAGTTAACCTAACCAGCAAAGTTTATTCATTTCTTTGTGCCTTTTTATTTGGTAATTATTTGCTAAGAAAACATTAGCTAATTGCCTGACAAGTTGAAGGTTGTTTTCTGATTTGCTTTGTGACTTTGTTATCCATTTAAACACTGCAAGCAAGTAACCTCATTTATATTGCTACCAAGCATATTTGTGCTGGGTGAATTAAACCCCATCAATAAAAGAAGTATTTTATTGGCCTTACCACTGGTTTCACAACTCAATTATTGTCTTCAGCTGTGTTTGGGAGTGAATGAACTACATTACCCACAATACCTTGCAAGAATCATATGAATATATGCATCGTCAAGATTGTGTAAGTTCTCACCCTAGGCAGCCGTCTGACAGCGTACACCCATGTTCTCATCCATCCAACTCACAGAAGGTTCCTTCAGTTCCTTTTTCAAGGAAAGCACTACCAATACAGGGTGCTTCCCTTTGGCCTGGCCTCAGCTCCAAGAGTGTTCGTGAAATGCATTGCTCTGGTAGCAGCATTTCTCCGCACTCTAGGCATATTCGTCTTCCCCTACTTAGACGACTGGCTCATTCGAGCTCCATCAGAGCCAGAGGCCAGAGCTTCTCTATCTTGCACAATGCGTATCCTTCAGTATTTGGGTCTGGTTATAAACATCCCAAAATCCAGTCTAACTCCCTCTCAGTCTCTAGAATTCCAAAAAGGCAAGGGCCTATCTCCCCCAAGCCCGTTGCCTTCACATGGTGCAGTTAGCTTCTCAAGCAGTGCTAAAACCTCATCTCACTGCCCGAGAAATGCTACAACTACTAGGTCACATGGCATCAACAGTGCATGTGGTTCCTTATGCTCGCCTCCATATGAGAGCAGCCCAGTGGACTTTATCCACCCAATGGACCCAGGCATCAGGGTGCCTGTCAGACAAAATAGTAAACACAAGTCGCCTTATTTTGTCCCTCCAATGGTGGCAGTCCACTCAGAACCTGTTGCTGGGGTCCCCTTTTCAACAACCCTTACCCCAGGCAACTCTCACAACAGATGCTTCACCAATGGGTTGGGGAGCTCATTTACAAGACCTCTCCACCCAAGGCACCTGGACTCCACAGGAGACTCATCTACATATCAATCTCTTAGAGCTCAGAGCAATCTTCCTTGCTCTTCGAGTGTTCCATACCCTGCTCAGCTACAAGACAGTCCTCATTCATCCGGACAATCAGGTAGCAATGTTCTATGTGAACAAGCAGGGGAGAACAGGCTCTGCAACGAAGCTTTATGACTATGGGCTCTCGACAGAGAGCATCAGATTCATCTCCTGGCAGTGTACCTCCCAGGCATACAAAACTCTTGGGCAGACAGACTCAGTCGAGTTCTGCTTCTACACGAATGGTCTCTACATGTAGACCAGGTGGCCAAGATCTTTCAAATTTGGGGAACCCCGAACATAGACCTCTTTGCAAATCCATTGAATGCCAAACCTCCCCGGTTCTGTTCCAGAATTCTGGCTCTCAGGCCAGGGATGCTTTCCTCCTTCACTGGGGTCAAGACTTCCTTTATGCCTTTCCGCCCATTCCCCTAATTCCCAAAACCCTATTCAAGCTTCAGAGAGACAGGGGGCGTATGATTCTCATAGCTCCACATTGGCCACGGCAAGTGTGGTACCCTCTTGCTGCTCCATATCTCCTGTCTCAGGAGGATGGAATGTTCTGGCATCCCAATCCCCAATCTCTGCACTTCAGAGCTTGGTTTCTGAAGGCCTAGATCTTCAAGATCTTAACCTCCCTCAGCATGCCTCTAATCCCCTCAGCAAGTAAAGGATATTCTTCATGCTTCCAGGAAGCCTTCCACAAGACGCGCTTATGCTTTCAAGTGGAAAAGGTTTAACCATATGGTGCCCACAGAGGGGTCTTAACCCCCTTGCGATACCTCTGGAATCATTACTAGAGTATCTCCTTCATTTATCCAATGCAGGACTTAAAACTAACTCAGTAAGAGTCCATTTAAGTGCTATTTCGGCTTCTTTCAAGCCTTTAAATGGACAATCTATTTCCTCCCATCCTCTCATAGCAAGATTTATCAGAGGCCGCCTTCTAACTAAGCCTCCCATTAAGCCACCACCGGTGGCATGGGACTTAAATCTGGTTCTTGGCCAGCTCATGAAGCCACCTTTCGAACCATTGGCTACTACCTTGTTGAAATTCCTTTCTTGGAAAGTGATCTTTCTCATTGCAATCACATCAGCACGTCGCATCAGTGAGTTGCAAGCACTAGTGGCTGATCAACCTTATACAAGGTTCCATCATGACTAGGTAGTCCTTAGGACTCATCCACACTTTATGCCAAAGGTGGTCTTGCCTTTTCATCTTAACCAAACGGTCTACCTGCCTGTGCTTTTTCCAAGGCCTCATGCATCAAATGCAGAAAGGAATCTTCATACTTCGGACTGTAAAAGAGCTTTAGCTTTTTACTTACAAAGAACACAGCAACATAGAAAGTCCTCTCAACTCTTTGTTGCTTTTGATCCTTCTCATTTGGGACTTCCAGTCTCCAAGAGAACACTGTCCAACTGGATTGTACAGTGTATTTCTTTTGCCTATCAGAGTAAGAACCTTCCTCTGGAGGGCCATGTCACAGCTCACAATGTGAAAGCCATGGCAGCTTCAATGGCTCATCTGCACTCTGTGTCTATCGACGACATCTGTCGAGCAGCCACTTGGGCCTCGGTTCATACCTTCACAGGACATTACTGCTTGGACAAGGACTCCCGCCACGATGCCTTGTTTGGTCAGGCTGTTCTCCAACACCTGTTCCATACCTAATCAACTCCTACCCGCCATCCCTGGTTGGATGCCAGAGATCCATGGGGGGAAGTGGAGCTCTTTCACAGGGACACACAACCTCTGGGGTCTCTCCCTGGCATCTAAAGCTAGGGAGTCCCCATATGTGAAGACTACATTCCTGCTTGTTCCTGGATATAGCATAGTTACTCACCTGTAACAGGTGATCTCCGGGAACAGCAGGAATTTAGTCTTCACAACCCACCCACCTCCCCTAGGAGTTGTATCTCTCTATCTGTCTCTTTCCCTTTCCCTCTCTCTCTCTTTGTCTCAGCTTTAAACTCAACTGGAGAGAGGTAGTTGGGAAAGGTGGGAAGGCAGCACACAGGCATGGTGGGATGCTCCAAAAAGCTTTCTAATTGGATGCTGGGGAGCGTTCCCATGCAGGCTCCGTCGGTACCAACGATACCCATATGTGAAGATTAAATTCCTGCTGTTACCGGAGATCACCTGTTACAGGTGAGTAGCTATGCTTTATCCACAGAGACCGAGAAAGGAGAAAGTGAAGAGAAGGGTTTAGGGGGAAAAATAAGCAGCTCAGTTTTGGTCATGTTAATTTTCAAGTGGTGGTGACAAATTGAACATGGCCTGGTGGGTTGAAGCAATGGGCTGAGAACCAGGGAAGCTGGGCTAGTCATTCTCACCCTCCATTGCCTTCGGTGCAGAGCAAATATGCCAAGGATAGGAGATTTATAAGCGCTTTGTCAGAGGTCTAAATCTAGTAAGATTTGTGTCTTAAAAGGCTTCACAAATGGAAGAACGAAAAAAAAAATTTAGCTTGCTCTGGTGTTTCTGAAAGGTTATAGACAGAATGGAGGCAATATTAAGACAGTTTTCAAAGTAATTAGTTTTCAGGCTGGGGAATCTTCTTGAATATTCAAGAAAGTCATAAACTGTTCCTGAGGTTTTGCATCCTAGGTCAACATTTTCAGTTTCAAGCACTACTCTTCAGCTTGGCCACAGCTTCCAGAACTTTCTTGAAGGTGATGATTGTGGTGGTGGCCTTCTTGATAGGGAGGGAATAAAAGTTCATCTTTATTTTGATGACTGCTTGATTTGGACTGACTGTGCAAGAAGTGAGATGAACTACTGGTGCAGTGTTACAACTACAGTTTTGTTCCCTTTTAGTCTCTAGTTGGGAGCACATTTCTGTACAGAGATAGGGAAGGCATTTTTGATAAAAGAGAAGCAGATTCATAAGTTTGCTAAAAATGGCTCCCAAAGCCTGGGATTACCTGCAGTTACTGGGATCCATGATGGTGGCAGCTCTGGATCTGGTTCTGTGGGTGAAGACTCATGCGATCCCATAAGAGGTCTTTGCTGTCCTGGTGGTTGCATCATTCACATAGAGTACGAGACACCTTTTCAGAAGGTGCTGATTTGGTGGGAGTCCCTATAGAATATTTTTCAAGAAATAGATCTGCAGCCTCCTTCAGAGGAAATTGGTCATGATGGATGCCACCCTTCCATGTGGTTGGTCAATTTATGCAGGGCATTGTGTGTCTTCAGAAAGTTATTTTGCTTTATTGGATGAGCAGCACAATGGAGCAGGCACTTGCCTGGTTTTCCGTCTGTTGCCTCCAGTTTTTAATCCCTCCCAGATTTTCACACAGATTATGGTTTTGGCTATTTTTCCTTATGGATCTGGAAATGAGTCTCTTGAAAATGTGTCTCTTGAAAATGTTTGCCGGCTGCTATCCTTCTTAGCCGTCATCTACATGGTCATAAGTTGTGATTGGCAACAGTTGTACATTTATTCTGGAATGGAAGGAAACTTGATGAAAGACAATAAATAAGCTTGAAAGGGGGAATGGAGCCAGGAAAATGAAACCAGGGCTGGAGAGTTCAGCATGTTGAGATGCCAGAGGCTTGCTGAGACTAAAATCTAAAATATGTCATCTTTACAGCGTGACATTGAGCAAATCCATTGCCTTCCTGTCTCTGCTTAATCTGCTCTGAGATTATGAACTCGGAGCAGAAACATTCTTAGCGTGAGGATGTTTGACTGCATAGAGTTTTATATACAAACACTTTATAAATAACAGCAGTTCATGCTGTACCTACAGAGGCAATAACCAAAATAGTGAAATTCTGCAGGTACTACCATTAAGTAAGATTTTCTTCTATGTAAATCTATTTCATGTTGTAGCTGTAGTTTAGTATTGTTTTCCTAGGAAAAAAGGTGATGGTATAGGGCAGCGATGGCGAACCTATGGCACGCGTGCCAGCTGTGGCACGCGAAGGCCTTGCAGCTGGCACGCGGGAAGGTCCGCATTTAAAAGGTCCCAAATTTAAAAAAAAAAAAAACCAAACAAACCGGCTGCTTCTGCCGCAGCAGCCTCAAGAGCTCTGCCGCGGCAGCCTCAAGAGCTCTGCCGCGGGGCCCCCCCCCCCCCCCGCCCGGCAGAGCCTCCCTGCATCATCTACCTTCAAGTCGCAAAACGCGGGCTTCTTTCAGAGCCGCGAGAGTTTCCTTTCTCGCGGCTCTCCCGCGAGAAAGGAAACTCTCGCGGCTCTGAAAGAAGCCCGCGTTTTGCGACTTGAAGGTAGATGATGCAGGGAGGCTCTGCCGGGCAGGGGGGGGGCCCCGCGGCAGAGCTCTTGAGGCTGCCGCGGCAGAGCTCTTGAGGCTGCCGCGGCAGAAGCAGCCGCTTTGTTTGGGTTTTTTTTTTTAATTTGGGATGATAGGGGGGAAGGGGGTTTAGGACTGGTAATTTGCCATGGGGGGGGCTAAGACTGGAAAGGGGCTGATGGGGGGGGTTAGGACTGGTAATTGGCCATGGGGGGGGGGCTAAGACTGGAAAGGGGCTGATGGGGGGTTAGGACTGGTAATTGGCCGGGGGGGGGGGGTAGGACTGGTAATTGGCCGGGGGGGGGGGGGGGGTAGGGGGTAGGACTGGTAATTGGCCGGGGGGGGGGTAGGACTGGTAATTGGCCGGGGGGGGGGGGGTTAGGACTGGTAATTGGCCAGGGGGGGGGGTTAGGACTGGTAATTGGCCATGGGGGGGGGGCTAAGACTGGAAAGGGGCTGATGGGGGGGTTAGGACTGGTAATTGGCCAGGGGGGGGGTAGGACTGGTAATTGGCCGGGGGGGGGGGGTAGGAATGGTAATTGGCCATGGGGGGGGGTTAGGACAGGTAATTGGCCGGGGTTATGAAAGTTAATTTGCCATGGGGGGGGCTAAGACTGGAAATGGGCTGATGGGGGGGGGGGTTAGGACTAGTAATGGGCCAGGGGGGGGTGCTAAGGCTGGAAGTGGGCTGGTGATGGTGATGGTGATGGTGATTTGGGGGGGGGGTGTAGGACTAGTAATGGGCTATGGGGGGGGGCTAAGACTGGAAATGGGCTGATGGGGGGGTTAGGACTGGTAATGGGCTGATGGGGGGGTTAGGACTGGTAATGGGCTATGGGGGGGCTAAGACTGGAAATGGGCTGAGTGGAAGGAGGGCTTGAACTGCAAATAGCTGATGGGATTGGGGCTTGGAATGGAAATGGGTTGTGAGGGGGAGGGAGCTAGGACTGGAAATGGGTGAGGGGGGGCTAGGACAGGAAATGGGCTGATGGAGGGGCTAAAATAGGACTGGAAATTGGCTGTTTGGGGGGTGCTAAGATTGGAAATGGGCTGTGGTGGGGGTTTGGATTGAAATGGACTCATGAAGGGGCTAGAACTGGAAGTAGGCTCATGGGGGGCTTGGATTGGAAATGGGCTGAGTGGAGGGGAGCTAGGATTTGACATGGGCTGATGGTGGGGCTAGGAAAGGACTAGAAATGGGCTCATGGGGGGCTGGGTTTGGAAATGAGCTGATGGAGGGACTCGGATGGGACTGCAAATAGATGGGGGAGCTAGGACTGGAAATGGGCTTATGGGGGGTTAGGACTGGAAGTGGGTTGATGAGGGTGGGGCTAGGACTGGTATTGGGTTGGGAGGTTGCTAGGACTGGAAATGGGTTGGGGGGCTGCTAGGACTGGAAATGGGCTGATGCAGGGACTAGAAGGGAATGGATGCTGGGTGAGGCTGGAACTAGAAGGGAGCTGGTGTTGGGGGAGGATTAGAATGGGATGGGGCTGGGAGAGTAAAATGGAGAGGGGAAAAATATTTTGTGTGGGAGGGATAAAAAATCTACAATTGGCCGGGTATTGGGAGAATAAGTGGGGATTGAGGATGGAGGGGTAAATTTTGAGTAGATGAAATAGGAATGAGGAAAGAGCAAAAGGAGAAAGATTAGTATGTTAAAGCAGATGTAGAGAGAGAATGGAAAAAAAAACCAAGAAGACAGAAGAAAGGACAAATGGACATCAGATTGAGAGTTAGGAGAAGACACGAATAAACCAGAATAAATTGGCTGGAGCAATTGCAACTGAAAAAAAATGCACAAAAGGTAGAAAAATATCTCTTTATTTTGAATTTATTAACTGGAATATGTCAGCTCTGGGAAATGTGCATCATTAATTTTTGCGCTTTGTTTAGTACAAGAGGAAATTAATTTATAGTTTTATTTCTACAGTGTTGTTGTATATTCCAAGTTTGGCTTTTGGGGTTCCCAGTTTAATTATTGTCTTCCTGTATTTAAATTGTGATTCCTTGGGTGTTGAAGGTCTGTTCTGCATGTGTAACTGAGCTGAGGTATTCTGTTTATATAATTCCTATTTGACATTGCCACTTGTTCTTTCCCCAGTAGGTCATGTATTGTTGTTCTCTGAAATGTATTGGTTTAATATTTGCAGTGTTGCCTTTTGATAGTTAGGGTATGGTGCTTTGTGAGTCCTGGTAGTACTGTTAGGATACGGCGGGTTTGCTATGGGTTCTAAATGGGCAGCGTTTGTAGTAGTTCCTAATGTGCCTGGCGGTTGGTACTGGATTATAGTAATGTAGAAACCTTTTAGTCTTTCTTTATCCATATACTCATTAAGAGGCATGTTTACTAAAAGTTAGTGTATGGTAACATTATGCAAAATTTATGCAAATGAGGCACCTTATGCAAATGAGGCTTTAATGGACGTGCTGGCACTTTGAGGAAATTCTTTGGTTTTGTGCGGCAGTTTGGGCACTCGGGCTCAAAAAGGTTAGCCATCACTGGTTTAGGGGGTGAAGTACTTTTGTCCACTAAAGAAGAGCGGGACCTAGATGTGATTGTGTCTGATGATCTTAAAGTAGCTAAACAGGTAGAAAAGGCAACAGCAAAAGCTTGGGTGCATAGGGAGAGGAATGGCCAGCAGAAGAAAGGAGGTGATAGTGCCTCTGTATAAGTCTTTGGTGCGACCTCATTTGGAGTATTGTGTGCAGTTCTGGAGACCGCACCTTCAAAAGGATATAAACAGGATGGAGTCAGTACAGAGGGTGGCTACTAAAATGGTTAGTGCTCTTCATTATAAAGCATATGAGGACAGACTTAAGGATCTTAATGTGTACACCTTAGAGGAAAGGCAGGATAGAGGTGATAAGATTGAGACGTTTAAATACCTCCGTGGCATAAATGCACAGGAGGAGAACCTCTTTTGATTGAAAGCAAGCTCTGCTACGAGGGTTCATGGGATGAGGGTGAAAGGGGATAGATTCAGGAGTGATATGCGGAAATATTTCTTTATGGAAAGAGTAGTGGATCTGTGGAATAGTCTCCCAGTGGGGGTGGTAGAGATGAGGACAGTATCTGAATTTAAAAAAAGCATGGGACAAACACAGAGGATCTCTAAAGGAAAAAAGGGGACTGTTGTAGTGGTTGATATGGAAGGACAGACTAGATAGGCCATGTGATCTTCTGTCGTCATGTTTCTATCTTTCTTTTCTTCTTCAAATCTTTCCCTCTTTACAATAATTGCAAAATTAAGACCACTTCCTTGCCAGAGGCCAGACGACTCCTTTTTTTTTTTTTTTACCCCCTTAAAGAAAGTTCTCTAACTTCAATAAATTTCATTGAGTAGATCCACCACATTGTCACCCTTCCTCCCTCAAAATGTTACTCTAAGGAACTTTCAGTTGTTGGCGCGTATTAGGCAGCTCTCTCCCTGTTCAGCCTCGGGGTCCTAGCGATGCTAAACCTGCGAGAGAACCCAGTGGGGAGGAAAAACTGAAGTGATAAATGCCATGGTGGAGGGGAGTGGTGGAGGAGAGCAGGGAACCCTGTCCCCACGGACACCACTCAATCGCTAGCTGCGGCTTCCCTCTTCCGAGCAGTTTGCCACATAACGCAGGTCCCTAGGGGACTCCCCCATTTGTGCAACGACCACCCCTGCCTGCTGCCTTGCCTGCCTTCTAGCTAAATTTAATCTTCCAAGAATGGCAGAAGGTGTCACAGGATCTGAGTAGATGTCTACCCCTGCTGTCCTGTGTCCTTCAAACAAAGTGTATAGCAAGAAAGAGAAGGCAGGTTGGTAGGGGCAGACAGAGCTGCATCTGCTCAGACTGCTGCTTCTTGAAAGATTCAATTAAACTGGAGGGCAGACAAGGCGGCAGGGATTGTGGCGGCTCTCACACGAATGGATGAGAGTCCTCGGGACCTGCTTTCTGCAGGAAACAGATCTAGACCATACTTTCCTTGAGCAATAGTGAGTTGTACAGGCAAGCAACAGAACACATGCCCATATTCCATACCGTTGCATACCACCTAAAAAAAAAGCCCTGGTAGATTCCTCCTTTCCTATGCATATTGAATGTTTAATGGTAGGATATATCACTGTGCATTATAGTTACAATAGAACTATACCGTATGTGATAATGAAATGTCTGCTTGTCTATCTAAAAAGCAGAATATGGTTAGTCCCTGTTGTCCTTCAAATTGAATTGAAAGTCATTCCATTTAACTTTTGAATCCCATTTACTTTTGAAATAAAGGTCAACAAAACTAATAGATGGTACTTTCTTACTGGACTGTCAAACTACTATATGACTAATTTTAGAGAAGTGCACGCCAACAAACCTACAACTTGTTTGTTAACCTTCATTTCTGTGCCTATAAAGGGACTAAACACCACAATACTTTATTCAAACAAATTTTTCCTGAAAGATATTTGAAACTCAAATGGAATGTATTTCAGGCTAGTTAAGAGATGTTTACATTAGCACTATGCTGTATCTTACTCACTGGTTTGAAGCTGATTAGAGATGTAGACAGACAATGAGGTAAAATCTGAATTCCAGTCATTTTTTAAAAGTAGGATGTGCATTCCTTGGCAGGAGAATGATGTTGAAATGCAGCTTCTGTTTACAGTCTGTCCCGTGTCTCTTCAGCATAACAATGCCTATGTTGTTTAAGGAATTTATTGCCCCTAGTACATTCTCTGGCTTGTTTTGTTATAAACTGCTGCTGCTCATCCTCAAAACGTTATTTGCAATCAGAAAATATTAAAATCTTATGAGCGTAAATTAGGATAAAATGAATTTTTATAGAACATCATCACTTGGGTGCAGACCATACAATAGTAGGGTTCGGTTCTCTGGACTCTCTTTTTTTTTTATTGGTACTTTTAATCATTTAAATTTGTTGCTGTTTGAAAATGTCTTTTGGGTACTAAATATGAGTTTTCACTGTTTTTAACAAAGGAAGACAAACGTGAAAGCACAGAAAGGTTACTGTGAATCCTTTCTTTTTCAAAGCAATTGTTTCACTACATTTTGGTATTGATAAAAATGGACCTCTTCGGTTGTATCATGAGGTGGTTTTAAGGTAAGTTAATTAAATGATTCAGGGACTCTGGCACTAGTGACATAATGGGCACACGTGCACCTTTGATTCAGTTCTGATGCCTGGCGACACAGCAACTCCTGGGTTTTCTTGCCAGTGTGACCAGAGGTAGATTGCCAGACCTTTCTTCCGAGGCAATGGAGGGTTACGTGACTTGCCCAAGACCACAAGGAGTGCTAGTGGAATAGAACCTTGGTCTCTTGATTACCAAGCCAATGCTCTAACCATTAGGCTATTGCTCCACACAATGGACATAACGGAAGGAGCTCTATAATGATATAGGCCTCGATGCAGATATCTTTGTGTTAGAGCTGTGCACTATAGCACAGTGTAGTGTTTACTAAAGCAAGGTTAACACACAAATCTTGCTTCTAAATGCAGCAGACAAGCACTGTTCAAAAGAACTGTGCGCAGAAATTTGTACAAAAGAAGACAAAGCACGCTCTGCTCTGCTTTAGCTGCCGCTGGCAGCAAAAGAATCACCTGAGGTAGTCTGTGATATTTCACCTCAGATGACCGAAAGAGGGGCACACTCCCAATCCACACACCTGACTTTTTCTATCCTGAAGATCCCACTCCCCCCACCTGGACGCAATAAAAAATTATTGGTTGCTGGGTGGTCCTGAATCCCAATTGATGGTCCAAGTGCTTGCTACACCATTCCACCCCACCCCTCTGCAAGTTCCTGTCACACGCTGAAGCTCAACAATAATTACCTTATTTGGCAGACTTGACCTCCCCACAGTGCATCCTGGGTGGCTCAGTGCAGGGTCAGAAAGACTGACTGACCTGCTCAGTGTGTCACATGGGGTTAGGTGCTGCCATTTTTCAGTGTGGTGGCTCAGAGGCAGGTCAGGAGTGTGTGGTTATTGCTCCCATCTCCGAACAATAAAGGTACTGGTGGGTGGGGCGATCAGAGCTTTGAGTTGGCACGGGTGTAGTGGCCACTTGGACCACCAATATTTTTTTTCAAAGGTCTGGAGGGTGGGTGGTAGGCACCACAAGGAACACTTGAAAAATCTTGAAGGAGTTTTGGGGAGTGGGGAGTGCAGGGCCAACAGGCCACCAATGATTTTTCAGGAGTGTCTGGCACATGATCAGGGATCTGGGCTGCCTTGGGTCATCTGACATGGAGTGATCCTTTGCTCCCAGTTGCATCTTTGTTTGCCCAAAGCTGGTATAAAGATCCAGCATTGTGAGAAAAACATTGCCCTAAGTTTCAGCTTAGTTTTTTTTTTTTTTACATCAGGAATAATTAAATATTCACTTGTTTGCATGTGATTAGCATGTCCACTCCACGATACTGTCTTCTCTTGGAATGTTCCTGAAGTAGCTTTCTTTCTGCATCGGGGCACAAGACAAGTACAGAAAAATTACTCAAATTGTTGTGCTATATCATAGCACAGTTTGCTAAATTGAGACCATAGATTGGAAGAGAAACGGAAATGAGATGCTTGAACATAAGTGGAATGAAGTCCTTCGTTAATGGACAAAGCTTTCATTTTATTATTTTTTTCTTTCCCATCCTCTTGTGAAAATGTTCAAAATGAGCCACAAAATAGTTCAAAAAAGTTAGAAATTGCATGCATATATTTGAGTATCAACATATAATAGATGCTCGTTCAGGCCAAAACAGACTGAGGTAAAGAGCTGACTCAGAATTGGACCCTTTAGAAAAATACTGTGTCGTTAAAAAAAAAGATGGGTTCTCCTGCCAAGGTATGATGAAAATACGTATCAAGCCTTATGTAGAGAAGGGAAGTTGGCATATTACAAAATAAATATACAATACTGTGTTAAGTGAAACCTGATAAGGTTAAGAACAATTAACTCCCATCTCTCCCTATCTGCTCTTAGTAACAACTAGATGATAGTATCCTGTCTCTGAGATTTAGAGAAATGTCAAGAATGTAGATGGAGATAGACCTAGAAAACGCTGGGAGTCAGGTCAAAGTATTAAACAGCAAAGAAGAGAAAACTTCAGATAAAAATATTAGCCAGGCATTATTCAAAACAGGATAACTTGAAGTTGAATTTCCTCATCTGCCCTTACATTTTATATTTTACTAGTGGAAATACCCAGCATTGCATGGGAAAATTGTTATTCAATCATTGACATAAGTAGGCTGAAGAGTGTTAAGAGATCTGGTGGGATATTGAACTGCATGGCCAACATCCACAGCTGTATCAATTGACTTGTATAATGGTTTGTGTTCTCTGCCTCTGTGAAAAGTGTTTGCCTTGTATGGTGGCCATTGAATCGGGTATGTCTGTGGTCTGGAGTCTCAGCTGCTCATGAGGCCACTTGTCTCGTACAGTGATCATCAGCTGTAGTCTCTCTTGCAAAGCTGCTATGCAGATAGTGCATTTTTGCTCAGATGGGCTCTTTATTTTGGTAGTATTTTGCAGTATCATCTTATATATATAAAGCATAACGTTTTTGAATATGAGTTTGTTTAAAGTGAGCTGCTTGGTAGTTCTCTGATACTATCGAATGCCGCAGTCTTATAGGCGATTAGCATGCCTCTTGCAGGCGGCAAGACCAATGTTTGCAAGTTTGTCTGAAGTGCACTGTGCAGTTGTTTTGCAATAGTGTGGAATGGGACAATCTCATTGATCAGAAAGGCATGCATGTTATAGTCAGGAGACTGATGTTTTCTCCCTAAAAAGTAGTTGTTGACTTTCTAGATGAAAGAATGGTCCTTGGAAAGTTTTTTTGTTGCATTTGCTCATACCATGTCCAAATGAATGACAAATGAACATACATACAAACTTTCTTCTTTATGTATCTAGGTTTCCATTGTATCACACTTTGATTGTGTAACTAAAAACAGCATGTAATTCAAATTAAGTGTTTGTTATTGCAGGACTTGTTAAATCCTGGGTGCTAGGTCATCTTGACAACTATAACTTGAACCTTAGCGCTTGGGATTTCGTTGCCCCCCTCCCCAGCCACCATCCACTATGTCTTAAAATTTCTGCCGTGCTGTTTGCTGCTCCATCATGATTGGCTCTGCATATAGCTTGAGCTGCTTAGTTCAGAAAGTTTGCTGATGTCACGGTTTCAAGTCCTGCGGGAACAGCAAATGTCATGCACTCTGTGGCCCGAGCCTCATGCAGAACTGATAGCAATGGAACAGCGAACAGAATGGCAGGAATAGTAAGATAGATTGTGTGATGGCTGGAGGAAGGCTGTGAGAGAGAGACTGAGGTGATGTCTGATGGGGAACTATGTGAGATTTTTTTTTTGCTTTACATATTACTAAACCATGATGCTATGTGAAGCAAAAAAGAAAGTTGTCTTGGGTACAGCTATATGCTGTCAGCACCAATATGCTGCTAACAGTGTTCTCAGTGGGATCAGGGGGATGGAGGGAAGGATCACTGTCTTCTGTTGGCACGATCTAATGACATATTAAGGGCCTGACTTAATAAGCTTTCTTTTCTAATAGAAAATAGAAAAACAGTAAATCAGGCCCTTATAAAAGGAGCTGCAATGCACCTTTTGGGGGATGGGAGGGACACTGTGACCTAGGTCTCGGCGACTGGCACTTGAATGTTTAAGCTGGCTCCTGGATTCCAAGAAAACTTCTCAAGGCCTGTATTGCTCTCTTCAGCTGATTGCAGAGACCTACAAAGTAAAAAGAAGAAAAAGCCACTGAGTTCCATTAGTAAGGTGGGGGAGGGACACTTCATTTACTTTCCACATTCATTGGCTTGATTTCTAAAACGAGGAGCCCGTTTAATATATAGTAAATAGCCAAAGACTAAACTTACTGGTGTAGATCTCAAATTCAGCTTGGGGCCACACGGCAGCAGTGATTATAATATGATCATATTTGATTTAATAACTAGAGGGAGTATGCAAAGGAAAACTATTGTGTCTGTGTTTAATTTTCAAAAGGGAGACTACAATAAAATGAGGAAAGTGGTTAGAAAGAAACTAAAAGCAGCAGTAGTGAAGGTCAGGTGTTTACATGAGGTGTGAACACTGTTTAAAAATTGTCTTGGAAGCCCAGACCAGATGTCTCCCACACATTAAGAAAGGAAGAAGGTAGACCAAATGGCATCTAGCTTGATTAAAAGGTGAGGTAAAAAAGGCTATTGGAGAAAAAAAATCTCTTCATAAAATGGAAAAAAAGAACCAAATGAAGAAAATAGGAACCAGCATAAACACTGGCAAGTTAAATGTAAGGCACTGTTAAGGAAGGCAAAAAGAGAGTTTGAAAATAAACTTGCCATAGAGACAAAAATTCACAAAAACCTTTTCAAAGCAAAAAGTCAGGGAAGAAGTAAAAGGGGCAATCAGGGAGGACAAGGCCCTAGCTGAGAGACTAGATGAATTATTTGCTTCAGTCTTTATTGAGGAAGATGGTTGGAAGCTATGCATTGCAGAAAAGGGTATGTAACAGTGATGAGTCAGAAGAGCTACATGAGGTCTCAATAAACCTAGAAGCAGTAGTACAACAAATTGATCTAAAGAGCAGCAAATCACTTAGTCCAGATGGTTTACACCAAAGAATGCTGAGAAAACTCAGATGAAATTGCAAAGCTACTATAGTGAATTTTAACCTATCATTAAAATTGTCTATGCTACCAGAAGCTTGGAGGGCGGCCAGTGTAACGCCTATTTTTAAGAAGGGCTCTAGGGGTGATCCAGGAAACTACAGACTAATGAGAAAAATTCAATGCGAATTTACCCAAGGGAATTCTTGCCTCATCAGTCTGCACCATTTCTTTGAAGGTGTGGATCAAAGTGAGCCAGTTGATAGTGTATTTAGATCTTCAGAAAGCATTTAACAAAGTCTCACTTCAGAGTCTCCTGATGGACGTTAAAAAATCATGGCACAGGAGGCAGTGGCCTGTGGGGATTGGAAACTGGTTGAGAGAAAGAAAATAGAGGGCAGGGATAAAAGGTCACATTTCTTAGTTAAGCAAGGTGAAGGGAGTATCTCAGGGATCTGTATAAGGACCTGTGCTTTTTAACATATTTATAAATGATCTGGAATTGGGAGCAACAAGCAAGCGATTAAATTTGCAGATGATACCAAATTATTTAAAGTTGTTAAATCACATGTGGATTGTGAGAAACTGCAGGAGGACCTTGTGAGACTAGACGACTGGGCATCCAAATGGCAAATGAAATTTAATGTGGACAAGTGCAAAGTGATGCATGTAGGGAAGAATAACCCAGACTATAGATAGACAATGCTAAGTTCCATGTTAGGCGTTGCCATCCCGGAAAAGGGCGTGACGAGAGAAAGTACATTGAAATCTTTTGTTCATTTTGCGGTGGTGGCCAATAAAGAAAACTGAATGTAGGGAATCAGGAAAGGAATAGAAATCAAAATGAAGGCTGATATAATGCCTCTGTATTTCTCCATGTTGTGGCCACACCTTGAGTATTGTGTACAGTTCTGGTCTCAAGAAAGATACAGCAGCATTAGAAAAGGTACAGAGTAGGGCAACCAAAATGATAAAGGAATGGAATCTATGAGGAAAGTTTAAAGAGGTTAGGGCAGTCTGAAGAAGAGATGGCTGAGGGGGAGTATGAAAAAGGTCTATAAAATCCTGAGTGGAGTGAAACATGTAGACATAAATCTGTTTTCTACTCTCTCAAAAAAATACAAGGACACGGGAGGAACACCATGAAGCTACAAATTAATATATTTAAAACAGGAGAAAATACATTTTCTCTCAACGAATCATTAGTCTTTGGAACTCGTTGCTGGCAGATGTGACAAAAGCAGGTAGCATAGCTGGGTTTAAAAAAGATTTAGGAAAATTCCTGAACAAATCCATAAACAGTTGTTAATGTAGTCCAAGAGAAAATCACTGGTTTTTATCTTTGGGAATTAGTAGCATGGAACTGGCTATTTGTGACCTGGATTGGTTAGTGTTGGAAAAAGGACACTGGACTTAATGGACTTTTGGTCTGACCCAATATGGCAGTTCTTATGTTCCTATGATCTCTCTTCAGAATAAGACTAAGACCATTTGGCACTCTTTTCTGTCAACAAGGTCACTTCTGCAGTGTGCAGTCATCTTTTCTATAATATAGCTCTTGAACATCATTGCATAGTAATGTGACCAAGGCTGATGTATTGGAATCCCAAACACATACTTGTTCCATGACTTACTGTACTGCCAGAAAGATTTGGATGCAAGCAAATAAGGTCTGTTACATGGAGTTTTAACATTGGGTTTCCATACATTCTTGATGAACTGCTTCAGGTTCTTCCTTAGGAACATTTTTTTCCTTTAGTTTGCAATAGAAAATGTTTGAGACACATTTACTAAACTATGTTTAAAATAAGTGCTAATGTCTGCTTTTAATGCAGTTTAGATCTGTGTCTTTCATCCTTTCAGCTCTGCTATGCAAAAATAGCTTAATGACTGACACACACACTTCTTGGGTGGGGCTTTTTGTGAGCTCTTGCCAGCATATTGGTTCTTGGGTGACATAGCAATACTGAAAGTCTTTGACGTTCTACATAAATGGGCCATCTGTAAGCTACTAAAGGCCCAGTCATAATTATGGAATAATGGGAGGGTTTGGGTTTTTTTGCAGATGTGAGCACAGGTTAGAATCAAATTCCTACTTTTTATCAGCTAGTGTCCTAGAATCCTGTGAGCTATTCACATAAATGAGTGAAAGGATTTAATTTTGTTTTGCCTAATGTTGAGTGGTGTGTGTCAGAAAAGTAGCATGTCTGTGTTTGAGAAATGAAGTAATTTAAAAAGTTGTATGCATCTTGAAAAAGGACATTGGTGGAGATAGGCTTTAACACTAGAAGCCCCAAAAGGAATTTTACCTAGAAACCCCAAAGTGCGTCAATTGAAGCCTTATCACGATGACTGTGTTTAGCATGAAATGCAGATGTGAATTAATGTGAAGTTACTTATTTGTTAAATACGTGCAGTATGTGACATCATTACATGACGTCATCGTGTATTTATTGTTTGTAATGTCAGAGTAAACCTGTAAACAGTGATTGAGATGCGCCACCTAGTGGGAACATGAATTTATACCTAGAAGCCCCAAAGTACGTCAATTTATTTGTTTCTATTCATATTTCTATGTTTCTATTCAATCGAAAGCAAGTTCTGTTATGAGGGGACATGGGATGAGGGTGAAGGGGGATAGATTCAGGAGCGATATGCGGAAATATTTCTTTACGGAAAGAGTAGAGGAGGTGGTAGAGATGAGGACAGTAACTGAATTCAAAAAAGCATGGGACAAACAGAGGATCTCTAAGGGTAAAAAGGGGACTGTTGTAGTTGTTGATATGGAAGGACAGACTAGATAGGCCATGTGGTCTTTTTCTGTCATCCTATTTCTATGTTTCTATGTAATTGACGCATCCAAGACAATTGTGCACATCGGTTAATGTACTTTGGGTCTTCTAGGTATAAATTAATTTTCCCGCTAGGTGGTGCATCTGTCATTAATTTTCGATGCACATATTTGAACATCTTGACCTTGCTAACAAAGTCATGGAACATGACTGACATGGTTCTAGCAGTGGCGCTGGTATACAACTTCGAAGATGCATTTTCATCAGTTGATACACTTTGGAGCTTCTGGTGTTAACAAAATGCATTCTCCAGCATCTCATGTTAAAACGCTCCTCCCTCCCCCCAAAGAAACTTATTTGGCATCTATAAAGATTACATAAGAACATAAGAGATGCCATACTGGGTCAGTCCAAGGTTCATCAAGCCCAGTATCCCATTTCCAACAGTGGCCAATCCAGGTCACAAGTGTCTGTCAGGTTCTCAAAAAAGCACACAGATTCCATGATGCTTATCCTGGAATAAGCAATGGATTTCCCTGGTCCTCCTTAGTGGTTTCTGGACTTTTCCTGCAGGAACTTGTCCAAACCTTTTTTTAAACCCAGTTACACTAACAGCTTTTACCACATCCTCTGGTAATGAATTCCAGAGTTTGATTACGAGCTGAGTGAAAAAATATTTTCTCCAGGACCAAGCAGGAAGTCAGTCCTCACATATGGGTGAGATGGAGCCCTTGCGGAGCATTTCCCCAGCTTTCCATGAAATCCTTTGGGAATGCAGGCACGCATGCGTGGTTCCCTTTCCGCCGAAAGGTGCCCAGTCATTATCCGTGAAGCCCACCGGACGTGAGTCCTAGTCATCCCGGAAAATTGTTTGATTTTTGCAATTCTTCGCTATTTTTTCTTCTCCGGTTCGACGCCGGTTCCCCTCCCTCCGGGTTCGGTACACCGGTATCGAGCCCAATTTTCTTTTTTCGGTATTTGCCCTTAGTGGCTGGCGTTCGCGCCCTTTTTTCCTTTAACCTGGAAGGCCGGTCCTTTGACCTCGCGGGGTCTCTTTTTTCCCCGATGGCTTCCAGCGGTTTTAAGAAGTGTGATTGTTGCAAGAAACTGATATCTCTCACCGACACACACGACTGCTGCCTTCGGTGCCTCGGTCCTGATCACGACCCTAAGACGTGTGGACCATGTGGAAAAATGTCTTCCAAGGCACTGCAAAGTCGTCAGCACCAAAAGGGAAAGGCTTTTTTCTGACTCGGCCTCCGGCCGGGCCCGGACCTCGTCTGAGGCCTCAACATCTCGGGAGTCTGATCCCGAGCACCGTCGTGGCTCCTCGGACAGGGGGTCCCCTGACCGGGAACGCAAGAGGAAGAAGCGGCTCGTGAGGGCGTCGTCGGAAGAGGTCCCTGGCTCCTCGAGAGCTAGGTCTCAGACACACGACCGTTGCCCCGGGCCCGTGGAACAGGAGAAGCCTTCCAAAGTCCCTCGACTGGAGCCAGAGTCTGCTGGACACGTAAGCCCTGTAGTCCTCGTGGACTCTCCTCCCAGGGAGCCGACGTCAGGCCCGGCGCTGCCGGGGCCCGAGTCGGGAGCTGCTGAGTCTCCTGAGCTGAGTCTTAGGTTGACAGCCTTGAAGAGCAGACTGCATGCCTTTATGGAACAGCAGCGGGCACTGATGGCCAGCCTGTTTGGCGCATCTGCCCCGACCACCGGGACATCGACATCGAAGTCGACCCCGGAGACCGAGCCGATACTCGAGGCCATGAAGGCTCGAGGTCGACCTCGGTCGCGGTCTCCCTTGACCTCCCGTTCGGGACTGAAGGCATCGATGCTGGTGCCTTCGGCGTCGGGGCGGGTGCTCGCAGGCCCCGCGAGGTCGGACGAGTCCACATGCGAGACGGAGGACGAGGAGTCCCCCGACACTTTCAAGACTCGGTGCGTCCCATAGGACTCACCGCAGTCTGAACCCCGCAGTAGATCCCCTCCGGAGGATACCCGGTTCTCGGAGTTCGTCCGGGATATGGCCACTGCATTGGCTATCCCGGCGGACCCCGAGGAGGAGCCTCGAGCCGAGGAGCTCGAGGCCCTGCAGTATGACTCTCCTCCGAAGGAGGCCTTTACTGTCCCGGTTCCTCCGATGCTGGAACGGCTCCTCTTCCGGATGTGGGAGGCACCGGCCTCGGCGCCGGTTTTAAGCAAGCGGGTCGATTCCATCTATCGACTCCGGAAGAGCCCTGGCTTTCAGAAGGCGCAGCTACCACACCATTCTATGGTGGTGGAATTGGCCATGCATCGCCTGAAAAGTCAGAAGATGCACTCCGCATTGCCCCCTGGCAGGGAGGCCCAAAACCTCGATGGTTTTGGCAGAAAGTGCTTCCAGGGCTCGATGCTTGCTTGCCGTGTCCAATCTTACCAGCTGTACATGGGCATGTACTTGCGAGACCTGGCCAAGGAGCTGGCCGGGTTCTCTGCTGGTCTCTCCGGGGAACCCTTGCAGAGGTTCAAGTCCTTGTCCTCGGGGATCCGGGAATGCTCTAAGTTTATGTCCCGCGCTGCCTACGATGGCTTCGAGTCTTCGGCCCGTGTTGCGGCAGCCGGCATTGCGGCTCGACGCCAGGCATGGCTGCAGTCATCGGACCTCGAGTCATGGGTTCAGGACAAGTTGGTCGATGTCCCTTACCGAGGTGAGAACCTTTTTGGCAAGCCCATGACCGAGAAGGCCGCACAGCTCGAGACCGAGCACCTCACAAGGACAAGGCTGTCTAGAAAGACTTCTGCCGCTTCTCACAAAAAGAAGGGCTCGAGTAAAAAGCCTTTTTACCCGAGGAAGGGCACTGCCTACAAACAGTACCCACAGTATTTGGCTGCCCAAGCTGCCCCTCAGGGTCAGCAAGCCAAGGGGCAGGGTAATGGGCCCTGTAGGCAGAGGACCCCCAAGCCTCCGGCCCCTGCTCCCACTCAGCAGGGTGGGGGTTTTTGACTCCTTAGGCATAGTCTCTCCGTCCCTGCTTTCCCAGCCCTGCACAAGAGGTCGCCTCGCTCTGTTTTCCCACCAGTGGCCACTCATCACTGGAAACAGTTGGGTATTAAGCATAGTCCACAGGGGCTATGCACTACACTTCCAACAACTGCCTCCTCCATACTTTCCAGGGGAGCCTCCAAGGCCTCACCTGCACACAGATCTTCTCCTTCAGGAGCTACAAGGTCTGTTGGTGGACAGGGCGTGGAGCCTGTGCCTACTCACTTACAAGGTCGCGGGTTCTACTCCAGGTATTTCCTGGTACCCAAAAGAACCGGTGGCCTTCGACCTATTCTAGATCTCCGAAACCTCAACAAGTTCCCTGGAGAAGGAAAAGTTCAAGATGCTTACTCTTGGGACCCTTCTGCCCTACCTCCAGCAGGGAGATTGGCTATGCTCCTTGGATCTAAAGAATGCGTATACTCACATCCTCATTCATCCAGACCACAGAAAGTACCTCAGGTTCATTGTGGGAGGAAACCATTATCAGTACAGAGTACTGCCTTTTGGCCTCACCTCCGTCCCCAGGGTCTTTACCAAATGCCTCGCCGTGGTGGCGGCCTACCTGAGAAATCAGGGTATCTTTGTCTTCCCCTATCTGGACGACTGGCTCATCAGGGGTCAGATGTGTCAGGAGGCCAGACAAGCCACCCTCAGAACTATTGCTCTTCTTCAAAGCCTGGGGTTTGTCATAAACTTTGCAAAGTCCACTTTGCTCCCATCCCAAAACTTGGAGTTCATAGGGGCAAGGTTGGACTCTCTGCTGGCAAAGGCATTCTTGCCAGAGGACAGAGCCCAAAGACTGATAAACTTGGCAAGCCAGTTTCTCAGCAGGTCACTGGTCTCTGCCAGACTCTGCCTGAGGCTTCTAGGCCACATGGCTTCAACAGTACATGTGACCCCCAATGCCAGGCTCCATATGAGGCCTGCACAGTGGTGCCTTCGGACTCAGTGGTCACAGTCCACTGGCAGTCTCAGAGACAGGATAAGGGTGTCCAGACAATTTCTGAAATCCCTCAGCTGGTGGCTGCATCCACCCAACCTGCTGCAAGGGGTGCCTTTTCAGATTCCTGGGTTCACAGTGGTGTTGACCACGGATGCCTCCTTGCAGGCCTGGGGAGCTCATTGTCTAGGCAAGTGCACCCAGGGGCTGGTGGTCTCCCTGGGAAGCCGCACAGCAAATCAATCTACTGGAACTCAGAGCTATTCGGTTAGCTCTCAAGACTTTCTCTCCAGCCCTGGCTCATCAGTCTGTCCTAGTTCAAACAGACAACCAGGTAGCCATGTTTTATGTGAACAAACAGGGCGGAACTGGGTCCAGGCTCCTTTGTCAAGAAGCACAGGACCTTTGCTTGTTTGCCCTCAAGCACAACATGCTGCTCAAGGCTGTGTACCTCCCTGGCCAAGAAAACTTCCTGGCCGACAGATTGAGCAGGATTCTACAGCCCCATGAGTGGCAGCTCCATCCTTTGGTGGTTCAGAAGATTTTCCTGAAATGGGGACTTCCTTCCATAGATCTGTTTGCCAGTCCACTGAACAAACAGCTGCCAAAGTTCTGCTCCAGGCAACCGCATCCTCTGCGGGTAGCAGCAGATGCTTTTCTGATTCCCTGGTCTCAGGGCCTTCTATATGCGTTTCCTCCCACGCCCTTGGTGGCCCGAACTCTGTTCAAGATTCTTCAGGACAAGGCCTCGGTCCTGCTGGTGGCTCCCAGGTGGCCGAGACAGCCTTGGTTTCCACTTTTGCTTCAGTTGGCAGTGGATCCCCCACTACCTCTGGGGTTGCAACCCGACCTTCTCTCTCAGGATCAGGGTTCCCTTCTGCACCCCAATCTCAAAGCTCTCAATTTGATGGCCTGGAGGCTGCAAGGGTAGTTTTGGCTCCCTGGGGCCTCCCTCAGGAAGTTGAGGAGGTTGTACTTGCCTCTAGAAAACCGTCCACTAGGAAAACCTATGCTCTTAAATGGAAAAGGTTTTCAGTGTGGTGTTACCTACGTACAGAGGATCCCTTCTCCTGTACTGTACCAGTAGTACTTACTGCACTTATCAAATCAAGGACTTAAGTCCAATTCTGTTCGGGTCCACCTCTCTGCTCTAGCAACTCACCACTCACTGGTGGAAGGACATTCTCTATTAGTTCACCCCTTGGTGTCCCGGTTTCTCAAAGGCTTGCTCTTGCTCAAGCCTTCTGTCCGTCCTCCAGCCCCTGAGTGGGAGTTGAATGTGGTCTTGCAACAACTGACTCGCCCACCTTTTGAGCCGATGGCTACTTGTCTTCTCCGCTTCCTTTCCTGGAAGACACTCTTCCTGGTAGCCTTAACCTCGGCCAGACGAGTGAGTGAGCTTCAGGCCCTGGTCTGTGACAGGCCTTACACCAGATTCTATAAGAACAGGGTAGTCCTCAGGACTCATCCAAAGTTCCTCCCAAATTTTGTCTCCTCTTTCCACCTCAACCAGGAGGTGGTTCTTCCAACATTCTTTCCTAGGCCTCATGCAAGCCAGGCTGAAGCAGTTCTGCATACCCTGGACTGTAGGAGGGCCTTATCCTTCTACCTTGACTGTACGCAGGGGCATAGAAGGGCTACTCAGCTCTTCATCTCTTTTGACCCTAATAATTTGGGGTTGGCTGTGTCCAAGCGTACCTTGTCCATCTGGGTGGCTGACACTATCTCCTGGGCTTACAAGGCGGCTGATCTCCTTTGCAGAGTCGGGTCACGGCCCATCGTGTCAGGGCAATGGCTGCCTCAGTGGCTCATCTCCGCTCTGTACCGTTGGTAGACATCTGCAGGGCTGCTACTTGGTCGTCAAGCCAGACTTTTGCAGCCCACTACTGTCTGGAAAGGGAGTCCCATAGGGACAGTGCTTTTGGCCAGGCAGTACTCCGGAATCTCTTTGAGGTTTAGGCAACTCCTGCCTTCTGTTGGGCTACCGGTGGAGGTTCTGTCAGTGAAAAGCCTTTCTTTAATGCTGAGACTAGAGGGAGTTCTACTGTTCAGCTTGGGTTCCTGGTAGCCCAGAGCTAGGGAGTCACCCATATGTGAGGACTGACTTCCTGCTTGGTCCTGAAGAAAGAGTAGTTACTCACCTGTAACAGGTGTTCTCCAGGAGCAGCAGGAATCAGTCCTCACAACCCTCCCTCCTCCCCTGGGAGTTGCAGTTGTACATAGTTTATTTTTGTGTTTTTGTGTGCTGTTGTAGCTATGTCATTTGACTGAGCAAGATGGCACCTTTAGGCAGGAAGGGAACCGCGCATGCAGGGCCGGCCCGTCCATTGAGCAAGAATGTTTTTTGCACAGGGCCCCGCGTTTCAGGGGGCCTCGCGCAAAAAACATTCTTCATCCCAAGTTTAAAAAACAAACAAACAAAAAAACAGCTGCTTCTGCCGCGGCAGCATCGAGTGCCGCCGCGGGGATTTTATCAGCCCCGGCGGGATTAACAGAGCCGCGAGAAAGGAAACTCTCGCGGCTCTGAAAAAAGCCCGCGTTCGAGGATTCAAAGCTAGCCTACGATGCAGGGAGGCTCTGCCGGGCAGGGGGGGCCCCACGGCGGCACTCTTGATGCTACAGCGGCAGAAGCAGCTGGTTTGTTTTATTTTTTAATTTGGGATGATAGGGGGGAAGGGGGTTTAGGACTGGTAATGGGCTGGGGGGGAAGGCTAAGACTGGAAGTGGGCTGATAGGGGAGGGTTAGGACTATTAATGGGCCATGGGGGGGTGCTAAGACTGGAACTGGGCTGAGGGGTGGGGTTACGACTGGTAATGGGCTATGGGGGGGCTGACTGGAAGTGGGCTGATGGGGGGGTTAGGACTGGTAATTGGCTATGGGGGGGCTAAGACTGGAAATGGGCTGATGGGGAGGTTTAGGACTGGTAATGGGTTATGGGGGGGCTAAGACTGGAAATGGGCTGATGGGGAGGTTTAGGACTCGTAATGGGTTATGTGGGGGGCTAAGACTGGAATGGGCTGATGGGGAGGTTTAGGACTGGTAATGGGTTATGGGGGGGCAAAGACTGGAAGTGGGCTGATGGGGGAGGTTTAGGAATAGAAAAGGACAAATGGCGGTGCAAAAAAAGGAATAGCGCTGATGGGGAGGTTTAGGACTGGTAATGGGTTATGGGGAGGGGGCTAAGACTGGAAATGGGCTGATGGGGGGGGTTAGGACTGGTAATTGGCTATGGGGGGGGCTAAGACTGGACATGGGCTGATGGGGAGGTTTAGGACTGGTAATGGGTTATGGGGGGGCTAAGACTGGAAGTGGGCTGATGGGGAGGTTTAGGACTGGTAATGGGTTATGTGGGGGGCTAAGACTGGAAATGGGCTGATGGGGAGGTTTAGGACTGGTAATGGGTTATGGGGGGCTAAGAATGGAAATGGGCTGATGGGGGGGGCTAGGACTGGAAATAGGGTGATGGGGGGGTTAGGACTTTAATGACTGATGGGGAGGTTTAGGACTGGTCATGGGTGAGGGGGGGGGGGCTAAGACTGGAAGTGGGCTGATGGGGGAGGGTTAGGACTAATAATGGGCCATGGGGGGATGCTAAGACTGGAAGTGGGCTGATGGGGAGGGTTAGGACTGGTAATGGGTTATGGGGGGAGCTAAGACTGGAAATGGGCTGATGGGGGTTAGGACTGGTAATGGGCTATGGGAGGGGTTAGGACTGGTAATGGGCTGATGGGGGGTTAGGACTGGTAATGTGCTATGGGGGGCTAAGACTGGAAATAGGCTGATGGGGGGCTAGGCCTGGAAATAGGGTGATGGGGGGTTAGGACGTAATGGGCTGATGGGGGGGGGGTTAGGACTAGTAATGGGCTATGGGGGGGCTAGGACTGGAAATGGGCTGATGGGGGGTTAGGACTGGTAATGGGCTGGGGGGGCTAAGACTGTTAATGGGCTGGGGGGGTTCTAGGACTGGAAATGGGCTGAGTGGAAGGAGGGCTTGAACTGCAAATAGCTGATGGGGACGGGGGCTTGGAATGGAAATGGGTTGTGAGGGGGAGGGAGCTAGGACTGGAAATGGGTGAGTGGGGGGGCTAGGACAGGAAATGGGCTGATGGAGGGGCTAGAATAGGACTGGAAATTGGCTGTTGGGGAGGGTGCTAAGATTGGAAATGGGCTGTGGTGGGGGTTTGGATTGAAATGGACTCATGAAGGGGCTAGAACTGGAAGTAGGCTCATGGGGGGCTTGGATTGGAAATGGGCTGAGTGGAGGGGAGCTAGGATTTGACATGGGCTGATGGGCTCATGGGGAGCTGGGATTGGAAATGAGCTGATGGAGGGACTCGGATGGGACTGGAAATAGATGGGGGAGCTAGGACTGGAAATAGGCTGATGGTGGGTCTAGGATAGGACTGGAAATGGACTTATGGGGGGGCTAGGACTGGAAATGGGCTGATGCGGGGACTAGAAGGGAGCGGATGCTGGGTGGGACTGGAACTAGAATGGAGCTGATGTTGGGGGAGGATTAGAATGGGATGGAGCTGGGAGAGTGAAATGGAGAGGGAAAAAATATTTTGTGTGGGAGGGAAGACAAATCTACAATTGGCCGGATATTGGGAGAATAAGTGGGGATTGAGAATGGAGGGGTAAAATTTGAGTAGATGAAATAGGAATGAGGAAAGAGCAAAAGGAGAAAGATTAGTATGTTAAAGCAGATGTAGAGAGAGAATGGAAAAAAACTAGAAGAGAGAAGAAAAGACAAATGGACAGCAGACGATGGAGAGTTAGCGGAAGACACAAAGAAACCAGAAGAAAGTGACTGGAGCAATTGCAGCTGAAAAAAAATGCACAAAAGGTAGAAAAATATCTCTTTATTTTGAATTTATTAATTGGAATATGTCAGCTCTGGGAAATGTGCATCATTAACGTCTGCGCTTTGTTTAGTACAAGAGCAAATTAATGTATAGTTTTATTTCTACAGTGATGTACATTCCAAGTTTGACTTTTGGGATTCCCAGTTTAATTATTGTCTTCCTGTTTCTAAATTGTGGTTCCTTGTTTGGTGATGGTCTATGTTCTGCATGTGTAACTGAGCTGAGGTATTCTGTTTATGTAATTCCTATTTGACATTGCCACTTGTTCTCTTTCCCCAGTAGGTCATGTATTGTTGTTCTCTGAAATGTATTGGTTTAATATTTGCAGCGTTTCCTTTTGATAGTTAGGGTATGGTGCTTTATGAGTCCTGTTAGTGCTGTTAGGATACGGTGGGTTTGCTATGGGTTCTAAATGGGCAGTGTTTGTAGTAGTTCCTAATGTGTCTGGCGGTTGGCACTGGATTATAGTAATGTAGAAGTCTTTTAGTCTTTCTTTATTCATACACTCATTAGGAGGCATGTTTACTAAAAGTTAGTGTATGGTAACATTATGCAAATATTTATGCAAATGAGGCCCCTTATGCAAATGAGGCCCCGCACCGAGTCTCCGCATATGGCTCCGCACCCCCCTTGGGCCGCCCCTGCGCGCATGCGTGCCTGCATTCCCAAAGGCTTTCATGGAAAGCTGGGGAAATGCTCCGCAAGGGCTCCATCGACGTCGATGTTACCCATATGTGAGGACTGATTCCTGCTGCTCCTGGAGAACACCTGTTACAGGTGAGTAACTACTCTTTCCCTTATTAGTCTTGTGCAGGGGCCATTCTAATCTTTTCTATCGTTCCAATTTTTAGTATATGTGCTGCTAAAGCTAGCACCTCTTATTAGTCTTAAATAGGTCACATTGTAGCTTCATTGCATGTCCCCTAATCATCTTACTTTTTGATGCAGGTAACAACCGATCTATGTTTGCCTGTTCCACTCCATTAATTAATTTATAGATCTCTATCATATCTCCCCTCAGCCGTCTATTTTTCGAAGTTAAAGAGCCCTAACCTTTTAAGCCTTTCCTCATAAGGGTATCCTTCCATCCCCTTTAACATTTTGGTGGCTCTTCTCTGTACCTTTTCTAATCCTGCTTTATCTTTTTAAAGACATGGCGACCAGAATTGCACATGATATTCAAGGTGCAGTCGCACCATGGAATGATACATAGGCATTATAATATCCTTTGTTTTATTCTCCATTCCTTTCCTTATGATACCTAGCATTCTATTTGCTCTCTTGGCCGCTGCTGCACACTGGGCGGAGGGTTTTATTTATTATTTATTTATTTAACATCTCTTATATACCGCACTATTTATAATCAGCGCGGTTTACAAAGAACAATAAAACATCAGATAAGATACATATTATCTGTTTTTTACATGGAACAGGAACAAAAACTTGGGTAACTGGGGTAACTGGGGTAACATGTTATCCACGATGACGCCCCCTTTTTCTTGGGTGGTGGTTCCTAATGTGGAACCTTGCATCATGTAACCATAGTTTGGGTTTTTCTTTCCTAAGTGCATAACTTTGCACTTGTCCACATTAAATTTCATCTGCCATTTGGATACTCGGTCTTCCAATTTATCAAAGTCCTCTTGCAATTTTTCACAATCCTTTTCTGTTTTAACAACTTTGAATAATTTTGTGTCATATACAAATTTGATCACCTCATTTGTTATTCCCATTTCCAGGTCATTTATGAATATGTTAAAAAGCAGCAGGCTCAGCACATGCCCCTGGGGTACTCCACTATTCACCTTTTTACGTTGAGAAAATTGGCCACTGAGCCCTACTCTGTGCTTTCTAACTTTTAACCAGTTCCTAATCCACAATAGTACACTTCCTCCTATCCCATGAATTTTGCCAAGAGTCTCTCACTATTATTACTTGTCATTTCCATAGTGCCACAAGGCATACGCAGCGCTGTACAGACACATACAAAAGACAGTCCCTGCTCATCAGAGCTTACAATCTAGTTGAGACAGACAACACAAGGACACATCTAGTGGAGTAGCAAGGAAACACATAGGAGACCAAACAGATCAGGATTCAAAAGCAGACTCGAAGAGGTGAGTTTTCATCCTGGATTTGAAAAAGACCAGAGATGAAGCCTGACACACCAACTCGGGTAGTTTGTTGCAGGCATAAGGTGGAAGGATTGAAGTCTGGAGTTGGCAGTAGAAGAGAAGCGCAGAGATAGAAGAGATCTGCCAGAAGAACAGAGCACCCGAGGAGGGGTGTAGGAGGAGATAAGAGGAAAGTTAATGAGGAGCAGCAGAATGAGTACACTTATAGGTCAGTTGGAGAAGTTTGAATTGGATATGGAAGCAGATAGGGAGCCAGTGAAGCGACTTGAAGGGGGGGGTTGTTATGAGCATGTAGAGGCTGGCAGAAGTTAAGCCGCACAGTTGAGTTTTGAACAGACTGAAGGGGAGAGAGATGATTCAGAGAGAGAATAGCAAGAAGATTGCAATATTCTAGACATGAAGTGACGAAAGAGTGGATAAGTGTCTAGTAGTGTGTGTAGAAAGGAAGGGACAAATTTAGCCAGTGTTATAGAGAAAGAAGTGACAGGTTTTAACTATCTGTTGGATGTGTGCAAAGAAGTACCTTGCCCCAACCACTAGGCCACTCCTCCAAAATAGTAGGGGAGATGGGGACAGTAAGGAGTTGGCAATGAGAAGTAGAGCCATTGAGCTGAGAGAACGAGCGGAAAAGATTAGGGATAAATAGCATCAAGAACAATAAGTGATGTGGAGCCTTAGGAGAGCAGTTAAGAGGAGAGAATGCAAATCAAGAAGATATAGGTGTGTGAGGGGGGGAGAGTCTTGGTGGCTTCAGGTACACTGGAGTAATTGCATCAATGAGTAGAGAAAGGCAGTGAAAGAGTTTAAGCTAGGGGTGGTTGGGGGTGAGGGGGGGGCGGTAATAAAGTGTTGAGAAGATAGACACAGCACTGTAGAGGGCAGGAGCTGGGTAAAGGCAGACAGAAGATAAGACACACACTGCCAAAACAGAAATATATACTGAACAATAAATAAATAAGCTAGATTCTGAACAGGCACAGGAAAATACCTGAACCAGAGCATACAAAGTTAGCTGAAGCTTGCAATAAGGATGTTCAGCCAAGCAGGAACCACCAGCAAATGGATCAGCAGCCCATGTGCTCACAGAGGAAAGCTTCTGAACAAAGCCCCCCAGCAGGGGGAGGGGTGGGGCAAGTGCTGAATGCAAGTAAGTGAAAACAGGCAGATTCCACAGGACGTGCCATAGTAAAATTCAGGCAAAGTTTTAAAAAAAAAATTAAGAATTTAAATACCTACAAGAGAGGCCTTATAGAGGAATAGGGAGAAGGAGAGTAAAAACACACCTAAACGTGCAGTCAGATAGTACAAATGAGAGAACAGAGGCAATAAAGACAGCCCTGCAGAGGGCAGGAGCTGGGTAAAGGACAGACAGAAGATAGGACACACACAGAGAAAATAGAAATATATACAGAACAATAAATAAATAAATAAACAAGCTAGATTCTGAACAGACAAGAAAATATCATTCCTTTTGGGGTCAAAGGAGACAAAAGTTGCATAAACTATGGCTACATGATGCAAAGTTCCATATTAGGAACCACCACCCAGGAAAAGGATTTAGGCATCATAGTGGATACATTGAAACCCTTTTCCCAGTGTGCAGTGGCAGACGAGAAAGCAATTAAAATGCTAGGAATTATAAAGAAAGAAATGGAGAATAAAACAAAGGATATTATAATGCCTTTGTATCGTTCCATGGTAAGACCGCACCTTGAATATTGTGTGCATTTCTAGTTGCTACATCTTAAAAAGGATGTAGTAGAATTAGAAAAGGTACAGAGAAGAGTGACAAAAATGGTAAAGGGGATGAAAGGATATTCCAACAAGGAAAGTCTTAAAAGGTTAGAGCTCTTCAATTTGGAAAAGAGATGGCTGAGGGGCGATATGATAGAGGTCTATAAAATAATGCATGGAATAGAATGGATAAATGTAGATTGGTGGTTTACTCCTCCAAAAAGTAGAAAGACTAGGGGACACGTAATGAAGCTACAATGTAACACATTTAAGATGAATCAGAGAAAACATTTTTTCATTCAATGCGTAATCAAATGTAGGAAGCACTATTTCCTCATTAGCATGGAAAGGTGGTGGTTGTTATAAATTTGGGGTAAGTTAATAGAATTTTCTTAATAGCATGAAATGGTATGTATGGCTCTTAGGTTAACTGTGCTTGTAATTCATTTAATGTCCTAGCAGAGGTAATGGCTTTTAGAAAGAGTACCTTCCATGTAAGGGGTGTAAAAGAAGCAGACACCAGTAGGTCAATGGTGGCTTCATAAGATAAGTTAACGCTAGGTTATGGTGTCATGGAAGAAGGAGCTTTTTGAAATAGTCGTTTCACATAGAGAAGTTCTTTCATGAAACATGATATGATGGTATTCTGAGAGGTTGGAAGACCATCCACCAGAGCATGTTAAACGTGGAGAACACTGAGATGCCTTCTGATGAAGGACATTTGTTGTCCCAGATAAATCTCTCCCATTTGAAGGCATATATATATATGACTAGTGGATGGTTTTGTTGCAGCGATGGATTCTGGTAACCCCAAATTAGAAGCTAAATGCTGCTTGAATTCCACACTGCAAGGACTGGAGACTTCAAATTTGGGTGAAGAAGGCCCTCATGCTGAGTGATTAATTTGGAATTCCTTGAGCCTGTGTGATGATAGAACTGCTAGCCTTTTAAGAAGAGGAAACCAATTCTGTTAATATGGAGCTATGAGAATCATGCTTGGATATTACTGAAACTTTTTAATTTTTGTTTATTTGGATACTGGAGTGAAGGAGTAGTTTAGTGCAGTGGTTTCTAACCTTTTCTGTGCCCCACATCCCTAGGAAATGTTTGATTAATGTTTGCACCCCTACAAAAATAATATCTTGGTGCATGTGAACAGAGGCAATGAGCGAGCTGAGAAGCCCTGAGGGTTGAAATATTTAACGAACTCTTGCGATCATGAATTTGAGTGAAACAATATACAATGATGTCAAATGTTGCATTATAATGATTTTAAAAGCAATACTCTGACAATCAGTTGTGTACTTTACTTATATGTTAATTCTGTTGTTCTCTCCTTTTGATTAAATAAATGAGACTATTATCTATGCAACACAATCACCTACTACCACTGCCCAAGGCACACTGGCAGCTGGCTGAGTGATGACTCGTCACTAAGAGACACAAGTTACTTTTTGTCACACCTCCTGAAAGTCCATCTCATACCCCCAGGGAGTGCTGGCACCCCAGGTTGGGAACCCCTGGTCAAGTGGTTAGAGCAGCAGCCTGATAACCAAGAGATCAGGGTTCAGTGCCCACTGCTACTACTTGTATCCTTGGGCAAGTCACTTAACCCTCCTTTACCTCAGGAAGAAGGGTCTGGCAATCTACTTCCATTCACACCTTACCAAGAAAACCCAGGGGCTGCTGGTCACCAGGAGTCGGTATTGACTTGATGGCACACATTGCATTTGGATATTACAAGAAGCCCAGGGTAGGTTAAAATAAAAACATACATAATAAAAATTCAGAAAACATAAAACACTAATATCTTTGTCAACACTCCCCAACAACCCAATATAAGCACTTTAAATTGTTTCTACAACCTCATGGATAGCCAGTGCCAGTACAGATCCTGCGATAAAAATTTTCAACCTCACTCTGTGAACTAAATATAACAGCAAATACTCAGGTTCACCAGAACAAACCCCCACTTAAAGACCACTTTTTTTTGTCGGAGCTAGCTGTAGGAGAGCTGGTATTGAAACACAACCCACACCAGACAGCACGCTACATTTATTCAAAGAAAGGTTCTCCACCTTATAACACTAATCACACTTACCTGTCTCAACGAAGACTTTTGTTCTATCATACCCCAGAATAAATGTTGCTCTCAAAATGTCCTGTTCCCACGATGTGCACGTTTCGGGTAACCAACCCTGTATCAAGTGCTCTCCGGTACTAAAAATCTGGCAACAATATTGAAAAGAACGCCATCATTGCAGCTGGGGTCAAGAATTTTTTTGGGCTGAATAGAAGCGTTTAAATGTGGGAACCCACCAATAGGAGAAGGGAACACCCACATTTAGGGAATCCCAAATCCAATCGGTGCAAACAGTTTTGACAACGTTTTCCCAGGTCGTGGGAAAAGGACATTTTGAGGGCAACATTTATTCTGGGGTATGATAGAACAAAAGTCTTCGTTGAGACAGATAAGTGTGATTAGTGTTATAAAGTGGAGAACCTTTCTTTGAATAAATGTAGCGTGCTGTCTGGTGTGGGTTGTGTTTCAATACCAGCTCTCTACAGCTAGCTCCGACAAAAAAAGTGGTCTTTAAGTGGGGGTTTGTTCTGGTGAACCTGAGTATTTGCAGTACAGATCCTGCAGCAGAGACGTAATATGCTCATGTAAACCAACCCCAGTTAGTGCCCCAGTGGCCACTTTCAGGATTAATCAGAGCTGCCTTTGGTCCTTTGCTGGTAACACCAAATAAAGGAGGTTACAGTAATCCTGTAATGGACGAATGACTGAATGCATGATCTGTCCGAGAACCTTCTCTGCAAAAAAAAAGGAATCTTACACAAATGATAGAAACAAGAATTAATGACCACTGCTATTTACGGCCTCATTGATAGGACACATCAAGTTCTACACCCAAATTCTGTACCTGATACACTGCCCTTAACTTAACACCTCACCAGTTAACAAATGGCCACTCACCATCCAGAGATCTTCCACACTCATAAGACCTCTGTTTTAACTAGGATTCATCTGTAGCCTATTTAAGTCCATCTACTCCTTAATCTTCAGTAAATAACTTCATTGAGTCATACATCCTGCTTTTCTCTATAGGTACATAAAACTGGATGACATCAGCAAATAATTGATAACTAACACCTCCTACCATAAAAATCTCCACTGCAGGGGCAAAACAAATATAAAATACCACCAGTGGGGATAATAAAGCCCCTTGCGGGATCCCCAAAATGACATGGATTACATTTTGCTGATTTTTACCCAATGCTGACGAGACATTCCTCCTTCCAGTACTGCGGAGACACTGGTGGCAATATATGCCATTTGGGATGTTTGCTGTGATCAATACTAAACCCTGAGGAACTGCTGCTATACCCCATGAAACAGTTGATATGAAATGATATATCTAGAGGTGGTTTGGGACAGTACTGGCAGAGAGCATACTGTTGAGCTCTTTGGCATTGTAATTTTTAAAGTTTTTGTGAATATTGAAGTATAAATAAGATAAAGCATAGTTACCTGTAACAAGTGATCTCCAGGAACAGCAGGCATTTAGAATTCACATATGGTGACCTCGGTACCTATGGAGCCCGCGCGGGAACGCTCCCCAGCATCCAATAGGAAAGCTTTTGGGAGCATCCCACTGCACCTGCGTAGCTGTTTTTCTGCCTTTACAGCTTTCCCTCCTCAGTTGAGTTTGTAGCTGAGATAAAAGGAGAGAAAGAAAAGAGACCTACAACTCCTAGAGGAAGAGGGTGGGTTGTGAAGACTACATTACTGCCTGTTCCTGGAGATAGCATAGTTACTCACCTGTAACAGCAGGAATGTAGTCTTCACATATGGGACTCCCTAGCTAGAAGATGCCAAAGAGAAGACCTCAGAATTGGCTGTTGGATTTCACAGGTATACCTGAAGAGGTCATGTATCTTGCATGGATGTCTGGTATCGAAACCTGGGACGGAGGATAGGAGTTGCTCTAAGTCTGAAAGAGATGCTGGAGAACAGCTTGGCCAAACATGGCATCCCAATGGGAGTCCTTGTCTAGGCAGTAGTGAGCAGCAAAAGTGTGGACCGAAGACAAAGTTGCTACTTTGCAGATCTTGTCAATAGTTACAGATCGTAGATTTGCCATCGAGGTAGCCATGGCTCGAACATTATGGGCAATGACGTGACCCTCGATTGAGAGTCCTGCCTTCTCATAAGCAAAGGAGATGCAGTCAGCTATCCTCTTGGAGATAGTATTTTGGAGACTGGCTAGCTAAGGTGACTTGAGTCAAAGGGGATGAAAAGCTGAGAAGCTTTTCGGTGCCCTTGATGCCCTTGAGTTCTCTGGAGATAAAAAGCTAAGGCACAATTACAATCCAGAGTGTGGAGGGTTGCTTCTGCCCTAGACAAATGTGGTCTACGGAAAAACACAGGAAGGTAGACCGATTGGTTCAAATGGAAGGGCGAGACCACCTTTGGTATGAAGTGAGGATGAGTCCTAAGGACAACCTTTATGGTGGAACCGTGTGTAAGGAGGGCCAACCACCAAGGCCTGGAGCTTACTAATGCACCTTGCTGAAGTGAGAGCAATAAGGAAGATGACCTTCCATGTGAGAAACTTAAGTGAAGTAGTGACTAGAGGTTCAAAGTGTGGCTTAAGACCTTAATGACCTTCAAGGGAAAGTCCCTTACTCTCATAGGTGAAAGATATACAGTCTGCAATCCATTTGGAGAGTGCTCTTTTGGAAATTGGTAGACCTAGGTGACTGGAGTCGAACGCAACAAAAAGCTGTGAAGCCCTTCTGTGCTGTCTAGTTCTCTGAAGATAAAAGGCCAAGCACGCTTGCAATCCAGAGTATGTAGACTCCTTTCTGCACTAGAGGCATAAGGCCTAGGGAAGAAAACAGGAAGGTAAACTGACTGGTTTAAATGAAAAGGCGAAACCACCTTTGGCATAAAGTGAGGATGAATCCTAAGGACTACTTTATCATGGTGGAACCGTGTATAGGAACCGTGTATAAGAACAGTCGGCCACTAAAGCCTGGAGCTCACTGATGTGTCTTGCAGAAGTGAGGGCAATTAGGAAGATAACTATCTCCAGGAACAAGCAGGAATGAGTCTTCACATATGGGTACGTCGGTACCGACGGAGCCTGCGCGGGAACGCTCCCCAGCGTCCAATCAGAAAGCTTTTGGGAGCATCCCTCAGCACCTGCGTGCTGCCTTCCCGCCTTTCCAACTGTCTCTCCTCAGTTTTCGTTTTTCCGCGGAGCCGGCAGGAAGTCCTCCTTTCACCGCAGAAAATTTTTTCTTTAATTCTTTGTTTTTCTTGTGTTCGCGGCTGTTCCCCCGACTCCACCGGTACCGCCGGTGTTTTTTCTTTTCTTTTTCTTAAACTCAGGGAATTTGTTTTTCCTCAGTTTCTGTCTTAAACTTTTTGGGCCTTTAAGGCCTCTCCATTATGGAGCCTTCTTCTCCTAAGAAGTGCCTTAACTGTGGAAGTACAGTTTTCTTTTTAGACTCCAATAACTGGTGTCTAACCTGTTTGGGTCCTGACCTTTTTCCTCCGGAGCCATTAGGCTACAATATTATGAGAAGAGATTTTCCATTTCGAGTTTCCCTTGATACTTCCAGTGTCAGGGCACCGACCATTTCTTCTCTACAGGATCAGGTAACCCACAGTCTGTTAAGACTAGCCAATCCTTGTGTGGTAGGTCTCATGCAAGCAGGACGGCGGCTCCGGCCTTGCCCTCAAGAGTCTATTGGCTTCAAAACCCCGGCAGGAGTCTTCGGTCTCCAAAGCCTTTCAGGGGTTTCAGGTTGTTCCTGGGGCTCACCCCTCACAGAACATACCTGAGCCATGCTCGGTGGTGGCATCCGCTTCGAGCGGTACCGATACCCCGACATCGGCACTGGTGTTGAGCGATTCACTCCTCACCAGGGATCGTCATCTGGCGTTCTCGGTACCTTCGGGACCGATCGATACATCCCAGATTGACTTTCCAGTATTGGCAGCACCGCCGATACGACCACCAACGTCGGTGCCCTCTAGACATGCATCGATAGACTCGCTTCCTTCGATGCTGAGTCTGGAATCGATATCTAGTCTGGAAGACTGGGTACCGACGCGTCTCGGAACCGACGCTTACCGATTACGGATGCGCGGTACCGAGGGTAATCACCAAGGGTTTTTGGTTACCTCGGTACCGCTTGAGCAGCCTCCGATTACTGCTTTGATGTCTGTATCGCCTTCGATTCCGGCACAGCTACCGGTATCGGTATCGGTGCCGGTACCTGCAGTAACATCGGGACCAGCTCCTTCCATGCTTTTTTCACCAGGGTCGCTCCTTTCTATACCTAGTTTGGAGTCGATACCTGGCATGGACGATGCAGTACTGACTGTCTCAGGTCATAACCGCCAGTACCAGTATCCATCCATTAGGGATCCTTTTCTGCACCGGACAAGTACATCCTCCGGTGCCCAGGCTAGTTCTTCAAGTCTAGCCTGTCCAGGGATGGTTCCCATTGGAGATCCTTCTTTTCAGAATTTTCTCCTTGACATGGCAACATTCCTTGCTATTCCTATCCCTGGCTATGATCCTACATAAGGCTCTTCTGGAGAAAAGGAAAATATAATGCTTCCTTTACATCATTCTTTGCAGGATCTTCTTCTGAGAATTTGGGAAACACCTTTAAGGGTTTCCTCACCTTCTACAGCAACTGATCTTCTGTATCAGGTGCCCCCTTCTCCAGGGTTTCAAAAGACTCAACTTCCCCATCATTCTATTGTGGTGGAATCAGCAATGAGGAAGGTGAAAAGTATGAAGAAGCACGCTTCTTACCCACCAGGTCGTGAGTCTAGAACACTAGATGCCTTTGGACGTCAAACCTTCCAAACATCTATGCTGTCAACAAGGATTCTCTCATATATTTTTATATGAGTCTATCCCTTCAGGACGTCACAAAGAAATTGTCTCTTCTAACTCCTTTTCTTTCAGAGCCCAAGACTGCAGACTATTCCTTACTACTTAGTCATAGTCAAAATATCTCTTGGTTTCTTACTCGTGCTTCACTAGACTTTTTTGAGTCTGTTAGCAGAACCTCTGCTATAGCCATAGGAGCACGACGTAGAGCCTGGCTCCAAGCTTCAGACTTGAACAGATGGGCACAACAAAGACTGGGTAATACTCCTTGTACTGGAGAAAATCTCTTCAATAAGGAGTCTTTACGTCAGGTTGCTCAGTGTTCCACTGACTTCCCTGTTTCTGAGGGCTATCCTAAGCCTTCTCCTTCCCCAGTAGGTAGGAAATGCCCTACCAAACCTTCTTTCCCTAAAAGAAGAAGGTTTTATTCTTCTCCTGCCCATTATACAGATGTTCCCAAGCAGGGGAAACCTCGCCCTGGTCTGAAGAACCCAAACTCAAGCCAGGAAAATTAACCCTGCAATAGGGTTCTAATTAATCTCTTTATAACCTACAGTTCACTTCTTCTCAGCAGAAGTTTTTTTCACTGTTTTTTCATTTAAAACTCTACAAATGGATTCCTGTTTCCAGGACATCCACTTGCTCTTAGGTATGCTGAGCTGTCAGGATATTCATGTCTATGGGTCACAGGGTTTTTCTCCTCTTCCTGCCATGAAGAGAGGTTTACCAACTATCCCATGATAGTTTTTCTGTACCAACATGAATTTTTTCCTTCTACAGACTTACCATATGGCAAGTCACCCTTCAGCTCCTATTTTTCTTTACCCTCTATTCCAAGGTTTCCCCTGTAAGAGTGGTACCATACCACTGGAAGGCTTTCTTAGCCTTTCTAGTCTTCCTTTCCTTTCCAGTGTGGAGTTTTTTCTCTGCAGTAACCTCCCTTCTTTCATTTGGGCAGCTCATCAGACAGGAACAAGATTTTCTCCTCTTGTTCTGTCTTTTCTCTCTGTTAAAACCAGAAATATTCTCTCTGCTGTTCTATTCAGCAGCTGCCCATGCAGGAGTTCCAGTGATTGGACTACTGGTACTTTTCTTCAAGTTCCAGTCTTGTCTTCCACTACTTTTTGTCTAGCCTTAGTAGTGCTTCCAAGATAGTGCTTCATCTGTCTTGGATAATCCTTATCGCTTCTTTTCTGCCATCTCCAAATCCCTGGAGTTGGCAGCATAGTTGAAGTGGCAGCTGGTTTTCTCCAACAGCCAGTTTTATTTCCCAATTCTCCTGCATAATGCTCTCTGCAATCCTACAGAGAAGCTTTCCACTATGGGCCCTTGCTAGAGAGCATGGGGATTTTTTCTCTAATTACTATCCTATATGGTTGAAAAAGGCTTCCTCAGTCATTCCTCATGACTGTGAGGGTTCTTTACACCCTTCTATTTCCTTTTAATAAAGGACATAAGCCTTCCCTACGTGACAGTCTAAAGAGTTACCCAATTCCTACAGGAAATATGCTCTTTTTCCTTGCAGCTTGTCCTCATGGTATCCTAATCCTTCATGGACAGCACATATTTAACTAAACAACGCATGATACCCCCCTTGTCCCTCAAGTGGGTCAACCTGATATCTCATCCTATGCGTTTTCTGTCCATTCACCATGTTAGAGTTCTACTGGACTCATGACTTGCTGTTTACAGACTGATATTATCCTCTGTTTTTTCACGCAACCATCCTGGTTATTTCACTGGATAGCATTCCTGCTCCATCTTAACCAGAGGGAACAGATTCTCTATATCTTCTCAAGTAGGTTCCACCTTCTTGTTAGATGAATCGTTCCTTTTCACATCTCCCATGTGAAGGTTCGTATAGACATATCTCTGTCTGCTTAATTGCAGACATTTATCTTTAGACCTATATATTCATATATGTACATATGTCTATATACATTCTTTAGATACATATGTCTGTCAGCCATGTGTGCATATGTTATGCCTCCTGGATCTCGCCATAAACATATGTATATATATACACCCTTATATATATATATATATATCTACACACATATATATAATGTGTGTATCTGTCAAGATACTTCCTTATAGGTAGATATGTATTTACATACTTATCTCTGTCTGTGCTCATAAAGGTTTTTCCTTCCTGTATGTTCCAGACAGTGGGCTTGCACATGTTCATTCTATTCCACAGTATGTTTAGACTATTATGCACACAACCACTGCTGTGGTACTGACAGCTCTTACCATAACCCTAGGTTCAGGTATCCCTGAAGCTCCATACTCCAATATCTTCCTACCTCTCATCAGTTAGGAAAGACATGGTGGATCTTCAGTAGATCTGAGGTTTCAACTCCTCAGACATTTGTCCTTTCTTGGGAATACGGGGTTTCTCCCATACCCCTTCTTCCCTCAAGGACTAGGCCAGTTGTCCAAATCGGTCAGTCTTCCTCTTTTGCTCCTAACTATGATTAACTCTGTAGCCAAAAGAGTTTTCAGCTTTTTCCATAAAGCTTCCCACTAAAGACCTACCGTTTTTGTACTACCCCAGTTGAATCCTGGGGTCACCTGTTACTTCCAGATTTTGACCTTCACCTTCACTTCAGTGAGGTCACCTTGAAGATTCCTCTACTGGATCCCCAGTAGATTCCGTCAGGCTCTCTACTTCCTGCAATCCAGTAGGTGAGGTCCATATTGTGATTGTTCATGTCAATATATTTCATGATGATTATCATACATACAAGGACTCCTTGCCTGTAGTCCTATCTTAGGTCAGCTGTTTCCTACAGCTCCTCTTTTCAACTCCTACCCTCCATCCTCAGGATGCCTGGCCATATGAGGTGTAACATGTTTCAGTCTCCAACATGCTAGGGCTCCAGGCATCTTAGCTTGGGAGTCCCCATATGTGAAGACTCATTCCTGCTTGTTCCTGGAGATAGCACAGTTACTTACCTGTAACAGGTGATCTCTGGGAACAGCAGGAATAAGTCTTCACAACCCACCCACCTCCCCTAGGAGTTGTATCTCTCTATCTTTCCTTTCCTCTCTCTCTCTCTTGTCTTAGCTATAAAACTCAACTGAGGAGAGACAGTTGGAAAGGCGGGAAGGCAGCACGCAGGCGCTGAGGGATGCTCCCAAAAGCTTTCTGATTGGACGCTGGGGAGCGTTCCCGCGCAGGCTCCGTCGGTACCGACGTACCCATATGTGAAGACTTATTCCTGCTGTTTCCAGAGATCACCTGTTACAGGTAAGTAACTGTGTTTTCCAAGAAATAAACTTCAGAGAAGTAGTGGCTAGGGGTTCAAAGGGTGTCTTCATAAGTTGTCCGAGGACAAGATTGAGATCCCATGCCACAGGTGGTGGCCTAATGGGAGGCTTGGTTAAGAGCAGACCCCTTTTACATTTGTCATCAGTATAATTTCTTTAAAAAGTATTCATTTAATATATTTTTTTAAAGAAGAGTGTTTAAGCATAGGATTATTGGTATTTCTTTACAGCTTCTTTTGGAAGAGGTTTTGGGTGGTACAAGTGGATTTCCATAGTCTTTTTTTGATGGTTTAAAAAAAATGACAACCCCAAAACCGATTCTATACTCAACAGGGAGCCAGTTGAGCTCTAGGAGACCAGAGGAGATATGGTCAAATCATGACTTAAGTAAAACTGTACTGCTGTGTTTTCTACTGCTTGCAATGACTTTGTTGCAGACTTTGACAGCCCATCATAAGTCATACTACAGTAGTTATAACAAGTGAAAATTAAGGACAGAAAAAAATGTTCTAAAATAGCCCAGATTAAAAAATGTGTGCTGCATTTTGCATAAAATTTGCTATTTTTTAAAACGCCGCTTGCACCACTTTCTTCATTTGTGAACACATACTAAGCATACTATGCAAGATTATTCCAAGATATAGGATATTTGGGTCCGTACAGGCAGTATAATGTCCTTCAACTTATCCATCATGGAAGAAGTATAAATCACATTACCACAATCATTCAAGGCTGGTCTTTTTTAAATTTCAAATTAGTCCATGGCTAGCCACATTACCACTGCTGGAATATTCACCAATAGGAAATCACTCCCAGTGGTAAATAAAACATAAATCATCATATTATCATGATAACAGCACATCTTGACTTTTAATAACATAACATAAAGGCTGAAGATAAATTTTAAATAAAAACATAGAGAACCATTCCCTGCAGAACTCCCCTTTTGAGGGGAAACCAATTAAATATCTGCATCCTGGAGCTAAGATATGACTTGGAACCAAGACAGCACAGATAGGCCTAATCATAATATCTTCAACCCTCTGCAATGCAATGTGTGCCTTCAAGTCAGTCCTGACTCCTGGCAACCCAGAAGCTCCTGGGTTTTCTTTGCAGTGTCACTGGAAGTAGATTGCCAGGCCTTTCTTCCGAGGCAATGGAGGGTTAAGTGACTTGCCCAAGGCCACAAGGAGTGCTAGTGGGAATCGAACCCTGGTTGCTTGGTTACCAAGCCAGTGTTCTAACCACTAGGCTACTCCTCCACTCCTCAACCCTCTAAGAGAATGTTATTATCTATAGAATCAAATGGTGCAGTGATATCTGAAAAGTTTAACAAATAAGGTGGGAGCTGCACTGTAGGCCTGGAAACCTCCAAAAGAGCATGCCCTCATTAGCTGATCAAAAGAGAAAGCATCAAGGTCTCAACTTCACGGCCTTTCTGAAAACCGTATTGTTGACTATCTAATTTGCAATTCAAATCAATATAACTCTTAAGCTGTAATAATACTGCCCATTCGATTAAGTTCACCAAAAAAGATAAACTGAACACAAGATGATATGAACTAGGCACAGCAGGGTCCAGATCACCCGTCTTAATATAGTGCTAATACTTGCCCTTTTAAGTACAGCCAGTATCAGTTCTAAAGCAAGAGAGATTTACAGCTTTTTGCAGCACTATATCTACTCGTGTACCTCTAACCCAGTCTCTTATGTGGGTTTAATGAGGTAGTGGTAGTATTAAGGGACAGGATTATCTGCTCCAGTTCATTGAATAGTAATAGGCAACTCATACACATACTGTAGATAACTGTAGATAGTTGTATATAGTTACTTACCCTAGTTGAAACCCAAGTTCGATCACCAGTTCAATGTAAGTGCTTGATGGTATACCTGTTCTGCACAAAATTGTTGCCTGTGAACCGCGCTGATTTTTAAGAGCGCGGTATATAAAAAATAATAAATAAATAGATAAATTGAAGCCAACCATACCAAATTCTGTCCATACTGGGACCACATCCCTATCAACCAACCTCACTATCTTCACCTGATGTTATACCTAATCGCTTCATTTTAGACTTTGAATAATCAGCAAAGAGTGCTGGATCAACCTCTCTATTTTCTGACTGAGAAGGTTCTCTTCACTAAATCTTTTAACAGCTGAACTCTTGTGGTTGATTTGGTGAGAAGTGAATCCTCTGCATATGAAATGGATGCTTCCTATCTACTTGCAATAACCTTTCACAAATACATTGAACATGTTATGCAGGAATGAGTGTGGTTGCTTTGGAAGAGGTAGCAAAACATATGATCATAACTCGTCCATGCCGTGACCAGCACCTTAATAAATGAGATGGGCTGTTGTGCCAAATATTAGACATTAGGCAAGACCTGCATAGGAACAGTACTATCTGTATTGAAAAGTTCTTGGGCTGTTTTTGACCTCTGCACATTCTGTGTTGGATGTATGGTGGAGCCACTGTGCAGAGGAGTCCAGTCATTGGGGCTTGGTGTAAGGAGATATACAGCACTGGTGGTATGCTTTCATTTCTCAAGCACTTTGGAAGAGCCTGAAGAGGCCACCTTCCCTTCTGGCTTGGGCACGTGCTTGGAAGTCAGCTGTGCTGTAGGCCTTGAAAACCTCCGAGGAACCATGCACCTCCCAAGAGAGTCTCCTCTGCAAGACATCTGTAAGCTTTGCGCATACGAGTCAAGAATCTCCTGTGCAGCCACCCTCTACCTCTTGGCACCAATGGCATGAAAAATTGGAGAACTTTTCAATAGACATTCATATCTGCAGTATCCATTATATTTAAATATGCCATTTTCCAGCTAATTTTAGGAATTTCTGCATTTGAGAGGAATGATGCTGGAAGAACAGCCATGTTAAACAAAAACATTACATTTTGTATAAGAGATTTTTTGAGTGTATATTTTTCCTATGAAAGGAAGTTATTGGAAATTACTCCAGATGGAAATAGGTATGTCTGTCTTCCATAATGAATTAATTCAGTGAATATCCAATTCTCAGGACATATCTGATTGGGTTTTCAGAAATTGTTCTATATTGTGTTCTTCCTCACTAAACTGACTATTAAGTGAACGTATTCATGATTTCTTGCTAAAGAACTTATAGGTTCCTGCTCTGCATGGTGAGGTTTTAGTGGCATGCTGTATTTGACCTTTCCTTTGAAGAAAATGCAAATGCATGTAGTGTGGATGTAGAAAGCTAAGTAATGAAACCGTTTCATTCATGTCATTTTTGTGTGTTCCTTTTTTTTTAAACAGACAAATGAGTGGAATAAAAATGATGAGCGTCTGCTGCAGGCTGTGGAACATGGAGATGCAGAAAAAGTTGCTTCCTTGCTGGCAAAAAAGGGAGTCGGTGCCGCCAAACAGGACAGTGAGGGTAAAACAGCGTAAGTAATCTGTTTCAAAATGAATTGCATTTACAGGAAACAAAACCAGCTATTGACCAGACTGAATAGTGTTATACCTAGAAAGATATATGCTTTACCGGGAACAGTTAGTGGCCATAAGCTGGGTATCTGTTCTTGCTTGGGCGCAAAACATTGTTCTTTGCAATGAAAATACTTCCATCTTTTCCATGATAAATCTGAGCAATTTTGCATCGGACCAAAACTACAACAAAAATGTTATAAAATACCGATGTGGATTGTGTGTGTGTGTTTTAAATCTCTGTGCACTTGTTTGAGAGTGCACATAATCCTATCGGGGTGCTGGCTGGGGCTTTAGCTAATCTCTACTGGGTTATTCTATTTTTATTTTTTATTTGCATATTTACATTAAGAAGCACTTTAAGTAAGCATTACCTCTGAGTTGCAATACAAAGAACTTCAAAAAGAGACCATAAATAATAATGTGTATACCTAGTCACGACTCAAAAACATTAGACTGCTAGTGAGACTGATCAAAAAATCTAATTCATGAGAAGCTGGAAAAAGCCCAAATAATAATAATGATAAGGCATTGCAAATTTGTCCATATTGCATCATAAATGCCCTACCATTTAGAACACTTGGCTCAATCACATCTCTGTTATCTAAGAAAAAAAAATCATCATGGAGAGAGCTCAAAGGAATTAAGTCTTATTCTCATGACTAATAATGCATTTATATAGATAACATACCATAGATTTTGCACCAAGAGCTAGGACTTCTTGCCACAGAGATGAGATGTTCTTCCTTTGCTCCTGAGCCTTCTTACATACATTGAGAAATGTCATTATTTTAATAGCTATAATTATAGCTTACTGGTAACAGAAATAATGTATTACAGCATCTTTGTCTTGGGCAGAGGTAACCTGAAACATTGCTAGTTTAATAACACCTTTTTCTGATATTTCAAGTCATCCCATTAAGTAAAGACAATCACTAGATGTATCTCCTAGATCACCACTTTGTCATTGGCTAGCCCCTTTCTGCCCACCAGGGAGACAGTACATTTTTTGAAGAGACCACCAGATTAATTCTGGTAATTTATTACCCCTCTCAGATATTTATAAGAGATCTTTAGGGGAAACTGTTAACAACTGTAAAAAGTTTAGAACATGGAGATTTAAATGTCTAATATAGTTCTCAAGTTTTCAGTTTTCCTATGGACAAGTCTTATCCTGGATCAGTGATACCTAGGTCTTTTGTATTTGGATTACTTCTGACCAAGGCCTTCCATTTTTTGGACCTGTGCCATTGGCCTAGTCTCCTGCTCATGAGGAATAGCAGCCAACTGATAGACTAATGATATAAAAATAGCATGAGCTTAATGTAGAGATGCCACTATAGTCCAAATAGCATCCAAGGTAATTGGGGAGGGGGGAAAGACAAGACCCAATTTCACTGCTGCAGATTTCCTAGTCACTTAAGTGTCCTTGCTGCTTTCCACACTCTCCTTCAGTCTGCTGTTCCTGTGGTATCTCCAGCTCACATCAGTCCAAAATGATAGCTCTCACAGTATTCTTCTCTGCTGCTAATCCAACTGATTAACAGCTGCCTGAAGATGTTCATATCTCCCTGAGTTGGCCTGAACATCAGTATATAGGACAGAACCTGACGGACCAAGCAAACTTCATTCCACAGGCCAGGACTCCATCCTGAGAGCCTCTTCTCAGTAGATATGTCCCAACAAGGATAGGGCTTACATGAAGCGTCAAATTGAACTCTGACCTACCAGCCCAGATATAGGGAGCAAAGAAGGATGCCCCAAACTTAACTTTGCACTTAGCAATGAAAAAAAATGAAACTTAATGAAAAGACAAAGGAGGGGGCTGCTAATTCAGTTTTTCAAATGCAAAACTTGTGTGTATTTTAGGGAGTGTAGTGCCTATTGTCAAGGGTTTGGGTGGCAGGGAAACTATCCGTACACATGTTTGCATGCATAAGCTTGTGCAAATAAACATGCGTATGTAAGGCTCCTAAAACACTTCAGTTTGTGTTTCCCCCACTGCAATCAACACTCTTGAATGATGCAGTCCAGCAGTGGAGGAAACTGAATTGATCTTGTGGTTTGAAGTCTCATGAGACTTCAAATGGGAGATCATCCCAAACTTCCTCCACTACGGGACTCCACCATTCAAGAGAGCCAATAATGGTGGAGGAAGCCTGAAATGTGGTGTCTGAGGAGCTGCAGCCAGGGTCAAGTAAGGGTGAGTGAAAGAGACTGGATGAAGGGGGAGAGGGGTATGAGAGAGACTGGGAAGTGCCCGGGGGGTGGGGATAAGAGAGACAGACTGGGTGAAGCTTGGCAGGCTCATGAGATAGAGATTGTTTGGGGGAAGGTGGGGGGGACTAGAGAGAGAGATTGGGGAGGGGGTCATGAGAGAGAGACGTGCACATGCACCCAGCCCTCGACACACCCTATGACATATACCCATTCGCCCATACATACACCCAGCTCTCAACATGCTCTGATACATATGCAGCCCTTGTTATGTCCTATGACACATGAACGCATACGTGCAGCCCTCGACAGGCGTGCAGATGCATAAATCCCATGCATGCCTGATTTTGATAATGAGAGGAACATGCCATTGAGTCACACTGCTAGTGTCCACTTTCCAGCGTGTTTGGGTTCAACTTTTCTGGCGTCCATAAACATGAAAATATTCTAGAATAATGGGGGCACAAAACTTTTTCACTTCAAAAATGTAAATATAGCTGAATCCCAGGTTAGATACATGCAGTATTTGATCTCCAGGAACAAGCAGGAATGAGTCTTCACATATGGGTACGTCGGTACTGACAGAGTCCGCACGGGAACGCTTCCCAGCGTCCAATCAGAAAGCTTTTGGAAGCATCCCAACACGCCTGTGCGCTGCCTTCCCGTCTTCCCAACTGCCTCTCCTCAGTTTTTGTTTTTCCGCGGAGCCGGCAGGACGTCCTCCTGTCACCGCAGAAAATTCTTCTTTTATTTTTTAGTTTTCTTGTGGTCGCAGCTGCCTTCCCCGACGCCACCGGTACCGCTGGTGTTTCTTTTTTCTTTTCTTGTAAAATTTTTCCCTTAAGGAATATATTTTTCTTTGTTAGTGTCTCGCGGTTCTCAGGCCTTCTAGGCCTCTCCATTTTTCCTCATGGAACCGCCAGCCATTTTCCCCAAGAAATGTACAAACTGTGGCGGTACAACTTTATTTTTAGACACTCACAATTGGTGTCTAACCTGCTTGGGTCCTGAGCATTTTCCTCCGGAGCCCTCGGGCACCAGTATGGTGAGAAGAAGTTTTCAACATCGAGTTCCCCTCGACACGCGGTCCCCCTCCAATTTCAGGGCACCGACCATTTCTTCTTCTCCACAGGATCAGGTAACCCAAAAACAGTCTGTTAAGACTATCCAGTCCTTGAGCGGCACTTCTCATGCACAGCATAGAGATGCCTATGGCCTTGTCCTCGAGAATCCACTGGCTTCAAAACCCCAGCAAGAGTCTTCGGCCTCCAAAGCCTCTGTGGGGTTTCAGGTTGTTCCTGAGGTTCACCCCTCACAGAACATACCTGAGCCATGCCCAGTGGTGGCATCCGCTCGAGCGGTACCGATACCCCGGCATTGGCACTGGTGTTGGATGAAACATTCCTCACCAAGGATCGTCATCTGGCGTCTTCGGTACCTACGGGCCCTGTGGATACGCTTCAGACCGACTTTCCAGTATCGGTATCGACACCGATACTAGTACCGACGCCGGTACCCTCCAGACATGCATCGATAGACTCGCTTCCTTCGATGCCGAGTCTGGAATCGATCTCCAGTCTGGAGGACTGGGTACCGACTCGCCTTGGTGCCGACTTCCGTCGGTACCGAAGGCTCGGTTCCGAGACTTCGGATCCGCAACTCTCAGTTCCTCCGACACTGTTAGAGTTGCCACCGGCTAGTATTCTTCCGCCGGTATCAGATACGGTACCGAGATCGGTACCGATATCCACAGTACCATTACTGTCGGTACCTTCCATGCTTCTCTCTTCAGGCTCGCTTCCCTCGATGCCGAGTCTGGAATCGATCCCTAGCATGGACGATCTGTTACCGACTGTCGCTGGTTCTGACCTGCAGTACCAGTGACCACCATCTAAGGATCCCATACTGCACCATTCAGGATCTTCTATTCCTATATACTGGAATAGATCCCTCGGTGCCAACGCTAGTTCTTCATCAGATCTAGCCTATCCAAGGGAAGTTCCCTCTGGGGATCCTTCTTTCCAGACTTTCCTCCTGGATATAGCAAAATCAATTGCCATTCCTATTCCTGGACAAGATCCTACACAAGGGATTACAGAATACCTCTCCGTTCCTAACGAAGCAAAGGAGAACATAATGCTTCCTTTGCATCATTCTTTGCAGGATCTCCTTCTACAAATGTGAGGAGCTCCTTTAAGGGTACCCCCACTTTCCAGAGCAACTGATCTCCTATATCAAGTGCCCCCCTCTCCAGGATTTCAAAGGACTCAACTTCCTCATCATTCCATTGTAGTAGAATCAGCATTGAGGCGAGTAAAGAGTAATAAAAAGCACTCTTCTTGTCCGCCAGGTCGTGCGTCTAAGACACTAGATGCCTTTGGACGTCAAACCTTCCAGACATCCATGCTTCAGCAAGAATTCTCTCATATATTTTTTATATGGGTCTATCTCTTGAGGAGGTCACAAGGAAATTGCATCTTTTGACTCCTTGTCTTCAAGAGCCCAAACAAGCAGACTATTCCTTACTGGTTAGTCATGCTCATAATATCTCTAGGTTTCTTACTCGTGCTTCCCTAGACTCCTTTGAGTCTGTTAGCAGGACTTCTGCTATAGCTATAGGGGCACGACGTAGAGCCTGGCTCCAAGCTTCAGACTTGGACAAATGGGCACAAGAAAGACTGGGAAATACTCCTTGCACTGGAGAAAATCTCTTCAACAAGGAGTCTTTACTCCAGGTTACTCAGTTATCCACTGACTTTCCTGTTTCCAGGGGCTATTCTATGCCGCCGCCTTTCCCAGTAGGTAGGGAATGTCCTACCAAACTTTCTTCCCCTAGGGGGAGAAGGTTTTATCCATCATCGGCCCATCATACAGATGTTCCCAAACAGGGGAAACATCGCCCTGGTCTGAAGAATCTACAAACTCAACAGGGTCAACAAACCCAGCAGTCGCAGGGTTTCAAATAGATCTTTGTCCCTCTTGGTTGCTGGTTAGGGTAGCAGTCTGCTTCTTTTCACTTGCAGTATCTGCACTAAATTTATCCTAACCTACCTAGATATCTCTTCATGAGACATCTTTTCTCTAAGAGTCTTTATGATGATCATGCTCATACTTAACAGATTTCCTTTTCCTCTAGGAGGAAAGAGAGGTAACAACTATCAATAGACGGTTGTTTTTCCCTGTATTGGCATGTATCATCTCACCTGTCAGAGACTTCCTCCATAGTTGGTCTCTTGCAACTCTGTCTTACCTCCCTCTTACTACAACATTTAGTTTGTAAGAGTGACGTTTTTACACGGGTAAGCCCTTATGGTCTTCTACCTGTTCTACTGGGGGATTCTCCCTTCTGGAGTTGTCTTCCCCCTTGTTACCTTAGGGCAGCTCCTCAGACAATGGGAAGTCCTACCATTTCTGTTTCTTTTTCCCAGTCTAAAAAGAGGAGGGAAAAGAAATTCTCCATGCTGCCCTGATAGTTCCTGCAAATGCAGCAATTCCTAGTGGTTAAACCACTGGTTTTTGTTCACTACACAACCAGGGTTTCCCCTCCACTAGCAATCCTCCTAGCCTCAGTGCTAAGTCCCAAACAGGGTATCAATCTCGTTTGGGAAACCCTATTATCATAGTTTGGTTGGTTAACTTCTATTCTTCGCCCCTTGCCCTTGGCAGAATAGCTGGTTACCTGCTGGCTTTCCACAGCCATTTTTTTCTTCTAACCAACCTGCAGCATGCTCTCTGCAACTCTACAGAGTAGCTTTGCACTATGGGCCCTTGCTAGAGAGCATTAGTATCTTGCCTAGCAGATAACCCCAGATGGTTAAAAGGGGTTCCCCCAGTCATGTTCATGCCTGGCAGGGATTTTCTACCCTTTCCATCTTATCTTAAAAATCTTTTGAGGCATAAGCCTCAGGCCTTTTATTACGTGAAAGCCTAAAGAAGGGCCAATTCCCTGGCTTGGCCCATATCTCCTGGGGTCTCCCTTCAGAGATAAATTCTTCACTGGCAGCTAGAGGATACCTAATACCCATCTTGCCCTCATAGGCAGATCACTAGGGTATCTTTCTCCTGAGGCCTCCTCTATCCAATCTCCATACTACAATTCTGGAGATATCTGGACTTCCTGTCTGCAGACTGCTGTCATCCTCTGCCATTTTCACGTAGGCCATCCTGGTTACTCAAGAGCTCAAATTCTGCAAAGAATTAAGCCGCCTTCTTGTCAGGGACACCTTTCCTCTGACTATGCCAGTCATAACCAGGAGAAGAGAATTTTTTCTATTTTATCTATTCAAGCAGGTATCAACCTTGCTATTAAATAAATTTTTCTCTCTCCCTAAAAGGGGGGATGGGGTTCTCTGGACATTTATCCATCCATATACCTGGAGACATGTCTCTATATGCCTGCCTATTCATCTAGGTATATATATATATATAGATAGATTATATCTATCTTTGTGTCTTCTGCCCATATATATATATATCTTTATAGATATATGCATATATACCCAATATGTGTATATATTTATATATATATATATATATATATATATATATATATATATATATATATTAATTAATACATATAATGAGATATATTGTTAGATAGATCTGTATCCATCTACTTATCTATCTGGCTGTTAGGATCAGATATACTGACATTCCTTTATGATCCTGACAGATGGGCACTAACCCTATCAATGCTGTACCAGCATACCTAGGGGACTACACCTAGAGCCACTCCTGTGGTAATTAACCTTTTCAGGTTTAGGTACTCCTGAAGCTCTCCATGTACCTTTCTTTCCTAATTGACCCCATTTAGGAAAGACATTGCGGAGCTTCCATTGCTCTAAAGCTTAGCGCTCCTGAGTCTGTCCTTACCTTTTTATCAGATACAAGGGTTTCCATACCCTTTCTCCTCTACATGGACTGATTCTAACCCCAGTCCAGTTGGGTCAGACTAAAATTTTTCTCTTGGTCCTAAATTTATACTATTTTTGGACCAAAGCAGCTTAAGCTTTCCTTAATAGTATTTATTTATTTTATTTTATTTATTTAGTATACATTTGTATACCGCTCCTTCCAGCGATCAGTAGCGGTTTGATTACAGATTGTAGTTTGTCAATCATGACAGAAAATTTGGAGTATAAACACATTGATTTGTAGGGAAAAGCACAGCACACAGGAAGATGGTTTTAAGGAGCGGATTCAGAATTTACATATCTACATTTTTACATTTTCACATAAGAGAGAGCGTCTCCGCTGAAGCTCTATCTCTTATACTACACCAGTTTTCCTCTGGGGCTATTTTTTCTCACCCTAAAGGGTTTTGACCTCCACTTGTTGTTTGTTCTACTTATTACCTCTACTTCTCAGTGAGGTACCCCTGAGCACATTCACTGGCTCTTCTATCAGACCCATATGTAGCTCAGTGCACTTGTGCAATGCCAACAAGGGAGGCCCAGATTACAATATCTTATTACTAAATGCCCTCGATACAGGGTCTTCCCCTTTTGAAGCCCTTTTCTAGCCAGCTGTTCCACAGCTCTTTTCTGTATTCAACTCCTACCCTCCATCCCCAGGATGCCTGAGGTCCTGAGGAATAGCATGGCTCGTTCTAGACTTGCAACATGCTAGGACTCCCTCCGGGCATCTGAGCTTGGGAGTCCCCATATGTGAAGACTCATTCCTGCTTGTTCCTGGAGATAGCACAGTTACTTACCTGTAACAGATGATCTCTGGGAACAGCAGGAATAAGTCTTCACAACCCACCCACCTCCCCTAGGAGTTGTATCTCTCTATCTTTCCTTTCCTCTCTCTCTCTCTTTGTCTCAGCTTTAAAACTTAACTGAGGAGAGGCAGTTGGGAAGGCGGGAAGGCAGCGCGCAGGCGTGTTGGGATGCTTCCAAAATCTTTCTGATTGGACGCTGGGAAGCGTTCCCGCGCGGACTCCGTCGGTACCGACGTACCCATATGTGAAGACTTATTCCTGCTGTTCCCAGAGATCACCTGTTACAGGTAAGTAACTGTGCTTTTTCTTACATATAAAACAAGGATCAAATCTGCAAGCGCTGTACTAAAAACTAAAGTGAAACATCACACACATATCTCATAGATACGGCAGTGCTAGTGCTATACAGATTGCCTCAAATATCAGTATTTGTGTCCTGTTTCATTCTTGAGCTGATTATGAGGTGTCTCTTACTTTATTTTATTTTGTTAGCTTTTATGCATTCTTTTTAGAATAAAAATTGGAAACTTACTCTAGACATTTTATTTTTTGAAAATGGAATAAGAAAAGGAAAAAAATATATATCAGTCACAAGAGATCAAATGATGAAGGAAAATGACTATCCCAGAAGAAACACTGCATTATATAAAAACTCTCTTCTGCTAGTCAACCTTTTGGCACGAACTTCTAACCCATATAAATGTCTTATTCTTAACAGTTTTAAAACTGCTCTGAATGAAAATCTGATAAGTATGTAAGCTGTTTTGAAAAGCTGCTTATAGAACTATAATTCAAATGGGAGCTGTTGACTTTACTTTTTATTTGCTGGAAATATCCTATTGCCTCTTGGGCCATAGCTGTCTTAATATGTGTTTCCTGATCAATAGGAACATAGCACACAGGAGATTGACATAGCAACATGTAGTTAAAGAATGGATTCCCAAATGTTTCTGGATGTTAAACTTTTGTATCTCCATTCCAGCCAGAGTTTTTCCCATCTTCTCTCAATTAACAGCCATCTAGTCATCTTAACATTAGAAGCCCCAAGGTGTGTCAATTGACGCAAATGCATCTTCGAAATTGTATACCAGCGCCACTGCTAGAACCATGTCAGTCATGTTCCATGACTTTGTTAGCAAGGTCAAGATGTTCAAATATGTGCATTGAAAATTAATGACAGATGCACCACCTAGCGGGAAAATGAATTTATACCTAGAAGCCCCAAAGTACGTCAATTGACGAACTCGGTTGTCTTGGATGTGTCAATTGATGTATTTTGGGGCTTCTAGGTATAAATTCATGTTCCCACTAGGTGGCGCATCTCAATCACTGTTTACAGTTTTACTCTGACATTACAAACAATAAACACACGATGACGTCATGTATTGACGTCACATACTGCACGTATTTAACAAATAAGTAACTTCACATTAATTCACATCTGCATTTCATGCTAAACACAGTCGTCGTGATAATGCGTCAATTGACGCACTTTGGGGTTTCTAAGTAAAATGCCTTTTGGGGCTTCTAGTGTTAAAACACATTGAAGGTAATTTTAAAAACATTTTTGTTTGTAAATGGTGGCATTCACATATGTAGATTGGTATACATGTGTAAATACAATTCCAGAAAGTCACTATTTACATGTGGAAATCAATACCACACAGATCTTAACAGGTGAGGTTTGGGCAGACGAAAAACCTACATGTGTATTTCCTATCTTCTATAGGGCTGCATAGATAAAGTGATTGATTCAGTCAGGGCTTTACATAAGGGAAAGCTAAGAGCGCATGATGCCTCTGAGGGTAAGTGAACATTACTTGGCTAGGAAACTTGGTAATTTAAAATTTAGGGTAGAGGAGAGATTTTGGGTTTGTTTGGAAAAGTGTGTGTTTTATTTTATTGAAATAGCAAAAATTCTCAGCTTACTTCAGAGGTTTAAATTTAATTGCTGTTAGATTTAGGCAGGTCCTTATGTTATGAAAAGAAAATACAGGTAGGTCATTTTTCTGGTACACCCCAGGCACATTCCTTAATTTATAGTTAGTGATTCCAGTTGAGAGAGAGAGTGAAATTTGACACCACGGTATATTTTCATCAGTATGTGATTGACCCTTAACAGATTATTAGCAGTTCATTGGGAAGCAAAGAAAAATTAATAGCATACAATATATCAAATAATCTTAAAAGCCTTTATATTAGTTTAAGTATCCCTACTCCCTTAACAACTCTAAACAACTAATCTCGTACAAAGATGCAGCAGCAGTCCATCAGCAAGATGGGGGCTATCCATTTTTTTGCATTGAATGTCACATGTTTGATGATCTCCCATTTGGTGATAGGTCATATGTGTGCACTTGGTGTAAAGAGCTCCTGGCTCCCAGCAAACAAATTTGATCTTTGAAGGCTAGATTAGTAAACTTGGAGGAACTGAAGCAAATGGAGATATATAGAGGAAAGCTACTGGGAGATTGTAAAAAAGTCTTACCTTCTGACAGCCTTGGTGCTGGAGGTGAGAGATCACCTAGAAGGAGAGCATCATATTGATGTAGCAGGAAATGATCCTGTAGCCAGGACCTGTCCTCCAGGGAATGCAGGATCCTCTTCCACTAAGGATGTGTCTCCAGGGGCTTCTGCCCTAGAAGGAAGAGTTAGTGGGGTGGTTTTAGTTGATTAGATCATTAGGCATGTTGAAGGCTGGTGGACATTGCTTGGTCACTTGCCTGCCTGGTGCAAACAAAGAAGTTGAAACTCACACAACCCCTAGATGGGTTATATAACTGTGCTGGGGAGGAGCTAGCTGTCTTGGTATATGTGGACATCGATGACATAGGAAAAGTGTGAGAGGGAGGTTCTGATGCCAAATTTAGGTTTTTAGATAGATGAAATCCAGAATCTCCAGGGTAGCATTCTCAGAAATATTACCTGTTCCACATGCAAGCTACAAGGGGCAGGCAGAGCTCTGGAGACTTCATGTGTGGATGAGACAGTGGAGCAGGGAAGAGGCCTTTAGAATTGTTTGGAACTGGACAATATTCTGGTATGGAGGGGCCTTATACAGAAGGATGCCTCTGTATCGTTCCATGGTGCGACCACACCTTGAGTATTGTGTGCAATTCTGGTTGCCATATCTTAAAAAGGATATAGTAATATTAAAAAAAGGTACAGAGAAGAGCCACCAAAATGGTAAAGGGGATGGAAGGATACTCCTATGAAGAGAGGCTAAAAAGGTTAGGGCTCTTCAACCTGGAAAAGAGACAGCTGAGCGGAGATATGATAGAGGTCTATAAATTAATGAATGGAGTGGAACAGGTAAACGTAGTTCGATTGTTTGTCATCAGAATATAGAAAGACTAGGGGACATGCAATGAAGCTACAGGGTAAACTATTTAAGACTAATAAGAGAAAATATTTTTTCACTCAGTGTAATCAAACTCTGGAATTTGTTGCCGGAGGATGTAGTAAAAGCTGTTAATGTAGCTGGGTTTAAAAAAGGTTTGGACAAGTTCCTGGAGGAAAGGTCCATAAACCATTATTAAAAGAGACCTGGGATATCACTGCTTGACCCAATACAAGCATTGTGGAACCTGTGTCTTTTGGGGAAACTGCTAGGTACTTATGACCTAGATTGGCCACTGTTGGAAACAGGATACTGGGCTTGATGGACCTTGGTCTGACCGGGTATTGCATATCTTATGTTCTTATCTTAACCAGGGAGGAACCAGGTTGCTGATACCAACTATTAAAAAGAAGTGAGAGAACTTTTAAACTATTGTAGTTATTGGGGGAAAGGTAATGGTCACTATGGAAATCATGGTTCAGAATACAGGGAGGTTGGAGCATCGCAATAGAGAGATTGCAATAAAAATAAAAGTAGTCCAGGTGACTAAGTAAAAAGCAGAGTTGAAGGATTCCAAATTCCCCCTGCTAACTGATAAACAGGTTGTCTATCTGAACAAAACATACTTTGAACTGCCTTTATACAAAGATAAAAGTCTAAAAAATTAGATGGGAGAGTTAAAAGAAATAGCATTGAATGAAGAGGTAGATATAATTGGCATCTCAGAGACCTGGGTGAAGGAGATGAAACAGTCAGATACTGTCAAACTCCAGGGTACAAATTATATTGTAATAAGATAGATCATGTTGGTGGGGAGGTGGCACTATAAATTAAAGGAGTGGAGGAGTGGCCTAGTGGTTGGGGCAAGGTACTTCAGGCCAGAAGGTCGGGGGTTCAAATCCCACTAGAGGACAGCAACCTTCGGCCAGAAGGACTGGGGTTTTTAGCCCCACAGGTGCTCCTTGTGTCTTGGGCAAGCCACTTAACCCTCCATAGCCCATGTTCCCTGTAAAATAGTTATCTCCAAGTTATAATACCCTGTTCAATGTAATTTCAGTTCGTTCAATGTAAACCGCACTGATGCAGAATAGCGTGGTATATAAGAGAATGTAAATAAATAAAGAAAAAAAATAAAGAGAGCATTGAGTTGAATAGGATAAAAATTTGCAGGAAACGGTGCACTGTAGAATCCTTATGGATAGAAATTGCAGGTGATAAGGGAATAGCAGTGGGGTACAATTGAAAGCAAGTTCTGCTACGAGGGGACATGGGATGAGGGTGAAGGGAGATAGATTCAGGAGTGATATGCGGAAATATTTCTTTACAGAAAGAGTAGTGGATCCGTAGAATAGTCTCCCAGTGGAGGTGGTAGAGATGAGGACAGTAACTGAATTCAAAAAAGCATGGGACCAACACAGAGGATCTCTAAAGGTAAAAAGTGGACTGTTGTAGTTGTTATGGAAGGACAGACTAGATGGGCCTTGTGGTCTTTTTCTGTCATCATGTTTCTATGTTTCTATAATACAGTCTGCCTGACCAGATTGAAAGACAAGATGATAAAATGCCAACAGAAAAATTAGGGAAGCTAACATGTTTGGCAAAACAGTAATAATGAGTGATTTCAATTAACTCCATTATCAGCTGGGTCAGTACCACATCAGGACATACTAGGGAGATATGTTTTTAGTGGAAATTAATTATTGCTTCAGGAGCAAATAGTTCCCTCTATGAGAGGGAACTATTTTAGACAAAGTCCTTAGTGGACCACAGGATCTGTTGCAGGAGTTAATGATATTGGGGGTCACTTGGATATAGTGATCATATCATCAATTTGATGTAATATAATGAGGGAAGACAGCAAGGAAATCTACTACTACAGTAACATTTAACTTTCAAAAGGAAGACTGATAAAAAGAGGAAAATGGTTAGTAAAAAACTAAAAGGAGCAACTGTAAAGGTTCAGTTTATATCAGGCCTGGACATTGTTCAAAAATACTGTCTTTGAAGCTGAGACCTCACTACTGACATGTTTTAAAGATGATATATGAGAAACTGCAACAGCAAAAAAAAAAAATGTTCAAAAAATTTAAAAAAGCATCCAAATGAAGAAAACAGGAAGCAGCATAAGCACTTATAAAGCAGGCAAATAGAGAATTTGGAAAGAAGCTTGCTATGAAAGCAAAATATCATAATAAAAACTTCAAGTTCATTGAACAAAAAGCCTGAGATGATTTCTCTGGGAACTCTGCTGCCATACCTTCAGTATCAGGATTGGCTTTGTTCTCTAGATCCTCAAGGATGCGTACACTCATGTTCTCATCCATCCAACTCACAGAAAGTTCCTTCAGTTCTTTTTTCAAGGAAAGCACTACCAATACAGGGTGCTTCCTTTTGGCCTGGCCTCGGCACCAAGAGTGTTCACGAGATGCATGGCTGTGGTAACAGCATTTCTCCGCACTCTAGGGATATTCGTCTTCCCCTACTTAGACTGGCTCATTCGAGCCCCATCAGAGTCAGAGGCCAGGACTTCCCTATCTTGCACAATGCGTATCCTTCAGTATTTGGGTCTGGTCATAAACATCCCAAAATCCAGTCTAACTCCCACTCAGTCTCTAGAGTTCATAGGAGCTTTGCTGGATACCAAAAAAGCAAGGGCCTATCTTCCCCAGGCCTGTTGCCTTCGCATGGTGCAGTTAGCTTCTCAAGAAGTGCTAAAACATCATCTCACTGCACGAGAAATGTTACAACTGCTAGGCCACATGGCATCTACAGTGCATGTGTTTGTTTGTTTGTTTATGTTTATGCAATTTTTGATATACCGCCCAGGCTGAAGGGTATCAGAGCGGTTTACAATCACTATATAAGCAGGTACTGAATACATTCCCTCGTCCCCAAAGGGCTCACAATCTATGTGTACCTGAGGCAATGGAGGGTTAAGTGGCTTGCCCAAGGCCACAAGGAGTGCCTATAGGACTAGAAACCCCAGTCCCTCCGGCCTGAGATTGCTGTCCCCAGGTGGGAACTGAACAAATGGCCCTCCGGCCTGAGGTACCCTGTCCTAACCACTAGGCCACTCCTCCTTCCATGTAGTTCCTTATGCTCGCCTCCATATGAGAGCAGCCCAGTGGACTTTATCCATTCAATGGACCCAGGCAGCAGGGTGCCTATCAGACAAAATAGCAAACACAAATTGCCTTATTTTGTCTCTCCAATGGTGGCAGTCCACTCAGAACCTGTTGCTGGGGTCCCCGTTTCAACAACCTTTACCCCCGGCAACTCTCACAACAGATGCTTCACCAATGGGTTGGGGAGCTCATCTGCAAGTACTCTCCACCCAAGGCACTTGGACTCCACAGGAGACTCATCTACATATCAATCTCTTAGAGCTCAGAGTAATCTTCCTTTCTCTTCGAGTGTTCCACACCCTGCTCAGGTACAAGACAGTCCTCATTCATATGGACAATCAAGTAGTCATGTTCTACGTGAACAAGAAGGGGGGAACAGGCTCTCTGTCGCTTTGCAACAAAGCTTTGCGACTATGGGCCCTCGCCAGAGAGCATCAGATTCATCTCCTGGCAGTGTATCTTCCAGGCATAAAAAAACTCTTGGGCAGACAGACTCAGTCGAGTTCTGCTTCCACACGAATGGTCTCTTCATGCAGACCAGGTGGCCAAGATTTTTCAAATTTGGGGAACCCTGGACAAAGACCTCTTTGAAAGTCTGTTGAATGCCAGACTTCCCCGGTTCTGTTCCAGAATTCCGGCTCAGGGCTCTCAGGCCAGGGATGCTTTCCTCCTTCAATGGGGTCAAGACTTTCTTTATGCCTTTCCACCCATTCCCCTAATTCCCAAAACCCTGTTCAAGCTTCAGAGAGACAGAGGGCGTATGATTCTCATAGCTCCACATTGGCCGCGGTAAGTGTGGTACCCTCTGCTTCTACATCTCTCTCAAGCTCTGTCCCTGGAGTTAGGATCTGCTCCAGATCTCCTGTCACAGGAGGACGGAATGTTATGGCATCCCAATCCCCAGTCTCTGCATCTCAGAGCTTGGTTGCTGAAGGCCTAAATCTTCATGATCTTAACCTCCCTCAGCAAGTAAAGGATGTCCTTTATGCTTCCAGGAAGCCTTCCACAAGACGCTCTTATGCTTTTAATTGGAAGAGGTTTACCATATGGTGCTCGCAGAAGGGTCTTAGCCCCCTTGCAATACCTCTGGAATCATTACTGGAGTATCTCCTTCATTTATCCAATGCAGGACTTAAGACTAACTCAGTAAGAGTCCATTTGAGTGCTATTGCAGCTTCTTTCAAGCCTCTAAATGGACAACCTATTTCCTCCCATCCTGTTATAGCAAGATTTATGAGAGGCCTTCTTCTTACTAAACCTCCCATTAGGCCACCACCGGTGCATGGGACTTAAATCTGGTTCTTGGCCAGCTCATGAAGCCACCTTTTGAACCCTTAGCTATTACCTCATTGAATTTCCTTTCTTGGAAAGTTATCTTTCTCATTGCAATCACATCAGCATGTTGCATCAGTGAGTTGCAGGCACTAGTGGCTGATCCACCTTATACAAGGTTCCATTATGACAAGGTAGTCCTTAGGACTCATCCACACTTTATGCCAAAGGTGGTCTCGCCTTTTCATCTTAACCAAGCGGTCTACCTGCCTGTGTTCTTTCCAAGGCCTCATGCATCAAATGCAGAAAGGAATCTTCATACTCTGGACTGTAAAAGAGCTTTAGCCTTTTACTTGCAAAGAACACAGCAACATAGAAAGTCCTCTCAGCTCTTTGTTGCTTTTGATCCTTCTCATTTGGGACTTCCAGTTTCTAAGAGAACACTGTCCAGCTGGATTGCACAGTGTATTTCCTTTGCCTGTCAGAGTAAGAATCTTCCTCTGGAGGGCCATGTCACAGCTGACAATGTGAGAGCCATGGCAGCTTCAATGGCTCATCTGCACTCTGTGTCTATCGACGACATCTGTCGAGCAGCCACTTGGGCCTCGGTTCATACCTTCACAGCCCATTACTGCTTGGACAAGGACTCCTGCTGGAATGCCTTGTTTGGTCAGGCTGTTCTCCAACACCTATTCTATACCTAATCAACTCCTACCCGCCATCCCTGGTTGGATGCCAGAGATCCATGGGGGGAAGTGGAGCCCTTTCACAGGGACACACAACTTCTGGGGTCTCTCCCTGGCATCTAAAGCTAGGGAGACCCATATGTGAAGACTACATTCCTGCTTGTTCCTGGAGATAGCATAGTTACTCACCTGTAACAGGTGATCTCCGGGAACAGCAGGAATTTAGTCTCACAACCCACCCACCTCCCCTAGGAGTTGTATCTCTCTCTCTCTTTCTCTTTCCCCCTCTCTCTCTTTGTCTCAGCTTTAAACTCAACTGGAGAGAGGCAGTTGGGAAAGGCGGGAAGGCAGCACGCAGGCGCTGTGGGATGCTCCCAAAATCTTTCTAATTGGACGCTGGGGAGCGTTCCCGCACAGGCTCCGTCGGTACCGACGATACCCATATGTGAAGACTAAATTCTTGCTGTTCCCGGAGATCAACTGTTACAGGTGAGTAACTATGCTTTATCTGCCGTCATATACTATGTTACTATTAATATTTTGTAATCATTAAAGTTGTGTCTAGTACCTGAAGATTGGAGAGTGGCCAACATAAGACCAGTTTTTCAAAATGGCTCTTGGGCAATCCAGGAAACTACAGACCAGTGAGCCAGCCTTCGTCATGCTCATATTACCTGTCTTCTCAAGTCACTTCATTGGCTTCCTATCCGTTTCCGCATCCAGTTCAAACTATAAATGCATTCATTTCTGCAGCTCCTCGCTACCTTTCCTTTCTTATGTCGCCCTACACCCCTCCTCAGGAACTCCGCTCTTCTGAAAAAACGCTTCTATCTGTGCCCTTCTTTTATTGCTAACTCCAGACTTTGCTCACCTTGCTGTTGCTTATGCCTGGAACAAACTACCTGGGTCTGTATGTTAGGCTTCATCTCTGGCCCTTTGGGGACCTGATGAGGCTTCTGCAGCTGGCTCCAGCTCGGGGGCCATTACATCAAGGGCCAGTTCTTTTGGATGCCCCAGCTCGATTCTCACTTATTACTTGGCTTTTGAGAGGCACCTCTTAGCGCATATGAGATACTTTCCTGCTGTGGTTCAACTCTCTTTAAGTATAAGAGAAGATTTTCCAGCCTGGCCTCTGTGCACCATCTGGTGCCTTTGGTGCCATCAGTTGGGCTAGACATGAGATGGCAGACTTACTGTCCTTGCTTGCCTTTCTTCAAGAGGGTCTGCACAGAGGCCTTCCTCTTAGTTCCCTGAAGGTTCAGGTGGTGGTCTTTCTGCTTCAGGAGGCCAGTGGTGGGATGGTCCATTGCCCTGTCAGGAAAACAGACCCAGTGATGATATCAATGAACAGACCAAAGAATAGTTAATGATAGCAGCTTGTTTCCAGGGGGGGGGGGGGGAATAAAATGGCAAGGACAAACGACTGAATTATTTATTTAAAAGGTTTTATAGACTTCCTCATCCTTAAATCAAAGCGGTTTATATTATAACTCAACATTTTGCAGTATAACAGTGTTATTAATATACAGGTTAACAGTATAACAATATAACATTTTTGATGGCTAAATAAGGATACTTAGCAGTTGGGGTAATTTAACTTGTGTTAGAACATATTTACAAGAGGGATTGTTCATGAGATGTGGTAGGATCTTGTGCCAGTTGCTGTGGTTACTGTGACATTTCCAAAGTGTTCTTTAAATAAGTATATTTTCAACTTTTTCCTAAAGTCTTCTATGTCCTGCGTGGATTTTACATCATCCGATAGTGTGTTCCATAGTGAAGGGGCTACGAGTGAGAGCACTCTCCTAGTTGTGACGTCCTGGTACTTCATGTAGATGCTGGGAGTTGGTATCCTGTTCCTGTTTGTTTCTTTTCGGTCGGATATTGAGATCTTTAGTGATGAGTTCCTGTAGCACGTCTGCTGAGTAATTTAGTATTTTAAATATGATGGTTATTGTCTTGAATCTCTTGCGAAAGTGAATAGGAAGCCAGTGTAATTGCTTCAGTATTGGTGTGATGTGATCGTATTTTGCTGTGCCAGTGATGATCTGAGCTACGGTGTTCTGTGCCATCTGAAGTGGATGGATGGTGTGTTTTGGGCGCCCTGATATATCGAGTTGCAGTAGTCCAGTATTGGCGTGACTACTGCTTGGATTACTGTTTGGAAGTTTTCCTGGTTGAGCAATGGTTTTAGTCTCCGCATGACCTTCATTTTATGGTATGCCTTTTGTGTAGTTTTATTTACATGGTACTGCATATTTATGTTCTGGTCTAATGTTACTCCAAGGTATCAGACTTTGTTTTACGGCTATGCTTTTGTCTGACAGGTCTATCGAACATGGAGGATTGGATGCCTGGTTTCTTGTTATGTATAGGGCCTTTGTTTTTTTGTAGTTTAAGTTGAGATTGTTGTTGTTGAACCAGTTGATCATGTCTTCCAGGCAATTTGTTATTTTCATGGCATCTGGTTTGTTAATGTGTTTTGTTTTTTTTAAATTTCAATTAATGCATTCCAAACAGATAAAACAAAAGAAAATAAGCGGTACTGCATATATCAAATCCGCTACACAGTCCACATCATGGAGAATACAGCGTAAAAAGACACCAAGGCAATACATTTTAAGGCTACCAGTGCCTAACCAAGACAAATAGAAAAATCAAATAAGTAATTTATCTCAAACCTGAAGTGAAACCAAAAGGGTTTCAAGCTGAGTAGTATCAGAAAATATATAATTAATCCCCTGTATAGTAATCAAACACTTGCAAGGAAATCGAAGAAAAAAGGTTCCTCCCCCAGCCAAAACACAAGGCTTAAGCTGGAGAAAGAACCTCCGCCGAAGTTGTGTATATCGGGAAACATCGGGGAAAATGGACAACTTCTGGCCATAAAAAAGAGAATTCTTTTTTGAAAAAAAGGCTTTCATAATCAAAGCCTTATCTGCAAGATTGACCAGCGTGATCACTAGGGTGGCGCGGGACGAGACCAGAGCTTGAGAATTTTCCAAGAAATCAGTCAAATCAATATCATTCTGGTCCTCACCCAGCGTCACACTACAATCCCCAGATGCTGCCCGAATTGGCAAGTGAAAAGAATGAGCAATCATAATAGTGTCAGCTTCTGACAATAATAAGACCTCTTTACAGTACTGTTTAAATAGAAGAACAGATGACAAAAAACGAGTTTTAGGAAAATTCAAAATACAAATATTCTTTGCTCGAGAATTATTTTCTAAAGATTCTATCTGTTTATACAAACGCAAAGTATCCTTCAAGGTGGATGCACTCGCAGACTGCAAAGAACCAGCATGTGCCTCCACCTTATCCATACGCTGAGACAAACTCTTAACAGACATTTCCACATCATGTACCCTCTTAACAACCTGTTGAGAAAAAGTAGCAGTTTGGTCCATAAATCTAGACAGTAAAGAGTTAGTAGTGGACACCTGTATCCAGATATCCGATAAGGTAATTTCATCAGGATTAACAGCCTGAGGCAAAGATTGAAAACCGTCCAAGCTAACAACCGAAATAGGAATAGGGGAAAACGCCTCGCTAGGAGAGGCTATAACAGGAAAAGTAACCCCCTCTTCCTCACCAGAGGCAGAAAATCCCCCGTAGGAAGAAGAATCCAAAACAGAAGCCAAGAAAGGTCCAGGGTTAGGCAGAGGAGTCCTATCGATGGAACTTAAGGAGACACCAGAGGCAAGAGAAGAAGAAGTCTGGTTTGTTAATGTTGATTGGAGCAAATATCATGATGATATCCGCGTAGAACTGGTATTGAATACTGTGCTTTTTGATGTTAAATACAGGTTGTATGTAGAGATTAAAGAGCAGTGAGGACAAAGCTGAGCCTTGTGGTGTCCCTTAGTGTACTTGGAATGGTCTTGATTTGTCCACACTGTTCTTGACTTGCTGCTGTCTGTCTGACAGATATGTTCGGAACCATCTAATTGTGAGGTGGTGAAGTCCAATGTCCTGTAGTCTCTTGAGGAGTAGGTTATGTGATACAGTGTCAAAGGTTGCTGATATGTCCAAGAAAATGAGCAGAAAGCCCTTATTTACATTGTCTATTCCTTTGTGAATGCTATTGAAAAGGGATGTTAGCATTTCTACACCATGGTTGGGCCTGAACCCGTGCTGATGTGGGTTCAGTGGAGCATGTAGGTCTACATGGTCTTGCAGCTGTAGTTGTACGGCCTTTTCTATAATTTTGGCCAGCAGCGGCAAGCTTGAAATTGGTCAGTATGAATTTGGTTCCTGTTTATTAAGTATATTATTTTTGATGATTGGTCTTAAGGGTAGCCTTTTTGAGTGTTTTTGCATGTAACTTTGGGTAAGTGAAGCTTGTGTGATTTTGAGTATGAATGTGGTGAGTTCTTTGGCCATCTTAATCCATGAGACCAGACAAGGATCTGAGGGAGATGTAGTTATGTTCAGCTTGGATATTTGATTTGTTCAGGGGATGGTATGTGGAATTCACCCCATGTTCCAACGGATGGTTCTTGTTCTTCTTTGTCTCTCTGTATTGGCATGTCATTGTGGAGGGCCCTGCAGAGGTGGTCCGCTATCTGTTGGTGTATTTTGGTGTCGTTTTACAGTATGGGGTTCATAGTCGTGTTCTGACTATATCGAACAATTTTCTTGGCTTATTTGCAGATTTCATTATAAGATTGGTGTAATATTCTTTTTTTCGTGTATTAATAATGTTGTATTCTTGTTTATTTCTGTATTGTTGCTGTGTGTCGGGATCTTTATTCAGTCTCTATAGCTTCTCAGTCTTCCTTAGGCTCCTTTTTATTTGCCTTATGTCACTGGAGTACCAGGGTGTGGACTGTTCTCATTGTATTCCTTGTGGTTTAGTTGTTCTTTTACTCTTTTCTGGTGCTTCTGCCGCTGCTGTGATTCTGCAATTCCAGTTGTCGATGGCTTTGTCTGTTCTGTGTAGTCTTGGTCTAGCTTTGGTAGAATTTCATGAAGGAATTGTTCCTTCTGAAAAGACTTGTAGTTGTTGGCTTGGTTAATGCCATTTGGAATGTGATTATGTGATGATCTGACCAGGGTGTTGGAGAAAATGTTGGGGGGAGAATGACATTCTGCTCTAGGAGAGAGCAGGAGGCAAAAATGAGGTTCGACATTGTGCCCTGTCTGTGTGTGGGAATTTGCAGTAGTTGTGCATATTTCAATGCTTCTGTAGTTTTCTGAAAGGATTTAGCTTCCTTCTTGGTTACAGAGGTGATGTTTAAATCTCTGAGAGCTATCACCAGCTTGTGTGATAAAGTGAGTGTGCATACCATCTCCAGAACTGTTGATAGTTTGTCATGTTTAACGTTTGGGGACTTGTAGGTTAGACAAATGATGTATTTGTTCACGTTGGCGATGGTGCTGCTCTCCTGTGTGCTGATGATGATTTTGAATTTGTATTGGCTTTTGGCCAGTATAAGTACTCCTTCTCCTCTCCTGTGCTTGTGTGGGCAGTTAAATGCTGTGTATGTCGGGGGTGTGATTTTGTTCAGAATAACCTGGTCTGTATCAGAAACCATGTTTCTGTAATGCACATTATGTCCATCTGGTGATCTTGCAGATAGTGATAATATTTGTTTTGTTTTGGACAGACCTTGCATTAATTAGTGTGCATTTTATCGGTGCAGAAAGAATGGGGTTGTCGTGGTTAGTGTACAAGTGTACGTTGGGTGAGATTTGAATGAACCTTTGCGTTTTTTTTGTGCAAGTGTTTGTGTTTAGTCTACAAACACCATGGTACCAGATACCCAATGTCATGTAGTACTGGAAGTATTCGTGTGTAGGATTGTATTTGTGTGGTCCCTGCATAGTGTAGAAGCAGATGCAGTAGTAAAATCAGCATGGGAATGACGGTTTGGTTTCATGTTGTGATGATAGTTGCTGCTTTAACTGTGTGGTATTTTCTGTATGACTTTCTGCATGTTTGCAGGAGTACCTGTTTTTTTTCTGAGGACACAGTTATAGCTATGTAGACCTTTCTGTGGTTAGGATAAAGAAGCAGGGGGAGTTTCCAGAGATTAAGTGGGAAGCTGCATCTGGAGTGCATGCGGTACCGTTTGCTTTATCCATTTGGACTGTTTACAATCTCAGGCAAGACAGTCAGAGTTAAATGATGGAGGAGGCTCCTAATGCTATGCAGCAAGCTGGATTATGTTGGATGTTCCATCTACTCCATATTTTGAAGAGACTTCCAAGTGAAAGTATAAAGAAGCTCTGATTAAATGGCAATGAGTGGGCAGTAAGGACAAATGTTTGCGGAGGCATTCACCGGGTCCATCTCTGGATGAAAAGATACAAGCCCATGTGAAGACATGAAAAAGACTGGACTTACGTCTGCTGAAATATGGGCTGGTGTATGCAAAACAGCAGTTGCTTTGGAGCAGTTGGTGTGGTGAGCAGGGTGCAAGGAGTTGAATGAGAAGACGCGTTTAGTATGTGTCTGAAGGCAAGAGTGCTTAAGTGAAATGACTAGGTAAGCACAGATTGCTTCTATTATTCTGAATGTATAAGGCTTGATTGTACCTTGGAAGAGTGTGACTCCCTCTTGGGCCACGTCCGGTATCATCCATTTCCAGGTCCAGAATGCAGGTGTCTGATGGTTCTTTCCAATCTCTCCTCTAGTCCTCCTGGCTCAATCTGCTCACAAGAAGAGTTGAGCACCACCCTTTATGGCATCCTCTTGCAGGGAGGGTGAGACTTCAGACAGTCCCAGAGTCCACATTTGGTAGAGTCTCTTCACACAGCTGAGGTCTAGCCCCCTCCCCCTTTTGTAGGGCAACTGTCCTGAACCTGGGCCCAGTAGTCCTCACAAGGTTCCTTTTTGGCACCAAAATCTAGTCAATATGCAAATTAAGGGCTTAGTATGCAAATTAAATCTTCCCAGTATCCTTCAGTTCAAACAGACATACACACCAAATCCTCACAGTAAACTCCGCCCTGGAGTCCCTGGTTCAACTGGGGTGCATCCCAGGTGTTGAATTACCTGGACGCCCCACCACTTCCCACGTAACTTCCTGGTGCTACAACCACCAAGTCTGGCTGGTTATCCACCGGCTGAGTGTCCATGGGTGTCTCTTTAGAGTCCGGCTGTTCCTCAACCCTCAGTTCCATCTCCTTCTCCCACTGGGAGTCCCCTACATCCTCCCTGAAGGGGTCCACCTCCATGGGAGTCTGGGGCAAGTCCTTCACCTCCCTTTCCACCACTCTCCCATCCCAGGTGTGGTTGGGGAGCTGGGCCCTGGGCCTTCTGACTCGGGAGGGAACAGGAGTTCGGACCCTTCCCCAACCCCTGGGTTTCCTCATCTGCTGTTCCACAGGGAACCTCCTGAGGGGCCCACACCCCTAGAGCAGGGACTGGCTGGGGTCCCCTGGGACTCCGGTGGTGACGGGATGTATACCTGGTCACAAAGAGGCATCTGGTCTGTTCTTTCAGGAGAAAGGACTATTGGCTTTATTCAAAAAACACATTTACAACTTAAATACAAATATCTTCTCATAAACTGGATTTTCTCTAGGATCTTTCTGCCCTCAGACAATTGGGGGGGGGGGGGAGTGGGGTCAATATGAATAGAATAAGCATTGTTTTCAAGTACATCAAATACAGGAGGACAAACAGGGTAGATTAGTTTTAGAAGTCACCATACATAATCAGCTCTACACCTTGGTGTCTGTCTATGCTCCCAATACAAAGCAGGGGGTCCTTTTTTCAGGAGATGGCACAGAGGTTATTAAATTTTAGGCAAAGTCATTTGATCATGGGGAGGAAGTGATTTTAACATTACACAGCACCCACAAATGGATAATTTAGCTGGGGGCAGAGATACAAACTTATCACAGGTGATCCAGAGATATGAACTTATGACAGGTACCTGTGACTTGGATTGGCCACTGTTGGAAACTGGATACTGGGCTCGATGGACCTTTGGTCTGACCCAATATGGCATATCTTATGATGTTAATATTCTCACACAGTTTCTACTGATAGATGTGTGGAGACAATTAAATCCAAAAGAGAGACGCTATATTTCTCACCCACTCATGCCTTGTATTCTAAAATTGATCTGCGGTTGGTGGAGGAAGAGATTCCAGTTGGTGAGTGGGGTGAGAATTGAACTTAGGACATGGTTGTACCATGCTCCGTCCTGGTTTAAACTTCAGCAGGTAAATATCAATATTGAGATGCAGTTTTGGAAACTTAATAATAGCCTACTGCAGGATAAAGATGTACAGACTAAGATCCAAGAGGCAATTGAGGAATACTTGGAGTTCAGTGACCAGGGTGATAATGACCATGGAGATAATCTTAGACTGTCTACAGACAGTAATGAAAGGAAAGCAGATAGCTATAGCTTGTCAGTGTCAGCAAGAAAGAAAGGGAAACTGATTTGCTAGCAGTTCTGGCACACAGAGTAAATAAGAGAGCTCATTCAGAAATTAGAGGGAGAGCATAAGAAAGGGACTGGAGCCAAGAGAATTGTACAATTATTTAGGAAAGCTAGGATGGTTTTAAATAATTTGGAACTGGAGGAAGTTAACTTCCCACTGCAAAAGTCACAATAGGCCCACTTTAATTGATAGTAAAGCTAGTAGGCTATTAGCCCATAAATTCAAGTAAAGGGAAACCTGTCATTATATAAAGTTAGGGATCTCTGGGTATAGAGAATAGTCAGATAAGGCAGCACACTATATCGGAAAGATGGCAGTGTGCAGATGGATGATACTGACAGCCATTTACAGTCACCGCCTGTCGCTGCTGGAGCTACCAATAGAAGATAAACAGAGGGTAGAGAGGCCGATATTGGCCCAAGAAATAGTAGTAGCCATAAAGGCTCTTGAGAGGGGAAGGCCCATGGAATTGATGGGTTTACATTGGAATTTTATAAGCTTTTTGCAGATCAGTTAGTATGCTCATTGAAGCGACTGTTAAATCTTTGGGATGGGAATTCATGCCCTGACTCGTTGGGAGTTACGAGGATCACAGTTATACATAAGGAGGGTATTGACCTGTCAGCCTGTGGCTCTCATCAACCTATATCACTATTGGGAACTAATTATAAAATTTTTACTATGATATACATGCCTTTTGCAACAGAAAACCCAGACCTCTCACCAATAACATGCTGCATAAATGAAATATCCAACTGGCTACAATCCCAAAACCTCCGGATTCAACACAAGAAGACGGAGGTCATGTTCATTACAAGAAATCGTAACTTCACTGCGCCTACAGTACTAAAGGTGAAGGAAGCTGACCTCCAGATCAAATCCGCGATCAGATACCTTGGCGTCACACTAGACCAGAACCTAAATATGCAGGCGCATATAAGTAACACTGTAAGGGCAGTATACCATAAAATTAGATCCCTTAGATACCTACGATCTCTGCTGGAGCCTGATGATTTCAGGACCATCTTTCAGGCACTAATAATTCCGCATTTCGATTATGCGAATGCAATACTGCAAGGACTCCCCCAAACCACTCTGAACCCACTGCAAATGGCAATGAACACCGCAGCAAGAGTACTACACAGAGCATCCAGGAAAGACCATGTCACACCCATTATGAAACAACTCCACTGGCTCCCGATTCAAGGTAGGATTACATTCAAGACCTTGCTACTCACCTTCAAAGCCACCAATGGTCTCTCGTCAACATCACTAACAGAGATAGTCCAGAGGACGCCCCACAATAGGGACAGAAGGTCAGTAGCACAAAACACCTTGATAGTCCCAAGATCAATGACTCAATGCACCAAGTCAACATCCAGCAGGGCATTCAAACTTTATGCACCAATGATCTGGAACAGCCTCCCTCACAACATCCGAACAATCCCAGACATATTCCAATTCAGGAAGGCTGTGAAACACTACCTCTTCCTCCTACATTACCCGGAAACCAATGAAAGCTCAGCACCAATTACCGAAACCTCACAAATCTCCTCTGTCTGAAACCATACGAACACATGACCAGCCTGTAAATTGTATATATTGTTATTGTATATAGTTACCCTGTTAGCCAAGTTGAATTTCCTGTTCATATGTAAACACAAAGTACTATTGGAAATGTGTATGTTCGTTGTTTATTGTAAACCGCACTGATGCTGAATAGCGCGGTATAAAAGAGACTTTAAATAAATAAATAAATAAATAAATAAATTCTAGCCAGGAGGGTAAAGACTCATGCCCAGTCTGATTCATGAAGATCAATTGGGATTTATCCCTGGATAGCTTATGATGGATGATAATTGGTGGTGGTTGAATTTGATCTGGTGACTCAAAAGGATATGTAAGCCCTTGATGGTTTTGGCAATAGATGTCGGAAAGACCTTTGAAAGGTTCAGCTTGCTGCTGAAGTTGATTACTAAATCCAAATATGTGGTGGCTTGGGAGGAGGTTATAGGCAAAAACCTGATTGAGAATCGATGGAGAGAGGTTTTCTTTCCTTCTCTAAAATGGTAATCTTAGCCACTCTGTTATAGAATGCTTATAAGTTACTCTGCTGCTGGTATTTAATCCCCATGAGGCTTAAGAGAATGTATGGGAATGTGTCAGATGAATGCTGGCATGGGTGAGGACAGGCGAGGACATTCATACACGTCTGGTGGAGCTACCAGATTCAGATATTTTTGCATTAATTTGGCACCTTTTTTTCAATGATGCGTAAGAAGGTAGTGCCATTTGAACTGCAAATTGACCTCCTCCAGTGTATACCAGCAGACTGGGATAAATGGACAGCTGAATTTTCGGCAAGTTGTACCACAGCGGCAAGAGGGGAGATTTCAAGAGGCAAAGTGCAGCACCTACGATGCATGTTTGAATGTAAGATTGTGAGATGTTTATTATTTGAGTAGACTGACGAGATGTCTGCTAAAGATCTTTGTGTGGCAACACTAAGACTCAGGTCAGCTGACAGAGGGTTTTAACTACACAAGTAAAATGATGACTGCCCTCCAAATGTATTGAGAATTTGCCTGATGAACTCTGCACACTTATTCATTAAGAAAATCAAATCACATTAACGAAACTAGTGGTCTCAGACTCAAATCGGCAATGCTTTGAACACTCTGAAGCAATATGCCTTATCGCATCAGTGACCACAAATGTTCACAGTTGTTTTGAAGATGTTGTGCCCATATACATTCATCAGATCTTTCTTCAATATTTTAACATTTCCAAAAGTTTTTTATATATAAGATTGTGCTTATCTCAAAAATGCTGGTAAAGTTCCCCGACGCCACCATTCAGGTACTGTCCTCGCGTTTCGATGCTTCATCAGGGGGTAAATTTTAACACAGCATGATCTATAAAAGAATGACAAGTTTATAGCATTCTGAGACCACTAGTTCCGTTAATGTGATTTGATTTTCTTAATGAATAAGTGTGCAGAGTTCATCAGGCAAATTCTCAATACATTTGGAGGGCAGTCATCATTTTACTTGTGTTGCTAAAGATCTTTGACAAGACCTGGGATCCCTTTGTATGTTGGTACCAGGAGAGAAGGGGCAGGGACCTTCTTAATAGGTGGATGTGTAGAGCTGGAATAAATGTTACCTCTGCATGATTTTGTTTGTGTGAAAGTTGATGACCACCACTGGGATTGGGGGAAATGGGTGGAGGTAAGGGGAAGGTAGTTGAGATTTATTTGTGATCAGAAATATGAAAGTTATATGGTTTTATATGATCCTTCAAAAAAGAAAAAGTAAAGTTAAAAAAATAAATGGCTTAGGAGGGGAACGTAACCTTTTAATGTAGCAACCCCCCCCCCCATACCTTTACTATCGAATGTCAAGGTGAAACAGGAATGCATGTTGTATGGAACAGGAATGGCTGATGTAATTGGAAAAAATAACCAGATCAAGTGAATGGTGTGTACCCGTGCTTCCGATTATCACACAAAATGTGAGGAACATCCTATGTGTGAATCTGATGAAATTTAATAAAAATGTCAAAAGGACTCAAGCTCCAAATGTGATGCAGTCGGTGAATTTTGGAAGACTACATTAAATAGGAAAGAGTCAAGCTCATCACATGCATGCTATGAGGATGTTAACTGCTACTGAGGACTTCTTAGTGTGACTTCAGTCACTAAGATACTCCACTGTAAGATGGCTGAACTTCTTCAAAACCACAGTGGCATAGTGATTTATGTGGATGATATTGTAGCGTGTAGGACTATACCCAAGGAACTTGACCACAGGACTGGAAAAGACAATTGAGATCATAGTGACTTCAGGATTTTAATGAAGGATATATTCCAGCTGCTGGCCTTAGAGTGTGAATACCTGCAGGAACAAACAAATCAGCCCCATACAGACAACGTAAGGGAGTCCCACAAGGCTCCGCTATATCCTCACTTCTCTTCGACATTTTCATCCAACCCATATGCGCCATATTTCACAAGCACAACGTTCAGTACAGGATTTACACAGACAAGATCACACCCTATGAAATCTGCAATCCAAACCTACACAAAATATCTTTATGCTTCCAAGAAATCTCACAGTCTCTATTTGAACATGGACTACTGATCAACCATAAGAAAACGGACGTCCTACATATCTCCAGAAACAAATCACTCTTACCCCCCAAAACTATCAAAATACATAAAGTCGAGCTAGCAACCAAACAGGAAGTGAAATACTTGGGCATAACAATCGAATAACATCTCACCTTCACCCTCCACATCAACAAAACCACACAAGCAATATACCACAAGATAAAAATGTGATGCAGCCTTCAACCTATACTAGCAACCTCAAACTTTCACTCTGTACTCCAGGCACTCATATTCTCCCTTCTAGGCTTCTGCAACAGTATATACCAAGGACTTCCTAAACATGCTCTCCACAAGATACAGTTGGCCCAAAACACCGCAGCACGCACCCTAGCAAATGCAAAAAAGAGGCACCACATCACACCAATTTTGAGAAATCTACACTGGCTACCTGTACACAGCAGAGTCAAATATAAGTCAACTGTGATCATTTTCAAAACATTACATGAACAATCTTCAACATATCTGCAATCTTTCATCTGCACATCAACTACCAATAGAACAAGGTGAAAGTATAAATGCAAACCAACTCGATCTACCGGCGGAAATAAAACGCATAAACCAGAACACTTGCAATTGAGCCTTCTCCACTTATGCACCCGACCTGTGGAATGAACTCCTCAGCAACCTCAGGGGAACTAAAGACATTTTGCAAAGACCTCAGAACACTTCTGTTCAAGGAACACTTCTATACCTGTGCATTGCCTATGGACATTCTCACGTCTTCCCCTGCACTCCTGCCACCCCCCCCCCCTGTATATAAGTTGTAACTGTTAATATATTGTTACTGTTAAATATCTCAAAGTTCTATGTAAACCTGTTCATTTCCTGTTCCTTGTAAACTGCCTTGATTCCCAGATAAGGCGGTATAATAAAACAGTTACATAAATAGAGATCACTCCTTATCCAAGACAGTTTTTTTCAGCTTCCCTCACTGTATTCTACCCTCATAGGTAGCTCAGCAGGCAAAACCCCCTTTTAGTTTATACCTATGAACGTTTTGCTCCTGTTTCCAGCCACAAAATCCCACAATTATTTAAGTAGCCACCAACACCTGAATGGCTGATACTTGAACATCTGGCCTTTCTGGATGGCTGCTTACTACTACCACTCTGCTGCATTCTCTGAGTGCTTGCATGTCCGCTAGGAATTCTAGTTATTGCTGTACCAGTAGCCTGCCTGGCAGGGTCAGCTCTTAGCTGATTCTTTCTTTGCAGCCTGCCCGACTGACTAGAATATGGGAATGTCCGCATTTCTACTAGTGCTTTTAGTTCTGGTTAGTGCTATACTTTGAGGCCTGTTGGGTTCAGCTGCCAGTTAATTCAGCTACTATCTCTTCATGCTTTGCAATTAAGGATTCTCCGTGCTTACGCTATACTTGAAATGTTAGGATTTCAGCCTGCATTACAAACTCCATGTGGGTATTAAAGGTACCAACCGCCCTTTACATGGAAAAATATTTCTTGAATTGCTTCTTGGTCTACATCCTCGAAGTCCCATATCATCCTGACCTCTTGTTTTAAAATATCTGTGGATTATTTTTCTTTTTTACCATCACTTAATTTTTTTCCTGCCTGTTTCTTTTTCTGTTGTTTGTTTCTAGTTTGTTCTATTTAAATAAACTAACCTAGTGTGTTGGCACAGCATTCTAAATGTAATCTGGCTATAAATTTCAGTATAGCTGTTTTCCCCCAAATTAAGATGTCATGTTTGCTTTTGCTAATGCTTTCAAAATGTCAGCAGCTCAAGTGTAACATTCGCCCGTATCTCTTACTTTCTCTGAGGTCTTCTGTGATATATAGCCTGCATTATTTGGACCAAGAAGAAAGATTTATGATCTTAGAAAGTTAGACAAGTTAAACCAGCTTTCCAATCCTACAATTATAAACATAAATAAGTCTTCGCATGCATTCACACATCCAAGCTCCAAAACTTCAGAAAGGGTTTCTTTCTTTTGATTTTAGCAAGATACAGTACTTGTGTTTGTTTGAGCTTTAGGAATTTGTTGATTATGCATCTGTCCAGCTACAATATTCTAAATGAAACTCTCTATAGGCGTGGAGGCCAATTCCGAGATGTGCATCCCCAGGCCGTCTGGATGTCTAAACATCCAGACAGCCCGGGGATGCACCTGATTCTGCTCCTGCAGGGGCTAAATGGCCCTGCGGGAGCAGAATCGTAGCATAAGGCCGGGACGTCCAGGACGTGCCCCGATTCATGCACCTCAGATGCCCTGACACTTAACAGCTAGCCCAGCCAGGCTCCTGCATGGAGCATCCTGGTGCCATGCCACCACAGCTCCATGCAGGAGCCACGATCCCTGGACAACCATCAAAATCTTCTTTCCCCGCAGCCTGACCCCCGATTGGGCCTGCTGTGGTTAGGGGTCAGGCTGTGGGGGGGGGGCCCCTGCACCCCCTGCACCCCTCACCCCTCACCCCCTGCACCCCCTGCACCCCCTGCACCCCTCACCCCCTGCACCCCCTGCACCCCTCACCCCCTGCACCCCCTGCACCCCTCACCCCCTGCACCCCTCACCTCGCTTTGCAACCCTTGTGTCTACCTTCTGGGACATTTAGGGAGACTTATTCCACCTCCGAGGTAGAATAAGTCCCCTGTGCAAATGGCTGATCCTGGGTGTACAAGACCAACCTCTGAATTGGCCCTGTACATCCGGGGTCAGGTTCCTGACCCACTCCCCACCCTCTCCCGCCCATGAACAGAGCTCCCCACGCATCTTGCCCATACGTGTGGGGAGCTCTGTCTGCAGGATCGCCACCATGGAGTTTCGTTGGTCTGAACATCTGGATCGGACATCCAAACCTGCTAAACGCTGCTTGGAATCTACTCCATAGTGTATAATACTAAAGAAGCAGTTTGCTCTTTTGAAGAATAGGAGTGTTAAAAACAAAAAAACGTTGACCAACCCAATAACATTCCTTTAGGCAGTTTGCACCAGACATGCTTCTGCTATTATATAAATGCATACATCAAAGATTGTGTTGCTGGCTTATTTTCTTTGAAACATTACCTTCAAAAATGTATTTGGAATGTGTTCGTTGCTGTTTAATTTGCAATGTTGAAACTCAAAGAAAGACAACAAATTCTTTCTTCTAGAAAATCACCGCTGAGCAGTTTTTGTGACATGCATGAATTTGGATGTATTGTCTTCTGATTTCAAAGAACATGATCCATAATTCATTGGAAAAATAATAAAGTTAAAATCATTTTAAAGAACTAGAATATTTGGACATGGTTAAATATTATAGACACTTAGAAAAATGACAGCAGAAAAAGACCACATGGCCTGTCTAGTCTGTCCTTCCTTATCAACAACAGATCCTCTGTATTTGTCCCATGCTTTTTTGAATTCAGATACTGTCCTCATCTCTACCACCTCTACTGGGAGACTACTCCATGGATCCACCACTCTTCTTGTAAAGAAATATTTCCACATATCACTCCTGAATCTATCTCCTTTCACCCTCATCCCATGTCCCCTCTATTTTATTTATTTATTTATTACAATTTCTTATATACCGTACTATTTCGTATCAGCGCAGTTTACATAAAGCAAAATGACCATAACAAATGTTTGGCTTCACATAGAACAGGAGTAACAACTTGGATAACATGTTTGTCTTTACAGAGAACAGGAGTAACAACTTGGATAACAAGGGGATACAAACTGAACTAATTAAATATGTACAATGAGATTGGATGCTAAGAATTTAGGATGCTACATGTGTACAGTGAGGTTGTGTGCTAATATTGAGATGTTATCTCGAGGAGGTAAGAGGAGGGACAATTAGGTAGGCGTCAGGTTAATCTGGTAGTACTGTGTAAATAAATGGAATATGAGAGCCTTTCTGAATTGTGTTAGGTCAGTAATCGCACGGATGCCTGGTGGTAATGCGTTCCAACATTTTGGGGCATAGATACTGAAAGCCCTGTTTGATGTAGCGATTGTGTACTTTGTTGATGCCTTTGGGATTACCAGCGCGTTTGTAGATGAGGTTCTTCTTGTTCTGATGGGAGGGATGAGCTGAATGATGTCGGTTAGCGAAGGGGAGGTGATACCATGGATGGATTTGAAAGTGAGTAGCAAGGACTTGAACATAAGCCTTCCTTGTATGGGGAGCCAGTGAAGCTGTATTAGGATAGGCGTTACATGGTCACATCTTGCTGCTCCCACTAAGACTCTGGTAGCGGCATTCATGGCAAGTTGTAACGGATTGTTGACTGAGGGAGACCTTGAAGAATAGCGTTGGCAAAGTCAAAGTGTGGTAAGATAAGGGATTGGTATATTGTTCGGAAGTCTTCAGGGTTTAGAAGGGATTGAAGGTGTCTGAAGGACCGGATTTTGAAATATATGGCTCTGACTATGTGGATATATGGATTTTCATGTCCAAACGTTGATCAAGGGTAACCCCTAAGTACCGAATTGTTGATTTGGTTTGGAGTTCAGCTTCTTTAACCTTTATATGGGGTGGAGGGGAGAAACTCTGGTCTCTGGTGATGAATAGCACCTCAGACTTTTTGTGTTGGATCCTAAGATTTTGGGACAGAAGCCATTCGGAGACTGCGTTGAAACAATCAGTGGCGAGAGGTCCATTTGCTCTGTGGAGAATGGCATGAAGAGTAGGATGTCATCAGCATATATTAAACAGTCGACCTTGAATGATCCGATAATGTTGAAAATGGGTTGCATGTAAATATTAAACAAGAGAGATGATAGGGATGACCCTTGTGGAACGCCCTGTCATTGATGGAAGGGTTCGGAAGTTCCTGATCCTGATTTTACATGCTGCCATCTGCCATCAAGGTACGACCTGCACCAATCAAGGGCGATGCCATTTATGCCCTTTTCCTTTAGACGTTCTACTAGCAGACCATGGTGTACAGAATCAAAGGCTGCAGCGATGTCTATGAAGATGAGAGCGAAACCTCGATGGATGTTGTCGATACCTGTGACGATTTTGTTGAAGAGGGAGGTAAGCAGGGTTTCGACGCCATGGTATTCCCTGAAGCCATGTTGACGATGGTCTAGTGGGGAGGCGGTATCAATGTGATCTTGAATTTGTCTTTGTGCTTCCTTTTCAATTATTTTGGCTAGAAGGGGAATACTGGCTATGGGGTCTGTAGGATTCAACTTTGCTTGGGTCAAGTTTAGGGTTCTTCAGAAGGGGTCTGATGGATGTTTGCTTGAGTGCTGCAGGGAAAGATCCTGTTGTGAATGATAAGTTCATCATTCTTGTGATCAGTGGGCTGAGTTCTGTTCGTAAATTTTTAATCCAATATGCGGGGCAGGGGTCAGTTTGTGCAGTCGTGGTATTGAGGGCCGCAATGGTATCTTCCACAAGTTTCTTGGATGGAGTAGAGAACTTAGATAGGGATATTAGATTGGAGGTGTCTTGTGCTATGAACGTAGTAATTTTGTCAGTTTGAAGTAGCTTGGATTGTAAATGGTTGGCAAACTCCTGTGGGTGGATCTCTTCAGGTTGACATGGAGATGGTTCCTTAGAGAATGATTTAACTAGTTCGAAAAGGTCACGTGGTTTATTTAGTGACCTTTTGAGGGTGTCGGTATGGTATTGTTTCATATTTGTTAGGATAGCTTCTCTGTAGATCGCAAGGTGAGTTCTGTAGGCTGCCTGGTCTTCTGCGGAGTGGGAATGCCTCCATCTTTTCTCAAGTTTCCGTAGGTGTGAGCGGGAGACACGTAGTTCCGGTGAGAACCATGGAGAATGTTTTCTTTTCTTTGAGATATTGTTCTTGGTTGGTTTTCGTGCAATAGAGCTAAGACTCTTATTCCATGAGGTGATTAAGTTGTCTAGGTTGAGAGTTGCATTGTTGTATAGAGGGAGAGTCTCTGCTAGTATGAGATCTTTGTTGAAGGCTCTGAAATTTCGAGAAGTTGTGTTTGTTGAGTTGAATGGTGTTCTATTGTTGTGTGGTAAATTGTTATTGATGAGTATGCCCCATGGTATAATATGACACTCAAAAATATTAAAAGACAACTAAGAATAGAAGAAAAGAAATGGAGACAAAACAAATCCCCAACAACTCAAGAGAAATACGTAAATACCCTCAACATATATAAGCAAGCAATAGACAGCGCCAAAAGAAACTACCACTCTAACATACTCAACAATTCAATAAACCGACCAAGAGAATTGTTCTGTATAATACAGAAACTAACAAACAAAACATACAACTCAGACGAAACGTCCATCGAAATCTCCCCACAAGAATTAGCACAATACTATATTAATAAAACAAAAATACAAATGAATAACCCTCCAATAACACACAATGAAAAGAAGCACCCAACCCTCGATACCTGGTCCAACTTTAGTCCAATATCAAAGACTACTCTCAAAACTACCATATCTAACATCAATACCACTACATCATACCTTGACCCATGCCCAGTTGATTGGATAAAAAGACACTCCCAATACTCTCCTCATTCATTCTCCCTATGGTCAACATATCATTAGAAAAAGGATATCTTCCACCATCCCTCAAACACGTCCAAATACGACCAATACTTAAAAATAAAACATTAGACAAATTATCCCCAAAATCATACAGACCTATATCAAGCATTCCCTTCATGGCCAAACTCATAGAAAAAATAGTCCAAACCCAACTACAGGAATTTATCGACACATCGAACCTCCTTGATGAACACCAATATGGCTTCAGACCATTCCATGGGGTCGAAACATTACTAACAATCCTTTATGACACATTACTAAGAGGAATTGATGACTCTAAACAAGCCTTCATCCTAGTATTCCTCGACATCTCTGCTGCATTTGACAGCGTCAATCATATAACAATGCTCAACAGACTTCAACAAATAGGAATTACATCCACTGTTTACAACTGGTTCAAATCCTACCTGTCAAATAGAACCCAAACAGTAAGAATTCTTAACCAAACATCTAACACTTTCAACCAAACACAAGGCCTCCCACAGGGATCTGCACTATCAGCATTATTATTTAATATTTACCTTCAACCAATCAGCAACATCTTTAAAAGTCACGGTGTCTATTACCATATTTACGCCGACGATATAATGTTCTATCTCCCATTTAAAATCCCACATCCTCCACTACAACAAATAACGGAATGCTTTAAAGAAATAACATTATGGCTCAAAGACCAGAACCTACACATAAATTTTTCTAAAACGGATGTACTATATATTACTAAAAACCAAACCTACAAACCTCCAACTACTATCACCCTAGATAACCATGAGATCAACACAAAAAAAGAAATAAAATACCTAGGTGTGATACTTGACAACAAACTTAACATGGACTCACACATAAAATACCTAACAAAAAACATACACTACAAACTTAAGACACTGAGACAACTAAGACCTTTAATTCACTTGCAAGACTTCATAGCTATAATTCAAGCTATTATAACTCCACACTTCGATTTTGCAAACTTAATCCTTAATGGCATCACAAAGCAAAATATTAAAAAGATACAACTAACCCAGAACATCGCAGCAAGGATAATAAGGAACTTAAGCTCAACAGAACATATCACACCGATCCTAGCTGAACTCCATTGGCTACCCATAGACAGCAGAATAAAATACAAGATTCTTCTAACAACATTTAAAACTATAAACAACTTAGCCCCGTCTGTACTCAATACTCTCATCAAAGTAGAAAATGATAAACGAACACAAAGAAGTCGAAACTCAAATACTATAACAGTACCAAAGGATTACACAAAAGCTACAAAACAAACTAACAAGAGAGCATTCTCACACTCAGCTCCCACCCTCTGGAATAACCTTCCTGACCACATTCGCCAACTGTCAGACATAAAGGAATTTAAAAAACAACTAAAAACCCATTTATTCTCTCTATACTACAACAAAGGAGCAGAATTCACCCAGACCACTCAAAGAGACACAGGTTAACAATCATAATACAAATCATAGCTACATGTTCTCTGAAGTATAAATTAAAATACAACCCAAGTGATATATACCACAATTTATAATTCATGACATAATTGTAAATATCAACAATGTATATATGTTCTAACAGTTTAATGTTCTAATAATTATAATGTTAATACTTTATATTGTTACCTGTAAATAGTTCAATATGTTCTATGTAAACTGACTTGGTATGATACCACCCTTACCATATAACATACTGTTCATTGTAAACCGCACTTGATACTTGTGAAAGAGCGGTATAGAAATAATTGCTAAATAAATAAATAAATAAATAATGAAATTGATTAGCTTGTGATCTGACCATGGTACAGAGGTGAGAGATGTCACAAGTTCATCATTTGGTTCAAGTACTGACAGGGGGGCAAAAATCATGTCCAGGATATTCCCTTTAGTGTGAGTGGGTTTGTTGATAATTTGTCTGTATCCCAGTTCATTAATCGCTTCTAAAAGGGCAATGGCGTGACTGGAGTGGAGTGATGGGAGGTTGAAATCTCCTAGTATCCAGTTTGATAGGTTGGGATGGCGAGTGTTGGCTGCTAGGTCGAGGATGTTGGAGAGATCATCAGTTGAGGGTGAGGGTGCTCTATATAGAAGGTTAATAGAGCATTGGTTATTTGCAATGGATAGTATATCCAAGTTGTTGGTACTGGTGGAGTCTGTTGTATGAAAATGCAGATCAGTTTTGGTCAGAATGAGGGTCCCTCCTCCTCTTTTGCTTTCTCTATGACGGGAGTGGATAGCGAAGTTGGTGGGTAGTAGTTGATTGAGAATTACATTATCTACGTCGGATAACCAAGTCTCAGTTATCATAAGAATATCCAGGTTGTGGGATACAATTAAGTCTGTGACAATTGGCCATTTATTACGAATTGATCTCGCATTTATAAGGGCACAATTAAGAGCTAGTGTGGGTTTCTCTGGTTTGGTTTGTTTGGAATGTTGGAGGGCTATGTGTAACAAATATGATTGACGTGTGTGGGTGTTCTTTAGGTGGTGAGGATAAGAAGATTTAGCCCAAGTTTTGGCATGGTTCTGAAGTATTGGAATTTGATTGGTAGCGTGGAACAGGGCCAGGGACTCTACAATCAGCCAAGAGAAGATAAGGAGGCCGCTCATTATGGCCGTGATAGGTGGGGCCATTTCAGAGTTGGCCTTAGTTGCTGTAGATCAGTGTCCGACTTGGTGTTAAGGTGATGGTGGTAAGTCTATGCTGTGTCGGGGAATGTCACTGACTACTGGAATTTGTTAAAGGAAGATTATGCAATATTTTGAATGTGCGAAGCAGGCAAGGTGTATTTGAAATGTATGAGGCAGGTAAGGTGTACACAGATGGAAAATTATGCAATATTTTAGATGTGCGAAGCAGGCAAGATGCGCACAGATGGAATCAAATATATTAACAAACACGGATTTTGAGATAAGGCTATTCAGTAGCATACAAAGTATGTGAAAGATTTCAGATATATGGCTATCTCTGAACTAGGTTTTAGAGATAGGCTGTTCAGTAGTATACAAATTTTGTGAAAGATTTCAGAGAGATGGCTATTCAGTAGTATACAATTGCATGAGAGGCTTCAGAGATAAGGCTAATTAGCAGTATACACACTAGGCTATATGATATTACTTGAGGCAATGAGACAGAAGCAGAAACTTTAAAGTCACTGAATAGGCGAGATTTGGAACGGGTTCATCTGTTTTAGTTGCAGAACTTGACACGGTGATTGCCTTTGCTTGGTAAGTGCAGATTTGCAGCCAGATACCTGGATGCCTGTCGTGCCCCGCCTAAGGGCCACGCCAAAGGGCCCTCTGGCGCGGGCCCGCCAGGCGCAGGTGCGCCCGACCGGCGTCGATTTAAATGCGGCAAGGTTGCTGCCCCGATTGGGCAGAGTGCTCACGTGGGTGGTGGTGGTGCTCCGGCCCACTCTATCCCCGTCTGGGAGAGCTGCTTGCAGGGGCCGGAGTGCTGGTGGAGAGGCCGTGCGCCCGACCGGCATCGATTTAAATGCGGCAAGGTTGCTGCCCCGATTGGGCAGAGTGCTCACGTGGGTGGTGGTGGTGCTCCGGCCCGCTCTATCCCCGTCTGGGAGAGCTGCTTGCAGGGGCCGGAGTGCTGGTGGAGAGGCCGCGTGCCCGACCGGCATCGATTTAAATGCGGCAAGGTTGCTGCCCCGATTGGGTAGAGTGCTCACGTGGGTGCTGGTGGTGCTCCGGCCCGCTCTATCCCCGTCTGGGAGAGCTGCTTGCAGGGGCCAGAGTGCTGATGGAGAGGCCGCGCGCCCGACCGGCGTCGATTTAAATGCGGCAAGGTTGCTGCCCCGATTGGGCAGAGTGCTCACGTGGGTGGTGGTGGTGCTCCGGCCCGCTCTATCCCCGTCTGGGTTGAGCTGCTTGCAGGGGCCGGAGTGCTGGTGGAGAGGCCGCGCGCCCGACCGGCGTCGATTTAAATGCGGCAAGGTTGCTGCCCCGATTGGGCAGAGTGCTCACGTGGGTGGTGGTGGTGCTCCGGCCCGCTCTATCCCCGTCTGGGTTGAGCTGCTTGCAGGGGCCGGAGTGCTGGTGGAGAGAAGTTGCTTTCAATTGAAAGAGGCTCTCCCCCAGTGCATTTATGCCACGGAGGCATTTAAACATCTCAATCATATCACTTCTATCCTGCCTTTCCTCTAATGTGTACATATTAAGATCCTTAAGTCTGTCCTCAAATGCTTTATAATGAAGACCACTAACCAGTTTAGTAGCCACCCTCTGTACTGACTCCATCCTGTTTATATCCTTTTGAAGGTGCGGTCTCCAGAATTGCATACAATAGTCCAAATGAGGTCACATCAAAGACTTATACTGAGGCGCTATCACCTCCTTTTTTCTGCTAGCCATTCCTCTCCGTGTGCACCCAAGCATCCTTCTAGCTTTTGCTGTCGCCTTTTCTACCTGTTCCTTATCGTTTATGTTTAATGTTTATGTTTATTTAAAATTTGATATACCACCCATACCAAAAAAGGTGTCTGGGTGGTTTACAATCGTCCTTCCAGTCCAGTCCCTCACCTCTGGGTAGTGCACCTCCTCTCACAGCTTGGAGACTGGGCATGTCAGAATTCTGACACTACTGCATATATCCTGCTGGCACCTCCCACCAGCTCCCAGTGTGCTTAGTCTCCAAGCAGCTGGAGTAGGTAGTAAGCCTAGGTGCTGGGCTCACTAGAGGAGCAGATAAGGAGCTTTAGTTAGGATAGATATAGGTTTTGGCTTTATTTCTCCCTTTAACTTTGTTTTCTTTGGCCTGTCTCTTTATAAAGCTGATTGAAAAAAAAAAGACAGAAAAGGGAAACGGAGGGCAATCAGGAAGATCACCTTTCTCTCTCCCATTAGCTTCTGTCTGCGTTGCCTGCTCTTCCCTCCCTGTTTGTACAGAGGATAGCTGTTCAACAATTCTTTGTCCCTCTTACCGGAACGACTCCTTCCCTCGCAATTCTATGAAGAGCCGTCTTCGGGTCTCTCTGCTTGCTACTGCTGCCGGCTGTCAGTCTCCTCACGGCTGTGCTTGTTGCAGGAGCTTCTTTTTTCGGAGCTGTGGAGAAGGGACTGTATAAGGTCCTGTAGGCAGAGGTGAGTCTGCCGATCATTTTATTTTAAGTTGGGGGACAGATCGTGGCCTGCTACTGCGTGGGGAACATGTTAGACTGGTTAGCAGTGCTGAGGAGCTTCGCGGGCCGTTTATCCTGCGTTTCTTATTCAGGATGCCTCTTTTGCCTCACACACAGCTTCAAATAGCAAACTGTTTGGCTTTCTGATTAATTTGAGGAAGGTTCTTTTAATTACTACTGTTTAATTACTTAAAGGGCCAGTAATTACAACCCCCCCCCCCTCACGTTTGTTTTTCCATTCTTTTTGGCAGCGGTACCCTTTCAAACCGGTTTCTCGTGGCTGCGCAGCTGAAGCGCTTAATATGGAGCAGGAACTGCAAGATAAGTCTAAAGAGGGGACTCCTTTGGTAGCACAGGGTCCCGCAGGCACTACGGAGTGGGGATCTCTTCTTGAGTCTCCATACACTCCTCTTACTACAAATCTGGCATTGCCTGGTCCTTCCATCACCCCGATGGTGGCAGGAGCAGCTCTCAGGGGACGTTTTCCCCGGATTTTGTTCTTCTGTTTCATCAAGCCTACTGTTTATGACAACAGGGAGCTGTCTCAGATATTTCGCTGCTTGGGACCAGAGGGGTCCAAGCGGCCACAGAAAGATTCGGAAGCATTGATGTTAGACCGGTTAAGAGGGCTTGTTCCGTGGAGGATCAACCTCTTGGATCAGACTGGCCGGAAGGAGAGGACTTCGATCTGGAGCCGGAAACCAGACTGGAAGAGCTCGAGGAAGGTGAGATTCAGGAAACTGAAGATCAGGCGCGAATTATCTGAGTTTTCGGAGAGAGGAGCTGACAGCTCTCATTACGGAGTTGCTTCAGGCTCTTAACCTTTCAGCTGTGGCTCCGGCGGAAGATGAGAGTTTAGACGATCCTCTCATTCAGGCAGTACGGAAGTCCCAGGCCGTTTTTCCGGTTCACCGTGTGGTCAAGCAGATGATTCAGGATGAGTGGGATTTGCTGGAGTCAAGATTATGTGGTGTGAGGTCTATGAATCATCTCTATCCCTTGTCTGATCAAGAACGTGAGATGTTTCATGCTCTGTGTGTAGATGCAGCAGTTTCGGCAGTCACGAGAAGACTACCATTCCTATTGAAGGTAGTGCAGCTTTAAAGGATCGGAAGGTGGACACCTTACTAAAGCAGGCTTTTGAGGTTAATGCTCAATCACTACAAGCGTCTATTTGTGGGGCTTGGGTAGCGAGAGCATGCCTTTGCTAGTCGTAGCATTTGCAACAGCCAGCTCAACAAACGCAAGAGCAGTTGGCGGATGTAACAAGGCTGGAGTCGGGATCAGCTTATTTAGCCGATGTCCACTATGACCTTATTAGAGGATTGGCCAATAGCATGGCTTCATTGGTAGTAGCATGCCGTTATCTTTGGTTAAGGAATTGGGCGGCGGACAGTTCCTCCAAGCCTCGTCTTAGCAAGCTTCCTTTTAAGGGGAAGAAGTTGTTCGGAGAAGATCTCGACAAGCTAGTCAAAGATTTGAGGGAATCAAAAGGTGGTAGCTTGCCAGAGGATAAGCCAAAGCCGGGTCGGACCGTGTTAGCTTCACGGGGTCAACCTCGGGATTTCAGGTGTTTTCGTACTTCCCATTTGGGAGGTTTTCAAAGAGGAAGGTTTCCCTCTCGAGGTCAAGGTTTTAGGGGATTCCGGGGAGTGGGCAGAGGGTTTGCTAGTCCCTCTTCCTCGGGATTTAGAAAGGCCCAATGAAGCAAGGAGGACCCAGGCGGAAATTCAACCCATAGGAGGTCGGCTTTGGGAGCTTCTTCCGGCCTGGGTCCAAATAACATCCGATCAGTGGGTGTTAGAGGTCATTCGCGAAGGTTATTCACTCGAGTTTGCCCGACCGGTAGTCAACTCTTTTGTCCTGTCTCCCTGCAGGGGGCGAGAAAAGGCAATAGTGGTACGGGGAGACTCTGGCTCGTCTTTTATAGCTGGAGCAGTGATTCCGGTTCCATGAGAGCTCTATGGTTGCGGTCAATACTCTATTTATTTCGTGGTGCCAAAGAAAGATGGGGCCTTCCGCCCAATTTTAGACCTCAAGGGGGTAAACCGCTGTCTTCGAGTACCACATTTCGGAATGGAAACTTTGCGTTCGGTTATAGTAGCGGTTCGGCAAGGGGAGTGTTTGATGTCTCTCGATCTCACCGAAGCGTATTTGCACATTCCGATCAAGCCCCAGATCATCAAAGGTTTCTAAGAGTTGCGCTGCCGTGGGGGCATTTTCAATTCCAGGCATTGCCCTTCGGACTAGCGACGGCTCCGCGGACTTTCACCAAGATTATGGTGGTGGTAGCGGTGGCTCTTCGAAAAGAGGGAGTATTGGTTCATCCCTATCTCGACGACTGGTTGATCCGGGCAAAATCCAGAGCCGAGAGTGTACGAGCGACAGGCAGAGTGGTGCAGCTCCTACAGAGTCTTGGTTGGGTAGTCAATACAGTGACCAAGAGCCGATTGGTTCCATCACAAGTTCTGGAGTATCTGGGAGTTTGCTTCGACACCCGAGTGGGAGCAGTTTTTCTACCAGAACTCTGAGCCAAGGGCCTTTGGCTCTTGGTGCACAGTTTTTTAAAGCATCCAGCACCATCGGCCTGGCACTATCTCCATGTTCTAGGGACAATGGTGGCGACTCTGGATGTAGTGCCGTGGGCCAGAGTGCACATGCTTCCTTTACAGAGGTCGCTGCTCCATCGCTGGTCTCACCAGAGCGATTCTCTGTCCAAATGTCTTCCATGTTCGATGTGGGTCAGGTTGTCTCTTCAATGGTGGCTTCGTCTGCAAAATTTGGCAGCAGGCATGCCCCTTGAGCAGCTGCAGTGGGTTCCTGTTTTAACAGATGCTAGTTTGGCTGGTTGGGGGGCTCATTGCGGAGATCTCTTTGCACAAGGTGGCTGGACTGAACAGGAGATCAAATGGTCGATCAACCGTCTGGAGTTGCTAGTGGTCGCTCTAGCGCTTCGCACCTTCGAGTCCATCTTATTGGGTCGAGCAGTCTGAGTGCTATCGGACAATGCCGCGACAGTCGCGTACCTCAATCGGCAAAGAGGCAGGGCAGAGCACCCCTGGAGGAAGAGGCAGAAGCCCTGTTCAGTTGGGTGGAGCCTCGACTTCAGACACTGTCAGCGGCGCACGTTGCGGGATCGGACAGTGTGACGGTGGACTTTCTCAGCTGAGTCCATGTGTATCCTGGGGAATGGGAGCTTCATCCAGAAGCTTTTGCTCAGATAGTCAGCAAGTAGGGAGCTCCTGTTATGGATCTCATGGTGACATTTCGGTCTGCCAAGGCAAATCGCTTTTACAGCAGAAGACGAGAAAGAATGTCAGAGGGCCTGGATGCCTTACTACAACGTTGTCTCATGCAGGGTCTCCTCTGTCCCCCCCCCCCCTTGGGCTCTCATAGGCCGGGTGGTTCAACGCATAGAAGCTCATCAGGGGATAGTAGTATTAGTAACTCCAGACTGGCCTCGTCGGCCATGGTATGCCAATCTGGTGCGTCTTCTCGATGGGAAACTGTGGCGAATGCCGACAAGGGAAGATCTTTTGCTTCAGGGTCCTCTTCGAATACCTCAGGTGGATCGGTTCTCGCTTACGGCTTGGCCGTTGAAAGGGCGAGGTTAAGGAAAAATGGTTATTCTAGTGCGGTGATTGCCACCTTACTTTTGGCCAGAAAGGGGTCGACTTCCTTAGCATACGTGAGCGTTTGGCGTATTTTTGAGGATTGGTGTGCGAAACAACAGGTGCATCCTGCTACGGTATCAGTTCCAATGATGAGGTTCTTCCAAGATGGTTTTGATAGGGGACTAGCAGCCAGTTCGTTAAGAGTACAGTTGGCAGCTATTTCTTGTTATCGAGGGAAAGTTCAAGGGATCTCCTTTGGTTCCTATACAGATGTTGTACGTTTCTTGAGGGCGGTGGTGGCGCAGGGTGGTGTCTCCCCTGTGGGATCTCAACCTGGTTTTGGGGGCATTGACAAGGGAGCCCTTTGAACCTTTGCATCAGGCCTCGCTGAAGGATTTGACTTTAAAGACAGTCTTTTTGGTAACCATTTGCTCTGTGCATCGAATTTCAGAGTTGCAGGCGTTGTCCAGTCAGGAATCGTTTCTGACTTTTTCTAGGGAAAAAGTGGTGTTGCGTCCCGTTCCGTCTTTTCTGATAAAGGTAGTTTTGCCATTTCATGCGAATCAGGCTGTCTCTTTGCCAGTGTTGGGTATTTCTGGAGATAGCCCCTCAGACAGTAGTTTGCGTTTGTTGGATGTAAAGAGGGTTCTTTGTCGATAACTGAAGGTCTCTGAGTCCTTCCACAATTCTGAGTGTTTGTTCGTTCTCTTTGGGGGTCCGAATAAGGGTGAAGCAGTGGCCAGAGCTTCAATTTCCAGATGGGTTCGTCAGGCAATAGTGTCAGCTTATATCTTACAAGGTCGTCAGGTTCCCTTGGGGTTGCGGGCTCATTCTACTAGAGCGCAAGCGACTTCGTGGGCGGAACATAGCTTGGTTCCTCCAGTTGAGATTTGCAGAGCAGCCGCATGGTCTTTGTTGCATACCTTCAGTAGACATTATCACCTAGCGGCGGGGGATGCCTGTTTTGGGTCTGCAGTTTTGCGGTCCGTTTGGGCAGGTCCCTCCCATTAATTTACTGCTGTGTTACATCCCAGAGGTGAGGGACTGGATTGGAGGGGCGATAAGGAAAGAGAAATTAGACTTACCTGCTAGTTGTTGTTCCTTGAGGAACTTCAGTCCAGTCCCGATTCCTGCCTGGGGTTTTGTCAATGTCCCCAGAGTTTTTTGTTTGTGTGGGGTAACAACTGCCCTGCAGTTGAAAGACAGCAAAATTATTTTTCTGCTCATGCAATGTATGCTCTGTATTCTTTCTTCTGTCTCCTTTCTGACCAATTTCCTTCAAACGGAAGAGGACGAGTTATCTTCTTCTTTTAGGGGGAATTAGTTCAGTTTAAAAGTTAAGTTGTATTTTAATACTATAGCTACTTATTTGTTGCTCCTTTGAGTCTGCTTTGTCATTAGGTCACTAGGAGCTAGTGGGAGGTGCCAGCAGGATATATGATCCAGGAGATCCGTAGCTGCAAATACCCTAGCCACACCATCACAAGCCACAAAATGCACGCGTACAACCACAGACAGGGCTTTCGCACACTACGCACCCAAATGTTGGAACAACCTACCACCTACTATTAGAGCAATCACGGACCTCAAGCAATTCAGAAAAGCCATAAAACACCACCTGTTCCTTCTACACTTCTCCCAATCCCAGTGCCCATCATCAACCCTCTAATACATTCCAAGCCCGCATAGAAAAATTGTAAATATATTATTTATACAAGATGTTAATAAAATCTCTATTCATTGTATATAATTTCATAACATACATGTACATAGTTTCCCTAAGTTGAATCCCAGTTGAATTTTCCTGTTTCATGTAAACCTGTTGCTTGCTGTGAGTATTCTTGTTCATTGTAAACCGCGCTGATGAAAAAGAGCGTGGTATAGAAAAGCAATAAATAAATAAAAATAAATAAATATGCAGTGGCGTCAGAATTCTGACATGCCCAGTCTCCAAGCTGTGGGAAGAGGTGCACTACCCAGAGGTGAGGGACTGGACTGGAGTTCCTCAAGGAAGAACAATTAGCCGGTAAGTCTAATTTCTCTTTTAGCTACTTTAAGATCATCAGACACAACCACGCCTAGGTCCTGTTCTTCTTTAGTGGACAAAAGTACTTCACCCCCTATTACTATATTGCTCCCTTGGATTGCTGCAGCCCAAATGCATGACCTTGCATTTTTTAACATTAAATCCCAGCTGCCAAATTCTAGACCATTCTTCAAGCTTAGCTAGATCCCTCCTCATGTTATCTACACCTTCCTGGGTGTCTACTCTATTGCAGATTTTGGTATCATCCGTAAAGAGGCAAGCCCTTCTGCTATATCACTAACAAAGATGTTAAAAAGAATTAGACCAAGGACAGATCCCTGGGGCACACCACTTGTAACTTCTTTCTCCTCTAATTGAGCTCCATTTACCTGTACCCTTTGTCGCCTCCCACGCAACCAATTTCTAACCCAAGCAGTAACCTTAGGGTCCATCCCTAGGGTACTCAGTTTGTTTATAAGTCACCTATGAGGAATTCTGTCAAAGGCTTTACTGAAATCTAAATACACCACATCTAGGGCTCTCCCTCCCTGGTCACCCAGTCAAAGAAATGAATCAGATTTGTCTGACAAGATCTGCCTCTGATGAATCCATGCTGCCTCGGATCTTGTAATCAGCTGGACTCCAGAAACCTCACTATTTTCTCTTTCAGCAGCGTTTCCAATCATTTACTCAACACCGAAGTTAAACTAACCAGCCTGTAGTTTTCAACCACATCCTTACTTCCGCTTTTGTGTAAAGGGACCACATGAGCCTCTCTCCAGTCCTTTGGCACCAGTCCCGTCTCGAACGAGGCACTGAAAAGGTCAGTCGGTGGAGCTGCTAGAACGTCCCCAAGTTCCTCCAGTATTCTAGGGTGCATCCCATCCGGTCCTATTGCTTTGTCTACTTTAAGTTTAGCTAGTTTCTCACGAACAAAGTCTTCTGAAAATTGTTCGATGTCCCTCGCTTCTGTTCCTGTTTATGGGTGTTTTCTGAGATCCTGTTCCTGGTTCTTCATCTGTGAACACAGAACAGAAATATTTGTTGAGCAATTCCGCTTTATCCTCATCAGCTTCTACATATTCCTCCCCTTCACCCTTGAGTCTGACAATACCACTTTTGCCCTTTCTCTTCTCACTAACATATCTGAAAAATGTCCCATTTTATTGCATTGGCTATTTGCTCCTCTTTTTGAATCTTTGCTTTCCTGACTACTTTGCTAGCTTCTCTAAGTTTTCCAAATATAGTTGCCTGTCTTCCTCTCTCTGTGATCTCTTATATTTCATGAAGGCCTCCCTCTTTTTCTTCACCTTTTCAGCTACTTCTTTCAAAAACCATAGTGGTCTCCTTTTCCTTTTACCTGTATTTACCATTTTAACAAAAAGGTTGGTTGCCCTTAAAATACCCCCTTTCAGTTTTGCCCACTGTTTTTCTACATCTTCCAGCTGTTCCCATCCCATTAACGACTCCCTGAGGTATTGGCCCATCTTGGCAAACTTAGTTTTCCTAAAGTCTAAGAACCTCGCTTTTGAATGGATTCTAACAGCCCTAGTCCTAATACTGAACCACACCATCTTGTGATCACTGGATGCAAAATGATCTCCCACTATAACGTCAGAAACACTTTCACCATTGGTAAGCACCAAGTCCCGTATGGTCCCTTCACGTGTGGGGTCTTTTACCAATTGTCTGAGTAGTTCTCCTTGTAGAGAATCCAGGATCTTCTTACTTCTAGATGATACAGCAGCAGGAATGTGCCAATCAACGTCTGGCATATTGAAATCCCCTATCAGTAGCACTTCCCCTTTCCTGGCAATGCTGCGTATATCATCAATTAACTCTCCATCCACCTCTTCCTCTTGTGAGGGAGATCTGTATATCATGCCAATGCAAATAGATTTCTCTTTCCTTTTTTCTAGTTTAACTCCTGCCCTTTTTCCTACCCTGTCCTTTCTGAATAAAGTATAGCCTGGTATAGTTACATCCCCGTCATGGTTTTCTGTGAACCATGTTTCTGTAACTGCCTCTAAATCTAAGTCAGCCACTCTCATTAAAGCTTCAACATCTGGAATCTTATTTCCCATGCTACAAGCATTGATACACACCGCTTTTCATATATTGCCCCCTTTTACCCATTTCCATAAAGGTATTTAATGTTTCACTTACCTGGGGGTTTTCTTCACCCATCCCCAATGAATCAAGTTTAAAGCCCTCTTCAGTAGGCTACTGAAGACACATCAACCTTTCTTGGGCAGATGAATGCCATCTCCGCTCTACAATCCTTGGAATAGCATCTCATGGTCCAGGAAACCAAAACACTCTTGGTGACACCATCCATGCAGCCATGCATTCATCTCCACGATGTGAGCTTCTCTACCATGGCCTTTACCCTCAACAGGGAGGACTGAAGGGAAAACCACCTGTGCACCTATCTGCTTCTCCTGCTGTCCCAAAGCCATGAAGTCACTTTTGATACTCTCAGAGGGATACCTGGCAGTATCATTTGTGCTGACATGGATTAGCAACATTGGGTAATCAGTGGGCTTCATAAGTCTTGGCAAACTCTCCATAACATCTTGGATTTTGGCACCTGGCAGAAAGCATACCTCTCTGGACATCATCTGGTTGGCAGATGGATGCCTCAGTACCCCTCGGAAGAGAATCACCAACCACCACTACCCTTCGCTTCCTTGTGGTCACTGATTCTGCAACTTTGGGGTTCTTGAGCTCTGGTTCTTCCCTTTTCAAGGATGCTTTCACCGCCTCCACTTCCAGGGCTGCATAATGGTTCTTCAATTCAAGGGCTGGAGAAGCTGGATTGGTGAGTCTGCAGGCCCTGGTGACTTGTGTCCAACCTTCATCATTCTGTAGGCACCCATCTTCTCCTCTGCTGGAGAACTTGGATGTTGCAAGAAGCATCTCATCAATATACTTCTCACTGTGTTGATTGCTCCTCAGCCTCACCACCTCCTCTCTGAGTTTCTCCACGTGTTTCCTGACAGCTTCAGCATACAGGCATCCTGCACATGGAACTGGTCTTTCAACTGGCATTGGGACCTCTGTTTGGACAGAGGCAGAAGCTGTAACGGGGGCAACAGCTTTAGCGATACGATTTTTCCCAGCCATTGTTCAGTTTGTGGAGCTTAGGTATCTGTTAAAGCAAAAGAGAGAGAGACCTAACAGAGCTAGTAATTTAAAAAGCCACAAACTCTTACCTTTGCTTGAAATGTATAGCCCCTGTTAGGAATGCGTTCACTAAGTAGTGGCTGTAATGTGCTATACACTTCACTTAAGTTATATTTTCTCTTTTGTGAATTCTCTGACCATTTTACCTCTGTTCGTGTGTGGTGCTATTCTTTCCTCCTATATAGTTTTCATTCTTCTGCTTCTTTCTTTCCAGCTACTCAGACCAAGCAACAATTTGCCAGAAGGACTAGTGTCTAATAGTTTAGGCCTGCCTCCAATGACCGTAGTATCTTTGGCAAGCAAGACTTTTGTTTAGCTGCTTTTTTTGCTGACCGGTTCCCAAAAAGGTACACAGATTCCACAATGTTTTCCTGGGGTAAGTAGTGGATTTCCCTGGTCCTCTTTAATAATGCTTTATGGACTTTTCCTCCAGGAACTTGCCAAAATCTTTTTTTTAAACCCAGCTACACTAACTGCTTTTACTACATCGTTTGGTAACAAATTCCAGAGTTTGATTACGCATTGAGTGAAAAAATGTTTTCTCCCTTTCTACTTTTTGAAGGAGTAAACAACCGATCTACGTTTATCCATTCCATGCCATTCATTAATTTACAGACCTCTATCCTATCTCCCGTCAGAGCTCTTCAACATGGAAAAGAGACAGCTAACATTTTAAGCCTCTCCTCATAGGCGTATCCTTCCATTCCTTTACCATTTTGTTGGCTCTTCTCTGTGCCTTTTCTAATTCTGCTAGATCCTTTTTAAGATATGACGACTAGAATTGCACACAATATTAGAGGTGCAGTTGTACCATAGACCAATACAGAAGCATTATAATATCCTTGGTTTTGTTCTCCATTCCTTTCCTTATGATTCCTAGTATTCTATTTGCTTTCTTAGCCGCCACTACACACTGGGCAGAGAGTTTCAGCGTATTATCCACGATGACGCCCAGATCCTTTTCCTTGGTGGTGGTTCCTAATGTGGAACCTTGCATTATGTAACCATAGTTTAGGTTGTTCTTCCCTAAGTACATAGCTTTGCACTTGTTCACATTAAATTTCATCTGCCATTTGGACATCCAGTCTTCCAATTTATCAAGGTCCTCTTACAATTTTTCACAATCCTCTTGTGTTTTAATAACTTTGAATAATTTTGTATCACCTGCATATTTGATCACCTCACTCGTTATTCCCATTTCCAGGTCATTTATGAAGATGTTAAAAAGCAGCGGGCCCAGCACAGATCCCTGGGATACTCCACTATTTACCTTTCTACATTGAGAAGATTGGCCATTTAGCCCTACTCTCTGCTTTCTATCTTTTAACCAGTTTCTGATCTACAGTAGTACACTTCCTCCTATCCCATGACTTTTTAATTTTTCCAAGAGTCTCTCATGAGAGACCTTGTCAAATGCTTTCTGAAAATCCAGAAGCACTGTATCGACTGACTCACCTTTGTCTACCTGTTTATACCTTCAAAAGAATATAGCAGATTAGTAAGACAAGACTTCCCTTAGCTAAATCTATATTAGCTTTCTCCCATTAAACTATGACTACTTTTTTTCTTTTTAATAGTTTCTATCATTTTCCCAGTACTGATGTCAGGCTCACCTGTAGTTTCCAGGATCATCCCTAAAACCCTTTTTAAAAATTGGAGTTACATTGGCCATTCTCCAATCTTCAGGTACTACAGATGATTGTAATGATAGTTCACAGATTTCTAATAGTAGGTCTACAGTCTCATCTTTCAGTTCATTCAACACCCTTGGATATATACCATCTGGTTCAGGTGATTTACTATTCTTTAGTTTATCAGATAGTTGTAATACATCTTCCTGGTTTATGATATTTCTTTCAATTCTCCCGATACATCACCTTTAAATACAATTTCAGGCATGGATAACCTCCCTACATCATCTTCAGTAAAGACCGAAGCAGATAATTCATTTAGTCTCTCTGCTATGACCTTGTCTTCCCTTAGCACCCCTTTTACTCCTCTATCATCGAATGGTCCAACTGACACACTCACAAGCTCTTTGCTATAAATGTATTGGAAAAAGGTTTTATATTGTGTTTTTGCTGCCATGGCATGCTTTTTTTAAAATTCTCTTTTCCTGCCTTGAGTAAGAGAAGAAAATATAGAAATGATCAGCAGAAAAAAGGAGGTGATAGTGTCTTTTTATAAGACTCTAGTGAGATCTCATTTGGGGTACTGCATATAGTTCTGGAGACTACACCTTCAAAAGGATATATACAGGATACAGTCTGTCCAAATGATGGCTACTAAAATGGTCATTGGCCTTCGTTATAAGGCATATGGGGATGGATTTAAAGATCATACTATGTATACTTTGGATGAAAGGCAGGAGAGGGGTCATATATCACAGAGGTATTTAAATGTATCATAAATGCACAGAAGGTGGCCCTCTTCTAGTTGAAGCCCTGGAACCAAGGGGTCATAGGATGAAGATGAGTAAGTATTTCTTTACAGAAAGGGTGGAGGTGGTGGAGACGAGAATTGTATATGAATTCATAAAAGCATGATACAAATACAGAGGATCTCTGAGGGAGAAGAAGGGATTGTAGAACTTCATAGTTCTTATGGATGGGTTGATTGGATAAGACTTGTGATCTTTATCTTGCCATCTCTTTCTATGTTTTAGTGCAGCCTAGAGAGAGGTGGGGTCTAGCAACAGCCCATGCAGAACTAAAAGGAGGAACAGATGATGTCTGTCCTCACAGACTGGGATAGCAGCAGTGTTGCTATCAGCCTGCACGAGGCCAGGAACAAGAAGCTTTTTTCCCTGCATGGATCAGGTGACAGGCAGGAGGTTATCTTCGTTGGTGTACCTGCAGCCATAAAGAAGAGGATGCAGCTGATGGCCCACGTGGGTCACAGAAAGCTGATACAGTTTGTGTCATTAGCCTGTGTGGATCCATAAAGAGGAGGGGGAGCAAGTGACAGCAGCAGTTTGCTGAGAAGTGAAGGCAACCAGGTGATGGCAGTAGGGTATCTGGGAGGAGGAGGTAAGAAAAGGACAGTGGAAGAAGGCTGCTGTGAGTCGTAGCCCTGGGTGGAAGGTATGTGAGGTATGAAAGGAATATAGTTCAGAAAGAGGGAAAGAAATGGGAGGAAGATGGTATGTATGGCTTTTTGTTGGGGGGGGGAGGGAATAGTTATTATCATAAGAGGGATGTTGTCTAGTTAGTCTCATAAGAGGGATGTTCAGCGATGGCAGCTAGTGCTTGTAAAGCGGCTACCCATTGCCACTGAACTCTGAACCCAGATATTCGGTGCTGGGGCCATATCTAGCCATCAGCATTGAATATCTGGGTTGGCTGGATAGTGTTGCAACTAACTGGGTAAAGGCAATATTCTTCTGCTGCTGCCTGGTCAGTTAAAGCGGCCAATGTTAGGCAAGCCTTTTAGGTTCCTAACCTTCGTTGCTTTGGGATAACCGGCTAGAAACTGAATATCACCCCTAGCAGGCTATCCCCAAGTGGTGCCTCCACTGCACCCTTGGAATGCCCGATGCTAGCCAGCTATAATCAGGGCATTTAGTGGGGGCACCAGAAGATGTTCAGTGGCAGTATCCAAGTTACTCTGCAAACTGCCTAAATAGCTTTGAAAATCCCTCCCCCATAGAAGTGATTAGTAATAGCATTTGGGGGGGGGGGGGGGACAAGAGGAAGAAGGATGGGACTGGGTATCTCAAGGCAAGAGAAGGAAAGGAAATTAAGGGAAGAAGTGAAACACAGCATAAGGTGGAGGGGGTAACAGTTTCCTGCTTTTTTTTTTCTGTGCTGTCTAGGCTACACCAAAGGTGGTTAAATGCAGTGACCAGCAACTTGTTCTGCTATTACGATTTGTTTTTACTCTTCAGAAGCAAAGAATAGGGTTTGCTTCTTAGTGACTGAGAATGATATGTGTTTGCTTTGGGTGAGGTAGGCTATGGTTAGTGAGTGGGATGTTTTGAACAAACAAGTGATGGAATGTGCTGCAGTCCTTGCATTTCTCTCTCTTTCAAAAGGGTTGAGAGAGGGGTTCAGAACTCTTAACTTTTTGCAGTCTTTTCCTGAGAGTGCATTTGTGTTATACTCCACTATGGTATGAAAGCATGAAGGGAAAGGCGGCACAGCTCCCATGATTTTTCATGGGAGAAAAAAACTGATGTTTCCTTCCATAGTAAATTATAGGGGCTACCTGGATTTTCTCCGCTGCAAGTAGGAATAAAGTTACTGGCGTAAGTGTGCCAGTGAGTGAATCAAAAGCTGACTTATTCAAGGGGCTCTGCTCAGTCTGTTATGGCTAGTGAATTTGTAGTAAATTTTTCAGCATCTGTAATAACCTGAAGATTGGAGGATTGCCAATGTAATGCCAAGTTTTAAAAAGGGTTCCAGGGGTGATCCGGGAAACTAAAGACCGGTCAGCCTGACGTCAGTACCGGGGAAAAATGGTAGAAACCATCATAAAGAACAAAATTACTCAGCATGTAGATAGTCATGGCCTAATGGGAGACAGCCAACATGGCTTTAGACAAGGAAGATCTTGTCTTACTAATCAGTTATGTTTTTTTGAAGGTGTGAATAAACAGGTAAACAAAGGTGAGTCGGTTGATATAGTGTATCTGGACTTTCAGAAAGCCTTTGACAAGGTCCCTCATCAGAGACTTTTGGCAAAACTAAAAAGTCATGGGGTAGGAGGCAGTGTACTATTGTGGATCAGGAACTGGTTAAAAGATAGAAAGCAGAGGTTAGGGCTAAATGGCCAATTTTCCCAATGGAGAAAGGTGAATAATGGAGTACCCCAGGGTTCTGTACTGGGGCCGCTGCTCTTTGACATATTCATAAATGACCTGGATAAGGGAATAACGAGTGAGGTTATCAAATTTGCAGATGAGACAAAACTATTTAAAGTTGTTAAAAACCCAAGAGGATTGTGGAAAATTGCAGGAGGATCTTGATAAATTGGAAGACTGGGCATCCAAGTGGCAGATGAAATTTAATATGGACAAGTGAAAAGTTATGCACCTAGGAAAGAACAACCCAAACTATGGTTACACGATGCAAGGTTCCACATTGGGAACCACCACCCAGGAAAAAGATTTAAGCGTCATCGTGGATAACATGTTGAAACCCTCCGCCCAGTGTGCAGCGGTGGCCAAGAGAGCAAATCGAATGCTAGGTATCATAAGGAAAGGAATGAAAAATAAAACAAAGGATATTATAATGCCTCTGTATCGTTCCATGGTGCGACCGCACCTTGAGTATTGTGTGCAATTCTGATTGCAGTATCTGAAAAAGGATATAGCGTTATTAGAAAAGATACAGAGAAGAGCCACCAAAATGGTAAAGGGATGGAAGGCTACTCCTATGAGGAGCGGCTACAAAGGTTAGGGCTCTTCAACCTGGAAAAGAGACAGCTGAGGGGAGATATGATAGAGGTCTATAAATTAATGAATGGCGTGGAACGGGTAAATGTAGATCGATTGTTTACATTATCAGAATGTAGAAAGACTAGGGGATATGCAATGAAGCTACAGGGTAAACTAAGACAAATAAGAGAAAATATTTTTTCACTCAACATGTAATCAAACTCTGGAATTTGTTACTGGAGGATCTAGTAAAGGCTGTTAGTGTAGCTGGGTTTAAAAAAGGTTTGGACAAGTTCCTGGAGGAAAGGTCCATAAACCATTATTAAAAAGGGACCTAGGATATCAATGCTTGACCCAATACAAGCATTGTGCAACCTGTGTCTTTTAGGGAAACTGATAGGTACATATGACCTAGATTTGCCACTGCTGGAAACAGGATACTGGGCTTCATGGACCTTGGTCTGACCCAGTATGGTATATCTTATGTTCTTATATTGACTGTCTAATAGTAAATGTTCACCATGTGTATTGTATTTAAATTACACAAACTAAGAAATAGTCCCAACAACTGGGATGACTTTTTTTTAAAATGTTCCCTCTATTAGCATATGCTCACAGGACTGCATTGTTAGGGCTTTGTCAACAAGCACGTCTCTTGACTATAATTTTTTTTTTTAAATTTAATTTCCAATACAACAATTGAAAGATAACAAAGGAAAAAGGGGAAATTACCAAATACAAAAACAAACCACAAATAATCCCAATAAACACATTCACCCCATTTAGTTAGACCCCATACAGAAAAAACCTCAATACGGTTCCAAACTTAAGAAATTTAAGCAAAGGAAAAAGAGGGAACCCCCCCCCCCTATCATATGAGCATAGATCACAATAATGGCTGCCAGTACAAGAGCTACCCTGCCCCCCGCCCTCCCTCGCCTGAAGAAAATCAATAAGTTGTTTGGGCTCAAAAAAAAGGAAATGTTTAGACTGAAATAATACATCACATTTACAAGGATACTGCAATTTAAATTGAGCACCCGTGGCGACGGCTCTCTGGCGCAAAGCCAGAAACTCCTTACGCCTCTTCTGGGTGTCCCGAGATAAATCAGGAAATATAAGTATTTTAGAGACCATAAACTGGGAAGAAGAAATCCTGCGGAAATAAAGTCTAAGGACAGCATTGCGGTCGGATTCAAATGCAAAGCCTACTACCATAGTTGCCCTGCTTGTCACCACCTCTAGGGAACTCTCTAAAAAATCAGATAAACCCATCGGACCGTCCCCAGCCGGGACCCCCGTCCCCTCACCACTAGACCCAGAAGAAATTACAACATATTGAGCTTTCACAATAGGAGGTAAATTGTCCTGAGGCATCAATAATACTTCCGTAAAATATCTGCGAACCAAAACTAAAGGATCCAACAGAGGGGATCTGGGGAAATTCAAGAAGCGAAGATTATTCCTCCTCAATGAGTTGTCCATATATTCAAAACGCCTCAAAGAAATTAAACGGTCCTTGGCAATAGTCTCACCCACAACTTGTAAGTCCAAGACACTAGACTCCAGCTGGGCAATTTAGCAGCCTGGGCCTCGCACTTCGTTTCCACCGCAGTACACCTCCCTTTCACCAACGGAAACTCTTGAGACAAAACTCCCACAACTGGAGCAAGGGAGCTCTGGAGGGAAGAAATAGCTTCCCATAAGCTATCTAAAGTTACTTTAGCTGGTTTCTTTAAGCCGCAAATTACCCGGGGCTCCACAACCTCCGTCGAGCCAGTCTTCCTCCGAGCTCCTGGGCAGAATGTACCTCCTCGACACCACCCGGACGCTCACCAGGATTCACATTCAGTCGAGAAGAGGCGCCCCCACCCGCGGAGCTGACCTCCCGACCCGGAGACACTTCAGCTCCGATCTCCTCCTCCCGACTTCTACCGGGTTGCGGCGGCAACAGCTGGACGGGGCTCAACTCCACACCGTCACTGCTCAGATCCGTCGTGCCACCAGGCGGATCTGCTGAAGCCATCAACGCCGAACGAACGGTGCAGAAAGGTACAATGGAGGCCTGCGCTACTTCTCCATGGGGTGTTGAGGCTACTGGGGGCTTCGGTGTCACCTGCTTCCTCTTCTTCCCCATCGAGACCGCGTCTGCCACCCAGTCAATCCACACCTATGAACAGCGTCCCTGCTCCTCCGCCATCTTGGAACCCTCCTTGACTATAATTTAAAATAAAGTCATTTCTCCCCCTCCTAACACTGTTTGATTTTTATGCTCAAGGGCAACTATTCCCCCTTTCTTCTTGTGCAGGTCATGGCTGTTGCTCTCTTGGGCCTGATGGGGGCCTCTTCCACTGTCTCCTTTCTTCCTGGGATATGATTACGGCATTGCTTTCTCTATCCTCCACGATTCCACGTCAGAGAATCTGACCTGGCACTACCTTATCTGTTTTCAACAAAATTGTATGTGACAGGAGCTTGTTCCTTAGCAGGAAAAGCATAGCAGTGAAGAGTGAAAGAGCATGCTCCTATTGCTGTGAAGACAATTGAGACAGATGATGGGGTACTTTAGAGAAGGAGTTGGGACTAGTGTTGAGAGATGTTGTAAGGGTGCAAAACAAGGATATATGCAAGAGAAGATGGAGCGGAGGTAGAGGGATAGATACGAAGGTAAGCATGAGGAAAATAAGTGCAAATGAATGTTGGAGAAGAAAGTAGGTAAGTGGATGCCGGGGAAGGAGAGGAAAGGGTATGGAAGGAAAACAGAGGAATGATACTGGAAAAGAGGCAGGAAGACAGCTACTGGGGCCATGGGGATGAGCAGGGGGCCCAGGCTTAAGTGGAGACTCTCGGATTGGAAGGGAGACCCAAAGAAGACAGATTCAAAGATTGGCTGGGTAAATGGGGTTAAGTGGAACTCGGGGCTTGGATGAAGTGTAAATGAGAATTTGAGTATTGAGTAGGTGGAAGAGTAGTAAAATCTAGGAGGACAATGAGGAATAGGTGATTGTGCTAGGGCTGTGAGACCTGAGTGCAAAACGATGGGGAGAGAAAATTATTTGAAGGACCTGGATGGTATGGGGAGGGGTTGTGAGGCAGTTGAAATGGACAGAGGGCTATGGAAGGGTGAGAGACAAAGGAAAGGGACAGATGTTTCTCAACTTGAAATTTGAAATATCCACTATACCTGATTGTAACTTGCCTTGAACCTCTGGAAAGGTATGAGCTAAATAAGAATAATAATAATAATAAACTGGAGTGTGCTGATATTCTAGAATATTTGCAGTGCCTACTTTTCTTAGGTAGGGTTGGTGCAGTTTGAGGTCCTGGACTTGGTGCTGGTACATTTTGGTAAACCTTTGTGTGTCTTTTTGCAGAATTTTATGTTAATTCACAAAGTGTTTGGCAATAGAGGGAGTTTAGGTTGCTATTATCTGATGGACATCAGAATTTGAATATAATCTTGTATGTTAAAAAGTAAAACATCTTATTTCTGTTCTGTGCTTATTGTTGGGGAAATTTGGTTAGCTGGTTTGGGAATATTCTGTGTGAATAATTACAAGTTCAATAAGCCATAAACCATATCTGTGGGCTTGATTTTATAACAGCATGTCTAGGTGAAAAGTCCAGAAAGATACCCAGTTTATAAACCTAAGTGCTTATGTGCCTTTATGAAATAGGGTCCCAGAACCAGTCCCAGTAGCTTACAAATGCCAGCATACGCATTTACAACTGCTAGTCTGTGTATTCTGCATGTGTAACATGTTTTATAAAATATGCACAGATATTGCAACTCATCCTTAGCTCTACTCAGACTACACACCTGAAAATGTCTATGTGTTGCATAAAAGAAGGTGCACACTTTCCATATGTGTAGTTTTTATACGTGGATACTGTTGCACAATTTTATAAAAGCTCTTTTCTGTAAAACAGGCTTGACATGCAAAACAAGTTTTATAAAATATCCCCCTTTGTGATTTACATAAAAGTATGTAAAAATGCCATGGGGAGGGTAAGTTTATAATTGGTCACCTAGGGTAACTGGGTAGAAAGTAATTTTTTTTGTTGTTTTGGGGGGGGGGGTTGCTCATTTGATAAAGACATGTAGATGCCTATGTATATTTATAAAATATTAGCATAAACCTTGCAGAAATCGCACCTACATTGAAGGTATGGATACTTTACACCTGCTTGGGAGCAGGCATAAATGCAAGCATGGTAAAATATGTGCATAGTTTATAATATAGACACACAAATTGTAACACTGCCCAAACTCCTCCCCTGAGGACGCCTACTTTGCAAATATGCACCTGCTTGCACCATGCACTTTTACATGTGACCTAATTTTATGAGGCCATTTAAATGCAAAAATGGTTTAGAAAAGTACTTCCTAAATGTAAATTGAGAAATCAGGATAGGAGATAGTGGACAAAGTTGGTGGCAGAGCTTGTCCCTTCCCCCCAGTCAAAAAGGCATTATGCTGCTCCTGGGTTTTGTCAGACGGCTGCCTGGGTGGGAATCTTCACAGTCTTGGCAAGTGCATATATCTATATGATTTGCAAGGGATTGTGGGCAATGCAGTTCATTCACACCAGACACAGCTGCTGACAATAATTTAGTTGTGCTCAAATGTTAAAGCCAATAAGATATTTATTTATGGGGTTATTTCTCCCAACACAGATATGCTTGGTAGCACATAAATCAGGTTACTTGCTTTCAGTGTTAAACTTGAAAAAAACAAAATCAGAATCAGGAAAACAACATTCAAACTTGTCAGGCATTAGCTAATGTTTTCTTAGCATATATCAAACAACAAACCAAAAGCCACAAAGCAAGAAAAAAACTGTTCTTTTCAGGTTAACTTCTGATAACTTCCCACATAGATTCAGAAGTGATTCTCTCCTAGCTCACAAGCAATTAGGTAAGGCTCAATTGCTAGCAGTTATCCAGCTGAAACCCCTTAGCTGGCTTGCTTTCTACAGCGTGGCCAGAAATCCTACACAGGAGCTTTTCTGAGTAGATTAAAGAACAAGTTTGTATTTCTTTGTGATGGTTGCTGTACTTTATAACAGAAAATCACCAAAGGAGTTTAGACAGAGAGCAGTCCATGTAAACACATTCTTCATCTGCTATCATTCCCCCTTCTTCAACAAGCATGGGTTCAATATCATGGATTGGCACAGATGAATCTCTCAATGGAGCACTTTCAGGAGAATACTTGTTTCCCTGCTGTCTTTCAAGGCTATAGCTAGGGCATAGATCAGTGTTCATACTTGAGCTTCCATTGCTGTTAGAGTTCCTCTCTATATAGCCTGGCCAGTATGTAGTCCAGTTCTTATGTCCAGCCTTCCAATCCAGATCCCTGGACACTGGATCTCTCTTCACATACCTTCTGGCACGGGTCTTAGGGTCCCTTCCACGTGCAGCTGTCTCCCTCACAGGTAGCGTCTGGAGATTCCTAGCTCTGCAGAACCATTCCTCTGGCTTTCCCCAGTCCAATGGTGTATGCTGGCCCTTGGAATGCCTCCCAGTATACGTACTGCTCTGGACTCTTCTAGACCTCTCAAAGGCTTTTCTCTTCCTTCTTCCAAAGGGTTTCTTTCCCTCTCTGTCCATCCGGTTTGGCTTCTGCTTCTGATGATCCTTCAGATGAAACTGATGATCAAGCTCAAGCTGATGATGATCCTGAGGATAATTCTCTGTAGAATAAACTCTACCTTTATTCTGCTTAGATGAGTGCTCCTCCCTAACACAGCGCAGCTGTGCTGAATCAGGCCCTGCCCTTTGAGATGAGTGCTTAGGGATTACCTCATAGCCCTCCTGATTGAACACACGTTTCCCCACTTCAGCTCCTCTAATGGCTGTTGGAAACCTGGTGCATTCTGGGACTGGTAGTCTTTTATGAGAAAATTCTGTTTTCTTATTTCTACCAGAACTGACAGGTTGCTTGTTCAGAGTCACTTCACCTTTCCTATAGCTCCTTCCTGAGCTATGATAAGCTTCCTTTTCACAGTTTTCACCTGTCTCCTCCACAGCCCCACAGAACTCCCATTGGATCTCTGCTGCCACGTCTTCCTAGTCACAATACTGCTACATCCTCTTTCTCCCTCCTCTTCATAGCCTCCCGTGGGCTAATGATGTCTGCTGCGATCTCTTGCATAGCCATCCAGATACAGTCAGCATAATTCACTCATGATCCATTAAACACATATACAAATTTAAATATTTTATTTTCAAATGTGTTAATGGACCTCATATTTCATCAGAGATTGATAGAATGGATTTTATGCATAATTTTAACTCATCACTGCATGTGTTGCTGATACTATTTGATGCTTTCATTTTTTGACCTCACATGGGCAGAAGTGACTCCCATTTATTTATTTATTTGTTTAACAGGATTTATATACCGCTTTATCCTGAAATCAAAGCGGATTACACATTTCATTTATTTATTTAGCTGCATTTATATCCTGCTTTTCACTGGGTCAAAGCGGTTGGGGGGATACATTTAACACGAGGGGATATGAGACACATACACTAATACTTACAGGGAACATGGGCAATGGAGGGTTAAGTGGCTTTCCCAAGACCACAAGAAGCACCTGTGGGACTAGAAACCCCAGTCCTTCCGGCCCAAGGTTGCTGTCCTCTAGTGGGATTTGAACCACCGACCTTCTGGCCTGTAGTACCTTGCCCCAACCACTAGGCCACTCCTCCCTCAAAGTGGACACAGAATAGGACAGGCCAGCTTCAGGAAAATAAAACCCATGTAAAGGTGTAGGTAGGCTACATTGATGGGCTAGAGATAGAGCAGGGTATGCTAAATGGAGCGTCTCCTGTGCACTATATATATACTTTTTTGAGGGGGGACTCTGACAAGAGGATTCATCTATGTAATAAAACCCCAATATTGGATATTCATTGAAACCCAACATTTGGCTGCTGTTTATGAAATGTAGATTTATATGTCCAAGGGTAAACTGACATCATATTGAATCTAGTTCATATTTAAAGTATGTTTGTATGGATTTTTTAAATTTTTGTTTAATTGGTTTTACCATGATTAGAGTCCATTTGTTCTTGTTATGAAGCTAATTTAGTGAATTGTCAGTTATAAACTTGGTAATAAGATTTGCCCCATCAGTATCGAGCTAGTATAGCCTGTTAGAGTTCCAGGGATCTCAGAATAGCTTATCTTTATTCATGCACTGATTCATGAACATTTGATGTAAAGTTTTAATGTTTTTAAACCAGTATAAGAAAATGTGCACATAAAGTTGCATATGGTAAAAAAGAGATGATATGGCATAAAGTGGTGTCTTCAAAGATAATGGAGTTTGTTGGCAAGAATAAGGGATTTTATTTGCTTACACTGCTAAAGTATAGCAATTCCTTTCTCCCACCCTTTCCACTCAATTTTCTTTTCTTTTCTTTAAAGGCTCAATAAGAAATAGAATAAGAAGGTAACAGCTCACACTGAAAGAGTGGTTGGTAAAACCTTTTTTTTTTTTTTTTTACATTTTCTATTTATGCAATTTTACAATAATCCAAGAATGCACTTGTACAGCAATAGAACAAACAAAAGGACAGCAAAAAAATAAGAAAATCCCTCTAAAGGATACAAAGAAATATAATACTCTCCCTTACCCACAAACCAGAGGGGGAGGAAACCAAATATACACACCAAAAATGCAAGAAAACAGAGCTAAGTTTACAACTGGTACTCTACAAATGTTCACCCATGAGGAGAATCAATTAAAGCTTCTAAACGCCGAGCATTCATGAAGGCCAGTAGCTGGGAGGGCTCATAAAAATATAAGAATTAGATTGCTATCTAATCAAACATTTACATGGGTGTTTAAGAAAAAAGAGACCACCCTGCTGCTGGACCCCCCGGTCGGAGAAGAAGAAAAACTCTCCTACGTTTTTGAGTATCTTTGGATATACTAAATAAATCCTCCCTAGTAAACCATGAAACATTACATTTCATTTCCTAAAAAATAACTTCAACAACCATTCCTTATCGGGTTACAGCTTCTTCCTGCGAAAACTCCAACATATCAGTAACATTCAAAATATCTACTTGCTGTGTCCTAATATCCTTGGAAGAAGACCCGTTCTTCCCTGTAAGGAGATATAATAACTTCACAAGAGGAGGATGAGACTTAACACTAGAAGCCCCAAAGTGCATCAATTGACGCAAATGCATCTTCAAAGTTGTATACCAGCGCCACTGCTAGAACCATATCAGTCATGTTCTATGACTTTGTTAGCAAGGTCAAGATGTTCAAATATGTGCATCGAAAATTAATGACAGATGCACCACGTAGCGGGAAAATGAATTTATACCTAGAAGCCCCAAAGTACGTCAATTGACGCACTCAATTGTCTTGGATGCGTCAATTGACATACTTTGGGGCTTCTAGGTATAAATTCATGTTCCCACTAGGTGGCGCATCTCAATCACTGTTTACAGTTTTACTCCGACATTACAAACAATAAACACACGATGACGCCATGTAATGACATCACATACTGCACGTATTTAACAAATAAGTAACTTCACATTAATTCACATCTGCATTTCATGCTAAACGCAGTCGTCGTGATAATGTGTCAATTGACACACTTTGGGGTTTCTAGGTAAAATTCCTTTTGGGGCTTCTAGTGTTAACCGGAGCCATCAAGACTTCATTAAGATGCTTCTTGAACATCTCTTTCGCAGAGAACACCGGGCTCCTTGGAAAGTTAATTAGTCTCAAGTTAGCTGATCTTGATACATTCTCAAGTTGTTCCAATTTGGTATAAACTGTAGCCAAACCTTTTGTAGTAGCATGTACATGATTTTCCAGAACCTCCACCCTAGCTTGGAGATCCATATGAGAAGACTCGATCGAAGCAACCTGTGACTTGACCTCTTCTACAGCCTTAAAATTATCTGCAGCTCTCCCTGCCAAAGATGAAACTTGCGGTAATGTTGCCTTGCCCAATGATACAATTGTAGCCCAAATAGTCTCCAAAGTTATCGTTGCAGGATGTTGCAGCTCAAACTAGTTCAATCAAACATAAGGGCATTCTCCCTTTCCATTCTGTTCATTGCTACACCAGCCTCTGCTTGATCAGCCGACTGCGCAGCCGCTTGATCAGCCGACTGCGCAGCCACTTGACCACCTGGAGCCCCCCAACAAGCTACCATGCGCAGAGGGCACTGGCAATCCAACTCCAGTACCTCAATCCCTGGGGTCTGGCCCCCCTTAGCGTTGTAAACTCTCCCCTGGACCAGGAAGAGCCCACTGCAGACTGCTCCCAGAGGAATGCTGGATGCGCACAAACTTGGTGGCAAGCTAGGAACCGGAAGAAGCTGATGACATGCCCGAAACAGCTGCTGAGTCCGCAGACTCTAACAAACCTGACGCCGGGCTTCCTTCTCCCACTATCATCGGCTGTTGCAGAGGATGGAAAAACACATCCAAAGGCCGAACAGGCACAGTAGGTAAGGGAGTGAAGGCAAGGACAAGCTGAGGGAGCTGAAAGCATGCCTTAACCGTCCACTTTTTCCCCATCGCGGAAAGGCCGACCGCAGCAGCAACTCAGTCCAGCGCCATCTTGGCTCCTCTCTCCAGGATTGACATTACTGTGGTTGATAATACCATCATTTCATATACCATAACTACTGCTGGAAGGCAGCAAAACTCCAAGGACGTAAGTTAAGGTCACCTCATCGTACTGTGTTACCTTGAGCAAGTCTTAATCTTCCTGTGCCCTATCTATTGTACAGATATATAAAAAACAAAAGCAGTTAGACCACAAAGTCTGGACAAGCACAAACCCTATTCATTTTCTATCTTTATTCTTGCTTCTCCGCAGCTTGACGTTTACTTTTTGCCTTTATAGGCAAGCTGTTTAATGCGTCCTCTACCCTTTTAATGGAAAATGTGTTCTTGTGTATACCCTTTTTCTAAATCATGACCCCCCCATGCTAAAGAACATCCTTCTATTTAAAAAATGCTTCCGATGTGTTTTATACCTTCTGAAATATTTGAATATCTGTTATAGTCTCCCTTTCTCCTCTAGGGTATTCATTTTACAAGTCCTGAAGCGCAAACTCCATAGAGCATATAGTATAGATTCTGCACCATTTTGTTAGCTCTTTGCTTGACTGTCTGCTTTGAAAATGTGTCCTTCAGAACTGGAAAAAATAGCCCAATTGAGGTCTAAGCATGATATTTCAGGAAGAACCTGTCAGCACATTACATTCTTTTCTTTTCTACTGGTTTTCTCTCTCCTTACTCATCTTTGCATAATTTCTTGTCTTCACCAGTACCTTATTTACAGTAAAGCATTCTTGAACATAAGATCACTCTTAGATTCTTGTTTGGTATACATCCATATCTCATCCTCCCTCATGTAGTCTGCTGCATATCAAATGCATGACTGTACTTTTTTACATTGTATTATCATGCTCTTGTCACCGATCCCTATGAGACTCCACTGTCATGCTCTCTTTACTTTGAGTGATCCATTTGCCACTACTATCTGCTGCTTCTCAATTACTAGCTCAGCTAACCACCTTAAGACTTCTCCCTAGCTTGTTGAGTTTGAGTCTTCTGTGTGGAATAGGGTCATTCATAGGAGACAAATTTCAAAATGATTCAGGGGTACTAAATGCTTTTCAATTATCCTCTTTCCATTAAAAAAAAAGGGGGGGGGGAAGCATGTTAGGTCATGGACATGGTTGCCCAACCTGCATTTAATAGTCTGGAATGAAGCAGGTAGAAAAAACCCAGCCTACAAATCATTTCTCTAGTGCTATTTGACATACTCGGTGCTTTACAATTACACATGAGAAAGTTCCTGTTCAGTAGAGCTTACAATTTAAGACAAGGCACATGAGTTATGGGAAATTCATAGTGCCAACCGCACCTTGAATATTGTGTGTAATTCTGGTCACCATATCTTAAACGGATATAGCTGAATAAGAAAAGGTACAAAGCAGAGCGACAAAAATGATAAGGGGAATGGAAAGATACCCCTATAAGGAGAGGCTTAAAAGGTTGGGACTCCTCACTTTGGAAAAGAGACAACTGAAGGCGGAATATGGTAGAAATCTATAAATTAATGAATGGAGTAGAATGGATAAACATAGATCAGTTGTTTATGCCATCAAAAAGTAGAAAGACTAGAGGACACACAAGCTACAAGGCAACCCATTTAAGACTAATAAGAGAAAATATTTTTTTTACTCAATGCGTAATCAAACTCTGGAATTCGTTACCGGAGGATATAGTAAAATCTGTTGGTGGTGGTGGTGTTGAAGTGCTGTCGAGTCGGTATCAACTCATGGTGACCCTCTGGATAGTTGTCCTAAACTGTGTTTGGTCTGTGTTGAATCTTTGTATGGAGAGAGACATCTCTGCTCTTGAGAATCTTGTCTAGGTTCTTCATAGCCATTCTGTCAAGAGGAATGCATCATCGAATTTCTTGACTGCTTGTCTTTTCTTTATTGATAGTTGATCCAAGTAGGTTAAAGTTGTAAACTATTTCAATTTCTTCTCCATCAACAATGAACTTATTGATTTCACCAGTTGTCAGGATCTTTGTCTTATTCACATTAAGGTGCAGGCCCATTTTAAACTGTGTTCCTTGATCTTGAGAAGCAAATGTTTCAGATAGTCTTCACTTTCAGCCAGTAATGTGGTACCATCAGTATAGCAATCTTCACACCTCAGTTGTCTTCATACAGTCCTGCTTCTCTAATGATTTGTTCTGCGTATAAAATAAACAGGTAGGGGGAAAGTATGCAGCCTTGTTGTATACTTTTGCTGATTTTAAAACATTCCGTTTCTCCTAGTTCCGTTCAAACTGTTGCTTCTTGATTAATGTAAAGGTTGTGCAAGAGAACTATCAGGTGTACTGGCATACCCATGCTGCTTAATGTGACCCTGAGTTGACTACAGTCAGAAGTCTTGCTGTAGTCAATAACATACATATAGATATCTTTTTGCTATTCTTTTGTCTTTTCAAGGATTCATTTCACATCTGCGATAATGTCTCTTGTTTCTTGCCCTTTCCTGAACCCTGCTTGCACATCAGGCAGTTCTCATTCCAGTTATGGTTGTAGTCTCTTCTGAATAATCTTCAGTAGAAAATTACTGGCATGTGGAATCAGAGAGATTGTGCGATAATTTCCACAGTCGGTTGGATCACCTTTCTTTAGTATTGGTATAAACATAGACCTTTTCCAGTCAGTTGGCTATCATGATGTCTTTCAAATTCCCTGGCAGAGCCTTGTAAGAATGGTAACAGCTGCATCCGCTTGCTAAAATACTTCAATAGGAATGCCATCAATGCCCATTGCTACTAAAGGATAGAATAGTGAGGTTTCTGGAGTCCAATTGATTGCAGGATCCAAGGCAGCATGGATTCACCAGAGGCAGGTCTTATCAGACAAATATGATAGATTTCATTGACTGGGTGACCAGGGAGTTGGACCGAGGGAGAGTCTTAGATGTGGTGTATTTAGAGGCAACAAATGGTACCGGTAAATAGAGCTCACTTTGAGGAGAATTTACCAGTGGTGTGCTGCATGGATCTGTCCTTCGTCTGATTCTGTTTAATATCTTTGTTAGTGATATTGTGGAAGGGCTGTTGGATAAGGTTTGTTTGTTTGCGGATGATAATAAAATCTGCAGTAGAGTAGATACACAGGAAGGCGTCAATAACATGAGGAGAGATCTAGCTAAGCTTGAAGAATGGTCTAGAATTTGGCAGCTGAAATTTAATGCTAAAAAATGCGGGGTCATTCATTTAGGCTGCAAAAATCCAAAGGAATAAGTGGGGAGTAAGGTACTTCTGTCCTCAAAAGAAGAGTGGGACGTGGACATAATTGTGTCTGACAATCTTAAAGTAGCTAATTGGGTAGATAAGGCGACCTGGAAAGCCATAAGGATGCTTGGGTGTATAGGGAGAGGAATGGCCAGCAGAAAAAAAAGAGGTTGATAATGCCTCTGTATAAGTCTCTGATGCAACCTCATTTGGAGTATTGTGTGCAATTCTGGAGACCGCACCATCAAAAGGATATAAGCAGGTTGGAGTCTATGCTGAGGGTGGCTACTAAAATGGTTAGTGGTCTTCATTATAAAGCATATGAGGACAGACTTAAAGATCTTAATATGTATACTTTGGAGGAAAGGCAGGATAGTGGTGATATGATAGACATATTTAAATACCTCCGTGGCATAAATCCACAGAAGGGTCTCTTTCAATTGGGTGCAAGCTCTGCTATGAGGGGACATAGGATGAGAGTTAAAGGGGATAGACTTAAGAGTAATATGCGGAAATATTTCTTTACAGAAAGAGTGGTACTGTAGATGCATGGACTAGTCTCGCCGTTGAGATTGTGGATGCGAGGACAGTATCTGAATTCAAAAAAGCATGGGACAAACACAGAGGATCTCTAAAGGTAAAAGGGGGACTATTGTAGTTGATATGGAAAGGCAGACTAGGTAGGCCAAGTGGTCTTTTTCTGCCGTCATGTTTGTGTCCTTTGATAAGGCTTTCAATGCTGCTTCGACGACTCCTTTCATCACCATTTGTTCCTGATCATAAGGTACAGGTTGAAACGGCTGTTGGTCCACTTGATCTTTATAGTATAATGACTCTGTATATTCTTTCCACCTTTTCTTGATCTCCTCAACATCATTCAGCATGGATCCTTGAGCATCTTGTAGCATTCCAATTTGAGGCTAGAATGTTTTCTTTAACTCTCGTAGCTTTAGGAAAGCAGATCTTGTTCTTCCTCTAATAGTTTCTGATTCTATTTCCTTGCATGCATCGTTGTAGTACTACTTCTTGTCTTGTCTTACTGCACGTTGGAAATCTCTGAGTTTAGCGATTACCTCTTTCTCCTCTGGCTTTAGCTTTTCTGCGTTTCTGGGCAATTTTCAGACTGACTTCGCTCATCCATTTGGCCATTTTTGCTGTTGCACCTTTTTGTAGAGACTTTTCACTTTCTTCTAACACAACCTTCTTGATGTCATCCCATGCCTCTTCTGGGTTTCTGTCATTTTTATCTAAAGCAGCAAATCAATTTTGCAAGCAGTCTTTCCATTTCATTGGTATATTCTCAAGGTCATATTTTGCTATATTCATGAGTTTGCTCTTTTTCAACTTTGTCTTGAGTTTACATACTAGTAGTTAGTGAACTGTATCACAGCCAGCTCCAGGTTTTGTCCTTGTTGATGTTATAGAGTTTTTCCATCATTGACTTCCATAGATGCAACCAATTTCATTTTTGTGCAATCCATTGGGTGAAGTCCATGTGTACCGTCTCTGCTTTTGTTGCTGTAAGAAGGTTTTTGAGATGAATAGATTAAATAGGTTTTTAGGTAGGAAGTTGAAATCCAGAACTTCTAGGGTAGCATTCTCAGAAATGCTTCCCATTCCACGCACTGGACCCAAAAGGCAGGCAGAGCCTCTGGAGTCTCAATGCGTGGATGAGACGATGGTGCAAAGAAGAGGGTCTTGGATTTGTTAGGAACTGAGGAAAGGAGGGGCCTTTCCAAAGGGATGGGCTCCACCTTAACTGGGATGGAACCAGGCTGCTGGCATTAACCTTTAAAAAGGAGATAGAGCAGCTTTCAAACTAGATAATAGGGGGAAACCAACAGTCGCCCAAGAGCGCATGGTTCAGAAGGATGTGTTTATGAAGGATACTAGCAAAAGATTGAAGTTGGGGCATATCAACTGAGAGGTTCCAATAAAGACAAAAATAACCCAAATGTTCTTAAGTACAGAGCAAACAGAGCTTAAAGATTCCAAATTACCCCTGCCCACTGGTAACCAGATTAATTTGAATAAAATATAACCTCTAAAATGCTTGTATGCAAATGCTAGAAGTCTGAAAAATAAGATTGGAGAGTTAGAATATATAGTACTAAATGAGAGGTTAGATATGATTGGTATCTCAGATCTGGTGGAAGGAGGACAACCAGTGGGACAATGTGATACCTGGGTACAAATTATATTGCAATGATAGATTAGATCAAATTGGTGGAGGGGCTTTGCTCTGTTGGAGGAGGGCATTGAGTCACGTAGGATTAAAGTGTTGCAGGAAACAAAATACATGGTAGAATCTCTAAGGATTGAAATTCCATTTAAAAGGGGGAAGGCGATGGCAGTGGGTGTGTACTACCAGCCGCCTGGCCAAAATGAACAAATGGATGATTAAATGCTCAAAGAAATCAGGGAGGCTAACAAAAGTTACAATACAGTATTAATAATGGGAGATTTTAATTACCCCAGTATCGACTGGGTCAGTGTCACGGCAGGACATGCTAGGGACATAAAGATTCTAGGTGAAATAAATGACTGCTTCTTGGAGCAGCTGATTCATGACCCAACGAGCGGAAGCCATTTTGAACATAGTCCATAGTGGTGTACAAGAGATAAGGGCGTTGGGGTCACTTGGCAATAGTGATCATATCATGATCGAGTTTGATTTCATAAATGGAGGAAGAACGGCAAGGAAATCCACAGTACTGCCTTTTAATTTTTTAAAAGAAAGACTATGAGAAAATGAGGAAAACAGTTAAGAAAAAAACTAAAAGGAGCAGCTGCAAAGGTTAAAGATTTACATCGAGCATGGGCGTTGTTTAAAAATATTGTCTTGGAATCCCGGACCAGCTGTGCTCCATGCTTTGATAGGTGGCAGGAAGTCCAAAAAAGTGTTTATTTGCCAGATAAATTAATACTTGCCCCAATACAAGCATTATGGAATCTGTGTGTCTTTTTGGGAAACTGCTAGGTACTTGTGACCTGCATTGGCCACTGTTGAAAACAGGATACTGGGCTTGATCGACCTTGGTCTCACCCAATATGGCATTTCTTATGTTCTTATGATGATGCAGTAGTCTATCGATCTTTCACCATTTCTGTTGCCAGGTCCATATTTTTCAATCACTTTGCTGCCTTCTTTGTTGCCAACTTTTGTGTTACAAACATCCATGACTATCAGGATATCCTGGTTGCATGTTCTGTCAGTTTTAGCTTGTACCTGTTCTTAGAACTCATCAACTTCATCCTCTTCTGCAGCTGTTTTTGGGTATATACCTGAATTATAGTTGTGTTAATGGGCATTCCTTGAAGACAAATAGAAATTAAGCGTTCACTGATTGCACTGTATTTCATTATAGTTCTTGCAAGTTTCTTAATTATAAATGCAACGCCATTTCTTTGACTTTCATTTCCAGTATAGTAGACCTCTGATCATCAGATGCAAAGTGCCCGATGCCAGTCCATTTCAGTTCGCTGACACCCAACAGATCGAGTTGTACATGTTCCATTTCATTCTTGACCACCTCCAACTTCACTTGGTTCATGCTTTGTACATTCATTGTCCCAATATGTAAGATATCTTTGGAGCTTCTGACTCTCATTTCATGCACAGCTACATCAGCAGTCAGACGTCCTGATGGCTTTGATTCAACCACATCATAAATGCTGGTTTTACTCTAAAATGTCTTCAGCTCCTCCCCTAGTAGCCAGTTGAGTGCCTTCTGACCTGGGAGTCTCATCTTTTATCACTATAGTATAATCTGTTTTGTGTGACTATCCATTGGGTTTTTATGGTAAGATACTGAAGTAGATTGGCAGGCCTTTCTTACGTGCAGGTAATTCTAGTGTTGCCATTGTCACAGAAATGTGATCTGCTGCCAACACCATCCCATTCTGCTGCTGCCCAGATGGGGGTTTTGTCTTGGTCTGCCACCTCAGAGACCTCTCCATCTTGGGAGACTCTGCCAATAATTAAGCTACTGATAACTTAGCTCTCAGCATCACTGATGCACACAAGCCCTCCCAGCACAACAAGCTGCAAACCAAGTGTTAGTGTAGCTGGGTTTAAATAATCTTTGGACAAGTTTCTGGAGGAAAGGTCTATAAACCATTATTAAAGAGGACCCAGGAAATCCACTGCTTGCCTCGGGACAAGCATTGTGGAACCAATGTGCCTCTTTGGGAACCTGTCAGGTACTTGTGGCCTGGATGGGCCACTGTTAGAAACAGGATACGGGGCTTCATGGACCTTGGTCTGACCCAATAAGGCAGTTCTTAAGTTCTTATTTATTTAAAAAAATAGTTAAATGTGCTGTGAGCTGGTGACTGTGAACAGGTGACACAGAGATTAAGAATTAAAAGCAGCCTTGGAAATTGGTAGTTTTAGCTTGGACATACTGTTAGAGAAGGAGCATGACACAGTGATTTAGGAGATCTTTTCCAAGCATATGGTGCAGCAAGATGGAATACGTGCAGTTGGCAATGGTGGAAAAAGGCAGAGAGGAAGGACTCGCACAATGAGTTTTCCAAGAGGGATGTGTGGAGAGATTAGAGAGGAAAGGTATTGCAGAGCTGTAGAGAATGAATGTACTTAGAGGTGAGAAGTTTGAAATGTATGTGAAAATGGATAGGGAGTCAATATAATAACTTGAGAAGAGTAATCGTAAAGGTTGAACAACACTAACAAAAGATAGTCACACAATTCAATTTTGGATAGATTGGCATGGAGAGAAAGTTTATTGGAAGACCTCTATGGAACAAGTTGCAGTTGTCTAAGAAGGAAGTAATAGAGTGAATAAGATTTCTAGAAGTGTGTTTAGAAAGGAAGCAAAGGATTTCTGTGGTGACAGAGAAAATGAAACATGTTTTGCAATGTATATAGTGGAGGTGAGAAAGGAGTCAAATATAACCCCAATATTAGGGGCTAAAAGAAATTGGAAAATAATGTTGTCCATAGGAATAGAGAGGGGAAAGAAGGAAATTGATTTTGGGAGAAAAAAAGATAAGGAGTTCTGCCTTGGCCATGTTGAATTTTAGGTGGTGGTACGACATCCAGAAAAGCAGGGACTGTCCCTATCTATGTGTGCGCAGCGCTGCATATGCCTTGTAGCGCTTTATAAATGTTTATTAATAATAATAATAATAATAGTAGCAGTAGTAGTAGTAGTTTTTTTTTTTTTCTGGGTTTTTTGTACCGCTTAGTCTGGTAATCAAAGCGGTTTATATAAAACAATGTAAATTGAACTTTGTTACACAGAACTCAGTACAACCTATATTCACAAAATATGTCAAATTTCTTAACTTGGGAGCATCGTGTGACAAGGTGCATGAACGTATTTACAGGTCAGAGCAGTTCTTTAGGGTATTGAGCATATGTGAGTGTTCAGTATCCAAAGAAGGTTACTTGCAGGTATGGCTTGATGCTGCTTAGTTAGTATGGTACCTGCTGACGGGGACTGAGAGGATTGTATCTGGTGAACAAGTGTTTAGCGATTGATTACTAGGGCAATATATGTTCAGTCTTTGAAATGGTCTCTGAATAAATGTGTTTTTATTCCTTTATGGAAGGTTATAAGTTCGGTGATACTTCTGAGCTTTTTGGGGAGGGCATTCCAGAGATTTGGGGCATACATGGAGAAGACTCTATTGCATATTAACTGGTTACATTTGGTTATTTCTGCTGGTAGGGCCAGCATGTATTGTGTGCATTTTCTTCTGCTTCTGTTATTGATTGTTTCATGTATGATAGTTTTCAAGTATGTTGGGATAGATTATGTATGCTCTTGAATGTGCTTATTGGTATTTTGTATCTTATCTGACTTGTATCTTATCTGACATGGCAGTCAATGTAGTTGCTTGAGAATTGGTGTGATATGGTCAAATTTTTTTGCTCCCATTATTATTCATGCTGCTGTGTGCTGTGCCATTTGTAGTTGATGTAAAGTATATTTGGGAAGTCCTTGGAATATGTTGTTGCAGAAATCAAGATGTGGGAAGATTAGGGCCTGGAATACTGTTCAGAAGTCATTTGTTGCTAAGAGAGGACATAGGTTCTTATTTTACTATATATTTTTTTATTTAGCAGGTTTTTTTTTATACCGCTTTATCGTTTAGTCAAAGCAGTTTACATTGCAACTTAAACTTGGTAATATACGAATACATTAAACAGGGAATTGATAACTTGGATTTTTCTGAGGCAATGGCGGGTTAAGTGACTTGCCTAAGGCCACAAGGAGTGCTAGTGGGAATTGAACCCTCGTCTCTTGGTTCCCAAGCCAGTGCTCTAACCATTAGGCTACTCTGGTGGTTTTGCTGATGTGTGATGTGAAGTTTAGTTGCTGGCCCAGTATTATACCTAGGTATTTTACCTCCTGTTTGACTTCCAGCTCTGCATTGTTGACTTTTAGAGTTTTGGGCCATGTGAATGTTTTGTTTTTGGAGACATATAGTACCTCTGTTTTCTTGTAGTTTACTGCGAGATTGTGTTCTGTTAGCCATTGTGTTTCGTTGAAGCAGGTTACTATTTTGGTTTGGTCTGGATTCGATGTGTTGTAAGGTGTAACCCCACAATCATCCCAATATCATGATCAGACCACCACCTAATAAACTTCACTTTACACATCACATGGCCATCTGTAAGGAAACCCCCACAACGCAATTGCAGAAGATTCAAAAACTTCAACAAAGATGAATTCCTGAAAGAAATTATACCCATGCTACAAGACATAGTTAACCTTGATGACGCTATTGATACTTGGAACAGCTTCCTAACTGCAGCAGCGAAGGTGCCTACCAAAAAGTCTCTAACTGCACACAGATCAAAAACAGCATCCTGGTACTCCAATGAAATCAGATCAGCAAAAAGGCTTCTAAGAAGAATCGAAAGAAAATGGAGACTGACAAAAGCCCCAGACATCCTACGTCAATACAAAACCCTACAGACAGAATACACCAACACAATCAACTGATGCAGAAAACAGCACCATTCAAATCTCATTATGAAATCAGCCAGCAAACCAAGGGAGCTATTCAGTATCATGAGGACACTCGCCGGAGACCCACTAAACAACTCTCCTGAAGTACACCCTCAGGTCATAGCGAATTACCTAAGAGACAGATACACCAAACAGAACCAGACAACCACAACTACAACACACCAATCTCAGGACTCAATCCATGAAGGTCTATGGGGAACCTTCAGTGTCCCATCAACCCAGCAAATAGAAGATGTCATTTCCTCGATTAACACCACCACATCACCCTCAGACCCATGTCCTGTCACATGGATAAAGACAATGAAAGAGCAACTCACTTTATTCACAAAATAGCTACCATGTCACTCACCCAAGGATACATGTCAACATCACTCAAACAGGCCACCATACGACCTATATTCAAAGACATGTCTCTCGACAAAAATGACCCAGCTCCGTCCCGACCAATTTCCAGTTTACCATTCATCGCTAAAATCATAGAAAAGGTGGTACAAAGACAACTCCAGGACCACATAGACCAGCATGCACCACTGAACCCATAACAGCATAGGTTTAGACCCAACCATGGCACAGAGACACTGCTAGTATCTCTATTTGACAGTATCATCTGAGGAATAGACAACGCTAAAACAGATTTATCCTCCGCCTTTGATACCATCTCCCACAGCATCATGCTAGGGCGCCTTCAAGAAATTGGCCTACATAACAACACGCTAGCATGGTTTCAGTCTTACCTCAACAACCAGAAACAATTCAAATGCAGAACAAACAAATCAACACCTTTCCCCATAAACCAAGGAGTTCCGCAAAGTTCATCACTCTTATCTCTTTTATTTAACATGTACATACAGCCTATATTTGAAATCATCAAAAAAACACAAAGTCCAGTACAGATTGTATGCTGACGACGACATGGTATGTGCCCCACTCGAAATGTACAGTACAAGCCTGACCTTTTGACCATAACATCATGTGTGGAGGGCATGATATCTTGGCTCAGCAATAACAACTTATCCATAAACTACAAGAAAACAGAGGCACTCTTTGTCACAAGGGATACTTCATTTGTCCCACCACAATCAATCATCATACAACAAAAGCCCATAACAGTAAAGAAAGAAACCAAATACCTGGGAATCACCGTGGATCAACACCTCACCATGCAGCCTCACATAAAAAAGACCATCGCTAATGCCTACCATAAAATGAAAGTAATCAGAAGACTAGAACCATTTTTGGACCAACATCACTTTCGCTCCATCTGCCAGGCATTTATCACCCCAACATTTGATTACTGTAACTCGCTCTACCAGGGGCTCCCAAAACAAACTATCACGCCAATCCAAATAGCAGAAAATACAGCAGCACATTTCATCACAGTAACACCCAAAGAAGAACACATCACCCCCATACTTGAGCAGCTATTCTGGCTCCCAATACACTCTCACATCAGATACAAATCAACCTTAAACATCTTCAGAATCATCCACCGATCATCAGCTGACATCCTGCAAAATAAGAGACACAAGCATCTGACCCAAGAGAAATAATAACAAGCATATGATTGTTACATCCCCATGGATACCAAAGGACTAACTAATCCACTTCTGGAAGAGCGCTTTCACTATATGTTCCAGCACTATGGAACTCACTCCCAGATGACATGTGAGTGACCACTGACATCAAAATCTTCAGGAAGACGTTGAAAACGCTGCTCTACACAAACCACCTGGGGCACATTACCTAATCACCTGACCGATGATACGACCCAAACCACCACCTGTTGACACCTGACCATGGACCAGCCACTCATCCTAACACTACACATTGAACTGTACATAGTTTATCATACACACATGACACTGTACATAGTTAATCATGTTACTAACCTACCCTTCCCCCTTTAAGCGTTTCTTGTACACTGATTAAATGTTCCATGTATACTGTTGAGTTGCATTGTAAACCACCTTGACTGAAGGATAAGGCGGTATAAAAATAAGGTTAAATAAATATCGGCATAAATATGGTAGTGCATTTTGTGTTTCTGAAATATGTTGCATATAGGTTGTATATATATGTTAGAGAGTACTGCTGATAATACTGATCCTTTTGGGACCCCATGCTATTGCTTATACGGTGTGGATCTCTATGGTCCTAGTTTCACTTGTTGGTAGTGGTCCCTTGGGTATAATTGGAACCATCTAAGGTGGGGGTGGGTAATTCCCATAGATCTTAGTCTTGCAAGTAATAGATTATGTGGGATGAAGTCGAAAGTTGCTGCTATATCAAGGAAAATTTGTATAAATCCTTGGTTAGGTTTGGCAGTACCCTTTATGAGTGTGTCCATGAGGGAGGTTAGTAGGGTTTCAACTGGATGGTGTAGCCTGAAGCCATGCTGATGTTGGTCCAGTGGGGCATGAGTGTCAAAGTGGTTTTGTAATTTCTGCAGTACTACTTTCTTAATTATTTTTAAAGGGGGTAGGCTACATATGGGTCAGTAGGATGCTTTTTTTTTAAATCTGTGGTGGTGTTTTTTAGTATTGGATTTATTTTATTTATTTATTTACATTCTCTTATATACCGCGCTATTCTGCATCTGTGCGGTTTACATTGAACAAACTGAAATTACATTGAACAGGGCATTATAACTTGGAGATAACTATTTTACAGGGAACATGGGCTATGGAGGGTTAAGTGGCTTGCCCAAGACCACAAGGAGCACATGTGGGACTAGAAACCCCAGTCCTTCCGGCTCAAGGTTGGTGTCCTCTAGTGGATGTACCAATGCCAATTTCTGTTCCCTTGGTGTATATCCTCGTTCAAGAGAAAGTTGCATTAGTTTGAGGAGTGTGGGGGATAGTTCAACTCTAGCTATTTTAATCCAGCAGACCGGACATGGATCAAGTGGTGAGGTGGTGGTGGTCAAGTTGTCAATTGTTTTCTGTCTCTTCTCTTGTGATTGGATTGAAGGCTTGCCATTGTATGCTAATAGTGTTGGTATTTTGTGGTGTTTGAATTTTAATTCCCTTGCATTAGATCTTGATTTGGAAGAAGTCTGCCAGTAGTTGTGGGCAGGGGATGTTGTCTGTTTTTTCTTGGTTGAGGACCCTTTTGTTAGGGAACATACTATGTCAGTTCTCTTGAGTGGTTCAGAGAAATTTGGATGAGTTTAGTATGGTATTCCCTTTTCTGTGTGTTGATCCTGTTGTGGTATTCGTTTAGCTGGCGCATGTGATTTGTTTGGTCTTCTGGCAATTTTGAGTGCCTCCGTTTGCGCTCTATTTTTCTGAGTTTTCTCTTTTATGTTCCTTAGTTCCTTTGTTCTGCATGTGTTGCAGGGTGGGTTTTGTTAGTGGTGGTGCAGCTGATGCATTGTTTATGACCTTGTTCCAGGTGTTTATCAGAAAGTCAATGTCTGTTGTGTTCAGTCATAGCTGAGGGGTGATTTCCATCAAGAATGATTGTCAAAGATCCAGAATCTGCAATTTACTGTGTTTCTGTATTTTTCAACTTGTGTGCTCTTGTCACTTGGTATGGAGAAGCTTTAGTATACTGTGATTGGACCATGGTACTGGTTGGGGAGCTGTAAAGCTGTATATAGTTGGTGATCATTTCTTTAGGAGTGAAGATTAGATCTAGTATGTTTCCTTTTATGTGACAGTTTGTTCACTATATGTAGATATTCTAGTGCGCTCGTGGCTTCTAGAAATGTGTTGGCATGTTTTGTGGAGAGCGCTGTGAGATTAAAGTCCCCCAATATTATTAGGTGTTTGTTTTGATTCTTTCTAGTAGTGCAGAGTTGTCCTCCGTATTTGTTGTTGGTGATCTATATGATAAGCATATTGTGAACGTGCTTACATAAGAGCATAAGAACATAAGATATGCCATACTGGGTCGGACCAAGGTCCATCAAGCCCAGTATCCTGTTTCCAACAGTGGCCAATCTAGGTCATACGTACCTAGCAGTTTCCCCAAAAGACACAGGTTCCACAATGCTTGTACTGGGTCAAGCATTGATATCCTGGGTCCCTTCTTAATAATGGTTTATGGACCTTTCCTCCAGGAACTTGTCCAAACCTTTTTTAAACCCAGCTACACTAACAGCCTTTACTACATCCTCCGGTAACAAATTCCAGAGTTTGATTACACGTTGAGTGAAAAAATATTTTCTTTTATTAGTCTTAAATAGTTTACCCTGTAGCTTCATTGCATGTCCCCTAGTCTTTCTATATTCTGATAACGTAAACAATCGATCTACGTTTACCCGTTCCACTCCGTTCATTAATTTATAGACTTCTATCATATCTCCCCTCAGCCATCTCTTTTCCAGGTTAAAGAGCCCTAACCTTTTTAGCCTTTCCTCATAGGAGTATCCTTCAATCCCCTTTACCATTTTGGTGGCTCTTCTCTGAACCTTTTCTAATAACGCTATATCCTTTTTAAGATACGGCGACCAGAATTGCACACAATATTCAAGGTGCGGTCTCACCATGGAACGATATAGAGGCATTATAATATCTTTTGTTTCATTTTCCATTCCTTTCCTTATGATACCTAGCATTCTATTTGCTCTCTTGGCTGCCGCTGCACACTGGGCCGAGGGTTTTAACATGTTATCCACAATGACGCCTAAAACGTTTTCCTGGGTGGTGTTTCCTAATGTGGAACCTTGCATCGTGTAACCATAGTTTGGGTTGTTCTTCCCTAGGTGCATAACTTTGCACTTGTCCACATTAAATTTCATCTGCCATTTTGATGCCCAGTCTTCCAATTTATCAAGATCCTCTTGCAATTTTCCACAATCCTCTTGGGTTTTAACAACTTTAAATAGTTTTGTCTCATCTACAAACTTGATACCCTCACTCATTATTCCCCTTTCCAGGTCATTTATGAATACAGTCAAACCTCGGTTTTCATGATTAATCCGTTCAAAAAAGTCTGACTAAAACCAAAATGTATGAAAACTGAAGCAATATTTCCCATAAGAAATAATGTAAATCCAATTAATCTGTTCCAGACACCCAAAAATATTCACAAAAAATACATTTTATAGAGAATAACTATATTTTTCATACAGAAACCAATGAGAAATAAATATAAATGACTAATAAAATGGATAAATGAACATTTAACATCACTTTTACCTTTACTGAAGACTCTTGTTGGCATATGGAAGACGGTGAGGAGGGTAGAGGGAGGAGGAGAGGTTATTGTTTGGAAGGGGAATCCCCCTCCATAAGGACCTCAGGTCCTATCCGGGGTTACTTCCCTTCTTTGTCTTTTATTGGCACAGTAATTTAAAAAAAAAAAGAAAAAAACAGCCTCCAGTAAAGGCACCAGCCACAGCCACCGGAAACACCACTCTCCCGCTCAGACAACCTGGAACGCAGAGCTGAGCATGCGTTCCAGAGCCATGTGGCAATGGCTGCAGCAGCACGGGCCCCCGAAGTCTCAGCCAAGCAGTAGAACAGCTCCTGTCACTTCTCTCACCTGCCCGATCATCACAGGACAGCACACACACACAGATACAGCACTGTAATCTGATCGCCGACTCTCTCACCCACCTCCGATTCCATCTCAAAAGCAAATTGCAAGCTGGAAGAAATGCTCAGCAGCAAGATTGGAAGACCCATCAGGACTAGCATGTTTGGAAGACCCATCAAAGTTTCGCCGTTAGCAGGGAGTCCTCTAATTGAGCATGTCGGAAGCATCAGATCAGCCACACTTTCACTCTTTGATTCTTGCTACTGTATTTCTCAAAGGATCGCTGAAAGCAAAGAGGTCTGGATCGCAAAAACAAGCTAAGTACTGTATTTTACTGAATGACCCCCCCCCGGAACTGACCATTTTAAAATTGTACGAAAACCGAGCAGATGTACGAGAACCGGGACAAAATCTCAATGAAAAAAGCCGTTGAAAACCGAAGCATACGAAAACTGGGGCATACGAAAACCGAGGTTTGACTGTATGTCAAAAAGCAGCGGACCCAGCACAGATCCCTGGGGTATACCACTATTCACCTTTCTCCATTGGGAAAATTGGCCATTTAGCCCTACCCTCTGCTTTCTATCTTTTAACCAGTTCCTGATCCACAATAGTACACTGCCTCCTATCTCATGACTATTTAGTTTTGCCAAAAGTCTCTGATGAGGGACCTTGTCAAAGGCTTTCTAAAGGTCCAGATAGACTATATCGACCGACTCACCTTTGTCCACCTGTTTATTCACACCTTCAAAAAAACATAACAGATTAGTAAGACAAGATCTTCCTTGTCTAAAGCCGCGTTGGCTGTCTCCCATTAGGCCATGACTATCTACATGCTGAGTAGTTTTATTCTTTGATAATTTCTGCCATTTTTCCCGTTACTGACGTCAGGCTGACCGGTCTGTAGTTTCCCGGATCACCCCTGGAACCCTTTTTAAAACTTGGCGTTACATTGGCGATCCTCCAATCTTCAGGTATTACAGATGATTTTAATGAAAATTCACAGATTACTAATAGAAGGTCTGCAAGCTCATATTTCAGTTCTTTCAACACCCTTGGATGTATACCATCTGGCCCAGGTGATTTGCTACTCTTCAGTTTATCTAATAGTTGTAATACATCTTCCCGATGTATCGATATTTCCTTCAATGCTTCCGCACCTTTAAATACCACTTCAGTAATGGGTAACATCCCTACATCTTCCTCAGTAAAGACCAAAGCAAATAATTCATTCAGTCTCTCCGCTATCGCCTTGTCGCCTCTTGGTGCCCCTTTAATCCCTCTATCATCTAATGGACCAACTGACTCTCTCACAGGGTTTTTGCTGCGAATGTACTTGAAAAAGTCTTTATTTTCCGTTTTTGCTTCCGCAGCAAGCTTCTTCTCAAATTCTCCCTTTGCCTGCCTTATCAATGCCTTGCATTTGACTTGCCAGTGCTTGTGCTGTTTCCAGGTTTTGTCGTTTGGCTCTTTTTTCCATTTCCAAATGCTTGTTTGATATTACTAGTATGGTCCATCTCATCTGTGTTCTCGGTTGTTATTGTTCAGAATTTGAGGTTGGCTTTTGCTAGTATAAGTACTCCTCCTCCTCTTCTGCTGGTTCTTGGACAGTTATAGAGCTTGCATCCTGATGCCCTTAGTTGATTAGTTAGTACCATGTCAGTTGTGGAAAGCCACGACTCTGTTGTGCATAATATGTCTAGGTGGTTGTTGTTTTTGAGGTAGTCAGTGAGGATAGGTATTTTGTTTCGAGTGGAAGATGCATTTTAGTTGTCTGCATTTATTTTCCATACTTTGCTTGATATTGGTGGCTTGGAAGGAAGGGATGTATTTGTATGAGGCGGTGCATGTTTCTATATCATATTTTGTTAGGCCTGTGGTGGCCGGTTCTGAATAATCTCCAGGAACAAGCAGGAATGTAGTCTTCACATATGGGGTATCGTCTGTACCGACAGAGCCTGTGTGGGAGCATCCCACAGCGCCTGCGTGCTGCCTTCCTGCCTTTCCAACTCTCCCTCCTCAGTTCTTTATTTTCCGCAGAGCCGACAGGACGCATACCCTGTCACCGCAGAAAATTTATTCTGCTGCTGCTTTTTGTATTTTGTGGTCGCGTCTGCCTTCATTTGACGCCTATCGGTACCGCCGGTTCTCTTTTCTTTTTCAAAAATAAAAAAAACCCCTAGCTTTCTAAAAGATTTTTCTTTCAGGGACCTTTCCCTTCTCGGTGCTAGGTGCCATTTTGGGCACTAGGCCCACTTTTCTTCAAACATGGAGAAACCAGCTACTGGTTTCAAGAAATGTTCCAAGTGTGGCGGTACCATATCCGTCACCGACACCCATGACTGGTGTCTCAAGTGTTTAGGTCCTGACCATTGTCCATTGGAGTGTCTCTCCTGCAGAAAGATGACTAAGAGGGGCCTGCAGAATAGAGCTGCAAAACTCGGTACCCTTTTTCCCGCAGATACGATGTCAGTTGCATCGACGTCTTCCAGGGCTTCATCTTCCTCCCATGGATATCAGGTAACTAAACCTAAGTCTTCTATGACTGGCCGTTCCTCAAAGGGTAGATCTCCTTCCAGGTATCAAGATGCCACTGGAGTTGCCCTCGAGGAAAGTTCACCGGCAAAACAGCCCTAGCGGGAGGCCTCGGTCTTCAAAGCATTAACGGGCTCCAGAATGTTCCAGAGGCTTCCACCTTGGCAGAACTACTGGTGCCATGTTCTGGGGTCGTACCCGCTTCCGCCGGTACTGATACCCAGGCATAGGCAGGAGCGATGGATCAGAGAATCCTTGCTATTGAACGCAGTCTAGCGGCCCTCTTAGCAGCTTCGGTACCACTAAGACTGCTACAGATGATTCCACAGGTATCGGTACCGACATTGGTACCGGTACCGAGCACACCTGCCTCGCCCAGTATGCTTCCCCCCATGCCGAGCCTTGAGTCTATCTCAGGTATCGAGGGGCCGGTACCGAGACACACCGACTTTGAGCAGTACTGGTACCATGCATTTGCAGGAATACCCGGTGCAGAGATACTTCGAATCCTCTGATTCTGATGACTCTGGTACCAGAGCAATCCTTCCAGATGATCCATCTCCTTCTCCTCAATGCAGAATGTCTCCTCCAGAAGACATGTCCTTCCAGGATTTCATACGTGATTTAGCTTGAGGTCTTGCAATCACAGTGAATCTGGAGAAGGAACCCAGAGCAGAAGAATTGGAAATTCTTCAATACCCTATGGCTCCTAAGGAGGCAGCTACCCTTCCTATTCACTGAATCTTGCATGATCTTATGCTAAGAATGTGGGAAGCTCGTTTAACGGTGTCTCCACACTCTCGACGACTCAATACCATGTACCGAGTTCCAAGCTATCCTGGTTTTCATAAGACTCAGTTACCACACCATTCAATGGTAGTGGAATCGGCGATGCGTAGGAGTAAGAGTGCTAAAACGCATTCTTCCTGTCCTCCAGGCTAGGAATCGAGGACACACTGTGCCTTTGGGCGTCAATGATTCCAATCCTCCATGTTATCAGCCAGGATTGGCTCCTACATTCTCTATATGGGAATGTTCCTCAAGGAAGGTTGCAAGAGACTTGGAGCTCATGAGCCCTCTTCTCCCTAAGGAAAAAAGGGGGGAATTCCTTACTCTGGTCAAACATGCCCAGAATGTGTCTACATTCATGAACCGTGCAACCTTTGATTGCTTTGAATGCATTAGCAGAACCTCTGCTATTTCTATTGGTGCACGTGGTTATTGCCTGGCTTCAGGCATCAGACTTAGAACAATGGGTGCAAGATAAACTGGGAAACATTCCTTGCACAGGAGAAAATCTCTTTGGCAAGGATTGGCAAGACAAGGCCAATCAGATTGACTCTGAAAATACTACCTTGAACAGACTATCAAAGTCTACAGCCAACCCAGCAAAGAAAAAGTCAGTCAAGAAACCCTTTTTCAACAAGAAAAAGAGATTTTACCCATCTTACACCCATCCGGGCCACTGTCCAGGTCATGCTTCCCAAAAGGGGCAGCAATAAACCAGACAGCAGAGGAAGCTGCAAGTTCCAAGAGCTCAACCGGCTCAGCAGACTCGGCCCCCTCAGGGGCTTTGACTCCTTCCTAGAGAACTTGCTCATTCTGCCCCTGAAAGGTCCAGAACCCCTTACCATCCTGGGCAGGTTATGCCATTTTGCCAGAAGATGGCAACAAATAACATCAGAAAACTGGACTCTGTCCATTGTGCGAGAGGGGTACAGACTTCACTTTCACAGTATGCCCCCCCCCCCCTCCTACAGTCATAAGACAGTTCAATTCTCAGGTCCGTGCCACCGATCTCTTGTGTCAGGAGGTCGCATCACTACTTGCTCAGGGAGCAATAGAAGAGGTACCCATATCCCAACAGGGTACGGGGTTCTACTCCCTCTATTTTCTCATCCCAAAGAAAACAGGGGAACACGAGCCTATACTGTACCTCAGAGAATTAAACAGGTATCTGTTCCGAGAAAAATTCAAGATGATCTCCTTCGGAACACTCCTGCCATACCTTCAGTCAGGACTGGCTATGTTCTCCAGATCTAAAGGATGCATATACGCATATTCTCATCCATGCAGATCACAGGAAATTCCTTCAATTTCTTTTCCAGGGAAGACACTTAAAATACAGGGTTCTTCCTTTCATTCTGGCTTCTGCCCCAAGAGTCTTCACAAAATGCATGGCAGTAGTAGCAGCATTCCTGAGAACTCTAGGAATATTCGTCTTCCCATACTTATACGACTGGCTCATCTGAGCATTAACAGCTCCAGAAGCCAGCTTCGCTATTTCTCGCACTATGCGAATCCTTCGGTACTTGGAACTGGTCATAAACCTCCCAAAATCTCATCTCACCCCTTCTCAGTCTCTAGAATTCATAGGGGCTCGTCTAGACGCAAGGCAGTCAAGGGCTTTCCTGCCACAGCCATGTTGTCTTCATATAGTACAGCTGGCCTCCCAAGCAGCTATGAAAACTTTTCTAACTGCTCGGGAGATGCTTCAGCTTCTGGGGCATATGGCATCCACTGTCCATGTGGTTCCCTATGCTCGACTTCATATGCGAGCAGCCCAGTGGACCCTATCCTCTCAGTGGACATAGGCCTCGGGTCGGCTAACGGACAAAATCAGAAATTCCACACGTCTCATTTCGTCCCTGCAATGGTGGCAATCACTCGAAAACCTTTTCATAGGCTCTCCTTTCCAGCAGCCTCTATCCAAGCCACCCTAACAACAGATGTGTCCAAGTTGGGTTGGGGGGCTCACTTGCACGATCTCTCAACTCAGGGTCTCTGGACCTTACAGGAGGCTTGTCTTCACATAAACCTCCTAGAACTCAGAGCCATTTTCCATGCTTTTCAAGTATTTCAGGCCCATCTCAGCCACAAGACAGTTCTGGTCCAGACTGACAATCAAGTAGCCATGTTCTATGTGAACAAGCAGGGCGGAACAGGCTCTCTGTCGTTATGCAACGAAGCTTTGCGACTGTGCACTCTCGCCAGAGAGCTTCAAATCCATCTTCTAGTGGTATATCTTCTGGGCATTCAAAATCTTTGGGCAGACAAACTCAGTCAAATACTGCTGCCACATGAGTGGTCTCTTCAGTCAGACCAGCTTGCTCAAGTGTTTTGAATCTGGGGAACACCAGATATAGACCTCTTTGCAAGTCCTCAGAATGTCAAACTTCCCCGATTCTGTTCCAGAATTCCGGCTGAAAACTGTCAGGCAAGGGATGCTTTCCTCTTCCACTGGGGTCAGGACTTCCTCTATGCCTTCCCACCCATTCCCCTCATTCCCAAAACTTTGTTCAAGTTTGAGAGAGAGAGAGGTCATATGATACTCATAGCTCCACGTTGGTCACGACAACCGTGGTATCCTCTGCTTCTGCGTCTCTCTCAAGCCACACCTCTGGAGTTGGGATATGCTCCAGATCTTCTTTCCCAAGAGAACGGGACTCTCTTGCACCCAAATCCCCAGTCTCTGCACCTCAAGGCCTGGTTACTGAAAGCCTAGGATTCCTGGATATCAACCTTTCTCAACAGGTAAAGGATATCCTTGTGGCTTCCAGAAAGCCTTCCACAAGGCGATCCTACGCCTTTAAGTGGAAGAGGTTCTCTGTATGGTGTTCTCAAAGGGGACTTAACCCCCTTTCGGTGCCTGTGGAATCGCTACTGGAGTATCTTCTCCATTTACCAAATTCTGGTCTTAAAACCAATTCAGTAAGGGTCCATCTTAGTGTCATTGCAGCTTCTCGCAAACCTCTGGATGGGCAACCTATTTTCTCTCATCCACTCGTAGCAAGATTTATGAGAGGTCTGCTCTTAACAAAACCTCCCATTAAGCTACCGCCAGTGGCATGGGATCTGAATCTTGTTTTCGGGCAGCTCATGAAACCGCCCTTTGAACATTTAGCCACTACAACTCTAAAGTTTCTTTCGTGGAAGGTCATCTTCCTAGTTGCTCTCACTTCTGCAAGATGCATCAGTGAGCTACAGGCCTTAGTGGCGGATCCTCCTTATACAAGATTTCACCATGATAAAGTAGGACTCATCCTCACTTTATGCCAAAGGTGGTTTCACCTTTTCATTTAAACCAAGCAGTTTACCTTTCTGTATTCTTCCCTAGGCCTCATGCCTCTAATGCAGAAAGGAACCTTCATACTTTAAATTGTAAAAGAGCCTTGGATTTTTACCTTCAAAGAACTAAGCATCATAGGAAATCTTCTCAGCTTTCTGTTTCTTTTGATTCTAGTCATTTGGGTCTTCCAATTTCCAAAAGAACGCTCTCTAGGTGGATTGCAGATTGCATATCCTTTGCATATGAGAGTAAGGGACTTTCTCTCGAAGGCCATGTCACAGCTCACAGTGTGAGAGCAATGGCAGCCTCTATGGCTAACCTTTGTTCTGTGTCCATTGACGACATCTGTAGGGCGGCCACTTGGGCTTCGGTACACACCTTTACAGCCCACTATTGCTTAGACAAGGACTCCCGTCGGGATGCCTCGTTTGGCCAGGCTGTTCTTCAGCATCTCTTTCAGACTTAGTACAATGCCTACCCGCCATCCCAGGTTTCGATACCAGAGATCGATGGGAGGAAGCATGACCCATCTCACCCTGGGTTCGCAGCTTCCTGGGGTCATCGCCCTGGCATCTCTCAGCTGGGGAGTCCCCATATGTGAAGACTACATTCCTGCTTGTTCCTGGAGATAGCGTAGTTACTCACCTGTAACAGGTGATCTCCGGGAACAGCAGGGATTAAATCTTCACACCCCACCCACCTCCCCTGGGAGTTGTCTATCTCTCTCTTTTTCTACTTCTCTCCTTTTGTCTTAGGTATAAACTCAACTGAGGAGGGAGAGTAGGAAAGGCAGGAAGGCAGCACGCAGGCGCTATGGGATGCTCCCAAAGGCTTTCCTATTGGACGCTGGGGAGCGTTCCCACACAGGCTCCGTCGGTACCCACGATACCCCATATGTGAAGACTTAATTCCTGCTGTTCCTGGAGATCACCTGTTACAGGTGAGTAACTACGCTTTATTGGGATATTTTGAGTATTGTATTAGTGCTTCTGTAAGACTGGCCAGTAGGGCGATTCCTATTAGTATGCATGTAAATGATTGCCATATGTGCATGATTGCTTTGTGGGGTGTTATTTGCTTTATGCAGGGGAGTTGAGCAAGCTGTGATGTGGTAGATCTAGAGTGCTCTTGGCTGTAGTATATGTGTTGGATCTGGTAAATCTTGGGTGAAACACAGCGGTAGTAGTTCAAGTGGTCTTGAGAGGTTTAGTTTGTTGCTTACCTAATGGGAGATGGTGATCCCCACGCTTCTAAGTTTGACCATGTAACACTGTTACTTTACCAGCAGCACTGACTGCCTGTGTCATGCATGATTCAGTATAAGGTTTTAGTATTGACACACAAGACTCTTTATTTCGAGTCTTCTACTTATCTTGCTTCACAGAAAACTTTTCATATCTTAATTAGAAGACTTTGGTCCATTTATGGAAATAAATTACACATTCCTCCTGTGTCTCAGGCGAGACGAGAGGGTACACATCTATCCACCTTCTTTCTCTCACCAATCCTGTGGAATGCACTGCCTTTGCAGCTGAAGTTCAAAGCCTCTTACAAGATGTTTAAGGCAAATTTTAAAAAAACATTTATTTTGTAGGCCCTTCAGTTCATGATACTGGCATTCACCTAGGTTCTGGAGCTTTCATGATTAAGTCTAGCCTTAACTATAAGGCAGAATTTTTATGGTTAGGTACTTTTTTTGCTTTTATTTGTGTTTGCTTTCCTGTTTATTATTTTTTGTATTTTTGATTTTACACCGCCTTGCAGTGCATAGTAAAAGTGGAATATTTAATAAACCATAAACAGTAGCTAGCAGAGCAGGAGAAGGTATTTTGAGGAGTAATATGATCCACAGCATGTTTGGAGGTAGCAGGAAGGTTTCAGTAGAAAATGATAGATTTAGAATGTGACAGCAGGAAGGGGGATTACTACACAGAAAGAGCCGAGGAGCTGTGTGGCAATGGTCTCAGAGGAACAGGACAGGTAATGGAGGAGAGGAGATGGGCAGTTTCCTCCTCTGATTTCAGGGAAGAATGAGAGGGTGGTAGGGGACAGAGAAAAAGAAAAGGAATGAAGAAGGGGGTAGGAGCAGGTGACCTGTCTGAGAACTGCAGATTGATTTTGTGAATCTTGACATGGACGTGGTCAATCAGTTGGGGCAGAGAGTGAATGCTTCCTGACCTCAGCCTGGAAATCTCTTGGATCACAGAGGCTGGACATTCTGCCACCTGTTTACAGATATGTTGAGCACACACTTAATGCTTCTCTTCTGAACTGCTTTTCTTAATACAGCAACAGTGGTAAAGGACTGAACAACCAGCCCTGGGAGCTGAATCAGGAGGAAGTCGTGCTAGGAATTAAGATTCAGTGGCCAAGACAATCAGGATACTGGGCTAGGAAATATATATGGCTTGGAAGGGGGCAATGCACCCCTTGCCGCTTCACTAAACTCCATTATTGCTTATCTATCGCCTCTTCCTGTTGCTATATTTGGGTCTGTGCAGCCCAGTGCTCCTTTTTTTAGACCTGTCATCACTGCCTCCTGTCGAATATAACAAGAAGAATGCTTTTCTTTTTGTGATCAAGGAAAACTGCATTTTCCTATTCTCCCTCAATTTAAGCCCTACCTACAGCTCCTTTCAGAGGTGCCAATAATGAGTAATTTAAGAGGGAGAGCATACAACATTGTATGCTGTCACAACCTCCTTCCTACCTCATCCATTGGTCCCTCAATACAATATCTAATTTACCTCAGTTACCACTGGTTTGGAAGAAAGCAGCAGATATTAGGTTTGGATGTAGGCAGAGGCAACGTAGGTAACTACCTCTGGTGCCAGTTTCGCTGCCGTTGCTGTGCCTTGTATGGGTCTGACACGGCTGTACTTTGGATTGCCCACAGCGGTCAGCAATATTTCTTGTGACTGTCCAGCACAGGGTTTTCAAGCATTCACGTACTGACAGCCCTGTGAATCACCGTCACTTATCCCCAGTGCTGAGTGTACCCTCCTCTTTCCCGTTCCTGACACAGTCATGCTAGTGCAGAAAGCTTTATCACATTTAAAATAACCAGTTTTCCAGCATTGCATCTATAGTTTGATATCTAACCTCTTTCTCAGACTTCTCTTAATTTCCTCTCTGCTTGCTCATTCTTTTCCTTTTAAAGCATTTCCTTGCTTTATCTCATTCCTTGAGCATTTGTTTTCATTCCTCCTTGTCTAAACCTTTCCTAATCTCCTAATTTCACCCTCTCCTGTCCCTGTCTTCCTTTCCTCTCCTCATCCCTTTATGCCAATCATTCTTTCTGCATAGCCACTTTACCTTTCTCAGCTCCTCACATCCTCTCCTGTCTTTCTATCCCATCTAGGGGCTGATGTGAAAAGCTGTGCATTAGGAAAGGGCATTGAGCTTCAATGCAGTGTTTAACGCATGCTCTTAAAAATTACAGAACTTTTATTCCTGATGCAATACTCCAATGGTATGCAGATTAATGTAGTATTTTAAAAAACTGTGCACGCCGCTACAGTAACATGCCAGAATTTATCTTATTAATCATAGGATGTCTCTTCCTATTGTGAATGTTGATTGGGAGAGAAAAAATCCTAGGTGGGATAGTGTGCTCCGAACCCCTGAACCTGCGCATCCTGCACCTTGCAAACATTTCATTAGTGATCCAATGGGCTCTAGACTCCCACTCCCACCCCGTAAACATTTCCCTGGTGGCCCAATGGGCATCGCTTCTGCCTCTCAACTCTAAAGATGGGCGGGGGAGGGGCACACTGACCCACCAGGGAAATGTTTGTGGGATGGGGGGTGAAAGTGGGGTCCAGGACCCACCGAGCTAATAAGTAGGTGCTGTACTTCACCTCAAATGACCTTTTTGTTCCCAGACTGGAATTTTTACTCCATCTCTGAAATGGAATAAAGATTCTACATTAACAGGGAAATTAAAAAAAAAAAAAAAACATATGGGTCAGTCAAGCTTTTAACCATATGCACTCCACCGTCCATGGTCCAGCATCTCCCATTCCCCAACTGCCCCCCAACCCCCCATATATAATCTCCTCTAGCTTACTCTCTCAACCCTCTTCCCCTCCTTGTCCAGTATCTTCCTTTTTCTTTCACTCTCCAGATGTCCAGCATTTCTCCTTCTATACCCTCAGCCTTTTCTCTTCCTCCTGCTGCTGCTATTTGTACTCTACTTCTGTCTTCCTTCAAGTAGCGGCTACATCTGAAATAGACTCAGCGTGGCAGCGGGCCTCTGAGAATTCGCATACACTCAAGGCTTGTCCCCCTTTGACAGGAAGTTTGCATGAAAGGGTATGGGCTTGAGTGCACATGCTTGCTTTAAAACTTGCTGTCGTGCTGAGTTCTATTTATTTATTTATCTAGCCTTTCTTCTCATTTTTTCTCTATAGCTCCCCTCTCAGGCTCTCACTCCCTTTCCGAAGCCTCCCTTCTTCCCTGTGGTGTCCCTCAAGGCTCTGTCCTGGCACCCTTATTGTTTAATCTCTTCCTCACACCACTGGCCCTATGTATTCAGCAGACTGGTCTGTCCACATTATTCTCCACCGACAATATCATCATCATCCATCACACTAATCCACTTCACCCTGATATCACACCATTGAATGCATGCCTCACTCTTGTCTCCAATTGGCTATCCTCTAACTGTCTTCACCTCAACTCCGCCAAATCTTCAGCCACCTGGTTCATGTTTGGATTTCCTTGTCCCTCTCTTGCGCCAACCCTTGGCTGTTCCACGATCCCTGTTTCCTCTTTCAAATATCTAGGTGTCTTTCTTGGTTCCAATCTTTCCTTCAGAGACCACATATCACATCTAGGTAAGACACCCTACTTCTTCCTCCGCCAAATTCGATCCATCCGTCCGTTTCTATCCACCTCGGCTTTAACTACCCTCACGCTATCCATAGTTCTGTCACGATTAGACTATTGCAATTCCATCTTTGCCGGCATTACCAAAACTCAACTCCATCAATTACAACTTATTCAAAATACTGAAGCTAGAATTATTTCCCATGCTTCCCGCACTGACCATATTACTCCCCTACTGCTTCACCTACACTGGCTCCCAGTTGCCTATCGCGTTCAATTCAAGATATTAACTCTGGTCCACCGAGTCCTTTACACGCACACCCCACAATACTTAACTGATCTTCTCCATTTTCACACCCCCTCGCGTAGTCTCCGTTCCCTTCATATCAACCGCCTTCACCTCCCCTCACTGTCACATGCGCACCTACAATCCACTCGTCACTCTGCCTTCTTTTTCTGCGGTCCAGCTCTCTGGAACTCTTTGCCCACCACACTCCATTTAGAAGAAAATTACATCACATTTAGGTCCCTACTTAAGACGCACCTTTTCACCACTGCATACAACCTGCCGGCCGCATCCAATTGACCTGGTTTATCTATGTACATGTTTATCTTGTCATCTACTCGCTTTTGTCCTGATTTTTGCTCTTCCTTCCTTCTCTTTCCTATCCCGAATATGTAGTTCTTTTCCTGCTATGGGGCCCTGTGCCCCATCCCAATTTTGATTTATATATGTAAACAGCCCTGCTGTAACGAATGGCGGTATATCAAGCCAAATAAACCTAATCTAACCTAACCTTATATATCGCTTTTCCTACCATTCAAAGCAATGTACATTCAGGTATTGTATATTTATATTTTTCCCTTGTCCTGAAGGGCTCACAATCTGTTTTTGTACCCAAGGCAGCGGAGGGTTAAGTGACTTGCCAAAGGCCACAAGGAGCACCTATGGCACTAGAAACCCCAGTCCCACCGGTCCAAGATTGCTGTCCTCTAGCAGGATGCAGTTTACTTTAGATGCAGCAGTAGTTCAGGAGGAAGACAGAGGTAGCGTGGCAGTGGCGGTAGAGGGTAGGGTTGATGCTGAATACCATGGAGGGAAGAGAGAGGAAAGGAGACACACTGGGCACCTGGTGGGGGCAAGGGAGCCCAGGGAATGGGGAGATGCCACTGTCATGCTGCACCATTGCTGAATTTTGCCACCCTAGGCAGACACCTAGTCTCCCTGGTGGTAAAGCCAGCCCTGCATCCTGGCTCATTGGGGTGGTGGTTGGAGAGTCTGGGACCCACTGGACTACCAGGTAGGTTTGCCAAAAAGGGTCCTGCTTTTCACCTGAGAAGAGCCTTTTGCTCCTGTGCTGGAGTCAAGATTCCATGCCATCATGGGAAAAAAGTGCACTATAAACACTCCTACTACATTGGGAGTAAGATTAACATGAGAAAATTGGTAGTAAACCACTATGCTAAAGAACAGGCAACTACATTGCCCCCTGATGTGTCTCTCATATAACTCTTACCCCCTCCTTATAACTCTAGTCCTCTATCAGCTCGTTTTTCATTTCTAAGACCCTTTCCTGGTCAGTTTATCAGCTCCTTCACTGAAACTGCATGGCAGATCAAAGGTAGGGAACTTCTCCCTTTTGCTGTTGTTGGTCCTACCTCTTCTCCCTCAGTCCATTATTCTCTGGCCTGCCAATTAGCTGTGGAATGAGGGAGCAGTAGCAGAAGAGGTGTAAGCGTTTCTTTCCCTGTCTTCCTCCTCAGCCATGCAAGAGAAAATAGCCAATACTGGGGTGGTGATGCTGGCATTAGTGTGCGCCACGTCAGCACTGTCCCTTGCTCCGATTCCTTAGTCATTCAGTCAAAGATCTTTCTCTGCTAGGATCTCTCTCTGGTACAGCTGTACAGGTCCATTTCTTTTGGACTTGGCAGTTTCCTCCTGCTCTCTTTGGTCTCCAGCTCGTTTTGAACCAGGGCTGGGATCTGTTCCATGTGCCTTCATTTGCAACTAACTGAAATATTTTTTTCCTATTATGCCTGTGTGTATCTTTAATTATTATTATTATTATTATTATATAGCGCCACAACATATGAAGCGCTGTACAAACATACAAGAGAGAAGTCCCTGCTCATCATAGCTCACAATCTAATAAGACAGAATACAAAATAAGTTCCAAAATACAAATAACAAAATTTACAGGACAAAGTAAACAAAAATTGATGGAGAGAGTGGAGTGGAGGAGTGGCCTAGTGGTTGGGGCAAGGTACTTCAGGCCAGAAGGTTGGGGGTTCAAATCCCACTAGAGGACAGCAACCTTGGGCCGGAAGGACTGGGTTTTCTAGTCCCACAGGTGCTCCTTGTGGTCTTGGGCAAGCCACTTAACCCTCCATAGCCCATGTTCCCTGTAAAATAGTTATCTCCAAGTTATAATGCCCTGTTCAATGTAATTTCAGTTTGTTCAATGTAAACTGCACTGATGCAGAATAGCGCGGTATATAAGAGAATGTAAATAAATAAATAAGAAAGGGCAAGACAGGAACGAAAAGCAATAGTGAAGAGGTGGGATTTGAGTCTGGACTTGAAAATGGGCAGGGAGGACGCCTGGCACACAGAGATAGGAAGACTATTCCAAAGGGTGCTGCCAGTTGGAAGGGGCGAAGTCTGGAATTGGCAGTACGAGTAAAGGGCACAGATAAATGAAGACTATTAGAAGAGCGAAGTAACCGAAAGGGGGTGTAAGGAGAGATAAGAGACGAAAGGTACTGGGGGGCAGAAGAGTGAATACATTTATACTTTAGGAGGAGAAGTTTAAATTGGATACAGAGACGGAGGGAAGCCAATGAAGCGAGATGAGGAGAGGAGTAATGCAGGGTTCAGGGCAGAATGTGGTTAAGAGGTAATGGACCATTTTGTTCACCTCTGGGGCTGTGAAATTGGGAAGATGGGGAGGTTACTGCCAATGTCTTGCCTTTGTTGCTGCTGTCTTCTCTATGGGTTCTCGTGCCATTCAGTTCAGTGTTCAAACAGGGCATGGGTAAATGAAATCAAAATCTTTCCTAAGTGATATGTAAAATAAAAGTAAATGCAGCAAAAGCTGTTCTCTGAGGTAGACAGTTAAGCAAGTGAATTTAACAAAAACAGAATCTGCTTTTTGGATCTGCAATACCGAATCTTTTCCTCTATTAAGTATGCTGAGACAGGGTGGCCTTCTGGTAGGGACCTTTTTTTTTCTCTCTTTAGACTTGCTTAATCCTTCCTTCACATCTTTGGCTCTTGGAACCTCAAAAAATGTAATGTGTGCCTTCAAGTCAATGCTGGCTTCTGGTGACCCAGCAGCTCCTGGGTTTTCTTGACAATGTGACTCGAAGTAGATTGCCAGTTCTTTCTTCCAAGGCAATGGAGGGTTAAGTGACTTGCCCAAGGCCACAAGGAATGCTGGTAGGAATCAAAACCTGCTCTCTTGGTTACTAAGCCAGTGCTCTAGCCGTTAGGCAGCTTCTCCCTGCCTTGGGACCTCAAGGAACTTGTAAAGATACAGTAGCTTACCTAAAATAATATTCTTTCAGCCTCTTCCTTGAATTCGGTCACTTGGGAATACGTGTAGATAGATCCCCAAAAATATAATTCACTCTTCCTAGGCTGAGTCACCTGAAGATACTTGGTCAACCCAAAGCTCTCTGTTTTGTCTGTAAGCTACTTTGAGCCTTAGGATCCTCTGCTGTAATTCCAAGCACCCCTCTTTTGAACAATGACCTTCTCCAGGAAGGTCTTCTGATGTAGGAAAATTTCCTCAAATGTTGGTGGACACTTCATACCTCAGACCTGCTGATTGAAGAACAACACACAAGGCTGGCATGACCCACTCTGCAAACCATGCACTTGCATAGGGCAGCAATGCACAGTGGGCCAACCAGTTGAGTCTGTGCAGCAGTGGAATTATACAGCACTTCCTTTTGTGACAGGAAGAGTAGATAGAAGTCAGTGCCTTCTTTTTTTACCTTTCTGCCACTGTTCCTCTCCTCACCCACCTCCCTTCCACGAGAAGCACGGCTGCTCATTTTCTACACTCCTGCTATCTGCTGCCGCCTGCTTGAGATTGACCCTCACACAGGAATTTGGCATCTACGCACTGAAGCTATGTCCACTCCTCTTGCATGAGGATGGCAGGGGGGGATCAGGAGAGTAGAAAATAAGTGGTCTATACTACTGCTACTTGGAGGGGGAAGGAGAAGGTTGGCAGTGATTAGACAAAGAAGAGTGTAAGAAGGGAAAAAGAGGGCTCAAACCCCGCTGGCTTCTATCTATTCCTGCTGTCTCGGAAGGAGAATTATTCTGTACAAGGGCAGGACGGAAATAGAGAAGCCAGGCTCTGACCTATATTGAAGATTGCAGCAAAGAAGATCAAGTAGAAGTGAGAAGAAGGTTCTGGTAGCAGCCTCTTTGGAGAGGAACAGTTTGCCAGCAGATCACAATGTTTGGTAGTGGGGGAAGAGCTTTCCTTAGGGAGCAGTAGAAGAATATGTGGAGAGCCTTCCAGGGGTAGAGGTGATACAGGGAGAATTTTCCAGGGTTTAGAGGAGGGGGCGTGGGGACAGACTTCAGGGAATGGTGGAAAGCGTTCTGGATACTTAGAGGGAAATCCGAACTGGAATGAAGAGAGAGATGACCCAGGCAAAAGGAAGAGAGAATAGAGTGCAGGGGTTAAGGATAAGAGTTGAGAAGACATTGGCTTAAGGTGGAAAGTGAGAAAGAAATGAGGATGAGAGAGAGGGAAAGAGGAAGATGATTTTACAGTAGCTTTCTGGTTATGCAGGAAAGTAATGGAGGAGGAAAAGCGATAACTGGAAAAGAGAAAATAGGAAGAAGAATGCAGAAAGGAAAAGGAATGGGGAAAGATCAGGCAGGAAGAGGAGAAAGGAGAGCAACAAAGGAAAGCTAAATTTAATTTAATTTAATTTAATTAACAGTTTCTTATATACCGCATCTTCCCAAGATCAAATGCGGTTTACATAGAACAAGGTAACATAACAGACAGGTGTCTGTTTTTACAGTGAACATCTTAGAACCATAACAACTACATTACAATAATAGAACAAGCAAGAACTATTTACAGGGAACAAAATAAGTAACAGATACAGTGTTGTATGTGACATTTAAGGATAATAAGCATATAGAGTTTCACATCATTTGTCAATTCTAGTTTGGTTTATGGGGAAACTTACTTGGTATTATCCATTTTCTAGCAGGGGAGGTGTGTTTGGCAAAGATCCGTAGTATGATGTGAACAGGTGCGTTTTAAGTTTTTTGCGGAATTCTTTAATCTCTACAAGTGATCTTATTTCAACTGGAAGGGCATTCCATAGGGTGGGGGTAGCGTGTGAGAATGCCTTTTTGTTTGTTATCTTTCTGGATTTTATAAATTCTTTCGGAGTCCTTAATTTGTTTGTATGATCTCTCCTGTGTGAGTTATTAGTAGGTTGTTTAGTGATGAGGTTGGCTAGGGTGGGTGGTGCCATGTTGTTTAGAGTTTTGAAGGCAGTTGTAAGAGTTTTGTATATTATTCGGCTTTGTATCGGAAGCCAGTGTAAGTTCTCCAGTATCGGAGTGATATGTTGAAATGGGGGGACCTTCATAATGGTCCTGGCCGCTGCATTTTGTGCAATTTGTAGTCTTCTCAAGTTTTGTTTTGTTGTGCCTAGGAGTATTAGGTTTGCAAAGTCGAAATGAGGCGTGATTATGGCTTGTATTATTTGCTGGAAATCTTGTAGGTGCATTAGCGGGCGTAGCTGCTTTAGGATTTTGAGTTTGAAGTATACTTTCTTCGTTGTATTTCTTATATGTGTTTCCATGTTGAGATGTGTGTCAAGTATTACACCTAGATATCGTACTTCCTTTTTTAGTTTGATTTCTTGGTTTTGCAGAGTGATGTGTGTAGGGGGTAAGTATGAGAGGTTTCTTGTTACAATTAGGGCTTCTGTTTTTGCATGATTGATGTAGAGGTTATTTTCATTTAGCCATGTAGTTAGTTCATTAAAACACTCAACGAGTAATTGAATTGGTATATCGGGGATTGTAAATGGAATGTACATCATTATATCGTCTGCATATAAGTGATAGTAGACGTTGAATTTTTTAAATATATTACAGACATGCTTTATGTAGATATTAAATAGGAGGGCTGATAGTGCTGATCCTTGAGGGAGACCTAGTTCCTGGTTGTATGTCTTGGATGTAAGGTTGCCAATTTGTACTGTTTGTGTTCTATTGCTTAGATAAGAGGTGAACCAATTAAGTACAGTTGAATTTATTCCTATTTGTTTGAGTTTCTTAAGCATTAGAGAATGGCTTACGCTGTCAAATGCTGCAGAGATATCGATGAATAGGAGTAAAAATGCTTGCTTGGGATTGTCTATTCCTTTTACAAGGGTGTCAATGAGTACTGTTAAGAGTGTCTCAACACCATGGCGTGGGCGAAACCCATATTGTTGTTCATCAAGTGGGGCTGAAGTGTCTATGTGTTCTTGAGTCTGGATTTGTACAACCTTCTCTATTAGTTTTGCCATGAAAGGAATACTAGAAATGGGTCTGTAGGAATTAGGTGATGTTTTGTCAAGGGTGGCATTTTTGAGTATTGGGCGGATCAGGGCATGTTTTAGTGAGGGGGGTAAGTATCCAGTTTTAAGGGATAAATTGACTATAGGGAGTATGAATGAAGATAAAATTGGGAGAGTGTTCTTTAACCAAGATACTGGGCATGGATCTAGGTTGGATGTTGTTGTGTTTAGATTTAAAACAGTGTTCTTGAGTATATCCTTGGTTATAGGGTTGAATTCAGACCATTCATCTATATAGAGGTTTTGATATGTGTGTGTGGAGTTAGTTAAAGGTGGATGGAGCTTAGTTTTATTTATGTAGTAGTTGGCTAGGGTCTGTGGGGAGATTTCAGTAATATCATTGCTGGCGTTGTTAGGGTTACTCGTTAGTTTTTGTACAATTGAAAATAATTCTCTTGGTCTGTTTAATGATTTTGTTAGGATTGATGCATGGTAATTTTTCTTAGCATTGTCTATTGCTTCCTTATAATTTTTAAGTTGACTGTGGTATATCTCATTATTAATGGTAATTTTGCATTTACGCCATTTGACTTCTGCTTTTCTTAGTGCTTTTTTCATTTGTTTTAGTGTATTATTATACCAAGGGGCATTACCAACTCTGGTATGTATGTTCTTTCTGTTAACATATTTATTAGTAGCTGCGTTACTTACAGTTTTATGCCAGTTTGCTACCGATTCATCCAAGTCAAGTGGAGAGGTGTTTAGGTGGGGGATTGTTAAATCCAGAAACTCTTCTTCATTAAATTTTTTGAATCTTGGGGTTGGGACCTGTGTTGGTCTACTTTTGTCTGTTGTGATATTGGTTGTGATGTTAAAGTTAATAAGATGATGGTCTGACCATGGTATTGGAGTGCATTTGAGTGAGTTAGGATTAAAGGAATTGTAGATTGCTTCAGGGAGGAGGACAAGGTCGAGAATATTTCCTTTGTTATGTGTTTTAGTGTTGATTATTTGGTGAATATCCATGTCTATTAATGAGTCAAAGAAGAAGGTAGAATATGAAGCTGGCAGTGAGGGGAGGTTAAAGTCTCATTGAACAATTCAACAAAGACCACAAAGCACCAATCACACCAATCACCCCATAAGCCGATTTACACAAGACATGAACACTATAAGGACTTCACATGAACCAGCTACCAGCCTTTTCCAATCTATAAATGACCCCTGCATCCCCCCTGCTACCTGTATATAGCCCCTGTTCATAGTTCACAATGTATATAGCTTACCAGTTAATCATACACACTGCTCACCCACACCACACAAGTTGATGTATCCACTGCACATATTCACCCTCCCACTCTTGATTGTTTGATGTGCTAACCGCTTTGATTTAAAGATAAAGTGGTATATTAAATCCTTTTAAATAAATACAAATAAATATTTCCAGAAACGAACAAGTAGGTCATTGGGGGGGGGGGGTGGCAAAAGGGGTGATGATCAGTGGATTCTCTACATGGAAATTATTATAATCTACTCTAAAATACACTTAAAGGCACATTTTACCTTAATTATTACCAAAGAATATTTCAAACCTAATAAAGACAAAGTTCTAATGTATCCATTCCAAAGGAAAGGAAGAGAAAATGGAGGGAGAGCTAAAGTAGATAAGAGAAATAGAGGACAACAAAGAAACAAAAAAAGAAAAGGAACGGACCAGACCAGAGAGTGAGAAAAAAGAGACACTGAGCCAGAAAATCAAGACAGACACCAAAGGTTGGAAAGAAACTATTTTATTATCTGATATTGAATATTGTAAAATATTTTGGGATGCAGTTCAAAATGAACATGACACTCACACAGAATTTGCATGTTTGATTTTAACTGATTTGAATTTGTTTGTGAATTATAAATTCTTATGTATATAGAAAACTACTAGCCCATTATGCTTTTTTATTAGGTTTGAAATATTCTTTGGTAATAATTAAGGTAAAATGTGCCTTTAAGTGTATTTTAGAGTAGATTATAATAATTTCCATGTAGAGAATCCACTGATCATCACCCCTTTTGCCACCCCCCCCCCCCCCCAATGACCTACTTGTTCGTTTCTGGAAATATTTATTTGTATTTATTTAAAAGGATTTAATATACCACTTTATCTTTAAATCAAAGCGGTTAGCACATCAAACAATCAAGAGTGGGAGGGTGAATATGTGCAGTGGATACATCAACTTGTGTGGTGTGGGTGAGCAGTGTGTATGATTAACTGGTAAGCTATATACATTGTGAACTATGAACAGGGGCTATATACAGGTAGCAGGGGGGATGCAGGGGTCATTTATAGATTGGAAAAGGCTGGTAGCTGGTTCATGTGAAGTCCTTATAGTGTTCATGGCTTGTGTAAATCGGCTTATGGGGTGATTGGTGTGATTGGTGCTTTGTGGTCTTTGTTGAATTGTTCAATGAATAGGGTGGTTTTTGTCAGCATACAGCATGACATTATGCCTAGCATAGGTTTCATGGCTTTTCCCAGACCTTGGCCTGCAGGCAGCTCTGACACCCTGGTGATGTCAGATAGGACGTCTCCAGACTTGATGGGCTTAGCATGCCTGATGAGATTAGTCTGCAGGACAACAGCCCCTCCTTGCTAATCAGATAACAGACCTCAAACAGACCAACGTATGACAAAGGGAGGTGCTGGAAAAGGAGAACTTCACTATAAATACAGAAAAGGACAAAAATACTCTCTCTTCCTATTCATTGGACACTTCTTACTATGAGACTCTGACACACACTTCTCTTTTACCCCCCCCCCCTTTTCTCTCTCTCTCTCTCTCTCTCTCTCTCTCTCTCACCCAGGCACACACATTGAGTCATTGGTATACACAGAAGCAGTTCGGTAACCACTATATACCTCTGTTCTGTACCCATGTAAGAGGCCTATTTCCATATAAAAAACTTTTTTTTAAACCACACTAGTTTGGTTGTCTTGTTGTACTACAAGCCCTACTGCCTCTGCGAAGTGGACCCAGGACCAACAGGAGAGTAACCGAAAGTAGGAAGCGGCAAAAGGTTACATTTATGGGGGCTCATCTGGGACTTAATTCTTTTATTTCAGTTGTTGATTTTAGAATATCTGGGTGGACATTCCAAATAGGTGTAGCAAGAGAGACGGCTCGCATGGATGTGGATTTGTTGGTTCTTGTGAATAGAGTAGGTGTTGGTATGTTGTTTTTGGTGCTACTTCTGTCTGGTCTTTTGCTTGCTTTGGTTTCGATGAGTTCTTGTAGTATTCCTGCTGACATTGTTTTTAATTTTGAAGATGGTGAGTGCTGATTTATATTTTGCCCGTGAGGAGATTGGTAGCCAGTGCAGATCATGTTGTATTGGAGTTATGTGGTCTTGTATTGAAGCGCTAGCAATAATGCGGGCAGCGGTGTTCTGGACTATTTGTAGTGGGCGGGTGGTTTGTTTAGGTAGACCTTGGAATAGGATGTTACAGTAGTCCAACACAGGTGTAATGATGGCCTGGCATACTGTGTGGAAATGTTCTTTATTGAGGAGGGATTTTAGTCTCTGAAGTGTTGCGAGTTTGAAGAAGGCTGTTTTGGATATCTTGTTGAGGGTAAGCTGCTTGTCTAGAATCACTCCAAGATATCGGATTTTGTCTCTTATTGTGATCGGTATATTGGATATGTTGATAGAAGTAGGAGGAATGAATGTGGAGTCTCTCATAATGATTGCTTCAGATTTTTTTTATGTTGATGATGAAGTTGTTGTTAGTAAGCCAGGTTGTTATTTCATGGATGCAGATTGATATAGTGGTGTAGTCTGGGGAATCCAGTTGAATAGGGGTATATGCCATGATATCATCGGCGTATATGGCATATTGTATCTTGTATTTGTTAAATATTTTGCATATAGGCTGAATATAGATGTTGAAGAGAAGAGCTGAAAGTGATGAGCCTTGGGGAACTCCTTGAGTGGTACTGAAGGGTGCTGAGGTGAGGTTCCCAGATTTTACTTTCTGTTGTCTATCTTCGAGGTATGATTGAAACCATTTGATGGTGGTATCTTGCAGACCAATCTCCATTAGTCACTTCAAAAGGATGTGATGGGAAACTGTGTCGAAGGCGGCTGATATGTCGATAAATATTAGTATGAAGCCTTGCTTTATCTTGTCTATTCCTTTGATTAGGTTGTCGAGTAGATGTATGAGAAGTGTCTCAACACCATGTTTTGGACGAAATCCGTGCTGGTGGGGATCAAGTGGGGCAAATTCGTCAGTATGATCTTGGAGCTGTCTCTGTACAATTTTTTTGGTTATTTTTGCCAGGAATAGGAGGCTGGTTATTGGGCGGTAGGTTGAAGGGTCAGTGCTATTAGGTGAAGTGGTTTTAGGGATGGGGCGGATAGTAGATTTCTTGAATGCTTTGGGCATGTAGCCCTGAGTGAGAGAGGTGCTTACTATCTTTTGGATGATTGTGTTGAGTTCTTCTTTGGTGGATTTAATCCAAGTCACCGGGCAGGGGTCCGATGGGAGAGGTGGTGGTGTTTAGGGCAGTGATGGTTTGTTCTATTTGTTTAGTTGATGGGATGCAGACGTTCTTCCATTGATTGGTAGCTGTAGAGCCATCTTCAGTTGCTGTGTCCATAAGACAGATGTTCTTTTGGGTTGTGGTGGTACTATTCTTGGCTATTAGATAATCAGCAAAGGTTTATGGGTGCATCTTGCTTTTGTCTTTCATGGTCGGGTCATTTGTTAGGGTCCGAACGATGTTGAAGAGTTCTTTAGGTTTATTACAGGCTTTTAGTACTAGGTTTGTGTGGTATTGTTTGTTTGTTAGGTTATTGTAGTCTTTTTGCTTCTCCCGGTATTGTTTCAAAGTAGTTTGATTTGTTCCGTCTCCAGAGACGTTCAAGTTGTCATAATTTTCTTTTGGATTCTCTTATTGTGTTAGAATACCATGGGGTAGATCTGGGCCTGTTTTTGTTGTGGTGTGAATTCTTTCGAGGTGAGTTGAGATGCGGCAAAGATGGTGGTATTCCATGCGTTGATGGCTTCGTCCAGGTCGATGAAATCTTGGGGTAGGGACTGCACGGTGTCTTTGAGGAAGTGTTCTTTGTTAAAGGCTTTGAAGCGTCTGGTTGGCTGTTCAGTTTTATGAGCTTCCTGTTGGGTATTGTGTTGGAGCTCAAATAATATGGCATGGTGATCTGACCATGGTATGAGGGACAAGTGCCCTTTTCATTCCCCAGAAATCTAGTGACCTTATTGTGACTCCATTGCACATGTAAAAAGTGTTCAAACCATCAAGTTATTGTGGGGAAAATAATTTGCACAGGACAGCTGCCGGTTTAGTATGGCAAGGTCCTCCAAACCGTGCTAACTGCATAGGGACATGCCAGGAATGCCCCAAACAAATAGTGCAGATATGCCACATCTCCCCTGCTAACTTACAGCATTTGGAGCATGCTAGGCTGCCAAAAATTAACGCACTTTAGTAAATATGCCCCTTAACGAGTTACTTTAATGGAAGTTAAAATACCATCCATGTTAAAAACTGCTAGTAGAAGACCAACTTTAAAGGATCGAAAGGAATTAGCAAGTGATTGTTCAAATTATCACCCAATTAGTAACTTGCCTGTGTTAGCAAAGTTGATAGAGAGAATTTTGCACATATACTTAAATGAGTGTGTAGCTATCCATCAAATATTAGATCAACAGCAGCATGGATTCTGAATTTTTTCATTGTACAGAAATACTGCTATTTGCATTGCTGAACATCATACTGATACCTTTGGTGATAGCATCGATCACATTCTTCTCTTCAGGTTAGCTGAGGCTGGAATAATGGGCATGGTTTTATAGTGGTTTGAATCATTTTTAGAAGGAAGAAAACAATGTGTTAAAGGGTGCAAGTTCTGATTGATATCAAATGTCTAGTGGAGTTCCACAGGATTCATTGTCTGTCACCCTTCATAATATTTATACAACACCTTTATGCTGTTGAGGCAGTTGGAAATAGAATATATACCCTTGTGCAAATTAATTAAAACAAACCAAATTTTTTAATCTTTTCAGCCTACGAATTGTATATGCATTTGTTTGACTTTTTTTTAATCAATTGGGTTAAATCATCACATATGAGATGTTTCATCATTATTTGTGGATTTATGGGTTAAATGACGTAATAGATGACGTGATATGACATAGTAATGACTTATTGTGTATGCGACTATAATATCAGCCAACATTGCATTAGATTTTCTTTCGTGTGTATTCTTAGTTAATATAACCATTGTGCATAATGGACGCAACACCCAGAAAACGCACAAAGGATGGTGCACGAAAATACTGGGAAGACCTACAGGGATATAGTAAGTATTGTTGGTGTCAGTCTCACAACCGTCAGTTGTGTGATCAAATCTAAAAAGGAGACAGGATCCATCTCACCTAAACAAAAGGGAAATTGTGGTCGTAAGAGGAAAACCACACCCAGACACGACAACTGTGTTCTCGGAATAAATAGAAAAGAGATTTAGAAGAAAAAGGTATAACAGTCAGTTCTTTCAAAATTTGCAGATGACATTTGGAAGTTGATCGAAAAGCACGACAACCTCTGAAGAATAACTTGACAAAGGTTATGAAAGAGAAGCACTATAAATGGGGACTGAAACATAGAGTGGACTAAAGAAGATCGAAGAAAAGTAATATTCAATGATGAAAATCATTTCTTCATCCAGGGCCAAAGAAGCCAGCATGTTCGGTGTTCACCTGGAGAAAAGATTTGTGATACCCCATATCAACCAAAATGTGAAACGCCCCCAAAAGATGATGTTCTGGGGGTGTTTCAGTTATTATGGAGTCGGCAGCTTGCATCCAGTTGAGGGAATGATGCATTCACAACAATACGTTGATGTTCTCCAAAGAAGAATTGTTCCAGAGCTAGAGAAGACATTTCCTGATGGATCTGGCATCTTTTTGCAGGATCTTGCCCCATGCCACACATCTAAATTGGTGAAAAGTTGTTTTTAAAAGAAGCAAATAAAGGTACTAGACTGGCCAGGAAACTCTCTGTATTTAAACCCAATAGAGAATCTCTGGTCCATTTGCAAACTTTGCCTTCGTAGAATGGACTGTACGACAAAGGAGAAGCTTATTCAAGCTCTGATTCCAGTCTGGTACAGGGATCCAAAAATTGTTTCAGACTGCTCGAAATTAGTGGACTCCATGCCAAATCATGTCTAGATGCTGGTAAAAAACAGAGGAGGTCATATATTTTTTAATATCTTTATTTAACTTTTCAACAATAATACATATAATGACAGAACATTAATGTACTAAAGTACAAATCATACCTAACAACCCAACCACCCCCTACCCTCCAGAGGCCATTAACACAGCCATAATTGTGTCTAGACATATCTGACAACAGTTGAGTGTAAAGCATAGGTGCAGTACAGGTGTAGAACAATAATTTTGATATCTTTTACAAATTATCACAACGTGCTGCAGCCACAAAATCCGTCAGAGCTTTCCACTTAAGCTGATCAGTATGGCTATGCACCATACCTTTTCTGGGCATTTGCTTGTATTTACTATACATGCATACTTGATTCCACCATGCATACCAGTTGACATCGAAAGTGTGTTTCCAGTTGACAACTATTAAGCATATAGCTACCCCTAGCATAAAGTCTAGTAAAAAATAATTTTCTTTTCTGAGGAGAGGGATATCCGCAGCTGATCGGAATTCCAACATTGCCCAAGTGAGAGGAGTCCTAAAGTCTAAAATAATTGGCATCCGTTCCCACACATGGGACCAAAAGGTTTGCACACATGGGCAGCTAAGAACTATATGATCTAAAGTGCCTATATTCTTCTGGCAAGACCAACATTTATTATTGGCAGTTCTGTCCCACTTGGCAGCTCTAATTGGAGTGTAGTAAGCTCTATGGGCAAAAAAGAACAGTATCTGAGTGATAGAAGCAGACTTAAATGTTCGAGTTTGTTTTATCCAGAGTTTTCCCCATTTCCGTGAAGAGAGGGTAACCTCCGTATCGTGTTCCCATATCCTATGTAGGCCACATATCTGTGGGCGAGTATAACGGGTCATTATTTTATAGTAGGAGGAGGCAATTCCTGTTGCCTGCATGGCTTGCTGAATCATATGGGCAATCCCCCCTTCCTCCGCCAGAAGCTTAATATCTACCACAGATTTCTCAATGCAATGTCTAAGTTGTAACCATTGGAAATATAGTGATCCCGGGAGGCTGAATTCCCGTTGCAGGCTGTCAAATGTTTTCCACATGCCGCTCTCAACTAATTGCTCAATAAACCAGATTCCTCTGGAATGCCATTGACTCCAGGCGATCACCTTTTTTTGAATCTTAGAGGGGATTGTACCACAGGGGAAGAAGACTGGAGAATTTTTTCTCGTGGCCAAGAGCTTGTGCTAAGGTTAGGAATGCCTTTTGTGTGTCCAATACCATCTGGGGGACACCTTTACTTAATAGTAGCATACCGGGGAGAAACTTCATAGGAATGGGGGCTACTAAATTTCCCTCCAGCGTTAACCAGACTGGGCTTTGATCTGTAAGCTGCTCTATCCATCTAGAGCCTTGCTTTAATAGGAAAGCAGTATGATACGACTGAAAGTCTGGGAATTTTACCCCCCCACCCCACCCTTCCTCCTTGCTGGATTTAAGTTTTCTAAGAGCTATTCTGGGAGGTTTATTGTTCCAGAGGAACTGACTTAAAATCCTCTCCATCTGTCGATAGGTACGTGCTGGCAAATAGCTCGGCAACATCTCTAATATGTAATTAATCTTTGGGACAATGATCATTTTGATTGTCTCCAATCAACCCCACCAGGACAGCGCCAAAGGAGACCACTTGGAGGTCATGGTCTGAATTTTGGTTATCATATCCCTAGCATTAAATTTAATCGTCTCCTCAAGTGAATAGCAGTATTGCACACCCAAATATGTAATCATTTCTGATTCCCATACAAATGGAAATTGCAGCATCTCACCTTTATGCATGTGTGAGTTTAACGGGAAAGCTACTGACTTTGACCAGTTGATTTTGTATCCCAACAACTGAGAATATTGATCTATTAGTCCAAGTATGTTTGGCACTGAATCAGGGGTAGTAAACAGCAGGTCATCGGCGTACGCTGAGAGTTTAATTTCTTTATCAGCAATTGATACCCCATGAATCTTTGGATTCTGCCGCAATAGAAGTGCCAAAGGTTCCAATACAAGATTAAATAGTATCAGGGATAAAGGGCATCCTTGGCGAGTGCCTCGACTCAGCTTAATGTCCTGGGATCGGATAGCATTAACACAAATATTGGCAATGGGTTGAGTATACATTACCTTAAGTAAGTTAAGAAAGCCCTTCCCGAAGCCAAACCAACTAAGGACAGAGAACATAAATGACCATTCCATATGGTCAAACGCCTTCTCAGCATTTAAAGATAGTCCTACTAGAGGTCTGTTCACATTCTCTGCGCCGGATAATATGTGGCATAAGAGTCTGGCGTTATCAGCTGTGGACCTGCCCTCGACAAACCCATATTGATCCGGGTGGATCAACAGGGGGATCACATTTGACAAGCGGCGAGTCAAGACAGTTGCATAGATTTTATAATCTGCATTTAACAAAGATATGGGTTAATAATTGCTTACCACTTGAGGGTCCCTTCCTGTTTTTTCCAGGACTATTACATTTGCTGAAGCAAAAGCACCTTTATTGGGTGAAGCGCCTGCTCTAGGGATTGGAAGTATATCTGTAAGGGGTGGCCCAGTTCTTTGGAGAAGGATTTGAAAAACTCTGTGGGGAGCTCGTCTGGACCATCTGCCTTACCAACAGCCAGGGAAAATCTAAAGCCTGACATATTTCTGCAATGGAGATTGGGGAGATTAACTCACCGGCTACCTCCTTGTCTAATGTTGATCTCTGTATACCGGCTAATAGACTTTTGAACGCCTCTTGTGAGAATTCTGTTTCCGAAGTATATAGATGGGCAAAAAAGGATCTAAAGGTTTCAGCTATTTCAGCATCTTTCACTAAGAGGTTCTGATTTTGAAGATCATGCAATGCCGTTATTCGGCTGACATCTTTACAGGCTCACAATGCATTAGCGAGGAGCCAGCTGGATTTGTTACTTTCCCAGTAGTAAACACTTTTGCACTCCTAATATTTTGCGAGGCTTCATTTGAAAGAAGCGTGTTATACTTAAATCTCAGTCGCTGCAAGCGTAAAAGGATACATGGATCAGACCGCTTGGCTAAAATGCGCTGTCCAACCTTTTATCTGTGATTCCAAAGCATCTAGCATCACCTTATTCTTTCTTGCCTGGTGGATACCAAACCTGGTTATAGTAGCTCTAATGGAGGCCTTGAAACCTTTCCACCAAGCCCAGCCCGAAGTAGCCTGAGGGGAATTAAATTTAAAATATTCAGCCACAGCAGCCTGTATTCTCAGCCGATGGTCTAAATCATCTAATAAGGATCTATCAAAAAAACATCTCATAGGGGTGGGATCTGTTCTACCATCTTGCAGTACCATGGATATAGCCGTGTGATCCGAAATATGAGCCGAATGTATGCTGCTTGTTACTATCTTGGAAATCAGTACCTTAGAAACCAGTAAAAAGTCAATACGTGATAAGGACTGGTGTGGAGGGGAAAAGAAGGCAAACTATCGGTCTGCAGGGTGTTGTAGATGCCAGATATCCACCAGCCCAGCTTCTTGTATCAAGGAAGAAAGGGTCACCTGAGCCCTAGCAGATTTAGAGGTTTTAGGGGGTTTCTTGTCAGTTAATAGGTCTAAAGTAAGATTGAAATCTCCCCCCCCCCCCCCTAAAATTATTGGCGTAGTAAGCACCGTATGTACCTCTTCTGCTAAGGAGTTGAAAAATTCTGGGCTCTCCGAATTAGGGGCGTAAATGTTAATAAGGGCCAGATCTAACTCTCCCATCTTAATAAGGGCTTTTGCCCATCTTCCCTCTGTTTGAACGAGTTTGTATCACCTTTGGGGCAAGTGATTTTCTAACTAAGATGGCCACACCATTGCGCTTGTGAACTGCTGCTGAATAGGCCACTAATGTAAAGGACTTTATGCTAAGTTTCAGAGATTCCTTCATGTTTAAGTGTGTCTCTTGTAGGAATAAGATGTCTACCTTTTCCTGCCGCCCATAAAGAATTATTTTCTTCCTCTTTATAGGGTTGTTAATACCCTTCACATTTATTGATAGAATTTTAATGCCCGCCATTTCAGTTAACTAGCAATCTTGTGTAAACCAAAAGGCTGGGTGCATCATCTTCATTTGTCCAATTCAGCCAATGCCCTTTTCTTGTTCCAACCTTTATAACTTCCATTAAAGAACAACACATGATCAATTTATCTGAACTGCACTTCATTCTATCAGTTGACCCAACTAAGCTAACAACAAAATCAGTTGTTACACTACTGGACCCTGGAGGGGGTATATAAACCTTCAAAACTACTGGGTGAACCCAGAGTGAGTAAGATAGGCACAGAGGGGCAATGTTATCCAGGAGCCTTAACTCCACCACCATTTTTAACATAGATTGTTATTACGCAATTAGTATTGATTACATCCCCTGCTAACCCCATCCAACAGAGGTGTGACATAACCTTATAATGCTGGTTGATATTTATGATCTTACAATGAGCCACACTCAAATGTTCCTTACCCACAAGAAGACATAGCAAAACAACAACTGTTACACTTTTTAGTTACACTGATTATAAAGTTCCAATTCCTAGCTCATTGGATGAGGGCTAATTGCATCTCAGACCATAGAGAAACTCCCCATTCTGGAGGCTTTTCACCTCATCTGAGACAATTCCTTATCTTCCAGATGTATTCTGAAAGCCTCAGGGTCATCAAAGGTTTTTGTTTGGTTATGTAATGTAACCCTCATCCGGGCAGGGTACATCAGCCCAAACCTCGCTTGCAGCTGCTGTAGCCGAGGCCTCAGTGCCAAGAAGCTTTTCCTTCGGTCGACAGTGCTTTTGACAAAGTCCGAGAAAAAGAACAGTCTGTGGCCCTCAAATTCCAAAGGGGAGCATGTGCCTGCCGTCTCTATGATATGGACCACCTGTTGAAACCGCAGAATTTTCAGGATAATTGGCCTTGGTCTTTTGTTATTAATCTGAGTTTGTGAGGGGACCCGGTGCGCTCTCTCTATTTCAAACGGGAGCTCAAACGAAAGTTTCAGCACTGAGGGAATCGGCTTATGTAAGAACGCAAACATGTCCTTTCTCTCAGCGCCTTCCAGGACTCCCACGATGCGCACATTATTCCTGCGGGTTCTGTTTCCATCTTCAACATCCCTCTGAAGCGCTTTTATTTGTACAGCTTGTTTGTCAACTAGCCGTAGCCACTCCTCGTGTACAGCCAGTATTTGTTCTGTCTCAGTGGAGCGTTTCCATGCAATTTCTCATTGCTCCGATGTCGTCCTGCACTGTCGTCAGTGACTCACCATTTGCCCTGATCGCCCATACCTCAGCTAGGAGCTCTTGTAGGGCCTCTGGGTCGCATGCGGCCACCATCTTTTGTGGGGAAAGGGGCTCCATTTTTGAACATTTTGCAGTTTTGCATAGTGAGGAAATCCAAGCGTGTTTGTTTAGGCCCGGACATCTCCCAATGTCTCTGTTCCTCAATCCAGCTATTTCACACCTGAATTGGTGGTGTTTACACAGGATTATTGTCAGGCCCCTCTGGAGCATTAGCTCTAGACCTCCATCTTGCTTGGCTTCAGGCTCCGCCCCCAAGGAGGTCATATTATTTACTAATACGTAGCTATTAAGATTTTCAACGGAAATTCCAGTTTTCAATTATTTTTCAGTTTGTTTCAATTAATGTGCACAAGGGTGTAGGTTATGCAGATGATTTTGTGCTTCTACCACCTTTTCTGATAGGTGAATATTTTTCTAAAGCAGTTTGAGAAAATCATAATGAAGTGGTTTAGAGAAATGGAATGAATAAAAAAAATGAAACACTAATAGTGCATTTTACTACAGACTATTTTCCTCCAAATAAAATAGTGATTTACAGTGTAACAGTTTCTATGAAACAAAAGGTTTGCCATTTGGGAGAGATTTTAGATACCATATTTTCATTATGGCAGTAAATTAGTCAAGTTTTACAAAGGATATTTTATAAAAACAATTTGAAGACCTACTGGGTACACTAGATGGGCCATGCTGGTCTTTATCTGCTATCGTTCATTATGTTACACAATTGGAGTCACAGGATTTCCAACTAGTAGTACAGACAATGGTGATGTCCCATTTAGATTATTGTAGTCCATTGTATGTAGGTTTTGCCAGAGACAAGCATAAAGCCATTATGAATTGCCCAACATGCTGTAGGAGGCCTAAAGCGAATGTATCATGCGACTCCTATATTGATGGAATTATATTGGCTGCCGGTTAAGCATTTAAAGAGGCTGTGAAACCTAGCTATAATACGTTAGATTGTATATGGGAATTTGGATAATAAGCTAACCTTTTTAAATGAGAAAAATGCATCAACATGAAGGTTATGCTCTTCTCAGCAAGTATTATGTTTCACTTGTACCAGGAGAAATTTGCATGGAGAATATGTATTTGACTTTTAAAAAGAAATTGAAGGCATATTTGTACATAATACGTATGACAATGAAAGCTTTTAGATTTTTAGTGTAAGTTTTTAGGGTTTTTTAGTTATGCATATTTAAATAATTTGATATTCACGGATGTGGTATTGGAGTGAATGTATGAATTGTTGGAATGTTTGGCTGGAAGCCGCTTTGGAATGTATGGATAGGCAGGGAATATTTTCTTACAAATAAAATGAAATGACAGCCTAATTTTAGCTGACTATATTTAGGAAATTTTCAGCTAAACCTAACTGGCCAGTTTTTTAGCTGAAATGCTCCGCTAAATGTAGTCTGTCATAATGTGACTAGCTAGCTTTAGGACAGCCATGTGTGCAGCTGGGATCTACACCTAACCTTAGCAAGTAGGTAGTGAAGATCACTAAACTAAAGCTGGAGCCATCCCTTTTTTCGCATGATCACTGCCAACATGGGTTCAGAGAATATCATGGAGTCGAGACCCTCCTCACTAGCCTTTTCAACAATATCATCACAGGCATTGATAACATCCGACAAGGTTTTGTGCTCATCTTCTTGGACATCGCCGCGGCGTTCGACTCAGTGAGTCACGAACTCCTCCTCGGTCGACTGAAAGAGAAGGGCATCTGCAACACTGCGCTTGAATGGTGCAAGTCTTATCTGGATGGAAGATGGCAATATGTGAAATTCGGATCAGAGGAATCAAAACGCTTCCATCAAAAACAAGGGGTGCCTCAAGGGTCCTCGTTGTCTTCTCTCCTATTCAATATATACATGCAACCCATCTGCAATATCATTAGGTCTTTTAACGTGAATTGTTTGATATATGCTGATGACATACTCCTATACATGCCATGCTCTACAGTTCAATTGGACCTGACACCACTGATAGATTGTTTCAATGCAGTCTCAGAATGGCTCCAATCTCAAAACCTCTGCATTCAACACAAGAAAACGGAGGTGCTTTTCATCGCCAGAGACCCCAACTTTATTCCTCCGTCCCATGTAACGGTCAAGGAAGCTGACTTACAAACGAAAGAAACAATAAAATACCTTGGAGTCACTTTGGACCAACGTCTAGATATGAAACACCACATAAGCAATATAGTCAAAAAGCTGTATATTTAAAAATCCGTTCACTCAGGCATTTGCGCTCCCTATTGGACCCAGACGATTTCCGGACTATATATCAAGCGCTAATCCTACCACACTTTGACTTTGCAAATGCCATCTTACAAGGTCTCCCTCAATCTACACTGAGCCCATTACAGCTGGCCATGAATGCTGCAGCAAGGGTCCTCTACGGAGCCTCCAGAAGTGACCACGTGACTCCTATTCTCAAGCAGCTGCACTGGCTCCCGATCCATGGAAGGATCATCTTTAAAACCCTACTACTCTCATTCAAGGCAATCAATGGTATTTCATCCTCCACACTCACATAACTTATCCACTCAGTGCCCCCCAACAGATCCAGAAGAGCAACAGTTGTAAACCTACTAATAACCCCAAAGGCATTGACAAAATGCAACATGACAACGGCAAACAGAGCTTTCAGTTTCTACGTCCCCAAATTTTGGAATGCGCTACCATCTGACATTCGGGCCATTGTAGACCTAATTCAGTTCAGGAAGGCACTCAAATACCACCTTTTCCTCCAATACTATTCAGTCAACAACGAAATCTAGATATCCCCATCTAAGAAATAACCACCTATTTTTCCTTATGTTAGTGTTACTCCAATCTTGTGCCGTGTAATTATTTCATGTATATAGTTCACCCCTGTTATCCAAGTTTGTACTCCTGTTCTTTGTAAAACCAAACAGCTTGTTGTTATAGTAATTGTGTTATAACGTAAACCGCGCTGATACCGAATAGTGCGGTATATAAGAAATTATAATAAATAAATAAATGGTGAAATTTGGCTGCTTGGTGAATTTAGTGGACTAGGGTGGACTGTAGGTGGTAGAAGAATTTTTTAAAAGCCGAGCTTTTACTTGCTATCTTTGACCTTTTGAAAATCTATTCCTTAAATGTTAGTCTGCTGAATTAATTGTTTTGAGTATTTTTTTTTTAAGTTCAGTGCTGATTCCATTCTATTATGATGTAGTACATAATGACAGATAAGGATGACAGCATCCATCTAGTTTTCCCTCTTTTCATTCCTTGTGTGGTACTATAGACGCTAGTTGACCTTTGGCTTTCCTTTCATATCTTTGTAACTAGGGGGTCTTCTGGGCTTATCTCCAACCTTTTCCTCTTTCATTACTGGCCTCAGAGGACAGTATAGCAAGGTTACTTACCTGTAACGGGGGCTCTCCGTGGACCGCAGGATTTCGTCAGCCACACATGGTGACGTCCTCCGGGCGGCTCCAGGTTCGGAAGTGCTCTCAAATTTCTCTAGTAGCCCACCTCCCGGTTCCGCCCCCTAGCCAGGCCAGTTCCTTTTCCAAGCTTGACAACAAGGCTAGGGAGCGGACCATCAGGCGGACCTCCTCCAGGGGAGGTGGGAGGGAGCGTGTGGCTGACTCATCCTGCTGTCCACGGAGAACCCCCGTTACAGGTAAGTAACCTTGCTTTCTCCATGGACCGCAGGATTTCGTCAGCCACACATGGTGACTCCCTAGCTGCGTGCAGCGCGCTGAGGTGGAGGAGGGAGGCATGAAGAGAGAACTACGGTAGTTGAGGTAGACTTTTAATGGAACAGAGCCAATCGTGCATAAGTGCAAGCAACACAATGACAGTGCAACAGGTGCAAAAAAATTGTGCAACCGTGAAGGATCAGAACAGTGCAAAACGTTAACAAGTGCAAGATAAGAACAGTGCCACATGGAGGCATGAGCATTGAGGTGCATCAGAGCCCAGGTATATGCCCTAGGGCCAGTCATCACGGAGCGGCCGGTGGGGTCCGTAGGGCGGTGGCCAGGACCGCGCTGCCAAACGCCGAGTCCTCCTGGGAGCGGAGGTCGAGGCAGTAGTGCTTCTGGAACGTGTGGGGAGTTGGCCACATGGCCGCCTTACAAATGTCGGTTAGGGGGACCGACCACAGGTTGGCAAGGGATGAGGTCATAGCCCGTAGACGATGAGGACCTATTCTGCTATACGCAGGAGGCAACCCAATGGGAAAGGGTCCGCTTGGTGACCGGCAAGCCAGGTCTCAGAGGGCCATAGGAAACGAACCGTTGTTCGCCCTTGCGGGCGGATAGCGCCCTGGCCAGGTAGATACGGAGTGCACGCAGGCATTCCAGAGTGTGCAGACGTCAGTGCACACAGGCAGTCCAGAGTGTGCAGATGTCGCTCCTCCTCGGAGTGGTGGGGTTCCGGAGCGAAGGAGGGAAGCTCGATAGATGATTGACATGGAAGGCCGATGGCACCTTGGGTACGAATCTGGGGTTCGTACGCAGTGTAGTTGCGTGTAAGGGGGGGGGGGTGTGCCACTAGCGCCTGAAGTTCCCAGATCCTCCTGGCAGAGGTGGTGCCACCAAGAATATGGTCTTCCGTGATGAATTTCATATCCGCGGCGAGCAGAGGCTCGAAAGGGGCCAGGGTTAGGGGGTGAGGTTGTGGAGGACTACCCCGAGGTCCCAGGGAGGAACCGGGCCCCAACCGAGGGCCGAAGGTTCGCTAGGCATTTCATGAAGCGAGCCGTCAGAGGAAGCGTCACTAAGGAGTCGGCACCTTCAATAGGGGCGTGTAGAGCCGCAATAGCTGAAGATGTACTAGGATAGACTGGGTCTTGAGGCCGAGGTCAGAGGGAGGGAGCTGAGGTACTGCAAGCCCTCTAGTAGCACCCCAGAGGCTGAACCTCTTCCACTTGAGGCCGTATGATTTTTGGGTTGAAGGCCTCCTGGCCGTAAGGACCACATCCTGTACCTCCGTGGGAGTTCGAGGGGGGGGGGGGGCCAGGTTCACCCTCTCAATGCCCGGGCAGATAGCGACAGGGTCTTGAGATTGGGGGGCCTTGTTAACCCTGAATTCTGCATCAGGAGGTCTGTATACAGGTGCATCCTGTGTTAGGACTCTCAGTAGTGGAAACCACATCTGGCGTGGCCAGTGGGGAACTACAGGAATGAGTTGTGCTTTCCGGTTGCCGTGACACGGACGTGGGAGTGTCAGAAGCCCAGCCCTAGAGGAGTTCCCGTATTAGCCGGCAGAGGGCTAGCAGGGGGGGGATGTTGCGAGTCAGTTGAGGGCATTTAGTGACATGTCTGGCTATCCATGCCGACGCTAAGCGCTGCTGAGGATGGCATACTGATGGGAGTACGGCAGTCGACCATCCGTAGCGTATTGGTGGGTAGGAAACCACATGGGCATGCTAGGATTATGGCATGCTAGGATTATAACCTGTCGACGGGTTTTATCAATTTGTCGACGGGCTCAGGTTCTTGCGTTGTGTGTGTGTTGCTTGTGAGTGTTTGAGGGGTAGGGCTGACCCCCCAGGTAGTGAAGCACACTGGTGTCTGAGGACGGCCTCAACCACTGGTGTCTGAGGACGGCTAGGTGCTAATAGTTTGAAGCACACTGGTGTCTGAAGATTTACTGGGCGCTATCCACTTTTAATAGTTGCACTTGTGCTCGCCACAAGGTGAGTGGATGGATTGGCGGTCCGCCCACGGCCTCTTTGTAGGCCTGCTTCCCTTGTAAATCTGTGGACTGGATTGGTAGTAGCCCCAGCTGGGCGTTGAACCTATGACCTTCTGTTCTTGCACACACTGTCTGTGTGCACTTTCACACACACTCTGAGTGCACAGCACCAACGTGTTGCCACCGTCATGTTGTGAAGCCATGGTCGCCTTGTCGACTGCCTGGAGCATCCCATTTCCGCAATCAAGGGCCATTAGAGAGCTGTCGTAGGCGTCGCCGCACGGCGTATAGGGGAGATGCTTTGTATTTCCCGGCCTTTTCCTCAGTTAGGCCTTGAACCTGCTCCTCTTTTTGTGCGGCCAGTCAAGAGTTGGCCATGGGTCAAACCTACTGTAAGGAGCAAAACTGGTGATCTCAAGGCTGGCCTTGAGTCTGCCTCTGTCTTTATGCACACTGTGACCGAGGGTTCGGTGGTTCAGTGCCACAGAGGTTGCTAGGGAAGCATGCTTAGTATGGGGGTTCCCCAGATATGAACTCTCTGTGACATGAGGCCAAAGGTGATGGTTTTTTCCCCCAGTTATGGGAGGATTCCCTTGGAGACTGCCGTGTTGCTGTCTGCTTGGAGAGCATCTGGCCAATATGGGTCCTGAGATGGTGAACCAGAAGTGTAGACCGGAGGGGATGGGCTCCCGAGATGGTAAGGCTGAGGAAGACCGATACTTTTCCCCGGAGGTGTGCTGCCACCGCATATTCCTGAGGAGCGTATGCGGGCGCAGGCATGTAGTGTGGTCTCATCTGTCCGAATAGGGCCCGGGAGTTTAACCGGGTCCATGTAGCGCAACCATATGTCTGGAAGGGCTGAAGCTTAGCCAGGTGCACCTTGGGAGCAATGACCGTGCTGCTGGGACTGAGAAGTGGAATGCGATGAGGATTATCCTCTGAAAGGCAAAGTGACAGATCCACAGCTCGGACCTGAAGCTGTGACTCTTTCCCTGGACCCCCGGCTGTGTGCACTGCACCACACTGTTGCCCCCCTGAGGTTACCCTCTGTGTCTGAGGAGTTGTGATGTCATGTTCCACATTTCTAGATGTGGTTGGAACCGAGAGTAGCTCGGTCAAGCCCTGCAGTTATTGGAGCTGCATGGTCCTCTTGGAAGTCCCGCTGGAGGTGGACTGGCAAGCATTCCCTTGAGAGCGACGAGGGGTACGTCGCTCCTTTCGGAGCGATGAGGAGTGCATTCCACTGAGGTCGGTGGGAATGTCTGGACTTCCCTGGGGTGACCTTCTAAGATGTACGTTACTGCAAATTAGTTTACTAGTTCGGTAACTGTTAATGCAACAGTTTCCCCAGTTCAATTGCATGTTATGTCCCCTGTTAAGAGCAAATTCAGGTCAGACTTGACTTTCCGAGTAGTACCTAGCTGAATGTAAACCGCACTGAGACAAGGGAGCGGTATATAACAGCTGTTAAATAAGTAATGCGTCTGGTAGGCACTCAGCAATTGGACGTGACTGTATAAGGGGACACGCTAGTGCAACTAGCACGGTCCCACTGGGGCTGCATGGTAACAGAAACCACAGCAGCGAAAGAAGAAACATATAGGAGTGGAGGAGTGGCCTAGTGGTTGGGGCAAGGTACTTCAGGCCGGAAGGTCAGGGGTTCAAATCCCACTAGAGGACAGCAACCTTGGGCCGGAAGGACTGGGGTTTCTAGTCCCACAGGTGCTCCTTGTGGTCTTGGGCAAGCCACTTAACCCTCCATAGCCCATGTTCCCTGTAAAATAGTTATCTCCAAGTTATAATGCCCTGTTCAATGTAATTTCAGTTTGTTCAATGTAAACCGCACTGATGCAGAATAGCGTGGTATATAAGAGAATGTAAATAAAAATAAAAAAAAATAAAATAAAAATATAGACATAGCTGCGCCAATCCACTCTTGCGATAGGGCAGGTTCTGTGCTTGGAACCAGGAATAGATTGCCAAGCCTTTCCCTCTAGCAAGGAGCTGATATTTTGCCCAAAGGAGCATCAGAGGAAATAATCCCATCGAGGTGTTGAGACATAGGGCTCCGGGCTGGCCGAAGTAACATAGGTCTGTCCCAATGCCATTTTGGAGCAGAGAGCAACGTCACGGTAGGTTGCACTGAAGTGGAGCTGGCAGTAGGAGCTGGCTTCGATTTCTCACTGCTTTGCCCCCGCATCCGGTGGCAAGGGGCTAATGGAGTTTTTAAACAGTGGGAACAGGTGCTAGTTTGCTGTTTTTTGTTCCCAGCTCCTTCTGTCTCCTGCTTTAATCCTTAATAATGTGCGAACAAACCTCACAGAAGAGGATGAGGGAACAGGTAATGCCTCAGCCAGCCTTCTTCATTAGGCACAGTGGGGGATTGAACCCATGACTCCTGCATCATTGGTCAGTGTTTTAACCATTTTGCTACCCTGCTGCTCCTCACAGCAGCTGGCATTGAATACCTTCTCTCGTCCTGAGGTTGCAGTAGTGCATATGCACCAGAGATAGGTTTATAGGTGAGGCAACCAAGGTGGCCAGCATCCAGGACTCGGACTACAGCAGGATGTGCCTCAAGGGGGCACTCTATTCTTGGTCCGGTTGCCAGTCCTTACCTCGTGCCTGCTGCTCCTCCCGCATTGCATCCGCGGTGTTATTGAGCAGCCAGGACCATCAGGGCCTCCCACGCCAGTGCCGGACCCGCGCATCCAGGAAGGTCCCGGTTGACATCCTGTGATGCTGGCTGCCGTCACGCCATCCCTGCAGCCCCCTCCAAGCATGCGCTCTCTGTCTCAAGAGTGCTGGCGTTCAGTGCTGCCAGACCGCCGCGCCGGCAGGAGCTTAGAATCGGCGCCGTGGCTACAGCGGTCCCAGTACTGAGGCCCGGAAGAGACGAGCCGAGCCTCAACCAATGGTGCGGAGGGGGGAGCCTGATAGAGCCTAGCATCGGCCAATGGCATGGAGAGGAAGTCAGGCGGCAGCCAATTGCGTGGAGGGGCGGAGTCAGGCACCGGTCGATAGAGTCGTGGGCAGGAATAGAATGACGACCTCACCTCAAGGCTGGGAAGTTGGCCGCCCCCAAGGACCACACGTGGATGTCTTCAGCGACGGAGGCTGGCCGGGGACGGAGGCCTTCCTAGGCGTGTCCTGGGCTGGCGCGAGGGCTCCTGCTTACTAAGAGCTTCATTCAAGTGGAGAGGTCGTAGCAGGAGTAGAGGAGGCTGGCCGGGAACGGAGGTCTGCAGAGGGCTGGCCGGGGACGGAAGCCTGTTAGGCACGTCCTGGGCCGCCGCGGGGGCTAAGGCTCCTTCGGCGGGTCACCTGAGCGATGCCCTTCGCTCCCCTTTCACACCAGGCAAGTGACGCCGCAGCAGCACCGTCGGGGGGTCCATCCAGGTGTGGGGCCGGGGATGGAGGCCCAAAGGGGGCACATCCTGGGCCTTGGAGGTTGCCGAATCAGTCTGATGTTGCTGTAGGCCGGAGGGTTCCCCGACTTGGCAAGGGGCACAAGTTCACATCTGAGGGGCGCAGCTATTTTCCCGCAGGGGCATTTCTCTGAGTGAGTACTATAAATCGTTGTTTTCAGGTCGAGGTTGAAGAGAGGAGAGCAGATCCGACTTGCTGGCAAGGCGGAAGAACGAGAACTGGCCTGGCTAGGGGGCGGAACCGGGAGGTGGGCTACTAGAGAAATTTGAGAGTACTTCCGAACCTGGAGCCGCCCGGAGGACGTCACCATGTGTGGCTGACGAAATCCTGCGGTCCATGGAGAACTATGCAGTTACCAGGTTTTCCTCTTTTTGAAGAGGCACGCCCATATTCTCTCCTCTGAAACTGTGATTGACTTCAGTGTTTTAAATGAATTTTAAGTGGTTCTACCAGAACCTCTCTAAGCTTTCTTTTTGCCGGGAAGCCTTACCTTGTCCACTTTGTTTTACATATTCAGTGTAGATGGTCTGGGGGCCTAGCTGTAAGCTAGTTTACTTTTGATCCTTTAGATTGTCCATTGAATAATGTGCAAAAGTATCTATTCCATACTTATAGAATATCAGCTTTAAAAGTATATGACAGAATTTGAAAGCCATTTTTTAAGTGATGCTGTATGTATAAGTTAATGATATCTAATCTATACATTTTCTTTTTTTTAATGTTTGCATATGCAAATTACTCAAATATATATCAAGAATTTCATCATTGTAAATAATCTCTTAGAGAGGAACAAAAAATGAAACTATCTTTCTTCCCCCTCGCACACCGCAGAGTCAGAAATCCTTAACTAAGAGGACAACAAAACAAAACAAGAAGAGCTATTCAAGAACAATAAAGGCAGAAGATGATTGATTTTATGCTGCAATGGTTAATTAGCTAACCGCTGTGTAAACAATACATAAATATATTAATTAGCCTCATGCTATATTTAAATGGATTTAGCTCACGCCTTTTCAGTGGTACAGTATTCCTTGTCCCCTGAAAGCTTATCTTCTAAGGGCCAAATATTCAAAAGGACTTAGCCATACAATGGTGACTGCTAGATGAATAAGTCCTTTTGAATATTTGGCACTTAAGCCTTATCCATGAATTTTCAATGGCACTATACATACAGTGCCACTGAAAACAGACTCCTCTGGCATACTGTAGTAGAGCATGAGCCTTCCTTCTGTCTATACAGAGAGCCAGTGATTAATTTAGAACAGCCCTTTTACTGGTCTAAATAGAACAGCTTAGCTAAACGGATAGCGCCTGAATATCTTTAGCTATCTGTATAATAGTGGTAGTGGCTCCTATATTGACTAGATTGTAAGCTCTGATGAGCAGGGACTTTCTTTTACATGTCTGTGCAGTGCTGCGTACGACTTGTAGCACTATACAAATGCTCAGTAGCTGAAGGCAAGGGTGAAATAGTGACACCCCTCCCCCCCCCCCCGAATTTGTGGGAGAAATGGGATTTGAACCCTGGTTTACCTGGTTCTCAATCCACTGCTGTAATCACTAGGCTACTTCTCTACTCATCGGTAGAGCCAGAACTAAAAATAAAACTTCTATACTAGGTCAGACTAAAAGTCTGTCGAGCCCAATATCCTATTTCCAACTGTGGCCTATCAGGATAGCAAGTACCTGGCTAGATCCCAAAAAAGTAGGCAGGTTATTGAACCTCGGATAATGTCTTATAAAGTTTTGCAAGAAAATCGGACAACTGGTTTGGTTCCTGGCACACACACACAGTTCAATCTTATAGGCAATATAGCATTTACCAGTGTCTTTTAGGGCAAGTATAACCCCCAAATTTCAATGCTTCAGAGGAATATGCAAGAAACCACTTAAGTAAACAGAGTTGAGCAGTACATCTTCAAACCAGTGTTCAGGGACCCATAGAACAGACTCTTTATGGAAAAAAATTGATCAAATTTGGAGTTGAGGATTCTAAAATTTGGTCCCAAAACTCCTACTTTACTGTTTATCGACAATGCAGGGTTTCAGTGCAGGAGGTGACCCAACTGACCTGGAACTTTGCAGGCTCTTGTATTCTGTTACTGTTTTATTTGTTAATTCTGTTATCTACTGTTATCTACTGTAAGCTGTTACCGTTACTTGTTCAATGTATGGACGTTCAATGTAAACATGTTATATGTATCAAGTTGTTCCTCTGTAAACCACACTGAATCTAAATAGTGCAGTATATAAAACCAAACAAATAAATAAATAAAATTATCAGTAATCACAACTCCACCAAGCAAAAATGGCAAAAGGTCTTTGTAGTACTGGTTTTTATAATAAAAGCAAAATAACTAAAAGTGGGGAAAAGAAATACAATCTGACAATAAAGATAAGAGAGAGAGAACAAGACAGAGGTTAAGAGGGAGCGAGGAAAAGCAATATAGGACAGGGGAAAGGAGGGGGAGGGGAATGGGGAATGGGGAAGGCACACAGGACTATCCTGTGGTACTAATCAGGAGAGTTGAATGTAAGTTGGAATAGGTGGGTTTTTAAGGAAGACCTGAAACTTTGGTAGAAAGGTTCTAGATGCAAGTCAGGAGGCAGATTGCTCCAGTGATGAGGGGAACAGAAATAGAAAGTGGAGGACTGAGTGGAATAGTAGTGAACGTAGGAGGCAGAAAGACGGTAAAGACGATTTGCATGACTAGTACGATGAGACTGAGAAGGGACCACCGTGATGAGGAGGGAGGAGAGATAGAGTGATAGGCCAGAGTGCAGAGTCTTGGGAACAATAGTGAGGATCTTAAATTGAACCCGATAGAGGACAGGCAACCAATGATGCTGGAGAAAGAGAGGGGTGGTGTGGTCATATTTGGAAGCATGGGCGCGGTGTTTTGTAGGATCTGCAAGCGACTGAGTTTATATGCGGTCATTTGCCCTGGTGATTCCTTTGTTCTCCTGAGGCCTAACTAGCCAAACAAAGCTTTCCATGAGGCCCCTAAAACCATCCAATAATGGAAAAGAATGCATGGCTCACATGTTCTGACATATCCCCTGCTGGTATAGTGATATAAGAAATAAATTTATTTATTTATTTATTTATTTGGCAAACATTTATATACCGCTACTTCCAGCGATCAGCAGTGGTCTGATTACATAAGGAGAACTGTCAAATCAGTACAGTAAAATTTGGAGTGCGTACACGTTGATTCGGAGGGAAGGCACATCACACAAGCGGGTTCTGTTTGAGGATATGGGTACTAATTACATATATACATGAATACTTATATACATTTGAGGATAAGGGCAGTAATTACATATATACATATATACATTTTCATAAACGAGCAGGCGTACATAGATATGTTTTGGTCTCCTGGGGTGGATAAGCTTAGACCCCTTGGGTTTAAGTCAAATTGAAATGACTCTGGAACAGATTAGTCTTGAGTTTTTTCCTAAAGTCAGTTAGGTCTTTGCAAGCTCGTAACTCTGGCGGCAGATGATTCCAGAGTGTAGGTGCAGTGTATGAGAACGCTCTGTTACTAGTGTTGGTTTTAACAGCTCTTATATCTGGTGGAACGAGGAGGGTGTTGGAGTTGACGGCTCTTCTGCTTCTGTTGGGTGGTTGTGAGCTGATCAAGGTGGAGAGGAAAGACGGAGCAATGTTATGTAGGAGCTTGAAAGTGGTAGTGAGTGTTTTATATTTTATACGAGCAGCAATGGGGAGCCAGTGTAGCTCAATCAATACCGGTGTGATGTGATCAGCAAAACCTTTTTTCGTGATGATCCTAGCGGCTACATTTTGTGACATTTGCAGAATATTCAAGGTTTTCTTTGGGAGACCCTGAAGGATGGCGTTGCAGTAGTCAAAATGGGGCATGATGAGTGCCTGCGCAACGGTCCGGAAGTCCTGGGGTTCGATAATGCTCCTTAGCGGTTGAAGGACTCTTAGCTTGTGAAAAACGGCTCTGTTTGTTTTGCGGAGGTGTTTATCCATCTTTAGGTCGCTTTCGAACGTTACCCCCAGGTATTTTATTTCGTTCTTCGTTTGGTAAGTATTGTTGCATAAGGTGATTGTTGCGGGGGGGTCGAAGTTTGGTTTTCTGGAGATGTACATCACCTCTGTTTTCTTGTGGTTGATCGTCATGTTGCTTCGGTGTAACCAGGCTTGCATCTCACTTAGGCACTCTTCTAGTTGGGTGTAGTTTGGGTTGTCCGTGTCAAGTTGAGTGTACAGCATAATATCGTCTGCATAGATGTGGTATTTGATATTATGATGTTGGAAAATTTTGCAAAGTGGTTGCATATACACATTGAACAGGAGTGCAGAGAGAGCCGAACCCTGTGGTATACCTTGAGTTTGCGTGAAGGCTTCTGCCTTTTCGCCGTTGAACTGAACCTGCTGCATCCTATTCGATATGTATGAGGAAAACCATTTTAGGGGGTTCCTGTTACTCCTATTGATTTGAGCCTGTTTATGAGGGTTCCATGGTGAACTGTATCGAACGCGGCTGATATGTCGATGAATATGAGTAGAAACATTTTCTTTTTGTCTTCTAGGCCCTTGAGGAGGTTGTCAAGCAGCGCTAGTAGTAGTGTTTCAACGCCGTGATGTCGTCTGAAACCATATTGCTGTCTATCCAGTGTTTCGTTGTCATCCAAATGGTCTTGCAGTTGTAGCAACACGGCCTTTTCAATGATTTTGGCCAGGAAAGATATGCTGGATATTGGTCGGTAGGAAGCAGGGTCGTCCTTCTTGATTGTTTTGTTTTTTAAGATAGGTCTTATGATAGACTTCTTAAGTTGTGTGGGCATGATTCCTTGTTGCAGTGATAAGTTTACTATGTGCGAGACATGAGGAGTAATGTCCTGTTTCACTGCCTTGATCCAGGTGGCTGGGCAGGGATCTAGTGGGGAGGTGGTGGTGTTGATGTTTGTGATTATGTTGGTAGTTTGTTGGTCATCAATTTTGTGAAAAGTGCTCCATAGCTTTTTCTTGACTGGTGCTGGTCGCCATGGTTGGATTTGACACTGTGAGTGTTGGGTCCAGGTATTGCGAGAGTGTTGAAGCCGTGAGTTTGCTTGCATAGTGATCTGCCAGGGTTTGAGGCTTGATTACGTTGTCAATATGGTCATCTACTGTTGTTTTTGTTAGTGATTTGACAAGTTCGAATAATTCACGGGGCTTATTGATGGCCTTGTTCAGTAGATTTGTGTGATGACTTCTTTTTGCGGAGTTAATCTCCTCTTTGTATTTAGCGAGGAGGGTCAGGTATGCTGTCTTGTGTTCATTGGATTTCGTTTGTCTCCACTTCCTCTCTGATTTACGGAGTGCCCTTTTCATTCCGGTCAGTGTAGCTGTGAACCAAGGTTCTGATCGGAATTTAGTTGAGTCTGTTGGGGTTTTCCAAGTAGGGTTTGATGCTTTTTGTATACCTTCATTCCATCTGTTGGTTAGCTCCTCGAGATCGGTGCATTCCAAATCTACGTGGGAGGCGATGGTGCCTATGAGATCTTCCTTGTTGAATTTATTGAAATTCCTCTGCGTGTATGCTGTCCTCCTGGCTTTCGCATTTTTGGGCGGGGAGGGCAGTTTTACTTTGAGATCAACTTGATGGTGGTCAGACCATGGTACTGGAGTTATTCTAATCACGGGTTTCTCACTGCACGTTTGTTGATTGGAGGGTAAGAACACCAAGTCTAGGGAATTTCCCTTCTCGTGGGTAGCGTCACTTATGATTTGTTGATACCCCAGTTGCTCCATGGCTTCCATGAAGCTGTTTGCATGGTTAGGCGGCAGCGATGCTAAATTCAGGTCTCCCAAGATTTGAAATTTTCTGATTTGGGTGGTGGAGATGCTTTTTATTGCTGAGGCGAGTGTTTCATGGAGTGACGAGGGGGACCTGTAGATAAGACAGATGGAAAGAGCTGCGTTTTCTACTTTGAGTATGTCTATGTCCATGTTTGAGTTCAAGGAGGTGGTTGTTAGTTGCAAGGTGGTTTTGGCTACTATGATGACACCTCCACCCCTTTTATTGGTGCGCGGGCAGCTGTACACTTTGTATCCAGGTTTGCTTAGTTGATTTATTATTGCAGGGTTGGTGTCGTTGATCCAGGTTTCAGTTACACAGAGGATGTCCGGTTGGTCGTCTGAGATGATGTTGTAGATGATGTGTGTTTTGTTCCTTATTGATCTGGCATTGATGAGGATGATGCTATAATCATCATGCGCTTTTTGGGAGGTAGATATGAGGTAGGTTTGGATTTGTCCAGGTTTGTTACCCTTTGTTTTCAGCAACTTCAGTTTATTGAATCTCTGTGCCCTGTTTTTCCTGGGTACGAAAGGTCTCTGGGTTGGAGCTGGGTCGTTAATGGCAAGGTGGAGTGTATTGTGTGAGGGGGGTGGGGGTATTGGAAGGGGGTAAAGATAGTACATAGGTCTGACTAAGTGTGATAAATGGTAGCGCACATTGGGGTGGCATGAGTGTGCTTGGGCCAAAATACACATGCATCATAATAGAAAAAAGTTGAGTGGTTCCATTTCCGGATGTTCAGAAATCCGTTGTGTAGAAGTGATATATTGCACGAGACAGTGTCAGTATTATGATTGCGAGTCTCACAGTAACAGTATATGGTAGACTAGCAGTAGCAAATATGACAATAACAGTATATATCACAGTACAGTATATACAACAGGAACAGAATTTATAACAGAAACTGTATTTCAGTATCTCAGTTACTATGACAGTATCACACTAACAGTAACAGCATATATCACAGGACAGTATATATGACAGGTACAGTATTTATAACAGGAACTGTATAACAGCGCGGAGTAACAGTGCAAGTGGGAGTGTAACAGTGTGTATCACAGAGTGGTAACATATACTATATAACAGTATCGCAGTGTCCGAGAAAGTGACGGTTAGCAGTATCTGTGCTCACGCTACTCGGTGTCAACATGAAAGAATGGTGATAAATGCAAGAGGACAGTTGACTAGTGGTAGCCGAGGGCTGGCTTCAGGTAGTTATGGCAGTTTGTTGGTTTTGTTAGGTCTGTGTTTGAGAGCTTACCTCGGCGCGTTGCGTTCTGTCTGTAGATCTCGGGCTGCGTGCCTCCGTTGCGCCTTGCTGACAGTGGGTTAGAACGTCTCTGTGAGAACAGGTGGTCAGCTGGTAAGGAGGTTTCAGGCGAGCTCGACCTGTGCCGGGAGCTCAAGCCGTCAGTTTGGTCCTGTTCCGGTGCCGCTCTTAGAGTTGAGAGGCCCACCGCCTAAGGGCCACGCCAAAGGGCCCTCTGGCGAGGCCCTCAGGCGCGGGCCCGCCAGGCGCAGGCGCGCCGGACGGCGCTTTCCTTTTATTCACTGCTGCCTGCCGCGGTTGGGCAGAGCAGCAGCAGCGGGAGGCTGCAGATGTCCTGTCCCCCGATTGGGGACCCGCTTCTCCTGCGAGCGCCGGACGGCGCTTTCCTTTTATTCGCTGCTGCCTGCCACGATTGGGCAGAGCAGCAGCAGCGGGAGGCTGCAGATGTCCTGTTGCCCGATTGGGGACCCGCTTCTCCTGTGAGCGCCGGACGGCGCTTTCCTTTTATTCACTGCTGCCTGCCGCGATTGGGCAGAGCAGCAGCAGCGGGAGGCTGCAGATGTCCTGTCCCCCGATTGGGGACCCGCTTCTCCTGCGAGCGCCGGACGGCGCTTTCCTTTTATTCACTGCTGCCTGCCGCGGTTGGGCAGAGCAGCAGCAGCGGGAGGCTGCAGATGTCCTGTCCCCCGATTGGGGACCCGCTTCTCCTGCGAGCGCCGGACGGCGCTTTCCTTTTATTCACTGCTGCCTCAACAGAGACGAGCACAAGCATGTACAAAGCCCTGCTGTTGGAATAAGAGCATACTGTACCATGCTGACAGCCATCGTGCCTCCAATAATTTTTTTTTTATGTGTCTTTATTCCCTGCCCCCCCCAGGGGTCAATATTTGGGCTCTCCATTTTGAGGGAGGGAGAATGTCTATGGTGCTTTAATCTACAGATTTTGCACGAAGTTTCAAACAAAGTATGAATGAACTTTCCATTCACATCTTTGTGCATAGACAGGAAAATACTGTTTATGCATATTGCTTTCCAGTTCTACCCCAAACACGTTCCCCTAAATGCAGTTTAAAGTACTTGCACTGTGAAACGTTTGTGTATACGTTTAGCTATATAGAGGTAGGGCAGTTTTCAGATGACAGATTTACATACGTAATTAAATTTACCTGTGCCAATAGCTTTATAAATTGTCGGTTCCCTTTGTGCAGTGATTACAGCCTTATTCATAAAGATTTCACATAGGTCTTTCAGATACTGATTGTGTCCAAATGGCCACTGTTTCTTGCATTAGCCTTGATTTGCAACAAGTCCTTGCTGTCTACTTATTGGTTGGTCCAAGCTGTTTAGGAGTCTTCTACAACTTCCTCCTTCAAAGAAATGTATTCTACTGCAATGGCTGCTCTCTGTCTTAATCTTCGTCCTCTAGCAAAGTGTGCTTTTGAATATGTCTCTTTGGTTTTCTAGCGTGATTCCTAGCAAGAGTCTGTTTTTGACTGCCGTCTTTTGTTTGCAAGGAACTGTAGGTAGCTATCTTCTGTACTTAGCGGAAAAGCAGCAGATTTATTTTTCCTTTATAGGTACAGAGTTAACGTGTTATTCTTTGCTGTGTTCAATGAAAATAAAAAGCTTAAAATAAGAAACGAGCGTTAGGACACTTGAAGCTCTAATTGTGGTGTGAAAAACTTTAATGGTTGTATATGTCATTTTAAGGCAGTTTATAAAATATATTGCATGTTGCTTCTGTTTTTCAGTTTTCATGTGGCTGCCACAAGGGGATCCATGGACTGCCTGAGGATTATGTTGACACATGGTGTGGATGTGATGGCTCAGGATGCAATGGGTAATTGTTACTGAACAGGGAACTTCTAATGAAGAAAAATATATAATTTTCTGTATTCTGAATGAAGATAGACCATTTGAAATGTTGTGGTTTTAAGCCTCAATGTGCCTTTAAAGCAGCAGTACTGCCTAGATTGCTCAGTTTCCTACCACCTCGACTTTAAATTTTGCTTATTGCTCCTTTGGGTTTTGTGGGGAATTTGTTTTTTTGTTCTTTTTTTTGTTCCCAGCCTGCGTTTTTTCTCGTACTCCTGGGCTTTCAGCTTAATCAGAACCAAGGTTGGGATTTGGCACCACAAACTTTCCTTCAACTACCTATTTTGTATCCCTGCCTAACTCACGTGTTCAGTCATTGCAGAAACAGCCTTGGACAAGGGGACAAGTACCAGGGTTCATTCCAGAAGTGTCTAGCCATGGGCATTAAATCTGACCACTAGGTACCACTACTGTTCAATGGCTAGAATTCCTTCTCCCTTCCCCAATGACTATGGACAATGGATGTTGCCTCCATAGAATCTCCCAGTTGGCTTGGGGCGCAGAAGACCTGATTTGGAAATTGAACACAGGTCTATCGCATTGCAATGCACAGCACTGCCACTGCGCCAGCCCCTCTTGCTGTTTTTGTGTCCTGTTTTTAAATATGTCAGAGAACCTATGTATAAAGAGTATATAACATTCAACAAAGGCTTACACGCAGTGAACCCACATTGCAGTATTTTCAATAAAAGCCTTCACCTGTTTTTAAAATCTCTTTATCCGAATCCTTTTTGCTTTTGGCATCCAATGTTCATTCTTTACAAGTGTGATATTTGCATGGGATTCTCGTAAGGAACGGCATAGCATTAACCAGTGGCATAAGTTCCAAAGAGGGGCTCCCAAGCAAAATTTTACTGATGGCCCCTCATTGTCACACTAGCAGCCCCTTCCCCATGCAGGTTCCTTCATGTAGCAGCAGCAGTGGCGAACTTACTATTATTATTGATGCCGTGCTGCTTCCACTCTTTCTACGTTCGTAAGACTTCGGCCCAGTAGGGGACAGTTGCTGGGCATTAAGAAAAGTTACAAAGCGTGGAGACAGCGTGGCAGCGATGACAACAAGTTTGCCACCGCTGCATTGCGAGGGTTACTTGGATAGAAGTTACGACACTTGCATTAACTATTTCTATGTTTGCAGGTATAAGTAAGAGAGCATTCAAAAACTTACAAGCAGTACCATTTCCATAAGACCAAAACAAGAGTGAAAAAGGAGAATCCTAGGGGCCCTTTCACTAAAGTATCTTAAGCACTGACTGGGTAATTTTATAAGGTGCATCATAATTCTCACATGCGTTTACATGCATAAATCTTGGTATTTTAGTGGTTGACACATGTAAATGGTTATTTGCACGCTTAATGCGGCAGTCACTACTCTAAACATGCATATGTTAGACAGATGGTGCATATTTTCAGTGTGGGCGTGCACAAGGGGCAAGACATGGGTGTAGTATGGGCGAAGCACAATTTTACATGCATACGTTTTATCAAATAGTATAATTGGCAGACATTCTTGCAAAATGTAGGCATGGGCATTTACACCAGTGCTAGGACTGGAGTAAGTGTTCGCGCCTAAATTTGCTGCGCATATCCCAACTCTTACACCCTATGTTACAAAGCAAAGTACATGTATACTTTACTTTATAAAATAGATGCAAAATGCATATTAAAACATGTGTAAATGTAGTCAACTCTTACAGAATTACTCTTAGCATGTGCTGTTAGTGCACAGCCGTGGTAACAGTTGCCATGCTGGCTTGACACTTAAGAGGGTAATTTTATAAAGCCATACCTAGCTAATGTATGGGTAAATTACATGTGTACTTAACTTACTGTGGACAAGCGTAAAGTTATGCACTTAGGGGTAGATTCCGATTCTCGTTTAGCGGATCTAGATGTCCAATCCGGATGTCCAGACCTGCTAAATGTCTGGATTGCGCTGGCAGCCGCAGAGCTCCCCGCAGATATAGCCAACTTGTGCAGGGTCACCCTGTTCATGGGCAGGAGGGGGTGGGCTGGGGGAAGAGAGAGGGTGGGCAGTGGGAGGAGAAGTGACCCCGGATGTACAGGGCCGATTCTGAAGTCGGTCCAGTATGTCCAGGATTGGCAGGTTAGACGGGGCACTTATTCCACCTCAGAGGTGGACTGAGTCCTCCTGGACATCAGGGGACAGCAGAGCTGGATCAGACCGAAGAGGTGAGGGGGTGTAGGAGGTCCCCCGCAGCCTGACCCCGGCCATGGGAGGCCCGATCGGGAGTCCGGCTGCGGAGAAAGAATTTTGGGGGGGGGCAGCATGGCTGAGTTAGCCAGGGAAGTAGCTGGACATCCGGGGTGCCTGAATCGGGGCACCTCCCGGACATCTAGCCACTGTGCTGCGATTCTGCTCCCGTGGGGACGTCTGGCCCCCACAGGAGCAGAATTGGGTGGATCTCCGGACCATCCGGATGTCTAGACATCTGGACGGCCCAGGGATATACATGTCTGAATGTGCCTCTTAGTGAAGAACAACTCAAATTATAGTTACAAGGTCTCACTAGGAATCACCCCCAAGAAAAGAACATAGGTTGCTTCATGGATAATATGTTGAAACTGTCTGCTCTGTGTGCAGCAGCGGCAAAGAAAGCAAATAGAATGCTAGGAATCATAAGGAAAAAAATGGCAAATAAAATCAAGGATATTATAATGCCTCTGTATTGCTCCATGGGGCAACCGCTCCTTGAATATTGTGTGCAGTTCTGGTGACCATATCTAGAAAGGTTACAGTGAAATTAGAAAAGGTACAGAGAAGAGCAACCAAAATGATAAAGGAGGAGATGTGAGGTTTACCCCTACGAGGAAAGGCTTTTTAAAGGTTAGGGCTTTTCAGCTTAGAAAAGAGTCAGTTGAGGGGAGATATGATAGAAGACTATAAAATGAGTGAAGTGGAATGGTTAAATGTAGATCGGCTGTTTACTCCTTCAAAAAGTAGAAAGACTAGGGCACACTCAATAAAGCTACAATGTAGCACACTTAAGACTAATCATAGAAAATATTTTTCTCACTCAACACATAATCAAACTCTGGAATTTGTTGCATGAGGATGTTGTTGATGCTGTTAGTGTAGCTCATTATAAAAGAGGTTTGGACATGTTCCTGGAGGAAAAGTCTATAAACTATTATTAAAATGGACTTGGGGAAATCCACTGCTTATCCCTGGGATGAACAGCATGGAATCTATCTAGATTTTGGGAATCTGACAGGTACTTGTGACCTGGATTGGCCACTGTTGGAAACAGGATACTGGGCTTGATGGACCTTGATTTGATCCAGTATGGCATATCTTATGTTCTTTGTAAAATAGCGGCTAAGTGGGGATATTCACACAGCAGTTCTAGGCAAGATCAGTTGCACCAACCCTAGAGTTGGTATGAATGCACATGCCTAGATTTTTAAGGAGCACATGTAAGTTATAGTATTTTAATAACATATGCAGGTAGATTTGTGTTTCTCTCCTGTGCACACCCATGCCGAAAAGCATGTGTCATCAGCCTGACACATGGCTTATCAAAACGGTGACTTCCTAAAGTACACACGTAAAGGCCCATCCGCATGTGCAAGTCACTGAAAATACATGACTTACATGCTTTGGTGTAGAACTTTATGCAGTTCCTTATTAAAAAAACAAAACAAAAACTTCCTTATTGCGCACAAATTCACATGCAAAGTGCATAGCGTGGAATGGGCAGATTATGGATGGGGAATGCATGTGGCCTGTGCCTTGCAGTTAGCACATGGAAACTTACTGTGCGCGGTCACTTCTGCCGATAGTGTGGATGTACTAACTATTGTCTCCAGTAGGTGGCGCTAGCTACATCTGTGCTATCTGTCGATGCATTAACGCGTGATGAAGGTTTTCATTCTGCAGTAACTGCATGGGCAGATGCTCAGAGCACTCACAACAGTTTCTGGAAAGGTTTTGCCATTACTGCATGGTAATTTGGTCATTTAACCACGTTTTAATTGCAAAGGTTTCCTGCACTTTAATAAAAGGACCCCTTCCTGATTTCTTTTCTTAACTGCCAGCTGCATTATATAAATGCTTTATATGTACAATTAATTCAGTTCAGCTTAAAGGAAATCATGATGTGGTTTGATTTTGCTGAATGTAATGCTATACTGATATGCATTGAAAATTGCCATTTTTCATGAGTTTTGTACAATATGGTGGTAGGTTTCTGATAGACGTGGGGAGGGTGTGTCTAGTAAAGCTGCAATCTTTAAATTGATTTGGTGATATATGCTTGTAGGGCACAGCGCTTTACACCTGGCAGCAAAGAATGGCCACTTGGATTGTGTCAAGAAACTTCTTCAGGTACTTAATTATGTGTGTGTATAATATATACATAAATATTTTATAACTTGGTTACATAGTTTTGTTTTGGATTGGTGGGAAGAGATCAGAGGACCATTCAACCTAGGAACAGGGAGTACCATGGTTGTTTGCCTTCCTACAGTTTCTCGTTTAATTCTTGTTTGATGTTCTCTATCAGATTTATAGCCTGAGTTTAAAAAAAATCATTGAATTTCTTGCCCATGACATTATCATTTTCAGTGGTATGTGGCTGTTCAGAGATGTGTATGAGATCACGAAAAGCCAGACACCTTGCAATTAATCCAGGTCTGTGGTATTATAGATGAAAGAGCTATGGGGTTGTGTTCACAAGCCTCTTCATGCATCAGTGACAACCTTCCTCCTACGCTCAATTTGCAGAAGTTTGTCTTGTAACAAAAAACAGCAAAGCGGAGGAATGTGTAGGTTTGAGCTATGCCTTTGAAATTAAACTTCAGAAAAATGTGTGTATTCTTTAATATTTAAAAACACTGGCTATTTGTGTTTCGTTATGCAGGTGAATCTGCATTCTACCTGCATCCTTACCATCCTTCAAAATGATAGTAATTGTAAACTAGCTTGTGCTAAGCAAATTTCAAATATTACAAGGCTGGAAACTGGTTTTGTTTCTTGAAATTGGGTCTAAGTAGCACTCAAACACAATATGATTTGTTATTTTGACAAAGCATGCAGAATCTTGCTTAATTCAGAACTTTTGACACATAATTTTGAATTTTGTGTGCAGAATTCCAGTAGGAGTAGGCCTTGCAGCTTTAGGTGCAGCTTCAGTCCTAAAGAAATAGCTTTGATTCTCTAAAATATTGAATTTCCATTAAACGCATATGTATTCAGATGTAATTAGCTGGTAAATTTTAAGTTTTGGTTTTGTTGCTCATCCAGGTTTCCTTCCGTCAGTTCAGTAGAGTGGGTCTGATGGAGATAGATAATGATTTTGCTGAATGTTTGTTACAGTTTAGAATGATTGAATGAGGATGAGCCTTTTATTTCTGAGGAATCAGAAATAACGTAATGCCAAATGTATATTTTATGTTGGGGTGCTGCAGCTTCAAGTATCATGTCTGGATTATTGCACCCATATTTTCAACACAGACTCGCACTGTTTTCTTGTTCTGATGCAGTTGCATCCCTTCCTGTATTGTTTGTTTTGAGGAAATGCATACAGTTTCCATTAATACCAAGGAGTCTAAATGTTCTGAACTAGCTGGAAGTACTTATCGAAACTGATAAGACTTCCCATCCTCCACATTCTCTTTCCTGCTGGTACCCTTCCTTAGGATGCACAAGCCCTGCAGGTGCCTTTAGTGCTTGACTGTCCCAAGTCTATCTAAAATCTTGGATCTTTTGCACACTTCAGTTTTTATATGTTCACACCAGAGCCTCTTATAAAAACAAAAAAAGCTAGACTTGTTACAATAGGAGTGTGATGTTGGACATGGTGGGAGGGGGGTTATAAAGGAGTTCATTGTCATTCTTAGTATAAAACTCTGTGAACCATAAAATGAGCTATTCTCCTTAACTTTACAATGATGCTGTTAACAGTATGTAGTCTAATTCATAGGCTAATCTTATTTTTTTTAACACTTTGCAGTCGAAGTGTCCAGCAGAGACTGCAGATAACTCTGGAAAAACAGCTTTGCATTATGCAGGTAATATCGTTCCAAAAGACATCAGTGGAGCCCAATTTTAGCACTTTTCAACCAGAACAGAAAGTACTATAGTAGTGATTTGGGTCATTCCTCTGAGGCCATGATAAACTGGTAAAACACAACTAATTGGTATACGTTTGGGGCGAGGGAGCATGAGCCTGGCATCTGCTTTGTTGAAATCACCTGGCTCTGATAAAGGCAGATCATTGCTAGGGTCAAAGCTGAAAAACAATAGAGTCTTGCATAAAGCTCATTTTCACTTCTTCCATTAGTTATTTTTTAACTTAAAAAAACAGAGTTATAGAGCTCTGCTAATGCAAACTTTGAAGACCTGGAACCTAGAGTACATTTTCAGTCACTGTTAGTCCACATAGAACTCCATGGAGCTTCCATCTCATTTGAACGCTGACTGTTAACAAATGACAGGGTGAAAAAAAATCTGAATTACTGCCCCATGGAGTATTTTATAACTGCCCACATTAGTGGGAAAAAAGCATGTGCGTTTTACTGTGCAAACTCTACTGTACTTTCTAAACAACAGTACGCACATTTTTGCTTTGAAAATTACCCCAGGAAAACTTCATGCACGCATCTATAAAACAGACCCTTTAATAAATGTACGTAAATAGCATTAGAGTTTGCTGTTGGTAAATGACCATCTTTATATAATGCTTGAGCTTTTCTCTAGCAAGGGTCTAATCATTAAAATAACATTTTACTTAGTGCTTTACAGTTCTACATATTTAATGTACTGCATAGAAAAATGGATTTTTCAGAGCTGACGCTGTAGCTCAGTCCACAGAGCACAGATATTAAAGTTCTGATACTTGTTCATCTTGGCTCTTTGGGCCTGGGAGTGCATTGGAGTTATGTGGCAGGGCCCAAGAATCTTGGGGGTGGGTGGGGGGGTGGAGGGAGGTAAATGGCTGCCCTGCCAGCTGTGACTGGTGCTGAGCCTTTGCTTTGGGTCTCTGATTCACCTTGGCAGAAAGCGGGATTGACAGACCAGTGAAGGAGAAAACTGTGAAAAAGGATAACAATTATCTTCGATCCTTCCAACTTGCTGCTCCTTATGCCTGGAACAAACTACCTGTATCTTTGTCAGGTTTCATCTTTCTCCCTTTTCAAATCCATTCTAAAGGCTCACCTCTTTCAGGACACTTTTGGATCTTAATCCTTTGTTCGCCTTCTGCCTCATTACCTTCCCTACTGTACCCTTGTCCTCTGAGGAGCAGGGACCATCTTTTATATGTGTCTGTACAGCGCTGCGAATGCCTTGTAGCGCTATCTAAATGATTAATAGTAGTAGTAGTAGTAGTAAATGTCCCTACCCAAGAAAGCTTACAGTCTGAAGGCTAGAGTTACTAATGCGTGTGAACATTTTAACATGTCTTATTCCACAATAGCACATTAATGCAATTTAATGCACATTATTTAACACAAGCCCCATTGTCAGTGGGGCCTATTGTCCAAGAACGTATACTAATCACAAATTAATACATGTTGATACATTAATGCAGGTTAGTAAATCCAGCCCTTAGTTTGCATTAGAGTCAGGGGGCCTCCGAGGGTTCAGTGACTTGCCTAAAGTCACAGAGAGCATCAATGGGGAAAAGCAGTGATTGAACCAAGGCTTTCCACGCTCATGGTGCACTGCCTTAATAATTAGTTTACTCCTCCGGCTGTGTGCGGAGTTCTATTTTTTTATGCAGGGTCGTTTAATGTAATTGTGATCTGTGAAAGCTAAGCTTTGTTCTTTCCTTTTTTCAGCTGCAAGTGGATGCCTTCAAGTAGTTCAGCTTTTGTGTGAACACAAGTGTCCTATCAATGTCAAGGATTTGGTATGTACCAGTATTTCTCAAAATAAATTACTGTATCTCATTAATTTGTCCTTTTTAAATCGTCTAGGAAAGATTAAATGCTTTGATCTTGAGAGCCACACATGGGCTTTTTAGTGGCTGAAAATTCTCGGACATCTTGTGTATGTTAAAGAGCCAGATGCAGAGCCATGAAAGTAACATTCATTTTGTATCTAAGACAACAAAGTATTTTATAAGATTTGGAAGAGTAGAAAATGGGAATGACATTTCCTTGTAGTCTTTGATAATACTACTCTAATAGAAAACTGAGGCTTTTTAAATTTATGTTCTGTTTGAGCCTAGAAACTCGACTACCAATTTAATTAGATTTAATTTACTACCTATCCACTGAGCTCAAAATGATGTACAATATTCACAAAGCATAAAAATTGAAACAGAACACAATTCAAAAACAAAATAATCATACAAAATTTACAAAAAGAAGTAACATATAATAAAAACATGTATAAAACTTAATCCTGTGGGCTACATTAGTTAGGAATATCTAAAAATTAAAACATGCAGCTAACTAGCAGTCAGCAACTCTGATCAATTTTTTCATAAAAGACCAAGTGTGAAAATTTGATGTGGATGGAATTGTTTTAAATGTAGATTGTATAATTTGACATTATGACCCATGGCCATTATGAAGCTGCCTACTTGAATATTAAATGTAAGGCACTGATAAGGAAGGGTAAAAAGGAATTCAAGAAGAAATTGGATTTAGAGACAAAAACATAAAAACTTTTTCAGGTACATACGAAGTAAAAAGCTGAGGAAGGAATCAGTTGGATGATTAGATGATAGAGGAGTAAAAGAGGGCACTCGGGGAAGACAACACCATAACTGAAAGACTAAGGGATATGTTTACTAAACAGCGCAATTGTGCGGGGCGCACTTGAGCATGCGCTAAGGTACCTTAGCGCACGCTAATAGTGCGTTTTTGGTGCCCCGCACGTGTGCGCTCCGGCCGCACATGTGTGCGCCGCCCGCAAAAGTGCGCGGCGCACTGATGTGCGATAGAGGCATGGAAAGGCATTTTGAGGGCGGAGGAAGGCTCCCGAGGGGTGGGGGGACGGGGTCAATGGGTGGAGAGTGGGAGGGGAGAGGCTCCCCCGCACAGGAGCGGGGCTGAATTTTGGAAAAAAAAATACCGCGAGTGAAACCCTCGCGTTAGATCCGATTTAAAGGGAAGAGTAACCATTTCCGTAAGCAATGTACAGCAAAACCGGGGAAACCTGCAAAACGTGAGCAGTGTGATACATGTGCACAGAACAAAATAGCAAATAGAAATTGAAAATGACCACAACAAATTCCAAATAAATTATAATCCAGCTGGGCAACGGTGATATTAATGGGCAACCATAAAAAACACTCCCAGGAAAGCTCCAAAAAAAAAGAAATGATTTTTGGAAGGGTCTACGCTCCGTAGACTCTTTCAAAAATCACTGCATTTTAATAGAGCTTTCCTGGGAGTGTTTTTCATGTTGCCCATTGATATCACTGTTGCCCAGCTTGGTTTTGTTTTTTTTCCCCTTTTTTGGAGGTCATTTTTGAGGTTTATGTGCACCTTTGTCCCCATAAAAGGTAAACGAGCCCACAGTAAAATTGTGCAGAGCAGGGTGTCTGACTCGTGCGGCCAGGTTTCCTATCTCCAGAGACTGCACTGTCTCTGTGGCCACAGTGTGGTGCAGCGGACACAGCCAGTGTCTGTAGGACCAGAGGGTCACAGGTTCAAATCCCAGCTGGGGCTCCTGCCAACCCAGTCCCCATAGTTTTACTCACCACTAAACAGTGATAGTACAGACACTCCTTTATTGCAAAGAACATAAGCATGGTTCCAACACCTATATTTTACCCTACACCGCACACAAACCATAACAATGGGCATTACCTACAGCCGAGTCCCCCAAATTCAGTCCTGGAGTGCCACAACTCAATCAGGTCATATGCTTTTTCCCTGATAGGGACATGTCTGCATGTTGGCGGAAGGGTACAGGTGGTGGAGGGGGCAGTGGCTGCAAACCACAGCAGACAGGCTCTGTCGGATGTACAGTCATGGACTCCCCAGGGAACACAGCATATCTGTGGCAACACGGTGGTGCAATGCACACAGACAGTGTGTGCAGGAACAGAAGATCACAGGTTCAAAGCCCAGCTGGGGCTACTGCCAATCCAGTCCACATATTTTTCCTACAACTAAACCGTGATAGTAAGGACAAACCTTTATTGCTGAGAACATACGCATGGTTCATACGCCTATATTTTACCACACCAAACACAGACACCATAAACAACCGCATTACCTAGAGCAGAGTCTCCCAAATACAGTCCTGGAGGGCCCCACACCATTCAGGATCCATGCTGCCTCTAATAAAGATGCCTGTGCTGCATATCTATGCACCACCCCCAGGGTATGCTGATGTAGCTCATGCATATTTGAGGGACAGCATGAAAACCCAAACAGTGGTTGGAACACCAGGAATGGAGTTGGGACACTCTGCCGTAAAGCAGCAGCCAACAGGGCCAGACACACCCACACACACACCCCCAGGCCCCATTGGCCAATGCCTCCTGGAGAGGCAGGACATTGGGCCCTGCCTGTATCTCCCAATACTAGCAGTTGCATACCTTAGCAATGCCACCCTACACCTGGGTATATGGTACACAGCTATCAAACGTTGCCCATGATAACTGGCAGATATCAATCCCTACGTTAAGCACATTTTGCTCATTGATCTCCACCATAACAATCATTGTGATGTCTGCGGTGTGCGCTGCAGGTCTGGTCTCTGACAGTGTTTACCACCCTGGGGAGTGACCCCCAACAGTATTGCGTACCATATCCATGCCTGTACTGTGCCCAGGACTGGTGTGGTAGGTATGGCTGCTGGACTCCTCTATAGTAGCACAATGCTGGCATAGGTGTGGGGGTGACTGTCTGTCTATCCAGTGTGTGGTGGCTGCAAACACCTTCCACAGCCCACGCTGCCAGCAATGTTGCCAGTATTGGGCTGCCAATGTGCATAATGAGGAGCAAGGTACCATGGGTATAGGCCGGACAGGGTGGCCTGGCCAGGGTGCATCTGCACAGGGCATAGGGCACTGACTGGGACATTTTAGTGCCCGGCCACCACCTACACAGACAGGGTGACCTCAGTATGTCCTGCTGAGAGATCACTCTCACCCTGACTGTGCAGTGACCACAGCATGGCTAGGCACCCCCATAGTGCTATATAGTATTTCTCTCATGTGATAGATATGGGTTTCCTTTTGGGGCCCAGTCACTGATTTATCTGCTTGCTGTGTATGCTGACATCCCAGTTCTGGGTGCACGCATCTCCACTGGGAACATGTACTGTGGACTAACTAGCACACTGTTTGCAGCTGGTATGTGTCTTGATGGAGCAGCTTGCAGGGTGCAGCGGCTGATGACTTGCTGCAGGAGAATATCAGATAGTGGTGGGGTGCAGCTCACCATATCCAGGCCTAATGTCTGTCTGCTATTGTGTTATGGATGTGTATAGAGCTGCATTGACTGCCCTGTGGGGTGTCTGTTCCTCAGCAGGACCGGGGTTGATGGTCCCCTCTACTGCCACCTTTGCAGGGAGGTAGAATGTGGATCTATTGATAGGAGACCCTGTTTGCCACCCTCAACCCTGGAGGAGGGGGGGTGGTGGTACATAGCCCACCTAGGGGTCCATAGGGGCTACACCTGACTGAAACAGACAGAGATATCCAAGGTGTTTGTGCAGAAACTACCTATCTCACACATTAACACTGCTTTGGACCTCCGGCATGGCCTCTTTCAGCCATGGAAGGTGTTGTGGACCTGGTCCTGGGCGCCTCACCGCACCCTCAGGGTGAGCACAGTACCCGCACAATGTGACGGTGTGTAGCTACTCTGTGCCAGTAAAACACACGGTCAGTACCCCCTACCAGGCCGAGGTGGTGTGTGGGTGCACATGGTCACTTCCCTCTACCAGGCCGAGGTGCTGTGGGGGTGCATTGCCCATCTTGTGTTAATCTGTGGACAGCTGATTTGCATGTGCAGTGCATCATGGGTATGGGTGGGCTAACCCTATCCTGGTGACCACAGCAGACTGTCTGTGTGGTGACGTGCATGCTCTCTGCAGCCAGCCAGGGGCTTGCTAGCAGCTATAGAGCTGTAGCCCAATGGTTACTTCACTGCCTCTGAAGCCAGAGGTCATGGGTTCAAACCCACAGTGGGGTTATTTGATAGGGTTGTCCAACGCATTATCTTTTGTTAATGTACATATTTTGATGCCAGCAAAAACACCCTCAGCGTACTGTACCCATAAGGTGCCTCTGAGGGTGCTTTATAGGGCGCCCTATAGGGTACCTTATGGTTCCCGTCCATATAAGGTGCACTATACATTATCCTGTGACGCAACCTATAGGGTGCCCTATAGGGGACATTTTAGGGTGCTGTGGCGGACAGTGCAATTTATAATGTGCCCTATGGAGTGCCTTATAGGGTGCCTTATACGGCACCTTCAATTACGGCATGTGAGGGCGTGTTTGCTGGCAGCAATTAATAACATAAAAATAAAGTGCTGCAGGACAAAATATGTACAATGCAAAGCTGATGCCACAGCCAGCCTTAAGTATTAGGCACACTGGGGAGCAAACTCATGACCCCTGTATCAGCAGTCAGTGCCTTAACCATTGTGCTCCACTGCTGCTCCTCCTTGCCTGTCAGTGCACCTACATATGCTTTTCATTCCTTAAACTGCACAGTGCTGCCATAAAAAACAGTACACTGACCTTGCGGTACCTCATACGGCACCCTCTAAAGCACCCTATAAGCAACATTCTAGGGTGCCTTGGCTGACAGTGCACTTTAAAATGTGCCTTATAGGGCGCCTTATGTTAACACGCTTTGAGAGTGCGTTTGCTAGTAGTGATAATTAAAATATGAATAAAATGCCTCCTAAAGCAATCTTCCCCATAATATGTTATGCCTCAGCCAGCCTTGTTCATTGGGCACTTTGGGGGATTGAACCCCTGATCCCTGCACCATTGGTCAGTGTCTTAACCATTGTGCTGTGGTTCTGTTCCTGTGATTGCACATCAGCGCGCCGCCTTATGCCGCCCAATATTAGAAAGCCTCCTAAAACATTAGCGCGCCGCCTTATGCCCATCAGCGTGCCGCTTTATGCCCATCAGTGTGCCGCCTTATGCCGCCCATCATTTAAATGCCTCCTAAAATATTGCCTCAGCCAGCTGTCTCCATTGGGCACTGTGTGGGATTGAACCCCTGATCCCTGCACCATTGGTAAGTGCCTTAACCATTGTGCTGTGGCTCTGCTTTTCTTTCTGCACATCAGCGCGCCACTTATACCGCCCAGTATTAATATGCCGCCAAAAACATTAGCGCGCCGCCTTATGCCGCCCAGTATTTCTGCACCTCATAAATTAACGCCTCAGCCAGCTGTCTTCATTGGGCACAGTGGGGGATTGAATCCCTGCACCATTGGTCAGTGTCTTAACTATTGTGCTGTGGCTCTGCTCTTTTTCTTGCACTTCAGCGCCCCACTTATGCCTCCCGTGCAGCTATCTCATGCGCTAAGGTGCGGGGCGCACATGGGCGCCGCGCACCTTAGCGCATATGTAAATTCCGGCTTTTCTTTTTCAGGACGGAACGCCCACTCCTTATATGGCACCCGCACACTACCGGGGCCCGCACTTTACCGGGGTTTTAGTAAACATGCCCCTAAGTTAAATCTTTGTTTCGGTCTATCTCCAGGAACAAGCAGGAATGTAGTCTTCACATATGGTATCGTCGGTACCGACGGAGCCTGTGCGGGAACGCTCCCCAGCGTCCAATAGGAAAGCTTTTTGGAGCATCCCACAGCGCCTGAGTGCTGCCTTCCTGCCTTTCCCAACTGTCCCTCTCCAGTTCTTCGTTTTCTGCGGAGCCGACAGGTCACCACAGAAAATATTCCCGTTTCTTCTTCTTTTTTGTGGTCGTGTCTGCCTTCCTTCGACGCTACACTGGTACCGCCAGTTTCTTCTTTCCTTTTCTAAGAAGACAAAGACAAAGTGCAACTGGACCCACAAAAATTTGCGGACCACATCCAAGAAAAGTTCCACTCAGCAGAACAAACAAGACCCAGCACAACCCCAAAGACTATCACACCCTTGAACACCTGGGGAACATTCAACACCCCATCCACGGAGCAACTCTCCCACATCATCTCAGCAATCAAGACCAGCACTGCCCCCACGGATCCCTGCCCAGTGCCGTGGATCAAAGCCACCAAATCAAACTTCATCCAAACCATCCACAAGATAGTACACTCCTCCCTAACCAAAGGGCGCATGCCAAATCAATTGAAGCTCGTAACAATAAGACCTATCCTGAAGAAATCCACATTTGACAAGAACAATCCAGCAGCATACAGACCCATCTCCAGCATACCACTTTTAGCAAAAATAATCGAAAAAACTGTACAGCACCAACTACAAGAACACATAGACAACCACGCTCCCCTGGACAACAATCAACACGGGTTCCGCCCCAACCACGGGGTAGAAACTCTTCTGATATACCTCTTCGACAACGTCCTCCACATCATAGACAACACCAAGAAAGGCATACTCATGATATTCATTGACATCTCATCTGCATTTGACACAGTTAACCACAAGACTCTATTGGATAGACTACAGAACATCGGTCTACACCAGCGGTTCTCAACCTGTGGGTCGCGACCCCCACGGGGGTCGCCACAGGATTTAGCGGGGGTCGCTTAGCCTCCACCAAGTTAAAAAAAAAAAAATTAAGACGCGCACAAGTTGCTGCCGCTGCCGAGTCCGCTTCTCGGCAGCGGCAAACTCACCACCTTCTTCTGCAGCCGCGGCTCCCTGCCTCTTAGGGAACCGCGGCTGTACCTTTAAAATTGTTGCAGAGCCCTTCCTGTCTTGACGGGCTCCGTGCAGCATTGTCCTGCCTCAAAAGGAAGTTGTTTACCACTTCCTTTGGAGGCGGAACAATGCTGCACGGAGCCCGTCAAGACAGGAAGGGCTCCGCAACGATTTTACAGGTACAGCCGCGGTTCCCTAAGAGGCAGGGAGCCGCGGCTGCATTAGAAGGGAGGCAGACATGGGGAGAGGGGATGAGGGGGCAGGGAATCTGCAACATGGCTGACATCGACAGAGGGGGGCTGACATGGAGGGAGGGAGCTGATATGGACAGATGGAAGGATGGGGGCTGACATGGATGGAGGGAGGGAGGGAGGGGGCTGATATGGACAGATGGAAGGATGGGGGCTGATATGGAGGGAGGGAGGAAGGGGGCTGACATGGAGGGATGGGGGCTGACATGGAGGGAAGGAGGGGGCTGACATGGACAGATGGAAGGATGGGGGATGACAGGGAGGGAGGGAGGGAGGGGGCTGATATGGATGGATGGAGGGAGGGGGCTGACATGGACAGATGGAAGGATGGGGGCTGACAGGGAGGGAGGGGGCTGATAGAAATGGATGGATGGAGAGAGGGAGGGGGGCTGACATGAACAGATGGAAAGATGGGGGCTGACATGGAGGGAGGGAGGAAGGGGGCTGATATGGATGGAGGGAGGGAGGGGGGCTGACATGGACAGATGGAAGGATGGGGGCTGACATGGAGGGAGGGAGTGAGAGGGGCTGACATGGACAGATGGAAGGATGGGGGCTGACATGGAGGGAGGGAGGGAGGGAGGGGGCTGATATGGATGGAGGGAGGGGGCTGACATGGACAGATGGAAGGATGGGGCTGACATGGAGGGAGGGAGGGGGCTGATGATGATGGATGGATGGTGGGAGGGGGCTGACATGGACAGATGGAAGGATGAGGCTGACATGGAGGGAGGGAGGGAGGGCAGGGGCTGATGATGGATGGATGGATGGAGGGAGGGGGCTGACATGGACAGATGGAAGGATGGGAGCTCACATGGAGGGAGGGAGGGGGCTGCTGATATGGATGGATGGAGGGAGGGGGCTGACATGGACAGATGGAAGGATGGGGGCTGATATGGAGGGAGGGGGCTGATATGGATGGATGGAGGGAGGGGCTGACATGGACAGATGGAAGGATGGGGCTGACATGGAGGGAGGGCGGGGGCTGATATGGATGGATGGAGGGAGGGGCTGACATGGACAGATGGAAGGATGGGGGCTGACATGGAGGGAGGGAGGGGGCTGATATGGATGGATGGATGGAGGGAGGGGGGGCTGACATGGACAGATGGAAGGATGGGGGCTGACATGGGGGGAGGGAGGGAGGGAGGGGGCTGGCATGGACAAAGGGGAGAGACAGGGGGACATACTGGACAGACGGGATAAATGCTGGACAGAAGCGAGAGACAGTGCGGGTTAGGATTATAATGGGCTGATGGGGGAACTAGCACTGGTAATGGGCAGATGGGGGGGGGCTAGGACTGGTAATGGGTTGATTAGGGAAGGCTAGGACTGGGAATGGACTTATCAAGGGGGGGGGTAGGACTGGTAATGGACTGATGGGGGTCTAGCATTGGAAATGAGCTGATTGGTGAGGTTAGGACTGGAAATGGGCTGATTAGGGGAGCCTAGCACTGGTAATGGGGTTGAGGGGGGACTAGCACTGGAAATGAGCTGATTAGGGGAGGCTAGGACTGGTAATGGGCTTATTGGGTGGGGTACGAATGTTAATGGACTTATGGGAGGCTAGCATTGGAAATGAGCTGAATGGGCGGGGGGGCTATGACTGGAAATTAGCTGATTAGTGGAGGCTAGGACTGGTAATGAGCTGATGGGGGGGTAGGACTGGTATTGGGCTGATTAGGGGAGGCTAGTACTGGTAATGGGGTTGAGGGAGGATTAGCACTAGAAGTGAGCTGATTGGGGGGCTTTGACTGGGAATGTGCTGATTGTGGGGAGGGGAGGATAGAGCTGCTGGCCCTGGAAGAAAACTGGGGGCTAAGGCTACAAGTGGGCTGATACAAGGGGATGGGAGAATGGAACTGGAAGGGAGTGGATGTGAGAGGGGCTGCCATGGTATTTGTACTAGAAGGGACTGGTCAGTGGGGAAGGAGGGGGACTGGAAGGGAATGGACACCAGTGGCAGTCATGGGAATGCAAGTTGACATTGGAAGGTACTGGGAGTGAGGACTGGAAAGGGGCTGATACTGGGGAGGGTTACTGGGACTGGAAATAGGCTGATGGAAAGAAGTGAAGAAAACGAAAGAGAGATAAGAAATGGCAGATGAACCATAGACCACAGAAAGAGAGCTAAGAGAAGACAGGAAAGCAGAAGCCTCAGATCGGGACCAGCATGATCAGAGAATAAATTGGTCAGACAACAAAGGTAGAAAAAATAATTTTATTTCATATTAGTGATTTGACTACAAAATCATCATAATTTTGAAATCAAATATTGTTACTTGTTGTGATTAATTATTGTGGTTTAAATAAGTATTTTATAAATAAAAACATATTGCAAAGGCCTATAATATATTAATAATTCAACAAATGATTACAGCGACAATGCGTTAACGGTAAAGGAAGAGAGACGCATTTGATTTTATCATTGGGGGTCACCACAAGTTGACCAACGGTAAAAGGGGTCACGGTACAAAAAAGGTTGAGAACCACTGGTCTACACGGTGCCACCCTGAATTGGTTCCATTCATACCTAACCGACAGACAAATACAGGTCAAAGTAGGACACAACACATCTCGACCCATAAAAGTCAAACAAGGAGTGCCACAGGGATCGGCCCTTTCAGCTCTCCTATTCAACCTATACATTCAGCCAATATGTGCCATCATGAAAGAGCACCACATACATTATACAATCTATGCAGATGACATCATGATCTACACACCCATCTCAGTCGACAACCCGGACTACACCAACATAACAAACTGCCTCACCCAAATGGCAAACTGGCTTCAGGAAAACAACCTATCAATCAACTACAGCAAGACGGAGGCACTGATCATCACGCGAAACCCGGCCTTTATCCCTCCACCCGACATCAAGATAAGAGATGTACTCATACCCATAAAATCAGAAGTTAAGTACCTCGGAGTCATCCTGGACAAAGAACTTAACCTCCAAGCACACATAGGCAGAGCAACCAAAAGTGCATACCTAAGAATGCGACTCATCAGAAGACTCAAGCCCCTCCTCGACCCAGAGCACTTTCGCACCATTTGCCAGGCGCTGATAACCCCTCTACTAGACCTCTGCAATCCAATATTCACCGGGCTACCAAAGCAGACCCTCAGACCACTACAACTGGCCCAAAGCACAGCTGCCCGCATAATAGCCGGTACTACAAGACACGATCACATCACACCCATACTGAAAGAACTGCACTGGCTCCCAATCATCTCACGCATCAAATACAAGACTATCATAAACATATTAAAAATCAAACAACACTCCTCCGCCATAAGCCTACACACACTCATACAACCCGACACAAGCACACGGCCAAGAAGAAGAGGCACCTCCAATCGGGTTAACACCCCAAAAGACTTCACAAAGACACCGCACAACGAGCAATCTCCCTGGCTGCTCCATCCATATGGAACTCCCTCCCAGATGATCTGAGACTAACCACAGAAATCAAGGACTTCTGAAAACAGCTGAAGACAACCCTGTTCATCGATTACTATGGACATACCCCGTGAACCAGCATACAAGTCAGATCATCAACCCCCCCCACCACCCCAAGACTGTATAGAAGACTGTATAATAGCTCATGATGTATAATAGTGCACTATGTAGATAAACCAAATCTAATCACTTCCCCGCCAACACATACACACCACTCTGTACACTGCATGAAAGCATTTGCCCCCTTGATTGTTTGCCGTTGAAACCACTTTGATTGAATGATAAGGCGGTATATAAATACCATTAAATAAATAAATAAACTTCTGGAATTTCTTCCAGCTACTTTTTCCTTCAGGTGCCATGCGCCATTTTGGGCACTAGGCCCAATTTTTCTTCTAACATGGAAAAACCCGCTTCGGGTTTTAAAAAGTGTTCTAAGTGTGGCGGTACCATCTCCGTCACCGACACCCATGAGTGGTGCCTCAAATGTTTAGGTCCTGACCACTCTATTTCAGAGTGTGTTGCCTGTGGGGTGATGTCGAAGAGGGGTCGGCAAAACCGAGCTGCTGAACTTAGCACCCTTTTTCCCTTCGATGCAGCGTCTGTGGCATCGACGTCTTCCAGGGCTTCGTCTTCCTCCCATGGATCTCAGGTGACTAAACATAAATCTGGCCGGTCCTCAAAGGGTAGATCTCCTTCCAAGTATCGAGATGCCTCTGGCGTTGCCCTTGAGGGACTTGTACCGGCAAAATTGCCCCGGCAGGAGGCTTCGGCTTCCAAAGCATTAACGGGGCTCCAGGATGTTCTCGAGGCCCCAACCTCAGCAGAACTACTGGTGCCATGCTCTGGTGTACCGGCTGCTTCATCCGGTACCGATACCCAAGCATCAGCAGTGTCGATAGACCAGAGATTCTTGGCTATTGAACGCAGTCTGGCGGCTCTTCTCACGGCCTCGATGCCCTTGAAACCGCTTCAGACAATTCAATCGGTACCGGCACTGACAGTTTTGACATCGGCAGGTATTCTACCAGGACCGAGTCAAGCTTATCCATCCTGTATTGACAAGTCAGTACCGGATCCCTCCGACACCGAGTTCGGTACCGGTATCGTGCCTTGCGCAATCACCCAGATCGGAGATTCTTTGAATCCTTGGATGAGTCTGAAGACTCTGAAAGATCTGCTGATACCAGAGTACTTCTTCCCGAGGATTCTTCTTCTCCTCAATGTAGTATGTCTCCTCCAGAGCATATGTCCTTTCAGGATTTTATCCGAGATGTGGCTCGAGGTCTTTCCATCACAGTGGCTCCTTAAAAAGAGCCTAGGGCAAAGGAATTGGAAATCCTGCAATACCCTAAAGCTCCCAAGGAGGCAGCTACTTTACCTATTCATGAGATCCTGCATGATCTCATGTTAAGGATGTGGGAAACACCTCTAACCACTTCTCCTCACTCTCGAAGGCTCGACACCATGTATCGAGTTCCTCCTTGTCCTGGATTTCAAAAAACTCAGCTACCACACCATTCCATGGTGGTGGAATCAGCTATGATAAGGATCAAGAGTGCAAAAAGGCATGCATCTAATCCTCCAGGATGTGAGTGTAGGACTCGACGCCTTTGGACGTCGAACCTTCCAGGCTTCCATGCTATCTGCCAGGATTAGTTCCTATATATTATATATGGGAAAGTTCCTTAAGGAGGTCACTGGAGATTTAGAGCTTATGAGCCCTCTCCTTCCTGATGATAAGAGACAGGATTACCTTGCACTTGTCAAACATGCTCAGGATGTTTCCAAGTTTGTAAATCATGCAGCCTTTGACTGCTTTGAGTGCATAAGCAGAACCTCTGCTATTGCCATAGGTGCACGTAGGATTGCCTGGCTCCAGGCATCTGACTTGGAACTTTGGGTACAGGACAAACTTGGGAATATTCCTTGCACAGGAGAGACTCTCTTTGGCAAGAATTGTCAGGAAAAAGCTAATGAGATAGATGCTGACAATATCACCCTGGATAGATAAATCTACAGCTGATCTTGCAAGGAAAAAATCCTACAAGAAACCATTCTTCAGTAAGAAGACGTTTTACCTCTCCTATACCCAACAGGGAAATCGTGTAGGTCAGTCTGCCCAAAAGGGACAGCAGCAGCAACAGCCTAGGCAAAGAAAATCAAAAGCTACTAAGCCTCAACCTGCTCAGCAGACTCAGCCTCCACAGGGGCTTTGACTCCTATCTAGAGAACTTTGTCTTCCTGGCCCTGAATGGCACAGAGCCTTCCACCATTCCAGGAAGGTTGTTATTTTGCCCCCAGATGGGAGCAGATAACAGCAGAAAGTTGGACTCTGTCCATTGTAAGAGAGGGATACAAGCTTCACTTCCTCAGTATGCCCCCTCCTACAATGCTAAGACAGTTCAATTCTCAACGCCCAGTTAGGTCAAGAGGTCAGTTTGCTTCTTGCCCAAGGGGCAATAGAAGAGGTACCCATTCCCCAACAGGGTACAGGATTCTACTCCCCCTATTTCCTTATCCCAAAGAAAACAGGAGGACACAGACCCATTTTGGACCTCAGAGAATTGAACAAATTCCTGTTCAAAGAGAACTTCAAAATGATTTCTCTGGGAACTCTGCTGCTATACCTTCAGAGTCAGGATTGGCTTTGTTCTCTAGATCTCAAGGATGCGTACACTCATGTTCTCATCCATCCAACTCACCGAAAGTTTCTTCGCATTCTATTTCAAGGGAAGCACTACCAATACAGAGTTCTTCCTTTTTGCCTGGCCTCGGCACCAAGGGTGTTTAGAAAATGCATGGCTGTAGTGGCAGCATTTCTTCGCACCCTGGGAATATTCGTCTTCCCTTACTTAGACGGCTGGCTCATTTGAGCCCCGTCAGAGCCAGAGGCCAAGATTTCTCTATCTCGCACAATGCGTATCCTTCAGTATTTGGGACTTGCCATAAATTTCCCAAAATCCAACCTAGCTCCCACTCAGTCTCTAGAGTTTATAGGAGCTCTGCTGGATACCAGACAGACGAGGGCCTATCTTCCACAGCTCCGCTGCCTTCGCATGGTGCAGTTAGCTTCCCAAGCAGTGCTAGAGCCTCACCTCCCTACTCAGGAAATGTTACAATTGCTAGGCCACATGGCATCCACCGTGCATGTGGTTCCTTATGCTCGCCTCCATATGAGGGCAGCCCAGTGGACTTTATCCACTCAATGGACTCAGGCATCAGGTTGCCTGTCAGACAAAATAACAAACACGGATCGTCTCTTTTTGTCCCTCCAATGGTGGCAGTCACCCCAAAACCTTTTGGTGGGGTCCCCTTTCCAACAACCCCCATCCCAAGCCACTCTGACAACAGATGCCTCACAGGTAGGTTGGGGAGCTCACCTGCAAGGCCTCTCTACTCAGGGTATCTGGACTCCACAGGAGACCTATCTACACATCAATCTCCTGGAACTCAGAGCAACCTTCCTTGCTCTTCGAGTATTCCACACCCAGCTCAGCTACAAGACAGTCCTAGTTCAAACAGACAATCAGGTAGCCATGTTCTATGTGAACAAGCAGGGTGGAACAGGCTCTCTGTCTCTCTGCAACGAAGCTTTGCGACTATGGGCCCTCGCCGGAGAGCATCAGATTCATCTCCTTGCGGTGTATCTTCCAGGCATTCAAAACTCTTGGGGAGACAGACTCAGTTGAACTCTGCTTCCACACGAATGGTCTCTCCATGTAGACCAGGTGGCCAAAAGTTTTCAAATTTGGGGAACCCCAGACATAGACCTCTTCGCAAGTCCGCTGAATGCCAGACTTCCCCGGTTCTGTTCCAGAATTCTGGCTCAGGGTTCTCAGGCCAGGGATGCTTTCGTCCTCCATTGGGGTCAGGACTTCCTGTATGCCTTTCCACCCATTCCCCTAATTCCCAAAACCCTGTTCAAGCTTCAGAGACACAGAGGCCATATGATTCTCATAGCTCCACATTGGCCACGGCAAGTGTGGTACCCTCTGCTTCTACATCTCTCTCAAGCTCCGCCTCTGGAGTTAGGATCTGCTCCAGATCTCCTGTCTCAGGAGGACGGAATGCCGTGGCATCCCAATCCCCAGTCTCTGCATCTCAGGGCCTGGTTACTGAAAGCCTAGAACGTCATGGTCTTCACCTTTCTCAGCAGTTAAAGGATATCCTTTAAGCTTCCAGGAAACCTTCCACAAGACGCTCTTATGCTTTCAAGTGGAAAAGGTTTACCATATGGTGCTCGCAGAAGGGTCTTGACCCTCTTGCGATACCTCTGGAATCATTACTGGAGTATCTCCTTCATTTGTCTAATACAGGGCTTAAGACCAATTCAGTGAGTTTGAGTGCTATTGCAGCTTCTTTTAAGCCTCTGAATGGACAACCTATTTCCTCTCATTCTCTCATAGCGAGATTTATGAGAGGCCTTCTTTTAACTAAGCCTCCTATTAAGCCACCATCGGTGGCATGGGACTTAAATCTGGTTCTTGGGCAGCTCATGAAGCCGCCTTTTGAACCGTTAGCTACTACGTCTTTGAAATTCCTTTCCTGGAAGGTCATCTTTCTTATTGCAATCACATCAGCACGTCGCATCAGTGAATTGCAAGCATTGGTGGCTGATCCTCCTTATACAAGGTTCCATCATGATAAGGTAGTCCTTAGGACTCATCCACACTTTATGCCAAAGGTGGTGTCACCTTTTCATTTAAACCAAGTGGTTTACCTTCCTGTATTCTCCCCAAGGCCTCAGGCCTCAAATGCAGAAAGGAATCTTCATTCTTTGGATTGTAAAAGAGCTTTAGCTTTTAACTTGCAAAGAACTCAGCAACATAGAAAGTCCTCTCAACTTTTTGTTGCTTTTGATCCTAGTCATTTGGGACTTCCAGTCTCCAAGAGAACACTGTCCAACTGGATTGCACAGTGTATTTCTTTTGCCTATGAGAGTAAAAACCTTCCTTTGGAAGGCCATGTCACAGCTCACAATGTGAGGGCCATGGCAGCCTCTATGGCTCATCTTCACTCTGTGTTTATCGACGACATCTGTCGAGCAGCTACTTGGGCCTCGGTTCATACCTTCACAGCCCATTACTGCTTAGACAAGGACTCCCGCCGGGATGCCTTGTTTGGTCAGGCTGTTCTTCAACACCTGTTCCATACTTAATCAACTCCTACCCACCATCCCTGGTAGGATGCCAGAGATCCATGGGGGGAAGTGGAGCCCTTTCACAAGGGCACACAACTTCTGGGGTTTCTCCCTGGCATCTGCAGCTAGGGAGTCCCCATATGTGAAGACTACATTCCTGCTTGTTCCTGGAGATAGCATAGTTACTCACCTGTAACAGGTGATCTCTGGGAACAGTAGGAATGTAGTCTTCACAACCCACCCACCTCCCGTAGGAGTTGTATCTCTCTATCTTTTTTTCTCTTTCCCTCTCTCTCTTTGTCTCAGCTTTAAACTCAACTGGAGAGGGACAGTTGGGAAAGGCGGGAAGGCAGCACGCAGGCGCTGTGGGATGCTCCCAAAAGCTTTCCTATTGGACGCTGGGGAGTGTTCCCGCGCAGGCTCCGTCGATACCGACGATACCATATGTGAAGACTAAATTCCTGCTGTTCCCGGAGATCACCTGTTACAGATGAGTAACTATGCTTTACTGAAGAATATGTGAAGAAGCTACCCTTAGCAGAAAGAGTATTTAAGGATGATGAGTCAGAAAGGCTAAATGAAATCTCAATGAACCTAGAAGATGTAGTAGAAAAAAATTGATAAACTAAAGGACAGAAAATCACCTGGACCAGACAATATACACCCAAGAGTGCAGAGAGAACTCAAAGATGAAATCTCAGAATTTAGGAGGGCGGCCAATGTGATACCTGTTTTAATAAAGTTCTCCAGGGATGATCTGGGATAATACAGATCAGTGAGCCTTATGTAAGTGGCAGGCAAAATGGTGGAAACCATTAAGAACAAAATTACTGGACACTTGGACAGACATGATTTAATATTGCCAAGTCAACATAGATTTAACCAAGGAAAGTCTTGCCTCACCAATCTCATCCATTTCATTGAAGGGATGAATAAACTTGTGGATAAAGGTGACCCGGAGTGGAGGAGTAGCCTAGTGGTTAGACAGCAGCCTACTATTGAGGACATCTGGTTTGATTCCCACTGGCACTCCTTCTGGCCTTGGGCAAGTCACTTTATCCTCCATTGCTTCAGAAAAAAAGGCAGCAATATATTTCCAGTCACACCTTGCCAAGAAAACCCAGGGGCTTCTGGGTCACCAGGAGTCAGCATTAACTTGAAGGCACTTAACAAAAATAAAAAAAATAAAGGTGACCCAGTTGATAGGTAGTGTACTTAGACTTTCAGAAAGTGTTTGACAAAGTCCCACCTCTGAGACTTCTGAGGTTTTCAAAAAAAAATAATGGCATAGGAGACAATATTGTATGTTCCCTGCTCTGTTATATATCGCTCAACCAGTTGAGAGACAAAACAGAGAGAGAAAAATGGTCAGTTTTCTCAATGGAGGAAGGTGAATAGTAGAGTATTCCAGGATTCTGTATTGCGACTTGTGCTTTTTAATATATTTATAAATATTTTAGAGTTGGGAACAACAAGCAAGGCGATTAAATTTGCAGATGACCCCAAATTATTCAGAGCTGTTAAATCACATGTGGATTGTGAAAAACTGCAGGAGGAACTTATGAGCCTGGGAGACTAGGCCTCCAAATGGCAGATGAAATTTAATGTGGACAAGTGCAAAATGATATATGCAGGGAAGGATAACTTTGACTGTAAATATACAATGGTTCAACATTAGGAGTCACCGCCCAGTAAAAGGATCTGAGTGTGATCATAGACAATACAGTGTGTGACAGCAGCCTAAAAAGAATGTTAGGAATCATTAGGAAAGGAGTAGAAAAAAAAACAATGGATATCATAATGACGCTGTATCCCATTTTCTCTGTGGCTCCCTTTGAAAACATTGAACCTTCTCTAATCACTAGGGTCTCTATATAGCCTTTCAAACTCAATCTATTAGGCCACACAATGAAGTGTGTGTGTGTGTGTGTGGGGGGGGTGCTCTTAGAAATAGAACATACCATGTGATCGTTACTCCAAAATAGGTCTTTGTAAATGAGACACACATTTGTAATATAGTAAATGACAAAAAAAGACCAGCATAACTCATAAAGTCCACCCAGTAACTTTGTACTGCTGCCCTGTACTGGATACTCTTCTTTTGTTTAGGGCTGCAATTGCTGCTCTGTGCAGGTTAACTCTTTCAATGCTTTTTTTAAAGTGTGAAAGTAATTTAAGTTTATTTTACATTGAAATAGAGCTCCTTTGCTTTTATCTCATGCTTTTTGAATTCCATCATTGTTTTTGTCTCCTCCACCTCCACCAGAAGGGCATTACAAGTATCCAGCACCATTTCTGTGAAAAAAATATTCTAGGATGTTGCTTTTAAATTTATATATTCCTTATTCTGCTAGACCAGTACGGACAAGTTAGATCTCCAGGAACAAGCAGAAAGTCGGTCTTCACATATGGGTGATGTTGACACCGACGGAGCCCGGCACGGAAACACGCCCCATCATCCAATAGGAATGTCTTTGGGAGCGTTCCTCCACGCATGCCTGGCTGCCTTCTCTCCTGGTCTCCTCAGTCATCTTTTTTTTCTGCAGAGTCATTGGGACCCCGTCCCTCTCTGCCGCATTTAAGACTTCAATTTTTTCTAACTACAGTACCGTAAAAGTACTCCAGTCTGCCTTCCCATCGACCGCATCGACTTCCGTCGATTCCAGTACCTTTCCTTTTTCTTATTTTTTCTTTAATTTTCTTTTTTCTATAGTTTTCGTTTGAGACTTTCGGCCTCTTGGGGCACCATTGCCCAATTTGATTTTACTTCCATTTTGTTTCCTAAATTGGAGAAACCCTGTAGTGGTTTCAAGAAGTGCTCCAAATGCTCCAGTAAAGTCTCCATTACTGATAAGCATTCTTGATGCCTCAAGTGTCTAGGACCCAACCACGATGTCTATTCCTGCCTCTCCTGTCACCACATGACCACCAGAGGTCGAAGAACCATGACAAACAGAAGGCTAAGCTGTTTCCATCAGACTCAGCTCCTTTGATGCACCTCTCTAGTTCTTCGACTCCGTTTAAGTCTTCCCATGCCTCTAAGAACTCACCAGCAAGAGAGAAGGATTGCTTGGAGTCTCCAGCACTTAAGAAGATGAAGACATCAGCTTCGGCATCAGGTCAGCATCAATATTCTTCGCATTCCGATGCAGACCATCCATCCAAAGCCATTCAGGGGTTTGGGGATGCCCCCAAGGTCCAGTCCTCTGTTGAGCCCCAATACCATCATCAGGAGTTGTGGCCCACACGTCTGTGTCTGGAGCCTCTCCTCCCCCGGTACTATCACTGGATGACTGGGTCATTGGAATGGAACGTAGCATTGCTAAACTCCTAGCAATTGTTATGCCGATGACTTCGGAGGCTCCGCAACCAGCACTGGTATCAGTTCCACAGATACCATCAGTGCCCACAGCCATAGGTACCCTACCTCCTTCATAGGGTGTAGAGCAACTGATACCAAGGCTCTCGGAAACATCTGCTCCGATACCCTTGACATCAAATCGACATTCATTGGAGCATCGGAGGTATCAGGTATCTCATAGAGATTACTTCAATTTCATGCTGGATTCCGATTCCGAGGAGGCATCTGAGGTGAAATCGGTCGATTCTGATGCACCCAGGGAGATTCTATTGGACCCTTCACCTCCTTATGAATGGAGATGTTCACCTCCAGAAGACATGTCCTTCCGGGGACATTATTAAGGATATAGCGGCAGCTCTAGATGTTTCAGTGGCTACTGAAACTGAACTAAGAGCTGAGGAGCTCGACATACTGCAGTACCCTTCGGCACCGAAGGAGGCTGCCACCCTCCCAGTGCATAGCATCTTAAAGAACTTAATGATTTGGAAGTAGGAGGCCCCCATGTCGACCCCTGCAGTAAGTAAGAGACTTGATACCTTCTACAGGGTTCCTCCCTCTCCAAGCTTTCAAAAGTCACAACTTCCCCACCATTCCATGGTGGTGGAGTCTGCCATGAAGAGAATCAAAAGTTAGAAAAATCACTCCTCAGTATCTCCTGGCAGAGAGGGCAGGGCGCTAGATGCTTTAGTAAGGAAGGCCTTCCAGGTCACTATGCTAGCATCCAGAATTGATTCATGCATGCTCTACATGGGTATGTTTCTTAAGGAGGTGGCCCGAGATTTCTGAGATTTTACCTCCTGATTACCACTTGACAAACAGGCGGCTCACCAGATCTTGGTTACCCATGCTGAAAACACATCAAAATTTTTAACAAGAGCTGCTTTCGATGCTTTTGAGGCACACAGTAGATCTGCTGCAGCATGCATTGGTGCCAGAAGAACACATTGGCTCCAAGCATCTGACCTGGAACAATGGGTCCAGGATAAGCTGATGAACATACCCTGTAATGGGGAAAACCTCTTTGGTCAGAGGTGGAGGGAGAAGGCCGGAGAGATAGAAACAGACAACCTCACTATGAAAAGGCTCAAGAAAAACGACAGACCCTTCTAAAAAGAAGGCTACAACCAAGAGGCTATTCTTCCCCCCAAAAAAAGAAATTGTTCCCTCTATATCAGTCTTATGCTACCTACACTGGTTCACAGCAGCAGCAAAAACAAGCAGGTCAGACGCAGATCAGAAAACCCAAGGTTTCCAAACCTCAGCCTACCCCATCTACTCAGCAGCCTCAGAGTTTTTTATCCTTTCAAAAGGAGCATAGCCATTTTCACTTAGTTCTCCCTTCTCCTTCCAGGATTCCAGGGAGACTAGTACAAAATGGCAGATGAAATTGAATGTGGACAAGTGTAAAGTTATGCACCTAGGGAAGAACAACCCAAACTATGGTTACACGATGCAAGGTTCCATATTAGGAACCACCACCCAGGAAAAAGATTTAGGCGTCATTGTGGATAACATGTTAAAACCCTCGGCCCAGTGTGCAGCGGCGGCCAAGAGAGCAAATAGAATGCTAGGTATCATAAGGAAAGGAAAGGAATGGAAAATAAAACAAAGGATATTATAATGCCTCTATATCGTTCCATGGTGAGACCGCACCTTGAATATTGTGTGCAGTTCTGGTCGCCGTATCTTAAAAAGTATATAGCGTTATTAGAAAAGGTACAGAGAAGAGCCACCAAAATGGTAAAGGGGATGGAAGGATACCCCTGTGAAGAAAGGCTAAAAAGGTTAGGGCTCTTTACCTGGAAAAGAGATGGCTGAGGGGAAATATGATAGAAGTCTATAAATTAATGAATGGAGTGGAACGGATAAACATAGATCGATTGTTTACATTATCAGAATATAGAAAGACATGTAGTAAAGGCTGTTAGTGTAGCTGGGTTTAAAAAAGGTTTGGACAGGTTCCTGGAGGAAAGGTCCATAAACCATTATTAAGAAGGGACCCAGGATATCGATGCTTGACCCAATACAAGCATTGTGGAACATGTGTCTTTTGGAGAAACTGCTAGGTACGTATGACCTAGATTGGCCACTGTTGGAAACAGGATACTGGGCTTGATGGACCTTGGTCTGACCCAGTATGGCATATCTTATGTATGCACACCATTGGATAAGTATCACCTCCAAGCCCTGGACCCCCTACAGCTAGTCTCTCGGGGCCTACAACTAAGGTTTCAAACTTATCCTCCCAATCATTTTGTGGGACAATCCACCCTAGATCCCTTTCACCAATCCTTGCTCCATTAGGAGATCCTCTCCCTGCTAGATCAAGGAGCAATCAAGGAGGTCCCCTCCAACCTGCAAGGAAGGGGCTTTTACTCCAAATATTTCCTGATTCCAAAAAAGACAGGAGGTTACAAGCCTATTCTGGATCTCTGAAATCTCAAGAAATTTCTCATCAAAGAAAAATTAAAGATTTCTCTAGGCACCCTCTTGCTATACCTAAGACAGGACGATTGGCTATACTCGCTGGATCTAAAGGATGCATATACTCACATCCTCATCCACCCAGATTACAGAAGATTCCTCAGGTTCGTCTTCCGGGAAAACCACTATTAGTACAGAGTCCTCCCTTTCGGACTCACCTCAGTACCCAGAGTATTCACAAAGTGCTTAGCTGTGGTGGTGGTCTACCTGCGAACCTGCGGAATCTTTGTTCCTCTACTTAGACAACTGGCTGCTAAAGGCAGACTTTGCTTCAGCAGTTCAATTGGCCCTAGATCAAACTATATATTTTCTTTAGGAGTTGGAGTTTGTGATAAACTATCCAGAGTCTCATCTCAACTCAACCTAGGATCTCGAGTTCATAGGTGCTCCACTGGACACAATAAAGGGGAGAGCATTCCTCCCAGAGGACAGAGTACAGTCTGATTACCTTAGCCAATCAGGTGCAGCAACAACCATCATTCCGTGCCAGAACATTTCTGCGCCTGTTAGGATATATGTCTTCCACAGTCCATGTCATACCCTATGCTCACCTCCATGAGAACCTCTCACAGTGGACTTTGTCAAGTCAGTGGAAGCAGTCCACGGGTCATCTCTCGGACCTCATAAACATTACCCTACATGAAAGTAGATATGCAATGGTGGATTGAGCCACAGAATCTAATCTAAGGGTTACCTTTTCAGAGGTCTGCACCGCAGTTTATCCTAACCACTGATGCATCAAAACTAGGCTGGAATGCCCATCTCAATGGTCTCAGGATGCAAGGCTTCTGGTCTGCTCGAGAGAGAGCCTTCCAGATCAACCTTCTGGAACTCGGCGCAGTATTCAATGCGATCAGAGTCTTCTCTCCCCAACTCAAACTAAATTCTCTTCTGGTGCAGACAGTCAACCAGGTGGTGATGTTTTATATAAACAAACAGGGTGGTACCCTGTGCAAGGAGGCCTCTCGCCTATGGAACAGGGCAATCTCCCAGGGCATCACTTACATTTAGTCTACCTTCCGGGAGATCAGAATCAATTTGCCGACAGGCTAAGCTGCATTCTACTTGCACACAAGTGGAGGTTGGATTCTCAAGCTGTGGGGGAAGCCACTAATAGACCTCTTTGCATCTTCCATCAATACACAGCTACCCCGGTTCTGTTCCAGAATTCCCTCTCCCCACAGAGAATCATCAGATGCCTTTATCATTCATTGGGGTTGAGAGCTGCTCTATGCTCCATTTCTACTCATAGCAAAGACGCTCTTCAAACTTCAGACCAAACGGGGACAAATGATCCTAATTGCCCTGTACTGGCCCAGACAACCATGGTTTCCTCTGCTTCTTCAGCTTGCTCAAGCACCCTCCCCTCTGGCTTGGTTACTCACCGACGCTTCTCTCACAGGAACAGGGGACCCTTCTGCACCCTTAAGCCACTCCGCTTGATGGACTGGAGGCTGAGCGCTTTGTCCCCTCAGATTTGAATCTCCAAGAGGATGTTTGCATGTCCTTTTATCATCAAGGAAGGATTCAACCAGATGCTCCTATGTCTTCAAATGGCGCAGGTTCTCCATCTGGTGTTCCCTTAGAACACTGGATCCTTTCACATGCCCCATCCCGGATCTGCTTCAGTACTTACTACATTTGTCTACTTCAGGTCTCAAGAACAGTTCAGTGAGAGAAAATCTTGCTGCCATTGCGGCCTCCCATCATGCTCTAGATAGTCGTCCTGTCTCAACACACCCTTTAGTGGCCAGATTCATGCGTGGTTTCCTCTTCACCAAGCTGCCTCTCTGTCCACCTCCCACCCCATAGGATCTCAATGTAGTTCTTGCACAACTCATGCACAATCCCTTTGAACCCATGAGCACAGCTCCCTTGACGTTCCTTACTTAGAAACTTCTTTTTCTCATAGCAGTTACCTCAACTCGCAGAGTTAGCAAGCTCTAAGCGTTAGTAACCTATGAACCTCATACCACTTTTCATCACGGCAAGGTGGTCCTTCGCACACACCCTAAGTTCTTGCCAAAGGTTGTCACCTCTTTTAACTTAAATCAATTGGTCTCGCTATCGATCTTCTTTTCACGTCCTCGTACATCTCCTGCTGAAGCCAGGCTTCATACACTTGACTGCAAGAGAGCACTAGCATTCTATTTAGAATGCACCAAGACCTTCGTCAATCTTCTCAATTGTTTGTCTCTTTTGATCAAAGCCATTTGGGTATGCCAGTGTCTAAGAGGGCACTATCAAATTGGTTAGCAGATTGTATATCCTTTGCGTATGCACAAGCCAGTTTGACCCTAACACACCGTGTTACAGCTCATAATGTCAGAGCCATGGTGGCTACAGTAGTTAACCTTTCCCAGTTCCCATATTGGATATCTGCCAGGTGGCAACATGGTCTTCTCTGCATACTTTTGCCTGGATAAGAACTCCAGAGCAGATGCTCAATTCGGACAGGCAGTTTTGCATAATCTCTTCCCAAATTCAGACAACTTGCCCACCGCCCACATGACTACCTCGCGAGAAGTGCTCTGAACGAGCTGAGTCTGTAGGATCCTGGCTGCAACCTCTGGTTCCTGGCTATCTTCCATTATTAAAAGGGACCCGGGATATCACTGCTTGACCCAATATAAGCATTGTGGAACCTGTCTCTTTTGGGGAAACTGCTAGGTACTTATGAACTAGATTGGCCACTGTTGGAAAGAGGATACTGGGCTTGATGGACCTTGGTCTGACCCAGTATGGCATATCTTATGTTCTTATGTTTCTTCTCTTTCTTCTCTGTCGTCTGGGACTAGGGAGTCCCATATGTGAAGATGGACTTCTTCCTTGTTCCTGGAGATAGTTACTCACCTGTAACAGGTGATCTCCGGGAACAGCAGGAATCAGTCTTCACATCCCGCCCACCACCCCATCAAGTTGTCCCATTTTTCTCATCCTTAGTATACAAAGATTTTTATTTTCTTCGCTATACACCCGACTGAGGAGACTAGGAGAGAAGGCGGGAAGGCAGCCACGCATGCGTGGAGGAATGCTTCCAAAGGCATTCCTATTGGATGCTGGGGAGTGTTCACGCGCTGGGCTCAGTCGGTGCCGACATCACCCATATGTGAAGACTAATTCCTGTTCCCAGAGATCATCTGTTACAGGTGAGTAAATACGCTTTATGCTTCCCAGCCAGCAGGTGGGGGCAGACTAGAGCAATTTTCAATGATGTCACCACTTGAAATATCTGCTGGTGCAGCACTGAGAGAAGCTAGCAAGTGCAAAAGTGGACTGGTGCAATAGTGTAGATAGGCCTGTCTCCCCTGGCCCAGCTCACTGAGACTTATAGGCCCAATTTTGCTCGGAGTGTGAATATGCGTCTGTTTCCTTGAGCCAACAGCTGCCCTGTGTTTAGTGCTGTTTTCCATAGGTTCCAGCATTGGTGGGCTGGAAAGCGAACAACAGAACCCTAAGGGGCCCTTGGGGAAGGGGGATGCTAAGTTTGGACCCTTGCGCTCCTCTGTCTGATTGCTGCTTTTATCTTATTTTCCTCCATTTTCAGAATTTTTCTATTACTTGAATAAAGCAGGTTTTTAAAAAAGGGCTCTAAGGCAGCCAGACTTTCGCAGGCCTGTGTAGGTGGTTGAAAGCTACCTTATTGATGGAGGTTACTTTTCACCATAGCTTTTTCTTTTTTGGCCTTTGTATTTCTTCATGGCAGCAATGCAGAACTGCTGTCCTAGTGGTGTTTTTTTTGTTGTTTTTTTACAGATGGCGTATTTTGCCCTGAGGGCTTCAGAAGAGCCTCGGAGCATGTTTTTATGTCAAGTTCAGAACCCCTCATGGGGGTCCCAGGGTCTGATGCCATGGTTTATGCCTCTACCATATCTTCCCCCCTTTTATTTTCCTGCCAGTGGGAACTGCGGCCATTTTGAATGGCTGCATGACACTGATGGAGGGGTGTATATGGTAGGGGGGCTACAGCTTCAAGCCATCAAGGTCCTGAGGGCCCACAGGGTTCCTTCTTTCAGGTAGCTTGAATAGCAGCTTCTGAACTAGTTCACAGGCCATTCTTACTCTTTTGAAGCTGCTTGGCACCCCCCCCCCAGAATGGGGTCTGGGACTCTGACCACCTCTATGGGGGACTTGGGGGCTTCTGGGGTTTACCCTTTGTCAGCACAGGGGGCTAAGTGCCCTGCTCATTCTTTCAACTGCATGGTCTTCAGAGAGCTCGGGTGGGAGGGAAGAGGCTTGGAAGAACATGTGGAATTCATGTATCATTCAGGTGAGTCGTTGGAAGAAGAGGGAATGTCCCTTGACAGACGGAGCAGTTCCAGTGCTAGTTTGCCTTTTTCATAGGGAGGACCTCATGATTCTCCAGTATGTTGTGGTCATTCTGGATTTTGAGAAGCCCCCTCATGGAGTGGTTTCATAAGTGGGGACCCCTATCCTTATGGGTTGAGGTAGCCCTCTGGTCCTTTCCCTTCCCTGACCTCAGGCAGCAGCTTGTTTCCTCTTAGTGGAAGTCACTAGAGCTGGAGTTGAGGGACTCCAAGTTCCTGGTTCAGTGCATCTGTTGCCCCAAAAGATAATAGCTCAGCTCTTTGGAGTCCCTAAAAGTGGATATCCTGATTACAACAGTGATGAAGCAGACAACCATCCCAGTGTAGGACAGTGTGGCGCTGAGTGGGGTTTGTGATAGGAGAGCGGAGGTTATCTTCAAGAATGCCTTCACTGCATGGCCTTGAGCGCTCGGGTGGAAATCTGAATGGGCATTGTTAGCCCTGAAGTGGCTTGTTTGGAGTTCAGTGTGTCTTTTGTGGTGGAATCCCTATATGACTTGATCAGGGTGACATCTAAGGCTGCAGCAGCGTCCATGGGAACAAGGAGAAGGGGCTTTGGCCTCAGAATTGGTTGGTGGATGCTGCTTCCCAGCTGCAACTGGGCAGATTTCCCTTCAAAGGCAAGTTGCCCTTCGAAAAGACCTGGTGAAGCTGAGGAGACCTCAGAATGCTCACCCAGGAGGCCCTAGGGATCCTCATGTAGGGCTTGAAATGGAGCTTGGGTGGCGGTTTCAGGCAGGAAGGAATTCAGTTACAGCCTACTCCCTCCATGGAGAGAACCCCAAAAGAGGCAGGCCTTGCATGAGTCTCAGCATTCCCGAGACATGGCAATTAGCTCCCTTGGGAGCCTGTAAGCCTTTCCAATGAGTTCTGGTGGGTCCTTTCCGAGGAGCTAGTGGTTGAAAGATGGTTTGGGCTATTTGTCTCAGAATGGACCCACATTACCACTGAGCAGTGAATCCTACTGGAGTTTGCATAGCTTTGTCGGGATGCCCTGTGGAGTCTATATGTGGCTCACTGGCCAAGCAGTCAAGGAAACTGCACCACCACCTCCTCTTGCAGGCTGTGGTACCTATGCTCTCCAGGGAGAGAGGTCAGGGTCAGTGTTCCATCCATTTCATGGTACCGAGAATCAAGGGTCCTATCCTGATCAGAAGATGTCAGTACCAAGCGGAAAGAGCCATACTTCCACATTGAGATCCTACAGTCAGTCATTGCGTTGGTTTGCCAGGGGGTGTTACTAACATCCCTGGACTTTTCTGAGGCATATTTTCATGTTCCCATCAGAGAGCTTTATTAGCAGCTTCTTTGTCGTCATAGGCTACTATTCCTAGTTTTGTGTCCTCTCTCTTGGGCTGCTCATGGCAACCCAAATCTTTTTGAAGGTCATGTGGTAGTAGTGGCCTTCCTGCCAAAGTTGGAATGTGGGTTCAACCATACCCCTGGACACTGGACAAGCCTAGGACTGACTTCACCCATGTGATCCAGTGGTTGGAAAGACTGGGATGGGTAATCGCTTACCCCTAGGGCATAAGAACATAAGATATGCCATACTGGGTCAGACCAAGGTCCATCAAGCCCAGTATTCTGTTTCCAACAGTGGCCAATCTAGGTCATATGTACCTAGCAGTTTCCCCAAGAGACACAAGTTCCCTTATCAGCATGGTTCCATATTAGGATTTGGAGTATCTGGGCACCCAGTATAATATCCTTTTGGGTAAGGTGTATCTCTTTCCCCCCCCCCCCCCCCAGTAGGCTGAGCTTGCTGTGACTGCAGTTCAGGAGTTTTGTTCTAAGTCAGTGCTTGGGACTGCCTGCAACTTCTTGGCTCCATGGCTTCAACCATGGAACTGGTACCTTGCGCTTAAGTGCACATGCACCTCCTGTAGGCACACCTTTAGACTCACTGATCTCCCTGCTCTCTCAGCACCTGTTTCTTCCACAGAGGATCAGAGGTCTTCTCATGGTAGCAACAGATTTGCCCTTTGATTGATGGAATGGCTTTGGAGGCAGCGGTCTTTGTAATTGTCACCACAGGTACAGCCTTTGGGCCTGGGAATTCATTGTTTGGGATAGTTGGTTCAAAGTCCCTAGTTGTCTCGGACAGCTGCCTGGTTCCTCAACAATTTGGGGCGCTTTCAGACCTTGTGGATAAAAGTGATCAGTGTGTGTTTGGACAGTGCCATAGCAGTGGCTTATCTTGTCATGCAAGGCAGCACTCATGGCATCACAGAGCTCTGCTGTTGGGCGGAAGGTCCTCAGCTGACCGGGTCAAGTGGCTCCAGTAGCAGGAGCCAACAATGTGCAGGCCAACTTCTTGAATCTGATTATTGTGTATCCTGGAGAATGGGAACTCAGTCCCACCCCCTCTTAAGTAGACTGTGTGTGGACCAACCAGTCTTTGGTCACCCATGTCGGTTACCATGTGCAGAACCTTTATAGGAAAGATCCATGGGCAGTGGGTTTGGATGCCCAGTTCAGCCATGGTCCCAGGAGGGACTTCTATTTTGTCTTTCTCTGAGGCTCTTGCTGAGCTGTTTGCTGTGCAGAATTCACTCATCCAGATATGGTCATTCTGGTGGCCAGAATGGCCATGCAAACCATGGTTACAAATCTGTTAAGCCTCTTGGTGGATACTCTACATCAGGAAGGGGGGAGTGGGGTCCTGCGGCAGGGTTCTCTGGAAAGGGAGAACAATGTTCCCTTCTCCCTTACATCTTGGCCCTCGTGAGGCAGAGGCTGCCTAAGAAGTGATCATCTGGGGTAGTAGTTGGCACCCTTTTGAAGGAATGCAGGTTCTTGACCTCTCTGACCTATGTCAATATCTGGGGAGCCTTCAAGAGGTGATGTTCCTCTTAGACTCTAAAAGTTAGAAAAGCGAGCATAGTTACTGGCTTGTCTTTCCTCCAGTCATGTCTGGGCCATGGCTTGACTCTGAACTCTCTCAAGGTTCACGTGGTGGTCATTATGTGCTTCTGGGGGTGAGACCAGGGCATGTCTCCCAGCAGCACTCCTGGATGTGGCACACTTCCTCAAGGGAATGCAGCATATTCATCCATTCCAGCTGATGGTATAACAGTGGAGTGTGTCTCTGGTGCTTATGGTGTGCAGAGGTCCCCCCTGTTGAGCCCTTCTTAAAGCCTGCCTCAAAGATTTGACCCTGAAGATGGCATTTCTTCTGACCATTTTATCTACTAGGCAGGTTTCTGAGTATCAAACCTTGTCTTGTAGGGAGTCCTCCTCAACAGTATCTGTGTTTCTGAGGATGGTTCCATCCTTTCTCTTGAAAGGGCTGTCTTCCTCTCATCTCCATCTATTGTCATCCTGCCTTCCTTCTTGGGCTGAGACCCCTGCTCGACTCCTTGCTACCTTTATGGGTTATGAGAAGGGTGTTGCTGGCATATCTGAAAGTCACTAAGTCCTTCTGTTGTTCCTATCATCTTTTGTCCTGTTTATTGTTCAAAGGAGAAAGATGGGTGTTGACCAAGTCCTTGTTTGCCTGTTGGATTAAGGGAGCTATTGTCTCAGCCTTTCACCTATTTGGAGAACAAAGGCTGGAGGGAGTCAAGGCTCACTCCACTAGGTCACAAACATCCTCTTGGGCTGTCCCACCTCTGTGTCTTTGGTGAACATCTATATCTGTATAGAAATGGGTAAAAGGGGCATTGTCTGGAAAGCAGTATACATTAATGTCCATAGTATGGGAAATAAGATCTCAGATGTTGAGGATTACTGGAAGAGGCTGACTTGGATTTAGTGGTGGTTACAGAGACATGGTTCACAGACCATCATGATTGGGATGTAATTATACCAGGCTATATTTTATTTAGGAAGGAGAGGAGGAGTGGCACTGTATGTAAAAAAACATATTAAAGTTACAGAAGTACAGTGCTTACAAGGGAAGGAGGAGGCATTGTGGGTTAAACTAGAAAGAGGGGAAAGAGAATCCATTTGCATTGGTGCAATATACAGATCTCCTTCACAAGCAGAAGTGGACAGAGATTTAATGGAAGACATTCTCAGTATCGCTATGAAAGGAGAAGTGCTACTGATAGGTGACTTCAATATGCTGTGATGTCATTTAGAAGTAAGTCTATCCTAGATTCTCTAGAGGGAGAACTATTCCGGCAACCGATAACAGAACCCACATGTGAAGGAGCCATACTGGACTTGCTGCTTACCAATGGGGAAAGTACATCTGATGTTATATAGTGGAGATCATCTCATATTCAGTGATCACCAGATAATGTGGTTCAGTATTAGGACTAGGGTTGATAAAGTCCATTCAAAAACGAGGGTCTTAGAATTCAGGAAAACTAACTTTATCAAGATGGGACAATATCTCAAGGAGTCGTTAGCAGGATGGGAACAGCTGGGGGATGTAGAAAAGCAATAGGTAAAACTGAAAGGGATATTTTAAGGGTAAAAAAATCTTTTTGTTAGTAAAGTAAATAAATGTAAAAGAAAAAGGAGGCCACTATGGTTCTCGAAAGAAGTAGTTGAAAAGGTGAAGAAAAAGAGGGTGACCTTCATAAAATACAAGAGATCACAGAAAGAGGGAAGACAAGCATCAATATTTGGAAAAACAGAGAAGCTAGGAAAGTAGTCCGTAAAGCAAAGATACAAATAGAAGAAAAAATTGCTAATGCAGTAAAATGGCGGAACAGGACATTTTTCAGACATGTTAATGAGAGGAAGAAGTGCAAAAGTGCTGATGTCATTCTCAAAGGTGAAGGGGAGGAATATGTAGAAGCTAATGAGGATAAAGCTGAATTACTTAAAAATATACTTTTGTTCTGTGGTCACAGATGAAGGGCAAGAGCAGGACTTTAGAAAACATCCACAAATATGAATAGTAGAAAAAGAGGATCTTGAATAATTTCAGAAGACTGTGTTTGTGAGGAACTAGTTAAACTAAAAGTAGACAAAGCGATGGGGCCGGATGAGGTACGTATTGAAGGAACTTGGAGAATTTCTAGGAACTCCAATTTCTGACCTTTTCAATGCTTCTTTAGAGTCTGGAGTGGTCCCAGAAGACCACAGAAAGGCACATGTGGTCCCTTCGCACAAAAGCGGAACTAAGGATAAGGTTGAGAACTACAGGCCAGTAGGTCTGACCTCTGTGGTGAATAAATTAATGGAAATGCTCCTAAAACAAAGGATAGTGAGGTTTCTGGAGTCCCAGCGGATTGCAGGATCTGAGGCAGCATGGTTTTACTAGGGGAGGTCTTGTCAGACAAATCTAATTGATTTCTTTGACTGGGAGAGTAAAGAGTTGGACTGAGGGAAAACTCTAAATGTGGTGTACTTAGATTTCAATCAAACTTTTGATACTGTTATACACAGACAACTTATAAACAAATTGAGCACCCTAATAATGGACTCTAAAGTGACTGACTGGGTTAGAAATTGGTTGAGTGGGAGACGACAAAGGATACAGGTAAATGGAGCTTACTCTGAGGAGAAGGATGTAACAAGTGGTTTGCTGCAAGGATCTGTCCCTAGTCTGATTCTTTTTAACATTTTTGTTAGTGATATTGCAGAAGGGCTGTTGGGTAAGTTTTGACTCTTTGCAGATGATGCTAAAATCTGCAATAGAGTAGACACCTAGGAAGGAGTGAATATCATGAGGAGGGATCTAGCTAAGCTTGAAGTATGGTCAAGGATTTGGAAGCTGAGATTTCACGCTAAGAAATGCAGGGTCCATGCATTTGGGCTGCAAAAATCTAAGAGAGCAATACAGTATATGGTGTGAAGTACTTCTATCCACAAAAAAAGAATGGAATCTGGGCATGATTGTTTCTGCTGATCTTAAGGTAATTAAACAGATTGAAAAGGTGACGGCAAAACCCAGAAAGATGCTTGGGTGCATAGGAAGAGGAATGGCTATCAGGAAGGAGGAGGTGATAGTGCCTCTGTATAAGTCTTTGGTGAGACTTCATTTGGAATATTATGTGCAATTCTGGAGACCACAACTTCAAAAGGATGAAATCTGTGCAGAGGATAGCTACCAAAATGGTCAGTAAACTGTCAGAAGGCATACGGGGACAGACTTAAATATTTCAATATATGTATACTTTGGAGGAAAGGCAGGAGAGAGGAGATATGATAGAGATATTTAAATACCTCTGTGGTGTAAATGCATAGGAGGGAGAGCCTCTTTCAACTGAAAGAAAGCTCTGCAATGAGGGGGCATAGGATGAAGGTAAAAGGGAATAGACTTAGGAATAATATGCGGAAATATTTCTTTACGGAAAGAGTGGTAGATGCGTGGATCAGTCACCCACTAGAGGTACTAGAAACCAGGACATTATATTAATTCAAGAAAGCATGGGATCAACACAGAAGATTTCTAGAAGAAAAAAAAGGGACTATAGTAGTTGGTATGGAACGGCAGACTGGATAGGCCATATGGACTTTTTCTGCCATCATGTTTCTATAAGGCGATTACTTGATTTTCCCTGAGAATTTTGGGAAGTGTTACAGGTTGCATTGGGAAGCTATTGTGATTGGTGTGCTGTCTTCCTCCCACCCTGGGTCTTCACGGCTTGGGTACATCCCACTTGACTGGATTGATCTAGCAGGATAATAAGCAAGAAAAAATGTACATACTTGATGATTTTCTTTCCTTGAATCCTGCTAGACCAGTCTAGAACCTGCCTTTGGAAGACTTCATCTACAGATTTGAGAGCCTGCACCCTCATCTCTGCCTTTGCGGTATCAGTGCCTACTACAGAGCCAAGAATGGTAAGGGAGCCAAGATCTTTGTTCAGAGTTGTTGATCGATGTATATCTGAGTTTTTCAGACTTGTTTCTGCTTGGAAATTGTCATATTGGCTTCTCTCAGTGCTGTACCAGCACATATAACAAGTGATGACATCACTGAAAGTTGCTGTAGTCTGCCACCACCTACTGTCAGGGGAGCATAACCTACTCGTCTGGATTGATCTAGCAGGATTCAAGGAAAGAACATTAAGAGGTACAATATGTAAAAATTTCTCCATTTTAGCTTCATAGTTTTACTATCTTTAGAAAAGATTTGTTCGTTAATATGTTTTCAAGTATATAAATGCTTGTATCATATCTCCTCTGTTCTGCTGCCTTTCTAGGGTATTGATACCCTGGTGGATCAGCAGCCCCCAAACCCTCCATCCCCTTCCAGTACCTTAAATGATGGGGCAGGAGCGTTGCCCACACGCACCCACCCCTTCATTGCCATCTTGTACAGAGGCTGCACATGACCCACACAGTCCATCCTGTAACCCATTTAAGACAAATCGGAGAAATTAATTTTTCACGCAATGTGTAATCAGACTCTAGAATTTGTTACCAGAGGATGTAGTAAAAACTGTTAGTGTAGCTGGATTTAAAAGAGGTTTAGATGAGTTCCTGGAGAGAAAAGTCCATAAACCATTATTAAAGAGAACTGGGGTAATCCACTGTTTATCCATTAGACAAGCAGTATGGAATCTGTATACTTTTGGGAACCTGACAGGTACTTGTGACTGGGATTGGCCACTATCGGAAACAGGATACAGGGCTTGATGGACCAGTATGGCATATCTTATGTTCTTATGAACTAAGCAGGTTGTTTTGTTTTGTTTTTCCATGCATGCATATAGTATACCATTCTTTCCTTAGGGCAGGCCTTCACAACTTTTCTTGGAAACTAGGAGCCAGCTGCCGAGATCTAGGTCACAGTGCTCTCCCCTCACCCCCCAAAAAGGTATATCGCAGTTCCTTTATTAAGTTTTGTGGCCTGATTTACCAAGACTGTTTTCAAATTTTTTATGGGAAAAAGCTTAATGAATCATGCCTTAATGTCCCACTGCACAATGCCAACACAAGGCAGTGGGGGGGCCACATACTTCCTCTCCCTCCCATCATGCTCAGTGGGCCTTTAAAGCTGCACCTAAGGAGCCTTCCTTTTGTGCTTCACATATCACTATGGCCTAGTCTCTCTCTATGTCTTCACCTGATCTCTCTCGGCCCCCCTTCCAGCCTTCACCCAGTCTGTCTCTCTCTCTCTCTTTGCCATGACCCCCTGCCAGCCTTAACCCAGTCTTGCTCTTTGTCATGACCCCTCTCCCAGCCTTCACCCAGTCTTGCTGTCTTTGCCATGACCGCCCCCCCCCCCCCCAGCCTTCACACAGTTGTTTCGTCACTCACTGTTTTTTATGCCTGGCTGCAGCATCTGAAAAGCGCAACATTTCACACTTCCCTCACTGATCGGCTCTCTACATGATTGAGCTGCAAAGAAGGACATTTGGGTTTCTCATGAAACTGCAAGATTAGCCTGAACTTCCTTCGTTGCCTGGCTCAGCCATGCAGAGAGCCAATCAATATGGGTGAAGTGTGAAATGACTGTTTTTCAGGAGCTGCAGCCAACACAAGGCCATGAAATACTGGGCACCAGGGTGCAATTTGTAGGCACCATGTCAACCTGACACCTGAGATTCCTCAAGCCCTTCGTTAAGGTATATCCCATTGTTTCTTGAACTCATAAACCATGAGACAGATAATTTTCAAATGCACCCAAAACTTTACTGTCAGCACTGAGGTCATACCCTCTCCAGGGCCTTAGTTCATAACTCTGAACTGATGAGTTCTGTATTATCTGTAAACTATGCCGATGGGTTTTATAAGCCTATTAAGTGGGGCTTACAGCAGTCCAGCCTAGTTTATTAGTGCATGGACTAGCTTAGTTAGTCATTCCTACTCAAATACGCTTTAAGCTGACAATGTATTCTTAGTTGCAAAAATGTGCCTACTACTGAATGGATCCACAGTAATAACTTCTCATCCAAAATAAAACCTAAGCCTCTCATATTTTGTTTTTATTGGAAAGACTTCCTCATTTGGCAGTCTAAAAGGTTCAGTCTTTTGTGCTTCAGGATTACATATTTATATGAACTTCAACTTCAGTGAACTCAATTTCAACATATTAGAAGTCAACCAATTAGAGCCCTCAAATGTGTTGTCTAATTCCATAAGGTCCAATCTCCAGGAACAAGCAGGAATGTAGTCTTCACATATGGGTACCGACGGAGCCTGCGCGGGAATATTCCCCAGCGTCCAATTAGAAAGCTTTTGGGAGCATCCCACAGCGCCTGCGTGCTGCCTTTCCCAACTGCCTCTCTCCAGTTCTTCCTTTTCCGAGGAGCCAGCAGGTCGTGTTCCTGTCACCGCAGAAAATTATTTTCCTTATTCTTCTTTTTTGTGGTCGCGTCTGCCTTCCTCAACGCTATACCGGTACCGCCGGTGGTTCTTTCTTTCGTTTAAAAAAAAAAATATGTAGTAGTCTTTTTTTTCCAGGTGCATGCGCCATTTTGGGCCTTAGGCCCAAAATTTCCTCCACTATGGAGAAACCCGCCTCGGGTTTTAAAAAATGCACCAAGTGTGGCAGTACCATCTCCGTCACCGACACCCACGAGTGGTGTCTTAAATGTTTAGGTCCTGACCACTCCATCTCAGAGTGCATGGCTTGTGCCATGATGTCCAAAAGGGGTCAACAGAACCGAGCTGCCAAGCTCAGTGCCCTTTTTCCCTCCGATGCAGCTTTAGTGGCATCGACGTCTTCCAGGGCTTTGTCTTCCTCCCATGGATCTCAGGTAACTAAACATAAGTCCAGCCGGTCCTCAAAGGGTAGATCTCCTTCCAAGCATCGAGATGCCTCTGGCGTTGCCCTTGAGGGTTCCATACCGGCAAAATTGCCCCGGCGGGAGGCTTCGGCTTCGGCTTCCAAAGCATTATCGGGGATCCAGGATGTTCTCGAGGCCTCAACCTCTGCAGAACTACTGGTGCCATGCTCTGGGGTACTGGCTGTCTCTGGTACCGACACCCAGACATTGGCAGCATCGATAGACCAGAGGTTCTTAGCTATTGAATGCAGACTGGCGGCTCTCCTTGCGACATCGACGCCCTCGAAACCACGTCAGACAATTCAACCGGTACCGGCACCGGTACCGATAGCATCGACATTGGTATCGGCTTTGCCGGCACCCAGTCATGCGATGCCTTCTGGTGCCGATACACCGGTACCGACTACCCCCGGTACCGACTTCGGTACGGGCTCTTCAAGAGCATCCGGACAGACAATACTTTGAATCCTCGGAGGACTCCGAGGATTCTGATAGTTCTGCCGGTACCGGGATACTTCTCCCAGAGGAGCCTTCCTCTCCTAAACGTAGGATGTCTCCTCCAGAAGATATCTCCTTTCAAGATTTTATCAGGGAGGTGGCTCGTGGGTTGTCCATTACTGTGACTCCTGAGACACAGCCCAGAGCTAAGGAGTTGGAGATTTTACAATATCCCAAAGCTCCTAAGGAGGCAGCTACCTTGCCTATCCATGAGATCTTACATGATCTCATGTTGAGAATATGGGAGACACCTCTCCTCACTCTTGCAGACTGGATACCATGTATCGAGTCCCTCCTTGTCCTGGATTCCAGAAAACTCAGCTTCCTCACCACTCTATTGTAGTGGAATCAGCTATGAGAAGGATCAGGAGTGCAAAGAGGCATGCCTCTAATCCTCCAGGACGTGAGTGTAGAACTTTGGATGCCTTTGGACGTCGTACTTTCCAGGCTTCCATGCTTTCTCCCAGGATCAGTTCCTATATTTTATATATGGGAATGTTCCTTAAAGAAGTCACAGGTGATTTAGAGGTTTTGAGCCCTCTTCTTCCTGAGAATAGAAGGCAGGATTTTCTCATACTGGTCAAACATGCCCAGGATGTGTCTAAGTTTGTCAACCGTGCAGCTTTTAACTGTTTTGAGTGCATAAGCAGAACCTCTGCCATTGCCATAGGTGCACGTAGAATTGCCTGGCTCCAGGCATCCGATTTGGAGCTCTGGGTGCAGGACAAACGGCAATATCCCTTGTACAGGTGAGAATCTATTTGGCAAAAATTGGCAAGAAAAAGCCAATGAATTAGATGCTGACAACTTCACTTTGGATAGGCTATCCAAAGCCACAGCTGATCCTGCGAGAAAGAAGCCTTTCTTCTCAAAAAAGAAGAGGTTTTATCCCTCTTATTCCCAGTAGGGACGTTCTGCAGGTCAGCCTGCCCGGAAGGGTCAGCAACCACCTAAACAAAGGAAAGCAAAGACTGCTTAGCCTCAACCGTCTCAGCAGTCTCAGCCTCCACAAGGCCTTTGACTTTCATCTAGAGAACTTAGCCTTCCTGGCCCTCAATGGACCAGAGCCTTCCACCATTCCAGGAAGGTTATATCACTTTGCCCCCAGGTGGGAGCAGATAAGAGCAGAGCATTGGACACTCTCCATTATAAGAGAGGGGTACAAACTGCACTTTCTGTGCATGCCCCCTCACACAATGGTAAGACAGTTCAATTCTCAGACCTCTCTCATCAACCTGTTAGATCAAGAGGTCACTATACTTCTTGTTCAAAGGGCAATAGAAGAAGTACCCATTCATCAACAGAGTACAGGGTTTTACTCCCCCTATTTCCTTATCCCAAAGAAAACAGGGGGATACAGACCTATTTTGGACCTCAGAGAATTGAGCAAATTCCTGTTCAAAGAGAAATTCAAGATGATTTCTCTAGGACCTCTGCTGCCATACCTTCAGAATCAGGATTGGCTTTGTTCTCTAGATCTCAAGGATGTGTACACCCATGTTCTCATCCATCCAACTCACAGAAAGTTCCTTTGGTTCCTTTTTCAAGGAAAGCACTACCAATACAGGTTGCTTCCATTTGGCCTGGCCTCAGCTCCAAGAGTGTTCACGAAATGCATGACTCTGGTAGCAGCATTTCTCCGCACTCTAGGCATATTCGTCTTCCCCTACTTTGACGACTGGCTCATTCGAGCCCCATCAGAGTCAGAGGCCAGGACTTCTCTATCTTGCACAATGCGTATCCTTCAGTAATTGGGTCTGGTCATAAACATCCCAAAATCCAGTCTAACTCCCACTCAGTCTCTAGAGTTCATAGGAGCTTTGCTGGATACCAAAAAGGCAAGGGCCTATCTCCCCCAGGCCCGTTGTCTTCGCATGGTGCAGTTAGCTTCTCAAGCAGTGCTAAAACCTCATCTCACTGCCCGAGAAATGCTACAACTACTAGGCCACATGGCATCTACTGTGCATGTGGTTCCTTATGCTCGCCTCCATATGAGAGCAGCCCTGTGGACTTTATCCACTCAATGGACCCAGGCATCAGGGTGCCTGTCAGACAAAATAGCAAACACAAATCGCCTTATTTTGTCCCTCCAATGGTGGCCGTCCACTCAGAACCTGTTGCTGGGGTCCCCTTTTCAACAGCCCTTACCCCAGGCAACTCTCACAACAGATGCTTCACCAGTGGGTTGGGGAGCTCATCTGCAAGACCTCTCCACCCAAGGCACCTGGACTCCACAGGAGACTGATCTACATATCAATCTCTTAGAGCTCAGAGCAATCTTCCTGGTTCTTCGAGTGTTCCATATCCTGCTGAGCTAAAAGACAGTCCTCATTCATACGGACAATCAGGTAGCCATATTCTACGTGAACAAGCAGGGGGGAACAGGCTCTCTGTCGCTTTGCAACGAAGCTTTGCGACTTCCAGGTATACAAAACTCTTGGGCAGACAGACTCAGTCTAGTTCTGATTCCACACAAATGGTCTCTACATGCAGACCAGGTGGCCAAGATTTTTCAAATTTGGGGAACCCCGGACATAGACCTCTTTGCAAGTCTGTTGAAAGCCAAACTTCCCCGGTTCTGTTCCAGAATTCCGGCTCAGGGCTCTCAGGCCAGGGATGCTTTCCTCCTTCACTGGGGTCAAGACTTCCTTTTAAGTCTTTCCACCCATTCCCCTAATTCCCAAAACCCTATTCAAGCTTCAGAGATACAGAGGGCGTATGATTCTCATAGCTCCACATTGGCCATGGCAAGTGTGGTACCCTCTGCTTCTATATCTCTCTCAAGCTCTCTCCCTGGAGTTAGGATCTGCTCCAGATCTCCTCTCTCAGGAGGACGGCATGTTATGGCATCCCAATCCCCAATCTCTGCATTTCAGAGCTTGGTTGCTGAAGGCCTAGATCTTCATGATCTTAACCTCCCTCAGCAAGTAAAGGATGTCCTTTGTGCTTCCAGGAAGCCTTCCACAAGACGCTCCTATGCTTTCAAGTGGAAAAGGTTTACCATATGATGTTCGCAGAAGGGTCTTAACCCCCTTGCGATACCTCTGGAATCATTACTGGAGTATCTCCTTCATTTATCCAATGCAGGACTTAAAACTAACTCAGTAAGTGTCCATTTGAGTGCTATTGCAGCTTCTCTCAAGCCTCTAAATGGACAACCTATCTCCTCCCATCCTCTTATAGCAAGACTTATGAGAGGCCTTCTTCTAACCAAGCCTCTCATTAGGCCACCACCGGTGGCATGGGACTTAAACCTGGTTCTTGGTCAGCTCATGAAGCCACCTTTCGAACCCTTAGCTACTACCTCATTGAAATTCCTTTCTTGGAAAGTTATCTTTCTCATTGCAGTCACATCAGCACACCGCATCAGTGAGTTGCAGGCACTAGTAGCTGATCCCCCTTATACAAGGTTCCATCATGACAAGGTAGTCCTTAGGACTCATCCACACTTTATGCCAAAGGTGGTCTCGCCTTTTCATCTTATTCAAGCGGTCTACCTGCCTGTGTTCTTTCCAAGACCTCATGCATCAAATGCAGAAAGGAATCTTCATACTTTGAACTGTAAAAGAGCTTTAGCCTTTTACTTGCAAAGAACTCAGCAACATAGAAAGTCCTCTCAACTCTTTGTTGCTTTTGATCCTTCTCATTTGGGACTTCCAGTCTCCAAGAGAACACTGTCCAACTGGATTGCTCAGTGTATTTCCTTTGCCTATCAGAGTAAGAAACTTCCTCTGGAGGGCCATGTCACAGCTCACAATGTGAGAGCTATGGCAGCTTCAATGGCTCATCTACACTCTGTGTCTACCGACAACATCTGTCGAGCAGCCACTTGGGCCTCGGTTCATACCTTCATAGCCCATTACTGCTTGGACAAGGACTCCAAGGCTGCCGTCCATTGTAAGTGGTAATTTTCCTGTTTCATGTGTGTGTTGGGGTTGGGAGTTCGCCTTCTTTTTTTTTTTGTTGTTGTTTCTGTTTTTTCAAAGGTTTGTTTTTGAATGGGTTTTTTTTTGTCGTGTAGTGATTTCCCCTGATGCAGCGAGATCACTCGCGAAATGTACGAGAGCTCTGCGGTGACGTCGGGGAAGCAGCCTACATCAATCCCTTTGTCTTTCTAAGTTAAATGCCTTTTTCTTGGGTGTTGATGCGGTTTGCTTTTGAACATATCTTAGAAGTTGATGTGGAAGTGAAAGTAAAGGCTGACATTAAAGTGGAAGCAGGTCCTTGATGTTAATGGGCTTATGTTCAGTGGCAGGATCTTGACTTATTTCTTGATCACATTTGCCATTGCCTGTAGAAGCTGAGACCTTGCTGGCCACGACACATATTTATACCCACATCTTCTTTGAGTAGAAATGATCATTCTGTTTATAATTAAGAAATGAAAAAAATTGTGTTTAAAGAGAGTGAGCTTTTTCTGTTCTATGGATTCTTACACTCTGTATTATGACCAAATAAGAATATTTTGGACAAGGACCCCCGCTGGGATGCCTTGTTTGGTCAGGCTGTTCTCCAACACCTTTTCCATAACTAATCAACTCCTACCCGCCATCCATGGTTGGATGCCAGAGATCCATGGGGGGAAGTGGAGCCCTTCACAGGGACACACAACTTCTGGGGTCTCTCCCTGGCATCTAAAGCTAGGGAGTCCCCATATGTGAAGACTACATTCCTGCTTGTTCCTGGAGATAGCATAGTTACGCACCTGTAACAGGTGATCTCCGGGAACAGCAGGAATTTAGTCTTCACAACCCACCCACCTCTCCTAGGAGTTATATCTCTCTATCTCTTTTCCTTTCCCTCCCTCTCTCTCTCTCTCTTTGTCTCAGCTTTAAACTCAACTGGAGAGAGGCAGTTGGGAAAGGCAGGAAGGCAGCACGCAGGCGCTGTGGGATGCTCCCAAAAGCTTCCTAATTGGACGCTGGGGAGCGTTCCCATGCAGGCTCCGTCGGTACCGACGATACCCATATGTGAAGACTAAATTCCTGCTGTTCCTGGAGATCACCTGTTACAAGTGAGTAACTATGCTTTTATGTTCCTACTACTACTACAAGACTTATGCAGCGCTGTACATAAACAAGTAGAAAGACTGTCCCTGCTCGTCAGAGCTTACAGTCTAAAAGAAGATGATAAATGAGAGTAGGATACAAATAGGGAAAGGTAAGGAGCCACAAGGAGAATAAGGGATCAGGATCCAAAAGCAGCCTCAGAGATAGGCTTTTACCATGGATTTGAAAATGGGCACAGATAAAGAGCCTAACGTACACACTCGGGTAGTTTGTTCCAGGCATAAGGAAAGCAAGGTGAAAGGGTCGACGTCTGGAGTTGGCAGTGAAAGAAAAGGGCATAGAAGGAAGCAAGGCAGAAGAAGAGCAGAGTTCACAAGGAGGGGGGGGGTGTAAGGAGAGAGGAAAGGTAGTGAGGAGCAGTAGAATGAACGCATTTATAGATCAGAAGGAGGAGTTTTGAATTGGATACAGAAAGGGAAGGAGAGCCAATGTAGTGGCTTGAAAAGAGGGGTTATATGAGTAAATCGGGGCTGGCGTGATCACAGCTGAGTTCTGAATAGATGGAAGGTGAGAGAGGTGACTCAGAGGTAGACCAGCAAGGAGGAGGTTGCAATAATCTGGATGGGAGGTGACCAAAGAGTGGATAAGTGTCTTAGTAATGTATTCCTTTCTCAGTGATGCATACAGCTGAATAACACAGGTACACTACCAAAAAACTGCCTTCAGTTTTGCAACTGATTCCTATAGATTTTGGGGTGCTGAATCCAGGAAAAATAGCCAAAATGTTCCATCACGTCACGTTTTCTTGCAAAATTAGATTTCTTACCCATATAAGGAATGTTCACATAATTTCTTTTTAGCCGACTGCAGTTTATTTTCTTGGCCCAAAATAGAGGTTGTAATGGTTAACTAACTAGAAACACTCCCTCATGATATTTTAGAGTGTTTTGTATTCATTTTATACATTAACAGGACAATTGGGAGGCGGGGGGCTAAATCCAGTACTCGCGCTGGCGCATGTTCTTTCCTGTTCGCCTCGCCTCGTTCGCTCGCTCGCTCAAACACGGTGGTTGCGACATGAACGTTCCTGTCAAATTTCAGTTTCTTGCAAGTTCATTATTACCTTTTGTTTGCTCAGTCGTAATCCAGCTTTATTCCGAAGTGGTTCACTACAGTTGTAGTTTGCAGTGCTGTGTATTTGTGATGGCTCACAGAGCCAGAGGTTGCGTCAACTCTCCGGACAGTTTTTGTTTTATTTGTGGGGAATATACCGTGAAAAAGCGGCAGAGGAACATTTCTGCATTTATTAAAAAAGTATATTTCACCTATTTCGGTTTGAAGTTAGGCGATCAAGACAAACCGTGGGCTCCTCACAAAGTGTGCAAGACATGTGAGGAAGATCTACGCTTATGGATGAAAGGTAAAAAACAAGCATTTCGTTTCGGAATACCTATGATGTGGCGTGAACAAAGAGACCACAGCAGTGACTGCTATTTTTGCTCTTGCATTGTGAAGGGATACAACTTAAAAAATAAGAACGTAATAAGTTACCCCAACCTTCCCTCAGCAATTAGGCCTATGCCTCATAGCAACGAAGTACCTGTGCCTGAACCACCAAAATCTTTGGATCATATTTGTGTGGACGGTTCTGATCATGATGAGACTCATCAGATGGCTTTTCCCGATGAGTCCAGTACTTCCGAGTTTGAAACTGAACCAGATCCGAAACCTGAACTTTTCTCTCAAGCTGAATTGAATGATTTAGTCCGGGATTTAGGACTCCCAAAAGATGCTGCCCAACTGCTAGGCTCTCGGCTTAAACAGAAAAATCTATTGTCACCAGGAACAACTTTTTATTGGTACAGCAACCGCGAGACACAATTTTTGAAGTATTTCAGCAAAGAGGAAGATTTGGTATTTTGCAATGATATATACGGAGTGATGGAAAAGTTTAAGCTCAAGTATGATCCTGCTGAATGGCGGCTGTTCATTGATTCGTCAAAAGACAGCATAAAAGGTGTTCTTCTTCATAATGGCAACACATTCGCTTCAGTTCCTATTGCTCACTCTGTTATTCTCCAAGAAAAATACGAGAATTTGGCCCTGATTCTTCAGAAGATTCGTTATGATGAGCATAAGTGGATGATTTGTGGAGACTTTAAAATTCAATCCATGCTATTAGGGCAGCAATCCGGTTTCACCAAATATCCCTGCTTCCTTTGCTTGTGGGATAGCCGGGCCCGCGACCTACACTAAAAAAAGACTGGCCAATTCGGGAGTATTTGAGACCCGGTGAGAAAAATGTTCTTCATGAGAGCTTGGTACCTCGTGATAAAATTCTATTACCACCTCTCCACATTAAGTTGGGTCTCATTAAGCAATTCATCAAGTCCCTTCCAAAAGATGGTGAGTGCTTTCGGTACCTTTGCTCAAAGTTCCCCCGACTTTCTGAAGGAAAGCTAAAGGAAGGAGTGTTTGTTGGCCCTGATATAAGGAAACTCATTTCAGATGGAGCATTCGCTGAAACGATGTCTGAGAAGGAAAAAGAAGCCTGGGATTCCTTCAAGGATGTTGTTCTCAAATTCTTGGGGAACAGGCGGGATGAGAACTATAAGGATATTGTTGCCAGGATGCTCAATGCCTTCAAAGAACAAGGCTGTAACATGAGCCTGAAAGTCCATTTCTTGCACTCCCATGTGAACTACTTTCCCGAAAACTTGGGGGCGTACAGTGAAGAACAAGGTGAAAGGTTTCACCAGGATATCAAGGACGCAGAGAGAAGGTACCAAGGAAGATGGAACACCACTATGATGGCTGATTTCTGCTGGTTGCTGCTGCGGGAAACCCCAGATGAAAAATACGCCAAGCAGCGCACCAAGAGAAGCATTCGGGGGAAGAAGAAACGGGCCCACCAGGAGATTGATAGACCCAAGAATGACTTTAAAATCTAAACTGTGTTGACAAATATCGTGTTTTTACTAAACTTTGAAATAAAAATGTGCTAGTTATTACCACAGTGTCGGATCTCATTTATTAGAATTTTATTTTCACACCATCGGGTGTTTGTCTTCATGTATTGCAATGGTGCGGTTTGCGTTTTCTATTCTTACATACATACCTGTACAACATTTTTTGCACATTTCTTTGCTTTGCTTTGTGTCTAACCTCGCTCTTATATGCTCAATGTTTGTGCACATGTATGTGGCTGTTTTAAGTGCAGACAATTTTGCTACCATCACAGTGTGTTTTGTTGACATTACTCTATTCTTATGTGCTGCCTTGTTACAATTTTCTTTATTCTTATTTGAATAACTACTAAACAATTAGTATAAAGAATTCATCCAAGAAACCTTTATCTCGATCGCACTCAATCTGAAACGTTCACCTCAAACTGCTAACCCAATGTAGCAAAAAATCTGTACGTGATGGAGCAAATTGGTTACCAGATTTGGATTCAGCGCACCAAAAAACGTAAAAATCAATCGAAACATTAGAGGCAGTTTAAAAAAAAATTTTTTTAGTGTACCTGTGTAATTTCCACATAGAAAATATGCTCAATTGTAAAACTGCAAATCTGTATCCCCAGGAAATATAAATTTATAATAAAATCAGTGGTAAATAAGACCTTTGAGGAATCTTTTAAGCTTCAGGCCATGCAGCTGACATAGTGTTTCCATAATTACCAGTTGCACTTGTTGAAGAAAGATGTAAACTATCAGAGGGCTAAACTTCAATCCTAGCTGTTTGCATTTACAGTAAACCATATTTTATTAACCCTAGTCTGAAGCTATTAAAATTCTCAGTATCCAAAGTTAGCTTTTTGAAAAAATGGTTGCAACATTGCTAGATTCAGCTTGTCTGGTACTACCCTCTTTGTATGTTCATTATGCATAACCACTAAGAGTAAAAGAGGAGGATCCCAAATATTGGAACCAAGTAGTTAATCTTTGCTGATATGCTATATCTGCAGAAATGGGGGATAAAACTAATTTGTGAAAATAGATTGAAAATAGTATATAGTGAGTTAAAATGGAATGGTAGTTTTGAGCAGAAAAAAAGAAAACTACAATCTAGACCAAAGCTTGTTCATAGACAGCTTTCATCTTGTCCTCTCTTTTACAGCACGTTCTTCTTCCTTCCAGGTGGTTGCTTCCACTCTCTGGAATTCCCTTCCCTCAGCCCTTCACTGTCAACATTCCTTTACCTGTATTAAGTCCCAATTAAAGGCCCATTTCCTTGTCCTTGCTTTCCCTTCAGCAGCATCCTCCTGAGTCCTGTTCTTCCCTATGTGTCGTTGCTTCCTTTTTTTTCCTAGCCTTCTCAGGAGCAGCACCACTCTCTGGTACAGGAGTCTCAAACTCAAATTGCTTTGAGGGCCAAATGAGGACTTGTAGAGTAACCCGGGGGCCGCACAAGACATGGGCCTCATTTGCATAAGGAGCCTCATTTGCATAAATATTTGCATAATGTTACCATACACTAACTTTTAGTAAACATGCCTCTTAATGAGTGTATGGATAAAGAAAGACTAAAAGATTTCTACATTACTATAATCCAGTGCCAACCGCCAGGCACATTAGGAACTACTACAAACACTGCCCATTTAGAACCCATAGCAAACCCGCCATATCTTAACAGCACTACCAGGACTCACAAAGCACCATACCCTACCTATCAAAAGGCAACACTGCAAATATTAAATCAGTACATTTCAGGGAATAACAATACATGACCTACTGGGGAAAGAGAACAAGTGGCAATGTCAAATATGAATTACATAAACAGAATACCTCAGCTCAGTTACACATGCAGAACATACACCATCACCAAACAAGGAATCACAATTTAGAAACAGGAAGACAATAATTAAACTGGGAACCCCAAAAGCCAAACTTAGAATGTACAACACTGTAGAAATAAAACTATAAATTAATTTCCTCTTGTATTAAACAAAGCGCAGATGTTAATGATGCACATTTCCAAGAGCTGACATATTCCAGTTAATAAATTCAAAATAAAGAGATATTTTTCTACCTTTTGTGCATTTTTTTTTCAGTTGCAATTGTTCCAGCCACTTTCTTCTGGTTTCTTCGTGTCTTCTGCTAACTCGCCATCGTCCGCTGTCCATTTGTCCTTTCTTCTCTCTTCTAGTTTTTTTTCCATTCTCTCTCTACATCTGCTTTAACATACTAATCTTTCTCCTTTTGCTCTTTCCTCAATCCTATTTCATCCACTCAAATTTTACCCCTCCATCCTCAATCCACACTTATTCTCCCAATACCCAGTCAATTGTAGATTTTTCTTCCCTCCCACACAAAATATTTTCCCCTATCCATTCGACTCTCCCAGCCCTATCCCATTCTAATCCTCCCCCAACATCCGCTGCCTTCTAGTCCCCGCATCATCAGCCCATTTCCAGTCCTATCCTAGCCCCACCATCAACCCATTTCCAGTCCTAGCTCTCTCCCCATCAGCCCATTTCCATTCCAAGCCCCCTTCCACTCAGCCCATTTCCATTCCAAAACCCTGTCCCCATTAGCTATTTGTAGTTCAAGCCCCCCTTCTACTCAGCCCATTTCCAGTCCTAGCAACCCCCCAGTCCATTACCAGTCCTAGCCCCCCCATAGCCCATTACCAGTCCTAAGCCCCCCAACAGCCCACTTCCAGTCCTAACCCTTCCATCACCCCATTTTCATTCTTAGCCCCCCCATAACCCCATTTTCAGTCTTAGACCCCAATCAGACCACCTCCAGTCCTAACCCCCATCTGCCCATTACCAGTCCTATCCCCCATCTGCCCATTACCAGTCCTATCCCCCATCACCCCATTTTCAGTCTTAGCCCCCCCCCCCATTACCAGTCCTAACCCCCCTCATCAGCCCAAGTAAATTAAAAAATTAAAAACAAAACAAACCCCTGGCTTCTGCTGCTGCCGCTGCCGCCGTGGCAGCGGCAGAATCAACTGTCCCGCGGCCCCTTCCCGTCTGCCCGGCAGAGCCCTCAGCTGTCAGCTCCATCAGCGGCAGCTTTCAGGGCCGCAAAGAGAGTAGTATTTCCCTCTTGCGGCTCTGTTAAGCCTGCTGGGGCTGATGGGTTCCCGTCGCGGTTCCCATCAGCCCCAGCAGGCTTAACAGAGCCGCGAGAGGGAAATCACTCTTCTCTTCGCAGCTTGAAAAGCCCGCCGCTGATGGAGCTGACAGCTGAGGGCTCTGCCGGGCAGACGGGAAGGGGCCACGGGACAGTTTATTCTGCCGCTGCCACGGCGGCAGCAGCAGAAGCCAGGGGTTTGTTTTGTTTTTGTTTCCTCTCCTTCGCGGGCCGCACAAAGTTCTCTCGCGGGCCGTGTGTTTGAGACCCCGGCTCTGGTATGTCTTTGTCCTCTCCTCTTCCCTTCCTTCTTCTCGTGTCTTCTGTTTTCATGACATTCATTGCTAATTTGTAACCTAGGCCCCCCCTTCCCCTTTTCTTACCCGTTGTCTTTTCGTCTTCCCCTGTCGTTTATCCCCTTATTTGTTTTGGGGGGTTTTGTGCCTTTGAGTCAGTGCTGACTCCTGGCGACCCAGCAGCTCCTGCGTTTTCTTGGCAGTGACTGGAAGTAGATTGCCAGGCCTTTCTTCCAAGGCAATGGAGGGTTAAGCGACTTGCCCAAGGCCACAAGAAGTGCCACAGAGAATCGAACCCTGATCTCTCAATTACCAAGCCAGTGCTCTAACCACTAGGTTCTGCCTCCACTGCTATTTGTTATTTTATTGTATTTTAATTTTATTACTGTTTTTACTTAAACCGCCTAGTTGCCTTGGCTATAGGGGTATATCAAATAGTAATTGTACTATAATATCACAAACTGATAGTAGTCCCTAAGAAATGGTCCTTGCATAGTGCCCTGCGTGTCATCTCAGTGAGGGCCATGAGCACCACCTCTGCAGCAGCATCTGCTCCATTCAGTCTGACTAAGGATCAGATGTCTTGAGTTTCTCTTTATTTTTACTATTTGTATGGTTTGAGATATTTGGGGCGACGATATTCAATGTGATTAATATGGTTAGCAGACTTGAAAGGCTGGCCTAGCTTTCGCCGCAGAAGCTAACCAGGCAGTGGCTGAATATCGCCGCTACCTGGTTAACTTCCTGCTTCTCCGGCTAACTTGCATATTCAATGCCAATGGCCGGATATGGCCCTGGCATTAAGCACCTGGGTGTTCAGCAGCAATGACTAGTTGGTGTAATCGCGCTAGCTGACGCTGCTGAATATTACCCCCTCCTTTGATTTTTTTGTTTTATATTTGTGGAGCTAGATTGTTGTGATGTCCTTGAAAAACCATCATCATTTGCTCCTGATGTTTCCTTTCCAGTTTTTATTGTCTGTTGCTGAATTTAAGAACCTGAAAGTACTGGTTCTTGGGTATAGGTCTACTTTTAGGGCCTTTCTGTACTAGAGAGAAAGCTGAAAATGGAATTGTTTTGCCTCATTGCCTTGTCTTACATTCTTTTTCTTTATCACTAAAATTGAGCGTTTTTGCTGAGTCTATCTAAAGAGATCAACCATCACTCTGTTCGTTGTGTTAAATAGCATGATCACTGTACTGCCCAGTTGGACTATTAACAATAGGTAGTTTCTGAAAGAGTTTGTGTGTTTTCCAGGATGGAAATACTGCTCTACTGATAGCGGTGCAGAATAGTCATATTGAAGTATGCAGGTATCTTCTGAATCATGGAGCTGATATCAACTCCCGGGATAAAAGTGGAAGGTAAACTACAATGTGTATATAATTTCTTTTTTTGATTCATGTCCTGCAGGCAGATTATAGAAGGACGAGTAGAGGCAATTTTATACATCCAGGTCAGGATGTGGAAATTCCCATATGATTTTACAAACGACTCTACCAAACATAACGCCTCTTGTAAAATCTGTACAGTGATGGCATCTCCACATGTCCAGAGGATACAGCAATTTAAAAAAAAATAAGTCAAAATCCCCTCCAAAGACATGTACATCAGAGCAGCTTTTATAAAATTGCTGCTACCTATGCCTGCACATTCCAGATCCTGTGGCCCCAGTTTCCCCCAACACTCTTAAAGCCTTAAATCCCCCAACAAGACACACAAGCCATCATCCCTGGGGCAAGAACAGCCCACTCACAAGACACCCCCCACCCCCTGATCCCATCTCTGGCCTTATCAGATGTCTCTGATGCCTAGGGTGATCAGGAGCTCTTGCTCTTGCTCCCCATGGTGCCGCTTTCATTTGGTGTCTGTGATCCATAGAGGAAATCTTGTGGTATTCACACTAGTTGTTACAGATCCCAGTTTGAAAGCAGCACCATGGAGAACTGGTGTGGATGAAACTGGAGATGGTTTCTGATCATCCTAGACATCAGGGCCCACCCCCCACCCTACTAAACAAGATAATGAATCTAGTTACACAGTCCAATAATTGTCAACTAGACCACAAAGGACTAATTACTGAATTACATCATACTACCTGTAAATAAGTTCAAAATTGGTGGTAAATCAATGTGATTAGTGTTAACTTGTGCAGAACAATTAATTTTAAATTTGTCACCATTTTGCATGTAATTGTTACTTAGTTCTATGTAAGCCGTCTTGATTCTGGAAAAGCAGTATATAAGATCACATAAAAAAGTCAGGGATAGAATGGGAGTGAGGGAGGATTGTCCTTGTCCTGGGGGAAGTGGTTGCCTATTTGGGAGAGGGTAAGATGGACTGGGGTGATTTAAGGTCAGCTATGATACTGTGTGTGTGTGTGGGGGGGGGGGGGGTTGAAAGGTTCATTCAAATCTGGCAAAAGGCATACTTTTCTAAATTCCTCCTTACTAGAATACTGACAACAGATGCATCCAAACTGTGCTGGAAAGTCCATGTAAATGGGTTCCACACTCTAGATTTGTGGTCTTTCCAGAAAAAATGTAGATTAATTTCCTGGAGTTGAAAGTAACATAGTAACATAGTAAATGACGGCAGATAAAGACCAGCTTGGTCCATCTAGTCTGCCCAGCACGATGGCAAGAGTACTTGCACCTGCCGCTCTGTGCAGGCCACCCCTCCCCATGTCCCTGTTTAGGGGTGAACCCACCACTCCATGCAGGACACCCCTATTTGTTGAGAAATTAGATGGTTCCGTTTATTTTGATTTTATTCTGTTTCTGTAAAGGGATCCTCTGTGTCTGTCCCATGCCAAAGTGATATTGAATGCTCTTAAAGGATTTCAGAGATCGGCTGGCCAATCAAATTGTGATTGTCCAAATGGACAATCAGGTAGCCATGTACTACATTAACATCAGGGAGGAACAGGATCAATACCTCCTGTGTTGAGAGAGTCAGAATGTGACACTATACCGTCTCTCATGGAATGGCGTTCAGAGCTACTTATCGGGCTGGCGAAGACCATGTCCTGACAGACACATTGAGCCCTGTGCTCCAACCCCACAAGTGGACTCTGGACTTGGAGGTGATCCTCAGCATCTTTCGAGAGTGGGGCACCTCTTTCCATTGGTCCTGTTCACCACACTGCAGAACAGGCAAGCACTTTGGTTCTGTTCCAGGATTGTGACACAAAGCAGATTAGCTTCGGATGCTTTCCTCCTATACTGGGGGAAGGACTTCTTTATGCGAACCCGCAAATACCTTGCAAAGCAAAAACTCTCCTGAAATTTAGGGACAACAGAGGAATCATGATTGTCATAAAGCTGTACTGGCTCAGACAGCCATGGTTTGCTCTTCTGCTCTTTGAGAAATCTTACCAGGCTAGGCAGTTCACAAACTGTATCTCCAGGAACAAGCAGGAATGAGTCTTCACATATGGGTATCGTTGGTACCGACGGAGCCTGCGCGGGAACGCTCCCCAGCGTCCAGTAAGAAAGCTTTTGGGAGCATCCCACAGCGCCTGCGCGCTGCCTTCCCGCCTTTCCCAACCGCCTCTCTCCAGTTCTTCTTTTCCGCGGAGCCAGCAGGTCGTGTTCCTGTCACCGCTGAAGAAGTTCTTTATTTTCTTTTATTTCTTTGGTTGTGCGTCTGCCTTCTTCGACATCGGACCGGTACCGCCGGTCTTTTCTTCTTTAAAAAAAAAAAAAACCTACCGTTTCCCACTTCTGTGCATCTTTTCTTTTTGGGCCTTAGGCCTAGAAAAATTTTCCTCATGGAAAAGCCCGCTTCCGGGTTTAAAAAGTGCACAAAGTGCAACGGTACTCTTTCTATCACCGACACCCATGACTGGTGTCTAAAATGTTTGGGTCCTGACCACTCCATCACCGATTGTGAGTCCTGTTCCATGATGTCTAAAAGAGGTCAAGAGAATCGAGCGGCCAAGTTCAGTACCCTGTTTCCCTCTGATGCAGCTTCGGTGGCATCGACATCTTCCACCCATGGATCTCAGGTAACCAAACATAAGTCCAGCCGGTCCTCGAAGGGTAGATATCACTCTAAGTATCGAGATGCCTCCGGGCTTGCTCTCGAGGATCCCGCACCGGCAAAATTACCCCGGTGGGAAGCTCCGGCTTCCAAAGCTTCATCTATGGGGTTACAGGTTGACATTGATGGCTCGGCCTCGACCGATCACCTGTTGCCATGTTCTGGGGTACCGGTGGTTTCCACTGGTACAGACATCCAGACATTGGTTGCGTTGATGGATCAGAATATTCTGACCATGCAGCGTGCCATTACGGCATTCATACAAGCTGCGACGCTGCCGGTACCGCAACAAACTCAGTTGTCGGTACCGGTTCCGGCACCGATATCGGTTCCGGTGCTGGTACCGATTGCATCGACATTGGCTTCGGTGTCGACTGCAGCAGTACCCTGTTCTGTGATGCCCATCGGTACCGAATCGGTACCGATCACTCCCGATGTCGATACCACTCGGTACGCGTATCGGGCTCTGCAGGAGCATCCAGACAGGCGATACTTCGATTCCTCCGAAGACTCTGATAAATCAGAGGCTTCTGTCGAAGCATCGGTACTCCTTCCTCAGGAGCCCTCTTCTCCAAAAAGAAGAATGTCTCCTCCAGAAGACTTGTCTTTTCAAGACTTCATTAGGGAAGTGGCCAGGGGCCTCTCCATTTCAGTGGCCCCTGAATCAGAGCCTAGAGCCAAGAAATTGGATATTTTACAATATCCTAAGGCTCCTAAAGAGGCAGCTACTTTACCAATTCATGAGATCCTTTATGATCACATGTTGGGCATATGGGAGACACCTCTCACTATCTCCCCTCATTCTCGTAGGTTGGACACCATGTACCGTGTTCCTCCTTGTCCTGGCTTTCATAAGACTTAGCTTCCTCACCACTCTATTGTGGTGGAGTCTGCCTTTTGGCCGGAGAATTTTCCAGACCAATATGCTTGCTGCCAGAATCAACTCCTATAGTCTCTATATGGGGATGTTTCTAAAGGAAGTTACAGATCATCTGCAAACTTTATCTCCTTTTATCTCAGAAGATAAAAGGGAAGAGTTTCTCATCTGGCTTAAACATGCCCAGGATGTTTCCAAATTTTCCAACCATGCAGCCTTTGACTCTTTTGAGTGTGCCAGCAGAGCCTCGGCTATTGCCATAGGTGCACACAGAGTTGCTTGGTTACAAGCTTCTGATTTGGAACCCTGGGTCCAGGATGAATTAGGAAATCTTCCTTGTACAGGTGAAAACCTTTTTGGCAAGGATTGGCAAGCAAAGGCCACTCAGATGGATGCTGAGAATTCCGCCTTAGATAGACTTTCAAAGTCGTCTTCTGCTCCTGTTAGAAAAAGGTTATTCAAAAAGGCTTTCTTTCCCAAAAAGGGGAAATATTATCCTGCTTATGGTCAGCAGGCATCTTTTGCAGGTCATTTTGCTGCAAAGCGTCAGCAACAACCTAAACAAGCCAAGCCTAAAGCTGCAAGGACTGCTACGGCCCAACAGCCTCAGCCTCCTCAGGGCCTTTGACTTACATCTAGAGAACTTAGCCTTTCTGGCTTTAGAAGAACCAGAGCCTCTCACCATTCCAGGAAGGTTAGCCCATTTTGCTCCCAGATGGGAACAAGTCACGGCAGAACAATGGACCCTCTCCATTATAAGGGAGGGGTACAAGCTTCATTTCTTAAACCTTCCTCCTCACACCATGGTGAGACAGTTCAATTCTCCAACATCTCTCCTCGACCTTCTGGGTCAGGAGATTGCTACCCTTCTTGCCCAAAGGGCAATAGAAGACGTACCCCTTCTTCAACAGGACTCAGGGTTCTACTCCCCCTATTTTCTTATCCCAAAGAAAACAGGGGGCTACAGACCCATATTAGATCTCAGAGAATTGAACAAGTTTCTATGCAAGGAGAAATTCAAGATGATTTCTCTCGGTGCTCTCCTTCCATACCTTCAGAGTCCGGATTGGCTTTGTTCTCTAGATCTCAAGGATGCGTACACCCATATCCTCATCCATCCAACACACAGAAGGTTCCTTCGGTTCCTTTATCAAGGAAAGCACTACCAATACAGAGTGCTTCCTTTCGGTCTGGCTTCTGCTCCAAGAGTGTTCACAAAATGCATGGCAGTAGTAGCTGCATTTCTACACACTCTAGGAATATTTGTATTCCCATATCTGGACGACTGGCTCATCCGAGCTCCGTCCCAGTCAGAGGCCCAGACATCCCTAGCCTGCACAAGGCGTGTTCTTCAGTATCTGGGACTTGTAATAAACATCCCAAAATCCCATCTCACTCCTACTCAGTCACCTAGAGTTCATAGGGGCCTTGCTGGATACCGCAACTGCAAGGGCCTATCTTCCCCAGGCCCGTTGCCTACGCTTGGTGCAGTTAGCCTCACAAATTCAGTTAAAGTCCCATTTAACTGCTCGAGAAATGTTACAACTGTTAGGCCACATGGCATCCACCGTGCATGTGGTTCCTTACGCTCGCCTTCACATGAGGGCAGCTCAGTGGACTCGGTCCACCCAATGGACCCAGACATCAGGGTGCCTGTCAGACAAAATAGCAACCTCCAGTCGCCTCTTCTGGTCTCTCCAGTGGTGGAGGTCCACTCAAAATCTGTTGCTGGGGTCCCCCTTTCAACAGTCGCTACCCCAAGCAACCCTTACAACAGATGCTTCTCCAAAGGGTTGGGGAGCTCATCTACAAGATCTCTCCACCCAGGGCATCTGGTCTCCACAAGAGACATCTCTACATATCAACCTCTTGGAGCTCAGAGCAATTCTTCTAGCTCTCAGAGTCTTCCACACCCTGCTCAGCTACAAGACAGTCCTCATCCACACAGACAACCAAGTAGCTATGTTCTACGTGAACAAGCAGGGCGGGACTGGCTCTCTGTCGCTTTGCAGCGAAGCTTTGAGATTGTGGGCCTTCGCCAGAGAGCATCAAATTTATCTCGTGGCAGTGTATCTTCCAGGGGTTCAAAACTCTTGGGCAGACAGACTCAGTCGAGTTCTGCTTCCACACGAATGGTCCCTCCATGGGGACCAGATAGCCAGGATCTTCCGAATTTGGGGAACCCCGGACATAGACCTGTTTGCAAGTCCGTGGAATGCCAAACTTCCCCGGTTCTGTTCCAGGATTCCGTGTCAGGGAGTTCAGGCCAGGGATGCCTTCCTCCTTCATTGGGGGCAAGACTTCCTCTATGCCTTTCCACCCATTCCCCTAATTCCCAAGACACTGTTCAAACTTCAGAGAGACAAGGGGTCTATGATCCTCATAGCACCACATTGGCCACGCCAGGTGTCGTACCCTCTACTTCTGCATCTCTCTCAAGCTCCCTCCCTGGAATTGGGATCTGCTCCAGACCTTTTGTCCCAGGAGGAGGGAACGTTGTGGCACCCAAATCCCCAGTCTCTTCATCTCAGAGCCTGGTTGCTGAAGGCCTAGACCTTCAAGATTTGCATCTTTCTCAGCAGGTGAAGGATATCCTTCATGCTTCCAGAAAGCCTTCCACTAGACATTCCTATGCTTTTAAATGGAAAAGGTTTTCCATTTGGTGTGCACAAAAGGGTCTTAACCCTCTTGCAATACCTCTGAATTCTTTACTAGAGTATTTGCTGCATTTATCCCATGCAGGCCTTAAAACTAATTCAGTAAGAGTCCATTTGAGTGCTATTGCAGCATCCCTTAAGCCTCTCAATGGACAGCCTATTTCCTCTCATCCTCTTATTGCAAGATTCATGAGAGGCCTTCTTTTAACTAAACCTCCCATTAGACCACCTCCAGTGGCATGGGACTTGAATTTGGTTCTTGGCCAGCTTATGAAGCCACCCTTTGAACCCTTAGCCATTACCTCCTTGAAATTCCTTTCCTGGAAGGTTATTTTTCTCATTGCAGTCACCTCAGCTCACCGCATCAGTGAGCTGCAAGCCTTGGTGGCTAATCCTCCTTATACAAGGTTCCATCATGACAAGGTAGTCCTCAGGACTAATCCACACTTTATGCCTAAAGTGGTCTCACCTTTTCATCTGAACCAGGAGGTGTATTTACCTGTCTTTTTTCCAGGACCTCATGTATCAAGTGCAGAGAGGAATCTCCATACCCTGGATTGTAAGAGAGCGCTCGCTTTTTACTTACAAAGGACACAGCAACATAGAAAGTCCTCTCAACTCTCTGTTGCTTTTGATCCCTCTCATTTGGGACTTCCAGTCTCTAAGAGAACTCTGTCCAATTGGATTGCTCAGTGTATTTCTTTCACCTACCAGAGTAAGAACCTTTCTCTGGAGAGCCATGTCACAGCTCACAATGTGAGGGCCATGGCAGCCTCTATGGCTCATTTGAACTCTGTGTCCATCGACCAAATCTGTCGAGCGGCCACCTGGGCCTCGGTTCATACCTTTACAGCCCATTACTGCTTGGACAAGGACTCCCGCCGGGATGCCTTGTTTGGTCAGGCTGTTCTCAAACACCTGTTCCATACCTAATCAACTCCTACCCCCCATCCCTGGTTGGATGCCCGAGATCCATGGGGGCAGGTAGAGCCCTTCTCAGGGACTCACAACCTTGGAGATCTCCCTGGCATCTCTAGCTGGGGAGTCCCCATATGTGAAGACTCATTCCTGCTTGTTCCTGGAGATAGCACAGTTACTTACCTGTAACAGGTGATCTCTGGGAACAGCAGGAATAAGTCTTCACAACCCACCCACCTCCCCTAGGAGTTGTATCTCTCTGTCTATCTTTCATTTCCTCTCTCTCTCTTTGTCTTAGCTTTAAAACTCGAACTGGAGAGAGGCGGATGGGAAAGGCGGGAAGGCAGCGCGCAGGCGCTGTGGGATGCTCCCAAAAGCTTTCTTACTGGACGCTGGGGAGCGTTCCCGCGCAGGCTCAGTCGGTACCGACAATACCCATATGTGAAGACTTATTCCTGCTGTTCCCAGAGATCACCTGTTACAGGTAAGTAACTGTGCTAATCACGCAAGATCAGGAAATGCCGTTGCATCCCAACAAGTCTGACTCTCACTGCTTGAATGTTGAGGGGGTAATTCTGTCCTCTCTGAATCTGCTGAAGATGGCTTTGTTTGAGGGTCTCCTATAAGGGGGTGGTGGGAAGGAAACCTTTTCTATTTGACTGTATGTTTTTTGTTTCTTTTTATGCTTGTACACCCTCTTGATTGACGTCAGAGTGGAGTTTAAATACTTATTTGTAAATAAATAAATATGCAAGCTAACCAATTAACATAACCAATGTTCACTAGGAGATCATATCATTTTAAATGGAAAAGGTCTACCAGCTGGTGTGATGAAAAGTCCGTAGATCATTTCACGTGTCCTGCATAAACTCTTCTTGAATGCCTTCTACATTTATTAGAGTCAGGTCTAAAAACTTAGTAAGGGTACATCTTGTGTAGTTTGGCATAGATCACAATCATGTAGAAAGCAAATCCATCTCTCTACAGCCTTTAGTTGTTTGTTTCATGTGGGGCTTGCTTCTAATGAAGTCTCTCATTGAGCCACCCACAGTGACACAGGACCATAACGTTGTCAAGACCTAGCTAATAAAAGCTCCCTTTGAGCTGCTGGATACCTGTGCATTGAAGTAGATGACTGGAAGGTTTTATTTTTTGGTGCCTGTGACTTCAGCACGCAAAGTCAGCATGTTTCAGATTCTAGTAATTGATCTATGTAATACTGAGTTCCTTCCTAAGGTGGAGTTGGATTTCCACCTTAACCAGCCAGTTGTTCTTCCATCATTTTTTCCCTAGACCCCATGCTCAAAGTGGATAGTGCATTGCACATATTGGACTGCAAGAGTCCCTTGACCTGTTTGGAAAGGACTGACCCCCTTTGAAAGTCCGCCCAACTTTTGCTTTCTTTTGATCCAAGATGGGGGCTGCTCGCAACAAACGTACGCTTTCCAGTTGGCTAGCAGATTGCATCTCCTTCACTTATGCCAAGGCAGGCTTGACTCTTGAGGGTCATGCCACAACTCATAAGGGCTTGTTTACAAAGCCGCGGTAGCGGCTTCCGCCCAGTATCAGAGCCGCAGCCCCATTGAATTCAATGGGGCCGCTGCTCCGATATCGGGTGGAAACTGCTACCATGGCTTTGTAAACAAGCCCCATAGCATCAGATCTATGGCAGCATCAGTAGCCCGCTTGAGATCTGCCTCCATGGAGGACAGATGCAAGGCTACAATGTGGACTTTTATCCACACATTCACATCTCACAACATGATGATAGATTTATTTGGTCAGTCCATTCTCCAGAAATCTGTTTGGGGATTAGAATCTCACTCCACCCCCTCAGGCCCAGTTATTTTTCTTTCCAGGCTGCCTCTCTCAAAAAAAGAAAAGACGAAAAAATGTTTAATAAAAATCTTGTTAAGTGCCGTCAAGTTGGTATCAACTCATGGTGACCCTCTGACTAGTTGTCCTAACTATGTTCAGTCTTCAGTCAGCTAGAATGACATCCATACCTACAGTATTGTATCAATTCATCTTATTGCTGGCCTTCCTCTTGCATTGACATTCAACCTTGTGAAGCATGATGTCTTTTTCTAATGATCTCTCTCTTCACATGATATGTCCAAATTATGAAAGTCAAAGTCTTGTCATCTGAACTTCTACTTAGGTTTGATCTCCTCTAGAACTGATTGGGTTGTTCTTCGGGCAGTCCATAGTCTACACAATATTCTTCGCCATAATTCAAAGGCATAGATTTTCTTCTTGTTTTTTTCACTGTCTGACTTTCACATCCATAAGGTGTTATTGAAAATACCATGGCTAGAACAAGTTGAATCTTTGTATGGAGAGAGATATCTCTGCTCTTGAGAATCTTGTCTAGGTCCTTCATAGCCATTCTGCCAAGTGTCGTCTGATTTCTTGGCTGCTTGTTGTTTCTTTATTGTTCCAAGCAGGTTAAAGTTGTCCACTATTTCAATTTCTTCACCATCAACAATGAACTTACTGATTTTGCCAGTTGTCAGGATTTTTGTCTTCTATATGTTAAGGTATGGGCCCATTTTACGACTGTGTTCCTTGATCTTGAGAAGCAAATGTTTCAGATCATCTTCACTTTAAACCGGTATTGTGCCATCATCAGCATAGCAAAGGTTGTTGATGAGTTGTACACCAGTCTTCACACCTCTGTTGTCTTCATACAGTCCTGCTTCTCTGATGGTTTGTTCTGCATATAAATTAAAGAGGTAGGGGGCAAGTATGCGGCCTTGTTTGTACACCTTTGCTGTTTTAAAACCATTCTGTTTTCCCTTGTTCTATTTGAACTGTTGCTTCTTGATCAATGTAAAGGTTGTGCATAAGAACAATCAGGTGTTCTGGTATACCCATGCTTCCTAATGTGGCCCAGAGTTTCTTCTGCTTTATACGGTCAAAAGCTTTGCTGTAGTCAATAAAACATATAGATATCTTTTTGGTATCCTTTTATCTTTTCAAGGATCCATCTCACATCTGCAATGATGTCTCTTGTTCCTCGGCCTTTCCTGAACTCTGCTTGCACTTCAGGCAATTCTCATTCAAGGGAAGATTGTTGTCTCTGTTGAATGGTCTTGAGTAGAATCTTGCTGGCATATGGAATCAGAGCGATTGTGCGACAGTTTTCACAATCAGTCGGATCACCTTTCCTTTTTTCCAGTCAGTTGGCCATGATGTAGTCTGCCGAATTTCCTGGCAGAGCCTTGTAAGTATGGCAACAGCTGCATTCGATTGCTGTAATACTTCAGTGGGAATTCCATCAATGGTCCAGTGTTTTGTTCTTTAATGATGCTTTCAGTGCTGCTTTCACAAATTCTTTCATCACCAATGGTTCCTGATCATAAAGTACAGGTTGAAATGGCTGTTGGTCCACTTGATCTTTATGGTATAATGACTCTGTATTCTTTCCACCTTTTCTTGATCTTCTCAGCATCATTCATCATGGATCCTTGAGCATCTTCCAGCATTCCATTTTGAGGCTTGGAATTTTCTCTCTAGCTCACATAGCTTTAGGAAAGCTGATCGTATTCTTCCTCTGAGAGTTTCTAATTTATGTCATTGTAGTACTTCTCCTAGTCTTATCTTGCTGCATGTTGGAAATCTCTGTTGAGTTCTGTGATTACCTCTCTTTCTCCTCTTGCTTTAGCTTCTCTGCATGTCTGGGTAGTTTTCAGAGTTGACATTTTTTGCTTTTTCTCCTTTTCTAGAGACTTCTTACTTTCCTCAAGCACAGCTTTCTTGATGTTATCCAGTTACTCTTCTGGTGCTTTATCTTTTGTATCCAAAGCAGCAAATCAATTTTGCAAGCAGTCTTTCAATTCTTTCAATTCTATTACTATATTCTCAAGGTTTATATTTTGCTATATTCATGAGTGGCTTGCTCTTTTTCAGCTTTAGCTTGATTTTGCATACCTGTAGTTGGTGATCTGTACAACAGTCAGCTCCAGATTTTGTCTTTGTTGAGATTATTGAGCTTTTCCATCATTGTCTTCCACAGATGTAGTTCTCTAGTACACAGTATTGTTTACCAGCACCATTATTCAAAGGCATTGGTTTATGTTTATTGACTTAATATACCGCCCAACAAATAAATATCAGAGCGGTTTACATAGTACAAAAAGGAAAACCATATGGTGAAAAGAGGAAAGGAAGTTACAATATTAATAGGAAAGCAAACAGGCTGAATCAGTCAACAGGACAAGAGGGGAAGAGGAAGGGAGGGGGAGGAGGAGAGGTGTGGGTTACATGGAGGGGTCAGGGAGATCGAAAGCAAGGGCAAAGAGGTGGGTTTTGAGTTTATTTTTGAAGGTGGTATATGACTGTTCGAGCCGGATAGAAGAGGGGAGAGAATTCCATAACATGGGGCCGAGGAAAAAGAAAGCAGAGGAGCGAGTGGATTGGAGGCGAGCGCAGGCAGGTGGAGGAAGATGAAGACAGTTGAGGTGCAGGGATCGCAGGGAACGGGCTGAGGCATGAAAATGAACAAGATCAGCGAGATATTGAGGGGAATAGAGGTAAAGGACACGGTGAAGGAGTGTCAGGACTTTGAAGTGGATACGAGATTTAACCGGAAGCCAATGGAGGTAGATGAGTAAAGGTGTAACGTGGTCACGTGGAGAGGAATGGAAGAGAAGGCGGACAGCAGTGTTTTGGATGCGTTGGAGGCGGTAAAGTTGGGAGGCAGGAAGACATGCTAGAATTGAATTACAGAAGTCAACACGCAACATAACCAGGGAAAGAAGAAGGGTGGTAAGTGCTTGTGCAGTGAGAAAGGGCCTGATGGCACGGATCTGTCGGAGGAAAAAGAACGACGTTTTTGAAACGTGAGCAAGGTGATAGCATATTTTCCTTATATGAATCTTTAAGTAAATTACTATTACTAATCATTTGTATAACGCTAAAAGGCGTATAGAAAAAAATTATTAACTAGTTAGTGCCATATTTCTAGCTAGGGCGTGAATATGTATGCAGAAGAATAAATGATTCATACATGTGCACACATTTAATTTAAAAAACAAACAAACAGTGGATCAAACATTCAATGGCAGTTGTGTACACTGGCCATTGGCAAATGCATAACTGCATTATCTATGTATTTTCAAAACATGTACAAATAATATTGAGCTGTTAAATTGCTAAACAGCAAGATATATCTGAGTATATATGGGTCGGGTTAGGGAAGAAGCAAGAGCGAGCCAAAGAAATTATCCAGAGAGTGGCAATATTCAGATAGTACCGGTACAGTCACTGCACTATTTGTGGTGGTTTGGTTTTTTTTTTGGTTTTTTTTTTAGTGCTTTCAAGTCAGTGTGGACTCCTGGCGACCTTGCTGCCTCTGGGTTTTCTTGACAATGCATCACCAGAAGTAGATTGCCAGGCCTTTTCTTCCGAGGCAATGGAGGGTAATGTGACTTGCCTAAGGTCACAAGGCGTGCCAGTGGGAATTGAACCCTTGATCTTCTGGGTACTAGGCAGTTGCTCTAACCACTAGGCAGCTACTCCTTTCTGTACTATTTGTATACCTATATGGTTAACAGCACTGAATATTTGGATTAAGATAAAAATAGGCACTTAACTTAAGCCATTGACTGTGTTGGCTGAATATTGGTCCCAGTCTTCCAAAGTCTTGAAAGTTTGTGCAGTGCTGTGGTTACTATATTGAGAATCATCCCTTTATGTGACATTGGGTTACATCTGCTTGCACTGGGAGTCTTCAAGGCTGTATTGAAGCCAAAGGGACTTACTCAACAGGTTTGTCTCTGCCACTTTAAAGGTTAGCTTGCCCTTCCTCTTTAGTTTTGCTTTCTGGTTAGGATCAAGATGACCAGCAGTCAGACTCCATCATGGAGGTACACAATGTATGAAAGTCTTTGGAGCCCTTATTATTTCAGCTGGCAGGCTTTTCACAGTACTGTAGCTACTGGCAGTTGTAGTCTATACCTTTTATTTAGAAGATTAGGGTAAATATTTTGTCCCCAAAGGACCTGAAATCTAGTTCTATACCTGAGGGTAATGGAAGGTGAAGTGATATGCCCAAGGTCACAAGGAGTGTCAGTGGATTCGAACCCTGGCTTTTCTTGGTCTCAGCGCACTGCTTTAACCAGTGGGCTGCTTTTCTTCCACTCAGAAGACCTGAGTGAAATGAATTGGTGAATGTACAGTACCAGAGCCATGCATACAGCAACCAACATGTGGCCACTTACTTCTGAATGTTGCAGCCTTGCATATTCTGAGCCTATGGTATCAAAGACACATGTCTAAGACTGGCTGCTGCTTCCCAGAGGTACAGGGTCCATTGATAATATGTTTATATGGATATGAAAATATTTTTACAGAGTTTATAGACATGTCACTTTTTGCCCTTTTCTAATACTCAGTAAATTTGACACTTGAGGCCCCTTTTACTAACACTTAGCCTGAGCTATCTGCTACAGTTTATTCCAATGGGCTGACTGGCAGGTAGCTTGAGCTAAGTATTAATAAAAGGGGGTCCCATCTACCAAACAGCCCATAGGAATACAATGGGCCCTATACTGTAGCAAATTGCACAAGCTAAGTGTTAGTAAAAGAGGCCCTTGGTGCCCAACTAACTGACTTCTCTGCTAAATCGGACCAGGATGATTTTCCAGAGATTTTACCCTGGAAGACCTGGATCTATATGTCAAGAATCTGAAGCCTGCTAAGTCCAGGAGTGGCATTGCTGGGGAAAAGCTACGCTACCAACAGAATCTGGAGGTGGCTATGGGGAGGGATCCGGGGAGGGAGAGCCTAGAGAAGAAACCTCTTGGGATAGCTCAGGACTCTGTGGTAGTGACCCAAATACAATTATCCCCTTCCCAGAGTGGGGGCTGGGGGAAGATCTTCATCTTCAATCTTAACATTTGCTGTTTACTTATAATATTCTTGGTTATAAGATGTTACATGTAAAACAAACGCTGCTTTGTTAATTGTTGTTTATTGTGAACCGCAACTGATCTCAGGAAGATGCGGTATATAAATGTTTGTTAAATAAATAAATAAATAAGATCCAGGGAGCTTCAGGAGGGTCCAGAAAGAGGATGAGTCCCTTAAACATGCCCAAGAGCAGGTTTTTGTTTTAGGGGTTCCAGTAGATAATGGAGAGTTCTCTATAAGAACCTTTACCTATCTTGTTTTAAAGGGAGGTGATATACGGAGTGGCCAAGGGTGCCCTAGAGGGGAAAGAGGTAGAACTGATAGTTCTCCGGCCCCGTCATCAGCAGGTGTTATTGTTGACACACAGCCATTTATTAGGAGGACACCTGGGGGTGGAGAAAACACTAGAACTTATTTTGGCCTGATTTTTCTGCCCCAGGGTCCATAAACAAGTGTAGTTATATTGTCAGTCATGCCTCACCTGACAACTTCATAACCCCGCCAGAATCTGACCTGCCCTTCTAGTGTCTATGCCCGTCATTGAAACCCCATTTGAAAGAATGGCCATAGATCTGGCAGGGACCCTTGGAGCAAATCACCTGAGGCAACAAGTATATTTTAGTCATATTAAACTGTTACTTGATACCCTGAGGGCATTGTTCTAAGGAATATGAAGACTACCATGATTGCAAATGCCCTCTGGGAAGTATTCTTGCAGGTGGGAATACCCAATGAGATCCTCAAAGATCAAGGAACATCCTTTGTATCCAAGGTGATAAGCAAGTGTGTGCCTTGGTGAAGGTCTAGATGTGAACATCAGTATATCACCCACAGATGGATGGTCTCATTGAGCGATTCAATAAAACTCTGAAACAGATGTTAAAGTTTGTGCAGGAGGATGGGAAGAATTGGGACAGTCTCCTACCCTATTTGATGTTTGCCATCTGCAAGGTACATCGGAGTTCCACAAGATTTTTGCCTTTTGAGTTACTCCTTGAAAGACAGCCAAGAGGCATATTAGACGTGAGAAGGCGAACTCCATACCAGGCATAATTTGGTGCAGTACGTTATACAAATGCAAGAACTGCTGAGTAAAACCAGGGAGATGACCAAACTCAATCTGGAAGAAGCTTAAGCCAAGCAGGCCAGGGGCTACAATCAGGCAGCCGTGCACCGTATCTTCCATCCAGAAGATAGTCTTAGTCTTGCTGCTCTCATCCGAGAGCAAGTTACTCTGTAAATAGCAGGGCCTATGAGGTGGAAGAAGGACCTGTTTAACTACAAGATTGCCCAACCAGATAAATGGAAGAAAGCCAAAATTTGCCATATTAACCTATTGAAAAAGTGGACTCCAGTGACGGCTATGGTGGTGCAGGGAGATGATTTTGGGCTGGAAATTTCAGCCCCATTGGATCCAGCTCAAGTCTGATTGGAGACCAGCTCTTTGCAGAGAAGAGATTTAGAAGGTTTTATCCACTGTAACCTAAAGGTGTTCTCCGCCCACCCGGGACGAACCCACCTCATTTGTCATGATATCGTTACTGACATTGGAGTGGGTATCTGGCAACGACCCTACTGGATTTTGGAGGCCCAGCAACAGGCTGTCACCAAGGAGCTGGAAGAGATGCTTAACCTGGGAGTTATAGAAGAGTCTGTGAGTGACTGGTTGTCACCCATCGTCTTGGTTCCTATACCCGACGGAAGCATCAGATTATGTATTGACTTCCAGAGGGTCAATGTAGCTTCTAAACTGGAAGCGTATCCCATGCCCAAAGTAGATCAACTAATAAAGTGACTCGATGGAGCATGCTTTATATTATCCTTGGATCTGACCAAAGGATACTGGCAGGTGCCCTTGACTCTGGCTGCCAAGGAGAAAACTGCATTTTCGACACTGCAGAGTCTGTTCATTTACATTACTGCCCTTTGGATTACTTTGGGCTCCTGCCACATTTCAACACCTAATTGACCACCTACAGAGACCCCACAGGGAGTATGTGGTTGTATACCTTGACCACATTGTCATCTACAGCAGAGACTGGACCACCCATCTAACCCCAAGTAAAAGCCATGTTGACCAGCCTGCGGAAGGCCAGATTGATGACCAATCCCAGAAATATTTTCTGGGAGGTTGGGATATTCAATACCTGGGGTTTTTAATCGGGGATGGGCATATACGACCTCGGTTACGGAAAGTGGATGCCACTGTCCAGGTTCCCACCTCAGAATCGAAGAGAGAGATCCATGCCTGCCTTGGATTGATTAGCTATTACCGCCGGTTCATCCCTAATTTTGCAGAGGTGGTGGAGCTGATAACCAATCTCCTCTGGAATCGAGCTTCCGAATGGATTCAGTGGTCACAGGACCTGGTCCTGACCTTCTAGTGCCTGAAGAAGGCTGTGTGCTCTGAACCTATCCTAATTAGCCCTGATTTCTCTCTACTGTTTGTTGTGCAAACTGATGCTTCATAGGTAGGCCAAGGAGCCATTCTAGCCCAGGAAGTCAGGGGTGAAGAACATCCTATAACATTCATCAACAAGAAGCTGCTTCCTTGAGAACAGCATTATACAGTGACCGAGAAGGAAGCCCTAGCTGTCAGTGGGCATTTGAGACCTTCAAATATTACCTGCTCAGCCATCCATTTTATGCTGGTAATGGACCACCAACCCCTCAAGTGGCTGGCTGAACATAAGGAGTCCAATGGCCGTAATAAGCGGTGTTTTTTGAGTCTCCAACCTTACTAGTTTCGGATCCGCCATAGGGCTGGTTGGACTTACCTGATCACAGACTTCCTTTCCCTGGATGGGAGTCCTGGGTGAGGCAGGCACTCAGTGGGCATGGTTGAGCTGAGAAGGAGGATGTGTGAAGGGGTCTATAAAATGTTACCCATTCCTCTCCAAAGGAACAGTCCCCTTTAAGAGTTTATAGCCCAGAGTTCAGGGCTGGAAGTGCATGACTCACAAGGAGAGGTTAAGAACCCAACAGGCTGCAGGAAAGAGAGAAGCCTGTGGCTGTGGAGCCAGAAGTTCTTCCAAGGGAAGTTGTGCAGAAGATGTCTCAAATAGGAACTTTAACTGGGGCTGGAGGAAGGGCCGGGAGAACCAGCTTGTGGAGGTTTAACAAGCTGGGATTGCAGTAAAGCTGCTTTTGTTTTCCCTGAACTGCTGTCTGTTCTGGGTTTGCTTTGTGGAGGTTTAACAAGCGGAGACTGAATAAAAACTGCTTTTGTTTTCCCTGAACTGCTGTCTGGCCTTTGTTGTAAAGAAAACCCCTTCCCACTGCATGCCACACTACCACAGGGGGTCATTACCACGAGGAGAGCTTCCGGAGTCCAGATTGTCCTCCCTGGAATACCTTTTCCTTTTATACAGCAGGCCTGGTCATTCTGGCATGGAAATTCAGACCCCTGTGGCCTCTGGGGTTCCCTGAGCACACTCTCGTAAGGGGCAGGCTGAGAGTGGAAGCCGTGTTTGATGTCTATGGCTAAGCGTCCCTGGCAAAGAGTGCCCCCTGAAGATGGGGATCAGCTGGCATCTGTATGAGATATGGATTGTGGCTTGGATTCAGATGTCTGATGTGGATGAACAAGTATTCTCATCTTCAGAGGATTGTGATGAGGCCAGAATTATTTGCCTGTTCCAGAAGGAAGAACTGAAGGTGTTGATTCCCAGGTACCTTGAGCTTGGCAGATGTGCCATTCAGGAGCAGGGACTGAAGATCCATCCACTCCTGCAAGGGGTGTGGAAATCTATTACTCGCTTCCCATTCTCAGAGGTGCTTAAGGGTCTGTTCTGGTTGGAGTGGGATTCCCCTGACTCCCCACTTTAGGGGCTAAGGATGTATAAGAAAATACATGCTCTCCCTGAGAAGGAGTGTGGTTTGATACTTCCACGGTGAATGTGCAGATCACAGCAGTTACCAGACAGACCACCATTCCTGTGGAAGGCAGATCAGCCTGAACGGATACTCTGGACCAAAAGGCAGATTCGTGTTGAAGATACAGTTGGCTGTGGTGGCTGCTATCTGCTCCAGTGGATTCAGTCTTTTCCACCAAATGATTCTACCCCTCCTTTGGAGTCTACTACAACCTTCTGATGCCATGTATAGGCTAGTACGTCTAGTGGCCAGGGACTGTACCCTATCGACAGTGACAAGGTGTTGGCTTGGTTCTGAGAGGGGCCAGCAGACTCATCTTCCAAAGTCTGGTTGCCCATCTGGCCTTAGAGGAATGCTTCTGTTGGCTCCAATTTGGAGAAGCTGGTGAATGACCTGGGTGAGACAAAATCTTATCGCCTTCCAGATCACAGTTCCAAGGCGTCTATAAAGTGGGCAGGAGCCCTTTTTCCATTAGCATCCATTTACTCCTCACTCACGGGCGTGCTGGTTGGACTCCCGGGGGCATCAGGTCTCCTGTTACTACTGGCCTAGAAAGCCTTTCTTCCCTTCTGCTTATGGACTTTGGGTTCGTTCTCAGTCCTTTTGTGGAGCACTTGGGCCAGTGACACGGTCCTATCCAGAGAAGGACCCTCTTGGACTGCACAGTGAAGGTTTGGGGGGACCCATTGCCTGGTTCCTTCGGTTGGGGGCAGGCTTCACCTCTTCTTTCAGGAATGGGTCATGGTCACCAAGGATCGCAGGGTGCTAGTCCCCATTCAGTGAGGCTATGGCCTGGAATACAAAGCGCCGAAACCAGCCACTTGCTGCTTCTTACCTTGTTAGTCTGCAAACAGGCCGCTTTGCGGATCACCTTGGACAAGTTGCCTCCTCAGAAGGCAGTGATGTCCATTCCCCCAAATGATCGGGACGAGGGCAGGTATTCCATCTGTTTCATGGTGCCGACACAGAAGGAACATTCCGGCCCATTCTGGACCTCAAGTATGTCAATGAGCACTTGTACATTATGCGCTTCTGGATGGAAACTTTGCAATCCATGATTCAAGTGGTGCTTAGAGGGAAGTTTTTGACATCTCTGGCTTTGGCCGAAGCATATTTTTATATCCCAATCTGGAGGGATCAGCAAAGTATTTGTGTTTTGCCATGCTTGTCTTTTACCTTCAGTTCGCCACCCTCCTATTTGGACTCGCCACTGCCCCAAGGACGTTCTCCAAGGTCATGGTGGTGGTGTCTGCATCACTATGGCACCATGGGATTTGTGTGCAACTTATATCTAGACTACTGGCTCATCCGAGCCCATTCTCTTTCAGAGGCATCTCTGGTGTCTCCCCAAGTGGTGTCCTTTCTGATAAGCCTCAGTTGAGTGACCATTTGGGGAAAGAGTCAGTTGTTGCTTTCCCAGTCTCTGGAGTTCTGGGAGCAGGTTTCAATACTCGAGGGTGTGGAGTATTCCTGTCAGAGGAAAATGTCAAGGCTGTTGGATTGCCTAATGCTGTTCTGTTCACATCAGGTTCCCAGAGTCTGAGTTGATTTTCAGCTCCTTGGATTGATGGCAGCAATAATCGAGATGATGCCATGGGCACTTGCTCATATACGGCCGCTACAATGATCCTTACTGGCTCAGTGGTGCCCCAGTTCTCAGCAGTTCGAGCTCAGGCTCCTGCTTCCAATGATGGTGAAAGCCAGCCTGTAGTGGTGACAGCAATCCAGTCTTCTGAAGGAGGGCTTGCCACTGGACAATTGCTCATGGATCCTTCTGGTAATGGATGCCAGTCTCTTGGGCTGGGGAGCCCATTTCCAAGGCTGAATAGCCCAAGGCCATTGGAACCACAGGAAGGCAGTGTGGTCCATCAACTACTTTGAGGCGAGGCTGGCTCTTTTGTTTCTCTGGCTCCCAGTTGAGGAACGGATGGTTTGATTGTTCTTGTACAATGCCACGGTGGTGGCTTATGTCAATTGACAAGGCAACATGAGGAGTGCTGGGGTAGCCCTGGAGATGGCTCTCCTGTTTGCCTGGGCAGCGAAGAACCTCCTAGTTTGTCAGCTCTATACATTGCCGGGGTGGACACTGTGGGAACAGATTTTCTCAGCTGGCACTCTCTGATTACAGGAGAGTAGGAGTTGAGTAAGGAAGCTTTTCAGTTGTTTTCTGCACCACTATAGTTGCTCCGAGAGGGATCTGATAGTGACCCGCTCCAGAACCAAAGTGTGCTGCTGCTGCTTAAGTCACCACAAAGAAATGGGGTCCTGAGGGCATTGGTGCTCTCACAAGTCAGCACTTGCTATGTGTGTTTCTTCTGTGACCCCTGGTGGAGTGTGTCCTTCAGCGTATGGAGTGCCATCTAGGAAAGATTATTCTCCAGGAACAAGCAGGAAGTCAGTCCTCACATATAGGTGACATCTGCGCCGACGGAGCCTACATGGAAGCATCTCCCCAGCTTTCAAAGAAGCCACCACACATGCGTGGTCCCCCTTCCCTCCCAAGAGTGCCAACTTGCTCAGTCTCCTTTTTTTTCCACAGAGCCCAGCAGACGTGCGTCTGATTACCTGGAAAAAGTTGATATTTTCTCTTAGAGTAATTCTCTCCGGCCACGGCCGGTCCCTTTCCCACCCCCAAGTTCACTTGCCTCGGCACTGCGTCCTTGAGCCCATGAATTTTTATTTTAATGCGATTTGCGCCTTTTTCCCACTGGCAGTTCCTCAGGTCTTTGATCTCGTCGGGGCCCTTTTTCCCCTGATGGCCAGCGCTTAAAAAGTGTGATCGGTGTTCCAGTAACTTTTCTATCACAGACACGCACGACTGCTGTCTCTGTCTTGGTCCTGACCACAACCCAGAGACTTGCGGGTCCTGCAAGAGGCTGATCCCCAAAGCAGTCAAAAGCAGGCAGGAGAAGCACGGTCAGATGTTCAGGTCAGACTCTGGTTCAGAAACTCCTTCCAGGGCAGAGCCGGAGACCCCGGGATCACGCAGTGACTCTGCAGCTACCACTCAGGGCTGCAAATCCTCTGACCGGGTGTCCCTGATCTGGATCCTGAAGAAGAAGAAAGCCTCGCAGGATTCCTCACAAGACTTGGGGAAGGCAGGTAAGTCCTGCACCAGATCCCTGAGCCCCCCAGAGGACCATCGATTTGTCTGAGCAGGACCGGCTGCCAAAACTTCCCCAGAAGGACTCGATGGACCTCTGTGATCAGGCCCAGGTCCCCGTGGCAATCCCCACCAGGGACCCCCCTCCTCCACCGGTGCTGGACCTGATACCCTCAGTGTCTCCGGACATGCGCAGAAGCAGATGCGAAAGCAAAAGAAGGAAGCTGCAGACCCCTGAAGAAGGCCCCAGGCTGAAACGTTTTAGTTGGGTCTGCTAATAAAGTCTTTTGGATACCCTCACTGTGTTTGGCCGTGGTTCTTGGCTTCCACTTCCTCCTAATGTACCCTCTACGGAAGACCCTCCTCCTGCTGTTTGACCCTTGGCGTCTGCGCCAACTGCTGTGACCCCATCCAGCTGGAGACCAGGATGGAGGCCCTGGAATGCAGCTTGTCTGCCTTCTTGACCACTCAGCAGGTAGCGCTGTCTGGCTCCGATGGTCTATCTGCCAAAAACATAGGAACCTCGATCTCAAGAACTTCCCCTGGCGTCAGGTTGATCCCCTGGAGCTTTCTTGCTCGGGCTGATCACCAACGGAGGTCACGTTCGTGGTCCCGCTCCACAGGACCTCGATCATCTCTGGCCAGCGGCTGTGGCTCCGGCCATGCTGACAAGGCCTACGAGCCTCTGACTCCGACCTGGGTCCATTCGGTCGTCAAGTCTGCCTCCGACGACTCCGACTGGGAATTCAAGGATGACATTTTACTGGACACCTGGAGACCTTGAGACGTTCCGTCTGACCCATTCCCCACTGGGTGCCTGGCGTCAGTCCCTGCCCGAGGACAAGACCTTCCTCAACTTCGTGCAGGACATGGCCGAAGCTTTGTCCTTCACCACAGAGTCAGTCGACAACCCTCTGTCAGAGGATCCTGAGATCCTCCAATTCGAATCACACCCCCCCCCCCGAAGTAGTCACTATCACTGCCAGTCCCAGTGACCCTTGAGAGACTGCTCCTTTGTATGTGGGAGACGCCAGATACGGTACCCACAGTAGTCACTAGCTCGCCCTTATGTATAAGATCTGCCTGATCCCGAGCTTCCGTAGGAGCCAATTTGCCACACAATTCCATGATGGTCAAGTCAGCCATGTGTCGTCTCCAAAGCCAAAAAATGCACTCCTCCACATCTCCCGGCAGGGAGGCCTGGAGCCGCGATGCCCTCGGCAAAAAATGCTATGAGGGCTCCATGCTGGACTGCCGGGTTCAGGCATATCTGGGTTCAGGCATATCAGTGGGAATGTTCCTCCAAGACACCATGAAGGAGCTAAAGGGCTACTCCGCCAGCCTCTCTGGAGAACACCTCCAGAGATTCTAGACACTGACCAAAACTGCCGCAAATTGTTCAAAGTTTATCACTCGGACTGCCTATGATGGTTTCGAGGCCATGGCCCGGGTCACCGGCACCTGTATCGGTGCCAGGAGACAAACTTGGCTCCAATCCTGCCACCATGAGCAATGGGTCCAGGAAAAGCTCCTGGACATCCCCTATCTGGGAGAGAACTTCTTTGGCAAGGCCATGGCAGACAGACACTGAGCTCGAGGCCAAATATGTGACAAGGACCCAGCTCTCAAAGAAAACTTCCTTGGGCCCCAAGTGCAAGGCCCCCGGAAAGAACCCCCCCCCCCCCTTTTCTTCAGGAAGGGCCCAGGATCCCACAGCTACCAACAATACTAGGCCCCACAGACCTCTCAGCAGGGTCTCCAAGGGCCTGGACAATGACCTCGCAAGCAAAAAGGTCCCAAGGCTCCGGCTCCAGTCCAGTCCAGACCCAGCTCGGGCCAAGCATTTGACTTGCTGGGCATAGCCTTTCCCCTTCCAGGAGATCAGCAACCCATGTTGGGACGTCTGGCCTACTTTGCCCATCGGTGGTTGACCATTGCCACCAATACCTGGGCACCCCAGGTTGTCGGAGAGGGTTGTCTCCTCCACCTGGACCTCTCCAGACGGCCTCTCCTTTATTCCCGAGAGAGCCCCCCAGGACTCCCCTGCACCAGGCCCTGCTACTGCAGGAACTCACAGGTCTTCTCAAAGACATGGCTGTGGAACCAGTGCCCCATCAACAACAGGGCAGGGGGTTCTACTAAAGATACTTCCTCATCCCCAAAAGGATAGGAGGCCTAAGGCCCATTCTAAAACTGAGAGATCTAAAGTTCCTGGTGCGGGAGAAGTTCAAGATGCTCTCCCTTGGAATCTTGCTGCCATACCTCCAGCAGGGAGACTGGCTATGCTCTTTGGACCAAAACGATATATATACCCACATCCTCCTACACCCCAGGCACAGGCAGTAATTTAGGTTCATGGTCGGGAGTGACCACTACTAATACAGGGTACTACTCTTCGGGCTCGCCTCCACATCCAGAGTCTTCACAAAGTGCCTGGCAGTCGTGGCGTCCTACCTATGCCTCCAAGGAACCTTTGTCTTCACCTACCTAGACAACTGGCTCATCAGAGGGGGGACACAACCACCGAGCTTGGAGTTCATAGGGCGCACCTGGATACCCTCCAGACGAAGGCCTTCCTGCCCAGTAACAGAGCCGGACAGCTCATGGCCCTGGCCACAAAAGTCCTGGGCAAACATTCTGTGCCGGCATGCAGCATGCTCCGCCTGCTTGTCTACATGACCTCAACGGTACACGTCTCACCGAATGCCCACCTTCACATGAAGGCAGCTCAGTGGTGCCTCAGGTCTCAGTGGATGCAGGCCACCAGCCACCTCTAGGACAAGGTCTATGTGACCCGCCCTCTTGCGGAGTCGCTCTGCTGGTGGCAGACCACGCATGCCTTTTGAATCCCACACTCCTCAGCAGGTCCTCACCATAGATGCCTCATTGCTGGGTTGGGGAGCCCACTGAGGGAACCTCCGCACACAGGGCACCTGGTCCAGGGCCAATACCCACCAAAAGATCGACTTCTTGGAGCTCAGGGCCATATTTCTGGCACTTAAGGCCTTCCGCCACAGTCTCCAGCACAGGTCAGTGCTCATCCAGACAGACAACCAAGTGTCGATGTTCTACATGAACAAACAGGGTGGCTCGGGCTCTTATACCCTCTGCCAGGAGACAGTAGCCCTCTGCTCATACACAGTCAGCCAGGGGATGCTCCTGAGAGTGGTCTACCTGCCAGGCCAAGAAAATGTCCTCATGGACAGGCTAAGCAGAGTACTGCAACTGCACAAATTGCAGCTAAACCCGGAGTAGCCCACAGGCTATTCCGGCTCTGGGAGACCCCCCCCAGATGGACCTCTTGCCCAGCCAATGCCCACCTGACCCCCTTCTGCTCCCGCCAACCTTGCCCATCCTGGGACGCTTTTCTCTCGTGGTTGGAAGTCTTCTGTATGCCTTCCCACCCACGCTACTGGTTGCCAAGACCCTATTCAAGGCCCTTCGGGACAGTGCATCACTAATCCTGGTAGCCCCCTGGTTGCCCAAACAGCTGTGGTTCCCACTACTGCTCTGCCTAGCGACGGAACCCCCGGTCTCTCTTGGGAACTCCCCAGGGCTGCTGACTCAGGAGGAGGGCTGGCATTAACAGCATGGCTGCTGAAACAGGTAGCCTTGGCTCTCTTTAACCTCTCGGTGTAGATGGAGAAAGTCCTGCTGGCCTTCCACAAGCCTTCCACAAAACATGCTTATGCCTTCAAGTGGTGGAGATTCTCTGTGTGGTACACTGAGAAACAGGCAGACCCTTTCTCTTGCACAGTGCTGCTAGTCCTGCAATACCTGCTGCATCTCTTCCATGCTGGACTCAAATCCAACTCAGTCAGGATGCACCTGTGTGCCCTTTCAGCGCTCCACCACCATATTGAGGGCAAGCCTCTCTTGGCTCATCCCCTCATCACCTGCTTCCTGAAGGGCCTACTGCTCTCCAAGCCCCCAATCCGCACGCCCGTGGTGGAATGGGACCTTAAAATAGTGCTGATGTGGCTCACCCAGCCACCATTTGAGCCCCTAGCCACCTGCAGTACCTCTCCTGGAAGGTCACTTTCCTGGTGGTGCTAGCCTCCGCTCACAGGGTCAGTGAGCTCCAGGCTGTGGTGACAGAACCACCATATACAAAGTTCTATAAGAACAAAGTTGTGTTTTGCACGCACCCCAAATTTCTGCCAAAGGTGGTCTCCTCCTTCCACCTCAATCAGGAGATGGTACTCCCCACCTTCTTCCCATGGCCATGCCATCCATGAGGAGACTATACTTTATACTCTGGATTGTAAAAGGGTCCTGTCCTTCTACCTGCAGAATACCCAGGGCCACTGCAAAGCCTCCCAGCTTTTCATCCCCTATGACCCCAGCTGGCTGGGGGGAGGGGGGGGTGACCAAGCAGACCCTGTCCACCTGGGTCATAGAGGGAGTGGTTGGGGCAAGTTACCTCAGGCCGGAGGGCCAGGGGTTCAAATCCCACTGGACAGAAACCTCAGGGTGGAGGGACTGGGGTTTCTAGTCCCACAGGCCCTCCTTGTGGCCTTGGGCAAGCCACTTAATCTTCCGTTGCCTCAGGTACAAAACATAGATTGTGAACCCTTCAAGGACAAGGGAAATATATACCGTACCTGAATGTACACCGGTTTGACCCGGTAAAAAGTGGTATATAAGCATTGCTAAATAAATAAATTGCCCTTACCTATGAACAGGTTGAGCTCCTGCTGGAGCGCTGAGTCACAGCTTACAGTGTTGGGGCTATGGCGACCTCAGTTGCAAACTTGCACTCTGTCCCGATGACAGATATCTGCAAGGCCACCACCTGGTCTTCAGTCCACACCTTCGCAGCTCCTTCCAAGCCATACTCTGCAATCTTTTCTGGGTTTAGGCAACTCTGACCCTTCTTTGTTCAGGCTACTGGAGTGATGGTTCTCCCTAGATACTAGAGTTCTTTCCGAGTCTGTCCTTCGGACTCACAGCTGCTACTCATGGCTTGACTATTTTCTACAGGTTCTTGGTAGCCTGTAGCTAGGGAGTCCCATATGTGAGGACTGACTTCCTGCTTGTTCCAAGGAGAAAGCATAGTTACTCCTCTGTAACAGGTGTTCTCCAGGGACAGCAGGACTCGGTCCTTACATCCCTCCGTCCTCCCCATAGATTTGCCTTAACTATACCAATTTGTGTTTTGCTGTCTTAGCTATGTCATGCGTGCATGGTAGCATCTCCCAAAGGCTTTCTTTGAAAGCTGGGGGAGATGCTTCCGTGCGGGCTCCGTTGGCACTGACGTCACCCATATGTGAGGACTGATTCCTGCTGTCTCTGGAGAACATCTGTTACAGGTGAGTAACTATGCTTTCTGATGGTGCCAGGTTGGCCGAGTAGAGCATGATTCAGAGATCTGATGCTGCTCGTGCAAGTGCTACCTCTTCATTTGCATGGGGTCTATTGTGCAGCCAAGGTGCCATCTCTGTTGGCCTTATCTGCAGGACGGTCTGGAAAAGGGCTTTCTCAGCTCCCTGAATGTTCAGGTGGCAGCTTGACCTGTTTCAGAGGTCTGTTGACTGGTAAGTCCCTAGCCTTACATCCAGATATTTCATGCTTTCTTCAGGGGGTTTGGCATCTGCATCCTCCCCTCCTGGAGTAACACTCTATTTCCCACTGTATTTGTGCATCTGCCACTTGTCTAATTTGTTGATCTAATTACTTGAAGAGTATTTTCCTCTTGTTTTGTAAATTCTGTTACTACCTTCCCTGTGCGTGCTTGTGGATCTTCGCTTTGTGAATGTCTGGAGGGTGCTTCTCCACTACTTGGAAGTTACAAATCCTTTCCTTAAGGCAGATCATCTTTTTGTGCTGTTAGCTGACCTCACAAGGGGACACAGCGGCTAAATCTGCATTGGGGTGCTGGGTTAAGGAGGCCATTGCCTCTGTGGATCTGTTGTGGAACCGGCTGATTCTGGAGGGTTTGTGGGCCCATTCTATCTGAAGCGTAAGCATCCTCGTGGGTGGAGCAGAGCTCAGTATCCTTGCAGACATTTGTCACATGGCAATGTGGGCATCACTTTCTCTTTTGTTAAGCATTTTTACTTGGATTTCCACTCAGACAGACATGGCCATTGGCTCTGTTTTGCAAGCTGCTGTGTCTGATCTAGGCTGGGCCTGCTGCTTTTTAAACATTTTTATAAATGACCTGGAAATAGGAATAATGAGGTGATCAAGTTTGCAGATGACACAAATTTATTCAAAGTTATTAAAAACACAAGAGGATTGTGAAAAATTGCATGAGGACCTTGATAAATTGGAAGACTGGATGTTCAAATGGCAGATGAAATTTAATGTGGACAAATGTAAAGTTATGTACTTAGGGAAGAACAACCCAAACTATGGTTACACGATACAAGGTTCCATGTTAGCCGGAGATGTAAATAGTTTGCCCAGTTATAAATCCATGTTTTTGATCCTGTTTAATGTAGCACTAGGCAGTTTGCATTGTCTCTTGCAAGTTTGTTAACTGTAAACCGCACTGATACCGAAGAGCGCGGTATAAAAAAGCTTTAAATAAATAAACATTAGGAACCATCATCCAGAAAATGGATTGGATAACACGTTGAAACCCTACACCCAGTGTGCAGCAGTGGCCAAGAAAGCAAATAGAATGCTAGGAATCATAAGTAAAGGAATGGAGAACAAAACCAAGGATATAATCTTCCTATATCGTTCATGTTTCGAATGCACCTTGAATATTGCGTGCAATTCTGATCACCATATCTTAAAAAGGATATAGCAGAATTAGAAAAGGTACAGAGAAGAGCCACCAAAATGGTAAAGGAGATGAAAGGATACCCCATGAGTTGAGGCTTAAAAGGTTAGGGCTTTTCAACTTGGGAAAGAGACGACTGAGAGGAAATATGATAGAGATCTATAAATTGAGTGGAGTAGAACAGGTAAACATAGATGGGTTGTCTATGCCTTCAAAAAGTAGAAAGACTAGGGACACTGAATGAAGCTACAGTGTAGCCCATTTAGGACTAATAAAAGAAAATATTTTTTCACTTGACACATAATCAAACTCTGGAATTCGTTACCAGAGGATGTAGTAAAAGCTGTTAGGGTAGCTGGGTTTAAAAAAGGTTTCAACAAGTTCCTGGATGAAAAGTCCATAAACCATTATTAAAGAGGACCAGGGAAATCCACTGCTTATCCCAGAATAAGCATTGTGGAATCTGTGTACTTTTTGGGAACCTGACCGGTACTTGTGACCTGGATTGGCCACTGTTGGAAACAGAATACGAGCTTGATGGATGTTGGTCTGACCCAGTATAGCATTTCTTAAGTTCTTATGTTCCTCGCTCAGTGGAAGCCTAGCTTTGGTACATCCCTCTTGTCTGGAATGGTCTAGCAGGACAATATGGAAGGTGACTTTTACTTACCAGATAATGTCTTTTTCTTTAGTCCTGCTAGTCTAGTCCAATCCAGGGATGTCCCCTGGAACTATTTGCTCTGGTCTTCTGTGGTGGTACTCTGGGGTCCACTATGATTTGTTTACTTGCCTGTGCAAGTCCATCTTGTTCTGACAGTCTTCTGTTTATGCTTTCCTGTACGTAGTTCTCTACTGTTTGCTCATTGTTGCCCACATTGAGGGAGGTGTGAGGCTTGCCATGTTTTCATATATGCTTTGGGAAGAATACTGAAGAGAACTCTAGTGGCTGAAGTGGATAGAGGCATGGAAGTGATGTCATTGAAACCTGGGCTTTTCATTGGCTCTTTGCCTCCACGAGTGTGCTGCTTACAATCTAATCAAAACAAACAAGACAAAGGTTGGAAATGAGGATAGAATAGGGAAGGGAAAGGAGACTACACAAACAGGGGATCAGGATCCAAAGACAGCCTCAAAGAGGTGAGCCTTTAACATAGATTTGAAAAGCGGCAGGGATGAAGCCTGATGTACAGACTCAGGAAGTTTGTTCCAAGCATAAGGAGCAGCAAGGTGAAAGGACCAAAGTCTGGAATTCGCAGAGTTAAAAAAAGGGCAAAGAGAGGAGTAAGCCAGTAGAAGAGCGGCATGAGGAGAGATAGTGAGGCGCAATAGAATGAATGCATTTAAAGGTCAGAAGGAGGAGTTTGAATTACATACAGAAATGGAAGGGAAGCCAATGAAGTGATTTAAGAAGAGGGGCTGTATTAAAAAAAAATGAGGCTGGTGAAAGGTTAGTCATGCAGCAGAGTTTTGAATAGATTGAAGAGCAGAGAGATGAGAGACCAGCAAGATGGATGTTGCATTAGTCAAGGCAGGAAGTAATTAAATAGTGGGACAAGTGTGTTGTTAGTGTTTTCAGAGAGGAAGGGGCGAATTTTGTAAATGTTATAGATGAAGAAACGACAGGTTTTGGCAATCTGTTGGATATGGAGGAGAAGGAAAGGGAGGAATCAAAAATGACACCAAGGTTATGGGCTGAAGAAACATGACTTAAGAGTATTATTGACAGAGATAGAGAAAGGAGGAAGAGGATAGGAAGGTTTAGGGGGAAAGATAAGAAGTTCAGTTTTGTTCATGTTAAGTTTCAACCGGCAGCGAGACATCCAGGTGGCGATGTCAGAGAGAATGGCGGAGATACAGGCCTGCAGTGCCTGAGAAATAACAGATAAAGATCTGAGAATCATCTGGGTAAAAATGGTGTTGAAATCCATGGGAAGAGATGAGGCCTCAATGAATTGGCCATCCCCAATATAATGTGGTATACGTCGCAAAAAAGGATCACTACTCCAAACTGATCCAGAACTCCTCCAAGCAGCTCTACTCTGTCCTACAGTCTCCTCTCTCTCAACTACCAGCCCAGCTCCTCATCCCTGCCCTGACCCTACCAACCTCACCACCTTCTTTTCGGATAAGGTTCTTGCCCTCCGGGCCTCCTTTGCCTCTTGCCCTTCCCCTCTTTCCCCGCTTCCATCCTCCCCTCCTCCGTCCCCTCCCCCCGCTTCCCCCCTTCTCATTCACACCTGGTCCTCTTTTGAGCCCATCTCTGCCTCCAGGCTTCACCACACCATCTCGTCTGTTCATAAAACTTGCTGCTCCCTGGACCCCGCTGACACCATTGGTCACCAACACCCTCTTCAAGGTCCAGTGCGACAGGGCATCACTAATACTAATAGCTTCCCAGTGGCCCATGCAATCCTGGTTCCAACTGCTCTTCTCCCTGTCACTACTCTCAAAGAAGGGCTCTCTCCTATACCCCAACCTGGGTCCCTGTCACTCATGGCTTGGCTGCTGAAAGGGTAATGTTATCTCCCTTCAACCTCCCACAGGACGTGGAAGAGGTTCTTCTGGCCTCTCATAAGGCTTCCACAAGAAGGGCGTACGCCTTCAAGTGGCATCAATTCTCAGTGTGGTGCACTGAAAGACAGGTGAACCCATTCTCCTGCTTGGTTGCAGTTGGGACTAAAATCTAACTCTGTCAGAGTGCACATGAGCGCTATCGCAGTACACCACCATTCCATTGAGGGCAAGCCTCTCTCAGCTCAGCCCCTTGTATCTCTGTTCTTGCGGGGCCTCATGCTATCCAAACCCCCTGTCCGCCTGCCGGCCGTAGAGTGAGTCTCAATGTGGTGCGCTCTCGGCTCACTAAGCCACCGTTTGAGCCCCTGACTATCTGTCACTTGAGGCACCTCTCCTAGAAGGTCGTCTTCCATGTAGAACTCACATCAGGTCGCAGAGTCGGCAAGCTCCAGGCTTTGATGGCAGAGCCCCCCTACACAAGGTTCTACAAGAAACAGGGTAGTGCTCTGTACACACCCCAAGTTTCTGCCAAAGGTGGTGTCCCCATTCCACCTCAAACAGGAGGTGGTGCGCCCCACCTTCTTTCCGAGGCCTCACGCTGGCAGGGCAAAGACCGTTCACCATACTTTGGATTGTAAAAGGGCCCTCTCCTATCTGCAACGGACAGAGCCACCGAAAAGCACTTCAGCTTTTCGTATCCTATGACCCTAGCAGTCTGAGGCTCCCAGTGACTAAGCAAATTCTGTCCGCTTGGGTGGCAAACTGCATTACCCTTGCCTATGAGCAGGCAGGGTTCTCACTGACCAGAGAATTATGGCACACCATGTCAGGGCCATTGCTACTTCTGTGGCAAATCTGCATTCGATCCCCATGACTGAAATCTGTCAGGCCGCCACCTGGTCTTCGGTCCATACCTTCGCAGCTCACTACTGCCTGGAGAGGACTTTCCGATGGGACAGCACCTTCGGCCAGGCCGTACTCCGTAATCTCTATGGGGTGTATGCAACTCATGTCCTCTGAACCTTCTGCGTTCAGGCTACTGGAGTGCTGGTTCCCCGCTGGACACTTCGGTCTTGTGAGAGTCTCTCAGTAGGGACTCAAATGCTGCTGCTCATGGCTCACCCTTAGCAGGTCGCCGTAGCGTTTTTACAGGTTCTCGGTAGCCTGTAGCTGGGGAGTCCCATATGCGAGGACTGACTTCCTGCTTGTTCCTGGAGAAAGTGTACTTACACACCTGTTACAGGTGTTCTCCAGGTACAGCAGGAATCAGTCCTCACAACCCTCTCTCCTCCCCTTGAAGTTGCTTCTTTACTGTATTTTAATTTTTGCTGTCTTAGCTATGTCATTAGACTGAGGCAAGATGGCATCCTTGGGCGGGAAGGGGACTACGCATACATGGTGCATGTCCCAAAGGCTTTCTTTGAAAGCTGGGGAGATGCTTCCATGGGGGCTCCGTCGGCACCCCATATATGAGGACAGATTCCTGCTATCCCTGGAGAACACCTGTTATAGGTGAGTAACTATGGTTTCTACCCTGGTTAGTGGAGCCCATCTTTTTGGAAAAGGCTCTGCCTTTCCCCAAATTTTTGTCCAGTTCGACAAACTTAAAACCCTTCTGGCCTGCACTATCCTCTCATATATGCATAAAGACTCTTCAGCTCTGCCTGCCTCTGGGTCCTGCATGTGGAACAGTAAGCATTAGTTAGAATGACATGCATTGTTCAATTATCTGCATTTTGCATTGTTCAGAGCTTTAAACTTGGTGTACATATTTGATCCTTGAGGAACCATAAAGTTTTCAGGAAATTTCAATGAATATTCCACATATGTTTGCATAGATTTGGTTAAAAGAAATTGTTTTGCTTATTTAATTTACTAGATTTGCACACCTTAGTTTCAGATCTTCTGGTTATGAAGAGCCAGCATCTGTCGTGGATGAGATGTCCTGTCCAATTTGATGTTAAAACTGAGGAGTTAGGAAGAGCACAGTACATTTTTTCAGTAGAAATGTGTGTTTTTTATGCTGTTAATCTGAATGGGAGACTCCCATGGGGTTAAATTCAAACCACATTGAGCGACTTGTTCTGAAAATCTGGCAGCTCTGTGATTTTTATCGTACTTCTAATACTTTCTTCCTTTCTTCTCTAGGACTGCTATAATGATGGCATGTGAAACTGGGAGCCTCAACCTAGTAGAACTTCTGATGAAGAAAGGAGCTGACTTGAAGCTAGTGGATGCACTTGGCCACAGTGTTCTTCACTATGCCAAACTCGCAGAAAATGCAGAAATTCACAACCTTCTCCTCTCAAGGATTTCTCAGGATGCCAGTATGTTCCCTGCTGTTATGAAATAGCATCTCCTTTATTGTTTGACTATATCCATGATTCTTTACCAGGAATATGCAAATTCATAGAGTGGGATGGTTGAAACCCACATAGATTTATATATATATATATATATATATATATATATATGATTAAAATTTAATTTAAAATTGATGATATGCATTTTTTTTTTAGAGGAAACTCATGTTCATGGCAAAACCCAAACAGATATTAACAACGTTTACATAAATCTTTTAACCAAACATTTTTTCTGTTGACGAGCAGCAGTGAGTTGGCCACACAAGTGGATGATGTCATCTGGCGCCAGAATGGAACAGTTCCCTCAGAGCTCAGATTGTTGGAAAGGGCGGTATAAAATAACCAGTTCAAATAAAATAAATAAATAAAGTTCTGAGCATGCACAGCCCTTCCTCCACACAGCAAACTCTGTTATGTATTTTCCACTCTGTCGAATGGACATAAGAACAATACGTTTCCATAAATGAGTAGTTTCTCCTTGTAATTATCTTTCGTCAATGTTTCTCATCTTCACTTATTCTTGTTTGGGGTTTTTAATTAAGATTTTTGCGATTAAAACCACAAAATCAAAAGAAACCATCAATATAAAGAGAACAATAAATAAACACATCGCATCCATTTCCACAAAACATAAATGGTCAAGTCAACATTAAGGAAGCAGCATTTGAGAATAAGAACCATATCAACCAAAAGGAAACTGTGTCATTCAACACCACAATAGGAAGTATAAGTCTTAGGCTGATAACCCATATCCAAATCATCCATTTCTTTCTCTCTCTCAAAAATAATTGCAGTTGGGAGGCATAAAAAAAAAGTCTGTCCTTTCCAAGCTATTACACACTTAAAAGGAAATTTTAAATAAAACGTTGCCCTCAACTTTGCCCCGGTTTGAGTTCCAGAAACTGACGCCTGCACTCCTGGGTCTGATGAGTAACATCCAGAAAAACATTAAGTTTATAACCACAAAAGAGCTCGTCTTTGTGCTGGAAAAAAAGCTTTAAGAATTCTTACCTTAATGGATTCTGCTCCCAGTGTAACCACTAGGATACTCCGTTTGTTAATAACATCTAAAGAATCTTCAAGGAAGTCTGGCAAATCTTGGCTAGGCAGCAGGTAACGGGGATCCATATCACCATCACTTGTTCCTGCCACCCTAACCTTACTAGGAATGTAATAAACCTGTATAATATCAATAACATCTGAATTTCTGAGAAATATTTCTTGAGAAGAATCTCTGGGGAAAGGGCTGATTCTTCTCTTTAGTTTGCTTTTCTAAAAAAAAAAAATTACAAAGTCAAGGTTCCAATCCTGTCCCCAGCATGACAAATAGCCAGAACTTGGACCATACTCAAGATGCCTTGTTTGCACCTGTGCAGACCATAAGCAGACTTAGGGGCATGTTTACTAAACCGTGCTAGCCATTAGTGTGGGGTTTGCCATGCACTAGGGATGCCATACTAACAGCATGGGGCTCTGCTCTAAAAATCCTCTGCTAACTGGTTAGTGTGGGATTGGGTGGGTTTGGAGCAGAATGTGGATGCTGACAGCGTGGGCGTGCGCTAACTGCAAATGTTGCCATTAGCATGGGTGCATTTAACACTATTCAATGTATGGCATTAAGTGTACCCATATGCCAGTTAACTCAGTACTGCACATTAGCTGTTGGCAGGGGGATGGATGCACAGGCCCCCTCTACTACATAGAGAGGCTTAGCCTAGTGGTTGGGCAAGTTATCTCAGTCCAGAGGGCTAGGGATTCGAATCCACTACAGGACAGCAACCTTTGGCCTGAAGGACTGGGGTTTCTATTCCCACAGGTGCTCCTTGTGGCTTTGGGCAAGCCACTTAAACCTCCATTGGGAGCCCTTCGGGGACAATCAAAATATATATACAGTACCTGAATGTACACTGCTTTGACTTGTAGCGGTATATAATCCTAGTTAAACATGTATCTCAGAGTGCAGTGTTACCTCACAGATTTCAGTTCCTCAACTCTACATGATACAGTGTATGCACATCATCTTCTAGTGGATCCAAGGCTTTTTCATCCAGAATATTTCCCCAGTCACAAGCTGAACTTGGCAGTAAGAGGCAGAGGAATGCAGTTTGTACGTTCTGCATATATGGGCATCTTCAATATCTCTTACAGAATCAGTTTCTGCCATCGCTGCCAGATGACTGATTTGGTGTATGCTTTAGGCTTGAGTGAGGATATTCATATAAGATTAGTAGATGCCCTGTGTACTGGTGATTTACCTTTTGGCAGTAAGTTTAAAGAGACTGCAGACATTGTCAGAGATCACTGTTCTACCCTACAGCACCTTTAACAGTAGCTGCACCATAATTTGTTGTCATCTCCAGGAACAAGCAGGAATGAGTCCTCACATATGGGTACGTCGGTACCGACGGAGCCTGCGCGGGAAAGCTCCCCAGCTTCCCAAAAGGAAAGCTTTTGGGGCTTCCCACAGCGCATGCGTGCTGCCTTCCCGCCTTCCTGACCAACTCTCCTCAGTTCTTCTTTTTCCGTGGAGCCAGCAGGTCGTGTTCCTGTCAACGCTGAAGAATTTCTTGTTTTTAAAAGTTGTTCTGACCGCGTATCTGCCTTCCCCGCAAAACCAATCTCGCTAACCCACAAAACAGTTATACCAATACACGAACAACAAAAAAAACCAAAACAAAAAACTACTTACCCTAACAACACAACCAATCTCTTCCAAACACCCCTCCCCACACCCACCCAAAAACAGCACCTCTCTCCCCTCTCCTTCCCCGTAAAACCAATGCTTGGACACTGCCAAACCAAAACCCCCCATCTTCCCAATACTCATCTAACACCCCTTCTTTCTAACATGAATCCACCCTCAACCCCGCCCTACCACTCGCTGCCCCATAAGAAATACACTCCATAACTCCAACAAGCATAATGTCGAAGAAAACCATAAGCTGTATTTAACAAAACAAATAGCAAATAACCAAAAGTCGACAATACATAAAGCAGTCCCATAGGATCAATCAAAAAATCACAAAGACACCCACTTAGGAGTCTCATACATGTTAGGTACAAAAAAAAAAGCCCAGGAACCAATAAAAGCTAAATTAATAACAAGATTGTACTCCATAAAAACACTAAACGCAACGCAATACATCGAAGCCCAAACAGGATAGACCGCAAAAAAATAAAGACAACAACACGAGCAGAAAACGAATAAAGGAGATACGTCTGTTTTCATGCAGATAATCAACGCACTCACAGCGGAGCAAGGGCGAATATAGCCAAGGAGGGGCAATCCACGATCAACACACATTCTCGTAAGCAAGCGTCCAGGGTACCACAAAAGTCTCAACCAATAACAAAAAAGCACGAAGAGGCCCATAACTGGGTTAGCACACACACTAAAGAAACCCAAAACCATACCAAATCCAAAAAAAATACTAAAACACAGCCGAGACATGTACAATCAAAAGCAATCCATCAACTTAATGGATTAAAACGAACAATAATAACATCAAAACGGGCAAACACAGACATCAGGAAAAACCATCACATATTTCAAAAACTGCATTCAAAAAGAGCATAAGACCGTACCCCCAAAAACAACACAAGATCAGACCAAACAGATCTCACACAAAAACAAAAGCAACAAAATCCACACAGC